>BJKM01000100.1:0-1443700 GCA_015082035.1 Chaenogobius annularis | reverse complement strand
CCAGTTTCAGGATGGATTTTTACGCTAAATAAAAACAGGAAATAGAAATGTAATTCATGTGTTACAATAAATAAATTAGTCAGTCAATCAATAAATGACTGCAGACATAAGTTTTTTCATCTACTGCAAGCAATGAAACAATGTGACACAATCCCTGCCCAGAAAAGTTAACTTTCCCTGACTTGGCTGCGTAATTGAAACTTGAAGCTGAGATTTACTTTTGTTTTTTGATGATGGGCAAGAGCTCTTGCAATATGTCTTCTGCATTCACTAACAAAAGGAATAGCAGAATCACACCACTCCTTCATAATTTATACATCACTTGCTTTTTGTTTTACACCAGTAAGGAGCAGAGTTGACGCTGCCATGGTTACGCTGCTATTGATCCCTTATGTAATAGGGCTGTGAATGATGTAATATGTTTGGCTCTTGGGGTCGCCAGCTCCTCACAGCTGCTGCGCCTCATTTTCACCGACACACTTTGCATCTCCTCTCAGGCTTCGGGATAACCTCGTTTGGACCATTGGGTTAATTAAAGGTTCCACAAAACTCCACTGAGAGGGTGCCATATGCTCGTGCTAACATCTCCTCCACACTTTACTCAAAGTGAGCATGAATAAAGAACTCCACTGTGTCTACAATCATAAAACTGCTGGAGTCCTTGGTAACTACGATCAGATTAGTGTGTTTCAGTCTCAAGTACACAACAGCATCACATTGAAGAACAAAACAGGTTTGGAAGGAAAACAGCTGTAATCATCTACGGTTGTAGAGAGGAATATTTGTGCCAGTTGTAAGCCCAAACAAATGCAAAACAGCTGTGTGAATGTGCATCTACTGGCCACTAGGAGGCGGATGGTATATTTTGGCAACCTGAGAAGTAAAGATGAAGCACAGTAACAATATTTATTAACAGTATTTTAGAGCAATGAAAACACGTGCAGTTGAAGACATGCAATACAGATAGGTTTAATGAAATGCTATGGAACATTCTAGACAGAACTAAGAACAAGCATCTCCCTGGAAACAAGCAGGAGACATTTTGTTACGTATTATTTATGCACTTTAAATTCTGTTGTGGCTGTTTTCTGTAACACAAAGTGCCTTCATAGGTGCGACTGACCAGTCCTCTGACTCAAACAGTATGGTTCCTTCTTCCCCCCCGCAGTGCCTGAGGTCCAATAAGTCGCTGTACATGACAAACTAAACAGTAATTAACTTAACAAATGGTTAATCTCATAAAACCTTTAGACCTCCTCCTTAATGTATTTAACAGGCTGTCAGTACTGGCAGCACCCTGTCACTTCACAGCAGGGCTGTTATAGGAAACGCTGGCTAGAAATAAATAGAAAATTGAAGGGCAAATAACTCAGACATGGCGGTTTCCCCCCTATAAGTAATGAGGGTCAGAGTGCCTGGGGCCAATGCACTGTACAGACAAGCAGAGCAATTTAATTCATGCAGTAACAGAGAGGAGGAGGCGCAACTTTACACATCAAAGAGCATTGAGCTGAAAATGCACATATACACGTTCAGCAAATTCCATATTCTCTTTCTAATTTAAATTCTGTGCTTTTAACCAAACTCAAGGATTGAAATGTTTATTGGGTTTTAAGAAAGTGATGACCAATGAAAAAGAAAGAAATATACAGTGATAATTTTAGTTGACCAATGAAGCATTTACCCCTGAACATTGTATGGTCACATGCCACTCATGATAAGGACCAGCACATTCCCAAAATAAAGAGCCTGTTCCAGAATTTATTTATGACATAATTTCAGATGGAAGGAAGGCAGAGACGACAGATGTAACTTCATGGGAGATTCACTTTTGAAAGAACCATCCAAATGTATGATCCATAAATGCTACCTTATTTATTTGAGATGGGATCCACAAAGTCCTTTCAACCGACATCATGTCTTTGGGGATGAATGATGGCACCACTTTCTGAAGCTTTGTGAAAAACGCATAGTACTTAAAGAGATATAAACCACAAACTACTTCAACAAATCTACAATCTGACAGTTAAACAATAAATTCCATCATATCAACTCCATTTTAGACTACAGGCGTTTTAGAGTGTTGTGATGCCATTTGAATGTAACCTATTGACGATGCAATTTCATTATTCTCGTTTCAATACATTTTTCACTCATGCTTTGGCTCTTAGGATGATTGGTGTGTCAAGACGCCTCCGAAGATCACTCGGGGTTAGTGGATTTAGCTTTCACAGGCACTACTGCTCCAAGAGTTAAAAGATCTTTGTAACCTTTACCACTGAGAGAAATGGCCATAACCAATTCAAAAGAAGTTACAGATTTGTAATTGTAAAGGCTTCATCCTGGACTCCTCAAGAGCAGAGTCTGAAGGGTTGATGGTCAGTGTGTCGCAGCAGGTTTAGTGTGACAGCTCTCAGTCCTACACGATCAGATCACACACATTAAGAAGCTAATTGTCCCCATTGGGTTGGACTCTTAATTATCTGAGCCAGTGCACAAGGCAGTGGAGCAGCGGAGGGGATGACGGCCCATACTGACAGATACAAGCATGGTCCTTGGTTCACAAAAGGGAATCAGCATACTGCAGACTGCAGAAGGTGTATATACTCATCAAATATGATTGATATGTTGCATTTACAGAATTTTATCAATTACATTATAATATCAAAATAAAGCAAGTGCACAGTGGACATGCAATTAGGTGAATGAAGAGTAAAGCATCCCTGCCTCACAGCAAAAAGGTTCTGGGCCATGGTTTAAATGTTCTCGATGGGTTTATTTTTCTTTGGTTATTCCACTTTTCCCCATCAGCTTATACGTGTGCAACCTTATCCTGCAGCTCTTCTGACACACCTATACAAGATTCACTGTTTCTGACAGGCTGCGTCAGAGGCATTAAGGCGAGAAACTACAGGCAAGGCTTTGGTCAGTTTGCTCTCTCAATGAGCTTTCACCTATCATTGTATCTGTACAAAATACATATATATATATATATATATATATATATATATATATATATATACACACACACACACACACACACATACACACACACAAGCACATATATATATATATAACATATATATATATACAACATATATATATACAATATACACATATATATATACATATATACATATATACATATATACATATATACACATATATATCATATATACATATATACTTATACATACATATACATACATATATACATACATATACATACATATATACATACATAATACATATATATATACATACATACATATATATATATATATATATATATATATATATATATATGTGTGTTTTTATTTTTTATTCACTTACATCTGGAGATTCATTCATGGGACATTGCAACTTCAAAGGGTGTTTTCTCGAAATGCATTTTACATTTTACATTGTTTTATTCAACAAAATGTTGCCACTTTCAGGACTTTTTCCAGGATTTTCAAGATCTAGTTTACTCAACAACAACAAAAATGTGTAGTTAATACATCAACTAAATGAAATAAGAAATATAAATCTGGCTCTATCCATGTATCAGATTTTAATGCCCCAAAAAGCCTTATTTAGAAATGAAAACATTGCATATTTATTTAAGTAAACAACACAAGAAGAATCAAATTGATATTGATAAATTTAACCTTTTTAACTATTCACCTGCATTACCTCACCTTATGGATGGGTCAAATAAAGACAATAAAGTGTGTCTTAACTTTAACATATTTTTGCAAAGTAAAACTACAAAGAAAAATATGATTGAAAAAAGTCACTACTCGTCTTGTGTAAGAGGGACTTTTATACCCCTGAAATCACCCTTCACATACCTCCTGACAGTAAGTGCATGGCCGTCTTCCTACAAGTACAACCTGCAGGCACAGAATATTCAAATCCACTTGAATCTCTTGTGTAATAAATTCTGCAAAAGGTACAGGCTGCATTAAGATCTTACACCCTGGGGAAAGCTCAACTTTGCATTGTAGTGCCTTGTTCACTACACACATTATTCTGTAAAGTGCATCAATTTTGAAAAGACAAAATAACACAAAATAACTCTTTTATATTCTGAGGAGATTAAATGGAGCGATGCATTGGCAACAACAGACTCTGCCTCTTTTCAGAACAAATAACTGTCTCTTAGTATACACCGTGTGCCATTATTTCCTTTCACAATCGAGTTATGACAGGATTAGCCATTGTGTGTACAGCTGCAGTCACAGGATTAGAGAGGACTAGGGATGATGGCAGAAAAAACACTATTCACCAGCACAATGCCAGGTGCACCTGCTGCAGAAGGAGGACCTATAGATGGAGCAGGAGAATAGCAACATGGAGTGAAGATTACATTAGTGTTGCTTATGGAAATTTGCTGTAGGTGTTTGTCAAGGACTGAAGCCTCTGCAACAGTGAATTGTCCTGCTGTTGTTTCATGTAAGTGCTTTGTTCTTGTAACGATAAGAGAGTTAAATGGTATTGTGTTGATTGCAAATGTATAACATTGGGGGATAGGGCTAAATTTGTTTAGGTCAGTTCTTTACTATTGAGAGATTCGAGTGACTTTAGGTCAATGTAATTTTGTGTATTATTATATATTTTTTTCTCAATAAAACAATTCTCACTCTCTACTCAAAAGTGGCCACCAAATCCAAAATCTTGTCAAGCCAATTTTTACTGCATTAATTTGAATAAAAATGTACACTAAAAAAGTCTTGAATGTTATTATATGTTTACGTTTTAAACTACAGCGTGATGTTGTTTCCTTGATATTAAAGCCTGTATTTTCTGACGTTTGGGATGTACTGTACTGTATGTGTGAATGAAACAGCCTTTCATGTGAAGATGTGTGATGATCTCTCCTGTAGTTACTCATATGTGTATGTGTGATGTCTGTGTGTCTCTGGGGGCAGTGCCTCCTGCTCATGAGCTGCTGTGACTGTCACTGTGACACATGATGACTGGCTTCACAACACACACCGTTATCACTCTGCTACGGCCCTGCTGAGTGAGTAATGATGAAAGGGTTTACATGGAAGTGGGAGAAGTCAAAATCTGCACATCAATTATTGTGATACCGCCTGCAAATAAAGAGTGAAATCTATTAAGTGTAGTGGAGCGGAGTGGTCCTTTGTGTTTCACTACCACTACTACTTTAGATCAATACCAAAAGACGT
This sequence comes from Chaenogobius annularis, assembly GCA_015082035.1. Lineage (NCBI taxonomy): Eukaryota > Metazoa > Chordata > Actinopteri > Gobiiformes > Gobiidae > Chaenogobius > Chaenogobius annularis. The sequence continues at coordinate 1,438,523 of BJKM01000100.1, read as the reverse complement.
ATTTTTTGAAGGTGGGGCCAAGGGGGCGCTCTGGTCTTCCATGGTTGTTCACACTTAACATTCCATTTAGAGGCTTTTAACAGGGAAGCGAACACTGCATCCCTCGTCCCCTTTCTATGCTGGCTTTGCTGTTCTAAACAAGTTTAAATGTAGTTAGCATCCTAAAGTATGTGACCTTGTTGTTGTAGCCATGTGTTTGGTTGGTTGGGATCTTTTGTGATCTACTGTGCCGCACTAATATTGGACATACACAAGTAAGAATAAAGTTATAGATACTTACCATCTTAAATGAAACTGTACAATAAATATAGTATATTCACAAAAAATGTAGTTAGCGTTGTGTAGTTGTTATATATAAACCATAAAGGTGCTATACTGTTGCTTTTCAACTTGTGGTTGCCAATGGAACATTTCTTGTCATAATTGGATGTCCTACAAAAAGTGCTATGGGAGTGCATTGGCAGCCCACATCCAAACCCACCTTTCCAGACCCTGGCACCGCCCCAGTAAGATTATTATGGCTATTGTGACAGACCAATTTATTGCAATGGCCCTGTCAGAAGAACACCACTCACTCAGATCACACATTCACTAACAAGTGAAGTGTCTTACCAAAAGACACATAAGTTAGGCTACGCATAGTTTGTAGCTGGTATTTAACTTGAATCTTCCAGATTTGGCACCGCTAGAGTAACTGTCGATCCTGGGTATTGAGGTTAGAAAAACTTTGGTATCCATCTCCCTTCAACAACAAAAGACAAAAGCAGTGATCTTGTATAAATGTATTTTAAATGTATTGAACCCCTTGAAAAATAGTATTTACCTTCCATCATTAGCTTTGCCTCTCATCTTTGCCAGCGGAGGAAGAAGTACTTTTGTAAAAGTACAGAAGTGAAACAAATACTAAAAAAATTTACTTAAGTAAGAGTACGTGTTTAAAAATGTAAATTAAGAATAAAAAGTACAGGTATTTCACACAGATTTAGAGAACTATTAAAATGTTAAATGCAGTGATTTTGATACACACACACATTTTTGATCAACAGTAACAATTTTAATCAATTTCTGTGTTACCATGAACGGGCTAAAAATAACCCCTCAAATCATATGAAAAATACTTTCTACTTTTCTGTACAGTTCAAAAAATGTAATGGAGTAAAAAGTACAGACCTGCTCCCAAATTAAGTAGAAATAAAAAGTAAGTAACATTTAGGTACAGATACCTACATTTTACTTGAGTTCAGGACTTTTTACTTTTGTACTTTGTTACTTTCCACCACTTTTTGTGACACAGCCAGACAAAACAGTGTTTATACGAAGGCAGAATCCACACAAGAGAAGTCACTGGTGCCATGGGAACAGTGTCCATCAAAGATGCTATTACACCTCACGACAAAACTGGTAATTTACCGTGATTCTAGTCAGTGTCACAACAACAGCTGACACGCCATTTAGAGCTGTCATCTTTTTTCTGCTGCATATTTTTGGAGAAGAGGAAGAAGAAGAAGGGGGAGTTCTAGTCTGCCACTGCTATTACGACTCCCCCGCCAAAGCCAAACCCCCTGTGGACCAAAGTCACACTGAGAAGCAAACACAAATCAGACTGAGGCGCAGATCAGCGGGACAGGGTGCAGCCGTCCTGTGCCAGTTCTCTGCACTACTGTCATGCCACGAGGGAGGAGAAGGGGAGACGGGGGGTGTCGTGTCTCTCTGGGAAGGGAGCGAGAGGGAGTGGGTGGGTGAGAGACTGGATTGAGAGAGTCATCATCATCACGTGAAATCTCATCACACTCATTAAACCGGAACCAGGATTATGTTTGCACACAGACACACACAAGGGCACTTATGGGACACACTGACTTGATATTGATGCTTAATTTTAGAGTCGAACTGTAGAGAATCTTAACAGGATTAAAACATCTTGTGCTGCAAAATCCTGCATTCAATTTAGTGTAATGTACAGTATGTTTGATATGGTTCCTGGCTCTGTAGATGACATTTAGAGATTATGTGTGGCGAAAATCAGACAGCAAACAAGGATCTTCGACTGCGCGCTTAAAGGTGTTTACTATGGCCTGCTATTGGCTAGAATCAGGACACAGAGCATTCATCCACAAATGCATTCACTGTGAGGATTTGGGAGTCATTAGTTCTAGCATGTGCGTGTCTTTGGATTTGTGGGAAATTGCAGAACCCAGAAACCCCACGGTACTGTAGAAAGAACATGCCGTACAATTGTCACCACTCTGCCAAGAAACCTCTGTGTCATTGGATTTTCTTTTGCAATTCGTCCACTTTCAGCCTGATTAGTTGAAGCAGTAGTGGTGGAGCCTGTCAGTGGTGAGAAAAGCACTACGTTTTGTTACATAAGTAAGTAAAAAGCACACAAAAAGACAACTAGTACCGGTTTAAAAATTTACTAAAAGAGAAAAAAGTATTTCACACAAGTGTTAAATGAAGTGATTTTGATTTTTCATTGTGCTGAACTTTGGTCGACAGTAGCAATTTAGATTGATTTGTCCAGTGAATTTTATGTATATATTTTTGCTCAAAGCTGGGACTTAAACTCAAAACTTACATGCAGAATGTCACCATGAACATCCATCCATCCATCTTCTTCCGCGGGGCCGGGTCGCGGGGGCAGCAGTCTAAGCAGGGACTCACAAACTTCCTTATCCCCAGACACTTCCTGCAACTCCTCCGGGAGGATCCCGAGGCGTTCCCAGGCCAGCCGAGAGACATAGTCCCTCCAGCGTGTCCTGGGTCTTCCCCGGGGCCTCTTCCCGGTGGGACATGCCCGAAACACCTCCCTAGGGAGGCGCCCAGGAGGCATCCGGAACAGATGCCCCGAGCCTCTCTGAGGGAGCACCCAGCCACCCTGCGGAGGAAACTCATTTCGACCGCTTGTATCCGCGATCTTGTCCTTTCGGTCACTAGCCAAAGCTCATGACCATAGGTGAGGGTAGGAACGTAGATTGACCGGTAAATCGAGAGCTTTGTCTTTCGACTCAGCTCCTTCTTCACCACAACAGTCCCATGCAGCGGCCACATCACTGCGGACGCTGCACCGATCCGCCTGTCAATCTCACGCTCCATCCTTCCCTCACTCGTGAACAAGACCCCGAGATACTTTAACTCCTCCACTTGGGGAGAGGACTCCCACCCACCCAGAGAGGGCAAGCCACCTTTTTCCGGTTGAGAACCATGGCCTCAGATTTGGAGGTGCTGATTCTCATCCCAGCTTCTTCACTTAATAAAGTACAGCTGGCTAAAATTTTTACTTAAGTACTTGTTCTTTGTTACTTTCCATCATTGAAGCCTATGTTGTGGCATAAGTTAGGTTTCTAATAGTGAAATGATGTTTGCAAATTTCAACTATTTAAATTCAACAATAACATTTCTTTACATTCACATTACATTCATTATAATTCTGAACCTTTTTAAGGTTCAGCTGCTGATGTAAATCAATAACATCAGCAGCTTTTTACCATCTAAAAAACATTGCCAAAATCAAAAGTATTGTGTCTAAACCAGACTTGCAGAGACTTATCCATGCATTTGTCTCCAATAGATTAAACTACTGTAACGGCCTGCTCACTGGCCTCTCCAAACGAGCTGTAAAACAGCTGCAGTACATCCAGAACGCTGCTGCTCGGGTCCTGACCAGAACCAGGAAGTACGATCACATTAGTCCTGTGCTCAGGTCTCTGCACTTGCTCCCTGTGGCTCAGACAATAGACTTCAAAGCAGCTCTGCTTGTATACAAGTCACTCCATGGCCTAGCACCAAAGTACATCTCGGACTCTGAGGACCTCAGGGACCGGTCTCCTGCTGGTGCCCAGAGTCAGGACTAAACATGGGGAATCTGCGTTTCAGTTTTATGGAGCTAAAATCTGAAACAGTCTTCCTGAGGATGTGAGACAGGCCTCTACTCTGGCAATGTTCAAATCTAAGCTAAACACTGTTTTGTTTGGCTGTGCATATGACTGAAATGATTTTCTTTGCACTTAAACTATTTAACGGATAGCCTGAAAATAGCACCTTTAAATTTCTTTAAATTAAAAGGTCTTTCTTTAGAGAAATTCTTTACAATTCTAAAACTACTATTTAGACACAATTACAATTGAACATGTAAATAATTCCGCTCATGTGTCCAAGTGCAGCCGCATAGCAGGTGCCTGGGGAGGGGGTTAGAACACACCCTTGTTAGATTGTCAGTCAGGACTAAGGCCACTACAAAGTCCAGGAAGAGCCTGGCGCACCTACCCACTGATCAAGAGCGAGTTTTAACACTAAAAGATTTGGTCGAGTTTTGTCTGGGACAATTAGTTTAGCGAAATCTAAATCTAGGGAGGGGGCAGGCGAGTCATTAGGGTCCGTCGTTAGAGATACAAAAGCACCTCACATAAGGTGGAGGTGTCGACAAGATAGTCGTAAAAGATACATTTGCTCTGCACAGACGTTGATGTCTAGGGACTGTCAAACATAGGAAAGAATCAATCTAAAAGCGATGTGCCCATCCCGGAGACATCTGTTACACTGGCAATGTCAAAAAAATATGCTAAAGAGTGTCTGGAGTGTTTGCCAGTGTGGTCCAATAGATTTGGTTTTCCATTTGGCGGATCACTAAGCACGAACAAAATGTATGATCCATGTCTGCAAAATTGTTAAATTGAATGAATGGAAATGAAGGTTTTGTGATTTCTGTCATGTCTTTGTGATTTTAATGCATTTTTTCCTGTTGTGTGAAGCACTTTGAATTGCCTTGTGTACAAATTATGCTCTACAAATAAACTTGCCTTGCCTTGCCTTTAATGACTACAATTAATTGTGGACAATGCAAAGTTATTTAATTATAACCTCCCATACAAAATGCACACACACACACACGCACATATATGTACACGTATGGCGCAAGAACACACAAGTATTTTCTAGCGGCGTTTCAGAGTCGTTTATCCATTATGGACACCGCATCAGGCACTTATCCAGATCAGCCGTCCTCCACAAAGTCACACATTCACAAAGTGCTTAAAAGCTTGAGCAAATTATCATGTTCTTTTCTTTGACAGGGCCCAGTGTGCAGCAGCAAGCAATTCAGATTTCACAAATTATTGCCCTGGAAAATTTTTTGATTTTTCTGCAAATTTGAAATGGATCACATTGTTACCTACCCAATCTACCCAGTCGTTGATTGCTATAAGGTGTTAAAATAAACATAATAATTGTTCTTTTCAACATCTAACCTGACTAAATTTCGTACAGGTTTTGACGCTTCAATAAAGATGTATAAAAAAAAATAATACTTTTGCATGTAATTACGGAATTAGTCAATTAATTCCAAGCCAGTGAGTTGACGCAGAAATGCACTGAACTGCTGATCTGTGAGTGCAGAGACTAAGAATCTTGTGGAATTTAAAATTTAATGGATTAATGGTGTCAGGGCTCTCAAGTGAATAGGGCCGTAACACAAAGTAACTCCAGAGGAATTAAAATGCACAGCCCGTGTGTGAGAGGAGAGAGCACACACAGGAACAGAGCTGAATGTAGGAAGCACGGAGCTTTAGTGGAAATGAAGGGGTTTTTTATTTTTGTTTTCAGATTCTACACATATTTAACTATATTTTGATTGTCATTTTTAGTCATTTACTTTAAGGAGTTCATCCAGATAAAATAAATGGCCTTTACAAATTTGAATCATCAGGCAATGGCAAACATTTTGTATCTCTGCAAAACATGGAGAGGAGAGTTGAAATGCAATGCAATGTGAAAAGTAATGTCTACATCAAGACAACTTTCTCACAGAAGTACCTGTATCATTTGTAGTTTGGCCTTGAGTGTGTATGAGCAGTCAGCATGAACTACAGTTGTCAGGCTCATCATCAGGAGTTAAAATGTTGAGAAATGAACAGCACTAAGTCATAATTCAATTTCAAATCAAGCCTGTAAAACAGCCTATTTCCATATGCGTAATATAGCCAAAATCTGAAAAATCTTGCCTAAAAGTGATGCTGAAAAACTTGTCCATGCGTTTGTAACATCTAGATTAGATTACTGTAACTCCCTGCTCACAGCGTGTCCTAATAGCTCTATAAAAAGCTTTCAACTGGTTCAAAATGCAGCTGCAATATTACTAACAGGAACTAAAAGAAGAGAGCACATTAGTCTCTTCACTGGCTCCCTGTCGAGTTTAGAATCAAATTCAAAATCCTCCTCCTGACTTACAAAGCCATAAATGACCTGGCCCCATCCTACCTCAAAGATGCTATAGTACCTTATCATCCAAACAGAGCACTTCGCTGTCAAAATACTGGACTTCTGGTGGTCCCAAGAGTCTCTAAAAGCACAGTAGGAGGTAGAGCGTTTGTGGAATCAGCGTCCTGTCCATTTTAAAGAGGCCGACACAGTCTCTTCATTTAAGACCAGGCTTAAAACGTTCCTCTTTGAAATCGCTTATGGTCAGGTCAGTTAGGAACAGAAATAAAAACCTACAGTTCCCAGCTATGCTGCCCTAGGAGCAACTATGCTGGGGCAAGTATGGCAGCTGGAGCACTATCCTCTGCTTCTTACTACTTTTCTATCAAACAATATTTAATATTTAATTTCACTTGCAATTTGTTCATTGCTTTTCTGTCTTTTTCTCCCACTTCCCTGACGGAAGTGGAGCAGGTACATCGATGACCTGTGGATCCAGATGCTCAACTGCCTGGAGAAACGGTCTGCCTGAAGTCTCTACTCCATATGAACAGGTCTTCATCAGCCTTGAAGAATTGGTTCTCCTCCTGAGTGGGTCTTGCTCCACCGTGTATCTGCAAATTGAGGCGCGTCCGCCTGTCCGTCCGAGGGAGTCGGATCTCTCCTTCACTGTGGAACTCCCGCAGGTTTCTACTTTTTCCCAAAGAGGTTTGGTAGTTTTTCCTGGCCGAGAAGGAGCTTGGGACATCTGTCTAAGGACACAGGATGCTGGGACATTAGTCCCCATGAACATTGTTTATTCTGTTTTTCCACTGTAGCCCCTCGAGGCAACTACTTTTGGGCGTTACAAAAATAAATTGAATTTAATTGAATTGATTCTAATTTTGTCAACTGTGTGGTTTTGCTTTCTTTACTTGAAGCTGGGTCTCCTGACTTTTTTGAAGTCAATTAGTCAATGCATTTTACATTTTTGAGTGTGTGTGTTTTTTTTTGTAGGACTATGACAAAATGAGACGCTATTTTCCTGTAATAATACAGTATTTCATTTCACATCAAGCCGGAAGTATGCTCTGATTGGCTGCATTTGGGTGGTCCACTCCAGTTTCACTTAGCAATCGGAAAATAGCTCTTTGTTCTGTAAAAGAGTTTGTTAGATCTATGAACTCGTTAGAACCCCAATTCATTTGAAAATCTTTACAAATACATATATCGAAAGCTATAAACAATGTCCCCTCAACATGAAGAGATAATCTTACATAATGTTGCAGTTTTTCATCTGTTCTCTGTTTAAACTATGGCTGCTCCTGCGCTCTATTATTTTTATAACTTACACACGCAGAAAAGATGTATTATGTTAAAAAGTTCACTTCTGCTGAACACGAGCATAAATCAGCATGTGCAGTGCCATAATGCTGATGAGCCATAGCACAAGTCCTCACTGATGGCTGATGGGAGACTGCCAACACGGAGATGGAGCGAGCTTTACTCTCTCAAGGTGACTTTGTGCCTGGTTTAAGTGACACTATGATCTGTGGCTCTGCACTGCTAAAAGCCAGAATAAAACTCCACAACAGCTTTACAGGATGGAATCAGGCCAAAATGGTCTAAATTGTTCCTTGTAATTTAGTGTTAGATTTATAGAGCTTGTGAGTGATTTCAGACTAAAGTAAGGAGATTGCCATACTGTGTTACTTAAAGCGGTCATTACTCATCAGTAGATCGTATTGTGGGTGTGGCCGATGCGACTATATGAATAAAAGTGGGATCATGTGTCCTCTCTGTACAGTAAACCATGCAGTTTGGGTGATATTGTCATTCAGTGTTTAATATATTTTGGTAATCAAACAATCTAGTAATATTTATAAAATTAAACGATTGTTGAATATGAGATTTTTAGTGAATTTGATAAAGCTGTAGCGAAAGAGACGCCGCTTGAGAACATCTTAATAAAGTATATTTACTTAATTAAAGGAACATCCCTCTGTCTGAGTCAGTACATGGTATGTCTGTGTATAGTCCAAATAAAATGTATGTAATGAGGATTATTTCAATAATCCATTAATTGCAATTAATCAAACAACTTGTTTCAGCCCTGTGTAACAGACATTTACACACTATTCTTCCCATTGGTCATTCCCATCATGCTCCTGGTTCTGACAGTTTTAGTTACCTCAATATAATATAACCAAGGTCATATAAAACTACTGTACATAACTTTAATATATGTACTTTTAAGAGCTTTTAGCAATGTTATAATGATTTTCGCTCATTCTGTTTGAGAGGCAGCAACAGAGAATCAGTTATTATATTTATTAGTTAGTCAATGGACCCAGTTATTGTGGATCAATATTATGGTTCCTAATGAACAAAATCATGATCTTGTTTTATTGTTGAATGACTATTTCTTTAAATTGTATTTTATGTTTATTTAGAACATACAACATATCGACAATCAATAATAGAAAGAAAAAGTTGCATCTGAAATCATTTCTGTTCTGAAAAGATAAGTGCGTGTGTGTTGAAAATAATCTTGCAGAGGTTTTGAACACAGAGGTCACACAAAGCCCACGCGGCGCTCATGTCTCGAGGGCAGAGCTCTGGTTCCACTGATTCAGACGCTGCTTCTCTCACCTGGACAGAGCTCCCCGGGGAAGGGCACGCTGTGATGTGGAGATGTGAAAACACTGAGTCCCGAGGGGCCAAACTGTGACAACACCGGCACCACCGTCATAGCTTCATCTGGACCCCCGTCTGAGTAACCATGGCAACAATCAAAGCAGGTTATAAGCAGCTGTCTAGGGTCAGGGCTCCGGGTTTCAAATGGTCTAGTGTTCGTAAGGTTTGTTAACATGCAAGTACTTATGTAACACATACAATATATAACACAGCTTCATTGGGTGTTAGAAAAGTCTGGTGCTCTAATTTATAGTTTTCTGACAATGTGACTGATTACGACTAGATTTGTGATGTATGTTTTAACGTTAATAGTTACGGATTTTGGTCTGTGTGCACATTTCAAACAGGATGATTCAAGAGAAGACTAAAATATGAAGAGCTATAAAAAATCACATGTATTTTAAAACATGTTTAGAGGTCAGAAATAATCTTCTCAAATACACATGTAAATGTTCCCTACAGAACATAAGCCTGTAGAATAATTTCATAGGACAGCAAGAGGAATCTATTTTTAAATCTTCGTGCCGTAATTACACTTTGTGTTGTTCATTTTTTCTGGTGGCTCCATATTTTTTATCTGCAATTATCACCACTGTATTCTAGGACATTGTTTGCGGAGGTAATTATGTTACCTAATAAATCACAGTCTTTGCAATTTGATTATTAAAATTGAAATTCGTAGCTCAATATCATTAGGGCTAATCGATTATGGAAGAAAATTATAATCAGAGTTATTTAAATCATAATTGAAATCACGATTATTCCAACAATTATTTGTTTAGAGAGAAATGGGGCATTAGTGCGCCAAAAAAGGAAGAGAGGGAACAGAAGAAATGAAAGGACATATTTAAACATAATATGAGACATACTCAGATGCAGAATTTGTGCTAATCAATTAGACTAGAGCAATAATCATAATTATAAGTACAGTGCAGGTGACTGATTTCATAATTCTAATGGTGTTGCAATTGATTACAATGATTACAATTTTAATACTACTTCCACTTTCTAATAAATTAATCAAACTTTTTAAATAAAGTGCTTTTCATACCAAAAAGATGAGCACAATATGCTTTACAATCCCTCGTCTCCTTCCACCCGACCACCCTACACCCCCCTTACTACGATGATTTTCTTTATTAACCTTATTGGTAAAAAATACATTAAGATCGAAATCTCTTTTTCAAGGCTGACCTAGGCCCTTTAGAAATAACAAGAATGTAACCAAAACATCCATGTCTGCAAAAATCAAGATGGATTACGTAACAACACAATATTTATGCAAGCGCCAAAAAAACATGAATCACAATTAAAAAGACAGTCGCACAAGAGAGCCATATTATTTTAATACTAATTAGCTCATTAAAGAACCACATGGGGCAGAGCTACTGGAAAGGCCTCCATTTAATTACGAATACAATAAAAAAAGCCGTTCTTTTTGCATTTACATCCACAACAATCTACTATAAGTGTGTGCTTTAATTTTCAAATTTCAGCTCAAACGCACAGGGATTAGGCTCTTATGTAAGTGAATATGCAAATGAGCAGCCCCCCCCCTGGAATACAGTGTCCTACATATAAAAACTGCAAAGTAAAACAAAATAAATGTTCACTATGGAACTTTTCTGGTTTCAAACCTATCATTTATTGTTTTTATAAACAAAGATACCTTGAAAAACTTGTATTCTTACTGTGAGCGGGGTCGCCTCTCCACAGATTTGACCTGTAACTTGGCCAGGTGGCATCACCCGTTTGCCTCAATAGAGATAGCTAGGTTTAATGTCACTCTGTGGAACATTCCAGGCAAAGCAATGACATCTCCATGGAGACAGTTGGTAGGCGGACCTTACAATGCCTAGAATGTTTCACAGACTTTTCATCTTCATAGAGACTGGCAGCTCACAGTAAAAACATGTATTAATGTGTTTCTCTAAGCAACATAAGCACATGTAGTTGAACAAATACAAGGTAAGTTAATGCCATACCATGGAACATGTACCAGCCAAGTCACATAATGCACCTTTAAAATTTTGTTAGAATTTACCTAAGATAAACCTTTTAATCAGGTACATAGATACAAATGTTGTTTTGAAATATTTTACCTTGAGCTAACTCTTTAGGCTATGCTGATGTCATGCTTTAGATAGCACCAGGTCATATTAGTTTGTCCCTTTCTGAATGGGGCTGATTGTTTGCACAAAGTCTTCAAATATTTAGTCAACATGTCACATCTCTTCCGTCTCTGCTCAGATTCTTCCACAGTAACTCCTATGTGAGAGGAGCAAGAAATCCCCCAAACACAGCCAAAGAGGAAGTGAAGAGGACAATGCAACAGGCAACGCAGATTCAGAAAGGGACAAACTAAATCACATACTGTCATTTCAAACATCACATAGCGGATGTTTGACCACTGTTAGCCTCAATTATGGGTGTTTTTATAGCTCAAAAATAAAGATTGGACCTGTGGCGTCACCAGCTTGTCTTCATAGATGAGTTTAATGTCATACTGTGGAACATTACAGGCAAAGCAATAAAATCTCCATGGAGACATGTGTGAATGCAGCCTAAGTGCTACACAGTTCTGTACACGTGGAGCGACATAGTGGACGAGTCTTCATAATGTTATTGTCTTTAGTACCAAAAAGCTTTCAAAACGCTTATTACTTCTCACTAGAAGTTTTGCACTGGTCTTATTGAGGACTGTGTGTGGATTGATCTGGAGTGACTGCCAGCACCTTATTGGCCTCTAAGCATCTGTCTCGACACGTATGTATTCTAGCCATCAAGAGACTGCTGCCTAATAGGGGAGAGTGAAATGCAAATAAACAAATCCTTTTGTTGAGCCTAAAGAGTTTGATTTTCCCATGATTTATGCTGTTTGTTTCTGTTCTATTGATGCAAAGTGGTTACAGAAGCCATCTGTTGCTTCAGCAAGTTTATTGTGTTTGAACATAGAACTGCTTTAAACAGAAAATGACTGAATAGATTGTCATAGGAATGAGATCACAATTAAATTAAATTCTTCACCCAGCACTATTGCAAAATCACGATATTTTTCACAGCGTACTCATCTTGATGACCAGATTTCCATGCTAGAAATTGGAGTTTAAAATGTGTTTAAATGAGCTGTTAAGGCTTAAAGAAGGGAGGAGAAAATGTATGGCAGAAATTATAAATCCGTGGTTAATGCAGTGGTCTCAAGTGGTATCATAGTACATCAAAGAGGCCCCAACACCCACTACTCCAATCATATACTGCAAAATCAGAGAAAGCAAAAGACTCGAAGGATTATTTCTGCTCCAAACATGAACTGAAGTCACAGGCAAGGCCCTCCTACTACATATATATATATACACACAATACATCATAGGTTTTTACACACTGGAAATATCTAAGGTCAAAAGACATTCTAGTAAGAATTTGGGGGAAATGTGTCTCAATTAAAAAAGTATTTGCACTGATATTTGTTTGAGTAAAATAGAAAAAAAATCTAACTTTTAAGAAAAATATTATCCGTTTCCTTACATGTTATGGGTGTGAGTTTGAAAGTAAGCCACCATTAGGTCAAACATAGCTATGGGCTAGTCTGAAAAAATATCCATCGAGTCCATGACAGCCTCAAATAAAACGTGCCTGGGAAAAGAGGATTGCAGCCCTGCATTTGTACAGATAATCTTTGAAATGGGAAGAGCAGGGGAAACCCAGGAATACTGTTAACATAATGAAGAACGCATCAAGCATCACGCTTATCTCAGAGTGGCTCCTGCTATCCGACTAGGCCACGTAAATAAAGAGGTTTTAACCCAATTTTCCCCTGCTCTGACCCATGCGTGTCCACAAAGACTAAGGCCGTGGAAAAGTAATGGAAATAATCCTGATTTTTCCAACTTGACAAATGCAGCCATATATTATTCTGTTATTCTATACTGCACATCAGGGGATTCAGTCATTCAATTCAATTCAATTCAATTTATTTTTGTAATGCCCAAAATCACAACAGTAGTTGCCTCGAGGGGCTACAGTGGAAAAAAACAAAATAAACAATGTTCATAGGGACTTGGAAATGTCCCAGCATCCTGTGTCCTTAGACAGATGTCCCAAGCTCCCCTGTCCTTAGACCCACCTTCTCTGCCAGGAAAAACTATCAAACCTGAACCCTGTGGCACACCATAGGTTACTTTAGAACAGGGTGAGGAGCTCTTGTTTACATTAACAACTGGTACCTATCCGATAGGTAGGATTTAAACCAGCTGAGGGCGGTCCCTCTGACACCTACATCAGATTCTAACCTCTGCAGTAGAATGTTGTGTGGTCGATGGTGTCGAACGCTGCACTGAGGTCCAACAGAACCAGGATTGACACCAGTCCATCATCAGCAGCTAATAACAAATCATTTGGGACTTTAACTAATGCAGTTTCAGTGCTGTGGTGGGCTCTGAACCCTGACTGGAAAACTTCGAATAAGTTATTGTCCTGTAGATGGCGATAAAGCTGTTTTAACTACAACTCTTTCAAGGATTTTAGAGACAAAGGGTAGATTTGAAATAGGTCTGTAGTTTATCAACAGGTCAGGAGGCTTTTTCAGAAGCGGTTTAATGACTGCATGTTTGAAGGACTGTGGAACATAACCACTTTCTAATGAAGTATTTATTATATTAAGAATAGAATCTATAATTAGGGGGAGAATGTCTTTGAGGAGTCTGCTTGGAATCGGGTCTAGAATACAAGTTGACGTTTTAGAGGACATAATGGCTGAAGTTATCTCTGCTCGATCACAGCAGCGTTACTGATGGATTTATATGGGACACTAGTTTTACAGCTTGGGCTTGTTCAGGGCTAATAGTGGGAGTAATTTCATCTAATTTATCTCTGATTGTTATTATTTTATTGTTAAAGAATAGAAGAAAATCGTCAGAGCTGAGAGTAGCTGGGATTGAGGGCTCTACTGCGCTGTGACAGTTTGTTAGCCTGGCTACAGTACTCAAAAGAAACCTAGTATTATTTTTGTTGACTTCTATTAAATTTGAATAGTATCTGGTTTGGGCCTTACGCAGAGCCTGCTTATAGGACAGTAGGCAGATTTTCCATGCTTTAGCAGGGGTGTCAAACTCAAATCCACAGTGGGCCAAAATGTAAAACTTGAACAAAGTCGCGGGCCAGTATTGAACAAATGAAACTTTTAATATTGACCCAAACAAGATTTGCTTTAACATTGAATATGGAACAAGCAACACTTATTACTATACAATATATAATGGGATTTGTAGTAGTAACGATGAATGAATGCGCTGTATAATACCGGCGCCAAGCCCTCGTAGTCATTTGGTATAGCCTCGTGGGCCAAATATAATTACACTGCGGGCCAAATTTGGCCCACGGGCCAGAGTTTGACACCTATGCTTTAAGGGGTTCCTCCGTGTGGGAGCAACGAAATGGTCTTTCTAATTTTCTAACTCTTTGTTTATGTTAACGCAGTTCTTCTTTGTACCATGGGGAGGCACGTTGTGGCCCAATGACCTTCTGCTTTAGTGGAGCTGCAACATCAAGAGCGGACTTCAGAGAATTCATGGTCAAGTCGACAAATTGATAACTTACACTGGGACTAAGGCTGTTCTCAGCAGGATCACATGACATGTCGCTGACTATTGGCTGTATTATTTCTTTGAACTTTGAGATAGATTTTTTCCGATATTGTCCTTTTTTATTATGACTTTATTTTGTGGGGTTGGATAATTTTTAAGAACAAACTGAAAGGTAATTAGGAAATGATCTGACAGTATAGGGCAGGCATGTCCAAACTACGGCCCGGGGGCCAAATGCGGCCCTCACACCAATTTTTGTTGGCCCTCCAGCTTCCTGCTAAGTCGGTCCAAACAACAAAAAGTAGTACTTTTTACTGTAAAATTGAAAAAATCAAGCATTTTAATGTTATACCAACCTAATATTAATGTTCCAAGTCTTATTAAAGGTGTGGAAGTTCATCAAAACAATGTCAAATGCAAAATTTCGAATGATTCACTTCATTGTTGGGTTGTGTGTGGCCCTCTGCTCCGTATGAATTTAAAAATGCGGCCCTTGGGGGAAAAAGTTTGGACACCCCTGGTATAGGGTTTTGAGGGAAGACAATGAGGTCACTAATCTCTATTCCATATGTTAGAACAAGATCTAGAGTGTGCTGGTGACTGTGAGTCGGTTTATTTACATTTTGAGCAAAACCAATGCTATGTAACAGGGCGTTGAAAGAATTACTGAGAGAGTTATCGTTCACGTTCACGTGGCTATTGAAATCTCCAGCTATCACTACTTTATCCCAGTCTCACACCAAGTTTGATATAAAGTCTGAGAACTCTGCTAAAAACTCTGAATAGGGACCAGGAGGTCGGTAGAGAACCACGAACAAGACTCCTTTTTGGTTTCTCCAATTTGGACATGTGATTGAAAGCATGAGGCTTTCAAATTAGCTAAATGCATTGTTAATTTTAGGACTCAAAGGGTAGGTTTGAGTGTGAGATCACTGCCACACCACCACCTCGGCCTGTGCTCCTGACGGTCTGAAAGTTAACATGAGTGGGTGGGGTGGACTCATTTAGTCTGACAGAATCAGACACATGGTTTAAGTATTTTTAGTCTGTTGAAAGTTTCAGGTTTCTTTGACTTGTGCTTTTGAAATATATAGAGGAAATGTAATGGACCAGTTTCATGGTCACTTGAGGTGAAGGTGTTTGAAAAAAGGTTTGCACAAAGCAGAGGGAGTATTAGCCCTTGAGCTTATTTACTGCAATCCAGAGCAATGACTCATCAACAGAAAATGATGCTAAGGGAGAACAAAATACGTAAATCCTACTGGGTACTTCAAAGGCTACACTGCCCTCTGCTGGACAAAAAAGACAATAGACGCAGGCAAACGATTGTCCAGATCAGGGTCATCACAACAAGAATAGTTACAAAAATAATCTTGTTCAAGGTGCTTCGACAAAGTAAAACAATGGATTATGTGCACCAAATACCAATAGAACAAGGTCTACAAGGTAAATTACAAATATAAATAGGGAATTTTTAGGCAATCTTTAACTTAAAAAAATCAATCAATAAATAAACAAATAAAAAGGTTGCGCCACATGTAGTGTCACAATTTTTTCAGAATTAGAGGCTCACAAAAAGGTTTGTGGAAAAGTGTGTAATTGTACACAGAATTTCTATTAAATAGAATTAGAATAGCACTTCCAAACAAATAGGAAGAATCTATAACTTGGAAGACATAGTTACAAACAGGCATGGAACATGAACTAATCCTGAGCATTAACAGGTGAGGATTGTCCAATGTTAAAGCTTGGAGCTTTCTGTCCTACACAATATTGTACAGCTTTAGAAGCGAGTACAAGTTTAAAGTCAGACAGGACCGGACAGGTGCACATCAAGTTCACAGGAGCTCTGCTTCTGGCGGTCCATAATGTCATGAATGGTGTAAATAGGCAGAGAGTTCCTCTTGTATCTGCTGGGGGCTTTGAGGTAGTCCACCACTGCACAGGGTCTGGGACGCCTGCGCCTCAGGGCCCTCCTCTCTGCGCGGCTTTTAGGAGGAAGTCCATCACAGATCCTGTTACAGGCCGCTGTAATGCCACAGAATGAAGGGTCGTCTGAGTGAGACGAACCCTCGGAGCTGCCCTCAGACGGAGAGTCTCTAAAAGGGGGTTCAAGTAACCTCTGTGTGAGAGGATTGGGCTCAGTCACGAGGGACCCTCCGTTACATGTTTGATCAGGGCCTTTGTTCTGAATCGACTCAGCAACATGGAGAGAGGGCTTTAGAGTCTCCACTTTCTCCAGTGACTTCACCTTCCTGCGTCTTCTCTGAAAGAACAAAAGCTGCATTATGTACAGTAGGGGGAGCCTATTCGACCTTAGGTCTCCGTACACACTGAACCGATGTTATTTAAAGTACCTTTTTACTGGCTGCACATAGACTCTGTGTCTCTTCTTGTTGCAGAATTTCCGGACCTACACACAGAAGAGCAGCATCGTTGTTATTTCTATAAAGATAACTGAACAGATATTTCATAAAAGAAAGCAGTGGAGTATGGAAAATTACCCATAGTGGAGGCTAACTGGAATGAGTCAGAGTGGATGAGAGGATAGGAAGCACTTCTCTTGAGTGCTGCTTCGTCGCTGGAAAACTGCCTATAAAGGAAATGATAACAGGTCAAAGAAAATATTAAAGGAGGCCCTTCTTAAGAGGAGGCATGGCTGAGTAATTCCTTCTCACTCCATTTGTTCTTGATGAATAAGTAACTCTACAAATAGCTTTGTTGAGGAAAATTCATTCATGCTTCCATAACCATTTTACTATCAAGGAAACAGTCTTTTAGCATTTTGCCTATTAAATAATACCCCTTCACATGGTATTAGTGAAAGCCTTTCCTACCGTTCTGGACAACAGTAGGTGTAGCTCTCTGGGATTGGTGGATCAGGCTCCGGACAGGAAGTAGAGGACACTCGGCAGCGGTTGATGTAAAGCAGCAGGCCCAAACAGAGACACAGAAGCAGCGAGAGCAGCAGGTAGCTTTCTCGGTCGGACACCTGAAAACAGAAACATGTGATCCGATGGACTCATGTGGAGGGAGACATTTTATTTATTCATTGTATTATTATTTCAGTTTGAACTTTAGCACTTACCTCACTCTGCAGCTGGCTGACCTGGACCGACAGGTTGAGAACCAGCAGAGTCACATTTTCCAACTGGCCTTGCAGCTGCTGAATGGACTCAGTCTGACGGAGATCCTACATGAAAACATGGACCATTTAAAGCTTTGGAACTGTCGAGATAATTACTATTGTTGAATAAATAAAAGATTTACAATATTTATAAGGCTAAATATTTATAGTTTGTAGTTTTGGCTTGTCAAGAGCGAGGAATTTATGATTTTTTTGCACAACAGGGTTAAGGTTTGAGTCGTTTCAATATCAAAACAATATATTTGTCAAAATGTGTTATTGTAACTACCGAAAATAAGCATTAGCACACCAGTTAGAGCTCATGCCTGTGGCACAAAACGTCACAAGGGGTGCGAAATAAAAATTGGGAGCATGAACTGCTGTGCAACTCCTTATTTTGATTCAAGTTCAGGACCCAGCATGCAGGTTTAAGAAGTTTTTGGATGTGCACATCTCCTTCTAGACTACTGTAACTACTGGCCTATAAAATGCTGATAAATACAGGAGAATCCAAAATAGAGGGACAGCTTAACATCTACAGTGTTTTATTAAGTGTTTGGCGTTAGTCAGAGGCCGTAACTCACTGTGGGGAGCAGGACGGCTCTGCTTGTTATAGATCTCTCTTGCCTCAATCACTTTCTTCATGTTGTAAGAATAATTTAGAAACTTAATCAAGGGCCCCATGTCACACTATACACATTTTATAAGGTGCTTTAGGATGAAAAGCAATGACAACAAATCTTTCAACTGTATGCAGGTTTTGACTGACCTGCTCCTCGGCTACTCTGGAGGTATTTTGGAGCTTGATTATAGTTTTGTTAAAAGCCTTTTGCATCTCCTCCATTTGCTTCCGGTATCTATAATCGAACAAACAATTAGCACATATTTGCAGCTGAACCACCACCATGTCCATTTGCAGTTTTCAGTCCTTCACCTCTGACTGAGCTGCTCGAGGTAGCGTCCGCTCAATGACATGTTCATCTCCAGGGCTTTGATTCGATTGTTCAGCCTCATAAACACGGACTCCTTCTGACTGGAGCCGTGCACTGGGCTGCCATTCAGCTCCGTACCATTGGGTGGCTCCGCGTAAATATCCGAGGGGGACGGCGTAGCGGCAGCAGACGGGCGAGAGATACCTGTGGCTAAATCCTCTGTCAAGTCTTCCATTCCTGAATCCATGCCAAGCGCCTCAGAAGGTTGTGGGTCAGGGATGGCCTCCATTTCAGGCGACTTATTCTGGTCCGGCTCTAAATGAGGTGTTTTGGGGTCAACAAGCGGTGCCGGATCTTTGGCATCTTTACTTTTAATTTCTTGAGAAAGATCAAGATTTGTCTTCTCTTTTGACGGCGATGTATCGTCCACTGTTGCACTGACAGTATTGAGAGAGCTGCTGAGGGTTGATTCAATTTGCATCTCCTCTGCAGACTCTTGCTTGATTTGAGAATCTGGCATTTTGATTGGTACTTCAGGGACCAACCGTGGCATTTCTGCAGCCGGTGTTGCTTTGGTAACAGAAGACTCTATGGTTTTAAGGTGGTCTAAAATCTGACTTGGCTCTACAGGGTAAAGTTCAGGTTGGGATACTATATTTGATTGTTGTGGGTTTTCAGTGACGCTGGCTTCGTTCTCATGCTCAGAAACAGAATCTTCTTTTTCAGATGTTTCATTTTGTGCCGTCTGAGGTTGTGGATAAGAAGAAGGGGGCTGGTATATCACCCAATTTGGCATGTCCGTTAGTATTTGTTCCACAGGTTGGCAATTTGTGCAATTTTGGGGCATGTGCAGTAAGCATTTCTGCAGCAAGTACTCGTGTAGGGAAGCAGCACAGGAGCAGGCAGGAGATAAAGGCAACAGAGCACATGGATCCTGACTCTCTTCTTCTTCTTCTACTTCCTCCTCCTCCTCGCCCAGATAAATGATGGTGGCGCTGATACTAGGCTCATCCTCATCTTTTTCTAAAGGAATGACAATTTGTTCTTCTGTAGGTGCAGATACGCCATTAGAATCAGTTACAGTAGTCTCAGTTGTTGCAGTTTTGGATTGGTCTTCCACTTCTAGCCTATATATATATAGAAGAGCAAACCATATAGAAGAAATATGTACAAAACAATTGACATAAAATATTTCAAATGAAATTTTCAATATTTGGGTATGAAAGGCTTACTTACTCTGTTTGAATGGTTGCTTTTGTTTCAGTTGTTTCAGGTTGTAATTGTGGCTCAGTCATATTAAGTTCCTGGGATGTTATGTTGCCTGTAGGACACATTTTAAGTACAGTGTGTAGAGCTGATTGTTAAAAAAGAGACAACCAAACAGTGCAAAGTTGTAATACCTGGTATCTCATCGCTTCCTCCCAGAACAACAGCAATGTCTTTCACAATGTTAAAAATGGCATCTGTCAAGACAAATATGATTTTTATTTTTTATTTTTAAGTGGTTAAACCAATACATTGTTAAGCACTTTTTTCTGTTAGAGATGGGACAAATTGGTTACAGTATACATGCATTGTGTTTTGAGTTACATATTAGTCAGGAGTTAATCCACAACATTATGATCCACAAAAAGTTATACGAATGCCCATTCACACTGAGCATGTGTTCTTACCCTTTGCAGATCCAATTAAATTTTTGGAGTCACCTTCGCTAGGTGCATGACCAGCAGGGAAATCTGCAGAAAGCAGCATTATGTTTCCTGACTTCAATAGATTTTTAAACTCCATTTAAAAAACAGGTTTATTTGAAACAGCAGTGAGAAGCGTTTATGTTCCAGATCTTACCCAGGTCATCGTCCTGCTCCTCTGGCCTTTCAGAGGGATCAGCGATCTCCTCATACTCTTCCACCATGCTGGTGCCAAACACCCTGGCAACAAAAGTACATTCATATAATTCTATTCTGGACTCAGACACGGAATATTACAGTGAACCTCGGCTCACAAGGTTTAACAGAAACAGCTACACTTGGGGGCAACATGCATTCACACAGGCCACTGTATATACAAAATCAATTATCTAAGAAAAATTAAATTCTATGGTTCGTCTTCACATTATGCGTTGAGTTTTATTCCTGTCACTGTGCTCTACATTAGTGACCCGGTTAAGATTGAAATATGTCAGACATGAAGCCACTGCTGAGAACCTATACATCTGTCGCATGGTTCATTGAAGCTGTCTGCTGAAGAGCAAATGCGTCAACATTACGTAACACACATCTGTTAAAACCATTAAAACTGCACAGATTTAAATTTAAGTTCTACAGGAGAAGCTTAAGATAGTAAGCACAGTACATTGGTCTATAAAGTAACTTATCCTATAAAGTAACTTATCCTTATGTTCCTTATCCTCATAATTACATACCGTATGAGACTGAGAGGACAGAAATGTTCAGACCCAAAGTGAGAGACCAGCTCCACCTAAAAGTAACAAGACATAAGATGTAAACATAGAATTCTACTGGTAAGGGGTTGAATGTGGATACAAGTTACAGTGAATTGATTTGTCTCTTTTTTTTCCCCAAGTATTTTTTACATGTATGAAAAATGTGTTTGCTAATATAGTATACATAGTATAATAGTATATTTCATAAAATGTTGGGATAAGTATGAATTAGCTATGCAACAGTTACAACATTCTTCTTATTAGAAGATAAAAAATCAATTCACACCACTAAACCTGTGTACAAATAAAAACAGGCTAACCTTTATGTACTTGGTGAACATCTGAAGTAAGGGAAAGAAGAATAGAAACAATTAAAAGGAAAGCCCACATGCAGTCAAACACGACTCAAAGACGGTTCTATGTTTACCTACGAGAGGAAGAAGCATCAAAACATTACATGCAGTACATTCATTTCAGCTTTTTAACAAAACTATTACAACATGCAAGGGACATTCTATAGATACTAAAAGAAACTAAAAGTACGAAAAGAGATTGCAAACACTAAAGCATAATATAGTTGTGCACCTGAAAAATACAAGTGGAAATAAACCCAACGCATTAATACAGTCAAATACGACAGAGCAACGAGTGAGGAGATAAACCTAAATAATATAAATAATATAGATTCACCTTGACATATTTTGCATAAAGATGTTCGTCTAATGGGAAGCTCTGGACAGTGCGTTCGTCTCGTGCGTGAAAAGTTCCCAGCTTCAGCCACTTGTTTGTTGGATATCTGTAGCAGCATTTACACATTTTGTATATGGACACAGACACACACACACACAACAGGTAAAACAACAGTGTATTGTGCTTCATGCATATAATATTTCAGATTCTTTTGTAAGAAGCAGGTGTCACACAAACCTGTCACTGATGGAGACAAGAAAGTCTTTGGGAGTAGAAGAAAAGAGTTCAAAGTTGGCAATATCCAACTGCTTCAACTGAACGGGCTCACAGAGTTCAATGACAAACCTGAGGGAACAGAATATAACAATGCAGGAAAATACATAAGATACAGCCAAGTTTACAGTATTTTACTTACCATATTTTATTACTACAAGGATTTAGCATGTACAAATCCATGTTCTCCTTCAAAATGGATGAAGTGCTCTGTTTAAAACAATAGTGTTGCTCAATACATGTTTGTGGCCTGTATATTTGGTGTGTATATTTCTATAACTCTTACCTTTGCCTCAGGGTTAGCGCCCAAGATTTTGGCTCCGCACTCCACAGAAGCATAGTTGTTAAAGTTTTTCTGGACTTTCTTCAATGGATGAGCTGCTCCATCAGAAGATGTATGTGTAGTCACAGCTGGAGAAACAACTTGTTAGATTCTGTACAGATTATGTCACACAGTGTAGTCTGTATGTGATTGTAAACTTACTCTTTTCCTTTTCGACCTCCATCATCACTTTTCTTTTCCACTCATCGAATGTTGGAATGTCCTCTGGGTCTCTGCCGCCCAAACTGGAGTCTGTCTCTGTGGGTCCAGATGAGCCCTGGTCCTGTGAAGATAATGGTTAGAATAAAGATGGAACAGTTCCTTTTATATTAAGATGGAGAAGACAAAAATAGCTCTGTACTTGGAGAATGTGGGAGACGTTGGTGACGTTGGCCTCCAGGTGATGTGAGCTGGGAGCAGCTGGGGAGCTCAGAGAAGGCTCAGGGAGGGACTTTGTGCCTGTGATGTGAGCGTTAGAGGTGTTCTCCAGAACCACCGGGGGGCTGCTGCCAATCATACATTATGTCAGTGTCATCATCATGTGCTGGCTGGCGATAAAGGCCATTTAAACTGACCTGTCGCCATCAAAGGGGTTTGGCTCGACCTCACAATCAGCAGGAGGATGGTCAGAATGATTTACTTCAGCTACATCAGGGGCATGGGCTGACACACTAAAAAAATACATACAGGGTAATAATTGAAGTTTAATAAGCCATGTTACATTCGAGGCAAATAATCCGAGTTACAGAAAATGACTTGCCTTTCTAAGGTTTCCTCTTGAATGTGCAGCACAGACTCATCTTTAATCTCAGCCAAACTGGACTGTTCCTCGGGAGACGGAAGAGTTGAGAGACTGTCCAGCTCATGGGCAGAGTTTGGCTCATGCTCATCTTGTGATTCTTCTCTCACAAAACATTCCATGACAGGCACTTCTGATTCCAGTATCTATGGAAAAGCAGAACAAAAAAGTATGTACTGTATGTAATACTAAGTATACGAGGGAGTATATTTGTAGTGTATGTAAAATACATCAGATTGCAGAGATTTATATATTATGGATTAATTCTACCTTTTTATGTTGTTCTCTTTTGTCTGTGGGTTCATCTTTTGTCTCGTCCTCCACCTCAACTTTAAGGTGCTCTTTGTCTGAAAATGATTTTGTTGCTTCAAGCTGAAAAAACCCCAACAATTCAAACAGTTGGATAAATGAGTTCTGAGCAATACAGTATGGCTATTATCTTAAAACTATGATTGCCTAACTGAGGCTGTATGTGTCAGCCAGGTTGTTCTACCTTTTCATTACGAATCACTTGGTCACACCCTTTCTCCGAACACATTTCCTGTGGGGGCTCAGGCCTCTTGGCCTCTTCCTGAGGCTTTGTACCACCAACATGGGACTCAACAAGACACCTGATAAAGGAAAGTAATTTCACAAAAGATTGTTTAGTTAAGACTTGACCTACCTTTAAGATAGTTTGTCCTAAATCATGGAGGAGGGTTGTAAAATATTGTAAATTGACCCACCCCTGTACTTTGCCTATGACGCACCTCGTACATGTGATAAATGACTATTTGATTATTAGAGACTACACAGTCAGATTGTAAACATAAACAATCAAGTACTGACTGCTCTAATGGCTCAAGTTCTTCAGAGTAACCCAACAGAAAGCAAATAGCCATGAATAATTACAGAGTCTAGCTACAGATTACAAGAGCATCCCACTACATACACTCTCCATATTCTCAAAATCAGATTCATTTTGTATGAGAGGGAAGGACAAGGAGCAGTCATAAATCTCTGGAGACCACAGAGCCTACTGTCCCAGATCAGCCTTAATCCCGTCCACAGCAGCTGACAAACCTGTGCCACGACAAGGCTCAGCACAGCGACAATGAGAAATGAGAAATGAAAGCGCAAATGTAACTGCAATGTGAGGTTTTGATCACATAATAACGCATCATAGGTTGTACAGCCCGGTTCAATGTGGACTGGGAGGACCGGAAATGATTACTAATAACAACAATAATAAGACATCGATGAGTTTTAGAAAAGATCCTTCACAAAATGAGATTGTGTTTGACTGTCAGCACACAAGGTTTAAGGGTTTAATGACACAGATCTTGTTTTGTGGTATCATATCAGAATAACCATAAAGGGCATAAAGTTTATGGTTCTCTTGTCATGTCAGTGCGCCAGATGCCACCTCACGGCTAACGTTAACATTAGCTGCTAACATGCTACCACGGGGGAAATCATAAAGTCACAATTGCTATGTAACGTTGACCCTAAAAATGAACATATCGGAAACTCCATCATCCATATAATAAACACAAAAGATGTTCTTGTTCATGTTTGAATAATAATCAAGCACCCAGCACTACTTACAAACATAAAACAGCTACACATAGCGACACAGATCGCCAGAACAGAAATGTCATCTTCATCCGTCTCCAGTCGGTGGACTCATCCTCGCTGTGCTCAGAAATGGCTTTACATCCTCAAATACAGTTTATCTTGTTGATTTAAACGACTCCAAATGACAGGTAAAACTTGCAGAAAACTTGGCAGGTGTTTAGCTCTTCTTTAGTGATGCTCGATCACTGAACCTGCCACAGGACGTCAGTTTGCGTCATGTGCGTCTGCGCAGATCGTCCAATGGAAACGCACGTCAAAAGCATGTATCTATTATAATAACAAAAGGCGCGCGTGTTATTAAAACGCTGTGACATAGATCTATTAAAATATCTGTACCCAAAAATTAAAATTAGTCCCGAAAACAACATTCAAAGCCAGCACATCCAAAAAGTGTGGGTTTATTTGCGAGAGGAAAAACATAGGCTTATTATCATGTTTCTATGTATATGCCACTTTTACAGTTTATGTGGCATCAATGAAGATTTCAACGTGTTGTATGTTAGACTATTGTTAAATGTACCATAAAACAGACTGCATGTTCTGTACTTAGATCATACTATGCGTGTTTGCGTTTTTGCCTACAGAGGGAGCGCTTTACTCAATTGTGCATGAAGTTGCCGCAATACTTCGTAATCACGTTTAGTTCTATCATGTTTATAGTAGCTTAATTGTAGAAGTCATAGAATGAACCACTTTAATCCTCCCTCTTGGCTTTGGTGGGACGCCTCAGTGACGCAGGAAAACATTACAAACAGTATAATATACCAGGATTTTATTGAGGTTTAATACAGAGAACAGACAATACACAGAACAACCAATGAAATTACCCCATTAAACATTATATGCTCTAAATACCATCTAAACTACAACTGTGACCATTTCACTGTTGGTCTTCAGCTGTTTTTATTTTTATTTTTTATTCTCTGACTATAATATGCTTTGGCAATACATAATTGCTATTGATGCCATTCAAGGCTGCCTAGATTAGACAATTTAGTGAGACATAGAACAATTAAACTGCTAGGGTCCTTGATCATTACCTATATACATAAGAACACAGTTAGGGCCCATATACACAATAACAGACAGACAGAGAGGCACTTGAAATTTGGTTATATGTATTTATTATTTATGCGGTTTCCATGTACAGAATACTATAGGTGCTCCTCAGCCTCGCTATGTGTGTATGGCTGCTACTATAACACAGGAACAACTCACAAAAGTCCAACATATATTTTTACATCAAGGGTTTTCTTGTTCATCAATAACAGCGTTCATGAAAACGGTCACAACTGAAACGGCAACAAACGTGCAGACGGACGGCACATGCACCCAGGTCTGAACACACTCACACACACTCATGTAGACTGTAGTGGTCATAGATATAGAACAGGAGATGCCACATTCTGACAGCCTGTGTCCATAGCTGCCATATTCAGGAAGACCTCAACGTATTCTACGGGATTATTGTTTTGTTGTATCTTTTGTGAATTTATGAATGTAGGAATAAAAATGTTATGGCACAGGTCTAGTAAATCTGTCCAGAAAGATGAAAATGAACACATTTTACTTATATTGGAGGTTATAGGCAACACCCAACATGAAATAACACATCAGCTGTGAGTGGTTATTTAAAGACTTCTATTGTTTGACCTCTTCATACTTTTGAAAAAAAGCACCTTTTGTCAGAGTTAATTAATGAACTATAGGAACAATAATGGCTCGTTCACCCACATGGCTGATACAGAGACATACACACAATCATTCTCTCTCACATTCATTGTTTATGGCCATCAGTACATAATATACATGTCTTTGGACATGGGAACACATTGGAGGAGCACGGGGTTTATAACCGTCTAAAAGGAGAATGTTGTCAACACTATGGAAGTGGTCACAAACACATACTCTATATACACTCACATACTAAAAAACTGCTTGCGTTCCAAGGAGAACATTAAGCTGATAATTAACACTTAAGGATGATATACAATAAATAAATAAATAAATAAATAATACAATACTAAATACATTTTCAGCTTATAGAAATTCTTCCCTTGATACATACACACAAACACATACACACTCTACATACACACTCTACATACAATCAAAGCAGCGTATGTGCCATGCTGCATTTGGAATGAGGAGGGCAGTGCGACTGCTGAGCATATTTTCATGGAGAAGCAGCAAGTGGGGTGGAGGTGACGGTTTTGGCAAAGGGTTGAGGACTAAAGGAGGATCCAGGGAGTCATACTGGGTCAGCAAAGCAAACCTGGACCACAGGTGAGCAACAAGCGCAACATACATATACACCACAAGACAAGTACCATACTGTACATAGATATATGGACATCGTCACCTGGCAGGAAATCGAGGTCAGTGGGGTAAAGACTGAGTGTCTGCATTAAGGAAAGACACAAACAGCAGAGGCATGGCTAAGATAGAGGGGTACAGAGAAGATGAGATAAGGGAATAGGCCACCCCTTCAGCAGTTTAAGATGGAGGGGCTTGTCTTGTAGGAGATGGAGGGGGCCGCCGGCTTGAGAAAAGAATAAACACAGATTAGAGAGTCACACAGAGAAGGAAAAGAGATAAGAAAATTGTCCAGAATGTTTTTAACTGCTTTGTTTATTTGTTTTATTAGAGGTACATGTTGACTTCTGGGTTTTAAGATTATTTTAAAGTGGAAAATGTATGGTATTAATTAATACTAATGTATTGTGAGTATTTATGTTTTATCATGTATTGGATAAATTGGAATATCGGCTACTTCTCATGACTGTATGGCGCATCGTGATCTACTCACCTGGGGATGCTCGGGGGAGCCCTATTGGGACGACTGGGGGCCTGGGGGCTTTCAGCACTATTATTGAAAGGTCCCAGAGGTCCAGGGCGGTTTGGTGGAGGCGGAGCCCCTCGAGGAGCAGGACGCTGGCCTGAGGACATCCTCCGGGGAGCAGTGGGGCTGGGGGGAGGAGATCTGAGAAAGAATATGACACGTTAATAAAATATTCTTATTCATTATTGTTATATTACCGCTGGACATTTATACTGTATCACTGCCTCACTGTTTTTGGGGTTGTTGTGGATTCCATATATGTAAAACATTTAGTTGTTTTTGCTTTTGGGGGCGATTGCCACCCATCCACGAGGTATCGACGGGCGAGGCATAGGAGTGGTAATAGTGGTGGTGGAGATGTCACCCATGATGGCCAGAGCCTCCTTCAGGGCCTGGTGGGTCCGCAGCACCTCGTCCCTCCTCTGGGCCTGCTCCTGTGACTCATCCATGAGGGCATTCTGATCACCAGCCGAGTACAACTGAGCTAAGAGCTCCGCATTGATGAAGTCCTTCACCTATGGGACAGTTTGTAGTTAAAAAAATAAAAAGTGTGAAATCTATACATGACAAACTGTAGTTAAAAATAAAGCTCACATTGTTGATCATAAGATGCATGATAGTCTTTGGCATCAGGTCTCGGATGCATTTATTCACAATAGCCATGTAGGAGTCCACCAGGTTACGGATGGTTTCCACTTCACGCTCCAGCTGAGGGTCCATCGAGAAATTATCTGAGGAGCTTGTGGTCTCACTCTCAACCTTGAAAAAAACCACATAAGGCCTGATTAAAGAAGGCCAATAGTGGTTACTTTATGTTTAAATTTTTTAATTGCAGATGAGAGCAAGAAACTAAGAAACAGCCAACTTCAAACAAAGTTAGTAAGTGTACTAACCGTGACAGTCTTTTCAGGATAGACACCTGCACGTAGAAGAGAGGACTTCCAACTGTCAACATCATCCTGAGAATCACAGGCCAACTCCAAAGTGCGATTGTCTTTGTAGACGTTCCTAGAAATAGAATGTATACTTGATGAATTGTAAGGTTAAATTCCTATATATATATATATTTAGCCTAGAAGGGTGTCAGGAGCGAGGAGGAATGGGGGAGAGAACTGAGGGTTGTGGTGCTCATGGTGGGGGGCAATGGGAGGAGAAGAATGAGAAACAGAGAGGGCGACCACATGTGGAAGTCATTAAAGAGCGGGTCAAGACACAGGTCCTTCTTCACTGTGTTCTGCAGCAGAGCGCTGGTAGGTAACGGCTCAGGAAACGCGAAAGCCACGGAGGTGATGTTGAGAAAGACTTTTGAGACAATTTGAGTTCATAATGAAACGTGCAAACGTCAAAAGCGCAAAGAGGTCTACAGTACTAACCATTTTTGTCCTACGCTTAACCGTAATCCCTGTGCCTGTCTTTTATATCCCTCCCCCTCAATATTTTTTTAAATATTTTATCTTTCCATTCCAGAGGGGCCCACTTCCTGCCTAATTTTTTTGAAGAAGGGAAGGGAGAGAGCAGGAGAGAGACCGCCTGAAATGACAACCTGGCATTAAAACGCAACATCTGGTAGTGCTTAGCTGCACACAGAGGCGGGAGAGTAGGGATGGCGGAAGGGATCTACACTGGAGTAGATTTTCATGAGATTTACAAAAGAACGTTTGCAAAGTTTGGGAATTTGTTAGGAGATTGACAAAGTAAAGAGTAAAGTTCATGAAGAAGACAGGATAAGAAAGTCTGCAAATCAGTCTGACCCGAAGGGGTCACTCCATCCCATATATGGTCAGGCATGGTCCCCTCCCTCTTCCTCCTGTTCCCTCTTTTTTGTAATATCCCCTCCCTGAATGTGCAGCCCAGTCTGTCCTAGTCAGTCGTATGAGAGAATATGCCACGTCAAAGCTGGATACTGCTGATGGCCGGCGTGATGACCTGGACCGCGAGAGAGGACCAACGCTTTCCAGACTTATACCAAAACAAACGAGAGAGACCAGCCCCACATCTCACAGCGACAACAAATGTATTTTGAGGGCGCCACGATGAAGGGGATCCTGGTAAAGCGGGCACAAGGCGAGCGCACTTCTGGATTGGCAGCAGACAGCACCAGGCCTGGCTCTCAGCTCCGGCTCCGTCCACCCAGTGTTAAATTAGGAAAGTTAAGTGAAATAACCCTCAAACCGTATGAAAAATGCTTTCTACTTTTCTGTCCAGTTAAAAGATTTAATTAAGTAGAAAATACAGATACATGCCTTCAAATGAAGTAGAAGAAAAAGTATCCACTTAAGTAACATTTAGGTACAGATACCTACATTTTACTTGAGTTCAGGACTTTTACTTTTGTACTTTGTTACTTTCCACCACTTTTTGTGACACAGCCAGACAAAACAGTGTTTATACGAAGGCAGAATCCACACAAGAGAAGTCACTGGTGCCATGGGAACAGTGTCCATCAAAGATGCTATTACACCTCACGACAAACTGGTAATTTACCGTGATTCTAGTCAGTGTCACAACAACAGCTGACACGCCATTTAGAGCCGTCATCTTTTTTCTGCTGCATATTTTTGGAGAAGAGGAAGAAGAAGAAGGGGGAGTTCTAGTCTGCCACTGCTATTACGACTCCCCCGCCAAGCCAAACCCCCTGTGGACCAAAGTCACACTGAGAAGCAAACACAAATCAGACTGAGGCGCAGATCAGCGGGACAGGGTGCAGCCGTCCTGTGCCAGTTCTGCACTACTGTCATGCCACGAGGGAGGAGAAGGGGAGACGGGGGGTGTCGTGTCTCTCTGGGAAGGGAGCGAGAGGGAGTGGGTGGGTGAGAGACTGGATTGAGAGAGTCATCATCATCACGTGAAATCTCATCACACTCATTAAACCGGAACCAGGATTATGTTTGCACACAGACACACACAAGGGCACTTATGGGACACACTGACTTGATATTGATACTTCGTTTTAGAGTCGAACTGTAGAGATTCTTAACAGGATTAAAACATCTTGTGCTGCAAAATCCTGCATTCAATTTAGTGTAATGTACAGTATGTTTTATGTGGTTCCGGCTCTGTACATTTAGAGATAAGTGTGGCGAAAATCAGACAGCAAACAAGGATCTTCGACTGCGCGCTTAAAGGTGTTTACTATGGCCTGCTATTGGCTAGAATCAGGACACAGAGCAATCATCCACAAATGCATTCACACGAGGATTTTGGTAGCATGTGTGGTGGAGCCTGTCAGTGGTGGGAAAAGCACTACATAAGTAAAATTATACAAAAAAGACAACTAGCACCTGTTTAAAAATCTGTGTGAAAAGTATTTCACACAGATTAATCAATTAATATAACCTATACATAGCTTCTAAAACATACCATGTGCTGAGAGAACAAGTTTTTATGACTCTGACAAAGCAGTAATTACATAAAAAATGACTGTATATTTTACCAGAATTTCCTCACTTGGCTTAATTTTAGCTTCATTTTATCTAATTTAGTTATAATCTCTCATTCACTGACCATTTGTAATCCAAACAACGAATCAACTGATCACTAGATTCATCGATTAACATTTAATCGTTTACACGTTCTTCCAAGCCTGCATAGTTTTTCTCGTTTTACTCGTTTTCTCGTGCTAAAAATAAAAATCCCTTCAAATATGGGAGGCTGTTTAGGGTGAAACACAATAAACTAAGGGAAACTAAATCAAGCATACATAAACATAAAATACTACGCAATAATAAAAATAACATATATGAAACATATATGAAATGTGACTTTCCTGAAGTCCACGATCATCTCCACTGTCTGGGCTTGAACTCCAGGTTGTTACCGCTGCACCAGGACACCAGCCGGTCCACCTCCCTCCTTTAGACAGACTCATTCCCGTCTGAAATGAGCCTGATGAGGGTGGTGGCGTCCACAAACTTGATCAGTTTTACGGAGTCGCGGCTTGAGGTGCAGCAGTTTGTGTACAGGGAGAAGAGCAGAGGAGAAAGTACACAGCCCTGTGGAGATCCTGTGCTGATAGTCCGAGTGTCTGAGACGCAGTGCTCTGACCTCAATCTGCAGTGCTCCATTCTCAACACCTGGGAGGATGGTGTTGAAGACAGAGATGAAGTCCACAATGATCCTGGCATAGGTTCCTGGGAAGTCCAGATGCTGCAAGACGAAGTGGAGTGCCAGGTTGATTGCGTCGTCTACAGATCTGTTGGCTCTGTAGGCCAGGGGTCTCCAAAAGAAGGACCAGATCCGGACACCGAAGCAATTTGGTCCGGCCCGCGGCCCAGTTTCCCATAACTAAAAATATGTTTTTTGGTTTTTTTTGCGGCGCATCTGTAGCATTCTGCGGGACATGTGCACTTTTGCATTGCCATTTTGCAAGCCTGTCTAAATTCATAAGCTAATTGCTCCATAAATATGTGTCGGATTGTAATAAAACGCACATAATTTTACAGTTTAACGTGACTATGGAGGTGAAGGGAAGATAAATATACATTATTTCTCAGGTGCAGATCCGTTGTCACCAGTTTAGTGCTTTCAGGACCTTTTTCCCGTTGTCCATTTCATTAAGTTGCATATATTTCAATGCTCAGTCTTGGCTATTTTTAATAGACTGCTGCAGGTCATAGAACTCCAAAAACATGGATGATACTGTGCATGTTGCCTAGTGACAGCTGCGTTTGTTCTTATTGACTAAATGCAAAGTGAGCTTTTTTTTGGCAGCTACTGTAGGCTACTACGTTTTTAATATCGTTTGAACCAAATGTTCTAATGACATTTATTATAAAATAGTCCTGTTTTAGTCATGCTTTGGTCCTGCTTTAGACCTGTTTAAGAACTGCTTCAGACCTGCTTTAGAACTGCTTCAGACCTGCTTTAGAACTGCTTTAGTCCTGCTTTAGTCCTGCTTTAGTAGGCGGACCCTCCATAAATGTCACATTACCTAGAATGTTTCACAGAATGAGTTTTCATCTTCATAGAAACTGGCACCTCACAGTAAAAAATATATTAATTTATTTCTATTGACAATATAAGCATATGTAATTGAACAAATACAAGGTAAGTTAATACCATACCATGGAACATTTCATGCAGGTGCTGGACCCAGTACCAGCACCTGCATGGAATATTACATAATGCACCTTTAAAGTTTTGTTAGAATTTACCTAAAAAAACTTTTAATCAGGTACATAGATACTTTTACCAAAAATACAAATATTGTTTTTAAATATTTTACCTTGAGCTAAATCTTTAAACTGTGCTGATGTCATGCCTTCAATAGCACCAGGTCATAAACACTTGGGGCTGATTGTTTGCACAAAGTCTTTAAATATTTAGTCTCTTCAGTCTCTGCCCAGATTCTTCCACATGAACTCCTCTGTGAGAGGTGCAAGAAATCCCCCAAACACAGCCAAAAGAGGAAGTGAAGAGGACAATGCAACAGGCAACGCACATTCAGAAAGGGACAAACTAAATCACATACTGTCATTTCAAACATCACATAGCGGATGTTTGACCACTGTTAGCCTCAATTATGGGTGTTTTTATAGCTCAAAAATAAAGATTGGACCTGTGGCGTCACCAGCTTGTCTTCATAGATGAGTTTAATGTCATACTGTGGAACATTACAGGCAAAGCAATAAAATCTCCATGGAGACAAGCCAGTGGCTGACCTTCCACCAGAAAAGCAGTTCATGTAGTCATTTAATCCTAGTTTAATCCGGTTTAGACCTGGACCTGGTTTAGAGCATAGTATTTTCTTCTGTCCTTAGTTTACACGCAGAAAAGGCACATTTTACGACTTGAGAAAGCTTGATAATAAAAACAGGCTCCAATTATGATGCGGTGTATGTGTGAATGCAGCCTAAGTGCTACACAGTTCTGTACACGTGGAGCGACATAGTGGACGAGTCTTCATAATGTTATTGTCTTTAGTACCAAAAAGCTTTCAAAACGCTTATTACTCACTAGAAGTTTTGCACTGGTCTTATTGAGGACTGTGTGTGGATTGATCTGGAGTGACTGCCAGCACCTTATTGGCCTCTAAGCATCTGTCTCGACACGTATGTATTCTAGCCATCAAGAGACTGCTGCCTAATAGGGGAGAGTGAAATGCAAATAAACAAATCATTTTGTGGAGACTGAAGAGTTTGATTTTCCCATGATTTATGCTATGAGTATGTTATATTGATGTGAAGTGGTTACAAAAGCCATCTGCTGCTTCGGCAAGTTTATACTTCACTGTGGTTGGTTAAATCCACCTGTCACCTGTCAGTGTTTGAACTTAGAACTGCTTTAAACATAAAATGACTGTCACAGGAATTTTTCCCCCAGCACTATTGCAACATCATGATATTTATCACATCATACTCAATTTGATTACCAGAATTCCATGCTGCTAGAAATTAGAGTTCAGAACCTTTTTTAAATTAGCTGTTTAGCAGTAAATTACCAGCAGATCGCTTAAAGAAGGGATGAGTGGTTAATGCAGAGGTCTAAAGTGGTATTATAGAACATCAAAGAGGTCCCAACACCCACTACTCCAATCATATACTGCAAAATCAGAGAATGCAAAAGACTATTTCTGCTCCAATCATGAACTGAAGTCACAGGCAAGGCCCTCCTACTTAAACACCCTAAAGTACAGTTAGACAAAGCATAAAGGAATAAATACATCATATAGGTTTTTACACACTGGAAATATCTAAGAACAAAAGACGTTCTAGTAAGAAATTGGGGGAAATTTGTCATTTATTATTCCATATAATAATAATAATAATAATAATAATAATAATAATAATAATAATAATAATTATAATTATAATTATAATTATAATTATTTTATTATTATTAGGCCCGAGCGCCACAAGCTGGCGAGAGGCCTATTAGTTCTGTATTATGCCGTTGTAATAGATGCATAGATTTTAATTCCTGAATATGTAAATAAATGCCACACAGCCCCAAAAGTAGAATTCCAGATTTTATTTTTGGAACTTTGCATGTACACATTATGAAAGTATGTAAACTGCTCAAGTGTTCCTATTCACCATGATCCCCAAAAAGCACATTTGGACCCACAGATTCATCGCGTGTACATTTATACATACATGCGTGCGCGTGCGTGCGTGCGTGCGTGGTGCTGAAGAGACAGCTCCACTAGATCATCTTGCGGACACCTGACATCTCCGCTGGGTTGACTTGCAAAAGCTGTGGATTGCGCCTCAACAGCCTTCCAAAAAGCGATGATATGGCTTGTCCTGCAAACATTCCCACGTGTTTTGGTTAACGTTGTGTCAGGTTCATATTATTACAATTACAACGTGAACGAGCCCATTTCCTGGTTATCTGCGTGGCCTATGGCGAGCACCACTGAGATCAACGGGTTTGTCCGCAGTAATTCTAGGCTATGTGAGGCGTATGGTGAGGCAATGCTATATTTGCACTGGCCTTTCCATTTTTGCAGAGGGATTTGTTAAATGACCAAAGCGCGACAGCAGCTCCAGGTCAAGTTGGGGGACTTGCAGCTGTCCAGAGCAACGCGCACAAAGACTGAATTGATGAGCTACCAACAGTCAGAAGAACAGTGAGGACATGTGTAACTGTCCGTTTTGTTTCTCCAACTCGGCTCTTTTGGTATGGTACACTTAATAATGTACAAACGCGTCTTTTGATAACATTTCGCCCTCCGAGCTAAAGCGAATGGAAGCCTAAGCCCCGCCCACTTCTTCGCAAGTTAACCTAACCGCGACATAACCTGGGACAGCGCCATCTACTGTTCGCGTCTTACTTGTTGTACATACATATACAGTGCTCACCTCACCCAGTCCATTTCAAAGCATCCTTATTTATTCATCAGAATGTGCAACCCCCTCCCTTAGTATCTGGCGCAATTCACTTCACTGGCTCCCCATAAACACAACGGATTCACTTCAAAATTATCCTAAATACTTTCAAAGCTATCCATAACCTGGCTCCACCGTACATCTCTGACCTCCTCCACATCTCCACTCCCTCTCGCTCCCTCAGGTCCTCCTCCTCTCTCCAGCTCTCTGTCCCCTCTTTCCGTCTTATTTCAATGGGGGCAGAGCCTTCAGCCGCTCTGCTCCTCAGCTCTGGAACTCTCTCCCTCCTGACCTCCGCAACATAGACACCCTTCCACTTTTCAAATCCAGACTCAAAACTCACCTGTTCAGACAATCCTACACCACATAACTCAGTCACTCCAACACCATCATCCAGTTCTGTACTGTGGGTTTTATTCTGTTTGTTTTATTCTGTTGTTTTATTCTCTTGTACAGTGTCCTTGGGTGTTCTGAAAGGCGCTTTTAAATCAAATGTATTATTATTATTATAATTCTTCCCCGTGACATCTTTTGCATCCAAAAATGTCCTCGCTGCATCAAGAATAACTTCTATTCTTTCCGACCTTCCCTGAAGTCCACAAGCACCATTTATGACCATAACAATGGAGGACAAAAATGATTTTTTTAATCCAGAGATGAATCTTTGCACTCTTTCGTTTCTTTACCATTTTCCCCACACTCCTTTACTCAAACTCACAATCATTCTTTCCACATGTCGGACATCTCTTCCTTCTTCACACTGTGGCAACATGCCTATATTCCTGACAAGAGTAACACCTGAGTGGTGCTCTTTCAAAGGCCGAACTGGATAGCTCACATGATTCAGGTACATTTTCGTCGGTAATGACTCATCAAAAAAAAGTCACACATATCGACTCACTTTCCTCTCTCATTCCGTTCACAAATCGAGACAACCTTTTAACCAACAAAGTACAGACACCACTTATGATTACACCTTTCATTCTCGTTTTCCATCCAGCTCAAAGCACTTTACACTATCAATCACATGTCCAAATTGGAGAAACCAAAAAGGAGTCTTGTTCGTGGTTCTCTACCGACCCCCTGGTCCCTATTCAGAGTTTTTAACAGAGTTCTCAGACTTTATATCAAACTTGGTGGATAAAGTAGTGATAGCTGGAGATTTCAATAGCCACGTGAACGTGAACGATAACTCTCTCAGTAATTCTTTCAACGCCCTGTTAGATAGCATTGGTTTTGCTCAAAATGTAAATAAACCAACTCACAGTCACAAGCACACTCTAGATCTTGTTCTAACATATGGAATAGAGATTAGTAACCTCATTGTCTTCCCTCAAAACCCTATACTGTCAGATCATTTCCTAATTACCTTTCAGTTTGTTCTTAAAGACTATCCAGCCCCACAGAAAAAAGTCATGATGGAAAGGACAATATCAGAAAACTCTATCTCAAAGTTCATATAAATAATAGAGCCAATATTCAGCGACATGTCATGTGATCCTGCTGAGAACAGCCTTAGTCCCAGTGTAAGTGATCAATTTGTCGACTTGACCATGAATTCTCTGAAGTCCGCTCTTGATGTTGCAGCTCCACTAAAGCAGAAGGTCATTGGGCCAAAATGTGCCTCCCCATGGTACAAAGAAGAACTGCGTTCACATAAACAAAGAGTTAGAAAATTAGAAAGACCATTTCGTCGCTCCCACACGGAGGAATCCCTTAAAGCATGGAAAATCTGCCTACTGTCCTATAAGCAGGCTCTGCCTAAGGCCCAAACCAGATACTATTCAAATTTAATAGAGGTCAACAAAAATAACACTAGATTTCTTTTCAGCACTGTAGCCAGGCAACAACAACAAACTCACAGCGCAGTAGCTACTATATCAGAGCTAATGATTTTCTTTTATTTTTTAACACTAAAATAAAAACAATCAGTGATAGACTAGATGAAATTACTCCCACTATTAGCCCTGAACAAGCCCAAGCTGTAAAACTAGTGTCCCATATAAATCCATCAGTAACGCTGCTGTGATCGAGCAGAGATAACTTCAGCCATTATGTCCACTAAAACGTCAACTTGTATTCTAGACCCGATTCCAAGCAGACTCCTCAAAGACATTCTCCCCCTAATTATAGATTCTATTCTTAATATAATAAATACTTCATTAGAAAGTGGTTATGTTCCACAGTACTTCAAACATGCAGTCATTAAACCGCATGAAAAAGCATAATCTTGATCCTGACCTTTTGATAAACTACAGACCTTTTTCAAATCTACCCTTTGTCTCTTGAAAGAGTTGTAGTTAAACAGCTTTGTCGCCATCTACAGGACAATAACTTATTTGAAGTTTTCCAGTCAGGGTTCAGAGTCCACCACAGCACTAAAACTGCATTAGTTAAAGTCACAAATGATTTGTTATTAGCTGCTGACGATGGACTGGTCTTAATCCTGGTTCTGTTGGACCTCAGTGCAGCGTTTGACACAATCGACCACAACATTCTACTCCAGAGGTTAGAATCTGATGCAGGTGTCAGAGGGACAGCCCTCAGCTGGTTTAAATCCTACCTATCGGATAGGTACCAGTTGCTAATGTAAACCAGAGCTCCTCACCCTGTTCTAAAGTAATTTACGGTGTGCCACAGGGTTCAGTACTCGGTCCAATTCTGTTTGCTCTTTATATGCTGCCGTTAGGTAACATTATCAGAAAGCATGGCATTAACATCCACTGTTATGCAGATGACACACAGCTGTATTTATCAATGAAACCCGATCAGACCGATCAAGCAGACAGACTTGGTGCTTGTGTGAAGGATATAAAAACCTGGATGACACTTAATTATCTGCTTCTTAACCCTGAAAAAAACGAGGTCATTGTACTAGGCCCTAATCATCTACGCTTTATCTGAGCAGATAGTCACACTGGACAATGTCAGTGTAGCCTCCAGCTCCACTGTAAGAAACCTTGGAGTCTTATTTGACCAAGAGCTCTCGTTCAAAACACACATAAATCAAGCCTGTAAAACAACCTATTTCCATCTGCGTAATATAAAATCAAAAACTCTTGCCTAAAAGTGATGCTGAAAAACTTTTCCATGCGTTTTGTAACATGTAGATTAGACTACTGTCACTCCCTGCTTGCATCGTGCCCTAAAAGTTCTATTAAAAGCTTTCTACTGGTTCAAAATGCAACAGCAAGATTACTAACAGGAACTAAAAGAAGAGAGCACATTACGCCGGTGCTCGAGTCTCTTCACTGGCTCCCTGTCGAGTTTGGAATCAAATTCAAAATCCTCCTCCTGACTTACAAAACCATAAATGACCTGGCCCCATCCTACCTCAAAGATGCTATAGTACCTTATCATCCAAACAGAGCACTTCGCTCTCAAAATGCTGGACTTCTGGTGGTCCCAAGAGTCTATAAAAGCACATTAGGAGGCCGAGCGTTTAGCTACCAAGCTCCTGTGTTGTGGAATCAGCGTCCTGTCCATTTTAAAGAGGCCGACACAGTCTCTTCATTTAAGACCAGGCTTAAAACGTTCCTCTTTGAAATCGCTTATGGTCAGGCCAGTTAGGAACAGAAATAAAAACCTACAGTTCCCAGCTATGCTGCCCTAGGAGCAACTATGCTGGGGCAAGTATGGCAGCTGGAGCACTATCCTCTGCTTCTTACTACTTTTCTATCAAACAATATTTAATATTTAATTTCACTTGCAATTTGTTCATCGCTTTTCCTTCTTCTCCCTCTTCTCTGACGGGAGTGGAGCAGGTACATCGATGATCCAGATGCTCCTCAACTTCCTGCAGAAATGGTCTGTCTGGAGAAACGGTCTCTACTCCATATGAACGGTTCTTCATCAGCCTCGAAGAATTGGTTCTCCTCCTGAGTTTGTCTAGCTCCACCGTGTATCTGCAAATTGAGGCGCGTCAGCCTGTCCGTCCGAGGGAGTCGGAAATCTCCTTCACTGTGGAACTCTTACAGGTTTCTATTTTTTCCCAAAGAGGTTTGGTAGTTTTTCCTGACCGAGAAGGAGGGTCAAAGGACAGGGGAGCTTGGAACATCTGTCTAAGGACACAGGATGCTGGGACATTTCCAAGTCCCTATGAACACTGTTTATTTTGTTTTTTCCACTGTAGCCCCTCAAGGCAACTACTGTTGTGATTTTGGGCGTTACAAAAATAAATTGAATTGAAAATTGAATACATACAAAAACCTCCCCACCTAAACCCCCCACACCTTTCACCTGGTCCCAAACTTTCACCGGCTCCCGCTACACCAACAAAAGCCCCCCCACCTATCCCCCCTCGCCTTTCACCTGGTATCTCCCATAGCTAGGATCATAATAAAAATCAAACCAGCCGGGGCCCTGTGTAAAAACAGCCTCCCCTAGTGCTATGTCTCTAGTAACATCACAAAGACGGAAAAACAAAATGCGAGTCAGACTGCCCAATCTGAGAAAAAAAAAATCAGGGTTAAGAAGCAGATAATTAAGTGTCATCCAGGTTTTTATAGCCTTCACACAAGTACAAAAACACGGGAAATTTAGTTCTAATAGAATCTGCTCCACCCAACTTTATGTCTGAATCTGAAACATGAGAAAACAAAAAGGGAGGAGGTGTGTGTGCTTTTGTAAGAGATGAAATAGTTACCCACAGGTTGTCCTTTGGGGTGTTTTCAACATTTGAGTATGTAGCCTTTAAAATTGAGCTAAAACAGTCTCCATGCATTCTCTTCATTGTTTTATACAAGCCTTCCCAGCATTACCAAAGTTTTATTGATGATTTACTGAGATGCTTTCAGTCGTATGCAGACTTTGATGGTTTGGTCATAACAGGTGATTTCAATGTTCATGTTGATAATATCTGTGACACAAACGCTAAAGAGCTTCATGCTGTCCTTGAAACTTTCGGTCTTACTCAGCATGTGAGTGGCCCCACCCACAGCAGAGGGCACACTCTAGATCTTCTAATTACAAATGGAGTTAATATTTCAAACATCAATGTGGTCGATGTTGCTCTGTCTGATCACTTCTGTGTCTTCGTTGACCTGTCTATTCTTTCCAAACCACCGGCTGGTCCTGCGGTTGTTCGGAGGAGACGGCACAATGACGGAGAACTGTTTATGGAAATGATAAACTGAAAATGTCTCATGTTCTAATGTAAATGATTTGTTGAACTCTGTTACATCTAGTTTTGAATGTTCTCGAAACTATCTCCCCACTAAACATGGGGAATCTGCATTTCAGTTTTATGCAGCTAAAATCTGGAACAGTCTTCCTGAGGATGTGAGACAGGCCGCTACTCTGGCAATGTTCAAATCTAAACTAAAAAACTGTTTTGTTTGGCTGTGCATATGACTGAAATGATTTTTCTTTGCACTCTCTTCTTTTTATGTCTTAAACTATATGACGGATAGCCTGAAAATGGCTCCTTTTAAAATTCTTTAAATTTAGGTTTTGTGATTTTAATGATTTTTTTTTTTTCCCTGTTGAGTGAAGCACTTTGAATTGCCTTTGTGTACGAATTGTGCTCTACAAATAAACTTGCCCTGCCTTGCTTGGTACAATGACCTAGTTTATTTCAGGGTTAAGAATCCTTCACACAAGTCTGATTGGGTTTCATTGATAAATACAGCTGTGTGTCATCTGTATAGCAGTGGAAGTTAATGCCATGCTTTCCGATAATGTTACCTAACGGCAGCATATAAAGAGTAAACAGAATTGGACCGAGTACTGAACCCTGTGCACACCGTAAGTTAGAACAGGGTGAGGAGCTCTTGTTTACATTAACAACTGGTACCTATCCGATAGGTAGGATTTAAACAGCTGAGGGCGGTCCCTCTGACACCTACATCAGATTCTAACCTCTGCAGTAGAATGTTGTGGTTGATTGTGTCAAACGCTGCACTGAGGTCC
Source organism: Chaenogobius annularis (assembly GCA_015082035.1). NCBI lineage: Eukaryota > Metazoa > Chordata > Actinopteri > Gobiiformes > Gobiidae > Chaenogobius > Chaenogobius annularis. Next base: position 1,397,286 of record BJKM01000100.1, on the reverse strand, counting down.
AATAGAACCAGGATTGACACCAGTCCATCGTCAGCAGCTAAAAACAAATCATTTGTGACTTTAACCAGTGCAGTTTCAGTGCTGTGGTGGGCTCTGAACCCTGACTGGAAAACTTAAACCGCTTTTTCAGAAGCGGTTTAATGACTGCATGTTTGAAGGACTGTGGAACATAACCACTTTTTAATGAAGTATTATATATATTAAGAATAGAATCTATAATTAGGGGGAGAATGTCTTTGAGGAGTCTGCTTGGAATCGGGTCTAGAATACAAGTTGACGTTTTAGAGGACATAATGGCTGAAGTTATCTCTGCTCGATCACAGCAAGCGTTACTGATGGATTTATATGGGACACTAGTTTTACAGCTTGGGCTTGTTCAGGGCTAATAGTGGGAGTAATTTCATCTAATTTATCTCTGATTGTTTTTATTTTATTGTTAAAGAATAGAAGAAAATCGTCAGAGCTGAGAGTAGCTGGGATTGAGGGCTCTACTGCGCTGTGACAGTTTGTTAGCCTGGCGACAGTACTCAAAAGAAACCTAGTATTATTTTTGTTGACTTCTATTAAATTTGAATAGTATCTGGTTTGGGCCTTTGTAGAGCCTGTTTATAGGACAGTAGGCAGATTTTCCGTGCTATTAGGGATTCCTATGTGTGGGAGCGACAAAATGGTCTTTCTAATTTTTTTTTTTTAAATGACCGCCATTCTTTAGACTTTATTCTTTATACTTTATTTGTTAAAATGTATTATTTAGACTTGATTCTTTAGACCCGGTTCCTGCACATGCTGGGGTGGATGGTTATGAAATGGCTGGTTTTCTGGCTAAGAATTCCCTTGGGCGCCCGTCAGTTGACATACTGGTTGAAATAAGTGAACCTGAAATCAAGCCCATTATTAAGAGTCATGTGTATAAACTCTGGCAGGACTTTTGGAATCTTTGTGATACTGGACGACATCTGTATCAGATACAGATTGGTGTTGGCCCATGCAGATTCATGGGCAGGAACGCGGGGGAAGAGAGAGCCTTTGCTCGCATGAGAATGGGACACACTGGACTCAATTGGTTGCTGAGTAGGATAGGCAAACATCCTAACGGTTTGTGTAATCACTGTCAAAAACCAGAGACTGTTGAGCATGTGCTGCTTCACTGTACAGCAAATGCAAGAGAAAGAACTGAATAGTCTTTATGGTTTCAAACTAATAGGCAGGAATTCAATCTGCGGAATCTTCTTATGATCCAGTCACAGGGATCATGTAAGGCTTATATTTACTTACTAATGTAACAGAGGGTTAATATATGTTGTTTTTATTATTAATCAGTGTTTTATGTTGCACCTTCATGCCGAAACAAGTTCCTATGTTTGTGAATTTTGTTCATTGACAATGGCAATAAACCCTTTCTGATTCTGATTTCTGATTCTGATTCTGATTCTGATTCTGATTCTAATGGGAAGACTGTAGAGTTGGGTGCCATGTTGTAGTGTTGCAAGCTCTATTGCCGATTGCCATGGAGGAGGGTGGTGACAACAGCGAAAGTGACTCAAAGACCACAGCTACAGTGGGTGGCGGTGATGTGGCACTTTGGATGCCAGCCACTGTGGAAAGCCAAAGAAGAAGAAGGATGCGCCTTTGTGGTTGGTTGGTTGGTTGGTTGGTTGGTTGGCTGCCGGCCGGCCGCCGTTGGAAGCACCAACAGCAACAACTAAAGAATGGGGTCTAATGAAGAAAGTCTAAAGAATGGCGGTAATGTAACATTATGAATACCAACCACCATAAAACACCACCAAAGAAGAAGAAGAAGAGGGCTTTAAATGAACCACAGAACAGAGTCTGTCTCAAACCTATGACTCTATAAAGTCTCAACCAGGTGTTTGCTCATCGGAACCATGTTGATTGTTTGTGGAAAAACCAGATTTTATGATAGTCACATCCTCCAGTTTGTATCACTCTTTCACACTGTTATCACAAGTTGTCATGCCTTGACGACATGAGTTTCAGAGTTTGAGGTCCTTATGGTACAGGACTAATTTTTGTGTAAAGAGCTGCCCAGTCCTTCTCGGGTTTTGCTGCTTTTCCATTGTAAGTATAAAAGCACAAATAAATGGAATAAAATATATTGCGTCATGCCACTGAAAGAAAATGTAGGCCAATTTTTAAATGAAACCTTAAGTGTAAAAAAAAAAAAAAAATCCGTGCCTTTATCAATTTTTATTTTTTCTGTTCATATTATTCTAGAAGCACAGTTGCATCAATGATACACATGACTAAAATGCCAATTTTATTGGTACTGGCACATAGAATGTGGTTCGAACCACTGTGGATGTGGCAGTAGTAAAACATACCATTAGATGTCACTCTGGAGAAGTGTTTCGTGTTTCGTTTGGTTCAAATTGTTGTTCTCGTTGCTGTTGTTGTTGTTGTTGTGTTACTTTTAATGGCAGTTAGCAGCCAACTGAAAAGGTGCATTTACCGCCTCCTGTAGTTGTACGTCTTCAAAGTATGTGTTTTATGCTATACCCTAAAAAATAAATAAAAATAATAATAAAAAGGAGGGAGAGAAAGAGAGAGAAAGAGAGAAAGAGAGAAAGAAAAAGAGTGCTTTGCTGTTTCACGAAGCTTCACTTTGCCCATCACAAGAGCTAGTAGCTACACTTACTAGCTTTTCTTTAGTGATGCTCGGCCACTGAACCTGCCCCAAGAGGTCAGTGCGCGCCATGAAAGTCTGTACCAAGAAAATAAATTTAGTCCCAAAAACATTAAATTCCAGCACATCCAAAACGTTTGGATTTATTTGCGAAGGGAAAAAACATAGGCTTAGTATCATGTTTCTATGTAAATGCCACTTTTACAGTTTATGTGGCAGCAATGAAGACTTCAAAGTGTTATATTGGACTATAGTTTACTGTACCATTATGACCAGAATGTTGTATTTCTTTGCACTTATAGTGCATGTTTGCGTTTTCACCAGCAGAGGGAGCTCTTTACTCAATTGTGCATGAAGTTGCTTAATAATTCAAATGATTGTAGAATCAAAGTGAAATAAGACTCAGAACTTTACTATCGCAACGCTTTGTAATCATATGTTTATTTCTATTATATTTATAGTAGATTATTTGTAAAAGTCATAAAATAAACCAATCTAATCCTCCCTCTTGTAGGAAGGTAATGTGACACAGATAAACAACACAAACAGTATAATATACCAGGATTTTTATTGAGGATCAATACAGAGACACAGAACATAACAACCAATGCAATTCCCCCATTAAACATTATATGCTCTAAATGCCATCTTAACTACAATTGTGACCATTTCACTGTTGGTCTTCAGCTGTTTTTTAGTTTTCGTTTTTATTCTCTGACTACAATATGCTTTGGCAATACAGAATAGCTATTGATGCCATTCAAGGCTGCCTAGATTAGACAATTTAGTGAGACATAGAACAATTAAAGCGCTAGGGTCCTTGATGAGGTCTTTATGATCCACTTGTCTCTTATATCATTACCTATATACATAAGAACACAGTTTAGGCCCACACACACAATAACAGACAGAGAAGCACTTGAAAACTGACAATGCTGCCTATAGCTTTAAGGCAGACACTGACTGATCCCCCTGCTTTCATTGTGATGCAAAAAGAATTGATAAAGGAATAGCCTGTTTTATGGTGTGCATGGAGACGCAAACCTGAGAAAAAGGCCTACTGGAACATTTTAATAAAACACTTCTCTTTACAAATCTTGACAGTCAGAATCTGAATCAAAGCGTAAGGTTGGAAAGGGTCACAATTTGACCAATAATACTGCACAGGTGGACACCGAGATTTGGTTATATGTATTTATTATTTATGCGGTTTCCATGTACAGAATACTATAGGTGCTCCTCAGCCTCGCTATGTGTGTATGGCTGCTACTATAACACAGGAACAACTCACAAAAGTCCAACATATATTATTACCTCAAGGGTTTTATAGTTCATCAATAACAGCGTTCATGAAAACGGTCACAACTGAAACGTCAACAAACGTGCAGACGGACGGCACATGCACCCAGGTCTGAACACACTCACAACACACTCATGTAGACTGTAGTGGTCATAGATATAGAAACAGGAGATGCCACATTCTGACAGGCCTGTGTCCATAGCTGCCATATTCAGGAAGACCTCAACGTATTCTACGGGATTATTGTTTTGTTGTATCTTTTGTGAATTTATGAATGTAGGAATAAAAATTGTTATGGCAACAGGTCTAGTAAATCTGTCCAGAAAGATGAAAATGAACACATTTTACTTATTATTGGAGGTTATAGGCAACACCCAACATGAATAACACATCAGCTGTGAGTGCTTATTTAAAGACTTACATTGTTTGACCTCTTCCTACTTTTTAAAAGTAAAAAGCACCTTTTGTCAGAGTTAATTAATGAACTATGGGGAACAATAATGGCTGGTTCCCCACATGGCTGATACAGAGACATACACAATCATTCTCTTTCACATTCATTGTTTATGGCCATCCAGTACATAATATACATGTCTTTGGAGAAAGCCAGACATGGGAAACACATTGGAGGAGCACTGGGTTTATAACCGTCTAAAAGAGAGAATTGTTGTCAACACATTTAGCTAGTTCTCTTTTAACGTTACCTTCCTAAATATTGGCTGCCATATTGAGCACCTTCCTGTGAAAAAAGGTGAATGTAGCATCCGCCTGTTCTTACGTCTATAGAAGTGGTCACAAACACATACTCTATATACACTTACATACTAAAATACAGCTTGTGTTCCAAGGAGAACATTAAGCTGATAATTAACACTTAAGGGTGATATCCAATAAATTAATACAATACTAAATCAATTTTCAGCCTACAGAAATTTCATCCCTTCCCTTGATACATACACCACAACAACATACACACTCTACATTACACACACTTTCCATGCAATCAAAGCAGCGTATGTGCCATGCTGCATTTGGAATGAGGAGGGCAGTGCGACTGCTGAGCATATTTTCATGGAGAAGCAGCAAAGTGGGGTGGAGGTGACGGTTTTGGCAAAGGGTTGAGGACTAAAGGAGGATCCAGGGAGTCATTACTGGGTCAGCAAAGCAAACCTGGACCACAGGTGAGCAACAAGCGCAACATACATATTACACCACAAGACAAAGTACCATACTGTACATAGATATATGGACATCGTCACCTGGCAGGAAATCGAGGGTCAGTGGGGTAAAGACTGAGTGTCTGCATTAAGGAAAGACACAAACAGCAGAGGCATGGCTAAGATAGAGGGGTACAGAGAAGATGAGATAAGGGAATAGGCCACCCTTCAGCAGTTTAAGATGGAGGGGCTTGTCTTGTAGGAGATGGAGGGGGCCGCCGGCTTGAGAAAAGAATAAACACAGATTAGAGAGTCACACAGAGAAGGAAAAGAGATAAGAAAATTGTCCAGAATGTTTTTAACTGCTTTGTTTATTTGTTTTATTAGAGGGTACATGTTGACTTCTGCGGTTTTAAGATTATTTTAAAGTGGAAAATGTATTGGTATATAATTAATACTAATGTATGTGTGTATTTGTGTTTTGTCTTGTCTTGGATGTATTGTAATATTGGCTACTTCTCATGGACTCTGTGGCGCATCGTGAATCTACTCACCTGGGGATGCTTGGGGGAGCCCTATTGGGACGACTGGGGGCCTGGGTGGGGCTTTCAGCACTATTATTGAAAGGTCCCAGAGGTCCAGGGCGGTTTGGTGGAGGCGGAGCCCCTCGAGGAGCAGGACGCTGGCCTGAGGACATCCTCCGGGGGAGCAGTGGGGCTGGGGGAGGAGATCTGAGAAAGAATATGGACACTTTAATAAAATATTCTTATTCATTATTGTTATATTACCGCTGGACATTTATACTGTATCACTGCCTCACTGTTTTGGGGTTTGTTGTGGATTCCATATTAAGTGAAAAAAAAAAAACGAATGAAGGTTGACCACTTTACTTATGATTTTTAGATCTAATGGCAATAAATCTTTTGCAAATACACGGTAAGAACTGGGAAACACAAAAAGTGTGTAAATGCTTAAATGCCATGCTCTTACACCTTAGCAAAACAACAAGTAACGTTAGCTTGAAATAACGTCGTAATAATTACACATCAATTAACTGTGTTTAGCACCAAAATAAAAATAATATGGACCATGGTAGACAAACTATTACAATTGTGCTTTAATGTAACGTAAAACATACCTTGTGCCTCTTCAAAGGGCAGCTAATACAAAAACCATGTTGATTTTGCTCCGTGTTAACTTTTCCTGCTCCTGCCTGTTTCTATGTCTTTTCTAGTCAAGCTAATTCCACCAAAGTGCTAAACAGGAAGTAGCTCTTTCAAAATAAAATGCACTTTCTCTAAAACAGGAAGTTCAATTTTTACATTTACAGGTTTTAGCTACAGACAATACACAATTGGTTCTTTACAGTCATATTTAGATTATACGTTTTTTATTTGCCAAGGAAAACAGTTGTGCTGTACCTGCGATATGCCACCCATCCACGAGGTATCGACGGGCGGAGGGCAATAGGAGTGGTAATAGTGGTGGTGGAGATGTCACCGATTGATGGCCAGAGCCTCCTTCAGGGCCTGGTGGGTCCGCAGCACCTCGTCCCTCCTCTGGGCCTGCTCCTGTGACTCATCCATGAGGGCATTTCTGATCACCAAGCCGAGTAACAACTGAGCTAAGAGGCTCTTGCATTGATGAAGTCCTTCACCTATGGGACAGTTTGTAGTTTAAATAAAAAAGTGTGAAATCTATTACATGACAAACTGTAGTTAAAAATAAAGCTCACATTGTTGATCATAAGATGCATGATAGTCCTTTGGCATCAGGTCTCGGATGCATTTATTCACAATAGCCATGTAGGAGTCCACCAGGTTACGGATGGTTTCCACTTTACGCTCCAGCTGAGGGTCCATCGAGAAATTATCTGAGGAGCTTGTGGTTCTCACTCTCAAACCTTGAAAAAAAAACCACATAAGGCCTGATTAAAGAAGGTCCAATAATGGTTACTTTATGTTTCAAGTTTCTAATTGCAAGAAACTAAAGAAACAGCCAACTTCAAACAAAGTTAGTAAGTGTACTAACCGTGACAGTCTTTTCAGGATAGACACCTGCACGTAGAAGAGAGGACTTCCAACTGTCAACATCATCCTGAGAATCACAGGCCAAACTCCAAAGTGCGATTGTTCTTTGTAGACGTTCCTAGAAATAGAATGTATACTTTATACTTTCATTTAGAATTAATTGAATTGTAAGGTTAAAGTCATATATATATATATATATATATATATATATATATATATATATATTATATATATATATATATATATATATATACTATATATATATATATATATATATATATGTATATTTTATTTTTTTTATTTTTTTTTATTATTTTTTTTATTTTTTTTTTATTTTTTTATTTTTTATTTTTTTAGCCTTATCATTTTGCGGTCACTGCTGCACTGCCTTTTGGAACTACAGCTTCTCAGAAGGTAAAACGTATCAGTGCATTTTCCCTTTATTCGTACAAGCCAAATGTAAGCAGATTTCCCATCATGTCCAACCCCTAATACTAAACATTTTGGGTGCAGACAAAGTATGCCCTGTGTTTTGAAGCACTTTGCTTAACCTACATTCTGTGGTTTAAGTTTAGGTTTAGGTTTAGTTTAGTTATATAATGAGACAGGGAGACAGGGGAGATGCACTGAACCAGGTTGTAGAACGAGTGCTAATTTACACTTGTAGTCCCGGTGCAGACTGATGTGACAGTTCATATTAGCAAACATTCAAGAGAAATAATCCTGGAATGACCGGACCATCATAAAGGTTTTATACAGACATACTGTACATTAGCATACAAAATGCACTGTTGTTGTTGTCACTTTTCTTCAGATTCCCTTTGACTACAAAGAGCAAAAAGACTCTGACGTCACAGCTGACCTTGACTCAGTGTTGAAGATGCAGAATATGTGCTTGCTCGACATGAAACTCTTCTCAACATCACGGACCTTCAGGTTGTCCAGGGGCAGCATGTACTTCTTCTCTTTCTCCTGAGAGAACAAAAGATACATGATCGAGAACAATTCAGTAACTCATAGTGTAAGATGAGATTCTTTGATTTTAGCCTGTTTTAATTTTTGTATTTGTACGACTCTTGTAAAGAAAAGGTGAAATCAAAGTAAGAACTGAAGGGTGTCAGGACTGAGGTGGAATGGGGGAGAGAATCGGGGGGTTGTGGTGCTCGTGGTGGGGGGCAATGGGAGGAGAAGAATGAGAAACAGAGAGGGCGACCACATGTGGAAGTCATTAAAGAGCGGGTCAAGACACAGGTCCTTCTTCACTGTGTTCTGCAGCAGAGCGCTGGTAGGTAACGGCTCAGGAAACGCGAAAGCCACGGAGGTGATGTTGAGAAAGACTTTTGAGACAATTTGAGTTCATAATGAAACGTGCAAACGTCAAAAGCGCAAAGAGGTCTACAGTACTATACCATTTTTGTCCTACGTTTAACCGTAATCCTGTGCCTGTCTTTTATATCCCTCCCCTCAATATTTTTTTAAATATTTTTTCTTTTCCATTCCAGAGGGGCCCACTTCCTGCCTAATTTTTTTGAGAAGGGAAGAGATGAGAGCGGGAGAGAGATTAAATGACAGCCTGGCGTTAAAACTCAACATCTGGTAGTGCTTAGCTGCACACAGAGGCGGGAGAGTAGGGATGGCGGAAGGGATCTACACTGGAGTAGATTTTCATAAGATTTACAAAAGAACGTTTGCAAAGTTTGGGAATTTGTTAGGAGATTGACAAAGTAAAGAGTAAAGTTCATGAAGAAGACAGGATAAGAAAGTCTGCAAATCAGTCTGAGTTGCGTTTCCCTAAGGGTCACTCCATCCCATAATATGGTCAGGCATGGTCCCCCTCCCTCTTCCTCCTGTTCCCTCTTTTTTGTAATATCCCCTCCCTGAATGTGCAGCCCAGTCTGTCCCAGTCAGTCGTATGAGAGAATATGCCACGTCAAAAGCTGGATACTGCTGATGGCCGGCGTGATGACCTGGACCGGAGAGAGGACCAACGCTTTCCAGACTTATACAAACAAACGAGAGAGGACCAGCCCCACATCTTCACAGCGACAACGAATGCATTTTGGGCGCCACGATGAAGGGGATCCTGGTAAAGCGGTGCACAAGGCGAGCGCACTTCTGGATTGGCAGCAGACAGCACCAGGCCTGGCTCTCAGCTCCGGCTCCGTCCCCAGTGTTCAGACTACCTGTTCATTATCATACTGGTGTACAGTAGTCTGCACATTGTGTAGACTGGGCATGGACCCTCTTCTGTCAGTCTGTCTTAAGTGTGCCCTGTCTCTCTCTCTTCTCTTCTCTCTCTCTCTCTCTCTCGCTCTCTCTCTCTCTCTCTCATCTCTCTCCTCTCTCTCTCTCTCTCTCTCTCTCTCTCTCTGTCTCTCTCTCTGTCTCTCTCTCTGTCTCTCTCTCTCTCTCGCTCTTTGTGCTATTGTAATTTCAAGTCCAAAATGTGTGTGTCATTGTATTGCATCTAATACATCTTCCTTCACCTGTACTTATTTAACATACCAGTGATGTTGTCCATTTGTATATTGTGTAATCTAACACTCACTACTTCCTCCTCACTCATTTCAGGAATAAACATTGACACTGATCCTCACCACTAACCATGCACTGGACACATGCCTGTGAACACACTAAAATCTAAAAAATTATCCCCATTTTAACAGAAATTCTTTAACTTGTTCTACAGTCATATATTCAAGCAGTTATCCTGGTGCCCTGCTGAAGCTGTGGTCACGTGGGAGGAGCCAGTGTGGCTGCAAAGCATCGAGCACACACTGAACGAAGCAGGGCCAATCAATCAAGTGGAGTTTGAAAATACAGTCAGATGCCTCCAAAGAAGTATGTCAGTGGGTGGCCAAATGGATTTAAAACAAAAGACAGTGGCGTAGGTATGGGAGATGGCATACAGATAGACAGAACTGTAGAGTTATAGTAAAACAAATTATTTCCTATAGCTATGAAGACGGATTCAGGTGTTGTGGTAGTTTAGGGGAAAATGAGAGTAAACCCATGGAAGATTATAATGGTCATTAACATGTGCAGTTATTGGGACAGTTGTCAAATAAACCGCAGCGATCTTGGTATTTAATAGAAAAGGCTCCCTTATGCTAAAACATTGGACGCTGATGTTTGGATTATAAACTTGTGATTTTGCTGCCAAGAATGTGAGCAGTTCCAAACTAACTGCCAACTCCGCCTAGAAAAAGCACATGCATGTGTGTGTGTGTGTGACTATACAAAGTTCAACTGAAATATATAATAAGCCGCGGCAGTCTATAATTTGCTCCATCACCACACTTACGTATCAAATGGCAGCTAGTGCTGTGTAACCCATGTGTGCTGTCTGAGTACTGCCGAGTGCCTATGAGGGAACATTTGGTTAAGATTGGGAGAACGCCAAATTCACAATGAAATAACAAAGGCCCAAAGTCTCAGTTGAAAGACAAGGGAGCAGAACAAACAATCATACTGTGTTAATGATGAATGGAACGAAAAAGAAAGAGACACGTGCGAAGGAGATCTTTACACATGCCATTTCTAACACCGATATGCTACCTATATCATTCACTACAAATGCATGGGCAGCAAAAGCTCAAGATGGTAGCGCAAGTTCACCCGCTAACCCTAAGGCTGCCGGTTTGATCCCTGCAACCAACGCATGCCATTTTCCTTGGGCACGATACTGCAACCACTGTTTAAACGTGTGAGTGGCAACAGGCCATAGACACAGAATGGCAGCCAAGTCACCAAGTGTGACTGAGGAGTGAATTGTTGAAAACATAAAACTGCTCTGAGAATAATTACATTATTATTTGTTGTCATTACAGTTTTTTGAATTACAGAATTTGTTTGAAACTACCGGTATATTCCATTTTAAAGCCAAAAAGTTGCAGTGTGTCTGCCTATCTACACTTGCTGTGCAGAATATCCTCCAACCTGTACAGCAGGCACAGACAGGCAGATATCAGTCTGACAATGCAAGCACCACCTGTGAAGGAGACTTTTAGCACCCTCGGGGCTATACTTACCTGTATTTTGATATGTGTGGACTAAAATTCAATACAATATATTGTTAAATGTATTGGCATTGAACTGTTTTGAAAATTCTGGTACATGATTTCCTCACCTCATCATCTTTGAACCAGGACAGGCTCTCCGCAGTCAGCACAAACCAGTATTCTTTGGCTCCTCCCTTCATGATGCTGATGTTGTTGATGGTCAGCCACCCTTTGCGGATGACCTAAGAACAAAAAAGGTCACAAGTTAGATACTAGAATGATATACATTTACCCTAAATGCAAAAAAAGTGTTTTAATTAGAATAATAATTAATTTGTTTTACAATGATAGATTTGTGAGGTTAGGTGTGTTAAGTGTCTTCAAAACAGTGTTAGACAGCAGTGTCAGTGTACACAGGCCAGCAGTGTTAAATTGTTAAGTAACCATTCTTTTAAGAGCTATTGTGTGTTGAGTGTGTAAGTCATATTATTAAAACAAGCTTTTACAAACAACTCCATGGGCATAGAGCCTAGTGATTATTGAGTTAGATAGCTGTCAGTCTTTGACCACCCATGACTCACAAAGGTTACCCAAATAATTAAGGCAAGACATATAGGCAAAAAGGGCCTTTTTTGCCCATTTAATAATCTTTATGAGAATTTAGTTTACAAATACAAACTATGTAACATTTTAGAATAAGAATATTAGAGAACACTACCAATGAGGGGAAAAAACACTTCAAGTGTAGATGTTTAGTAAACTATTTTACCCAGTGTCTGGTTTCAACAGCCTTGAACCTTCTGGTGAACTTGCAGCCTTTAGACATTATTGACAACCCCTTGTAGTCAAAGGGTGGGGGAGGGTGTTAGGAGTAAAGGACCAGAGAATAAGCTCTTACAATCAGACCTGAAGCAGGAGGAGAGGAGGCCTGCAATAGGAAGAACCATAAGACTCCCTGTGGTGCTAAAGACACAAGGCAATCTGTGCCCCTGTCAAGAAAAACCTACAGTATACAAGCCTATTAAGAGCAGAAATCCAAGATAATACCACAAAGGAAACAAGAAGTAGTAGTAGGCAGATCATAGTGCAACAGAGCACCACACAATGGGAAGAAGTGTTACTACACCCATTAAAAATATTGCAAGCCAGAACTCACAACGAGCTATACTCACCAACAGATAACCATTAGGGGGCAGTAGAGAACCTCACTAAGGAATAGGGATGAAATGTGGCACATTTATGATACAGGAAGGGTTCAAACACATAGGGAAATGTCTCAAAACAGTTACAACTAAAAGTGACATTTACTTGAAAACAAGCAACAAAATAACAGAATATCAGACTATGAATATGAAAAAATAATAACATGGGTGCATCTCAACACATTTTAAACTAAAAATAGAAGCTAAGTATATAGATGACTTATACTGTTATACTGTAGATTAAAAGTAGTAAGCCATTAATATTCAACATTTTTCTAAAATTATTGACCGGTACATATAAGATGATAAAATAAGAAATAAAGTGAAAAAAAATAAACAAAAAATAAACAAAAAATAAACATGAGGAGGGTAGGATTGTGGCAGAAGAGTATCTGCAGTGGTCTTGTGAGCCTCTTATGACTTTCTACTTGTTCTCTGTTGTGTTTGTGTGGTCTCACCTGATTCCCTGCTGCCCCCTGGCTCTTGTTGGTCTGACTGCTTCTCTGCTGTGCACTACAATGTAATGATGACAAGCAAAACAAATGTTAGCGCAAAGGAACTGCTCTATTTTGATAATTTACTGAAATACATTTTTACTTGGCAAATCCAATAAAGTCTTCATGATTAGTGTTGATGTATGAAAGCTGAACGTCAATCAACAGCAACACCTGCGCAAAAACAAGATGCAACAAAGGGAGGTAAATAAAATAAAAATATTGAAATAGAAAATTGTACAAACAGAGAAGAGGTACCTGATCTTTAGCCCGACTCTCTCTGTCTCTAATATGGGCTGTGACAATTCTCTCAGTTTCTTCACGAAGTCTGGGGAAGCATTCCAACTGAAAACACATTAAAATGCCTCTCAGTCCTCTTTTCACGCTTTTAAAGCTTAGGTAGTGTCCTCTAACTATCAACCCAATTAGCCATTACGGCATTCTGAAATCCAGCAGTATTTGCATAGGGAGTTGCGATTAAAACTTAACAAAGTAATATGTTATTAATAACTGTAAAAAAAATTTTTACAAACAAATAGACAGGAGTTCCCCAAAGGCCATAACACGGACCTTGTTGGAGCACTGGCGCACAGTGTTGATCAGCTCCTGGATGACCATGTCCACACACTTCACACACGGCTCCTTCAGCTTTACCACCTGCTTCTTCACTATGGCTTCAAATGCCATGTCAGGTGTGAACAGGCCAGTCCTATAGGTAGCCAGGAAGATGAGTATTACTTCAATTGTAAAAAAAAAAAAAAAAAAAAAAAAAAAAAAAATCTAAATAAAGATACTGATACCTGTAAATAAAACAAGCCATGAATAATTATAAGGGTAGGTTACACTTTTTCTCAAAGTTTATAGATGTAGATATAGATAAGTTTGATATTAATTGTGTCATGAAATTGCATTGATGGCACAAATAAACAAAGATGAATGGAACTGTTACCTGATACCATGGATGTTCTTTATGGCATAACTAATTTCACGACGCATCTCCTTCTCATCACACTCCATCTAAAGTGCAGATCAGAATTAGTTGATAGATATTGAATTGCTTTTTCAATTATTGTATGTACTGTATGTGTTTAATTGAAAAACAGAATAGAAATAAATATAATTGTGTATCTTGCATTAGTTGTATGCACCTTGACCAGTTCAAAAGGGAATCGCTCATGAAAGATACGGTTGATTTTGGCTCCTCCAGACAGCTCCACTGTATCCACCTGGTCACCCGAACCCTCAATTCTCTTCTCAAAGTCTACTGAGAACTGCTGCACCATCCTAACAGAAAAGTGTAAGATGTTACTACAAGAAATGCTGAATCATTAAAAATATATGTACTTTGGCTTGATAACAATTGCATCGTGGGAAAATTAGGCATGGTGGACTGACTGCAACAGCTGCTTGGTTTTGCGGGATGGGTCATCGGGTCGGTATCCCCGGTATTCCTCTGCCTCTTTATCTAAAGCCAACAGCTGGGACTGGAGTTTACTGCGGAACGCCGGCAGAGTGTCCCGAATGTGGTTGGTGAGTTGCTATGGAGACGCACAAAAACCTATGAATAAAAATCTTAAAACAACAGTTCTTTACAACTACTTCTGACAAAAAAAATTGCAAAGAAAAAAAATGTCATTGGACAGTGCACTACTGAAACCCGTCAACATTTGTCTTGCTCTCACTGTGCAAGAGGGGAAATCTGGCCCGCCTTTTTCAATCAATTTTGTAAAGTGCTCAGTGGAAACATAAGCTGTAAATCTGTGATCACCTCATTGAGAACTTTCTGCAGGCGTGGAGTACCCATTTTCTCAGCCATATGTCTATAGGCTGGGTGGGACAAGAAAAACTTCCTCTCAGCCTCCAGGGCAGCCTTGATGTCTTTTCTTCCATCTATGTCCTTCTGGCTACGATTCACTACACCAATATAACCTGCAGAAAACATGAATAAAAAAACTGATAAGAAACATGCAACAGAGAGAATAAACATGAGTGATGGAGACAGACCTCGTCGCAGTGGCAGCAGCTTATTCTCCAAAACGTCTCGAGCATCTGTTCCTTCATCCATCAAATCCAGTTTAGTGATCACTCCAATAGTTCTAAGACCTAAAAACACCAGAAGATAAGTTATGCAGTCATACTTGGTATAAACACTTTTTAAATAAGTAAACAATTTGAATGCTGCTTGCCACTCATTTGATTGGGTAAAAAGAGAGCGCATGACATAAAAAACACTTCAAAAAACTTCATTGGACTTAGCACAAGGACAGACCATTTGCCTCTATCAGTAAGAACAGTACGACTGTTGCAGTCATTTGACACTACCAAGGAAATATACAGACATATCTGTTAGAATGGACAATTATGAACACTTGATTCTTAGCAGTGAGTGGCTTAGCTTGTTTCAGTTTACACACCTGCTGCTTTGCTGAACATCCAAATAGTCTGACGTCTTTTTAATTGCTTGTGTTCATTTTGAGAATGTCTTTTGTTATAATGCATTCATTCTTATCCGGCAGGTACAATGTATTTTTGTCACTTTATCTGTACAAGCACTTTATTGGAGTGGTGCAATAATGTTATGGTATGGCTACGTGTTTTTGTGTTGAAATTGTGCAGACCAGCTGACTCTGTGTGTGTGTGTGTGTGTGTGTGTGTGTGTGTGTGTGTGTGTGTGTGTGCGCGTGTGTTTTTGTGTGTGTGTGTGTGTGTGTGTTGTGCATCTGGTTGTTGTGGGGAATGTGACTTGCAGCACAGTGAGCCCAAGACCAATGTTAGGAACAATAAAGTTGAACCTGAGACTGAACTTGAAAATAATAGCGCAATACTGGGCAGTTTCAGTCCTTTAGCATTGAAGACTAGAATGAATGTGAGCATATAATATCCATATTGCAAGTTTCTATTCTTTCTTTTTATGATTGTTTAGGAATGTATAGTGCATTTTCCAATAAAAGCAGATGGGGGATTAAATCTACAATTCAAAGGCTTCTGGTTGTTCTTGATATCTTGGAGTAAGCATGAATAAATACATGTATTAATGCGTTTTCCACTCTGTGTTCCCGCTCCTCCTCCTGTCTAATGTATCTTCTTGTTGATTGTCCATCTTTTGAGCATCATGGATGGTGACACTTTGTCCAACCCCACCCCCTCGTCTCTCCTCTTGCTCATTCTGCCAGTGATTCACCTTCTTCTGCGTCCTTCTTCTCGTCTGAAGGTTAAAGTCTCTGGATGCAAAACTCCATCTGATTCAATTGTCCTTTTTAACCTTTACGTAGCCCCATTGAAAGATTAATTCCAACATGGCTCCCTTCACTTCCAGTCACTTCCAGTTTGATTTGTGTGTTTCGTAGCCTCTCCTTTGCTCTTAGTTTTCCTATAGCTGCTATTAATCTCTTACACTGATCGATCCTTGGAAGAAATTCAGTTCCACATTCAAAAGGTCAGAGCACAAGGTCACTCTATCTAAGCATTGCAAGCCCATTCAGATAAGTTGTGTGGCAACAAAAGTTGTGCTAATTCCAATATAATAATAATAATAATAAATAATAATAATAATAATACTATTATTTAATTATTATTATTATTATTATTATTATTATTATTATTATTATTATTATTATTATTATTATTATTATTATTATTTTGTCAGAGTAAGTCAAATAAGCAAATAAATAAATTGTTGTTTAAAAAAAAAAGTTTCTCAAGGATCCTTTTGTTTATTAAATAAAACATAAGCTTCCCAGTACAGAGAAAAGTTTGTGGGCTGTCCGCGTGATGTGTGATGCCTTTACTGTGTTTTAATCTTCTTTGAATCTAATCATTTGTAGCACAATTTATTAAATAGCAGATGATTTGGTAGTTAAGTGAATCCCCAAATTCACAAAGCCACTTTTACCATATATGTAAGGGCATTTTATTTTGATCTTACCCTGTGGATCCACATCCTTAGACAGTTTTAGGGCGTCCGAGTTGGCCAGGTCAGTATTAGCAGGGGTAACAGCTAAAATGAGGCAGCTCTCTCTGCAGATGAACTGCATGATCATGTCCCGGATCTGCTGCTCGATGTCCACTGGCTGGTCTCCTACAGGGACCTTAGTGATCCCTGGCAGGTCGATGAGGGTCAGGTTCAGCACTGCAGAGGTGAGAATGTATATATATATATATTCTTGAGCAAAGACACATTTATTATACAATTACATTAGGTTGATATTGAAGAAATACCGTAAATTCTTGGAATGTTTTACAATATGCATGTAGTAGTTAGTAAAAGTTTACTTTTTGTAGAAATAATTATAATTTCCAATATAATTCAGCCTGCACTGAAATATTGTATGAATGTTTGTCTCTATTTATAATTCTGGAAGATATTGTTCCCATGGATACTTGAAGTCTTAAATGAAATGAAAAATCAGTCAGTATCATTATCACTACCGTGAGGGGAGTAGACCCTTAGGTTGATGGGGACAGGAGAGATGCCTTTGTTGGCTCCTGTAACGCGATCCGTTTCAGCCTCAATTTCTTGGCGAACCTCATCAAAGTCTGTGAACTTTTTCCCTTTACAGTGAAGAAACTCAGCCCATTCTGAAAAGAGTAATAAGGGTCACCAATTAGCAGCACATTTGACTGTCTGTAAGAGGCAAAATTCAGTGAAAATATTATGACAAATGTAGGCATGAGATTTTTGCATGAGAATATGTGTGCAATTGCGGGGGTGTGAATTTGGCTGCACCCACCTGCCGTCGAGCTGATAAGCTGCAGCACCAGGGGCCTGCGGGTGACAATGCCAGATCCACGGGGCAAGAAGTCCCTGAGAAAAAAATCGAATTAAGGTCATATCCATAAGAACAGACATCAGTTTTCAAGACCCTTACTATTGACATAAATTTTTGCTTCTTTAGGCACGTTTAGCTGCATAACAACAACAGGGGTAAAAGGTAGTATTGTATTAGAAAATACCTTTCTTTTTCTTCATATTTTAGTCCTGAGATTGGTTAATTCACACAGAACTGTTTTTATTTAATACATTTCTTGTAATCCTTATCCACTATGGATCACTTGACGAGAAAACTTCTAAAGCTAAAAAGACATCAGCCTCCAGAGCCCCACACACTGGAGAATGGGTGAAGAAAATAAACTTGCCCACTTGAACATTCAGCACAGTGCAAAGGTAACCCCTGACAGAAGGACCATTAGTCAGCAAGGCCGATCACAATGACGGCTGCAACAAAACTAAATCAATGCGATCCATTTTACAGCAGGGAAACACATGGGCCCTGTTTACTTGAGGTCATCTGCTGTAAATTCAAATGGACCACACAACTATTGAGGGAAAAATGTGAAAATATAAGCAAAGATAGTCGTTACTATGTGCACAAGTACAAAAAAATCTACATTGCATAAAATCTGAGGGCATCACAATGTGTTGCAATGAATCAATAATATCTAATTGGTTGACAAAGAAATTACTCTGGCTACATTTGAAAGTAAGCTGCTTAGCCATCATATGGGAGCACGAATGAATACCTAATATGATTGTCACTTTAAAGTATCTTTACCAGTTGTATTTGAGACAACTATATGTGTAATATAGGCTATTTGTAATTTTGATTTTAACATTCTACCATCAAATATTTTCTGTACATGTATATTTCAAACAGAGAGAACAAAGAAAATACATTTTCATTTAAGATAGAGACCAAAAAATCCCCAAGGACAACGGTTCAGTTAAACCTAAAGGTGAACCAAAAACTGAACCAAGAGTCTTTTAGGCATTCAAAAAGAATGTTAACAGTCTGAGTTTATTCTGGGACTCTGTAGGCATGTATTTGGGCTGCAGGTCCCGTTAATGCAGATGTAACCTACAAACCAGCCTCCTCCACAGACACCTGCAGTAACCAGAGCGTGGGACCAGCACATGAGGTGTTTGTTACACTAAAGCTCCCGAAAAGATGCTTTGAACTCTGCACTGAGAGCTTGGCCTCGTAGGCCTCTTATGTCATCGTCAAGGAGAGGGGATTATCCTATTTCTGGTGGTCATTTTTACCTGCCCACAAAGTTCTCCAATACGGAGCTTTTCCCTGCGCTCTGGCCGCCCACCACAGCGATCTGCGGCAGGTCCAAGTTGCACGCCTGTCCGATGGCGCTGAAGGCATCCTGCAGTCTGTTGACCAGCGGGATCAGGTCCTCCATGCCACGGTTTCCCATGGTGCCCTTAGTAGACGGACCCGAGGATCAGCGAATGTAGACACAGCAGAGACAGGGAGTTGGAGGAAGAGATGGGGGAATAGGGAATGTGGCGCTGCTATATTAGTCCAGGATACCGCGGTGCTTGTTGATGTAGTGAAGTCATCTAGCCGCGCACTGCCCCGGGCCAAAGCGAGGCTCGCACGGACTGTAGCAGGAGGAAGCAGACAGTAGAGAGGTGAAAAGAGACCAGGCAAGAGGTGAAGACAGAGAAGGCGATAAGAAAAGACAGGACAGACAATTGCGCAGTTGCTAACCACCAGCACCAGGCCGCCTCTCACACAGAAACAGAAACCCTTGCCAATGTTCTGCTTGTGTCAAGGGCATTTGATAAGGACAGCTTTACTGCCAAACCGTCATGAATAATGGTGCATATGGCACATAATTAATGCAGGAGAACAGTGCATGCACATATATGTTGAAGATATAAGGTTACAGGTCTGGATGTGTGTTAAAGAGCTGGTGGTTGCATTGCAAAACTGTGCGTTTGGTTGCGTTACCTCGCCTCAGAAGATCCTCGTTGTTTGTGTCCCTTCGTCCTGGTCGCTGTCCAGTGCTGAAACGACGACAGGCTCCAAAGACAAGTGTCAAAGACAAGACAATCCAAGCGACAAGAAATTCCCAATGTTAGCTTCGTGTTTGCAGTATACGGACCGCAGTCGGTGAAAATGTCAGTGAGCCTCTATTCTCAACACAAATTTGTGTTTGACAGATTAATAATTTTTTTTCTCCCTCTCTCTCCTCTTTTCCGCGGTGTAATTGCGAGGCGACGTCAGCGTAAAGGCAGTGAGCACAACCAATGAGAGTGACGCAGATAAAGTGGAGTCAGAAAAGCGTGTTTTGTGATTGGGGGAGGAGTTCAGGTTCGTCCCGCCCCTGTTTACATCCGTGCCATTTCTGCCGTTTGTGAGTCATGCGGCACGGCGGCTGCGCATCGCTGCAACACAAGAAGTGGACATATTCTCCGCAGTAGCAGCCCTGTACCAAACATTAATCTGTCATTTCATCAACGCCACGGGCTCTGACAGTTCTTTGATTAGTTTACAAAGACAGCTGCGGATCCCTTTGTCATATGAGTCAAGAATGTGCTTTAAAGTGTGTGGGTGGGTGGGTGAGATTTTGCCACACTGGTTAATTGTTAGGCTGGTTTAAGCCTCTGTTTAGTTTAGACCTTCATACCAACCACAGTGAAGGTCTGTACATCTTAGACTATTGAAATAATAAGTCCACATTTAAATTCTAGCTTAGTACAGAAAATATGATGTGTGTTATAAGCGGAACGCAAAATGTCTATTCTGTAGATTAAAGAAAAGCGGATGTACTCTTCCAGCCTACCTGTCACTGTGGCAAGCTGTGTATTGTGATATTAAAACATCACAGGGTCCACTCAGTGCACCCCCACCCCTTTGACCGACTGTTATACGAAATCGATTAAGTTTGGAGTTGGGCCTGTTCGTCATAATCAGGCCTCCTCGGTGTAGTGCCATAAACAGCCGCTAGATGGCACTGAAACCCAGTTACTACAGCTTGGCCTGAGGAGGCTTTGCATGATAATAACACAAGAATGAATGCATTAATGAAATGTCGATTACGTAACGTAAGTGTTTTTTAAAGCTGCTGCGTATCTAGGTTTGTGCTTGTGGCCTGTAAGAAAACACGATGTGTGTTCTATCAGAATAAGGTGTTGTGAAATAGTTGAACAGGCATAAAACCTCACTCTATGGTGGGCCATGAACTCTGACCCCATAAGGGTGAACAGTGGTTTAGAGTGCCAGAATCACTCCTACATCTCTTTCTGTCATTAAAATGTGTCATAAAAGGCCACTTCATGTTTTATGATGAGGGGAGCGTGTTAAGATCAGGCAATAGGCACTGTAAGATACTGTGTAATGTTCAACCTTAATATCAATTTTGGTATCCATACCCATCAGGAATCAGGATATATTTATTGCCATTGTCAATGAACAAATTCACAACATAGGAACGTGACTTGATGACAGATGCGACATGAGAGACATGCATAAAGAGCACCGGTCACCGGGGCGCCCTCGCTTTCGCGTGGCGCCTACTCGGGTACTTGAACTCTTAGAAAATGAAAACGAAAAAACAGTTTCATCATTCGGCTTTATGTAGCCGACTGATTTGCTTGTTTCCATTGGTCATACTGTACATGCTGTTGACCTCTTGGCCAGGTCCTCCTTGTAAAAAAAATATCTTGATTTCAATGCTTTTTAAAAACAAATCTGGCTAAATAAAAGATGGAAATGAAAAAATGAATAGAAATTAAAACAATTTTCATATTTCCTCCTCCAGATTTTTTGTAATGCAAGAAGCAAATCAGATTGTCAGCAGTCACAATAGTAAAACTGTTATTAGGAGGAGTCTGGCCCTATCTCATAATTCATACCTGTAAAATAACCATGAGGAATTAACTGTAACTGTTGAATATATATATTATCACTCAAAGAATTCCGTAAACACATACTCATAAACAAAATGTCGCCAGTAGGAAATATTTTTAAATTCCTTTGAATGCATCCCTCTCTTTGTCTGACAACAACCTGTGACTACACTTTGGTGGAATGTGTTTGTCCCGTAGCATGAAGCTCTCAAATGGAAAGAATAGAAAAGTAAAAGAAGAAAATAAATCAATGTCACATGACAGAAGTTTTCTTTGATCCATCATCATGGTAGCAAACAGCTTATTTCTTTTGGCCAAGACATAGGCCTATTGCAGTGCTTTATTTGCATTGACACAATCTTTTGAGTATGCTAAATCAGAAATGATCTGGATCTCGACCTCGTGCCTTATTGCTTTTGGTCTGTGGATTTTCGTAACAGAAAGCAGTATTTTGATGGACAGTAGGTAGGATAAACAACAACGCTGCTGCAGTGGTGTTTTACAAACCCCTGTGTAGTGTAATTTTATGTTGACAAAATGAGAATTGTCACTTTGATTTCAGGGACCAAGCAATTGGTAAAGAAAAACAGCAAAATAGTAGTTTCGAAAATAATGGTGTACCCTAACTACATCGAGCTTGTTACAAGCTTCCACAAATGCCTTAAGCTGCCTGGTCTTTGCATTATGTATATAATAATAAATATGGGGGATCCATCAAGAGTTTGGATTTTCTGATGGATTTTACTGTCAACATAATGTTATAGTTATTTCTGCTTCGTACATTATTGACTATAGTAATTTATTTATCTATTGTGAGAACCAAATGAAAAATTTTAGAGGGGCAAAAATGAATGCCCCCACATGCTAGACATTCAAATAGTGCTTGCTCCCAACAGACTAACTTTGGTAAATAGTCAGGTGTCTGCAAAAGAGTTTTGTTGCTTAGGGAAAACAGAAGCGTTGAAGCTTTTACAGGAGTCATATAGCAAAAACACACCGATTGTGAAACTACATCCAACCTCTCTCAACTTCCCAAGATTCATAAATAGTCTTTAGAAACAGTTAAAACATAAGCGTGGAAAACATTAAGAAAGTTTTATACCAATGTGGCCACATTCCACAGAGAAGACAATGGTGTTCCTTTTGTCATTTCTCCCCTGTGTTAACTCAACTCTCTCAGATGTAAACCATGTGCTTCTAATCAACCAAATATAAATTATCAAATGATAAGTTTACATTTACGTTTACATCAGTGGCCTAAATGGTGGGGCTTGCCACACACAATAGTGCATTCATTTGAACAATCACCTCAATTGAGTTTGTAATTTTATTTTATGCTCCAAACAAGAATTGAATCATGTCAAATACAAATTTTAGCATTGATCTGCTTTCATGGCCTGTTTTCGTCACTGTTTAGTGGAGTCCTGTTGTGTCTAATTTCTTTTGCTTGTGCAAGACATGTGTTTGGGCAGTAATGACAGCCTATGACACTTTTCTCTCCAGACTGACGACTTGTTGAGTCCCAGACATTCCTGTGACACTGAGATGAGGGGCGTAAGGTGCAGGTCTGTATTACTCCTAATGAGTTACAAAACTGCTCACATACTCCTGACTTACGCCACAACACCCTGGAGCCATGCCATAAAATGGACTACACTTAATGACATGACAGTAACTGTGAGTTAAAGGGGAAGTAAACAGCACCACAGCTGACAGAGATATTAGGAGGCACTCTTCATCCAGAACAACATTCAAAAATGTACAAACTGCTGAGAGGCAAAGAAAAATATCTGTACTTTTACTGTTTTTATACTTAACCTACTCACAACACAAACACGTGGATGCTGCTAACACACCACACTCCCCACCTCTCCTGGCCCCCTCCCACCTCCAAGACTTCACTGTATAAATATCCATGTCCCATGACAGTCAGGATTCAGACCTGCTCTTCCAACTGAAGTCAAAATCAGGCTAAAAGACAAATCTTCAAAATGAGGGTCCAATTGTTTCTTGTATGTGGCTTTACCTTATTTAGTCAGAGCCTCGCTGAAAACCAAGGATCTTTCAACCGTAGTCACAATGACAAAGGGCATTGCCAGTACATCTTCACTGTGTCTAGTTTGGATGGGTCCAGCAGCTGCCCAGGCGCTGCGATAGAGAGAGATGGGCTCCTGTCCCGACTCACCCTTTTGGAAGCATTAGTCAACAAGCTTGTCGTGGGCATGGATGGAGACATAAAGCCCGGTGGAGAGGATCTTCAGGGAGCCTACACTCAGATGACGGGAGAGAGGGACCAGCTGCAGCAGGACAAGGAGAGGCTCACCAAGCAGATCCAGGAGCTGCAGAGGAGACTGTCCAAGACCAGCCTGGAGGTGGAGAGTCTCAGGCTGAAACCATGTCAGCAGCACCACACTGGAGGGAGTCAACAAGACAACAGACACAGACCAAACGCTGGTAGGAGCTACACTATAAAATGTTCCTTGTCAGTGGGTATCTAATAAGGAAAGATTTTTTACGAAAGTTTCACCAGAAGATTGAAAATTGCATTTTTTAAAAAAAAAACAGCGCTATTTTTAAAAAAAAAAAAAAACAGGTAAACATTGTAACATGCTCTACAAAGCAAATAAAGAGAGAAAATCCACTGCAAACTGAATTTAAGTCATTTGGACATTTTGGAAATTTGAAATAAAAGACAATGCTAATATTATTGCAATTTGTTGTGTTTATTGCAACAAAAATGAAGTTACAATGATTTTTTTTAAATATTATTTAAAAATTACATTAATTATATAAGTAAGTGTGTTTCAATTTGCCATGAGATACTTTAACATAGTAATTGAAATATGCAATCATATGTAATTTTAATCCTATAACATGCCTCAATTAAGAGCCGCAAATACAGCTTAGTTGGCCTTCGCGTTGGTTAAGTAGGTTAGCGAAGTCTTTAGGTGGATAACGGGTCAAGTTGCAGTTCACCGCTTGTTGGGTAAAGGTGTAGGAATTTACAAGTCTTCTTGGGCAGCTATGTTCCATACTTGTTTATGTTTCACTGTGGTCCGCTTTTCTTTTCCAGGTTCTGAAAATAGTTTGAGCACAAATGCATACCAGGAGATGAGGGCGGAGGTGACAGAGGTTCCTGCATCTCATCTCTTACCTGAGAGAAACCGAACATTCAATAAAGGTAAATATTAAAGAGCATGTGATATTCATCTGTCAGACATGCTATCCTGACTCCTTCACAGACATTCGGAAGTACAAACTAAGTAACAGAATTGAGATGTTTATTTAGGTCATTTGTCTCTGTGGAGATAATATTGCTTTGCCTCAAATGTTCAGTATAACATCAAACTTATCAATCTTACGAAAGTCAGGGTACAATAGGCCCATCTCACTTAGTTTCAATGGCCCATTATCAGGAGGTCCCGCTCTATGGGCAGGGCTTTCACAGAGTAGGATATAAACCTGAGTTCTCAGACTTGTTTCACAGATTGACTCTTGGATGAGATTTGAAATGTTTTGTTTTTCCTAAAGAACAGATGACCAGAGTCCAGATGACTACAACTGAATCTTTTTCTACAATGGAACACTCCTGGAAATTTACATTTCAGTTTCAGTTCAACTATCTTTGTTGCTGAAAATGATCTTTGATCTTGTGTTCTTCAGGTTGTGGAGAGCTTGTGATTGTTGGAGAGCCAGTGTCCCACAAAAAGGCAGAAAGTATCACTGGAAAGTATGGAGTGTGGCTGCAGGATCCAGAACCACAGGGCACTCTTTACACTAACAACACAGTGTGGCGCATCAATGCTGTGGGCAAAGACATTCGCCAGCTCTTTGCATATGAAGACATGAACCAGTTCTCTCGTGGGTTTCCAATGAAGGTCCTCCTGCTGCCCGAGCCTGTGGAGAGCACTGGAGCCACAGTTTACAGAGGATCTCTCTACTACCAGCGCAGGCAGAGCAGAACCATCATTCGCTACGACTTGGCATCAGAGAGCCTCGTGAACCAACAGGATTTGCCCCACGCCAGCTTTCATGGTCAACACCCGTACTCCTGGGGGGGCCGCACTGACATTGACATGGCAGTGGACGAGCAGGGACTGTGGGCGATCTACAGCACTGACGAAGCAAAAGGCGCCATTGTGATCTCTATGCTGGATCCAGAGAGTTTGGAGGTGAGGCAGAGCTGGGAGACAAACATCAGGAAGAACACAGTGGCAAATGCATTCATGATCTGCGGGCATCTGTACACTGTGGGCAGCTATACAGCACCAAACACCACCATCAACTACATGTTCGACACAGCCACCAACACAGGGAAGGCAATAGCTATTCCTTTCAAGAACAAGTACAGGTACAACAGCATGGTAGACTACAACCATGCCCTGAGGAAGCTGTTTGCCTGGGACAACTTCAACATGGTGACCTATGACCTCAGGCTGCTGGAGAGATCTGGCCATGGCACCAGCTAGAATTCAGCAACACAGCTCATGAACTTCAGTACATACCACTGTCTGCATATTTCTTCACATATAAGTATGTTTTTCTAACAAAAATAATACAATACACAGCTATACTGTATATGCATGGCTGTATATTTAATTAATGGATCATTTAAATATCTTCATAATGCTTCCAGTATTTTTCTTATCCGTTTTAAAAACGGTAATTAAAAATGAAATGAATGAATGAAAAACATCTGCATCCTTACTTTTAATACAGGAATACAGAATTATAATCTAATAAAATACTTACAATACAAAGTTTGACTATTTGTACATGTTTGTATGCTAGTTATAACACATACATCACAGATATAAAGTAGCAAATCCTCTTGGCATATATTTTAGATGCAAAATATAAAACCGTTTTGCATTAATTCACTTAAATTGACATGTCATCAGACACTGAAACAGTATGGTAGCAAGCGCAAAACAGTAGTGTATGGTTATGATGTGGTGGATCAGAGATGGACGATGAGACTGATCATGCTCTTTGACTCTTTTTGACATATTCCCCCTGTAAGACATCTATCATTATCTTTAGTGACACAAAAAAACATCTCACTATCATGTACCAAATCTATAATCAGTCAAACCTTTACAGTTTTAGCAATCTGAGATCAGTCAAACGTATACAATCTATCACGAATAGGAAGTAAATTAAAATTATCTCAATTTCTTGGCAATGATGTTTCAATGATTAATAATATCCTGTCTATGACAGGATACAGTAGGCTTATTCAGCAAATAGTTATCAAACTGATGCCTGGTGATATGCAGGCCTCTTTAGATGTTCCTCAAAGGTCCTTCATTAAGGGGGTCCTAATCGGAAAGTCAAATCTTTTCATAGGTGTGAAAATCACAGTTCTTGCTCTTTCAGTCAGACGGACACTCTACAGAGCCCAGTCTTCTGTCCACAGTTGACTGTAGGCCCTGGTGAACCTCTCCCTCACTTTGAGCAGCAGGATGTCCTGCAGACAGTCCCAGGACACCCACAGCCGCTCCACCAGTCCATACTGGCAGTAGCCCATGGCCAGGCCGAAGCCCACATCTGTCACATAGTGTCTGGCCAGCAGCAGTCGGGACAGACTGACCAGAGAGGCCCATCCCAGGACCAGCACCCGCATTGAGTCAGTGTCCACCAGCTGCGCCATCAGGAAGCGGGCGCACAGGGCAGCCCGCGTGGCATGGCCAGATGGGAATGAATACTTCTCCACGAAAAAGGTAGACAAGATGTCTGATCGATTTTGGGCAGGCATTCGTCGTCTGACCAACTTTTTCAGAAGTCTGACCATCATCAGGTCTAGAAGCAAAGCTGCGAAGAGAAAATTTACATTTAATATAATTGAATATATATTTAGTTTAACTTAAAAACATAACATAAAAATATTTTAAGAAATCTTTAAGACGCCATAAAAGTAATTGTTTTGACTATTGGGGCGACTTGCCCTAAATTAGCCCTGTACGCTAAATATACTGCTATATCAATATCAAAAACAATAAACCAAAGAGTAACTCCTGGTCCTGGTTGGTGAGTGTCGGTGAGCAATGACAATCTGTGGTACAGAAAAAGCACAGTTGTCACGTGCATGTCCATCAGATCCCTCAGCTGTGGCCTGACAGTGGAAAACTTTCCATGGCTGATCTTTTTTCGGTTATGGGGGCACAAAGTGGACAAAGCTGCTGCAGAGATACATGTATGTGATAAGCTATTTTCATAATCAAGCACACGTGTTACCAGAGCTTGATTTGTATGCTATAGAACACTTTAATCTCTCATATAGTTGCCGGATCCTTAACCCTCATGAATGGAGAGACAAAGGACTACACTCCCTCAAAACGAAGGATAAAAAGCTGAGAAATAATTAAACTAGACCAAATGAACTCAAACATCCCCCCCCCCCCCCCCCCCCCCCCCACCCCCCCCCCCCCCCCCCCCCCCCCCCCCCCCAAAAAAAAAACAGAACAGAATACGGACCAGACCAATGAGATGAGAAATGAGAAATGAGATGAGAAATGAGAAAACGCTGATGGGAAAATAGAAACATCTTTTAAAATAAGTTTTACAATATATAGGCTATAACCATTTGAACAATCTGCCAAGTAGCATCACTCTAATAACAATGTGCAAAACCCCCAAACTGCATGAAAAACAAAAGCAGGTGAGATGTGTGTGTTTTATTATGTATATACACACATATCTCACCCAGGGTCAGGTTGAGCATGATCTCCTGCTCCTCCGCGGTTTCCACACGGAGGAGCGTGTACACGACGCCGCAGAGCCACGGGGCAGCGTGACCTGAGAACTCCACGAGCCGCACTAGGGGTCGTATGCTCCCCCACGCAGCCTCCTCACAGGAGCACACTCCCAGGCGCTTGGACAGCCACAGGTCTATGGCCAAGAAGAAGCGCAGAGCGATAGAAACGATGGGCTGATTGAGGCTAACAGAGAAGTTCTCAGCCTGAGCTCCAGGTGGAAAACAGCTGGAGCTTCTGCGCCTGTGGCACGACGCTCCGCGGCAACTGTTCCGTCTGAACACCGTGGTGGACATTTTATGAAGTGAAGTCCTCTGACCGCGGACAGGAACAACTTTAATCCTTGTTGCCGCTGATGCAAAACCTGAACACAAAGTTGACCACAGACTGCTCTGGTCACGTGGCTAACAATTCACGAAGCATAAAAGAACAACGCACGAAACTATAGAGCCCATGTCTTTAAAACTACTTACATTTAATTCCTAACATATAAAAGTAATGACATGTCTGAAGTTCGTCATAACTGTGCAAAACGCGCTCCTCTCAAAGATGCAGCGTGCGCATTTCAGACGCAAAGGCGTTTGTTTCCGCTCGTGCCAGTCTGGGTCTGGGTGAAGGTGACATTCAGTGGTCGTAACATGCCCGGACTGCTGCTCGGAGATGTATTTCCTGATTTTGAAGCGGAGACCACAGTTGGACGGATAAAACTACATGAATATCTGGGGAATTCGTAAGTGAATATCATTAGATATTTTCTAACATTATGGTGAGTTCTTTTAATTGTGGGCCCATGGTTTTTACATCTCCTTCAAGGGAAATCATTGCATTTGCAATATAGGCATATGAATACATGCTATAAATTACTTTAACTATATAAAAACATACTTGGGGGCTTATAAAAGCCAAGAAGCAGCACAGGCAACATGGTGTGAACTCTTTTGCGTCACATTTTACACCACGTGTCACATCCTGCTCTACTGGTGAATCTGCACTGTGAAAATATGAAAACTGAACATAAAAGTGAGTGTTTACACTTGTCCTCGGTGTCTCCACAGATGGGGCATCCTGTTCTCCCATCCCAGAGACTACACCCCTGTGTGCACCACAGAGCTGGGCAGAGCTGCAAGACTCAGCAGTGAGTTCACCAAAAGGAATGTCAAAATCATTGCTCTCTCTATCGACTCTGTGGAAGATCACCACAGCTGGACCAAGGTACTTAAAAGAATCTCGGAAACTGAAGTGGTTTGTGGTTGGCTCAAGTAGATCTAGTCTGTTATATGCTCACTCAGCAAACAGGTTATGATAACATCTCCTGTCTTTGTCTAATTTCAATTTGACACTAACTTTGTTTGGCACATTATTGTTGCACTTGACTGTACTAGGACATTCTGGCTTACAATTGTGAAGAGTCAACATGCGTCTTGTTGCCCTTTCCCATCATCGCGGACAGTAAACGAGATCTGGCAGTGGCTCTAGGCATGCTGGACCCAGATGAGAAAGACAAAAATGGCATGCCACTGACTGCACGATGTGTGAGCCTGCTAAATAATGTGAAAAGTTGTTTTGATTTTAAACACTTGTAACTATAATCATCATGCTTTTTTCTGCATGTCCATAGGTCTTTGTCATCAGCCCGGATAAAAAACTCAAACTTTCGATCCTCTACCCTGCTACAACTGGACGCAACTTTGATGAGATTTTGAGAGTGGTGGACTCACTGCAGCTCACTGCAGACAGGCAGGTGGCCACTCCAGCGGATTGGCAGGTACAGTCAAACGCAAACCATTTACACATAATTTCATGTTGAGAGAAGTAGTGACACTGCCAAACATCCACAGCACGAGCCAAAATAAATTAACCAAACTATTATATGAAACAATGTCATACCAACATTTTAGTTGTCCCTTCAGCCAGGAGATTGTGTCATGGTACCTCCAGCTCTATCGGATAAAGAGGCAGCCTCAGTGTTTCCTGCTGGCATCTACACGAAAGAGCTGCCATCTGGCAAGAAGTACCTTCGCTACACACCCCAACCCAACCATTATGCCAATCATTGACACAAATTAACAAAATACAGTAAGTTGTGCAGACGGAGAAATTCTGAAATGTATATTATATTGCCATCCGTACTTACTTTAACTACTTGACCCAAATAAATTGCAAGGGTGAAGGGAAGATAAATACCTATATGTTTAAACAAGATCGAATCTCTGATTCTGATCTTTCTGACTGAGCAAATAATTTCAGGAAGTTGCATTTATTATGATTCACATCAAAATATGTACACATTTCTATTTTACCCTGGTGGATGTTTTTATGGCGTTTGTGTACTCTGTTTTACTATATGAGTACTTTAATGGACAGAAGGCTTGAAAAGTTCTTGTAACAACTTCCTATGCGAGATAAAAAGGTAATTTGTGTTAGTTTTGCACCCAATAAACTTGCTCAGTCACGACTTTACCGAACAAAGAGTTTGTTTGCTCTAGCCAGCAAAACTCACCCCGTTCCCTTTATAATGAGTGGTCCTGTTTTAGCTGACTGTTACCTCAGCTGTGAAGGATTTGGTGTCCTTTTCGTTGGGTTAAGGATATCAGCGGGGAGCATGTTGTCTTTGATCTGCAGAGCTCCTGTCAACTGATACGACTTGCAGACAGGAGAGTATGATGTGCAACACAAGATCTGAATGACTTAGTGTAAATGTGTTAATACCAGTGGTAGAAAGTAACCAATTACACGTACTCGCATTACTCTCTGATTAGCCGTAACGAAAAGAACATGTGTATTGTTGTTTAAAACTGCTAAATTCAGTTGTACACAGCTTTACTGATTTAGTTTTGTATAATTTATTCACCTTCATTTAACCAGGAAAGTCACACTGAGATGTAGCATCTCTTTTTCAGGGGAGCCCTGGCCCCAGAGGGTGGAGCCTATTGTACATGTTTTTAATAGTAGGGGAAACCAGAGCACCCGGAGGAAACCTATGCAGACACAGGAAGAACATGCAAACTCCACACAGAAAGACCCCGAATCGAGCCCAGGTCCTGTGTGAGAGCACTAACTGCTGTGCTACTGTGCCAACCTATATATAAAAGCATGATCTAAAATTGTGTTAAAAAGTAACTGCAACTAGTACTTTAGTAGTAATTTGTGAAATGTTGGTAGCAGTACTTGTAATAGAGTACATTATTAGCCATGTAACTGTACATTTACTCAAGTACAAATTTAAGTACTCGCCACCACTGGTTATCATTTAAACAGTCAGATCAGCTGCTTTTACACAATTAATTTGTAATTCATTTTGTATCATCCATCACAGGAAGATCTCATTTTATATATTAAATCAAATGCCATGATTGTATAAATTTAAACAAAAAGTAAAATGCATATTGTATCTAAATTATGCTTTAATTCATGATTTGTGTATTTGATGTGTAACAGTTTATTTTCTTTTTTTTGCGCCATATAATATATTTTTTTAATGACTTTCTAAGTATAAAATATCCATGTAGGGGTTACAAGTACTTGTACTTATCTTTTATGTTTGGAAATGAACATGTTACATGTATATTGGATTGATACAATCACAGTCTCACCTTTGATGATCAAAAATAATTATTTCTCTTTTCAAACAACAAAATGTAAAAAAGTTCAGTAATGCACAGCGGATTTTCAGTCGTTTGTGTTTCCAGTGTGTGAATTCTCCAAACGGTACATCACAAGTTAAGTGTCATCTTGGATTCATAAGGGTCTGGTACTCCCTCTGGTGGTCGACAAGGCGCAGAAACACGCAGTACTTCCTTTTATAGAAGCTGTGACACAGGTAAAAGAAAAACAATCAACAGACATGAGGGTTGGGCCAATGAGGAAAAGTAAAATATTTTGTTTTAATTTAAGTATATGTCATTACACACTGAAATGAAGACTAAATTTTACAGCCGAGTCCTAGCCCAGAGTAATTGACAATAATTGAATAAAAATAATATATAAAGTCAGGAATCTAATAATTTAGAAGGAAAAAAGTGGCTTAATAATTCCACGGGGTGGTTCAGTATCATACCATATCAATAGTATCCCATGAAGTTTTTGAAAAAATGAAAATGTATCTCACCATTTTACTTTATCATCCGGCCAGACAACATTACCCACTTTAGCCATTTTTGCCATGGCCTCCTAAAAACAAGTACAAATAAAACATATTTCGATAAATCATGGACCACAGTAATTTATGGGCCTCAGTTGACCCAGTTATGGGACCAACAACTGCTGAAGATGCATTCTGATTTAGGGTAAGACTAAAGCAATGCAGCCCCCCCTTTGCTGTCACTAGCTAAACCTCCTTAATGCACCTCGTCCAACTCCAGGATCAGACAAAACCCCAGGCTACAGAAGTTATGGCTACAAATGGGACAACAGGTGCAACTTAGACCAGACAATAATCACTTATATTTAGTGCATAAGGATTACAGGGGTGCGCCCTCTTAGGGAACAACTACTAACACATATTATATTAAATCCACACCACACTGAATATTTCAACTGCATTACTACTGCATTTCTAATAGTAGTTCATTAAAAAATGAATTTATCAGCAGATGGCAGTATTGAGTCAAATAAATGAATGAAATCATGTTAAATAGTTATAAGTAAGAAACATGCATAGAAATGTAATATTTTAGATAGTGGTGAAACGCATGGTCTTAAAGTACAATATTTCTACAGCAAGCAAATAAGTACCTGTATTGAATTATAGTCTTGAGACGCACACGCCCCAAGAACTGCTGCCCCCACCAAAACTGCCTCCATCTGGTCTGGCAACACCACAGGCAGTCCTTAGAATAGTGTCGGTGACAAAAATCAATATGGAATTTGATATACTGTGAAAAAAAAAAAGAATTTCCTGTATACCTGTTGCATTTGCGTGGACCTTAACGTAAAGTGGATTTTTACTCAGACCCCCACAAAGGAAAATTGTTTTGATGTCATGACCAGCCTCTTTCATGGCCTCCAGAATATGTAATGTACCAAGCTAAAAAGAAAAAAAAGATAAATGAAGAGAGCCATCTTAACCAACTTGCATCGGGTAAAAGGAAATAAACTTGCAGCCAGAGCTTGAACGGTCGCCAGGTAGAGCAAGGCCAAATCTTCCAGCGTTTGGGAACATGTGAGTCCTACAACCTGAGAAAGAAATGGAAATCTCTCATTTCAGCCCACTACACACAGCGAGTCTCCAAACATTTACTTCTTGACTTAAACCAATGTTTTAAGAGGCTCACCATTCCCTTTAATGTTGGGTCTGCCAGTGGTGACCTGTTTCCATGAAAGTCAGGCCACAAATGTAAAGAGGAAGTGAGCAGGTCAACTGGGGAGCTGGGATCAGTCATAGTTTTCAAATGGCTGTTCAAATATGAGTAGATGTTTTCTCCAGCGTAAGGACACCTGCAGAAAAGTTATCATCATTAATAAATAAACATGTCTATTAAGTCTACACATCATTTATCTTCTATTATTTCAGCCAAATCAAATAACTAACCTTTGCTTTGCCTGTTCTTGAAGCTGGGTGTAAGCGCCATGGCTCTTCACCATGTGGTCAACCTAATGAGAAACAAATGAAAAGTAGTAATTTTTTATTTTTATTTTTTTAAAGCATCTAGATTTGTAAATAACAGTTGTTGAGAATATGCACCAATACGTTAAAAGACTTTGGAAACACACTTATACAAAATATAGTAGAAATACCAATCTTCCTGTTGCACTCTGTCCTCCTTCATTTAACCAAAAACCAGGAACCATCGCAGACAAACAAGGTCCCCAAACACCAGGCACAAACAGAGGTGTCTGGCTAATCTAAAATAAAGAACAAATGCATCATGATAAAACTGCTAAAAAGTAGTACCGTTGCGCGGTGCGAATACTGACCGCCATGTGACAGGTTGACGTCCCACAGATCATGGCCACCCGTGAAGTGATAGGTTGGTGCTCACATGGTAAGTTCAAGCCTCTGACATCTGCACCTATAACACCTAGCAAGAAAAATATTAGAAGGGATTACTTATTTTTCATTTGCAATTTGATCTGTAACATGAACTCTAATGTTATAAAACACTTGAACCAATGCTGTGCTTGTGCTTTGGGCTTTGACTCTCAACAGAAGATCAAAGCCTACAACACTTTGAAGTCTTTAATGTGGCTTGCAGCAGTGACACTAACTGCTGGACTAGAGATGGTCTTTCTCTAGTTTGGTTTGAGGTAGTGGCCTGATCCACATATTGGGGTCAGAGGAGTACATCACTTTGACATCGACAACAACTAAATGTGCAGAGTGTTCTTTAGCCTCTGACTTATACAACAATATGTGATCTGCAGGGGTCGCCACTGAGGTCAGAGGGTAGGGTTCATGTGTAGTTGAATTCTCAGAACAAACCCAGATGTCCAGGATCGAGTTTCCAGGACAAACTTCAAGGTGAGGTTCTGTTGGTGACTTCACTTTAATTATATATATAGTTACAGTAATATTTACAGCTAGGAGCACAGCGTAAACAGCAGAAAGCTAATCTAACGCTTGACCATGCATTTACGTTCGTTTTAATACCTAATCCTCCAGCATGGGCATCAATAAGAGAAGCGCCAACTGCAGTTCCCGGATCCAAACCCAAATCTGCAGCAGCCTCAGCTGTCAGGCCCTGTCCCATGGGACTACCAGGGGAACAGGTCAGATTACCTAGAATACATCAGTACTCTATTACAATTGTTTCAAATATAATTTCAATTCAATTTCAAATGTACCGATAATATCAGTAATAATGACTTTACCAATTTTGGAGTAGTTGTTTTCCAAGAGGTCAGCAAGTTCAATAGTAGTCCAAAAACTGTCATCCCATCCCTCTGGGGGACAATATGTCCATTTACACACCAAAGTACATAAGGACCTTTTGAAAATAATAAACAAAATTATATCAGATTACAAAACACAGGTAAATACTCATCAATGTTAAGTATTATAAACAGTTATTTTATGTAAGATATGTGTATTACTACATTATCTGTGAGGTTACCTAGTCAACGAGCCTGTTGCTTTCCAAGACAGGAAGTCTGGAAGGTCAAAAAAATGTGCTGCTTTGCTCCAGCAGCTCTCTCTCAGATTCTGGAAAACAGAAAAGTGCCAGCCACACTAAATGAACAGTTCACTTATTCCACAAAATAGAATACATAGAAGCAGCTATGTATGCATTATTATCCTGATAATAAAAATGACAATGACAATTATAGTAGTTACACGCTAATAAATTATTAAATGACTAGATGAAAATAAAACATAAGATCGTTTGTGGTGGCCTCTCTCACCTCTCACCTCTTTGAGCCACAGGAGTTTAGGGGGCTGCATCTCTGGAGACATGACCCCTCCCACTCGACTCAGAACCTGGTGACCAGAGTCTGTAATACGAACAGCCTGCTCTGCTGCTCGGTGGTCCATCCACATCACAACATTCTTGTCCCGGTCTCCTAAAAAAACAACATGATGACACATCTTCGGATGACAAATTATATCCAGCTTTCTGATTTTAATACAATAATTTGCTGTTTGTTTGTTTTAAAAATAAATCTATTTTTTGTTCTTGGATATTGATATATTCATGTCTTTGATTTGAAAATAATATATTATCAAAAGCTGACTTTTCATTTTTAAAATGTTTGAGTTAAATACGTTGTGTAAAATATCCTGGCATTTGATGTTAGTAAAAGTTTTCTTTATTATTTTATAGTTATAATAATTAGGACTTACCATTATAACAGACAGAAACCGGCTGAAAGCACTGGTCCAAAACCACAAGAGAGCAGGTAGCATCAAATCCTATGCCTCGTACCTGGTTCCTCTCCACTCCATTGACAACCCTCTGGAGCAGAAAGGAACCATTTCAAAGACAATCATGTAGGCATTTTATTTTCAATTATAATAAAGAGAATATTAAAATATATCATAGAACATAAGTCTCCTAAAAGTATTACATTGAACTACACTGGGAATATCTAACAACTTCTGACCTGAACTACCACGCAGCACTTTTCCCAGATCTCAGAGGAGGACTGGACATAGTGGTCGGCCTGAGGTTCCCAGATGCTGATGGGCTCTTCCGCTGTGCTCTGGAGCAAACCCTCTCTGGTCACAAGAGCTGCTCTCACGCTCGCAGTGCCCACGTCAACTCCCACGTAAAACATCTCTGCCCCACGGACGAAGACTCTAAAAGAACCAGTTTTATAAAATAGTCAACATGCTCCAGCGGCCATTTAACACAATAGAGGGGCGCCCAACAGCGATGTCAGGGAGTGGGCTCAGGGAGTGGGGGGCCACAAAGCGTGACACAAAGACGTTCACATCCACCGAATCTCCGTTCAGATGTCACCGTTATGACCGTAATCATGAGATGTGTAAATAAAACAATGAAACACTTACTTGAGCGGTTAGTCCTCTATGATCAGTTTATGTACTTTGAGCCGAGCGACGGGGCAGAATTACGGATCGTCAGAGAGGTCAAAAAGCCCATGTTGCCAAACACGTGGAGAGCGGAACCATTGGAACAGACCCAAAGACAGAGACGGATCTGTGAGATTCAGGGTTTTCAGGATTATATCAAAGCTGAGCCAAATTGATATATTCTGAATGAAAACAATGAGATGTGTGATTGTTGTTGAGTAAAACTTAAAGCGCTTTTGGTCACTTTGCCATCTCAATATAAATATCTTAAGCTTTCTGGAAACAACGAATAAATCAATACATAGCTAGGTAAAGGTGGTTTATTATTCGTTTCTACAAGTTCAGGCAAATTTGTGTAAATTCCTTATTTTAATCAAAATGTGTTGGTAGAAAAAATATTTTAAATTGTATTTTTGACCTAAAGAAATGGGTTTTGTGCTCTTTGTAACACTTGAGCACACACTTAACCAACACATAACACATAACCAAAGTTATGTAGTAGTTCTGCAAAAGTTCAAATTTGTCATCAAATTGAGGCAATTTAAATCTGACTTGGGACAAATGCTCTCACCCCCTCATTTGAATCGACTTTACTTTTACAATGCTGAATTGGTAACAAACTTTGAACAAACTGTTGAGACGATTCACAGCTGTCAGTCGGAAACAGCTGGGTGAGCGGGGAGTTTATACTCAAAATGATAAACAGAGCTGGAGTACAGAAAAAGAAAAGCCTAGCAGGAGACAGGAAGACACAGATGGTCTGTAACAAGCACCAGACACATGTAAAATAGACTTAACTAGTCCATCAAACCCTACTATAGACTAACAATGGATCTCTTCATTTATTTAGGGTCCAATGTTCTACTGTAAATTCCAGATTAGAAAACTGTGCTGTGGAAATATCAGGAGCAGGTTAGTGAAAAAGTTGACTGGAAAGCAGGATGGGCAGTTACAGTAAAAATACAGTACACAGACATAACACAGGTGTAGGCTACAGGAGGCTGGGGGGCAACTATGCTGGGGGAAGTATGGCATCTTGAGCACAATCCTCTGCTTCTGACTACTTTTCCTATCAACAATATTTCATGTTTTAGTTCACCTGTAGTCTGTACCTTACTGGTCACATGTTTTTATCGTTCTTGTTTCAGACACTGCTGATGCTGCTCCAGAGACGACTGCCCCATCTCACGGCCCTGACCTGTAGACCTGGATGCTCCTCAACTGCCTGGATGAACTCTCCCTATGCTAGACGAGCCACCCTCTCTCCTCAATTCTGGCTCCACAGTCCATCTGGAAATGGAAGTGTGTCAGTCCTGGCATCATGTGTTGTGATTTGGGGTGTTTAAAAAATACATTTAATTGAATTGAAGGTAAAAGACCAAGCAAAACTTGAAACACTTGAAGAGGTCGTGTAACCCAGCCGGCCTAAACCCTTATAATTTTACAATTACTGATCTTTTCATTTAACAACAAAACCATATTACAGTATTAAGTAATGCTTTTTCTTGGCTTGTAGATCTCTTTCCCATTCCATGTAGCGCTCCAAAGGCTGTGCGACTTCTGCAGTGAATCAGTCAAATTAGATTTTTCCAATAGGCTCTGTATTTTTGTTTCATCACAGACCCTGCTTTAAGTGAAAAGCCGGACTATGTGCTTGACAATTTACTGCATGTCCTCCCTTCTCATACCTTCTCATGCTCAGTCTAATAATACTGCCAAGGACCTTGAAAGAGTGATTCACTCATTTATACATCACGCCTAGATTACTGCAACTCTCTTTATTATGGTCTCGATGGTAAAACGCTTGCAGTTAGTGCAAAACGCGGCGGCCCGGCTGCTCACAGGTACAAGGCGT
The DNA here is from genome assembly GCA_015082035.1 of Chaenogobius annularis. Classification (NCBI taxonomy): domain Eukaryota; kingdom Metazoa; phylum Chordata; class Actinopteri; order Gobiiformes; family Gobiidae; genus Chaenogobius; species Chaenogobius annularis. Next base: position 1,358,737 of record BJKM01000100.1, on the reverse strand, counting down.
CACCAACACATGACTTGATATTGATATTGATATTGATATAATACAGCATACGGGCCAAAACTTTTATAGTGGAGGGTCTACCACATGTTTGTCTCCTGCCTGGAATATTCCACAGTATGAGATCTGAATCCAGTCCTGGCATCACTGCACTGGCTTCCAGTTCTCCAGAGAATCCAATTTATAATGTTGCTCATGGTTTTTAAGTCTTTAAATGGTCTGGCTCCCTGTTATTTGCGGGAGTTACTGTCCCGCCATGTTCCTGTCCGTACCATGTAGTCCTCCTCTCAGCTCCTCCTGGATGTGCCCAGGTCAAAGCGGGAAAGCAGAGGGGACCGAGATTTCTCTGTGACGGGGTCCAGGCTCTGGAACAGCCTCTGCATGTTAGAGCTGCTGAAGACACAAGGGCAGTTTAAAACCTACCTTTTCTTTCTGGCCTTTAAACACAAACTGAGCTGAGTCATTCTTTTTTATTAAATTCATATGTATTTTAATTGTTTGTATATATGTATTATTGCACTTTGCTGTGAAGCAAAGTTTGGGCTTTTAAAGTTGCGCTGTGTTTTATGTCGCACCTTAACGCCGAAACAAGTTCCTTTGTGAATTCTATTCATTGACAATGGCAATACACCCTTTTCTGATTCTGATTCTGAAGTGTGCTTTAGAAAGAAACCTTGATATTTATATTGATATTGATATAATAAAGCATACGGGCCAAAACTTCAAAAATAAAAGCTGCACTATGTAACTTTTATAGTGGACGGTCTACCACATGTTTGTCTCCTGCCTGGAATATACCACAGTATGGGATCTGAATCCACGGAGACAGGGGGGAAGTTACAGGTCAGATCTGTGGAGAGGCGAGCACGCTCACAGTAACAATGCATGTTTGCTACCATATTGTGGAACTTACGGCACACATATGACCACATATGAACATACGACCGACCCTCCACTAGAAAATACCCAGAGTCTTCCTGAATTAGTGTAGCACAGCAGTTGGGACTTCAGGAGTGCTGCCTCTGTCTGGGACTGTTTACTTATTTATTGGTGGCTTGAGGAGAACATGTTGAATAATACAATGAGGCGCCTAGACAGACTGGACAGCATCAGTACCTTTTGCCACTTTGCATCGTCACAGCTAAAATCAAACAGATTTTAAATATAATTTGTTCTTGTGCTGATTTGATCACAGAGTAATTGATTTGGCTATGAGGTCGTTATTTGAAAATATATAATAATTATTAGTATTCATTCAGTGAGAATAAATGTCCTATTTGGATGGTCAAAATTATAATAATATGTGCATTTGATACACAAGTAGAAGCCGCTCTGATTTGGGGCATGCAGAATAATTGAGCGGGTAACTAAATATTCAAAAACACTACGTAATCCCATAGTCCATTGCTCCGGCGTCTGCATTACCTAATCCCGTCGACCATCGCGGGAGGCGGGGCAAGGGCCCGTTGTCAGAGCAACCTGCATGTCATTAGAGTTTCCCCGCCCATCATATCATCTTCGGCCAATCAGAAGCCGTAGAAATGACATCATTGTTATTTTCAGAGGGGCTGCAGCTTAGAGGTGGATAAAGTTCGTCTCCACGTTGGAAGTGATACAAAGTATTATCCCGGTCGAGAGGTTGTTTGTACTTTTTGAGAAGAAACACAAACAAATAAGGTTCGTGTCATAGGTGGAAACCAAACACAAAGGCGGAAGACGTGTTTTTGATTACGACTCTTCGATTCGCGGGAGAAGAAAGTTTTCTTGGGACAGTTGTCGAAAGTGGAACTTCAGATATCTACAACACAATTTCAGCAAGGATTTTCGCGTCACGGGACATATGAAAAGGGACTTTTAAAAGCATTTTCTACGAAAGGTAGTAAATCTATGTCAAGAAAAATGGAAACGACCTTCTACGATGAGAACGCCTCTGGTGCGCAACGCGACGGGACAGGGGTGTTCGCATTTAACCCAAAGACACTCAAACAGACTATGACGCTGAATCTGAACGACCCAAAAAACTTCAGGCCCCAACTGAGCTCCAAAGCTTTGGACATCCTGACATCCCCGGACGTTGGCTTACTGAAGCTGGCCTCGCCTGAGCTCGAGAGGCTTATCATTCAATCGTGTACCGGCTTGACTACTCCCACCCCGACACAATTCATTTGTTCCAAGAACATCACGGACGAACAGGAAGGATTTGCCGATGGCTTCGTGAAGGCGTTAGCAGAGCTGCACTACCAGCAGCCTGCGCCAGCAGCACACTCTGACGCACAACCCAGCGGCAATAACAATGTGGCATCTGGTCCTTCTGTTTCCGAAAATGGTGGAGCCGCTTTCAGCAGCACAACACGCACGGAGCCACCAGAGTACACCAATTTGGGCGCATTTGCTGGTGCCGTTGCCTCTGTTACATCGAATGAGAAACACTCATCGACAGGTTATCCACTCGCCCCACCACCCCACAACCACATGGACCACCAACTAGCAGCAGCTCACCACCCGCGGCTTCACGCACTCAAAGAGGAGCCTCAAATCGTCCCGGAGATGTCTGGGGACACCCCTCCTCTGTCCCCCATCGACATGGAGAGTCAAGAGCGCATCAAAGCGGAGCGGAAACGTATGAGGAACAGGGTAGCTGCGTCCAAATGCCGGAAAAGGAAACTGGAGAGGATCTCAAGGCTGGAGGAGAGAGTCAAAAACCTGAAGACCCAGAACACGGAGTTGGTTTCCTCTGCCAATGTTCTGAGAGACGAGCTGGCGCTACTCAAGCAGAAAGTTATGGACCATGTTAACAGTGGCTGCCAGCTTATTCTCACTCAACAGCTCCAAGCTTACTAAACCCATCCCAGTGACACTTGGGACCAAGCTTTGTAGACTGTTCACGTTTGTATATGGATCTCAATGTTTTCAAATGTACATGTCTTCTCATCACTGTCTGCCCCACACTGGCCAAGACCTCAAGACCACGTTCATAAAGTAATCCACTATGTTACAGCCAGGACAGGTGCTTTGTCTCAAGGGTGCATTTTATGACACACTATAGGCTACAAGAGGCTGTCCCATGTTTTATTTCCCCGCATGATCCTGCACTAAAGCTGTTCTTTCTCATTTTGAGCCCAGCACAGAGGAGCCCACCAGCGACTCTACAGTAACACTCACATTTAACACATTACAGAGGCTGATAATTGGTATAACATTTACTGACGGCTGCCTTATTTTCTTAATATTTGCATACAATTTTGTCATGGGTGTAACTAACGTTAGACCTGAAATAACACTTTTTAACATTTCTACGTTGTATTTTTAGCACTTGTAAATTAATACAATAAATGCCTTCAACATATACTGTTTTAGTCCTTATACAAATACATATTTCAAAGTTACTGCGGAGACGAGCGCTTACTACAAGGCAAGATGGGCTTGTTTTTGAAGGCGACTAGGGAGGGCACACGGGGCGGACGGGACAGTGAGTCACCAGCTGACATCATGAGCCAGCGAGCTCCTTCATTGGACAGTGGCGTGTAGGAAGTGCAACATTCGACCAAATATGGTAAGAGGTTGTGACGCCTTTCGGGACCAGTGTCTGGATGTGTCTGAATCACCGTCCTGTCGACCTCAGTGGATCATTGGTTCATAGTATGTTTACAACACTACTGAAATTGACATTAAGTGTAAAACCGTGCAGCTTTTTAAGCTGTTGAAAAATACAAAAATATTTTATTAACACTGTACAGAACAAAAATTGAACTTCAAAACATATTAAACATTGGCCATATTTCATAACAGTTGTAGAAAAAAAGACAACAAAGCACTAGGGATATTATAAATCCCAAATAAAAAGAAAAGTAACGAGTAGCAACGAACCAGGTCAATTCATTACTATACTACACAAGAACCATGTGAAGGTTGCAATGATTTAGGAATAATGCCATCCTCCAGCTTCAGGTTTTTGATTTAAGAAATCACTCAACCAACTAATATACCACTCTTAGAGGAGATCCGTTGCCGGTGTACATGATCTTGCTCAAGTTCTTCGTGACTGGGGTGCCAGAGTCGTGACAAAATGCGTTCCATATTGAGAGCATACATTGTGTGGGAAGGCATCACGCCATGGTTTACCTTTCAAAGTCAAATGAAAGTATTGTTATTAATGTATGTTATAACTTTAAATATTAATAGAGATCAAATTTAAAAAGGGAACATATGTAAAAATGACTTTATAATCATTTAACCACGTTGTAATGGTGTCCGACTCAGAGTTGTATTTTGTTTGATTTCATGTCCGGCATTCAAGGCTAGAGTGCTCAGAAAACCGATCTCTGCTCACTTCCCTGTATTTGCTTGCTATTATTGAACAAAAAAAAAATTGGAATTCAGGCCAAACATGTAAAGTACAAAAGTGACACTTAGCCACTTTTCAGGAATAAAAGTGCATGCATGAAAATCTGCCCTGTGTTATGGCAAAATGCCACCATGAAGAGCTTCAATCAATTCTGCAGTTTTGAACAAGGAGCCATTCACCCGTTTCTATTATTAAGACATTTTAGATTAATTATGGTTTATGTATGTTGTAAATTAATAGTAAATACCTGAAAAAAGGTATAATATGTAACCTGTAAAATATCAAGGATTTACATACAGTGTATTAATATATATATATATATATATATATATATATATATATATATATATATATATATATATATATATATTGTATATGTATCATTGACTTTTAAAACCAAATTTCTGACATTAAGTATAAATACTCACTTGCAAAGCCTCTAGAAGATCAAGACATGTTGATTGGAGGTAGAAGATGCAGGAAAGATATTCAGCAGAACACGCTAATAAATGAACAGCCTGCTGCTCAGCTTCATCAGGAGACGTCTGAACTGGAGGCCCAGCCGGAAGAGAGGCACACTTGGAGGAGGACTAAAGACACAAAAAGAGAATTCCAGGTTACATTTATTGCAATTTTTATGTGCACATAATAACAAAATATTGTGCTGCACAAAATCATTACAAATATCTTTGTAACCGCCATTCAATACATGATGAATGAACACACTTAGTTACTAGATTAATTATATATAATATATATATATATATATATATATATATATATATATATATATATATATATATATATATAATTAATATTATATATATATATATATATATTTTTTTAATTATAGGTCTTATTTTTAGTTTAAAGTGTTACATACTAATATCAGATTAAAATGTTCTTACCATTCCATAACACTGTTATAAGCAGCAAGACTATTTTTCAGATAAGGTTGAGGCATCACATCGTTGCCAAATGCATAGGGGAAAAGGCCATCTCGTAAACGGTAAGCTTTTCTTCGGGTAATCACGGCTGTCAAAACATCTTTCAAGTGATGCTGTAATAGATCGTGGCATAAAGCAAATTATTCAATTGTTAAAATTCAAAAAGACAATCTAATTGTAATTTAACCTAAGTGAAGTTTTAGCTAAACCCTTTGCCTTAAACAGAAAATATATGCGACTTTCTTAGGCTCTTGTCAGCTTCACACCTCAACTGCGTAGACCATTGTGTTGACAGCATCCTCTGTGACGTTGTCCAGACCCAGTTCAAATGCTGTCACCATCATGCGGGCCTCTAGCTGACCTCGTGTGGGGAGCAACAGTGTGTGGGCACTGAGACGCAGCTCTTCCTCCTCTCCACCTGCCTCCCGCGGACTGAAGGGCTGTGCTGCACTCAGAGGGTTCTGGGGCTGGAATCGATGCTAAAGACACAAAAAAAAGGTTATTTCACACATCCTGGCAGCCAAGCACATCTACAAGTTCAAAACAAGACTTACATCAAATTTTTGTCTTGAGGAACTTTTTTTCTTCACCTTTGGCTTTCCTGGCTTTGAAGCAGGGCCACTTGACCACTGTAATGGCACGCCCTCTAGAGGAATAGATGTAAAATACAATATAATACAGAATAATTTATTAATAGTTTGAATTGCAGTTGCATATTTTAGGAAAGATTGTATCTTTATCTAACACAAACATTCTTTTACCAGGTGTGGAGACAATGATCTGGCAGCGTGTTAGGATGGCCAGGAGAAAATCATTGTGAAAGTGAACTAGAAATATAATTTAGAAAAAAGGAATATATCAGGCACAGGCTATGTTAATCCACACATTTAAAAGCATTATAACAAATACATGACAAACCATTTTCTTGGGCAAGCAGACGACGTGCCTCAATGTCAAATTCTTCTTTGCTGATCTTCTGCTTGAACCACAGCTTCAGATTTGCCCAGTAACTGCAAAAAATAAAGATTTAAAGATGCTTTGGCAATTTAACCTAACGTTAGATTAACATAAAACAGCGAGGGGCTTGTCTTGCGTTAACAATATACCTATATATGATCTTATTTAAGATGAGAAACTACGAAACAATCTGAAGTTTAAAAGGGATGTGGAAAAATATTTCCTTACAAATGTGGATGCTAGCAACTACTGAGCTAGATCTCGACTTTATTCTCGAGTCAGTTTTGCATAGAAACAACAAAATAGCACGGCAAAATACTTGGCAAAATGAAGCTCATTGAAACTTACTGTTTAACATTATCTCCGATGGCATCAGTAAGATTTTTCTTTGCTATTTCTAGCTCACTAGCATTAGCCGCCATTGCGCTCGTTGTCGCTTAAAATGACGTCACCAATAAGCGACTAATGAACCCTCGCAAAAAAAATTCTTTCTTCACGTTTCTTCGTCGTTTTTAACAACACCATACTAATTCATATGTGGTACTATATAGCTATAGCTCAATTTTGCATAGCATACATATGCATTATGAAAATGTAATGTCACCAACAAGAAATTTGCATTTCATTATTAGCTCGCTTTTCACTATGTTTTACTCTTAGATACAACGCTATTTTTGCATTTGCAGACAGATCATAGGGGTGATCATTGCTGTTGAAACCACTATAGCCGCTAGATGGGAGCAGAGTTTTGTTTACAAAACCACAAATGCTTTTTTTTTAGGCATTTTGATTTTTGATTATATTTGATACAGGCTATCAATTAAATTCAACGGGGGGGACTGGATAGTCACTGCTTGGTAGACCACAAGTAGAATAACATAGCATGCTATAAGCAAGCCATTAAATTAATACAAAAACATGTATGCAATAATATAGCCTACTATATGTTGAGTGACCTTCAGCCAATAAATGAATACATATATATATATATATATATATATATATATATTATATTATAATATATATATATATATATATATATATATATTATATATATATATAAACATGTTGTGAATTGTGTCGTGGTGATGTGTTTGTATTGTAAGTATGTATGTATGTATGTAATTATATATATATATATATATATATATATATATATATATATATATATATATATATATATATATATATAATATATATATATATAAAAATATATTGCCTGTCAGAAATTCCATGAATTGACTGATGAGAACTTCTCCCTCCCGAGTCTTCTGTGGGTTTATTTTTCTTGCTACTGCAGTATTGACTATGTCTTTGAGCCTTCATGCTCCTCTCTTTTGCCCCTTGTGGTTTTGTGGCCTTTCACTCTTGTGAGCCGGTTTGTGTTCCGAGGCCCACATCGTCTCACTGTTTTAACAGTAGTGTAAATACAGTGAAGAGTTCAATCTGACAGTGCCTCTTACTTTTTCTCCCTAGGTGGTTGTGAAGCCTTAATCAGACCTCCTGGACTTGGACCATATATAAGCAGGATTGTTTTAGCAGAGAAGACAGCACATACACAGGTAAAACTTAAATAAACACAAGGGTTCTCCCGTTCAGTGAATAATGCTGACTCCAATCTTCTTAGGTCACTAAATTTTTAATGTCAAAGTTTAAATCAAATACATTTTACATATCAGGGCAGGGCATAAGGTCACTCAGTATGTGCATCTTTGTATGGAAAATCCACTCCAACTCATCCCACACACTTCACTGATTCACTTTGTTTATGTCTAGACAGCATTTTGGGCCTTTCACGAATGTCAAGTAAAATACCTCATTAACCAAGTATAAACCTCTTCATACTGTGTACTAACAGGACCATGGAAACTTCTGCAATGTCTCTTCAGAGCTGTCTACTATAATGGTTCCCTACTTTTGTTTTGTTTCAGTTCTTATTATATTTTCTTGATGATGTCTTTCTTAGATTGCAAATTGTATTTTCAGATACTATTCAAGCTGATCTTCTTTTAAAATCTGAAAATGACCTGCTGGTAAGTGCTTGCATGCCCCTGGTTGGAAAACACTATAGTACTACATGAACTGTTAATCAATCAGATGGAGGTAAACTGAAAGGCAGAAATAATGTGGTTGTTTACAAAGAAAACACTACCCTTCCTGTCAGTTGATTAGGCACCTGACCCTAGCTCAGCTTTTGTGTATAAATGAGTTGGCCTCACGAACAGTTTCTCTAACACTGAGCACAGTTGCGCTGCATGGCCTGATTTGCCCACAAATCTTCCAAACCCTGTTTCCATTTGGTGGTGAGCCTACAACCTCATGGACAGTGACAAGAGCTGTCACCAGTCAATGTTGTCCAGGTGCCTTTGTGGTGGAGGGCTGAATGTGGTCCGCTATTGCCGTTGGCGTTGGCTCAAGGATTTTGTGGTTTAGATATAATAGTTTATTTACAAGGCCAATGGGATGCTTAAGAATATGTTTTGAGGTATTGAAAACAGGAGTTGTTGGTGCATCCTACATGGCACTTGGGTAGTATGGATACTGTAAACTGACACTTAGAATAACCCACGTTTGACTTGAATTAGACAGCACTCTAACCAGTTAATTCTAGTCAAATTCTTGGTCTAACCTATTTTTGTAACACATTCTACAAACAAGATATTCCATAGATTTGCATCTTTAAGTTCTTGATCTCTGCATTACCTCCACAACAGAAAATTGAATACTGACTTTGAGTGACTTTGAATGATAAACAATACCTTTTAACCTTGATGTTAAAAAGGATTACACAAGATATGATATGATATGCCTCAACATGTCCTTATAGTGACCTCAATCTTCCCAATGTATAGTTCTGTAAAGTACAATGACTCATGTTTTTATCTTTTATTAGTCTGACCACTTACTGCTATTGTATAAAAAGGGGCCCTAACAGCACTTGATGTTTTTGGCACTGTTGCATCTTTCAGCTTTATAACACATTGGGTGTGGTGGCCACAGTGGGGAAATGGGACCATAAGAGAATCTATTTTAGTCTAAAACCAAACACTTTGTCTTGTGTAGACTGTTGTTCAAAACACCATAGCCGCTACAGTGAGTAAGTGGTCTTTGGGACGTGTCGACAATTACAGAAAGCAGTCAGAGATATTTTAAAGAAAATATTTGCCTAAGGCACTTTTGCATGGAAAGGATGTACATTTCTTTCCACTTAACACAAATAAAGAGGGAATGTAACCTGGAAATGAAATTTGGATTAATTCCATCTCAATTAATCCACCACAGAATGCCCCACAGACATATTCTTCTCAGTTCATAACCACTAAAACAAATGTAATCTTCTTGACCTTCTCCACAAAAGCCTATACAGGAAGTTGATCAACAACAAAATGAGAAAAGCATATAACAGCACGTTCCACTTGCTTTTACTTAGCACACTTGAATGATTGTCATTTGTACATTTGAGGAAATTACTTTTATTCCTGCTAGGATAATTTACTGCTCCTCCAGGACACCAGGTCCTTTTCTGTTATGATAAGTTAATTATAGACATATATTATAAGTTCCTATGATTTAAACATGGAAAGATTAGTTACATACAGTGCGAGGGTCATTTTAAGTGTTGTGAGGGAATTAAACAAGTGTTCAAGTGTTTTGCACATTTAGACATAAATATTTTGTCAAGAGCAGAAAAACTTCTAAATCTTTTTAAGCTGTTAGCAATATGTCTTTTCCATATCACAAGTACAATAGGTCAAGTAAAATACCACATATATTTACCCTAGACAGTTCTCTGAGAGTGGCAAGAAGAGCTGGATTAGATTCCATGTTGTTCGAGTTTAAGAAAGTAATCAATGAAAGTCTTTCTCTCAGTAGGCCGACTTTGTAATGAGGATAACACAGCATAGAATGACAATTTACGCTGATTAACTGCAAATGTTGGAGGCTAAGCAACATGGAGAACACAAAAGTTACTACTTTTCAAGACTGTTTTACCCTAAATCTCTGAATCTGAGTTTGTGCTCAGTCTATAGGCCTGATCATCATGCGGACTCCCTTCATAGAGTAGAATCCTCCTCCATAGTCGGCCCAGAAGATGCCATCTTGAAACTTGCTTCGGTACACTCCTCCGTTGTACCACACTCCGTTCAGGTTGGTTTGTCCACATGCATTGTACCACCAGCCTCCTTTGTGGAAATGTGCACAGTTACCTGTTATGGGGAAAACAAAACTATTAGCAAATCATATCTAGAATTGTTGTGCCTGTTCGATTTTCTATTTACTGGTTTATTTACTGCTATCACTAAGCCATAGAGTTCACTACCGTTGTATGGATGGAGTAAGCAACAGTTGTAGTCTAGAAATACTGCATAGGCTGCTTCTTTCCAACCTTTCATTTCTTTTGAAACTTCTACCCAAACATTCCTGCATTGCTTGAGATACGTTTATTTTTCTGTGTTCTGAAATTAGTCTGCTTAAATTGTTTTATCACGGTGCCAGAAATGTTTGTGGCTTGTTTGGGATTTTTAGACAAACGCCTCCTACCGGAAAAAGCATCCTTGTCACGGTCCAGCGTGGTGAATTGTTTGCCATTGTGACTTGTGAGGGAGTCCCCTGCATTTCCCTGGTAGGCGCCCAAACGTAGCCGGTAGCCCTCGCTCTCTGGCTCCAGGTGGAAACTGTTGTACTGGGCATACACCTTCTTCCCCATCCAGTCCTCCAGCTCCACCAGCAGCTTGTAGTCCAACTGTTTCCCCAGAAGATAGATCCCTTCGAGACCCAGCCAGTACTCAGCGTCAATGTTACCAAAGCCACTCTGAAGAGTACACAGATTACAAGGTAGAGTCAAATTGCAGAAAACAGTGTAAGATGTTTGTTATGTGGGTTCTGTAGTTTGGAAACAAGACCGTTGTTTGGCATAATGTGGAAGAGAGTGTGGGAAATAACAGAACAATGAAAATGTTGTTGTTGATGAACTTTACCCATGATTCTGTAATTTAGACACAAACGATCAAAGGATCCAAAATAGGATACCACTCTCTTTGAAATCCACAAAAAACATGTTTTCTTTAAGCTTGAAAATAAACATGAGTCTTCATAACTCAAATGTGTGTAAACCTTCACAAACTATTGGGTTTGGGTCTGTTGAGTAACCACGAGCGATGTGCAGTGTGTCTGGCTGTGTGCCGTCACAACACTTTGCATGGAGGAGAACGCTGAGGTTTTCGATTGTGGATTAACGCTTTGAGCCAGAAAATGATGAATGATGCGGGGTTTTAGACGTGGGCCTCCTGGTTTAGTGCTTTGTGTCCGTGTGTACATGTGGTGACTTTGTGGGTAAGCGGAGAAGCATTTTTCTTCCAGTTACACATCTACAAGTCTGAGTGGAATTGCTGAGGCTGCCAACAATGATATTCTCAATCTTTCGAGGCTCTGATGAGAGGGTCTATACGAGGCCCATAAGCACAGCCAGTGAGCATTTAGGATGGCTGCATAGTAGTAGTGGTTTTGGAAAGAAACCCCCACAGATTGGGCTGTGGTACATTCTTTCCTATTGGTCTCTCTAAAGTTTCATAATGAGAATCACGCACTGAAGGACCTCAAATGGATAGAACTGCTGGCATAGCATTATATTTAACACAAAGTAAAAACACAAGGACTCCAGCCAAGGAAATTGTCCTGAAAACCTTGATGGTTCCCCTGATCGGCTCATATAGCAGCCCCACTGTTGCGTCTGGATAAATGTAATCGTAGATGGAGTGAGAGACAAGAAAGAAAAACAGAAGAGACAGGGCTGTATGAGTGTGCTAACATCTGTCTTCACCTTATAGTTATCCCAGTTCCTGAAGAAGTTCACTGAGCCATCTCGCCGACTCTGGATAACAGTCCAGCCTCCATTATCTATGTCCTGTTCACACCAGACCTGCAGCGGCCTTTCAGCCTCATCAGGTTTGATCACATACATGCCACTGGTGCTGTGGCCCGCTTCCTGAGCCTGGAGGCAGTCTTTGAAAGGACCTTAGGAGGAAAACATGCAAGTGTGACTGGCTAGTTAGGCATAAAATAGAAGACAGACAGTTTTTATGGGATAAAACTATCAACAACCATCAAATTATACGATTGTCGGGCATTTGGCTGTAGAAAACACAATACAATAATAAAACACCAACAGTAAAGCCAAGGAAACCAGTAAACGAGTATGCAGACTTGCTAATAGAAAACACATTTGTCGAGGATGTAGGTCCTGGACTGCTCAGCCCTTCCACCAGAACTGTAGAAAAGGGCTAATTAAGTTTCTCTGGAGCCAACAATCCAAAATAGATTTTCTGTGGCTACAGGTTTGCTAAGTTAATTCCCGTTACATGTGTTTTAATTACCGTTGCAGGGAAATATGTAGAATGTTGTTTCTAAGGGCGTCACCTGTCTAATAATGGAATAATATCTGAAGGTACAGTATTATGAATGCTGAGCTAAGAGCTTGCCCTGGGGTCTGTCTCAGTCTCTCATGCAATGGAATAGTTTTGTCAGGATAATTTTTATACAGGGCTGCACTCAAATCCCACACACTTTATTTTTCTTGGGCACTGGCAATCTTAAGGTGTGAGGAATTTGAGTTGATGAGTGAAATTGCAGTGGTAAGGTCTTTCTCAAAGCTGCTTCAAGTCTTACGCTTGAGTTGAGACATTACAACATTTTTATTTCCATTCTGGTATGTGTTTCTCTTGAATGGGAAGCAGACTTCTAGTGTAGTTTGGCAATCATTAACCTTTAGAATCAAGGCCACGGCTCTACCTGCTATTTGCATCTGACTTTATTTTCAGTTTTCTTTGGCCTGAAATGTCATGACGGCTCAACATTCATGTGGCTATTGGTGAAAGGGTGAATGAGGGTAGCGTTGTGAATTTGAATCTGGCTCTCGACATTTTACTGCAATGTCCAGCCTAATCCCCATTTCATGATATTCTGTCCTGTCTATTAAAGCCTACGGGCCGAAAAATCCTCAATGAAATGAATGAAGCAGCTGACGGCTGGATAACTCACCTTCTGCGCTGAAGTTCCTGTGTGGAGGTTCTTGTGCCTCCAGAGTGCCACTGGTCGGTGAAGGCCCAGAGCGGGAGCCTCTTTCCCGTACAAAGCCTCTGGTGTCCCTCTGGATTTCATTAGTAAAGCGTGGGACATTCACAGGGATGTTTTCAGGCACCACCTGCACCATTGGAGGTCCCATCAGAGCGGGATCTTGTTTGCGACTGTACGCCAGCATACAGCGCTCTTCTAATGCTCCAATGATCACAGACTGGTTGTTGACTATTGCTGATAGCGCTGCATATTTAGCCTCCAGGTCTCTGTATCGCGAGGACAAACGCAGTGATTCTGTGGTAGCGTTTAAGATGCGTGTTTCTAATTGTGCCAGCTCTAAGGAGTTGTCTCTCTTTCTGATGATTTCATGCAGTAGTTGCATGTAAAGCTGGGTCACTCTAGAGTTCATGTTCCTGCTCTCCTTTCTCAGAAGTTTCATCTCATTCACCAAGTTCCCATCCACATCTACCACCAGTTTCAAAGTCTCCATCTCCCTGCGCTGTTTTGACAGAAGATCTCGAACTGCAGCAACGTCCAATCTTGTTACTCTGTCTTTGTCTGTTGAATAACCACGAGCTGCACAGATCGGGCCTGTAATCTTCTGCTCAGGAACTAGGAATGTGTAAGAACACTTTTTAGGCTCAGTGCCAGCCTCTGGAGCTCTTCGTATTCTTGTTAAAATGGGATGTTTTGTTAGAGCTTCAGTGTTGATTGAAATGGATAAACCCCAGAAAATAAAAATACTCCACAATCCAGTTTCCATGATGTCTTTTTTTTATCTCCAAAGAAACAAGAGACCTGAAATAAGAACATAGAATTTTACTGATTTACTGAAGATTAACCTTGTGTTAAGCTGTGTTACAGTGATCATCATGTTCACACTGTACAAAATATATGTGGCCTCATCCACATTCTTGCAGGGGCTGCTATAGTAAATTAATTTAATGGTTTAGGCTGAGTTTCTTGATGCAACTCTAATTATATACAGGCTTCAACAGCAAGGATTAACAGTCCATCATTTTGTATGAATTACAAAACATACACTATACATCCTGTGTGTATTGTTGATGAAGCAAAAACATTTTCTGGCTGCATAAGTCTTCAGGTCCCCTTTTGTTCTCCTGGGATCTGACCAGTGCCACCCACTCGCTGCAGATCTGTTATCATAACTCATATTTTTAAATACCTTCTCTTTCATTATGTATCAGGTATCTGGGTGTGTTCAAGAGCTGGAATCTCGTTTACATTTTTTTGTGAAGCTTCTAGTTTGTGAATTCAGCACTTCTTCCCTAGCATATACTTATTTTCAGACTGTGGCAAACAGAAGTACCATGAAAATATTATGTTTGACACAATATTTCACTCTGTGTTTCAATAAATGGAAATTAGTACTTGTCAGGCTGATAGGATTGGGGCTCTCAGACGTGTCCTTTCCTCATGACTGGTAACAAATGGGACAGAAGTGAGAGGAGGAGCCCCATTTATGAGTAATGGTTTCTGAAGTCTATTTTGGGGGTGGGAACATTTGTTTTTTATTATATTGGTTTTGAAAGTGGAGTTGAGCTGGCTTTTGTAATGTTTACAAATCCCCTGTTTATATGCAATACCTATGATATTATTTTAATGTAAAGTTTTGGGGGAGCCAACTGGGGAGAATTTAAACTGTCAGTCTCAATCAAGCATGAAGAGACTTGAATGACCAAGGAGGATGTTAAATAACCGTACATTACACAAATATGGCCCAATTTATATCCTCAATCTGTTATTTAGGGTTTAAACAGATGCCAAAAATAGAGATTTAAATTGATCCATAAACAGACAACAGGACTTTTCAATATCTGTTGTTGTTTACTTGTGACTTTGAGCTGTGCAGAAGAATACTGACCTTAGTTAAATGATGTGATCCAAAGCCTTACCTCAGCTATGCCGCTGTAGGGCTCTTTTATAAATGTCATAGTCAAAATAACATGGCTGTCTTACGGTCTAATAACTTATTGACAGAAAACACATCTTGTGCCATCATAAATTTTAATAACGGCATTGTTTGGTTAAAATGTAGCAATAATCCTACCCTAAGGACTGCTCATAAGCTGCAGTTTGTTTGGCCTAATGTGCAGAAGCACCTTGGCACTGTCAGTGAGATTTCATGAGCCAAAAAACATATTTCCAGCCTTTTGTTAATCCTAGGGCAACCCCCGTTAATAGTTTGGACTCAGCAATTGGCTCGTCTGCCTGTCTCCAGGCCTACAGTAAGAATGTCCACAGCCTGATGGTGTTTACACAGCGGCTGACTGCTTGTCCCAATTCGGCCTGTGAATCCCATTTATCCCAATTATTGCAACCAGCTCTCTGTCTCTGTTATTCACGACCTGCTGGTCTTCATCAACTCAGCAGCAGCAACCATTTTTGTTGACTTTTCAGGAGGATATTTAGTTTCATGCTAGAAACACAGTCAGCACAGGCCAGAACCAGGCCAGAGGAACACACTTCACCAATACTGACACAGTTTTTGCTACTGACATTTGACAATTTTGGTATAGAACTCACTATATCATAGAAATACATTTTAAGACTCGCATGCAAGACAAAATTAATGCTCAAAGCTTTTGTAATAATTACAGTTTGGATATTTTTTGTTGTATGAACAAGGTTATATTATACTTTAAAATGCATCAGAGAGCAATGATTCACACAGACATTTAAGCTTATAAGTAATACATGAAGTAATTATTTTTTCTTCACATTCCTTCCATGTATCCACTCCATGCTTGGGACTAGAACAAAGAGCTTTGTGTATCCCTTTTAGCACTTTTCAAAACTTTTTTTTAGCTCTATAGCACCTTTCCTTACCTTGTTTGTTGAGCAGTCCAGGAAAGTCAGGCCAACAGGAGCTGCTAGATGACTTAATGGTCTCTTCTGTGGAAGCTCGGTCTGTCCATTCTCCTCACTCTCCTCTCAGGCATCAGAGTCATGGGAAACGAAAGCCTGCCCTACAGTTGTGTTACCAGCATATACTGTCCGCTCAGGGAAACAGAGAGAGAGAGTCTGGTGGTACGAGTGTTCCTGAGGAGCTGGAGAATTGGTACTGCCCTCTCTCTCTGGTGTCATCTGGAGTAAGCAATGAAGGAACAACACAATCAATACAAGTTTGCACAGCTTGTCATTAGCTTACAAAACTTGCACAGGAAAATAGAATCAGACAGATAATCAATAATAACAAATAGGTTGTTGTTATTATTACGCCATTCAACATGTTTTAACACTAATAAATCATAGTCAGACAGTACAATAAACACTGCCCTGTATATGTGTTATCTACCAAGTAATGTGCAATGTATGATCATTTGAATACACTCATATCACTTATTATATTTTTACCTGTATTCTATTATCGTTACACTTTTTTGTATCTTAACTCTATTCAAAGCATCTTCTAATATTTTGTTATTGGATTTAAGTCTAATTCAGTTAGAAAATGTTTTTCTTAGTCTTTTGTTAGTCTATATATATATGTTGCTTATATATATATATATATATATATAATGATCATAATTATTGTTTTCCATTCTCCTGCTGTTCTCAAACTGTGCATTGCAAAACTGGATTTTTAAAATTACTAATTGTACTCAAGGGTCTTTCTGTTCTGGGTCATGGCAGCCTGAGGGTCACTATACCAGCTGTGTTTATAGTTATGAGGACCAAATGGAGAGGATTTAGCTGACAAAAAGGATTGCCCTGAGCAAAATGTTTTGGTTTGGAGCGGAAGCAGGGGCTCTGAAGCGTGGGGATTTTCTCTAAGGGAAAACTTAAAGTCTGTATTCAACTGACAGCAGAACACCCAGAGTGGGACAGAAGTGTGTCACTGCAGGGTACAAATCACAAATAACAATAATGATTTACAAAATTATGTTTTATTTTTTTTAGCTTTTAATTGATGCTATTTATTTATGGTTATCAAATTAATTTCACATGCATTCTTACCTAATTGTAATTGTAATTATAATTATAATATATTTTTGTTGTCTAGTGGCTGAGGAAATCTTTAGAGCTGTTGACGTGTTTCTCCTTTCAAACTTCTCTGGCCCCCCGACCCTGTACCAAGTCCCCACTCAGTGAGCTCCCTCTTGTGGTGAGAAGCGATAACTGCACTTGATAATTGGCACGTAGAATATGTTTACTGGCATTGATAGACGTTGTTTGTGTTAACAGAAGTTGTACATTCCAAATGGTTGCATATAAATGAATGAATGAGTAATGCATTTCAATTAATAAAAGTGCATACAACAAATAAAATACAGAAGCTGTTGGGCGGGGGTGCAGAGCCGTGCCAAAGGGGGCGCGAGACATTTGGAGAAATGTGCGCACATTACGCGTGACAGACGTGTTTTGAGCAACATAAAAGCGCCCAGTACCAACACGGGGTTCATCTCTAAATACAGAGAGCAGCAGAGGAATGGGTCAGCCTGCCTCTGTGCCCCCACACACATTTGCCTCTGTCCCCTCCTCTGTCCCTCCTCTGTCCTCTCCTCTGTCCCATCTCTGTCCCATCTCTGTCCCCTCCTCTGTCCCTCCTCTGTCCCTCCTCTGTCCCTCCTCTGTCCCTCTCTGTCCCTCCTGTTCTCTGTCCTCTGTCCCTCCTCTGTCCCCTCCTCTGTCCCTCCTCTGTCCCTCCTCTGTCCCCTTCTCTGTCCCATCTCTGTCCCCTCCTCTGTCCCTCCTCTGTCCGTCCTCTGTCCCTCCTCTGTCCCCTCCTCTGTCCCTCCTCTGTCCTCTCCTCTGTCCCTTCTCTGTCCCATCTCTGTCCCCTCCTCTGTCCCTCCTCTGTCCCTTCTCTGTCCCTTCTCTGTCCCCTCCTCTGTCCCTCCTCTGTCCCCCTCTCTGTCCCCTCCTCTGTCTCTCCTCTGTCCCTCCTCTGTCCCCATCTCTGTCCCCTCCTCTGTCCCCTCCTCTGTCCCTCCTCTGTCCCTCCTCTGTCCCTCCACTGTCCCCTCCTCTGTCCCCTCCTCTGTCCCTCCTCTGTCTCTCCTCTGTCCCTCTTCTGTCCCCTCCTCTGTCTCATCTCTGTCCCCTCCTCTGTCCCTCCTCTGTCTCTCCTCTGTCTCTCTCGTTTCACTCCTTTTTTATTCTAACCTTGGAACTTGCTCTGCTACTTTCTCTCTTTCTTTCCTTTATTTATTTTCTTTACAGTATAGCGTAAAACACATACTTTGAAGACGTACAACTACAGTAGGTAAATGCACCTTTCCAGTTGCCTGCCAACAGCCATTAAAAGTAACACAACAACAACAACAACAACAACAACAACAACAACGACGACCACGACGAAGACGAGAAATAACGTTAGGGACAGCAATTCTGTGCTGTCCCAGAGGCTGTGGGGGGCGTGGATACTTTTTTTATTTCTCACAAGGGGGAGTGCCAGAAAAGGTTTGAGAAGCTCTGTATTAAACTATACACACCTTTGTTTTATTAAACTGTTTATTCTAAATAAAAAAATAAAATCAATAGATTTCAACTGCAGCTATGTGCTATATTTAACTCCTCAACTCTGCGCTTGTCCCGACCTCCTCTCTTCAGTGGACTGTTTACTTTGCAGCATGGTAAGTAGGTTTGACACTCTGCTGCCCGTTGGACAAATGGCCTGTATCAGTGACTGACTGCACTACTGTGTATTGTGTGCCCATTGGAAACACGTAAAGCGACTCTCACTTTTGTTTTCTTTGGCCCACGGCGGTCTGTCGGATTATGAGGTTTAAACCAGCTTTATTCTTGTGCATTGGCTCAACTGTTGCGGATAAAATTAGACTTTTAGCGTTAGAGCTCTTGTGTCAGTTTGGATCTGGCTCAGGGACAAGTGTCAGCCATGAATGTAAGTGCTATAGATGTATTTTATACTGTAAAAGTAAGTTAGATCCTGCAGTGATGTAAAGTTCACTTAATATTGAAGTGTAGCTAACGGTTTGATTATTATTTTTGATCAATTCTGTTGGGTTAGCACAGTATGTACAATTCTGGAGGTGGAAAGACACCTGCACGACTCCATGGAAATGGAAAGATAAACCATACTTTTGAACATTCTCCATACAGATAGATACGTTTTATGCCATACTGTGGGATATTTTATCTACAGGAACAACATTTCCATGGAAACAAGCAGGAGGAGAGTGAGATGCAAGCCTGTTGTAGTCTATTTTTGCCTGTGCCTTAGGTGAACTGTGTAAGTTCACTTCCATGTGCAGGATCTGCCTCCTGCTTGCTTTGCTTGTAATGTCCCACAATGTGGCATTAGACATATGCATCTTGTATTACAGGTGTTTTTGTTTAAAAAATATCTTGAAAAGCATACATTCTTACATTTGACTAGTAGCATGGCATAGTGCATCATCTATTTGTCTCCATCGGGATATATATATATATATACGTTTAATGCCATGGTGTGCAACATTCCAGGCAAATCAATAACATCACCATGAAGACTGCCACTTGTAAATTCAATATGTTCAAATGTAAAAATGAAACATTCAACATTCAACAGTTGATATGACTTAATATTCTTTATCAACTGTCAGGTTCAACTGAATTGGTGTTGTTTTGCAGGACACTGAGCGGCCTCAGTCTCTGTGTGAGCTGTGCCTGACTCAGGTGTGCCTCAGCCTGGACGCACTGTGCATCAGGTGCACAGATCACTCTCTGCGTCTCAGCTCAACAAAAGTCTTCCCACAGGAGTTGGCTGACCAGCTCCTCTGTTTGATGACTAAAAAAGGTGGGACGATGGAAATCAACTTATTCTTTCTCGTCTTTATTACTAATGCAGGAATTTGGTTGGTCTCAGCATTAGTAAGAGATATTGTACTAGAATATGGGTCAGGTTTGTCCCAATGTAAATGTTTTGGTGAAATTAAAACTGAATATTTTCTTGTTTCTACACTAACATCAACATTATTGAAGTGTTTTTTGTTGTTGTTTTTTAAGGTAGTTAGACATTTCTGTTTTGTTTATATCATTGGCTGATTTTTCCATAGAATATTTTTCCTCTTTCCCCTAGGTATACTTAATGACCCAACTGTCGGGATTTTCCGAGACTATAAACTGTTCCACCTTCGCCGAGCCACCATCCGCTCCTGCACACTGTCTGCAGAAGCTTTTCGCCTGGCCCTTTGCCCCCACAAACTCCGAGAGCTGGATGCGTCCTGGGTTTCTGGAGGCCTCACTGGGGCTGATATTGTCTCAGGCCTGGCTTCTAACCCAGAGTGTAGAATAAGCCTGCAGAGGTTGTCCCTGAATGGACTGTGTTTGGACTTGAGTGCATTAAAGGAGGGCGACGGGCGCTGTGATGGGTTCAGTTCCCTACAGGGTCTAAGGACGCTCTGCCTCGCCAATACAAACTTGGATGACGCCATTTTTGAAGATATATGCACTCTACCTCATCTGGAAACGCTGGATATCTCTTGTTGCGCTGTCTCAACGCTCACTCCCCTGCTTCAGTGCAAAAACACACTCAAATCTTTGATAGCGCACCGGCTAAGGCAGCTTGATATGTCGCCCTCTAGACTGCTCTCTGTTCTCACTCAGCTTCACAGTGTAAGACATCTGGACTTTTCCGATGACCACTTAAGTGAGGACAGCAATGGCAGCAATACAGATGAGACGGTGCGCCAACTTCTGGAGGGGAGTCCCCAGGTGCTTCCGTCGCTGGTGTCGCTAGACGTGTCAGGGCGACGGAGACTCACTGAAAGGGCAGTGAGAGCGTTTGTGGAGGCCAGGAGTGGAGTGCTTTTCTTGGGGCTGATGGCGACCGGCTGTAGTTCCTGTGATGCCCTTGAGAAATATAACAATCTAAAGGTCAGTGTTTTAAGATGCTGTTGAGTCACTGATGAGAGGTACTGTTCATATGTTTTTCATTTGTCTCAGACTGGAGGGTCTTTTGTGTATTCCCATATTCACTTTGCATTTCCCTGTTTGACATTAATGTTACGCTTTTTTGCTTTTAGGTAACGGGAGAAGCTAATGAGATCCAGGTGTGTGAGGCTTTGAGAAGGTACAGAGACAGAGAGTGTTTCATTCGAGAAGCCCTTGTCCGTCTTTACAATCTCACCACCGACATCGACAACCCACAGCCTGATATGCTCAAGGTAACATTCCCACAGTATATTTGGACAAACATTTAAAACACATATTTTGATACTAACAAAAAATTCTAAAATTGTCCTAATGATGTGATTTTTCCCCCTTCAGTATTGCTCTTTGTTCAAATGACTATCTTATTTCGTCCAAGTGTGATCCATTGTAGAAAATGTTTCAAAGGTAGTCATCTGGACAGTGTTTTTGTTGTGTTGTTGTTGTGTTGCTTTTTAATGGCGGTTGTTGCATTTACCGCCAACTACTGTAGTTGTACGTCTTCTGTAGTTGTACTTCTTCAAAGGATGTGTTCTACGCCATACGGTAAAAAATAAAACATAAAAAAGGGGAGAGAGAGAGACAAAGAGAGAGAAAAAAAGACAAAAAAGAAAGAGAAAAAAGAGAGAGAAAAAGAGAGAGAAAGAGAGAGAGCGCTGCCTGGACAATGAGTGTTTTGAAAATGTTAAAAGACATTGTCCAGATAGACTACCATTGAAACTTAAATGGACAAATCAAGAGCCATGTTTTTTCACTCAACAATCTTCAAGCTGACAGTTAAACCCTCGATTCTACCACAGAATTCTGACCGATCCTCCATTCTAAACTGTAGGGATTGATGTCATGTGAAGAATTGAACTAACCTCAATGTTGTGGTCCAAGTTTAGATAAGTGAAGCACAGCCAGAACTTCACATAAGCCACATAAACATGAAAAAAAAAAAAACAAAAAAAAAAAAAAAAAAAAACAGCACTCACAACTGAACATTCAACAACCACAGTGGCTCAAGTACCTGCTTTTAACTACATTTTCTGTTTGTCACTGTTGTGAAGCTGGTGGTAAGTGCAATGCAGAGCCACTCCAAGTCCCTTAATGTCCAGCTGGTGGCCACAGGCTGCGTGTTCAACCTTACCTCCTACAACCTGTGTGGGGCCATGCCTGTTCCCCTGCTCTCCTCCACCGTCACCCAGCTGCTGTTAGCCATGAAGAAGTTCCACTACCATGCACAAGTAAGACAATATGTTCAAACCTTAACTCTGTTTAGTCTAGAGAGCCCACAGTACCATTCTTGTATGTGAAGCAGCTAGTTTAATTTAGCATTTTACTCGTTCCATCTTTGTAGCGTCTGTACATTCCATGATAAAGGTTGTCCCTCCAGGTGCAGAAGAATTGTCTTTTAACTCTCTGCAGCGATCACATCCTTCGGGACGTGCCATTTGACAAGTGAGTTATTTTGTATTACAGTGATGTAGTTTAACTTTGTATGATGAAACATTAGAAGAGACATATCAACTATTATAAAGCGGGCCATATGTTGTACTATTCATCAATCTTACCTTATTTTAGCAACTGGGCAGAGATTTAAGGAAATAACTACAAAACTACTACGAAAAAAGGCCATATGAGTCATAAATTAGGTTGGATATCGGAAACGTAATAGCTTAGTTGAATCAAATCTATTCAAACTTGACATTTTTAAAGGCACAGATCATGGACAGAGCAAGTAATAACCGAGAGAGGAAGTGTCTCTTAAAGGGACATCATTTTAAAGTCATTAAGATTTTGAATTGTTGTATTG
Source organism: Chaenogobius annularis (assembly GCA_015082035.1). Lineage (NCBI taxonomy): Eukaryota > Metazoa > Chordata > Actinopteri > Gobiiformes > Gobiidae > Chaenogobius > Chaenogobius annularis. The sequence continues at coordinate 1,335,723 of BJKM01000100.1, read as the reverse complement.
TTTGTAATGTTCAAAACTAAATACTGGTAACTCCCATTTATGCAAAATTGACCCTTAACAGCTACAATATTTTTTCATCATCATTTGCCCTGATTTGTATTTTGATTGATTCGAGCGGTTTGAATCATCCCGTATTGACCTGAGTTTGAGGCCTGAGTTCTCAGAAAAGTCTCTAACACCTATCGCTACCCCCACAGCCCTGTGCTTCCTTTTGATTCGTTATCATTTTTTAGAGTCCAGGTCAAATAGTGCTGCAAAATGTTGCATAGCCATTATTTTCAAAACTAGAAACCAAGAAATAAAAATCTGCTGCTTGCTAATTACAAAATGTAAAATGATGATGAGCAGAAAAAAAGCCTCTTTTTTAATACACATTAGCTAATAGTGTTGCTATGATATTGCCATTACAAACTCATTTTCTATACAAAGAATATCCTCAATACTCAATTCCGATTTTGGTACCCCACTAATACTTCAAAATGCTATTTTTTAGTTCAAGGTTTTAGACAATTCTAAACACAAAATAATAATACTTTCTTTATTGGACACTGTGGTCTTATTCTAGTTTTGATTAAGCTCAAAATAATTCTAAAACCTTTTCTTTGGTTTTTAGTATGAAACTTGTTCGAATGAGTATCTTTTTTCAAAATTAGTTTTAGCATTGATTAGTATCTGATTTTTGATACTTTTGACACCTCTATTAGCTAAGACAGCTTGTATTTATCTGTCACTCATACACACACACGTTGCTTCGATGGTTTAGGTATTTTGCTGTTACACTGGTGATTGCCTGGTTGAGCTGCTTCGATGAGCCTACTCTTCAAAGAGTGGCTGTAGCTGTCATCTCCATCCTCATAGCAAAGGTTAGGACACTGTGTGCTTACTTAATGTGCATTAAAACTGGGTAGTAAGACCAGCACCTGTTGCCGTCACTGGAACCTTTTATATGTTTTATAAGTAATGCCTGTCTCTTATCTTTTAGCATAATTTGACCTCTCAAAATTGTTATGCCTATTTTTTTTTTGTTCACAGCTGTCCTCAGAAGAGACTAGTCGTCTCAGCAAGGACTACTCTATAATGACGGTACAATTTCACTTACGGGGTATTGGTTTCAGACCCATGAAATGTCCCCAGCTTAACAGCTGATATGAGTGTATTTCTGGGCCTCTCAGTGTGCCTCCTTCACCTGCTACATTTCCATTACTCACTACTGTTCAAATAGAGGCCTGTGGCTCTTAATGGTGTAAGTGATACACTATACATCAAACTCATTGTCAATGGCAATTCATTTACAAGTGTGTTATTACATTATTAACCTAATCAGACCATTTTAAACAAAGTAAACAGCCAGACTTACATCCTTTTAACTTGATATTATTACGCGTATGTGTGTGTGTGTGTGTGTGTGTGTGTGTGTGTATTTATGTGTGTGTGAGTGCACGTGAGCACGCATGTGTGCAGGTACATGAATGCATACATGTGCATATGAATGTATGTAGTTCCCTTTTTGCTCTTAGATTTCAAAGGGATTTTACAACTCTTGTTCATGTGTTTTGAAACAAGTAAAACATATATTCCACAGTTTTTGAAAACTCTTGCTTATGCGTTGTGTGACAATTTTGGAATTATTTGGTGCTGATAAATTATTCTATTTATTTTTCTTAAGACTAAATTCAAAATAATCTTTTTTACCTTGTACTTGTTTGGGCCTTCATTCTTCCTCACAAGTGTCACAGGTCTGTGTGATCCTGGATGTGTCATGTGAATGTGTCTGTAAATCTAACTGTAAATATTGTGTACATAGTAAGCCTATTTTTATTTTCTATCCTATAGTAAATTAAAATTGTTTTTCTTTAATGCATGCTCTTTTTATTTTATATATGTTGTTGTTGTTGTTTTTATTATTGTTCACTCGTACGTTACACCGAATCACCAAAGCACCTTTTCTGATTCTGATCTGATTCTGATCACCTCATGCCCCTCCCCCTGAGGAGCGTAAACCTCAGGAAACAGTCCTGAGAGGTCGACGTGACCACACCCCACACCCCACACCCCACATCATACATACTATTACTTTCAGAAAAAAGACATCACTCTCCTTTTCAGCCACTATACAACAATGGACTAAATGTCTATTCAAACAGTCAGTGACTTTATGACTAAAATATGGCATTGAAAGTTTTAAATAAATAAAACATTTTTTTATATATTTTACAATACCAACCAACCAAGACCTTCACAAATATAAAGGTTGTTTTTTGGCATCACAAAGAGTGATTTTGAAAACATCATATGGTATTGAAAGGGTAAAACAATACATGTATATGTTTTTGGCATAATATTTGATTGTAAAGTTACTGGAGCTTGAGTCTAGGTGTGCATATTCAGCGCATAGACAGTCAGCTGTGAGTTTATGACATATGACGTGAATACAGTATGGCACAGCTCGTAGATCTGGTGCTCTTTTTGCATGTCTTTCTTTCATGTCGCAGCAGTCATCAAGTCAAGTTCCTATCTTGTGAATACTGTTCACTGACAATAGCAATAAATCCAGGATCCTGATTCCTGATCCCGATTCCTGAAATTGTCGGAGTCAGGATTTGAACTCATGACACTGCGGCCTGCTGCACTTGGAGCCTGGCATACGTGTACTGTATGGCCACCGGGCAGAAAGTAGATGTCAAACATGTTCAAATATCAAACCGTGCTAAACAATCCACAATTATTAACAGTTACATTCTCCATTCTGGGTGACAAAAAAAAAGAAATAATAATAATTAACTTTTTTCCCGTTTTACGAAAAGTTTTAGTTTACACAAAAATAACTTGGCATATGGAGGGTTAAATAAAGAACAATTATGGGATGTTTTGCATGGTTGTGGAAGGCTGGAGTGTGTGAAATTGAAACGCCTAAATAAATTCAGATCAGAATAGTGCAAACAATTTTATGGCTAATGTTTTGTGGGTGTGCGTAGAAAGTGTCTTCTAAGGTGCAAAGTTACAGAGGTACCAGAAGGTTAAAAGCATTGTTATTTCTGTACATAGGATTTTCTAAGTTACAAAAGGAGAAATTCTTAATATTTTCTTATAAAAGTAGTACAATTAAAATTCTGAAAAAACGGTTACTAATATATAACTTATTACTTATTTTCTCATTTAAACATTCAAGATCGGACATATTATTCAATTTACACTTTTTATTAGGCTTTTAATTTCACTTTTGTATTGTTGTTACTCTTTTATAGCATCTACTGACTATAGTTCAACGAAAGGCCATGGTTGGAGGAGTGGACTCTACTTTCACGTTTGCCTTAAATGCTCTGTGGAATCTAACAAACGAGACGCCCAGAGCGGCTCACAACTTCGTAGACTGTCTGGGTCTGGGCCTGTATCAGGAGGTTTTACAGGTGCAGAGCTGTTTATACTCAACAGTATTATGATATATAGTTAAATTTACAATTTTTTTCTCATCTTTTCTTACAGATCTATTGCACCAAATCATCTATTCAGCAGAAAGTTCTTGGTCTTTTGGTAAATTCTAAATGTGTTTGCTCTGTTCATTGTATAAATGCATCAGCTGTCTCTGTGTGTAGAATAACTTGGCTGAGTTGAAGGAGCTGCAGTCCACTCTAATGAATGAGGATCTTCTGAAGCATGTCCTCAGTCTCTTGCAGGACTTCCAGTTGGAGGTGAGGGTGCGATACTTTGCGGGTGGGGTTTTGGCTCATCTTGCTTCCAGACCAGAAGCCTGGACATTGGATGAAAAGCTCCGCACCAACACACTCACCCAGCTGGTGCGTTCATAGGCCGTCTGAAACCTCAAACATAAGGTTGTTTTACAGATGGTGGAGTTGCCTTTCACAAACTGTCTTTATATCTTCCAGCATTCATCCATAATGACGTGGACCCACCCGGAGCGAGGGATGGTGGCCTATCGGTTAGGAACACTTTTTATGTCGTCTTTTTAACTGAGCAGAGGGATATCACTTTATCAGATTTTACAGTTATTCATTGTGACAAGTATATAAAGATTTTTTTTTCATGCTGAGACACTAGAGCAGTTTAAATCCTTTTCTCTCTGGCCTTTTAAAAGAAAACTGAGTCATTATTTTATTAACTTCATGTGTATTTTAATTGTTTGTGTATATATATATATTATTGCACTTTGCTGTGCAGCACTTTGTTATAAGATTGCTTTATAAATAAACCTTGATATTGATGATTACTGACACCATTGGCCAAACATCAGTTATCTTTTCATTTCTTTCATTCACATTGTCTAATGTGTTGCCATCTTTATGAAATCAAACTCTCTGAATCATGAAGTAAAGTTAATGTGACATAAGAAGCTTGGTCATTTAAAAATGATATATGAAATTTATATTTCCTTTATAGTGAATTAAAATTTTAGCTTCTAAAATTAACAGGATATTTGCTTACTTATCTGAAGCTTCAATATGCTTTCACATGAGTATTAAAACTGTCTTGTATCTCTTGACCCGTGTTTTCAGGTCATTCCAACCCTTTTGCCCCTCTGCTTCAGATCAGCCAGCCTCCAGGAGTGCAGCTGTGGGCAGTCTGGGCCATACATCTGGTGTGCAGTCAAAACAGTAAGACGTGCAAACACAAGTGGGATGATCCAGGGAGATGTTTAACTTTGAAAGGCTACCTACCAATTTTATTCTGGCAAACACTGTCATTTGGGGATATGAAGTTTACATTTGTATATATGTTTTTGTTTGCTCTATCAATTTGATTAAATTGATATGTCTCTTCTTTCTCTACTGTCTGTTGTCAGCCCCACATTACTGCAGTATGTTAGAGCTGGAAGGTGTGACGGAGCTTCTCAGAGCTTTGGCTGCTCATCCAGACACTCACCATGACGTTAAAGGACTGTCAGACAGCATATTGTCTCTTGTAGAGCAACATCAAGCTCAAAACTCCTGACGAATGCAAGAGAAACATTATGTGTAACAGGCTGATAGTTTGCATTGAATTTTCTAATGTTTATTTGAATCCCATTTTAGTTTATGCAATATTTGTATTCAAACTGATGAATTTAATAAAATGTCTTTACAATAAATTATGTTGTTATTTATATCTTATAAGCTATTATGTGTATTTGTTCTCTTGATCCAATTTTAAATACTCTTGGAATACTTCAAAACTCGCTAAAACATTAGTCACTAGAGGGCGCTATATCCATAAGTATAATACTGCCATTTTTGCTCCTGAAGATCCTTTTGGTTGCAATATTTACTTTAAACTGCACAGGAACTACTCAAACTGTTGTACTTTATTTTTTTCTAATTTTCCACAGGTGTCTTATACCATAAATTAAATAACAGCTTGAAAACGAAACTGCTTGTATTAATCTAAGTTGTCTTTTAATATATTCCTTTATTCCTTAATTGTTCCTTAAAAGTTGTGTTCCTTTAATAAAAATGTCTTTTAAATCCTTTAGGTTTGTCATTTTGTCTCCAGTACTCAGGAGCGCTTTGAAAACTGATCCTGGGTCAGCATTTCGCAGTAACTTGTGCCTCTAATTGGTCAAATTCACTGGGTACCAGTTTGAGGGTTCAAAGGTCAAGTCAAATGTGTGTAGTGTTACTATTAGCATGTTTCTTTACATATGGCTTTTGTTTGAGTACATGGAAAACTTTGCATGTCAGGAGGTAAATTGGATGTTAAAGTAAAAGGGTAATTGGGTAGTGTGGCTACATTAATTAGGTCTTGGGTTTCGGCTCCTGCACAAAGAACTCATCAATATTGAAGGGACACATGAGCTTTTGATGGATAAAACTAAAGCTGCAAGACAGACAAGGAAAAAACAGAGTAGGAAAGAAGTGCAAATACATTCCAAAGACGACTATTGAAAGAGTAAAAATAGGACCTCCGTCTAAAAATAAGATTAAACAAGACAAATAAAGATAGCTTGGGATAGTCAGGGCATAAGGCATTTAAAGCCCTTTCTTGCTTTATGATGATGGCACCAGAATACACAGTAGACCAGTGTGAGTAGGCATGGCGTTATCTCTCCCATGCAGCCGGCTCTTTTGGCTTAACACAACCACAAACCCGCCGGAATACAGCACTGTACCATACTACACACCTTAAACTTAGCCTGGATGATCATGTGCAAGAAAAGGGTTGAGCTGACATCCAAGAGCTGTCGGCCAATTGTTAAGTACTGTTATTTTAATACAAGGGTGTTTTTGGTTGGAAAAATATGTTTTTACTTACTGGAATTTGGTGGGTTTAGTTGTGAAGAACTATAGACCAAATAAAGGCAACAGTGGCTATAGAATATACATTGAATATTATTGCATTGCTGTATTGTACGGCTGAATCATCGATGGCGAATTATTCTTATGGCTACAGTGTATTTGTTATGGATTGTTGCCCTCTGAGTAAGATGAAAGAGTGTGTCCTACTTGCTTGTCTTTGTGCCAAAACAATTTAGATCAAATGAAATGATGTTTTTTCATGGCCCAATACCAATAGTTTAGAATCCAGAGAAATTTATAATATGACAAGATTATGTAATTTCAATTGACACAAATTCACCCACAGCCCTGTTTCACAGTGATGGGCAGATAAAAAATATATGTCTGTTGATACTGAGCGAGGTATACAAATATTTCTGTTTTTTTCTCTATAAACAGTTGCTTTTCAGGCTGATGGGACAACGCTGCGGGGAGGAAAGTTTTACCCGGGGTCCTTACGCTGACTGTTTATATTTTCATTGCAAACTTTACTGTGAAGCAACATAAATGTATAAGTTCATAGAATTTTTAAAGACGCTTCAGTTTATCTCTCTAGTCACATTTGTTCTGCATTTCTTTACCCTAAACGCTCATTAGTTTGTTGTAACCTTTGAAATACACGCTCACAAGACAAAGGGAAAGTATGCACTGCCAACACTACTCCGAGCAGGACAGTGACGCGTTAAAGGACAACCCTTCTCCTCTCAGATGACCTTATAACAGGGGCATAGGCCTGAGAGCAAAGCTGTGGACAGAACAGCAGCAGTGTGCCTCTCTTTCTCTGTGCCAACTCTTGATCAATCATAATAGTCACTTTCCCACCGGGTGAGCCAAAACAGTCACCATCAGATATATGTAAGCTACTGGCCAGTTAAAATTTCACAATATAAAATGTTGGTGTTATGATTACTCTGACAGGAAACCTCACGATTTGACAATTATTAAAAATGCTTGACAACTGTAACCAAACAACAGCGAGATCTTCTATTTTCTTTTATTTCCATTGTCTAATATGTTCCATTCCAGCTTTTTGAAGTCATCCCTCTGAGGATGAGTTATAGTCATTGTGACAAGCAGCCAGACATAACAGCACGGTTGACTTTTGTTGAAGTGAAGATCAAATTGAAATAACTTAATTTTGCATCTAAACTTGTCATTGCTAATAACATTTTTAGTTTCTTTTATTTTGTGCTATATTGACCTGAATCACCCAATAGGATCCCTGTTGTGAGAGTAAAACCCAATGAATACCTTCTTCATTGGTATGCACTCAATTCAATATAGGACTCTTTTGCTACAACAGAACAGCCTCCTGCACCTTTATAATTCATACAATCTTGTCTAAATTTAGCAAAGCAATACAAACCTCCAAGTAGACAAGCAGATGGCAGACCCTCCAGGAGAAAGTGCACCTTTAAGTAGGTGTAATCCCTCATTCGTCCAGGAGTGTTCCATTGTCGAAAAAGATTACAACTGAATCTTTTTCGACACCTTTAAGTAGGGTTAACTGAAATTGGTGAAGTGTCACTCATTATCAGGTTACAAACAGCGCTCTCATAAGTGTACTTGCCCCAAGACTTTCTCCATAGTGTACAGTATGCGAATAAGTGGATGTGTCAGTTGGCCATTATGCTCAGTTAGACTTTCTCTTACTTGTTGTCACAGCTTTACAGTGCAGTCGTCTTCTGGTCAGCGAGACTACACAGTGTTACAAGAGCATGACTCAAAAGACCCAGACGGTAAACAAGGCCGCCAGCACCACAAAGCACAGTACATTTGTCTCCATGGATGTGTCAGAGTCAGCTCACATCAAGAGCTCACTAAAGGCAAATCCTGTTTTTTAAGCTTTGTAAGAATAAGAAGAACACATCATTAATTCCTGTGTTTGATTTATATTAGTTTACCCTGTATTTGTAGTTTGAATAATATCGCATTTACAAATTATTATTACAAATAATAATAATAGTTCATCCTGGCTATTGTTGTTGATTAAACAGCTGCTGATTTGGAATATTGAGTGAAGAGTGAAGCTTAGAGTTGACATTAGTCTGATACGCAAAGAAAATGCTACACAAGCAGGGCTTATGTGATGCTAATTGTTGCCAAATAAAGGCTGTGTTAAAGTAATAATTGTCACTGTAGCTCCGAGCTGACATTAGACTCCTACATTTAAAAAAATGACATCATGTTTTTGTTTAGACACAGCTACAAATCATAATTTAATACACTAGTGCTTTCCTGCAGCCAAGATTCAAATTGAATCAAATTCAAATACAAAAAAGGAAACTTAACATACAGAAAAGTAATCACATTTTTCTCTTCACAGAATTGGATTTGTAGCCCTCAAGTTTTATATACACACGTATTAAGGCTTTTGGTGGATCAGTCCATGCAAAAAACAGAGACGACTGGACCAATTACAGATACAAGGACAATAGTACAAATAGCCATCACATTCTGATGTGTAAACACCTTACTAACTTTTCATTTCTTAAACATAAACCAGGGGATGAACGTACATTACAAAACAACACTAGTGCACATATACAAGCTCAAGCACGCAAAACCATTCAAATCTCCTTTGCTTTATTCCGTTATAATCATGTTTTAGAATCGCATTTAATTGTACGATTACCACAGAATTTTTCAAGTGCCCTAATCTACTAGGAAACAAATAAATAATAAAGCCGATAATGCTAGTGTCTTAATAAAAGCATGAGGTCCCTTTTTCCACAATGTATCCTGATTTTAACAAAGCCAAACTGTTTCAATTTGCTTTACACAAACATACAAAGACCTTGGACCACCATAATAGCAGTACCTTACAGTCAGAACATGTCTGATACTGTCGTACACTCTCTTCTTCTCAGTTCAGAGGCACTGTGTGTTCTTTTAGGAGCTGAGGTCCGTCCCGTCACACTGTGTGTGTTCCGTTTAGATTCTCACTGTCCTGGTCGCTCCTGTTCCCAGAAATCCCCATCTCCAGCATCTCCTCCTCCTCGTCCGGGTCCACCTGCTCGTCTTTCTTCTTGATGTAGCGCTCATACAACACCATGATGACCCCCATGACCCAGGCCGACACAGTCCCAGCCGCAAAAATTGCAAAACCAATAAGGATGAAGAAAAGATAATCCCAGGATCCCAACGTCTGGTGACACAGTGAGCGTAACTGGAGGCCCACCTCGCCAACGCGGCTGCCCTGGAGGTCTGCAGGTGAGCCGCACACCGTCTGACCCTCATCTGTCACAAACAACCAACAATCATAAAACAGTCAACTGATGTCTCTGTAAACATGCACAGACCAGAGCTCTTCACACTGGGAGCTCCACTGCAGGGCTAATGGCATCGTGTTCATGTCAATGTTAATGATTCAGACCTTGACTCTTGCTGACATAGATAACTCCTTTGGCAGGAAACATTTCGTTTTAGTGACAAATGGCTGATAACCTGCAAAAAACAGCATCAACAAATCCTTTGATGTTACATATTAGAGCGCCCTTAGCGTCAGAAATATTATGGCATTAAACGCTGCTGAATTATTCATGCTTGCGGTACATATCAGTGTGGAGAGCTTTAAAAGATGCATGAGTGCACGCTCCTGTTGGTATTCAGGACACCGCATGCAAAATCCTAAAATGTTAGAAATTGCAATTGATCATAACATCCAGCATTAACAACCCTGGGAGAATTATTTACCCTCTCTTCTCACCACAAGATTAAATGGTGATGTGGCCCATTGTGTCAGCCTCAACCTGCAGATGGTCCTGAATCACTGGGCAAACATGTTGCCAAAATCCTCCCGGAAAGAATTTAGCACAGTATCACTTTAAAAAAAAAACTTGAGTAAATGGATGACTGATCAGTCAGATTTTAAATAATGGATGCTGATCTAAAGCTGTTGACAAGACACAAGAAGCATCACAAACTAAACATTTCCAATTATTGTAAGAGCAGACACAATACCGCATTGCCATTGGACCATTTTTAATTGGCCTCTGATTCTTTGAGCAGTAGAGGTGCAGCTCCATAGGTACACGTCAAAAGACCGAGAAGGCTCAAAATAAGCATATTTTGTGGCAATATTTTGCAATGTCACATTATTATTAAAATTATTTGCATAAAGGTAGGCCAAACAATTGAGTCAGGGGCCATTTTATAGTTAATTTCCTTAACCCTGAGGTGCAAATGCTCTAACAGTAAAATAATCAAGTAGGTATTTAAACCTTTCTAACTCATTCTTAGCTCAGATTCCTTTGGTACATCACTAGTATCCACATGCATGTTATTTTTTGGCCACTAGCACAGCTTTAGACAGAAAAAGAGAAGCAGGGTGATTCCTTCACAGCCAACCAGCTCTCCATGTCCAAAAAATGATAAAGTGACTCACATGGCTCTTTCTCACAAGTTTGAAAAGACAAATTGTTTAATAATTAGAATAAGACAGCATGTGGAAGTCGTTTTCCACAATACACTTTCTGGGGTGGAAGAAGAATTTTCGAATAATTATGAGGAATAAAATTGGGTACCCCTGCTTTAAGACAAAACATAATTAACACATATTTTGGATATATTTTTACAAAATCATGAATGCAGTTGAATGTTACATAATATTTATTTTTGCACAATTCTCTTGTCTTGCTCAGGCAGCTGCAAAACAGAGAGATGGTTTGCTGCTCTCAGCACTGATCCGAGGATTGCTCTGTGCACCACACTCACCACAAACAGAAGTCCCCGTTATCATAACAATACATCATAAATAACATCAAATGTATTGAGGGAGTTATGTACATTTTTCTCTGTGCGTCAGTTTTGGATTCTATTTTCTATCATCAGCCTCATAGTCTGCAGTCCTTCTCATTATGATCCTTTCCTTTTATCCGGGCTTTGGATCAACATGATTGGAATTCCCCACATAAAACATATTTAACATGCCGTGGCTCTATCTGTCTCATTTGTCTCAGAATGTTAGATTACAGCAGAGGTGTGTCCCTTTAAAATTTGCATAATTGGTCACAGACACCCCTCTTCCTCGTCAGTCTCAACTTGTGTGCACGCTTTTGACAGCTATAGAGGAAAGCCCTTCTGGCTTAAAGCGCCCCCACCCCCTTATAGAGACTGGCATCAAAGGAAAAGGGTTTTCCTCTCTCCTCTCCCATCCAACGTGCTCTATTTCAGGACTCGCTCCTTATATAACAGCTGGGGGAGTGCTAATCTAACCAGGAAGACAAGACGGACGAGAATCTGTTGGTTCCTTTCCTTTCCTAAAGCTCTTTATTTGTCTCTGCTCCCTCGCTCTGTCTCACTCACTATTGATGCGTCTCCTAAACTGAGGAGACAAGCCAGCCACGCACCAGGTGAGACTCAGGACGAGAAATAACACGAAGTGATGTCCAAAACACTGACTAATGCACTAAAGCAGTGTTGTCCTGATTTTTACCACCTTTTTTTTCATTAAAGAATATTTGAATCATATAGTATTTACATATCCACATATAATAAAACATTTGTTTCAGTAGAACCAGTATTATTTATAACATATAGGTTCCATATGGGTTATTTCCCTCTCTACCGATCATGTTATGCCTGTGTGCAGTGATTTGCATAAGTGTATATTTGGCACTTCGGGATACAATTCCTTCTGCAACTCTTCATCCAGCTAGTCGTTACCTGCGGCTTTATTATCATTTTGATTTGGGGAAAGCCAAAATATCAGCCTGATAGGTCCATATCTTCACTGTATTGTTGCAAACTTCTAACACAGGACACTGCAAATTAGCTAAAGGTGTTAAACTCATATACTCTTAAAAGTGTTCAACAGCAGTTTGAGATGTGGATCAAGATAGTGAGTGAAGATCCATCTTTTCCCTTTTCCCTTCGTGCACATTAGCTCTTTCTGTCTGTAATCTTCAACAAACTAAGAGAACATACTGCATTTATGTGTGAAAGAGGTTCTGCTGTACTGAGCCAGACAAATGGAACAAACCAAGGAGAAATAGGCCAGCTTTTGTACGACATGTTTTGAACTGAGCCGGAGCAGCATAGGGATTTGTGCTGAGCTTTATAGTGGAGTGTATTGTAGGGGCAAGCTGGGGATGCCTTCTGAGCGTTTGCATGTATGTTCATGGTGTCAGAACCATGACTGGCCTCTTGCTCACTAACACAAACTATAAATAGTCCATGGCCTTTGCATAGTGACAACCATACGCCAAAGCTAAGATAAAAAGTGGGAATTGCTGAAACGTTGCAGAAAATCAGACACATGCATCAACTTGACAATAACCAAACAACAGAAGAATCGATATTGGATGCTGCGGCGGTGATCATTTGTCAAAAAGCAGTCAATATTTTCTTTGTTATGATGTGAAAGCATTGGTTGTCAGAAGTGAAATATATAAAAACATATTTGATGTTGCTTTTTGTGCATAGGCTATGTCTTGGTCATTGATTCCCAGACTGGGGTTTGGATACCAGCAGCACATGGTGTACAAAATAGTTCAGGTTTGTTTATTCAACAATATGGCTTATTAAATCCTTGATCAGTCTTGTAAAGTTGTGCTGGTAGGCTGTTTTGCTGTCTTGACTTTTGGGTTATAACTTTATTGAGCAGCAACACTGCGAGAGACTATATTTTCTAATTGCATTGGATAATATATAGAGTATGTATATCCACACAGCCCTCTGTCTCCTTGCTGATATTTGAGCGTGTGTTACGACTGTCACCTGTGCCTCTGCTCAATGAAAGCTGAGAGAGGCCATAAACTCAGACTTAACTCGACTGGAAACATCCAACACTGTAGTTAGAACTATGTTTAGATGTGTTTGGACACATATGCTCTGTTGTATTGTAATGCAGAATATTGTCATTTGGCGTGTAAAGTGTCCTCAGCAGCACTTTCGGCACCTGCCTCTTTTATACAGAAAATAAAGCAGATGTGAAAGAGTGAGCAGTTCAATGTCGAAAGGAGATTTGCTATTTTAAACATGTCAATATTTCATGTAACTTTTAACCTCTAGTGAATAATACTTGTTTCTAGTTTTATATAACAGTATTGATTATGAATATTGTACCCTTGCCTCATTTGAATGAAAGCCTGGCCACATGACCCTGGAATTTAAGTTTTTACCTCATGTCATTTAAATGTATGAGTTGGTAGTTAGTATTTGGTTGAATTAAAACCTATTCATTTGATGTTTGTGACACTGATGAAAAACGTACACTTAAAGTGAAATTGACTTTTAGCAGCTATATGGTGTTCCCACATCATTCGCTTTCTCAAAGTTATTTCGATTAATTTGTATGCATAGTTTGGACACCCCATGACCTATATTATTATGACCAAATGAGTTGTTGTACCACAGCAGTTATCACAGTAATCACTGCTACAGTTAGAGGTCATGAAACCCACCCGAGCGTTTCTCATGAAACACTGATTTATCTTCCAGAATGATTGACATGTGATCTCTTGATGCTGTTTTCATGTGGGTCTCGCGTCTAGATTAAAACGATTATCATGCTGGACTATTGAGTTAACACATAGTGAAGTGACAGAACCTTGAAATTTGAAGCCCTCCAGATGAACCCACAGACAGAGGTCTTCATTGTCACACTCGCAGCTCCAGGGATTCCCGCTGAGGCCCACGGAGCGAAGAGCTGGCAGCGCGATCAGCGACGTGATGTTGAGGGTTGTCAGGTTGTTGCGGCTCACATCCAACACTTGAAGAGCCGCGTTTTCCACAAAAGCGTCCGGGTGAATGTGTGAGAGTCCCGGGTTGTCCGTCATCCTCAGCATGACCAGACTGGCCAGGGGTCCAAACGTCCTGTCCTCTATGCGACTCAGCGTGTTAAAGGATAAGTCAAGATAGGCCAGTTTGCGTAAATTGCCAAAGGTGGACTCGGATATCTCTGTGAGGGAGTTGTTGCTGCAGTCAAGATACACCAGGTCCGAGAGGTAGTTTAGTGCGAGCGGGGGCAGCTCCACTATCCTGTTGTTGGAGATGATGAGCTGCCGCGTGGCCAGGGGCAAGTTGACCGGGAATGTGGTCAGGTGTTGCCCGGCGCATTGTACCACGAGTTGGTCATCACACACGCAACGGTCCGGGCAGCCCGTGGACAACACTGGGGACGTGGTCACCCCCGCAAATAAGACAAGAAGCAGAACTATGAGCCGCAAGGGGTGCGCGCTTGGCTGCGGGGCAAGACGCATGACACCGAGGGCTTCATCCACCCCGTTTGGAGAGAGCCAGTCCCGTTCACATTCTTCATTGATACATCCTGTGCAGCTTGTTTGTTTCAGAAAATATTTTCATAGAGGTCAAATGCGAAGTCAGTGCCAGCCTGATCGCGCGTAATTTCACTCCATCCTCATTCCTGCGCGTCTCTTGAACTTGACAACAGAAGTCTTAAAACTGCTTCAAATGACATTGATTTATCGGATTTCCTCTTGTTGATCACAGCTCTACTGAGAATGTATTCACATCTTGTCTTCGGCTTGCACCACGAGTCGCCTCAGTTGTTCCACTACATGTTTCATGCGCCTCTCGCTCTCTGAAATTTAATCCAAAGGAAGGGGGCGCACCAAGCCGCGCGGTGGATGATAGTGGGGGTGTTGTGGAGTGGATATCGTACTTTGAAGTGAGCGTGAAAACACTCAAGAGACAGATTGAACGTGAACAGTATATTACTATGAGGAAAGAGTAATGGGTTGAATATTTGCATGTATCATTAACCACTTTTAATTTGATAAAAGAAACAATGGAGGGTATCCCAACCATTCAGATCATATTTCAAAATGAGCAAATGTCTATATAGGATGGACTGATCATTAACCAGGATGCACCACCTGCTTGTCTCCATAGAGGTGTTTTTTCTTTGCCTAAAATGTTCAACAGTATGGCATTAAAGTCTGTGGAAGCAAACGGTGACCACATCCGGCCAAAATACAAGCCAGATCTGTTTATTTTTTAATAGAATTTAAAACAATTTCTAATGCCAGTTACTGTGGAGCAGCGCTGGTAAAGCAATTTCAGCTCCATGGAGACAAACAGGTAGTTAACCTTCCACCACAAAACTTAGATAGTGCACCTATAAGTAGACATGAGATCTGCGAGTTGATAAATGTTTAACTATTTTATAACAGTGCCATCTAGTGTTGATAAATAGGTTTAAATCATTAAGTGAACCTAAAATATATAAATAAAGCAAAATACATGAACTGTGGATCCTCCCCAAGCTCAAGGTTTCCCACTGGTTTAGCCACAGCCTATAGGTCTATGGTATTTTTCTTAGGCCTGACATGCAAGACGCCCCAACTGCGTGAGTTCGGTAAAGTTAGCGCTATATTCCCAGATTCGGATTTCCGCGGTCAATAGCTCCGAAATGCAAACGTCTCAACGGATCATACACATGCCAAATTACTCACATTAACACTGCCAAGCAAGCGACTTCAACTCGTTTTTTAAAAATCAGATGCGTATTTTGGGCGCAAGCAATTTACATTGCTTCCGAATGAGCAGCCGGAGCCGAGACGGGCGCTTAGGGACCGTAAACAATAGCAATACAAAAACGAAAACTTTTTATAACTGGATGGAGCATACATAGGGCAATACAATTTCAATAACACAATAAATCATATGATGGACACCACAAACAGCTTTATTTTTCAAAATCAAGCTTTACTGGTGTTTTATTGATATACAAAAACTTTTTATAACTGGAATGGAGCATCACATAGGGCAATACAATTTCAATAAACAATAAATACAACATGATGGACACCACAACAACTTTATTTTTCAAAATGAAGCTTTAACTGGTGTTTTATTGATATACAAAACTTTTTATAACTGGAATGGAGCATACATAGGGCAATACAATTTCAATAACACAATAAATAAAATTGATGGACACCACAACAACTTTATTTTTTCAAAATGAAGCTTTACTGGTGTTTTTATTGATATATGATTCATTATGAAATTAATCTTCAATGTATTTTTTTAATATTTGATGTAGAGTCACCATGTTCCAGCACTTATCAATAATGACAATATCTATCTAATACAACCCTTATTTTACCCATCAGAAGCTTTATTCTCTTTTTTATGCACGAAATATGATAATTCATCGTCTATAAACCTTTTTTTAATATTTGATGTAGAGTCATCAAATTCACAGCACTTATCAATAATGACAATATCTATCTACTACAACCCTTATTTTACCCATCAGAAGCTTTATTTCTCTTTTTTATGACGAAATATGATAATTCATCGTTATAACTTTTTTTAATATTTGATGTAGAGTCCATGTTCCCAGCACTTATCAATAATGACAATATATATCTACTACAACCTATATTTTACCATCAGAAGCTTTATTCTTTTTTATGCACGAAATATGATAATTCATCGTCTATAACTTTTTTAATATTTGATGTAGAGTCATAAATTCACAGCACTTATCAAATGACACATATCTATCTACTACAACTTTATTTTACCCATCAGAAGCTTTTTTTTTTTTATGATGAAGATGAACAATTTTCATAGAGAGAGATGTTTTCACTTTTTGGTTCATTAGTATCTTTATGGCTCTGACTCAAACCATTTATGTGGTGGAGCCTTTACATGCATCTAATGAAGTGGCGGACTCAAAATGGCTGCTCGTCGATTTGGGTCAAGTTATAAATCATCACAACATTTATTAATGGTGCAGTAAACACAGTTATATGAATTGTATCTATATCTACCGATTTCACAAGTGAGTATTCAAGATGAGACGCAACGTCTTGGAAAAGAAGACTGGGTTGCCATCAAATGGAACACTGGAACAATTCCGCACACTTGAATTGAAATATAACATTTCACAATAAACTGAACACATCTCTTTGTAATGCAGATACAGTGTGAGAAATGCCTTGGATGTTTGCATCTGAAGTGCATTGGAATGCAGCAAAAGCAATACCCACCAAAGAAACACCCTGGTATTGTCAGTGGTGTCAACCATTGAGCACCTTGATTTTGGTTAAGCATAAGTAAAGCTGTATTTTTTTTGTTTAAAGTTACACAGTAATAATGCATGTGATAATAAGTAAGTTATATATTTAAATATTATATATAGGCTTCAATTTTATTTTCTAAATGTTTTTCATTTATAGAGATCTGTCTATAGATTTTTTACTAATAAATGTGTTATGTCTCGTTTCTTCTCTATATGAAAATTGTTCATCTTTTCATCATAAAAAAAAAAAAAAGCTTTGATGGGTAAAATAAAGGTTGTAGTAGATAGATATTGTCATTATTGATAAGTGCTGTGAATTTGATGACTCTACATCAAATATTAAAAAAGTTATAGATGATGATTATCATATTTCGTCATAAAAAAGAGAATAAAGCTTCTGATGGGTAAATAAGGGTTGTAGTAGATAGATATTGTCATTATTGATAAGTGCTGGGAACATGGTGACTCTACATCAAATATTAAAAAAGTTATAGAAGATGAATTATCATATTTCGTCATAAAAAGAGAATAAAGCTTCTGATGGGTAAAATAAGGGTTGTAGTAGATAGATATTGTCATTATTGATAAGTGCTGGGAACATGGTGACTCTCTACATCAAATATTTAAAAAGTTATAGACGATGAATTATCATATTTCGTCATAAAAAGAGAATAAACTTCTGATGGGTAAAATAGGGTTGTAGTAGATAGATATTGTCATTATTGATAAGTGCTGGGAAATGGTGACTCTAAATCAAATATAAAAAATTACATTGAAGATTAATTTTCATAATGAATCATATATCAATAAAACACCAGTAAAGCTTCATTTTGAAAAATAAAGGTTGTTGTGGTGTCCATCATGTTGTATTTATTGTGTTATTGAAATTGTATTGCCCTATGTGATGCTCCATTCAGTTATAAAAAGTTTTTCGTTTTTGGTATTGCTATTTGTTTACGGTCCCTAAGCGCCCGTCTCGGCTCCGGCTGCTCATTCGGAGCAATGTAAATTGCTGCGCCAAAATACGCATCTGATTTTAAAAAACGAGGTTGAAGTCGCTTGGCAGTGTTAATGTGAGTAATTTGGCATGTGTATGATCCGTTGAGACGTTTGCATTTCGGAGCTATTTACCGCGGAAATCCGAATCTGGGAATATAGCGCTAACTTTACCGAACTAGCTGCGTGCGTAGAGAAGCTCGTGCACCTGATACCCCTGCACTATGTTAACGTGCTCATTACATCACATGGGCTTTGAGACTATTTAGTGAAGTAATCCCACACAACAACAGGATCTAATTATATCAAGCAATCCCATCCATGCATCCTATATGGACAGCAAACACTCTTCAATAGTCAGCAGGACCCGCGTAAGACGAAGGGACAGTGACCAGGGTGGCCTCCACAAGCATGAGATCACAGTAGTCTATTTTTGGATGTGTAGGAGCTGAGCTTAGTTGCTGAATCAGACATGGTGAACATCCCACTTTTACACTCACTAACCACATTCACTCTAGACTCTCTTTCACCATCGCTTTTTATTGATTAACTTAAATCTTCCTGTGGGATAAAAGTTGCATCTTGTTGTTAGGACCGATGCCTCTAAATAACTCAAGGAGAACATCTAGTGGCCAGAAACTGCACTAGACAAACACAAAATTGAATCTTTGGAGCAATTGCAAATTCTGGTTTACTTGTATTTAGTCTACATCATTTAAGTTTCACTTGTAAAGTTTAATGGTGCCAGATATTTACATTTGTAAGCTTTTGACTGACTTTTCGTATGTCTTATTATTATCAAGATAATTTGCTTGACTATTTACCCCCATGCTTTAGCTATTTGACAGTTGGTTTAATGTGGGTAAGCACAACACATAGGCTTGGCCCTTATTCAAACAAACTCATGCCAAGGCGTGTCCCCAGATGCTGCTGCAACCAATGAAAACAGGTTAGTCTATTGTTCACAACTGATTAGAAACCTTTAACCTTAATTCCAGCACCAGTCACATAAAGAAGCATAATCCACCTGTCTATATGCCATGATGCAGCTGTAATAGAGCTGTTATCTTGTAGTCTGTCATTCTTAGATCTTGGTTTTCTCTCGTGAAATCCTTCGAAAATAGCTGAACACGTGGTATTTAGAGGTCAAACTCAGATAAAGAAGTGAGCAATAAACTATCAAGAAGGCCTATAAATAAATAAAAAGTGAAAGAAAGTGATAAACGCGCAGACAGAACACGCCCACTGGATCGTAAAGCAGGAAGTGACTCACAAGCTCCTCCGACCGTGGCTTTACCAAGACTGCTCTGACTTTGCTCCCTTAAAGCACAAACCCAGGTAAATGGTTGTGTTCCCTATCACAGCTGCTGTTTTATATTGATTTGATATCGTTTGTGTTTGTTGCCAGATTGTTTGTGTGGGTCTGGAAGTTGCGTCCATAGTTTGTTCTACTGATGACATTGTGCTACATTTAGCTTAGTTGTTTCAGATCAAATGTACTGCTCCCATACATTTGTAATGTTTCCTATTTTTGACAAGCTGTATGTTTGTTTTGTTTGTCTTTCTTACATCAGGTCTCCAAGATGGTGGTTCTGTCCAAGGAGTATGGCTTTGTGGTCTTAACTGGAGTGGCCAGTATGGTTATGATGGGACACCTGGCTATCAATGTGGTTAAAGCCCGCAAGAAGTACAATGTGCAGGTGAGATGGGAAAATATATACGTTATATCAGTATAACTGTTTCATACTTACTACTTACTTACTTGTGAAACACTTAAGGAGACATATTATGCACTTTTCAGGTATTGAATTATAACATAAGTAGATAATCATAAATGTACATTTTGTTCATTGTAAACTACAATATAGGTCTAAAATGTCTTATTAATAGATATGGGATCATTGATTTTCGGTTTGAAACTGTAAAACCGATCAGCCCCATCTCTTCCTAGTGACATTTCATCATAGGAAACAGCAGAAAAGTGGCTATGTGAGATTTTAGAACCCTACATGTACCACTGGGAGTTACACTTTTTCAAATAATCACAAGGATGTGGGCGGGGATACGGGATAGGTGAAAAGGAATTTTCTGAGCACGCAAGGACATATTGCAGGACAGTACAGATTTGCTCAAAAATACGTAAGTAAAACGAAATTCAACTTTGAGTAAACTAATGATGAGGAAACGCCATTGTAACAAGGTTAAAAGCTCATTAATGTTGATTTTGCATAATATGTCCCCTTTTAAAATGCATGGTTATGTCCCCAGTATCCCATTATGTACAGTGATGATCCAGAGAATGGCCACAAATTTAACTGTATCCAGCGTGCCCACCAAAACACGTAAGTACATCTTAGTACTAAAAATTGCATTGATTTTTGACGATGTAACAAATGCATAATCTTTTGTCTCCTCTAGCCTGGAAATGTACCCGGCCTTTCTTTTCTGCCTGGCTGTTGGTGGTTTGCATTGCCCTGTAAGTAAATATGAGTACTTTCTCATATGATTAATTACACACATTCATTTATGTAGAATTGCACAATGCTGTTTAAATATTGTCCTCTGCACTTCACATAAACTACAAAATATATGCAGTATATATGAAGTTAACACTTATTTTTGCATGCCATATTTTATCCTTGTTTATGTTTTTACTGTTACTATTATTCTTTATTTTTGTTGTACCAATCGCAGAAGCAAGTTCCTATTTTTGTGAATTTTGTTCACTGACGAGGGTAATGAAACTGATTCTCCATGTTATAATGGAAAATATCTATTAACATTAGATATTTTTTTAGATTGCATATTGTAGTAATAAAACTAACATTTTACAATATAACAAACTTTAGCAGCTGGGACTCTATAAACCATTATCAACCATGTGTGTAAATGGTATGCTAGGCATTGCTAAACTGATTACTGTCTTGCAGCGTCTGACCAGTGGATTAGGCGTTGTGTGGATAATTGGCAGAGAGGTTTATGCATATGGTTACTATTCTGGAGGTATGTTGATGATACTGTTTATATTAAAAGTATTTTATTGTGAGCAAATTGAACTCATTCATGTATACTTTTTTTTTGTTGCTCAGATCCTTCCAAAAGAATGAGAGGAGGCTTTGGTAACTTGGCCTTCATGGGAATGTTGCTGACCACACTCAACTTTGGGCACCACCTGCTGGGCTGGACAAGGCCAAGATTTGGATCATTCCGTCATGATTGCTGCTAATGAGGAGGTTCACACCGTCCTACTACAATAATGGCTCCTATAACACTTAATACAATTGTGTATGTTGACATGTGACCAAGCATTTCTTTAGCAGTAATGTACTGTGACTACACTTGTATTTAAGATTTACATTTTATACTTCTATAAAAAAATGCTTACGCCTTTTTATGAGTCATTTGTTTTTATGCATCGAGAAGGTGTGGCACTTCAGTTAAGATCAGATATATTGCAGGTGGAGTGTGGCTTAAAGCTGAAATGTAGATGGCACATATGCCTGCCATGTGGGTCGTAAGTTCGAACCGGGCTCTTGACAATTTGCTGCAGGCCATTCCCCAGTCTCATCCCTATTTCATGCTACACCGTGTTAGACAAAGCCTATGGGCCAAAAAATCCTTTTAAAAAAACAAAACTATTATATTGCAACTCAAAACTGTTAAAATGATATTGTGACTAAAGATAGTAAAACTATTGTATAATTTAAACATTTTATTATTTAAAATTACTTTAACCACAAATACATTTAATTTACGTCACACTTAACACAATGCATTTAAGGCAACAATAAACACTTATAAGGCAACACTAGGTAAAAAACAAAACAAAAAACATCTGGTCAGCAGTTCAGAAATCACATAAACTCAACATTATTATTGACAAAAAATACCATGCCCCCTATGAACATCTCTACTAGGTTTATTGGAAAACAAGACAATATTCCAGTGGTATTTCACAATACTTTTGACAGATTAGCCTTTAAAATATGTATCGTGTAAAGGAAATTACTCAGTTAATTGATACTGATATCAAAGGCAACACTGTACACTTCATGTTTACCCTAAAGAGCTTTCTATACACACATTTCTTCTTTTCTGTCACAAGGTTTTGGAAACATTCCGCCTGAATTTTTTACCGTTCACCTTGAGCCACCTGTGCTTTATGTCCACTAGAGGGCACTATGGTCACTTATGCCACTTTAAAGTGCTGTGCATATGTAATAACATCGGTATGGATAAGTCAAACTTTCCTGACTAACCATATCTAAGTTTAAGAGGGAATGTTAAATGTCAAAAATGTGCTAATACCAAAACTTTGTAAAGTAGTATAATATGTGTAATGTTTTATGGTATCACTCTATCAACACTTAATATCATGTGCATGCAGCATACAGTATCCAAGTACTTCAGTTAAACTATATCTTAAGTTCTCTAAAGAGGCATCAATAGGTGTATCTTGAAAGAGGCGTGTCTTCCATCAAATCATCCTGTAAAAAATGTCAAACACATTCAGAAGATTTAGCATTTACCCCTGACTTAACGATATTTAATGTTTCAATTCAATATCTAAAATTTCTTTGCTGTTGTCCGTGCTAATACTGCCTACTTGATGCGTAAAACTTTTCATTTTTTCTCTCACCATTGGTAGATCCTGGAGCCGGTGAAACTCTGGGTTGTTGTTTTGGTGGCGAAACTTGAGAAAAAGGACCACAAAGATGACTGCCGTGGTGACAATGAACACCGACAAAAGGCCAGCGAGCAGGGGGTCCAGGGAGCGGCGCACACTCCCCTTAGAATCTGTCCAAATCACATTTCAGAAACACCCATTTCAATATCAGCAATGAAATATTTGTTCTATCTCTATTAATCAGTTCTCACCTTCACCGCCAACATTGAGCTGTGATGGTGTCTCCTGGTGAGTTGGCCCTGCGATGGCCTGAGGCGCTCCCGTTGTTTGGGCTGAGGGTGTGCTCAGAGACACCAGCAGTGGCTCGTTGGAGGGCAGGACAGAGGGGGTCCCGTCCAGAGAGGTGCTGGCAGGCTGAGATGAAAAGGTGTGTCCAGGGATTTGAGTGGTCGATGAGCCCGGTGGAGTGTGTGTGACCGCAGCGCTCTCTGAAGCTAAACACAGAGGTAAGGCAGTGCAGTGCTGTTTCAACTTAAAACACTTTGGGTGAGTGCAGTGAGAGCTTAGTAAACAAACATATGCCAGGACATTTGAGATCATTAATTAAAGGATACAAAGAAATTGAAATAATAATAATCTGCCTTGTGTAATTTTTTGTAAATTTACTGATTTGTCATTATGTGCTTACGCCTTGTGTGACAGAACTTTTTCCAGTCATCTCGGGTTTGACACAAATATTACACTATCATGATCTGGGGCTTGATCAGTTAGCTGTATGCATGAAGTGTGTGCAGGGGATACTGTAGTTATCCCAAACTAAACTAACTGCTTGTTAAACAGTTCATGTGACAGTAACCCGTATAAAACGAAATTGTCACTGTTCTGTCAATGTGTTAATGTGTTGTTCAATTGTGACTTGTTGGAGCAATCATAAACTGTGAAATTTGTGATTGAAAATAATTTTGCCATGGCTATAGTAAACTTACAATGGCTTTGTCAAATGCGTAAACATGTAGTAGACACTGTATGTCACATGTGCACTTGTTGATTTCCTTTCAATTTTAGGAAGTGTTTCTGAAATACTAATAATATACCACACAAAACTGGTTCAAATAATCTGAAATGTGATGTTGTCTTTTCTTGAGATGACTGGGGTTATTTTCATTTTATCTGAAATGCAAATACAATCTCTCCCATCACAAGGCAGCCATAGACATGGCGTTTTCAACTAAGTTTAGAATAGTAAAAAGGCAACCATTTAATTTCCTGCTATGCTGATTACCTGTGGATGAAGTGATCGCACCTGCCTGGGTTTTAGAGACAGGTGTTATGGCCGTGGCTGTGGCAGTAGTAAACCCCTCTGTGATGCTAAAGGATGTGACTTCAGCTGTAGTTTCTGTGATGTCAGTGAGACTCTGGATTGTCTGGCCACCATCAGTCCCCAACTCTTTTATGTCCAGAGATGTAGATGTTGAAGTGATGATTGGAGGTAAAACTCTTGCCTGGGCTGTGGAAAATATTTGTCTTTAAATACAATATTTTGACAAGCGCATATTGTCATATAATGATGCGTCATATCGCTCAATATTTACGCACAAAACGGTGCCAGAAATATGTATGCAATCGGACAATGCAATTCAGAAAATGTCTGTAAATGATTATTTTATTATTATTATTATTATTATTATTATTATTATTATTATTATTATTATTATTATTATTATTCTTGTGACATTTTGAGTTGGTTTAATTTCCATTGGGTCAGTTGAAAACCATATCAGAGTCACAAGTCTAACCAAGCGCATGCATGAGGTCTGTCCACATAAAACGAAGTGTCCAAGCCTCACTTACCCTGTGTCTGTGACGCACTGGTGAGGACCACCAGCACCAGGTACAACCAGACCGAACCTAATTCCAGCGCCACTTTCATCTCATTGGCGGCCTCCTTCTTCCATACGATAACAACAAGTCTATCCTCCTCTATCTAGCGGCGAAAGCTCTGGTCCTTTTCGCTCTGATGTAGTTTCCGTTACGTGATTTCACAGGGAACATCATCACGGCTAAAAATATCCAGAGGGAGTCGGGCAGAAGAGGACCAGGGGTGGGGCAGCACTGCATCTCTCGTGCACTCAAATGGAGCACTACAGCATGTGCTGTTGTTGCTCAAAAGCTCAGTGAGGATTTTACATCTTAAACCGCTGCATTTTTCAATTTGGTTTCGAGAGTTTTCAGCCAAATGCATTAATTTGTGCGAGCTGTTGCTCCCGCCCTTGTGAAGACCTCCAACCAATCATACGCCAGTGCGTCAAAACGCAATAACTGCGTCAAGAGCGCCTGTTCTGGATTGGGCCAACAAAACATAAAGTTAGTTATTTTGGTTTACTATGTTATTGGTCAGTTTTAAATGAGAGGCAAATTGGTCAATGTTTCTGCAGGAAACGTGAGAGCTTGTCTGGGGTCTGTGGGTCACGCCTCGGCGCACATGTGCTCTGTGTGAACAGCTGACCCGCTTCGTCCTTGTCACTTCTTTAACTCCCCTTAAGACCGGGGTAGTTGAGTTTGGTAGTTTCTACCACGGTGCTTGCCTAAGAGGAATTGAAAAGACACATTAAATATTTGTCGTTTTACGCATGGAGGAACCGCTAGCCAATCCAGGGGATTGTCCAGCGATCCGGGACTGGACAGTGGACAATGTGGAGTCGGTGAGTTTCTAAAACACACCCAAATGTACGGTATGTCACTCAAGTCTAGTTTAACTTTTTAGTGAACAGAATAGTAGTTCTATTTTTGACATTGATAACTAATTACTTTTGTTATAGGCCTATAACATCTCTCACATACAGGATTAAAATCATTACGATACTGTCATTTATTGATTATAAGTAGCCTACTATAAAGGCCTATTGTAGACTATGCATCCTATAATCCAATTGTATAGCTACCATTCATATTATTCACACATTAAGGCATAAGGCAATTGAACAGACATTAGAACAGACATTAGAAGCCCAATCTGGCAGTATGGCAAGATTTTTTGGATCTTTTTGTAACATGATGCCAGTTATAAGCATATGCTGTGCTAATAATAGGACAACTTTGCACTTTGAATTAGTTCCTATGACAACAGTCTCATTTAATTCTTAATAAAATATGAATGAATAGGCCAATAGATTATTCAATGGTCTTCTTCAATGGTTTGTCAATAAAGTAGTAGTAATAGAGTAGTTTCGAGTGTCAAAGTAATATTAATTGTGTTATATATTATAATACATTATATTATATTAATGTTAGAAATATTATTTAAAAATTTTACTGATACGCTACTCAGCGCTGTGTATTAGAAAGACCGTTTTTTTAAATTACGCTTTTGTTACATTATGTTGAATAAGCCCTTAATTATTTTTTTTAGGCTCTCTACCAGCTCTACTTTGATCCAGACATGGAGCGTAAAAATATGGCTCAAAAGTGGCTGACCCAGGCCCAGGCCTCTGCACAGGCATGGCACTTCTGCTGGGCCCTGCTTGCTTCCAACAAGGTAGCATAGTACATTTACTGTACCGCAATACCAACAATCACATCTCATCCCATCTGTATGTAAATGTGTTTATTTGAACGAGGACAATGCAGATTAATAAACATTTCTGTAAATGTGCCAGTATTAACTATATAGCCAGTTTCCAACCGTCCCTATACCCAGGAAAGGTGTAAAATGCCAGCAAATGACCAAAATACACAATCTTGTTTACCACAGCAGTTTTTATTTCATCTTTATTTAACCAGGAAAGTCCCAACAACACAATCCATAAACAAAACATGTCATATAAAACAGTTGAGCAACAGCAAAAAATTAGTGATAGGTACAAGATTTTGAAGGTTAATATGCAATTCATATTCCTTTTGTTCATACAAATCTTGGTGCTAATGTTCTGTTTAAATAAAGGTTAGGCAAACTAAAGTCCGGAATTATGTTTTCCCTTCAGATTCCAGAAGTCCAGTTTTTTGGTGCCAGTACTCTCCACACAAAGATTTCCCGTCACTGGGGCGATCTTCCCTCTGAGCAGCATGAGAGCCTCCAAACTCAGCTCATGTCCCACATTCTGCACTTCTCTTCGGGTCCTAAAATGGTCCTGACAAGACTCTGCGTGGCTTTAGCATCTTTAGCTCTCAACCTGATCCCTCATTCTTGGCCTCAACCAGTGGCAGACATGGTGAGGGCCTTCGAACCTCAGAAACCAGACTGTAAAAGTGGTTCAGAAATCAGCCCTGACCCCCAAGCACACTGCCTGGCTTTGCTGGAGATCTTTACGGTTCTTCCAGAGGAGTTCCAGAGCAGCAAGCTGACTCAAGCTCGTCGCGCCCAGCTGAGAGATGCTCTCACTGGGGAGTGGTCCGGCGTTTGTCCCATGTTGAGACAGTTGCTCCAGAGCCAAGACTCCTCCAACCTGGTGAAGGAGAAGGTGCTGCGCTGTCTATCCAGCTGGGTGGGTCTAGATGTGCCTCTAGGAGAGAGTTATGAGCTGGTTCAAGACTGTTTTGGGGCACTGTCCAATCCAGAGATTTTTGAAACAGCTGTGGAGACTATTGTAACTGCCATCTCACAACCAGACTGTCAAAGGTATGATTTTTTAAAAAAATGTGGTTTCACGATGGTCTAATTACTTGTAGTAAGAAGTCCTTGATGTAGGCAAAATAAAGCCTACTAAATAAGGGTTTTCTATTCAGCATTCCATGAAAAGTAACACTTCACTCTGAAGGCCAAATAAACCACCTCAATATTCATACACATACTGTGCGTGCGTGAGATAAAATAATGTATGAACTGTGGTAGTAGTTAATAGATTCACCCCCCAATCCTGAAAAATAAAGTTGTTGTCATCATGCAGCTGTATACACAAAACAAAAATCTCAGTTTTATTGTGTCCAGATATACTGATGCTCTTTTGAAGCTGCTGCCCGTGGTGCTGGGGCTTCATGAGCAGCTGAAGAAAGCTGCTCAGGATGGAGACATGGAGACTTCACATGGGATCTGCCGCATCGCTGTGGCCATGGGAGAAACACACTCCAGGTACACAAGAACATTCATGAAGTATACAACATCTTTTATGTGTCACTATATATATGCAGACTTGTGTATTGTGTGTATGGCAGGGTCTTGTTAGAGCAGGTGGACCGTTGGCAAGAATACCTGTCCTTGGTAAACATGATCTTGTTCTGTACTGGGATGCCTGGGCACTACCCCGTCAGTGAGACCACCAGCTCACTCACCCTCACCTTCTGGTACACCCTGCAGGTAAGATTCTGGATTTTATACTAAATATTAAAAGTTTTTCATTTGTATTTCTCTTGTTTAGGATGACATCATGTCATTTGAGGAGGGCAAGCAGACGGCGTATCTCCAGGTGTATCGCCCAGTTTACTTCCAGCTCGTGGATGTGCTGTTGCATAAATCTCGCTATCCATCTCAAGAGGAGTACGACTCCTGGTCGTCAGATGAGAAAGAGCAGTTCAGGATATACAGGTGAGACATTTTCATGAGGTACAATTTCTTACTTCACTTATTTGTAGATATAAAGATGTAAAGACTGGCTGTTTAACATTACAGGGTGGACATTTCTGACTCCCTGATGTATGTGTATGAAATGTTGGGCGCCGAACTACTCAGCAACCTCTATGACAGACTGGGAAGCCAACTGGTGGATCCACAGCAATCTGCTGAATGGCAGGTAATTGCATAACATTACACGTCATTACTACTTATTGCCACATGTATTGATATCATTTGTATTATTGTTATTCGTGCACATCTCTATTCTCCTGACACTCCCTCTCCAGGAGACTGAGGCGTTGTTGTTCGGCTTCCAGTCCATCGCTGAGACAATAGATGTAAACTATTCTGATGTTATTCCTGGTTTAATTGGTTTAATTCCCAGAATTAACATAAGCAATGTGATGCTGGCCGACACGGTTATGTACACAATAGGTAAGTGTCTATGATCATCTGTAGACATGCTATGTGTTACATGAAAACTGTAGAACTTCTTTTTCTTCTGCAGGATCTTTGGCTGAGTGGCTGGCAGACCACCCTGTGATGTTGAGTGGAGTATTACCCATGGTGCTTCAGGGTCTGGAGAAGCCTGAGCTGAGTGTGTCCAGTGTGTCCACTCTGAAGAGGATCTGTAGAGAGTGCAGACAGGACCTGGCCCCCTATGCTCGTGACGTCCTGACTGTGTCCCAGGTCTCACACTCTCATTATGACTTCCAGTACGGTCAGTGAATAGTGCTTTTGACATTTGCACCCTTTGTTTTAGGATGTGCTGATGAAGGACATCCATAAGGTGAGTAGACAGCATTGGAACAGACCTTTTCCACTTACACATCTAAACCTTTTTGGGTTGTGTTGTGCGTTTGTGTTCAGAGCAGCCAGTGCATGTGGCTGATGCAGGCTCTGGGTTTCCTCCTATCTGGACTGCCTGTAGATGAGATCTTGGGCCACCTCAGTTCACTCATTGCTCCACAAATCCAGCAACTCGATTCACTGGCACAACAGGAGGTAGGCCAACAGGGCTGAAGTGCTAGAAATATAACATTTAACATTATGCTCTATTGTCTTTTTAGCCAAATACAAAAATGAAAGAACCCATCATTCATATATTGGGTATGCTCGCCAACCTTTTCACCACTCTGGATGTTAATCAACAACATGACGCCTTAGAAGGGGGCATTTGTGCTGAAATATCATCTTTGCACACAACAAACAACCCAGTGAGTCTACCTGACACGTAAATGGCTCAATAATCTAGAAATAGCTTTGCAATGTTTCACCAGTGTTACATTTTGTGATTTGCATAGGTTGTAGTTGTGCTGCAGCAAGTGTTTGAACTGATCCAGACAATCTTGAGCAAGTGGTTGGATGACTCAGCCATTGTGGAGGTGAGTTCGTCAGCGCCTGTGTTGTTGAGTATCCGTGCATGTATCACTGGTCTGGTATCCTCTCCAGGCAGTGTGCGGGGTATTCGATAAGTCACTGCGGACACTCCTACATGATTTTGGACCAATGGTTGCGCAGCTCAGCGAAATGCTCGGGCAGATCTACAGCGCCTACCCACAAGCCTCTGCTCTAGATCTAGCTCGTCAGGTACACCCCACGGATCAAAATCATTTTCTCCTAATTGTGGTTACAAATACAAGTAATCATTTATATCATTTTTTTAGATGGTGCATATATTTGCTGGAGAGGAGCATTATATTTCAAACATAAAGTACCTAGTTCAAGTTTTATCCTCAGCCACACTTATATTATTTCATAAAGGTAAAGGCAAAAAAGGGTAAAGACATTTTCCAAATTATCATGTAATTATAACTTGTTTTCTTCTTCTCAGGGCCAAGGGATCACCCAGATGTTGCAGAATCCTTTATGTACCTACATGCACAGGTTGGTTTGACAGATATAAAAGTTTAAAAATGATCTAACTCAAATCATTTAAATCAATAGATACTTAAAAGGAAGCCAGAGTTGTTTCTTTCTGAACAAATTGACTTAAAAGCTCTGTTTTACTGTGGTAAGTGTCCTTATAATTTGTCAATAATACATTCTAAATTTTGAACATGACTTCTACAACATCTTTTTCAGGTATCATGTCACTGAAGTTTCCAGAAACCCCAACTGTTAAAGCCGCCAGCCAGTTCTTTGTGAGTGATTTTGAAACATGCATTTTACATTGTGTTATAACACATCATGTTGAACAAAATAGTATTTATCTTTGGCAGACTGAACTGTTGAATCGCTGTAAAGACATGCCACAGCTTCATGAGGTATTGGAAATAGATGGGAAGATTTTAACAGAAACAATACTGGAGGTATTTTGTTCTTTCAAAATAACTAGCTTTAACTAATGAGTCTTTCTGACATCTTATAGGGTGTGTATAACATCCTTTATAATCATGTGTTGCAGAGTGTAGGTGGAGCAGGCCCTCGCAGCCTCAGTGAACATTTTGCTGAGGTCCTGCTGAGTCTAAACAGACACTGTCCTGCTCTACTGTCCCAGTGGCTCAAAGACACACTGCAGGTGCCTGGGTTTCCCTCCTCTCATGTCTCCACGGAGCAGAAACACACATTCACGCAACAGCTTTTAAGGTAACCGCTATAATAATGATGATGAAGAATACAAACAAAGTCCATTTTATAATTGAAATACTAATGTTTTTAGGGAGCAAAGTAACAAGCGCCGCGTTAAAGAGATTGTAAAGGAGTTCTCTCTTCTCTGTAGAGGTTTGCAGGGGTCTGGTCACTCTGAGTTTTAATTTTGAACTTGAAAATACGTTAATTGTTTAAGAACACAACAACACAATCTGTGTTGTTCATTTAAGCGGCCCTTTAAAAGACAAAACTAAAAAGGTTTGTTTGCAGCTGCCAAGGCAACTGTTATTGTTGAAATATTTATTGTTTGTCCTATTGTATAACGTTGTGGTTATCAAAATATTTAAATACATGTAATCAAGCCTTTCCACTTGATCATAATGTAATTCCATTTGAATGTAACATAATTTTAGACCATATAGCTTACATCTGTGGTACATATATTTATCATAAAACATTGGAGAAGTAACAAAACAAACTTTGTCAAGTCTTTACTGCCTTCATTCTTTGACTGTGAGTGTGGTATATTCTGGTGAAAGTTGAGACTGCATTGTTGATAGCAAAGTGGTTTCAAAGTAGTCTCATTATAGTGGCCAGTGCAGCCATGATAAACGATCGCCCTGTATAAAGTTTAAAAGTCCTCCCACTGACTTCGAAGGCCAACCAACCCCTACCGGATCCTTGTGAAGAGGTTCAACACTGATTTTGATTCCTGGGAAAAAAAAGACATCTGTGTCTGAAATAAACCCATCTTTATCTTCAGCAAACGTTACAGTTTCAATACCTTTGTGCAGCGTGTTTTATTAAAGACATTCCAGAAACGAAGCGTCTCATCTCCAGCACCTGTAACAATGGCTTCACCATCAGGAGATACAGCCTGCAATAAAGAAAGACAAATATGTGTGAAAAGAAGGTGACTCCACAAGAATAAAAATATAAATTACAAAAAATTCTTACTAAATAAAGCACTCTATAGGAGTGGCCAGTTAACTTCGCAACTTGTGTAAGCGATGGGTATTTCCACACCAGAATCTGATTCTGGGAGTAGCCGTGAGTGCTCACCTTTACGTCATAAACATTACAGATGCAATATATTAAAAATGGAAAAGGTCTGGTATTCTGACTTTAGTGAGATGAGAGGACGCTCACCAGTTCATTGGCGTGTTTGGACCAGGCCAAGTTGCACACCTGTGAGCCCGTGTCCGTGCTCTGAAGGGCCTGTCCCGTCAGAGTGTTCCAGAAGCGGAGGCAGCGGTCGGCCGTCCCGCCCCCTGAGGCCAGGAGCCCGTGCTGGTGTGGGGACCAGGCAATGGCCTTCACTGCAGCCAGGTGGTCACTGTACTGCTGCACAGGCAGGAGACTGGAGCTGTTCCACACCAACAACTGAGGAGAGAGAGGAAGATGCAGCTCCAGGAAGACACTGTGATTATATTATGAGGGTGAACTTTCACCTTGTTGTCGTTGCCCCCAGACGCCAGGTGCTGATGATCAGGAGACCATTTAAGACCGCACACCTCTTGTCTGTGTCCCTGAAGCCTTCTCTCTGCAGAGTTTGAGGATGGTGTCCGCACATCTCGCTGCAGGATTACTCTGTCACGACTTCCAGAAGAAAGCTGCTCTCCATTCCACGCAAGGGCTCCTTGGGGCGGAAAAAAAACAATGCTTTGCTAATGAAAACTATACTGAAAACAATAAGTGTTTATGTATTCAGACAATGTACAGCAAACGCACCTACTCGAGCTGAGTGCCCCTCCAAACTTGTGAGCTTCCTGCCCCCGGCTGCATCCCAGATCTGGACATATCCTTTATGTGTTCCAACTGCCACTAGACTTCCCTGATAAAGCCAAAGTCACTTTTAATATTCTAGAATCTGTGTTACTACCTGGTTACAAAGAGCCAAAAGCTCACCCTTTCATTCCAGCAGACTGATGTAACAGAATCCCCATCCACTGAAAGGTCACACAAGCGTGTCACCTGAAAAAAGGAAAATTAATGTATCACCAAAGAAGGCAAAGCTCTCTTGCTCTATTTTAGCCACTGACCTGACTTGTGCAGGCACTCCACAGGTAGACACAGGCCCCCAGCCCCACACTGAGCAGGTTCCCCGCTGACCAGTCCACCAGGTTGAGGTAAAAGTCATCCTGCAGCTCTGGAGCATCCAACACTTTAAATGGGATTTTGGAGATCTTACGGGCTGGTTTTCGAGGAGAGCGGAGTAGCTTGTGACTATGGAAACAAACAGTTTTTCATATGATGTAGTCAAATTTCAAACTTTACCTCTTATTACTGACTTTACCTCTTATTACTGAGAGGTAATAACAGACTTTACCTCTTATTACTGAGTGGAGATAGGGAGTATGGTGAGATTTCATTATCACAATTAAAAGGCACTCTCTTTGTATGAACAGTGTACTGCAAAACAAAGAAGTAAAGTTCATTCACAAATATTTTTATTCCCAAATCTATGAAATAGTGCTAAATAAAAGTAATACATGTTATTATTATTATTATTATTATTAGTCATTTTATACCTTAAAAAGCCCACGGGAGTCTTGAAAAAGCACAGGGTTGAGCCTATCGTCTGTGTGCAGGTCTGGCACGGTCTCTATTCCTGCTCCAAGTAACTCATTCCTTAAGAGGGCAGCATAGGCCACTGCATCTAGAGAGTTGAAAGTATATGGTTTTCCATATATCTATAAAAACAAGGCAGTAAAAGAGAAGATCTCACCTTTACTCGAGTCTGAACTTGCATCCTTTGTTTTATGGTTCTGACTGAGAGAGCGACAATTCTCCTAAAATATAATACCATTTAGTAGTTAGCTGACTTAAATCCCATATTATGTGAAAAGTAGATTCTTACATTTGCATAATGAAAGTTTATGCTCCAGTTGCTTCCAGCTCGTGTGGGAATGAAGCGGTCCCCAGACTTAACACTGACAGGACTGCACTTCACACTTACACACTGTAACAACAATTGTAAACAAGACTAGGGTTTGACTCAGGTTTGTCTTAATACTAATATACCAAACTGACTATCTAGGCAACTGCCTGGGATGAACTTAACATTTCCTACTTTGCCACAGGCTTTACTTAAAGCTTGCGGATTTAAAAGCAAAAGTCCAAGACAAGCATGAGTTTAATGATCTGAATGCAACATTATTCATATGCGGAATGTGCCACTGGTCTCAGCAGCCAGTGTCAGTACAGGATCTGTTAAAGAGGCAGTGCTTCCTCACCTTGGTCAGGCGGGCCTCTTTGGGGAGGTTCTGGGGGTTTATCTGCCTCAGCAGCCGCCTCTCGTACTCTCGGTCCATCTTCACCGTGAGCACCAGGCCCCTGCTGTCACTGCCCTCCTCTACTCACACCTCGGCTCCCCCCGCAGAGGAAGCCCGCCCGGGACTCCCATGGCTGCTGTGGAGAAGTAAACAGAGACTAAAGGGATATTCCTTCATGATTATGAGCAGCAAACATTCATAACACAATTATTACGATCCCATCTGACTTGTTTGTCTGCCTCTGCGCGCTACAGGATGAACTGTGCGACTCTCGGATCTGTCAGTCCTCACATATTTGTAGTGAAATAATGATGAATCGTTATCAAATGTATTATATGTCAATGATGAAATGCAATGAAGGTGCACTGATGACAGTCACACCGTTCGTTGTCATGGCATCGTCCATGCGCTTATTTACAACCTCTAATAGTTCCAACATGAGCCTCGATAAAGAGGAGTTTTACCTTTAACAGACACGTCTCAAGCTTGCACATAAAGCTGCTCTTCTGTCAGAAACATATGCGTCGCGGCGGAGGGACACTTCCTCTGAGCAGACGAAGGACTGACGGACACACGCAACTCGCTGATGTTGTTTATGTTCGCGACAAAGATGGCGACGGAATCAGCTGGAGCACAAATTCTTTGGTTTGACTTCTGCCGTCTGTGGAGAGCTCAACAGCGCCTCCAAGTGGCAGCTAGGATGCACTGCATGTGTAATTTTGGCCTCAAGAGGTCACTGTGGGATTTCCCTTCGTCAGACTACTTTGTTCCAGGGGTGTCCAAATATGGCCCGGGGTCAAAATGCTGCCCTCAAATCAATTTTAGTTGGCCCCAGGCTTCCTGCTGAATTTGCACAAATGATCATAGACAGTACTTTTTACTGTAATCATTCTTTTTACCACAATAACCTAAATCCCATTTTATTGTGATAAAACCTAAAATGCACATGTGTAAAACACACCTATCTGAATATTATAATCATATGATATGATACAGGGAGATGTTTTTGATGGCTACACCAATTGAAAATTGGGCCTTTTAGTCACAGCCTGTTTAACATTGTTATTTTGTGCTACTACATTTGCCCTTGAGCTACCTTCAAAGATAGTTCGCTGGTTAAAAACATGTTTTCTTTTTGAACTATTTATTTTTTGTACTCATAAAACAACAAAAACAAACAAACAAACACACACACAAAAACAACAACAAGTTTTCATGTTGTGGAGGGAGGGGGGAGGCGTTCTACTACAGATGCCTGTGGGTCATCCAGACCCGAAGAATGCAATACTATACTACAAAA
Organism: Chaenogobius annularis; assembly: GCA_015082035.1. NCBI lineage: Eukaryota > Metazoa > Chordata > Actinopteri > Gobiiformes > Gobiidae > Chaenogobius > Chaenogobius annularis. The sequence continues at coordinate 1,300,123 of BJKM01000100.1, read as the reverse complement.
TGGTAAATGGTAGCCCTGCTATTACATTAAACTAGTAAAACGATACACTATTGTGATGTGTTTGCCTACTGCTGCAACTGAAGCATACAAGGCCTACTTGTGGTCTCTATAAACTTAATCTCGCCTTTGACATTCATTTGCCTCCCATCTGGCCTGTAATAGCCAACAGAAGTATGTATCAGTAACACGTGTTTCCTTACAGGCCTGAAAAAGGCACCGGCTAATGAGCATGACTTCAAAGTTACTCTCCCACATCTGCCCTTATGCTCACTTTTCAATCTCTCAGCTCAGGAGAGTCTTCCAACGCTTTTATAAAGACTTTTTTTTATTTTTGAGCAGCTAAAATACAAAGGAATATTTCATCTTTTAATTGTTGACCTGTTAGAGTGAGAAAAACATGTTTGGTGGCAGAGTGGCACATCTGAACCCATCAGCCAGAAAGAACTTAAAGTGGGTATATTGACCTTCAATAGGCCTACACCCACTTTAAATCTTAACCTAAACCTTTTATCTTCTCTATAACCTAAATATATAGGTCTACATTGCAGGGGTTACACACATGCAGACGCGGAACAATTTGACCTTTGCACACACAAACACAAACACAAACACAAACACAAACACAAACACAAACACAGGCTTTCTAATTTGGGTTCTCCCTCAGTTCTTCACAGTGGAACGTGCGGCCAGGCCCGTGTTTCAGAGGAATCGTGTCACCTTATCATGTCCACAAGGCATTAGTGGGCACAGAGGAAGCTGGTTGATTACTTTGAAACTTGCGATGCTGTTAACTATGGCAAGATTGACAGTAATAGGTTGTTTATTTACCTAAAATAGTGAGCAATTTGAATATAAGACATGCAGATCACATTTTTTGTTTGTTTGCGTTGCTAAAGATACAGCATGTTGATGAAAAGTGCCTATGAAGGTCAGAAATGGGCCAAAAGGAAGACATATTTTGTTTTCGGATTGGAACTGGGCCAAAGGGAAACAACTGTAAAAGTGGCACTTACCGTAAGTGCAGTATTTAGGTTTCTCTAAAAAAATTATCCGTAACTATTTGCACATTTGTGAATGTTTACCTGTTGTAAGTTTATCATTTTATGCTTCTATTGTATTGACCCATAAGCACTTTTATTGCAGTTTTTATAAGATTGATATAGTGTTTCTATTGTATTGAACTGTACAGCAACTGAATAATTTCCTTTGTAGAATAGTAAAGTATTCTGACATATAACTGGACTGAAACAAACCTCAACTTTGATCAAACAAAATATATACTTTTTACTACTAGAAAATTAAGAAATTGTATCTCAAAAACTTCCACAATGCTTTTTTAAATATACTTTTAAAGTACTTTAATACTCATTTTTATGTGATAGACTTTTTGCTCCTGTATCTGTACATGTATTTAAATAACAAAATTGCGTACTTGTTCCACCAATGGCAGATTTCAGGGTCAAACTAAAATTCCTTGAAAGACCAGTTTGTACTTTCCATTAATAATATAATTAATTAAATTCTGTGTGTTAGCATAATGGGCAGACCTTTTACACAGGGTTGTTCCCTTGACTTATCACTCTGGTGGCTCTGTGCCTCCGGGCCCTCAGTTACTCTTGACAGAGAGCATTAAAAGCACCTCTCTATCAGCCTTATCTCGTGTCAGTGAGGACAGTATTGATCAGGACTGGATCACGACCAGAGCATGTGCCATCAACCTGATTCCATGCAGGACAAGGGTGCAATGAGGCCAGATAAAATGTTTGCCTAATATTTCCCACCAGGGAAAGATCTTTTCCCCCTGCATTCAGCAAATGTGAAAGGAAAGGCAACAGTATATAATAATCTTATTTTAGTTCTTAACTTCCCACATTTAGGTATAAGTGCTTGCAACAGTTGAAACACATACGTCTCATGTGTTAAATCACATTGTGGTCACAAAGATAAGCAACAGTGTCTCTGCTGTGGTCCTCCCACAGGGATGTACCCTTCTATCTGCCACACATCACAGGCGCTGTGTATGCTGGGTAAACACCCCTAAGGAGTACACAAATGCCAGCCTGGTGCAGTGTCCTTAAAACAGCCTGATAAATCTGCTTTAACAAATGCTCTAACAAAAACACTCTGGACCTGGATTGTCTGAATTGCTTATCATAAAATGCCTTCAATCAATGACTATTATGAAAAAGTATATAAATCACACCATGACAATACACAGGGATCCAAACTAACAATAAGGCCTACTGTAAAACATGAAGATAAGATAAGGCTATGATACTGAAATATCACCTGGCCAAAGTGTCTTATAGGACCAATGAGTCAAAATAAAAAACATACAGCATTTGACTATTTGCTATAATGATAACGTGCAGCCCAACTGGGACACCGGAGAAACAAGCTAAATGAGGTGCATTAGGTGATACAGTAATGGCCGTTCTTCTGCTCACAACTTGGAGCACATGACTTTTGCTGAAGTTTGAAACACATCTGTGGAGCTCTGTGGCTCTGTTTACCTGACACCGAGCCTTTCCATTGCCACATCCCTCATGAGGCAGATGGCTCAAGTTTCTCTTTTAAAGTGCTCGGGTCCATGCCTGTTCTTATGACAAGTGAAAAGCCTCAGCATTTCAACGCACAAAGAAAAAACGCTCAGTGTATTAGAGAAGCCTAAAGATTTCTTCAGGACTGAGTTTAGTATATGAGTGGGTCTTCAAAAATCCTTTTTTTTTGGGTCGGCTTGGCAGTGTTCACTCTGACACAAATGGCTAAGGCAGTCCACAATATTGTGCAGCGGATGCCTTTCTTTTAAGTGTGGTTTCCTTCTGCCTTTGTCAAAACAACAGTGAATAAACTAAGGTAATAGTGGAATGAGCACTTGATCAAATCTTGGCATCTCAGGCTTTATGCTTGTTTGAGTTGTTGGAAGACGGTGTGTTTGAGTTATCAGGTGCTCAGAACCATGGGAGAGTGAATGTCCTGAGGGCCCTATCTCCAACCTTCCTGTTTACACTATGCATGCTCTTTCAGTCCACAAATCTTGTTTCCCAGAATCCATGTCAGTGCAATTAATGTATGACAAATTATCACGCCTAACGTCTCTGGTACATTTCTAATGAGCTGGTATATTCAAAGCAGGAATGCAAAATCTAAGTTGAGTTATATTTGTGATATAGCATAGAATAGCTTTGCATAGTTTGTATATTGTCCAGTTAAATGTTTCAACCAAAGAAGCTATAAGTTAAATAACACCAATCAAACAATCTGTAATACATGCCCATTTTAATAAACTCATTACAAAACATTTGAACACAACATACACAGATTCAAGAAATTTTAAGGAAAACACTGAAAAAATACATTTGAAACAATGTCAATGTTTCAGTGAATAATCCTGGCTGTACAATGACCCGTCACTGTACACCTTCGTCCAAACTAAAGAATAAAAAAGGTAGACTCTGTGCCACAATCAGGTGTGGAAAATGAACTGTACAAAATGAGGCCTACTTCAAACACTGGAACACTGAGCATGATGTTCTGGTCTTGCAAAAGCTTAACACATAAAGGCCAGTTCAGTCTGTGATAGTGTAGTGCATACTAATATAAATAGCAAATATCCAGTAAATATTAATTATTATCAATATTATAGAAGGTAATAAATACACTTTACAAATCGCTGGGTGCAACAGGGATTGTGCAACAGTGTGACCATATTCACACACACGCAGGAGACGTCAGGTTTAGACATGACAAAAACTCTCTCAATCGCTCACATCGCAGTACCTTTAAGGTAGTGTCAAACAGATCTGCAACCAGCTGCAAAACTGTCCACTTATTCAAAGTTCAAAGTGCTGCAATGAAAACTACATGGTACAATTACTACAATTATTACAGTATCAAGCGAACAGGTGTCTTTAAAATGTGCGCGTAGTCTACAGTCACTCAGAGTTCAAAATGACTAATGGTATAAAGCGCCATTCATGAAAAAGGAATGCTTTAAAAGCTAACCGCAACAGGTGCATGAGCTAACAAGGGGAAATTACAAGGTAGGAACACATTTTCCGTAATAGGAAAGGCTCAGTATTAAACCAGGTCATTAGTTTGCCTGCACTCGTAACTCAGGCTACAGTTTGGTGGAAGGGCTCGAACATTTGATTTTGAAGGAAGCACTGAACTCTAAAGTGCTTCATGTAAAAATTCTTTGGATATTTCTTGATATTGGTGAATATTGTTATTAATTGCTTACACAAAGAAAAACAGTCTTTTGAGTAACTGGACACCATATCGCTCATTTTGCAGCAAAGTTCTTTTTGATCAAAAAGTGCAAAACTGTTTCGTAAGAACGAGCGCATACTATTGCTGAAAATTTGGGAAGACTGTGAGGTGACAATGTCCTTTTGTTAGAAAAAGTTGCACATTTACAGCTACATGACATGTTCAATAAATTATATAAAAGGCATACAAATCCCTTCCCAATACAATATTAAAAACAAAAGGTAAAAATGTCCTGAAGTGCAAGTTTAAAACCTTCCCATTTCATGTTTTACATTTAAATTGTCATCTACGAGGAGCCTGTGGCATCCAGCGCTGCCTCTGCAGCTCCTCTTCTACGCAGCTCAAAACAAACCACTGAAGGGTTTCCCAGCCTCACTGGCAGGGGCGCCCGCATACAGTCAGCCCCTCTTTGCCAGGCAGCTTCAAAGAGCCACATTGCAGGATTTCTCTACTGCAATAAAATGAGCAAAACCTTCTTCAAATAAGTGTTAAGACTATGTCTCTGCATCTCGACTTTCATCACTCGGTTGATCTGGCGGGCCATCTGCGCCTCTGTGCATAGTCCCACTGTCCCTCTGTCCAGCTTGTCCACTTTGGTCCATTACTGTTAAGTCAAATTTGAATTTAGTGGACACGGGGAGCTCCTCCAGCTCTTCTTGTGAACTTCCTTCTCCATCGCCGGTGTAAAATGGCGGGGAAGGGCTTTGAGGAATCATGCTCTGGTACCAGTTTCGGTTGTCCTCCAAAGTGTCCAAAATGTCCTGGGCATCTGGGTGGACTAGGTCTGCCCACGTCTCCCAAAGCGGGTGCACAATGTAATCGATAAATCCCACCTGGAAAAGAACAATATTTTAGCATAAATAAAAACATAAATATCAATAGTAGTGCATAAATGTGAGTTTAATGACTGAAAGTGTCAATGCAGGGTTGTACTATAAGTGCAGTATTTGATTTCAGTAGCATTTTTTAAACATGTATTATGCCACTAAAATAATTTGTTATAAGGAACCAATTCTGCTCTGCAGTCTCTCTTTTTGGCTTTTCCTTCTGGGGTTGAAACAGCAAATTATCGGTCTTCAGTCAATTCTGCACTGCCACTTTTACTGACAACCATTAGTGTGCAAATGAGAGAGGAGTTGTTGTACCTGTGTTCTCTCCACAGAGGCAGTGTGCTTATCACACATAGGGCTGATCTCCATCCCCCTCTCCCTCTCTCTGTCCCCCTGATGGAAGAACTCATCCATGATTCTGTCCGTCCATTGTCTGTACAAGTCCAGAGGTTTGGTGGGGTTGCTGAGGTCCGCACAATGAACCATATTACGCAAAACCTGCATATAAAATCATTTTTAGTATGATATAAAATGTGTCTCTCTAATAAACTAGCTTTTCACACAGTAATTGGTCATTTACCTGCATTCTATCTGTGTAGTTATCCAGCATCAAAACCCCAGAGCTCGTCACCTTCTTAGTTTCAACCATAGTTTTTAGATCAGCCAGCAGACTCATGTGTTTCGACATGTCAGTTGCCAGTACCTGGAAGGCATAAATTACCGCATGAGATCACACGCAACAGGAGTATTACAAAGTTGAGCAGGGAACCAACAAAAATAGATGCATGGTGGCTCACCATGTCTATGACCATCCTCCTCAGGGTCTGCCTCTGCTTCTTTGTGAGGTTTTGGAAGATGTCGCAGTTGTCCTCCTGCAGCAGCTTGAAGCCCACAGCCAGGTGGTGGTTTTCCAACACTGACTCATCATTGTACATCAGAGCCAGCTCCGAGTCTGCGGGGGAGGGGTAGAAGACATTTATTATATTTCTAGTCACGCCAGGTTTATGCAAGTCTAATTTTTAGGCTTTAAAGGGGCTGTTACTGGTTTCACTGGAATGTTCCACAGAATGCACATTTCAACGTATTGTTTTGATCAATAAAAATACCTCTAATTCAATAAATGCTAGATAGATAAGGTTAACATGGTAATAGTAATCCATATTTTGCCAATCATAATGTATTGAATTCCACCAAATCAGTTGTTTTGTTATTTGTTGAAAATCCCAAGCAAAGCAACAATCAAAGCCCAACCAGAAAAGTTACACACATATTGCACTTTTAATGTTCAATCATGCTTAAATGTATAAAAGGAAATTAATTTGGAAACACCTACTTGTGTTGATGAGAAACTGGTTGGACACTCCAGGATGATCCACGTCGTGAATGGCCGCAGCAAAAATGGCCGCCAAGATTTCTAGATCCGTGAATACAGCCTGGATAAAGAAACAAAAAAAACATTGTTATGACTATGAATATGAACTTGCCATATAAGGTAAAGTATTGGACTAGTGTGGCCGGTTCCTGTTGCATGTGTCATCTATTGTTAACTTCGAATTCAGCTGGTGACGGCAGCAACAATTAACTTAGATAAACAAAATAGGTTTCCGAGAAGGTGGGGCGTTCGAACCACAAATGAGTGTATTGTGCAATTTGACTGTCCGTAATAATTGAGTCCCACTAGGGTAAACAAAGAGTCTTTTACGAAGTGTCTAATTAAGTGTGTATTAAGCACGTACATCGAGAGCAGGAGTGGACAGGAGTGTGTGTGTAGACTGGGCGACATCAGCGGCGTGCAGGCTGTTGTGGTAGGCTACGTCCGAGTGATAGTGGCTCTCCAGGGTCAGCATGAACGTCACAAAGGTGTCAGTTGGAATCTTGAATGTTCGCATCAAGTCCCGTTCCTGCACACAACACGGATTAGGTTAAAGAATGAGAGAAAGTTCAGAAAGAAATATTTGCTTGTTGAAACATAATGAAGAGTGCACATTGTCTTTACTGATGTGCAGCAAAGAGTAAGCCTCAGGGTGCATTCACACTTATCCTGGTTTGGTTCTGGTTTGAGCCAAATTTAGTCCTGAACCAGGCTTGGTTTGGTCCTGGTCTAGTCCTTGTTTATTCATGGTCTAGTGTAGATTTAACTACAGCTTTAGTCCCAATTTGTGAACACTGAATAAGATTATTGTACCTTAAGGTTTACATTTTTTTTTCTTCAAAAGTGAATATTAAATGAATGCTTTGAGACTAACCTGGAAAATGGTGTACATGATGCACGTCAGCGGCCTGTTGTGGGAATGCTCCGCCACCTTAAAGATGTTCAAACCCCATTTATTAATGTCCTCCAGATCCTGTGACACAAAAAAACAGACTAAGCAGCAGTTCTTAACATTACACAAAAGTGGAGCGCTCTAGGGACTGTTTAGTGCATACCTTTGACAGCAGATCTTCCTGGTCTGTCTTCACCCCAAAGCGATGCACTGTGCTACCAGAAATATTTGCAGAATTACTGAGTTTTCGAACCCCGCTGATCTGATTCATCATTCCACTCTGCTGCTGCTGCTGTTGGTGGTGATGATGAGGGCCCTGGCGTCTTTTCCTTTCCCTCGACTTGGGGACTGGACAGGGAAGCTCCAAATCTATCTTCTTGTCTGAAGGAAATAATGAAACAATATGGTCAAATTTAGTCAAGGAGAGAAAAACGCACATGGCCTGATGACACTGGGGAACTGGGGACTCACTGTGGCAAGTAAACAACACTGACACAGCGAGATGACCTCTCACACTTAAGTGTCAGCGCACTTGAGATGCACTGGCAGTTATTATTTATTTATATGTTTACTATTATTGCGCAACACAATTCATTAACAATTGTTTCAAAATAAAGGCTTCGTCAACAAGGTCATAGTGTGCACTTTATGTTTGGTTGTGTGGTTACAATCAGTGTGGCTTTCGAGGAAATGTAGTCACAACAATACGCAGAAGAGTGGAAAGTTGGTCTACTGAAATGTTTAGAGCAGGCACTTTTTGGATGTGGGCTTGAGTACCACATGTGATTCTGCTTTTTGGCTGGCTCTGACTGCATCACATGGGGTGTGCGGATGACATTGAGCATCTGTGCACACGCATGATTAGATAGAGCTCTGTATCTCTCATAAAAGGGAACCAAAATATAGCAGTAGCATCCTCAACAAAGTCAAATGATTCTAGTCCAGGTGACAGGTGCATCAACGTTGGCAACCAGATGGTAAAAAATTGCATATTTGTTTACAAGCACACTTCTGAGTTTTCTCTTTTGTGAGCTGGCATCAATTCCTCACTTAACTTAGTCTTTGTTTGGGATAAAATTTTGCCTTGGAATAAAATAAAAATTGATTTGTGCGGTCTTCTGTCTAAATAATACATACAGACTGCATTCTCTCTCAAAAACACACTGGCCCTAATCTCTCCAGAGGAAAGACTTCCCCAGCCAAGCCCCCTCCCTTCTTGTTGCCTCTGCAGTCAGCACATGGGGATCCTCCATCTCTGTTATAGACCAGATTAGACTGGTTTAAGAGTGCTGCTGCAGACTCCCTCCACTTCTCTCATTTACTGTATGGATAACCTCAGTAACCTCTGGTGTTTACTGACATGTGCAATGAGTCTATTTACATTTAGAAGAGGCTGCAGTGTATTTTGAGCATGGGGTTCAACTTACCAAGAAAGGTACTGGAGATGTACTCTGACACTTGGTTGCCAGATCGACTCATCTCAGACAGGTGGCTAAGCTCTCGGTTCAGCATCCTCTTGAACTAAGATCAAACACAAAAAACATACTAAAGTTTAGACAATACATACAGTTAGTGGTGGATTTTACGAGGACAATTTGACATAATGAGTTTTTTTGTTTTCTCGATGACAAAAATAAACGAACCAACAGCATACTGCTATTCCAAACATAAGATGATATTGTGATCTATACAGGGAACATGTCAGCCTTGCTCCAGCCAAAATTGGAACAAATAACCACTGTTTTTACATGGACACACCTTGATGTATCCCCAGGACACGGAAAACAGGTAGTTGGCTTCAGGCATGATGCTGAGCTGTACTGGCCTCTGGCGCTCTCCAGCAGAAGCCCTATATGCTCCTCTCTGAGAGAATCTCCAAGGCACAGCTCAGCCCTTTAGCCTGAGCATCTACAGAGCGGCACCAAAACACAGCAGCCCAGTGTCCAATGCAGTCCATGAAATGTGTCCCCAAAAAACAAATGCGTCTCCTCATTGCAAAGCTGCAATCCTCCAGGACTGATGGAATCCCCTGTGATGCAATGCCTATAATGCTTGTCTGTTCATCTTGCGACTTCTGTCAGTGTCTCCAAATCTTTAGATCCACTGTATTCCACCGTCCAAACTGCATTCCGTCACCTCTAGAGGGGAAATCCAGCCGCCCGGACTCCAGACTGGTAATGGCTTTCAGACAGAGGCAGAGGAGGATGGGATGAAGAAGGAGGGGGTGCAGTGCAGTCCCCTGTGGCAGACAGCCCTCCCTTTCTCCCTATGAGCACTGAACCATGTACAAGAAGACTGCTGCAGATATCAGGCTGAAGGAATCCTCTACCCCAGGTTCTGACACTCTTCATCGGATGTTTTATGCACTGCCAAATTTCTCTCCCTCACCAGTGCTTCTCAGAAATGCATATCACTGTCTGTGCATTTATTACATTTATGAGACAAAATATAACAAATGTGCATCCAAAATACTTAATAACATATCATATGATTTCAAATCCACACCCACTGTCAATTCTGTGTATTTTAGTGTGATTTAAGACAGCATTGTATGGGAATGTAGACCACCAGCGATCCACCAATTGCAGAACACCCAGAACGCCATGGCAACAGCGTCACGTGGCTCCCCTGTAGTTCTCACGGTGATTCCCACTTTAAACACACATCTCATCACACACTGACTCAGCCATGAGCAACCACAAGAGATACTCAGGATATGTACAACTAAATCCATCTCTACAAACAACAAAGACAACAGCAGAATCCTTTTGAGTCACACAGAAGCTTTTTTTTCCTATCCCTTTCACTGCAGTCTCAACTGTCTAATAACTCTTAACAGACCGCTATGATCTACTTAACAGTGAAACTTGAACAGAGCATTCAAAGAGTTGGCTCGGGAAAGAGGTAGTCCATAAAAATCAAAGAGTTCTAGTGAAGACAAACGCTGGGCGCAGATGAGACGGCCCAGTCTATTCACACAAATGGTAATTGATTCTTTAAAGAAGCGCAGCAGTGGGGTCCATGTGCCAACAGGAAGTGTTTCAAACACATGTCTGTCCCCAGAGTCAAAGTGAGCCACCCAAAGGACATTTCCCAACATATGGTGCAACACATGCATCTGTAAGAATTACTTCACCCCAGGACAAAATGTGCCTTGAGTAAACTTGTGAACTGTATAGGTTAAATGAATCAAATTAAATAGATCGCTTTAATGCCATACTGTGGGACATACCAGGCAAAGCAATAACAAATTCATGGAAAGAAGCAGGTGGAAGACCCTCCACCAGAAAAGTTACATAGCGCACTTTTACAATGTCTTGCAACGTTGTGAAATTTGAATATTTAAAAACTCTCAACATGCAAATCATATTTAAAATGAAACTGTCCTCACACCCAGAACCAAGACCAAACATGAGCAACAATATCATAGATAATGAAGAACTTAAAACAAATGTATTAAACATTACGACTTTAAAGTAGTTATAAACATAAAGGTCAAAAACATTTATTGTATAGATAGAATGAAGAAGAGAATGAATCTATTTATCTATGTCTACAACTGGACATAGTATAAAACCTCTTTACTGCACTCACCTTTTTCCAACTTGTAAGCATGGCAAAGTTTTCTATCTCCTTTTCAGAGCAGCATAGTCCCATTGTAACTTAAGAGCAGCTGAACACACCAAAAAAAGAAACTCAGTAAAACTCCAAAAGAATAAAGTGGCCGAGTTGGTTTCCTCTCTGTATTTTTCTCTGATGTGGCGTCTGGGAGGAAATGTATCACGATGAAACTGACTTCTAGGACTAGCCGACACAGACTAACAAGAAACTAGAAGCTCCTCCTCCTCTCACAGGCCTCTACTCGTACCACCTACTTCCTTTTTACTTCTCCTTTTCACTCATGATACCTGAGGTAATTTACTGGTAGGCACGGAGCTTCAATAAGGCCTCAGGGCATTGACTAGTAACATATTTGTGATCGTCATCTGAAAAAAGTCCCACACAGGGGAAGTCTCAAAGGAAAAACTTATTTATTTTTAAATCAGTAGTTAACTCAGCTAATATTGCTTTGTCAATTACTGATTTAGATACGGAGCTGCAGCTAACATATATGTGATATATTTATTCATCAGTTTGAATTTATATTCTTATAATTCGAGGCTCTTTAAACTGTGTCTAGGAATTGAATTAAAACCCTTTCGTCATTCATTTAGAAAAGTAATACCACCTGTTTCTCCTCTACCCACCTCTCGGAGCAGATTGCAATGATTAATGTAACAAAAGCCCTAAATGAGGAAATTCTAACCCTGCTCTGATATGTTTGTTATGTCAACATACTTATAATATTTCCAGGACTTTCAGAGTTTTGCAACTTCAGAAACATTTCCTGGAAGCCATTGAAGAGGCATTAAAAGGTGAAAAGAATATTATATTTTGTTTATTTAATTTGATCAGTACCTTTAATTAAAATATCACCACACAGTAATTTCATATCCATGGCCTACGTTACAGTTCAGACCCACTACTCCATCTGCTACAATAATTCTGTCATATTATTTTCCCCCCTCTCTGAAGACGGCGGTGCTTCAAAGCCGGACTGACCACACGTGCGTTAAAGTTTCCTACTCGCCCGCTCCCGGCCAGGGGCTCGCTCGCACGCTAACCCACAAAGAGCAAAACTGCGCTAACTGGATTCAGATGGCCGTGTTTGTGCAAGGCCGTCACCAGGGTAAAGGGTGGAAGTGCGGCGGGGTAATGATAGTGCAGGGCAGGGGAGCAGTGAATATACATATACAGTATACAGTTTGAGCAGACAGGGAGGCATGGAGCAGAGTGTGTGGTCCCACTGGTCCTGGTCCCACACCTGCGCCCTTGGGTAGAGGGAAGAGCATGTACCCTGGGTTTCTTAATGGTTTTGGTTGCACCATTTGTGGTTTGGACAGAACATGTAGTTAGAGTTGAATGTCATGTAATAAAGCTCATAGTGCAACATTGAAAATTTGGCATCAAATCACAAATATATTATTCTATATCAATACTTGCTGTAATTGCAGAACATTGTTTATTGAGGTATTATAGCTAGGATTGTCAAAAGTATTGAAAAGCAGATACCAATCATTAAAACTAGTATCCATACTAATTTGAGTAAGTATCGATATAAAAAAAATATCACATAAAACAAAATGTGACATATCCTGAAAAGTTTTAGAATTATCTATTACAGTCTAGAGTCTAAAAAAAGAGCATATTTTATTATACTATTCAAAATTTTTTATCAAAATCGAGTTTGAAATGTTAGTATTGTAACAATAACTAATTAAAATGTAATTCATATTTATTTAAACAAATTATTTTAATTCACAAATTAACTGACCATCAAAAACAAACAAATGATTAAATAAAATTGAAGTTTAAATAAATTGCTGAACCATGAAAATAAAAGCCAAAAATTGGTTTAATAACCCATCATGGTCATAATCACGAAGTCATATTTCAACTAACAATGAAGTGCCCCTGTGTAACCAATGGCAGCTCTGGGCCGCGCTCATTGTCCTGTTGGTCCCTGTGACGTTGGTCCCTGTAAAGTCTGACTGTAAATAAAGTCTGACTGTAAATAAAGTTTGACTCTGAGCGTCTGGTCAAAGTGGTCCTATTGTGGTCCGCTGTTGGGGCGCACGGGCCGCAGGAAGTGAAACGGCAGGAAACGTGTGTCATGGTCACAGTCTGGCTCTCTGCTGATCACTGTGGACAATAACCACGGAAACGGATACCACCTCCCTGCTGTTTACAATGCCATGCTGCCATTCTGTCGCCGGGGCCAACTATATTAACAATTATGTTTTTCACTTCAAATGTCAAATTCTATGCTTTATATTGACAGTTATGAAAGTATAAAATAATGCGTATGTGCAAGTAGATCAAGATGTACTTTTTTTTTTTTCCCCCCCTTCATTAACCATTTAATATATGAGAATGTCCATTTGTCTGTGCAACAGGAACACAGGGAGCGCTTCTCTCATCTATAGAAATGATCCCAATCTATGAAAGCAAGAGGAAGTCAAAGGGCTTTATAAAATGTAAACAAAAACCCTACCACAGAAAGGCTATTACTTTGCAAGTGCGTCAGTGTGGCAAAAGGCAATTTACATTTTACATGCACCGTGCAGAGTGAAAGACCAACAGCAGAGTTGCGAATCAGCAGTTTCAGCCCTCATGTTATGTTATGTTTCAGAGCATATTACAGGGCCATAAGTGCAGTGTGTCCTCTGCACAAACACAAATTAAGTTGAAAACAATCAAAGTTGAGACACCCATTCATCAGCCCAGCGGTCTGTGATCTCAGTGTCGGTCACACTTTGCTCCTGGGAGGTCTCATGGCAATCGTTATGTCAGTGATGAAACAGCAGGCAATGACAAAGGACCAAATTTGAAGTTACATATCAACAATTAATAAAACCATCATGGACTTAAGACACCAACTTACATTTGCTATTTCAAATGAGACGCTTGTCGTATCATCACAAAGATATTACCCAGTCCGAGGTTCAAAATGCTGTAACGCTTTATAATAAAGGCTCTTGTAAATGAAAACAAAACTCACAAAAGAAAGTCTTCTAAAGTTGTGCTGATGGTACATACACTATAAAAGAATGGCTTAGTCTTACCTTGTTCGAGGCCATATCGCTGACAGATCTGTACGTCTGAATCGTCTCCAGCTGGTCCAGACACCAGTCCAGCTCCTCCATGGTTTCTATCGCCAACTTCTGGTAGGACTCATCTGCCAACAGACACACGGACATGTACCCAGGTCCGAGAGGGTCCATGCTCACGCTCGGACCCCCCGACACCATGCACGCAACAGCCAGCGTCCCGGGACAGCTCGGAGGTACAGAGGACGGGAGCGCGGGACATCCGGAGGACACAAAGGCAGGAGTGAGAATACAGTCCCTTCATGTAATCGCCCTCCTCCAGAATTGGGGAAGTTGCAGCAGTAGTCCCAGACAGGCTAGAGTTACTGTTTGCCCACTCCCACTTAGGAGTCTACTTCACTGGACCCCTTCGTTAGCCTCTGGTCCATGTGCGTGCCGCAAACCTCCTCCCACCCGGTGCACTCCCTCCACCCCGTTACAGCCGCTAAACATTTGCCCTAAAAGATCTCTGTGGTGAAAATGTGACGTCCAAAACAGTGGTCTACTGCCTTCTGCTGTTACAATGTCAGACCAGCTCCCTCCAAGCTCAGAGAAGTGCAAAAGATCACCATGACCGTTAAAGAGCACCGCTACATGAAGATATTACTCAAAATACAGCATAAAGAAGAAGAAAGTAACAGTTCTCAACTTTTTGCAACACATTATTATTACTTGGGAAAAAAATTACAATTTAACCTGTTTTGGTGTGTGCTATATTTACTAGTGTTTTTGCAAGTTCTAATATGCCGGAGTTTTCTTGTTGCTAATTTCTTAATTTGTTACTGAAGACTCAAGTAAAACAATGCTTTTGAAAACAATTCACAAAATAGGTTTAATGTTTTAATAATTATTAGAGATTTCATTTTCTTATTTATTCTATTCAAAAAGGACGCCACACAAATTATCATGCTTGACTTGACTAAAATGCCTACATCAAACTCCAGTATTTTGTTTACACAGGCTACACATGAGGCAAACTCTGACTTTGGTGAATTTGGAAAGGCCAGAGCAGGCTGGTGTTGTGAGCCAAAGAAAGTAACACACTTCCTCTTTGGCTCTAAACTTATTCAAAACACGGAGTGGAGTTTTATTACAGGTGGAGTGACTGCGGATTTCTACTGTAGCTGTCACGGCATCCATTTACCTCGTTACCACAGCAATGACTCACATGTTGCAACATTTAAAAAGGAAATAACCCCATTTGAGAAAACAAATTAAAAGGTAAACTAATATGGGGGTGAATTTGGCCCAGGGGAAGGCTGATGCAGTGTCTATGTGGATCGCCCCACCTTCTTTATCTATGGAAAACCCTGATCTCTGCCTCAAACTGCTTCACACATGGAAGACATTTAGCCCATATGCTTTGCACAACAGAAGAGCCAGCATGCTGCTCCCCAATTTACGTCAATATAGAGGATCAAAGAACTTCAAAGGAAAGAGTTGGCGCAAAGTCTCTGTCAAACAAAGAACTTGCTCTTTAAGGAAACTAGTGAACCTGAATATATTGGGGGGGATAAAAATCAAGATTTTAACAATGACTGTGCACACTTCCCTCTTAAAATAAAACGATTTAGCCATAAGAGATTGTGTTTAGCCTGTGGTAATTTAATTTAGCCTTTTTCCAAAGCCTTGCACATATGCATGGGTTTATACATTTAATTGCATGGTTATTAATGCAACAATAATATTTCTTATCATTGCTGTAATGTTATTGAGGTATCAAATATTACAAATTAGAGCTGCAGCGCACTAAAGAAGCTTGACTAAAGACAGGCCGTCTGCATCAACTCGTCGATTAGAAAGGGACGCGGCATGAAGCGACAAAAAGCTCTTAAAACTTTTATGTATTTGCATTATCTGAGCATATATCTGACCCAAACTGCACACACAATATCACAAGAAGTCGCAGATTGCAGAAGTTCACACAATACCAACTATACATACAGAAAAGTACTAAGAAACAATACATTTACAAATAAAATGGGTAATAAAATTAAGGAATTGGATGAGTCACACCCCAAACCCCAGCTCCATCACGCCATGTGCAGCTGTCGGTCATAAATGAAATGCTTATTATCCCAATTTAAGTCAAGCAAGAAAATAGTACATATACAGTGTACAACATGAATCCCATTTACATGCAATCACAATTACTGGTAACTGCCAACCAAAACCAAATACTGACAGGTTCTATATAATCTAATGACTTGATAGTTACAAATTGCTGACAGAGAGCATAAAGTGACTTGGCTCATAAGGACATAAGAGACGTTGCCAAGTGCAAAGGACCACATCCTGCCGTTTTCCTTGGGTTCCGTTTGAGGGAACATTAGAGCCCGTTTGGACATGGCAGCTGACTCAAATGCCCAGTCCAGAACTTGATGAAACGACATGGAGAGTTAGACCATGGCACATACTTTACTTGGACCAGGTGACTCCAAATCTATGCCAAAGCAATTTCAAGCAGGAAAAAAGAAAGAGTCTTGAATCAACAGCCTTTCCTTGAGTGACTAATCATGCTTGTCAGATGAAGTTATGCACTTTCAGATTAGCTCTTTATGAACGGCTCACTAATTTTTGTTCATGGGACTTTTCCATTTGCTGTCGTCATTGCAAATGACCTGCCTCCGAGTGAGTGCTCAGGGATTTTTCTGCTAAAGCAACCGCTTTTTACTAGCCCCTTTTTACTTTTGCTCTCTAGTTCTTTTTACTTAGTAAGATCACAAAGAAAGGGAGGGGATGTTGACAAAAAATATATATGTCTCAATATTATTTTGATGTTGGGGTGAGTGTGGCTAAAAAAACAAAAGATAAACCTATAATGCAGCTCTTTTTAGTTGGTTTCTAAAAACTGATTCAAGATTCTACTCTTTAATATTAATTCAAAACAATCATGTTAACACTATCACCTTTCACTACCATTAACTGATTCTCCTCAGGGGTGGAAAAAGTACTACATTTTGATACTTAATTAAAAGTACAGATACAGGAGGCAAGAAATTACTCAAGTAAAACCAAACGTATCACATACAAAATCTACTACAGTAAAAGTATTGAAGTTTACTTTTATAGTAAACATTTAACATAGATTTTAGAACTATAAAAGAGTGAAATGTAGTGATTTTGATAAATAATTTTGTTTGGTCAACAGAAGCGACTGAAGTTTGAACTTGAACTCAAAACCTAGCTCTCAAACCCTAGATTTAAATCCAGTTGGAAAATGTAGTGGAGTAGAAAATACAGCTAGCTGCAAATGTAGAGAAAGTAAAAATAAAAAGTATAGATACCTAAAAATATATTTTGTACTTTTAACTTTGTACAAAGTCACTTTCCACTACTGATTTTCCTTTGTTTTTCCTAATTCTACCTTTTACATTGGATGCCCTTGAACAGAATTAGGACTTGGACAGCTTTAGCTTTCGTTACTCATTACACATAGATTACTTAGTTACAATAAGTTGCCCTAGTTAAAGATTGCATGACGCATTTTCTAGTCTACGAGTTTCTTCCAGACAGAAAGCGATGTACTTTTCCAGCCTGTTTTCTCAATACAAGGCTATTTTTTTCTGCCGCGCCTAATGCTTTGACCATATGCAGGCGGCGGGAACAGGACAACAGGGCTCAGTGTGCGCATACTCTCTCCCCTCCAGGCCCACAGACGCGCCTCTGTGAGAACCGTCCACTGCTGTAACGTCCCGGGCCACGCTCAAACATGCACCCCACTCCGCACCCCTCCTTCTCCTCCGCGGCCCGGGACACCTTCCGCTCACACACCGCTGCACACTGTTCCTCTCTGTGCTCCGACGCCAAACCTGCCTGTCCTGAGCGTCTAACTGCAGCTCTGCCTCATCTGGGACACCTCCGACTGAACGATCTTGATCAGAAGCATTCAATTTACATTTTCTGCAGTAGGAAAACTGACTTGCACATTTGAAAAAAGTGTCAAGACAACTTTATATCTGAAAAATACATTTCACAATGAAGCAAGATAGCGACATCAGTTAGTCTAACTGATCTTTATTCTTTTTTCAACATTTGGCCCACAGGCTTTATTAGACAAGAGAGCCATATCGTGAAACGGAGAGTTGGGCCAAAATGATTTCATGCTGGGGATGTCGAGATTATTCGATTAATTGATAATCGTGATTATTCAGGTCGAACAAGAACAAGCAACTAATAATTGTGACTACTTTTGAAGCAAATCATTTCAGTTTAATCTGTGCTCCAAAAATGTACTGTATGGGTATTGCTTTTATGTGGCTGTTTATATCAGAACAACTTTACTTTTGCCTTTAAATGTTTTTATTATCAACTATTGATACAGTCATGTATCAGAAAGAAAGAAAATCAAGGATTTTGCTTTTGTTTGTTATGTCTTGTGTCAATAATCGTGATGAATCATTATACGTCAAAAGTTTTACATTCATATTTGAATATCCAATTCACAAGGGATGGGACAAGAGCTCGTGGTAAAAGATCTCACAAGATAATAGTATTTTTCTGATGTGTTTACATTTGGCTCGTACAAAAAAAGCTTAAGTTATATCTCTTTGATTAGACGCATTTAAAAAAAATCTGTTTTACAATAACACTAACAATGTAAAATAAAATAAATCAAAAATAGTGAGGCCAAAATTGTGAACTGAAATGCACAACACGATATGTTCGACTCACGTGCATTGTCTCATCTTGTGGGAAATGTGTCTCATCTCTACAATTTACTATTTGATGTTATTTGAACTGATTAAGTTATTTACTGGCTTCTCCTTTTGTCAGCACACTAGTCTGTAATACATATTTGCTTTTTGATCATACAAAAGGAAATTAATTGACATGAGTGACTTGTCACAACAAAGGTCGATGAAAAGCCATGAGCAATCGTTGCCGTCATCAGAAGTTAAAGTAAACATCTTCAATGCACAGACACACTTTCCTGTAGTCAACCTGAGCACACACACACACACACACACACGCACACACACACACACACACACACACACACACACTCACACACAACACACACACACACACACACACACACTCACACACACACTCACACACACACTCACACACACACACACACGCACACACACAGGACGTTTGAGTTTAACTTCACAACCAATGCTGACATAGACGGGCTGAATCACCTTAGTGTCACTGACTCTGTGCGTCAAACGTTTTACTGAAGAAAGACTTTTGTCAGAGTTTTGTTAATCAGTTCAAGACAAGACGAGTTACAGTCTGGGCATCAACTTTGCTTTTCCATACAATTAGTACAGAATAAAGTACATTGTTTTTATCAATAGTTTAAAATTGTATATAACTTTCCCACAGTGACACAATTGGCATGTTTGATTACAAGAAATACATTTTGGAAAAGGTTTATAATACTTGTTAGCCATCTGTGAGTTATCTTTCTTTCGGATGAGAATCGCAAAGGACAAAGGGCTAAGTGTCTGATCTAGATCGCAGTTTAGATCTGCCAAAGTGGACTTCAAAAGGTCAATAATTAGACCTATTCAAGTCCTCAAAATTGTGAGAGATTTTGCTTACAACAAATATTTAATTAAGCAGTTTCAATAAGTAATCCTCTGATTATATGTTGACAGTTCGATTTACCGAAAAACTCAGCCCTGAAACCGCAACCTTTTGTCTCCTCTAACAAAGAACCCGCACTGATTTTTCCCTCCTTCAGTTTACAAGCGGTTCTAATCTGCTCTCATCTACAGTAAGCCTACACAGATGCAGTTCCACATAAACACACACCCGGCAGGGCCAGTCTGACAGCTCCGCGCACAAAGCACCATGGAGCGGACTTGGCACAGAGCGGCTCGAGGGCTGGGCGGCTGGGAGGTTTATGACTCTGCTGACGTCAATGACATAATTCAAATAGTTAACCATGCTACATGCTTCCAGCACTCCGGATCCGCGCTGCTGGAGGAAAGTCTGGAAAACCTGACATGGACTCCTGCTTTGAGCAATGTGCAGTGGATTAAGTCAATGAGAGCAGTTGGGATGGATTTGGATCTGCTGTGTTCATAATTGTTTTTTAGTATAAATGTGAAGGACTAGTATGTGAACGTAAATTACCCCTTCAGAAACATAAAACGATCCGAAAACATTGAAAAATGGTGTCCAATCATATCCTGGTATAAAGTGCCAATATAAAGTAGTTTAAAGTCTGTGAAATCCCTCATTATTCCAGGAGTGGTCCACGGGAAAGTTGTTCTGGAGATATCAAAATAATACATACTAAGGCATTCTAGAAACCATTATAAAATTGTTGAATAAGTCAATATATAACTCTCTATAGAATAATGAATTCTAAAAAGGCAAAGTGTAGTGTATTCATTTATCTACAGTACAAACTATGCACAAAAACATGCAGCAAAGGATTTATACTATCAGTCTTGAGTTCTAACCACTTCCCATAGCGCTCATAATAATTTCCCATCAATCTGATATGAGCAACATTACCCTGTTACTTCCTTGTACAGAAGTGTTGACTTCTGCTCAGCTGTGTCAGTCATCACTCACATACTTACAATAAGAGACAAAAGATGAATGAGTAATGCTCATTGTGTAGCGGCCCCACACACTCACAGTTTACGCACAAAGTCACATGGAACTGAGACAAACAATGTATAGGATTCACTGCATCTGCGTACTGTTTACCTTCATTTGACTAATTCAATATTGTACTTTAAATGTCTAAACCGCACTACCACACAAGGACAGACTTTACTCATTACAGTTCAATTATGTTTGTGTTTGGGCTGCTGGTTAATCGGGCACTTTCATTTCCTATAGTTAGTAATGTTATATGTGATACGTGAGCAGGCAACCAATTTTGATTCATTATGTTTTAAACCATTACAACAATGGCTTTCGGTCTTACAGTTTAAGAAAAAGTCAGTGGTTAGATTCAGCTCCATATGTATGAATAAAATGTTTAAAACTTTTGTCTAAAACGTTTGTTTCTTTTAGCGCACGCTTGTTTAAAATGCATAATTTTCACACTGTGCTCTTCTTCTCCAGCCAGCTCGGTGCAAACATTTACTTCCTCTGACACAAATGTAAGATTTCGCTGATCGCTAACCTTGAGGGCCAAGTTCCTGTAACATATTCAAATCCAGCAGATTATTCATCAGTCCTTGATGCTTGCAGACGTCATAATTTGGCAGAGGCTGTTTTTATCAAACGTTATTAGAGAAACAAGAGTATAATCTGAAGGCGTTTGACAAGAATGAGTCCTTTGTTAAGACCTTCTTGATATGGCGATGACGATTTGTAAAGCTTTTTAAGTGCAAACTCACATGAGAAAACTACAATCTCCTCACGTTACTACAGCCAGATCTGTGACTGCAAAAACAAGCCACAGTGACGCAGTTTGGGCTGAGCCGATTTTAAAGATAAACTTTTTTTTTCAGTTCCTGCCGGACTGGGATTTTCCTGGTCACGTTTTTCTGCTTCTATTTACTTCTTTGAATTGGGGCCTTTGCCTTCTATTGCATCTGACAAAACCAGCTGTGGAAATTCTGTATTTTTGTGCAATATCATGTAAATAATTATTATATTACGTAAAGTAATATAATAAAGTAAAAAAAAAATCCCAATCTGTGTACATCTTTTGAGACTTGAGCTAAACTTCTGAATGTACTTTCATTTAAAATTTCTCATGGATTTTCTTCTCCTGTTTTTTACACATTTGCTCACATTGGAAGAGGTGTGATGTGGCTAATAATATTTGGAACATTTTACTGGCCCAAACGGATACTTATTGTGTATTTCTGTATGGATGGCATTTCCTTCATAAAACCTGAGACTGAAAACAGGAAAACTCTGTTTTCCTTTCCGGTTTAACTGACGACCAAGACAGTTTTGCTAAACAATAATCTTTATACACTGGCAGGAGTCCGGGACTGTATGTTCTAACACATTCACAAAAGTTGAAGACCTTGAATTAAAATCTCCACTGCATCTTTTAACATTTACATGTATTTAATCTCGCCTATGTCCCACATGCGTCACAATGAAGGCCTGGGGGAGCGTTAGGAGTTTGTGATTACTTGAGAAAGGTCAAGGTTAGTGAGGAGAGGGTTGGAGGATGCACAATAAGAGCCTGCCGGTTGTCTTGTATTTTTTCCTGCCGCTGGACGAGTGTAACGGTCCATCTGTGCTCATAGGAAGTGTGTTCAAGCCAATCTGACGTCAATCCAGGACTCAGGACATGAGCATCATATACCGCCTCCAACTAACTGATCATCTTCTGCATTTAATTTTCCTAAATGTATGTTTGTCACTCATCCAAACATTTAGAATATACAAAAGACACATTTCAGTTGATGCACAGCTATTCGTAAATGAAAGTGATCTTAGCCACATTAGCAATTAAAGCTGGTTTGATGGTTCTTTTGCATATTTATCAAAGTAGAGCCACGAAAGCTACTTCTGAATTTATCCAGGAGCAGAATCATTAAAGAGAAAAACAATCTGAATAGGCAAAAGAAGACGGCTAATTTTACAATACTGCTTTTAACAAAAAAGACAATGTAAAATGTAACAAAATATCATTATAATAGTTCATACATTGGACATGTGCCTTCATCTGCAGCTAAGACTACAACTATCCTGTTGCTAATCCTTCTACTGCGATCCTGATCTGACCTTGAAAACGTGATTTAAATTCATTAAACTCATGACGTAACTCACAGGTCAATTAATGCAACCAAATTATTGAAGACAATTCGGGCAATGTTTCGTTTATGCAGCGGGAACACTGCGTAAACTACTGGTGTATTTTCTCAGTATTTTGATCTCCTTTACGGTTTAGATTTACCGTATTTTGCGGGCTATAAGCCGCTACTTTTGTCAGATGTTTTGAGCCATGCGGCTTATTTAGAGGCTGCGGCTTTTCTGTGGTTTTTTTTCTTTCACCGCTAGGGGCAAATAAACCGGAATTAGAATCAAAACTACAGAAAAGTTAAGCAAAGAAGCAGATGTTGCTTTTTTATTCAGCTAGCAAATAGAAACAGGACGACAAATTACCAACTATAATTATTTCAAATTCTTGCCGCATCATTATGGAACCAAAGAAGAAGTTCGTACGAAGCAAGTTTTAAGCTGAAGGCCATCGATCTTGCTAGGAAGCCGCGCGCTGCACGCAAGCTTAACATCAATGAATGTACGGTGACGCTGGAGGGGACGGAGGGGACAGCGGGACGAGCTCATGCGATGCCAAAAGTGAAGGAAAGAGTTCTGCGGCCTATACAAAAGGCTATGTATTGTTTTTATTATGTTTTTTTTAAAAATAGAGCAAATGCGGCTTATATAGGGGAGCGGCTAAAAGTCCGGAAAATACGGTAAGTCAGATTTTCCAACCTTTTATTTCTAAGAACAACGGGCCACTGATAAAATACACATCATTTATAAGAATTTCTGAGAAAAACACTTTACTTAACTCACCTGAGAGACAAACTTTGGTGACGGGAGGCTGACTAGTGGCTGGAGACCTCCTGGGAAAACCGAAAAGGATTAGGTTACATAGGTTTAGTGTTTCAGCATATATAAAGAGCAACACTTTTAAAAAAAATTTTAAGCCTGTTTCTGAGAGAGGTGATGGTGACGTCAGAAAGCAAATGGTCTCACACTCATCAATGTCATTTGTTGTGATGAGCTGAAATTATTCAAAACAATTTCTAAAATAAATTGTAATTGAGATTTTTCAACAATAAATGAATTGAATTAGATTATCAAATAAACACTATTACAGTGTTGGCACTCACAAGGCTTCAGGTGGAATTATTTTGTCTCGTCAAGGTTTTCCTAATGTAACTTTAGTTTTCTTATTTTGTGTTTTGTCCACACAAATACAATAAAAAAGATATTACTTCTGTACTTTTTAATGACGTAACAACATTCTCAGGGTCTGCAAACCACTTTTTGATAAAACTCAAAAAAAAAAGTCCACACTGACATGCCAAGAGATAAGCGAGGCATTTTTGACCTGATAAAAAGTGTTTGTTGTTTCTTCCTTCCAGTATACCACTGTCACAAAATGAACCCTGATAAAATACAACATGTTAAAGGTAATCCGTTTCTAAATGTAGCAGATCTCAGTGGTCAAGAAGAGGTATAAATACTTTGGCGCCCCCGTGTGGGTGAATGTTGGCAAAAAGCCCTCCCTCTTCTCAAATGTTTCTAGATTGGAGATTCACATTTTTCCCATTTTACTTCTCTAATCACATGTATTATGTCACATCTTTACTACTCACTTGTTGTAGCACCCTGCAATTAGTCAGAGTGGTGAAGTTGTTTCTGACTGATCGGAGGCTTGCTAGCACCTACAAAGCAGAGCAACAACGTAAGGATGACATGAAACCATTTTATAGGACTATCTTCTGGTGCAGTGTGTAAACTGTGTTTGGTGTGTTTGGACATGACATTTCCATATAATACAATGGAACAATGGAACTTTTTTGGTTGAGGATCCACCACCTGCTTGTCTCCATGGAAATGTTATTGCTTTGTGTTTGTTTGAAATCAAGGAAGCTGAATATGATCTAAGAGTAAAGTATATGTTTTAAAAAAACAATTGGTAAAAAAAGAATCGTTTTTTCTGTTCAAGGTTCAACTTGCGGAATGGTCTAACCGACGAACTTAGCAAGACGAATAATTGTATTTTACATTTGAATAATGTAATGTAATGTAATAATGTATGTAGCAATCGAAATTGGTAACTGTGTCTCAGACCAGATGCCCCTGACCTGTGGGGTGCCCAGGGTCAATCCTGGGACCCCTTCTGTTCAACCTCTACATGCTGCCGTTAGGTCAGTTGTACGCAGCGAGAATGTGTCCTATCACAATTACGCAGACGACTCAGATCTATGTTTCACTGACGGAGGTGAATATGGACCAGTGGATTCACTCTGTAACTGCATCCAACAGATCAGTGTGTGGATGCAAAACAACTTTCTCCAGCTGAACTCAGACAAGACTGAAATCATCGTCTTTGGCCCACAGACACAGAGAAATTGTTAACTGTCACCTCCAGAGTCTCGCTCTAAAACCTACACATCAAGTTAGAAATCTGGGGTAATAATGGACTCAGATTTTGACTTTTAACAGCCACGTCAGATCAATAACATCAGCAGCTTTTTACCATCTAAAAAAACATTGCCAAAATCAAAAGTATAGTCTCTAAACCAGACTTGGAGAGACTTATTCATGCGTTTGTCTCTAGTAGATTAGACTACTGTAACGGCCTGCTCACTGGCCTCTCCAAACGAGCTGTAAAACAGCTGCAGTACATCCAGAACAGCCGCTGCTCGGGTCCTGACTAGAACCAGGAAGTACGATCACATTAGTCCTGTGCTCAGGTCTCTGCACTTGCTCCCTGTGGCTCAGAGAATAGACTTCAAAGCAGCTCTGCTTGTATACAAGTCTCTCCATGGCCTAGCACCAAAGTACATCTCGGACATGTTAGTGCCATATGAACCATCTCGGACTCTGAGGACCTCAGGGACCGGCCTCCTGCTGGTGCCCAGAGTCAGGACTAAACATGGGGGAATCTGCGTTTCAGTTTTATGCAGCTAAAATCTGGAACAGTCTTCCTGAGGATGTGAGACAGGCCGCTACTCTGGCAATGTTCAAATCTAAACTAAAAACTGTTTTGTTTGGCTGTGCATATGACTGAAATGCTTTTCTTTGCACTCTTCTCTTTTATGTCTTGAACTAAGATTGTGATTTCTGCCATGTCTTTGTGATTTTAATGCATTTTTTCCTGTTGTGTGAAGCACTTTGAATTGCCTTGTGTACGAATTGTGCTCTACAAATAAACTTGCCTTGCCTTGCCTTAATGTATTTGTGAAAGCTGTAAATATATTTTTTCCTAAACGTATCTAAAAGTGTCTCGGTAGGCGTAATAAGCTGTGGCTTCAGCCTACATCTTTTTGGTTGATTTTGTTTTATGTAAAGAAATGTATGCGTAATGTACTCATTTGTTTTACCCAACCGAAATAAAGTCATATGATATCAGCATAGCAATAAACATATCTATCGCCATGGAGAATGTTTTTCACTTACTATCTCCTTGAAGACAAGATGATTTTAAAAGATAGTGAGTTTTTAAAAGGTATAAACTGACCAAATGCACTGTAGATAAGGTAAGATAAGATAAAGGTGGTGGGCCAGAAAGCCAATCCAGCTACAGTTTCAAATAATATCTTTTCTATACCATAGTTAAATAAACAAAAAAAAACTAGCATTGATTGCAACATCTTAATTCAGTCACCTGATGGCGCTGCTCCATTTTTTAGGAAGAATTTAGGACATACTCTTACCTGAGCAAAAGGAGTTACAATCAAGTCTTCAGTGTGCCTAACAAATATTAAAGTATTCAGTTCAGTTCATGTTTTAAATGACTACAATAAATGACAAATACTGGAAAAATAACTCACAGTTCCCCTACAATGGAGGAGTTTCTAGACAAGGATTTAGGCGAGAGCTCATAGTCACTATCGGAGCGGTACAGGAAGGACTCTCTGCGCTGGCCGTGGCAGGCAGAGTTTGGGTGTAGAACCAGACTAGATCCTGGAGAGGCCTGTGGATCGGTGGGACTGCAGCACAACGACGGGCCATTCTCACCATCAAAACTGCAAGAAACAAAAAGATTTCAAGCCTTAAATCATTCATTCATTACAGTGAGTGGTTTACATCATGTTCATAAATCCCCTCTCACTAAAATGATTATTCAGCCGTCTGTCACTGGCCCAAAAACCTATCAAGGCCTTCACAAATAAGATCAGAAAGAGGAGGGGCTGTTTTCTGTCAGCTGCTGCTCTGTTTTTGTGTAGCACTGGGTAATAAAGCCAGAAGTCGTCTCGTCGGCAAACATAGATGCAATGGAAGAGGGCATGTTTAAAGATGTCAAAAACGACAACTACTACTACAAATAATGAATTCTAATTACATGATATATTCACAATTAGTTGACAACTAAGGCGGCAGGATTTTGGGGGAAACAGAAGTGTTTTGAGCCTAGATTTGAGCTATAGGTTTATTCAATAAAAATATATTTTTAAAAGAAAGAAAATGTATTTTGTTCTTTGCAGAGGACAATCTGTTATTTTAACAATAGCAGCCTTTGTGATTGGATAATCACGCAAACTTAAATTGCAATCTTGATTCAATTGCGATATATTGTGCAGCCTTAGCTCATACTTTATTTGCTTTTCAGATTACCATACACATGTATCTGTTGTTAGTGCCTATAACAATAGTTGTCCCCACCATGAAAAAGATTCCTGCCAGTGACTATATGCTGTGGGAATTAGTTTGACGTGAAGATTTTAACAGCTATGGAATATGTTTGGACAAGATGTGTTACCAGATGCCAAGTAAAACTGATTTTGCAACGACAGAGGAATGCAAATGACTGTAGATGTGTGAAGGTAATGCAAACAATCCGTTCCGGAGGCTAAAGAGGCTATAATCTGTCATATACTAGCGGCAGTGAGAGGGCGAGTGTAGCAGATGATGTAGTGAAAGGTCAAAGTGTGAACGGCGCAGCTACAACAGATGCAGTAAGCCACCACAACTCTCGCCACCTTCTGAATCTCTAAACAGTAAAGCATTATACAGATTATGTAAATACAGCATACTTGTATTACAATGTAAATTATTTATTCTACAGTAAATATTTCTGACTTCTGCCTCAAACAATATTAACCAGGCACCAGCTCAGCACAGCCAGTAAGACAAAGGCACAAGATTAACAATAATGACATGCATAATCGTGAACGTCACACATACTTTTTTTTTGCGTCACTTCAGAAAAATACTTTAAAACCACGATATAATCACTTAATCTGTAACAGCAGACAGTTATGGTCCATTAGTGAGGCACAGTTTAAAATAGTTGAACATAGGGTGAGGGGAATTAGAGCAAATACAGATTGTAAGCCTTTTCATAATAGTGTTTTCACAATACTGAAATGTCAAACTCAATTTCGATAAGGATAAAGCTCAATACTCAAGTTAGATACCACACAAAAAAACAACACTCTTTTTAAATATCATAGGAGGCATTGGTTTATGTGTTATATATAGAATGTACTGTTCTATCAAGGGAAATCCAGTCACACAGTTACAATCAATATCACGTACTTTAAACACGATATTGTGAAAAGTATCGATACCTGGTCAAAGGAGCAACTAGTTTCAATAACAGTATTAGTATCGATTAGTAACTGATTATGAATCATAAGCACATAATGTACAGTTAAGTTTAAAGGCATATGATATTATATCAAGAAAAGATGTAAAAATAAATAAATGACACAAATATTCACCTTGGAGCTGAGATGAGCACACTAGTCACAACCTCTTCACTGAAGTCAAAATGCTCCACCCTGCATCTGGGAGACCTACGCATCATCCTGGTCTAGAGCCAGCACCAAATGTACAAACTAAGACTGCTCTTTATGCAGAAAATACAGCAAAATGTGTCCGGTAATAAAAGCCATGTGCAGGAATAGCTGTTTGTCTTGTTGGCAGATGACGCGAGATGGCTCTGGTCAGGATCCACATGGACTGGACGGTTTATCTGACCGCCTTTCCCACTCTGCTCTGTATTAAACCCAGCACTGCAGATTAGTGACTTTATCATCCCTCTCCCGCCCCACTACTGTATATGTTGCATACACACAGTCAAATTTGGACAATCAACTAGAAATGTTTTGCATGAGTAAGTGCTGAATTGATGGATAATGTTATTGTTTCTACTGTTTGTTTAGATTGCTATAATACACAGAGCCCTACATTTGATTGGAAAAGGAGTAGACTCGAATAATGAACCAGGATCACACATGTTTTGGTTTGGACAAGGTTCATTTCTCACAGTTTCAGACTGCACAAAATTCCTGGGATGTGTGACTGCGTGGACATAAGCTAACAGAAACATTGGTATCCTTTTGAAACATCAAATGTGCTTTTTCATAGAGAATCTTACTATGACTTTAAGAATAGATGAGTTGGGTTGTTAGTCAACAAAATGGATTGCGATGCTAAGCTCAGGTCGACACGGACACACTGGAGGCTATTTCAGGCAACAACAGAAAGTGTGTCCGTGTTGAAAATACAGAAAGCAAAGTCAAACTCAGTGGCCTCAAATAGCTTCCTCCCATTATGATTCACTGTTTTGCCAAATCCATAGTGGCCCTTTGGCTGCTCATAACTGAAGTTATTTTTGCAAATAAATAAGAGACCAATTGGATTCAGCATGTAACATAGTTTTAGCAAATGTTCATAATAGACCAACATATTTTTTGCCAGCTGTCGCAACAGCATTGTAGACAGCAACAACACACATGCTTAGAGGTGGGCAATATATCAAGATAATATCATGAATGTTGTTTTGAATATATGCTAAATTTGAATATCAAGCCTATCGTAAAAATAGAACAAAAAAACAAACGTTCAAATAAGTTAATTAATTAATTAATCTTACAAACATTTCACATTTGTTTGATAATTAAGCCTCAACTATTACCCTAACCATTCCTGTTGGATTGACATAATATTGTCTGACTGTCGTTAACAAGCGCACGTACTTCATAGACACAAACAGAGGTGAACAGTGGGAAGAAGTGAACCACACACACTTCAAATGGCGCTGTTCTGAACTCTGATGTTACCTGTCTGGGTCGGCCTGTGTGATGTCGATTCGGGGCAGGGAGGCGATGGGCAGGCTGGTCGGTCTGCTCCGGGTCACTGGGTCCTCGTCAGGGCTCAGAGGCCGCGCTCGGTCCCGTTCATTCTCTGCCTGTCGCCATGACAATGGGGGTAGCTGCAAGTTCCCAGAGAAGCGCCTGTGGACTTTACACAGGTCCATGCCGAGGGTGCTGCCGCTGGGGACCGGCCCGAGAGACGGCTCCTTACTCTCCTGTCAGATTGGAAGAGAAATATGCGCATATATTTTCAGTCTGACATTGATTGAGCTCACACTACTGCGCATAAAGAAATACTAGGGTGTTCTGTTTCAAAAACCAACGGACAAAATAAGGCATGACTAAATCGATACATTATGGGAGGAATGAAATGTATTTATTTATTTGACGTACGGAACATAGCAATTACTTTGGACGAACCTTTCCATAAGAAGATTTAGGACAATAATAAAAAATAAAAGTAAACAAATCTGCAGTAAACAATATTAATAATAACGATCTACATTTCACTTATTATAATTAGTATTATCAAGTATCAGCCTGGATTTTAGGCACAGTTATAAATAAAGAACAATTTCTACAAAAATGCCCACCTTCATGTAGGATATACTAAAAAACGAACTAAATATGTATACTTTTATTTAATTAACATAATGTAGGAGTTAAATATCCACACATCTAAACAAAAGCATAAAGCAAATTACTTTCACTTATATTTTAATCCACTGCATATGACAAACAAGAATGAATACGTTGATTGCAGTCCTCTAACACCCAAGCCACCAATTGACAGTTTATGAAGCCGCTCTGAATATAAATTGTCTGGTTAAGTTGTCTGTTTGAGTGTGAAGGTTCTCGTAAAAAGGGCCCGGGTGCTTTGCTCCAATGACCGGCTGTAAACAAGCCAGAGCTCATTGTGCATACATCACCGGTCACTTTATGTGCGGCGCATGCGAGAGTAAATGAAACACGCCAACAGCTCCAATTCAATAAAGCCCCAGCTCAAGAAGCAGGAGGGATGGAGAGGGGCCAAGGGATTCCTGGAATACCACTTCAGTGAAACAAGAAGTTATTTGTTTGATCAGAGTTTGTGTTTGATTGGAGCGGGAGCAGGAGAGAAAGTGCAAAGTGTGGGCCAGACTGAAGTCCCAGTCCACCTCACAGTCCTCAGAGTGGGCAAACGAGAAAAGATGAGCACAATATGTTCAAAGCTAAAGATGGTGCAGAAATGTACTGTTGTATTTAACTATTTTATTGAAACACTCTTTTATTTGTAAATATACTCTGGATGTCCTCAAGCTAATTAATTTTTTGCTGACCTTTTGCGGTCCAAAAAAACCCAAATTGATTCATCGAAAGAATAATTGCTAGATGAATTGATTAACAAAAGCTGCCACCCTACAATTGACCTTCTTTATTAAATGCTTTTTATGCATTTTAAATTATAATTCTATCTGTGTACAGCTGCTTGAGAATTGTAGATAGAAAGCACTGTTTATTGTAGCTACATTAATCACATGTTTATTAGAGATGAACGAAACAAAACATACATTATATACTTATGTTTTCTATCAGACAGACACTTCAGCTAAAATAATGATAGATGATAAAGCAAGTCTGTGGAAGATAAATGACAAATGTGGGCAGAATATATGAGAGTGACAGAAAGCAGGAGATGGTTATAGACCGGGACTGGGACAGACAGGATCCTGTTGACAGTAAACAGAGATTCGCTGACTCCTCTCCTCCTTCTTGGAAATGTAATTTGTCTGATTTATTGAGTCTGTCTTTAAGACACATTCTCTGTGAAGAGGAGAGCATGAAATTTGGCATAACACAACTCGTGGTGAACCAGAAATACTCTGTCAAGGCACGTGTGAAAGCTGGTAGATTTATCGTTATCATCTTAGTAAACTGTTTCATTCCCAGCTAAAGTATTTGTCAATCCTGCATCAACTGTACCTCTCACATCCGGACATGTAATCCTAGAGCCTCATTGATTCATTGAGCTTGTTCCAAACGACACTGTATTTACTACTTAAGGGTTCACTCATTGTAATTTAGACCGACACAATTAGAGTTTAAATAAGAGCCCTAATGTCAAAGCCTGTTCTCAGTGCTGTGTGGCTGGGGTCACAGAGGGACAGGAGAACGTTAATACACCAGTGTCACAAACTGACAGCAGATAAAAGAGCAGCACTGGCTGCTGAACCTGAAAGAGTGATTCATGAAACACTCACCAAATTATATTCTGGAGCTGGAGGAAATCTAAGCCTAACCTGAATTATTAAGATCAATCGTGAAGAAGAGAAATAGGATGTGCTTCAATTATTTAAAAGGTGGAAAATTTAAATCTGTAATTAGAAGTTAAAACCGTAATAATGGGGGCTGTAACTAACAATTATTTTACTAGCCAAACAATCATTTACATTATCTACATTGAGACTTTTAAAATTCATTTGAAAAAACAAACAAAAAACAACAACGAAGGCTTCTAGATAGAGATTTACATATATATGTAAATATACATTTATATTTACATATAAATGTATTATTGATGAAAATTGCACATTGTTTATTCTTTTTATATTGATACTGTGTGTACTTTTGTATGAGTTTTAGAGTCTGCAATGTCCAGATAAAAGTTATCAAAATACAAGTACAATTATTTTTGATAGTGGACTAGTTACGATTAGTTGATTAATCCTTGCAGCCCTGTATCAAACTGTACAAATCTGCTCAAAAAGCAAAAGTGGGAACAGAAAATGAATCATGTCTGGGTCAAACCTGGAAGTCACATGTTTGGTTAAATGTATATAAAATAAAGGCGACCTTATAAGCCTAGAGAGCCCAGCTTTAAATCTCATGATGGGTAATAGCGTACAAATGTTATCTGGACATTACATGCTCTAAAACACCTACAAAAGTACACACAGTATCAATATAAAAAGAATAAACAATGTGCAATTTTCATCAATAATACATTTATATGTAAATATTCTCTATCTAGAAGCCTTCGTTGTTGTTTTTTGTATGTTTTTTTTAATGAATTTTACAAATTACATGGATCATGGTGCCCTTCTGTTATTAGTCATACCATACAAGAGCCTGACCCGGAAATAGGTAATGGATTGGATTTGTATATTGGTTTAGAATATTAGTTTAGGGTTAGGATAATCCACACTTTTATCTACAATGCTCTTTGGCGATGTACTGATATAACAAAATCCTGGACTAGCTGGATGCTTTGTTCAGTTTGTTTGGGAAAGAAAACAAACAACAAAAACAACAACAACAACAACAACAACTATCAGTAACAATTTCAAAACTGAAGCTGGGTAGATGCATCTCATGCCATACCAAACTGGCAGCAAAACAAGACAGCATGGAAGTAAAACATGGCCAATCAGTATAGAGCTAATGGGGCAAGCTGAGGACAGGAAAATGCATGTTGGCATTTGTGCCCTTGTTGGACTAGAGCAAATCATCTGGGCACTCTTTCTAAAGACAGAAACATGAAACAGATGGAGCTCTCGGTCAGACCTCAGTTTTTTTTTATATTTTCCCGAATTCACTGCGAAAGGGCCAACCTTTAACCCAAAGACTGTACTGGCAAACATTGCACCATCTCACCACAACTGAAGCTCACCGGTCCTCTGCTCTGTGGACCGTCGGATGGCACTCTGCATGTGCACCGTACAGTCATCTGTTTATGAGTCAGTCACAAGTACACATGCCGCACCTGGCCGCCTTTTCCCAAAAAGTCAATCTGCTCCAGCTTTTTACAACAAGCAAAAAGAGAACAATGCCAGCCCTTTCGGGCACACTGGAGGTGGGTTAAGTGTCTTGCTGAGGGACAAAGCAACAGTATGCGCTGGTGTGAAAGGGATTGATCTGTCAACCTTTGAACACTTTGAACACTCACTATTAACTGAGTCACTGCTGCTACACTTGTCCTTGGGCAAGTGCCTTTTGGATGAACAGACAAGTCACTGCCGCACTGTCAAATGTTGTCATTCATAATTCATTGCCAATTATAAAGTTTCTTCTTAAAGTTTCATCTCTGTCTGTACCATATAGATTTTGAGACAACAATAATAGCTGTAGTAGCAATCCACAAACTGCGTACTTAGATGCACACACTAATTACAGTAACAACATAACAATCATAAATGCATGGTGAACTGATGGTTGAGTAGGTAAATTGATGCGTACCTCTCCTGGTGTAACCCCGTGTGCGCTCCTGCTTTTCCTCATCTTGAAACACACTCAATCGTCCTCTCTCGTCTGAAGCTCTGAAGATGGTGCTTCAGTGTGCTCTTCTCCGCCTGCACAGACTAGGAAACACAAGAAGGTGGAGGAGGACAGGGCACAGCACCCAGTTACTGGTTTGTCTGTATACACTTGGCAAACAACATAAAAATACTTCACCATAGACTTTGACAATGACTTCAGAACAGCTTAGATTAAGATTCATATTCTGGAGCTTGTAAATTGTTTGTCCAATGCAGGCACAGACAACCATTTCAGTCGTACTTTTTTGGGGGTATTTCAGTTAAAAATCATATTGCAGCTCAGGATAAACTAGACCCTCATAGCAGCAACCACTAAGCCAACATGCAACTCCATACATAGTTTTAAATAAATGATATTGCTAAGAGAAAAAAAAAGGGGAAAAAACCTCATTCAGTGGTCATGTTACTGTTAGTTGGCAGTAATACAGTAGTGGTATTTGTATGTTGAATGGTATTTGACATTTTTATTGTTATTAAAGAAGGCAACATTGTGAGTTTAATGTGCTTATGTCGACCTCATAAGGCCTATAAAGGCTGAGATAGGTGCAGCAAAGGGCTGGAACCTACCGGGATTACGTGAAACACTATCAAATGAATAATGGAGAAATGGAGAAAAATAGAGCACTATTCCTCTCTTGAGCACAGGCTTTAACATTATGCTCTAGTTGTTCATGTTTAATGTGGATTGTAGAGGTCAGTCTATCTTGTCCATCTGGGCTGAGTGTGCCTCGTCAATTATACATGCAACAAGCTCTTCTGCCCGAGAACAGAGCCGACGTGTGATAGTCAATATTTTCCGCGTCATTCCTTATTGATTTCTCCACTATTCGCTCACATTAAGCTTTTATTTAAGTGCCACGCTGTTTGGATCTGTTCCAGCGTGTGGTGCCAAAAAGAGCTGTTGTTGGTGGTTTCCATCTGTCACATGGGAGAAAGCAGATATGAGGAACAAGCACCTTTAGCCGTAACAGTGTCTGTTCATAACTGGAGATAACTGTGTGCCATAATATCAGCTCCCATTATGAACAGTATGGGAATTAAGTCATAAGGCATTGTTATAGTTCTGAAAACACTAAATGATTCTACATTTCAACAAACCAAAATATCCATACTTTCACTATGATAGGCATAGCTAAAGTTGCACACTTTAGCTGCCTCCTCAGTCTGGCAACGGCTGAGATCAAGTCCTTGGTATAACCACCCAAGGAAGATGAAAGGGGAGAAGAAAAATAATAACCAATTACAAGAGAGGAAGAGGGGGAAAGGGAAGGAGAAAACGGGGAAAAATGAAAAAAAAAAAATGAAAAGGAGAAAGGAAGGAGAGGGGAAGGGGTGGTTGACGGTTGCAGTTGTTGGTATATATATATATATATATATATATATATATATATATATATATATATATATATATATATATATATATATATATATATATATATATATATATATATTATAATACACACACACACACACACATACATACATACATACACCACACATATATAATATGACTCAATGCCACACGCGTGAGATCACTGAATGCTTGGAGATGTACAACATCAATAGGACTCTAAGAGCCTTCATAGCAAACTCGATGCGGCTGTGGAAAACCACCCTTGAGACCAATGGTAAACCACTTGCCCAAGCATCAAATGTGGCATCAAGGAGACCTGTCCCCACTGCTGTTCTGGATAGGTCTGAACCTTCTCAGCCAAATAATCAACAAGACTGGCTATGGATACCGACTCAGGAATGGGGCCACGATCAGTCACCTCCTTTACATGGATGATATCAAACTGTACGTTAAGAGCGAGCAAGACATCGACTCACTGATCCACACGACCAGGATCTACAGCGCTGACATTGGGATGTCATTCGGGCTTGAGAAGTGTAGTCGGATGGTGACAAAAAGAGGGAAGGTGGTCCACACGGAAGGGGTCTCACTCCTCGAAGGAACAATAGAAGACATTGAGGATGGCTACAAGTACCTTGGAATACCACAGGCAAATGGCAACCTTGAAGAGGTAACAAGGAAAGCGGCAAGAGCCAAATACCTACAACGAGTTTGAGCAAAAAAAAAAGGGTGCACACTTTAACTTTTATGGTGGAGGCCTATGACACCTGCTTGTGTCTCCATTAAGATGTTATAGATTTGCTTGAAATGTTATGTTGCATTTATTCAATTACAGCTGTTTGAAAGGCTAAGAAATACCCCAAAATGCCTCAGTGAGGTTCATTTGGTCTTCAAGTTTTAATAATGTTAAAATTATCACAGTCAGACATTTTAGTGTCAAACCTTGAAGAGATGACACTAAAATACAGGTCAGACCATCATAGCCTTGAATGTGTGCATTCTTATGGTGAGCAGGTCACCTCTCCAGAGATCTGACCTGTATGACTTGATCTTGTGACTAAGTGTAATGCCAAATCACTGAATGAAGATACTTTTGTTATCTTAGTTTCGGGAGCAGGACCACACCCCTTTCACGCCCCTTCCTGCAGCTACACTATTTAAGCATCCAGGTCACACACAGTGTTTTGTGACTTCGTGCCCCTCCCTCCCACCTTCTTTTAATTATTCTAATTATTCCAATTTTATCACCTATATGGGGTACCGAGGCCCGGGAGCCTACAGCCCTCATCGCCAGAAGCCCCAAAACGGCATCCATTTCTGTACATTCGTGTTGTTCATGTTTTCTCGTATGTCAATGCATCGTAGCTGGGGTTGTGGTCTTTGTTAGTGAAACATTACAGGCAATGCAATAACATCTCCATGGAGACAAGCAGAAGACGGACCCTTCACAAAGAAATGTAGATAGTGCGCCTTTAAATTGCACGACTTTCTGGCAGTCTATTTAATTGTTTTCTCGTACAAGAAAATAGACATTTTGAAAGTGCTTTAAAAGTGTTCTATATTTATACAATTTATGGCGGTGTTGCTGATGATAACAAATACTTTTGCAGCTAATTCAGTCACCAAGCGCACGCAGCAGCTGTGTGTACCCCTGAAGGCTACTTACTGAGTGCTCTGTTTGTTACATACAAACGGAGGGGCCGCTCCGAGACCACTAACTAGGAACTGACTAGGTGCTTGTACATTTTTTGAGGGGTTATTTTTCAAAATATTCAAGGTCTCAAGACAGTACAGTTTTCTCCCAAATTTGAAAACTATTTAACAATTGAGTTACAAGATGAAGGCCAACGGTTATTTAGTATGTTCTTTTTGGGTACTGCCAAAATCAAGAAGTTGTGAACATTTCACATTAAATATTGCTACTGAGTTTATTTGATATACATTTGGCCAATCTTAGTCGTACCATCTTACAAGATAAAATTCTACTTGCCAAAGGAAATAACGAGAAAGAACTCAGATTTGAAGGCAAAACATGCTAAATATATTATTCTCGTGTCTGAAAGGAAGCAAAGTCTGTACTCAATCTGATGAACACCCAAATAGCTATTATGTCTGTCAACAACAGAGTTTGAGTCATTGGGAAAGTTGAACAATAAAAATTTTTTTTTTAAATATAGTCAGGAAATCAAACAGTGCCTCCAAACAGATAAACAATGGCAAGAATAACAAGGTTACAAGGTTAAGAATAACAAGGTGGTACAGTAAGCTTCTTTGAGGTTGAACGCAAATATCTTTAGTTACAATCACAGAGGAAATGCATTATTGAGGTTATTATGGGGGAGTCATTGTTTGTTTGCATTGTGGGCGATTGTGGGATTAGTCTTTAGAATGTCATAAGCAGAAAATGTACACATTGTAGTTACAAAACAGCAAAATCAAGTGGATTAATATATTTAAAACTATGCAACAAAATTGAGAGAAAATCTGCTTGCTACTGACTGTGAATTTTCATGTGTAAAATCCAATTGAATTACCTCATTAGCAAATGTTACTGGAAGCTGCACTTCCTCGTAATAAAGCCGCATTCCAGACGTACAAGCTTAAGAGTACTGTTTCCATCTTATCTCTGCATCCTACACTGTGTAGACTGTGTAGGCAACGGACTTTCAGAAAAGAGTTGTTCCACAACAGGAAGGTTATGTTTTCACCATTTAATTAAAACATAAACAAATTATTCAGTGATTATCTAATTTTTTTGTGTATTAGTAAGAGCAATACAAAGTAATTAACATATTTAATAATGAGTAAATGGATAAGTTTTCTAATTGAACCTTGTCTTGAAGAAAGATCCCAACATTGCCAGATAAAAGAATATTATCTGATGTAGAAAGATGACACAAGGATACCACTGAACGATTCAATGACGACAACAGCAAAAGCAGAGAATAAATGGGATGTGAATGAGTCGCTGTAGATTACATTTCCTTAAGAGATGCAGCAATGGAAAAGCCCAGTCGTGCTAGTCTTGCAGTGGGTAAAAACACCCACTGCAAGACTAATTATCAAGTGTATCAGGAAACATCGCCAAGAGCCCATTCTGTTATTCTCAGGAAAGAGGCTTCACTTTTTATAACTCGTCCAACCTTTCAAGTCCAAAATAGCTCAAACAAACACCAACAAGGCACTAGTAGTGTAGTGTCAGTGCTACTGCCAACATAAGTCTGTATCTGAAAACAGTTCTCGAGGCCATGGCCTATAGTCCACGCAGGGCAAATCGATATGATCCACCTCCACCTTATACGACATTCTTGCACACTCCAAGAGGAAAGTCTGAAGGATTTATAAAGCAGACAAGGCACAATGTTCAAATATCCACTGTCTCTATAACGTATGCATTATGCAACATACAAGATTGCCATAATCGAGGACAGTGAATGCAAATGCTATGACACTTGAACAGCAACTTCGCAATTACAGATAACATGTTGACAGAGAACGTGATGTGAACAGTTGCAAGATACATATATCAAGTTAATCTATCTGTTTTTCGAATAATGTTTCAATGTTGTACAAATAAGTGTATTTGCTTTTTTGATAATCGTCAAGAATATCAGCGTCACGATATTTGATTTAACGCATAACTAACTGGAAAACTGAAAATATAAGTCGCTACTTCTTAATTTTGAGCTCATTTTGAGTGGGCTTTAGTTCAGAATTGAATAAACTTTTATTATGACTGCTAAATTAAACTGAGATTTCTATTCAAAAACTGAATAGAAAATATGTGTTAATATGTTTTAATATAAAAAAATATTGCATGTCATACAAATATAAAACATTGTATGAGTATATTACTATTACTTTTTTAGATTGTTAAACTTATTACAGTACATAGAAATAAATTAGTCGGATGATATTGCGTTAAAACATGTCTTTAAATGTATTCGTTGATTATCTGACAAATGTGAAATATCTATCAAATGAATCACAAAAGTGTAGAAATATTACTACACTACATACTGTATTTTCCACAGACAAACTGTCAGGCAAGCTTCTGATCCAGCAGCGTCAGGAGAGGAACACATCGTGACTCCTCAGCGCAGACAGCCTCAAATACAGCACTTAGAGGATTCAGATTTCAGGTCAAAAACGGTAAAAGAATGTTGCAACAAGAGCGCAAGACTATCATCTGTGAGAGGGCAGTGGCCCTTGTCTGGGATTGTATGAGAAAAAAGCAGTATGATGAGATCCTTTGACTCCTCAAAGCTACGATACTGTGACACTTTTCTCATTGGGGGTCTCAGTGTGTGACCACTATCACAACCCAAGTCCAGTGTGGTGCAGCCCACTCACACCACTGCTCAGTTGAGCATCAGTGCAAGCTTACAGTGTATAATCTGCTGCGGTGGCATTTCTATCCTCAAAACAATCACAAAAGCCATTCACCAGTAACAACACAGTCCAGTAAATGAGTCATTATTCTGGCAACAAAAAGACTGACCAGCATGGTCTATTTTTTTAGCATTCACTGAAAATAAAAATATAGAGTGCACGAGGCTTTTCACATGCGATGAAAAATTAGCACAAATGCTTTGCCATAGAAATGAAATATTCATGACTAAATATTCCATCTTTTGAATGGTAAAAAAGTGCTTTTAACAGAAGGCTGAAACCCAAGAGGACACTTGACATTACATTTGTTAGACAATAATGGAGTTTGGAGATTTAGTGACATGAGTTAATAAATAAGTAATTAATACTATAAACTAGGATTGCCACAAGTATCAATACTAAATTATAAAAATAAAATTCAAATATAAAACATTTGGATTTTTGCTCAATAGTTTCCCGAACGGTCTTGATCAAAGTATGAGAACTAGTATAGGAGAGAAATGTGTATTTTGTCCTCACTTCCATTGTCTTAAAATAATTGTGATACAGTGTCATTGCGGTAACAAAATTGAAAAATGAGTCGTTTATTTAGTAACCAAATTGAGTTGTGAAATTTTAGCATTCGGACATTAATCCAAACTACTATATGGCATCAAAACTCTAATTATCATCTTCCTTTAGGGTTCAACCATATACCAAACCTTCCATCATGCCATCCATGTTTGGCAGCTCTCAGCTCTCCCTCTCCTCCAAAACAACTCATCTCAGAGCGTTAGACTTAACGCTGAAGTAAATACTCCAGTAAATACTCCTCTCATCTCCCAGTGCCTATAGTACATTGTATTGTCATCATCTCGTGGTGGTAGTAACCAACACAGACAAAGAAAACTCTCAAAATAAGGTCACCTGATAGGAAACATGTGACTGAGCCCAACTGCTTCAAAACACAGCCCAAACGTATGGTTTATTGCACTATAACCACAGAGACCGTGTAATGCGTTACGTAAAATTACGTTAATTAATCCTGTCTGTTTTGGCTGACCTCATTTGTCTC
Source organism: Chaenogobius annularis (assembly GCA_015082035.1). Taxonomy (NCBI): domain Eukaryota; kingdom Metazoa; phylum Chordata; class Actinopteri; order Gobiiformes; family Gobiidae; genus Chaenogobius; species Chaenogobius annularis. Next base: position 1,259,245 of record BJKM01000100.1, on the reverse strand, counting down.
GGACTTGTAAACCGAAATCACGCTCTTACGTTTGAGGGCGCGATGTTGTGGACTGCGGATAACGTGCTCGTGGATCACTACGCGCCATATGAGCCAAAAGGTTCAATGATTTCCAGGTTATTACGCAAAAAGCATATCACGTTTCAAACTGCGCTGTGGCATTGTGTTGAACAGAAAAGGCACCTGCGATTATCCAAGTCTGTTTCCTCGCGGGACCAAAGAGAACTTCACTCAGCCCGTCAAAACTACAAACGGAGACATTATAGTCTGTGGGTTACGTACACTGCTGCTCCCGCTGGATGAAACATGCTGATAAGGAATAAATATGAGTAGTGAGACTTTCTTACCAGTTTGCTCGCTCCACACTGATCGCCGCTCGCTTTGGTCCAGTGTGCGTCCTCGTGCGAGCCCGAGAACCACGCACAGACACGCGCTTTCCCTCCTTTATATTACGTCCCATTTGTGTCGTTCGCGCTTGGTCCATTTTCAGACCCCGACAGCGAATCGATTTGCATTGACACAGACGACGCACAGCCAAACCTCACCAATGGCAGGCACCGCACCCCCTGCTCTGCCCCACCCTCCCCCCAAAGAGTCCGAGAGGAGACGAGAGGAGACGAGAGGAGACGAGAGGAGAGCATGGAGGCGAGTCCAGGCTCCGCCGCACTGCCCTATGGGTGAGGTGCGTTTGTTACAGGTTTACTTGTGGGAATTCAGAGTAGAAAATTGGCTTGATGCATTGCATTGGTAAAGATAATATTGTCGCAGGTTATAATAATAATCTGCAGGTTATAACACATTTACTAACACTGAAATATGTGTTTAAACACGCCTTAGGCTCAAGTAGACAATCTCGTATACATGTGTCTTTGTGAATTCAAGGCCAAACTCCACAGTCTGAATAATTTTAATGTTTTTGTTGCCAAGCAACAGCAGTTGTCCTGTAAAAAAGATGAGTTCATTCAATGTCTCCAACTCCAATGTGTTTTATAGTATTGTAAATTATACTTTCACATCCAGATGTTCAGACTAAGGGAAGAAGTGCTAACACTAACGCACAGAAGAAATGATTGCATGTGCATACATTTCCTCTTGTATTACAAAGAAAATTCCTTGTTTAAGGATTTTGTTCACTGACAATGGCAATACAATTTATTATGATTTTGGGTTAGGCTATTTAGATGTCATCTTAACTAAACTGTTTTTGTGTTTGTACTTTATAGTGTTATCTTATTCTCTTTTATGTGTACATAAATGTTTGGTTCTTTCATTTGAATACTGCAAGAACAGCTTTCACATTAATTGTTGAATCTGCATAGGCTTTTTTGTACAGACTAAATCCATTTTCATAATGACCAGCTCATGCAAAATGAACCCCTTTTCACCATTTGCACCTTGTTAGGGCTTTCATCCAAATGGTTGATGTGGACTTTTTTTTAGTGTGTAAGGGAACTGCATCAGTGTGACACGACTGGAAAAACATACCCTTCTATTGCAAGCAGCATGAGTCATTCTAAAGAGTGTTTTACTCCATCAATACTCCACGACAAAGCAATTTATTTTTGTTCATGTAAAAAAAATGAACTAAATAAATAATCCAATAATAAAAAGAAATAGTAGAAAAATCTTAATTTGTAAATTTGTAAAGTCATCTGGACATTGTATTTTTCTGTCCTTTTTTTTTTTTCAATAGATCACTCCTAGATGAATGAGGGATTACACAATTTAATAAAATTTAATATAAAGAAATATTCCAAAAAGGATGCTTTTTTTTTTTTTTTTTTAATTTATTTTTTTTTTTTACAATGTTAAAATGATAAAAACTTTAGTGACACAATTTGTTTATAAAAAATACACTGAACCACAAGCATATTCTGAAATTGTTAAATGGCCCAAATAACTGCTCAAATACATGAAGGCAGTATCACTAAGGGAATATCACATGTGTGTTTCTGAGTATAATTTTTTTTTAATCCTGAATACAAATTACACACATGAAATGTAATACATTAAAAAGACTGACATTCAGAATTTGTTGTTTTTTAAAATCCTGGAAGTTAAAAAGCATATGCAGTGCAGCACAAAGTCACCACTTTGGTGGATTGGTCAAAATGATCTTTGGTGAAAATGTAAACGTTGCAACAGATCCAAAAGATGGGAAATATGTACAGATAAATAGTGTATATTTGACTGCATACTGAGCTCAACAACATTATAGAGTACATACATATCTGTTTTCATGTCTAAATCAAAAACAATAAACTGTAGAAGAGACATCCCCGTTTAGAAAATGAGTGATAATAGATTATTGCTGCATCAATGATATTCAGCAAGTATCCCTTTCTTGACAGAAACTAATAGAAAAAATGCAAAGGCGCTGTGTGTAGTAACAATGGCTATAGGGACAGAAAAAGATAATCCAATAAATAGATCTAAATTTTGGTATGTTTACATGCGTAAGAGAAATCTGATCCCGTAACTGTTGTATTTGTTAGACAAAGTACACATTTATTTTAGACTTCATTACATTTTCTGGTTAAATTTTGTGTTTGCCATGTTAGTTTGCCCTTTCCTTGTCAAAACCTGCAATAGTCTCAACAATAAAAAAAAAATCAGATCACCACAGATGTAACTTTTTATTACAATGTAGAAAAAAATCCAGTTGTAATCATCTGGACACTGTTTTTAAAAAATAAACGCTTCAATCCAAAAGCAGTGTCCAGACCATGACTAATTGAATCTTTTTCTACAATGGAACTCTTGGACGAATGAGGGATTACACCGACCTGTTTATTACAATAATCCGATAACTCCAGAAATTAGATAATGATCAGATTTTTGGTGTGCATGTAAACACAGCCGTTGTCAATGGGCATAATTTCAAATTTAAAAAAAAATCTAGTGAACAAAATTTAACATAACATTTTAAGGACCTACATTATAATGTCTGTAGACATGCAACTGCCTTTCTGGGTTACAGTATTAAAGGTAAAGCAACACCAATCTGTTTACAAACATGTGCCTGGAAATGCGGCATATCATGTATAAAATAAAGCAGCGTAATTACAGTAGAAAAGTATACACTTTTGTATATGCTTCCACACATAAGGCACTTGAGCAGACCCCTGTACAGTGCAGAACACAGTAGCCTGTTATTCTGCAGTCTGTCCATTCATCCATCCACCTACACATCTTCTTGTGTGTTTACTGTGCTCTACCACTGCTCCCAGCTGAAATCATCACCACCTCCAAACACAACAAAAAATCCAAGAATGGTGAGGAAAATTACAGCATTTCCAGTCATTACCAGTCCGCAAGCCCCCCATTTAATCTGCAAGAGCAAAAAAGTTTGTCATTAGAAATACAGTAAACACAAAACTATTACGGTAAAATATGTATCAATATTTTTTCTGACAAACATTGCGATGTACAAAAAGCCCCTTTTAAATGGAGCATCATTATTTGTTAGAAGACTTTAATTTACTGAGCTAATGATAATAATGAGTTAAATTGAAACTGTAATATAATGTACTTCTTACATTGTTGTGTGCCACTGCCCAGGGCAGGGACTGCATACGGAAAGTAGCAGTCGCTAAATCTGGTGAAAGTCATCTTTTCTTTTGTAAGATTAATGAATTTGTACATGGTCCCTGACAAATAAAGACTAAATAAACAAACAAATGTGAAATGTTAAACTAATATGTGAATAAAATGGATTTAAGAGCATGTTTGTAGAGGTCTCAACTACTGAGATATACATAATAAAATGGGATTTTATGTCATCTATAAATAACTGCAGTCTTTGCAATTTTCTAATTGAGACCATTCAAATGTCTCAAATTAAAGCTAGTCACAATGACCCGAACTAAGGCGCTGTTTGTACAAATCTCACAGCGATTGAGATTTATTTGTCATGATGTGATGAGAATATGCCAAATGAATTGTTTAATTTTGTTAGAAAATGTCAACACTGTGTAGAAACATTTTGCTTCCATATAATATTTGGGAGTAAAATAAACTGGACTTACAGTGCTGGTGCGGGCAAGTATAATAGGAAGCCCAAAAGCTGATACAACAATGCCAGTGGTTATGAAATAGGCCAGCTCTCTGCAGGCGTTGCTGCTGGAGTCATCATCACTGAGACGTCTAGCGATGAAGGTCGGGATGGGGCTCAGGACGTAGAAGATCAGAACAAAGAGAGGCCAGTAGACCCTGCTTGAGGAAATGTTTAGAATTACAGCACAGCATTTCAAGTAATGATGCTCAAAATATTGCTCAATGCCATACAACCAATTAAAAACTTTACCCATATTGCTCCAGTCCACATCCCAAAAGAAGAAAAGTCAATCCAATAGCGCCACTGAAGGACAATCCAACAAGTGCTGCAAAGATGGTAACAATATGTCACCAAATCAATATAACTACTCAATATTTTACAGAGAATACAGCTCAAATCAAACAAAATACAGATGTATCTAAACTCGATTGATAAGGTAGGAGGTTAAACACAATGGAAACTATGGGTTTAAAGTGTTGACAAAGTTTCCAGACAAAGATCAAACAACTAACGTGTCGTGTCATCGTCACTAAATAACTCATAGAGGTATAAAACGTACCTTTTATACCAGCCATTGCGTCTTTGTTGAAGAGTTCGGCTCCTTTGTGTATTGTTTATTTGCTCTTTCTTCGTAGGCGAACTTCCTGCTTCCGACTTTTTCCTGCTTTAGTGTCACGTGACTTTCTTAAAGACACAGTACCGAGGAAAACAAAGTGACTCCTCTATTTATGTCAAAGGTTTTCTGTGAGGACTAATGAGTGTAATGTTCCAATGAAAAGATAACACTAACATTTTAAAGGCACGACTGACTTTGGGGAGAACATGTGTATTAAGTAAGCAGCAAGCACGCGTTTTTTGGGCATGGATTTTAAGTAGTGGAAATAACCTAAGGAATTACAATGTTTATATAATGATTTTTAGTGTTGAGTGTAATATGTTGCCTTACTATTCAAATCATATAAATAGCCTAGGCTATATTATTATTTATAAAATGGCTTATTGAACCTAATACAGTGGTGTTTCGTTGCAGCATTATGTGGAGCTAAAACCAGAACAATGAGGCAGAGCATCAAAGGGCGTCTGTGATCACAGAGATGGACCTGATGAAACTGGAGCCTGATTAGGCTTGTGTGTGTTGGCTGCATGGAAATAGGGTATTTTGTTTCAGACTGGCATGCTCTTTATCTTAATGTTTTTCTTTCTCTTAACAATAGTCAATTTTAATTATGTCAAAACATGTTTTTACATGTATAAGTTGAGGTTTAATTATCACACAAATGTGAAATGCCTGTAGCATTATTCCCACAAGTGCAGAAATATCATCTTATATTGATTTGAAAGTTTACAACATATATAGTTTTTCATTATTATTTTAATCAGCTCTCTTAGTAGAATGTTTTACTATAAATTATACACTCAATATTAAAATTTAGCATGTCTTTACAATGTTATATTGCCCACCTCTACTTCTCACTTACAAATCTGAATGTTTGCTCACAAATAAGGGTCCCACATTGTGCATGATTTCTCCTCAGACATGCCTTCATAAGTTCAATTTCAGGATGTTAGTGACTGTGAAATTTTAATTTATCCAAATTAATGAAAATTGGATGATTCCCATATTATTAGAAGGCGCTGAGGAGGAAAAGACCCAGGTCACAATCATGGCTGCGAGCTTTTGAATAATGAAACATTTCCTATCATGAATTGGCATAAAAAGTAATAGCAACTGGAACTGATTTGGAACCACATGCTTGGTGTAGGGTGTCAAGAGATAAAAAGTTTGATTGATAGGATAACCATGGTTCAAAACTCAAAATCACAAGCGCTAAAAACAAAAGTAAAAAGTTTAATGTTGTTCAGTATAATACATTTCAGCCCAGGCAGTCAGTACTCATATTATGGAGTATGGAAGTGCAGCTCAGTTTGTGCAAAACATACATTGACATTAAATAACACAGCATTTGTCCAGTATCATGTGATGACTGAAGGGCCCGTTCGTCTTGTCCTGTGATGCAGCTGAGAAATCTTCACTGCAATGGTTGCTAGGGGCGAGAGCATCACCTGTTCAGAGATGCCATTGTTAAAACACCTGGCTTCCAGATGGTCCTGAATATTCAGCTATGAATATATATTATAAACTATGAATTCATTATAATATAAACAAGTCAGTATAATCTCTCATTCGTCCCGGAGTGTTTCATTGTAGAATAAGCTTCAGTTGTAATCACCTGGACATTTTTTTTACTTTAAGATGTTTCGACTCTCATCCAAGAGTCACTCTCAATCTGCAGATCTAGTCTAAGAACTTGGATACTTGGATACTCTGAGTAAGCCCTGCCCACCGGGTGGAACCTCCTGATAATAGCCTGTCCTGTTTTTGTTTACACTGTGAGTTTCACCTGAAACCAGTATTCTTTTACCCTAATAGCACTGTAATGGGCCATAGAAATCCTATTGTTGGGGTTAGGGTATCCGAGATCTCAGACAAGATTCATAGATTGAGAATTACTCTTTGATGAGAGTCGAAACATCTTGTTTTTCTAAAACAGTGTCCAGATGACTACAACCGGATATTTTTCTACAATATAATATAAACCTGATACAATAGCTTTTCAGCGCACGGTGTGATATATATATTTATACAACCAATAGTTGAGTAGTAGATGATTATAAATTTATACCACTGATAACAATAGTGAAATCCTTATTGTAATAAATTTATGGTAATAGGTAACTGACTGTTTTGAGGGCAGGTCAGAACTGGGTCAATCTACATGAAACAAAAGCTGCCACAAATCTTCTCTGTCGGAAAAAAACAAAAACAAAAACATATCTAACCCTTGAATACAATGCTTTAAAAAGTGGTTGCATTACTGTACTTATTTACAAAGGTGTAATTTTTGTAAGTTAAATGGACTTTATGTCATAAGTTTAATATGGCAGGTTTGAAGACCTATTCCCCTATAAAAATAAAATTGAAGGTTCAACATTTATGGATTTTCAGTTTGAATTTGTCTTCCCAAAACAGTGAATCACAGATAGAATTATATTTGCTTGGGTCAATTTATGATATCATACAATACACTGTACGCACTAATTTACCAATCACATTACTCCAATACCTGAGTATCTTGAAAAACATTGTGTCGTTCGTAGCTGTCGATGTATATTCTGACTATAGCCCCCTCGCTGCTCGTTCCACTAAGTCTGTAGATGATTCGAGAGCCATCAGAGAAAATTATCCTCAACCCCTGAAGAGAAAATAGATGTCTTTTCAGTACAAACTGCCACAACAGAGAATGCTAACAGAATGATGCTTGCAATTTCCCATGGCCACTGAATACACCATAATCGTCCTAACAGGAAAAGCATGTCATAAAAATGAGCCATTGACCTGTACCTGGTTCCTGGAGATAGTGCTGTCGACAGGGTCTGTGTACTCAAAGTTGTCTGCTTTTTCTACTTGAAATATTTTATCTTCCACAGCAAATCTCTGTCTCACAAATGACTTGTCTGTGATTAATATTTCCAAATCTTCCATCATTTCACAGGCTGTGTCTATGTCTACATTCTCATAGTCATATCTGAAGACAAAACAGCAAAATATTACTGATGATGATTTATGTTATTAATTTGTAACAATAACAAACCTTGTGTAGTAGTTTCTTCCATATTTTAACCAGTGATCTTTCAGAATATCTTCCACACTTTGTCTTCTTGCAGCGAGAATGGACAGCCATGCCAGCACAGCCCAAAGCCCATCCTTTTCACGAACGTGGTCACTTCCTGATTTACACGTTTCAGTAAGTAATTTCTCTCAACATACGGAAGCTCTGCACACTATTTACTTGTACCTGTTCCAAAGCTTTCTTCTCCGCACAGAGATAGACAACCAGCATCCATCAAATTCCCAAAAAACTTCCAACCTGTGGGAGTCTCATATAACTCTATTTTTGTGGCCTTGGCGACTCTGCAAATTACAAATCTATTTTTAGGCCTAACACAATAACATATAACATGAATCTTTATTATAGTTAGCTCTAAAAGAAATTAGGCTAAACCACAGTTCATATATGCATTTAACATTCATTAATCTATGGGTTTCCTAGTCCTTAGGCCCGCTGGTTTCACCTGTCTAAAGCGGCACTTGTGGGCATACTGCGGGCAAACCCTCTGACCCCCGTTTGCTGAAAGTACGGGATGGAAAAGATGTTGTCCGCGATAACGGCCACAGAGTCGGATGGTGACACAAAAAAGCCATTCTTTCCAAGGATCATGTTACGATCCTAAACAACCACAGTGAGAAAACATGGCTCAGATAATAAGATGTTGACATTGTATAAGATAAGCGCTTCATGTCAAAACTATATATTTTTTGGGTGTTAACAAACCCCATCTCCGTCAAAGGCTGCACCAAAATCCCACAGTCCACTCCTCATATCTTCCACTAGGTCTGCAGCGTAGGTGGGATTAGGAGGCTGGCCCCCAAAGTCCTCCAGTGGAACACAGTTAATGACTGAGTTGGCAGGACAGCCCAACTCTTCACACAATATCCTCTTCACGTACGGACCAGCAGCTGAAAAACAGTGACAAAGTTCAACTATCTTTTAACTAGTTTAGTGCTGAATGAGAATGTCTGGTTTCAGACCTTTTAAAATTTCTATTCAAATAGTTTTTGAGATAAACATAATGATTGTGGCAGTCTTACCTCCATGCATTGCATCCACTCTAATTTTGATCTGGTTTTCTTCAAACAAAAGTTCTTTTAAAGCAGCAAAGTCAAAAATGTTCCTCAAAAGATTGGCATAAGATTCCACCGAGTCCACAATTTCCACTGAGACAGACATTAAAACACACAAACATATCAAAACAAATAATAACAACTTTATGGCAGATAGATAATTTTTTCTTTTTTACTACAATTCACCTTTAAATGGTTTGAACTTATTCTCCAGGTCAAATGACTGTTTGCCGACAGTTGTTAGATCCACCCTGAGTCCAGGGCAGATGGCAAACTCCTCAATAGTTCTGCTGATCTGAAAGATCTTGTTGGTAATTGCCTCTTTAGCCGGCCCTGAATATAAATATGTCAATATTTGAATCACTCAGGGGAAATGGAATGTTATTATTGCATTGATTTTTTATGACTCAAATCCACATCAACATTTGAGACTCTCATGCTAAGCTACAGCATTATCATGCAATGCCTGTCCAGACAAAGTCTTTATCCAAGTACGGTTCACTTGAGCCTTGTTAAATGTCTCTCTGACTTCTCTCCTCACACTATTTTTCACTTGGCCTGTGCCACTGCGTGCTCTGGCCTCTCCAGTTACTCTACCTCCGTTTGCCAAGTTGAACTTAATGCCAAAGTATCCCTCCAGTCCCCCAGGGTTATGGCTGGCGGTGAGAATGATGCCGCCAATAGCTTTGTATTTCCTGATCACACAGGAAAGGGCCGGCGTGGAGAGTATCCCATGGTGACCTATGATAACACGTCCCACCTGCACAAATGTCACAGATGTAAAGGAAACTCTTGTGCAGTCCTAATTTATCCGCCTGAGAGGAGAAGGCATGATCAAACATTAGGTTAGTGTTTCATATCTCTTAGAAAGACTAACAAGGTGTTCAGTTTCAGTACACAAGTCACAGTTTCAGCCAATCACATGATACTCAATCATTAGCATAGTATAATGTGTCTATTTTTCAGTTACTGACACAGAGTTTGACATTGTTTATCTCATTAGTCCCATAGGGGTTACGGGTCAAAAAGCATTGTCATCTGGACTAGGTGACTATATATTTTTATTGCGTTTCATTTTCTTCAAATTCAGAAACAGTTATTAAAAAGAAAGAAAAATATTGGAATTATTCTTTCCAACCATGAGTCAGGCTTCACAAAGTTTACTAGCAGCACAGGTGACTCTGATGTTCACTCTTCACAACTTTGCTCACTTTTATCCACGCACACAATCCACAGCAGAACACAAAACACTGACCCCATTGGCTGCTGCCATTTGCACAATGACCTCGATGGCAGTTTTGTTGAAGAAGCGCCCATCTCCTCCCAGCACTACAGTGGATCCCTGTCGGTCACGCAGGTCAATGGAGGAGAAGATACTCTGGATGAAGTTGTGCAGATAGTAGGGTCTGGTCTGAAACACACAGACCCTCTTCCTCAGACCACTTGTGCCTGGTCTCTGGTCCGGATAGGGAGCTGTGGCCACTGTGAGCACCTGCAGAGGACCAGGATCCATCCTTGATGGAAACTTCAGACTAAATGTGCAGTTTGGAGACCTATTGTTGAGAGGAAATCCCCAGCCTATCGACATGGGGGGTATTACATTAGCTTAGAATGGGAGGGTGAAGGCTTAGCCCCTCCTTTAGTGCGACGCAGCCAGGAAGCACATGGGGACTTCTGAATCCCAAAATAACATTTCAGTTCAGACCAGTGTGTGGCAAACTGAAGGCGCTGCCCCACACATGTGCAGGGATATCACTGTCAAGGCTCTGGGCCCAGTCACAAAGAAGGGGGCGTGGCCTAAGTGTTATGGGAGCAACTTATCTGGGTGTGAAGGCAGCAGCTGTGTACAGTGAAATGAAGTGTAAAGGGAAGTGTTGCTATGAAGCAGTACTATTTCAGGAGAACAATGTGCAAAAGTGAGAACAGAACATTTTATTGTGATTGCAAAGGGCATTAGAAGAACACACTGATAAATACACAGCTATAAATATGACATGCTTAGTAACAATTCAATTACAATGAAAGTATATCAATTTAGATAGCAAATCTATGCTAAACAACAGTGCCTCCTATAGTTCATTTGTGCTGTCCTAAAATACGTATGGAAAATAAAAATCAACAGAGAATAACAGTAAAATGATAGTAGTAGTACAGACAAAAGTTGATGTGTAGGCCTTCTTTTTTTTTTTTTTATAGAAGTAGTAGTAGTAGCAGTAACAGTAATTGTATTTGTATATGTATCAACAAAATCAACAAATGTTATGTTGTAACACAGTTGTTTGTTGGTTTTGTAAGTGGAATTTAATGAGCTTTTAACTGCGTAATAATCCCTCATAATCAATTTACTCAGAGTGGAATATTGATTTATGGTTGAGTAATCCTGTAGTATCCTGTGTATGAGGCTTGAACATTTCTGTTTTCTCCTATCCACTATCCCCTCCCACATCCCTGTACTTACTTGCAATCATTCAAAAAATTTAAATGAATATCTGATCCTTGTTACGGTGAAATGCCTCTATGATGACTCTTCTAATTTTTGGCAGTTTTGAACAGGAAGTCAATGGTATGGTTAACTCAACAGTTTTAGATCAATATTGTAGTTAGCAATAATCAAAATGGTACCACCAAAAAATATATCTTCTATTAATGTATTGTTACATATGCACATATTCACATTTTATTGTGTACAACAAAGTTGTATAAGTTTATTTTATAAACAAAATACAAGCATAAACATTTAGGTGGTAATGACCGACAATATCCAGAAAATACATCAACAAAAAGCCCTGGGTCAATATGAACTAAAATGCAGGGTTTTGCATGAAATCACAACTTACTATAGCTTTTTATAATTTAATTGATACAGGGTTAAATGACTACCTAAGAACAGCCAACATTTAGAAGAAAATACCATTATTTGATTTTCCATTGTTTTAATGTCCTGAGTTGTCCACTAGAGGTCGCTGTACATTGCAAGTGTTTTCCATCCCGCTCCACTCAAAAGACACCTAAGACCACAGATGAGGGGGAAGCCTGAAGAGGCCACACAGACATTTGGGTAAACAGCTGGAGCCCTTTTTGCTCAATCTCCACTGGATCCCCTTCTTTCGTTCAGGTTTGTACAGGTTAAGACCTTCACATTCATTAAACCACATCCACCTGCTTGAAGTATAATATCTAATAACAAGATCCAAATCAAGTGTATACAGTTTTTACAATTCAAATTTAGAAATAGTTGTGACACATTGTTGCTGTTTATTTATTTCTTGATTCGTTGTTTAAACTATCACATAAAGTTTAAACATAGCTCTTTTATTGTGAATAAAAAGTGTGTTGCAATATTATATTCTCATTTTATACGGGTTTTTACACCTACCCCATACACTGAAAATGTATTTATGTATTTATTTATTTATTTATTATTTTACCGCAGTTGCGAGGAGGCTGGTTGTCATTGTCCTTGTCCTTTGGGTGAGATGAATGACGTAGTCGCGCTGCGGGCTTTCGAGCTCAGATATATATTCAAAAAACCGCCTGGACTGTTTCCACGACTCCAGCTGGATGTGGAGGACGGAGTTGCCCTGGGCAGAAAGAAAGTGGATTCTCCTGAGTCCGAGCCAAATCTCCCCTGAGAGAGACAGAACAATCAATAGAGTTCAACAAGAACTCTATCGCTGAAAGTGCCGGTATCAAGACTGATTCTAATTTATGAACTAACCTTGTAAATCTCCAAATCCACTCTCATACTTTTCCCAATTTCGAGCGAAATTTATGGAGCCATTTGTTCGTCTGGATAACAGTTGTCCCCTTTTTTAATTGAACATCACACACAACTGTGTAATTACATAACAACACACATGGCTGCATGTCAATAATATTACAACTGCTTGGTTGAGAAAACATTAAAAAAAAAAGTTCAATAAAAATGTGGAATGAATGTGGAATAAAAATGTGTAATACATTATTTGGGCTTTTGGCATACATTTCAAAAGATTGTATGTATTTATATATTATATATATAATTTTTAGCTCTTTTTTTTTTTTTTTTTTAAGGCAAAGTTGGGGGGGGGGGGGGGGGGGGGGGGGGGGGGGGGGGGGGGGGCACACTTTTGGATTTGTGGATAAAGAATTTTGCAAGACACAAAATTAAAGTTCCTCTTTTGTATATTTAATTAATATACCAAAGATTAAGTCATCCCTATTTAATGAGATGGAAATATGGAATTTATCTAATTTTGTATTTCCAACCAGAAAAAAATGGACTGCAGCACAATAGAAAAAAAGATGATCAGTGCTTTCACTGTTCTCCTCTCAGAAAGTACATGCGTTCTCTTGAATTTTGAATCGTAACTGAAGTCATTCTTTGTATGGGCATATATTGTTCATTAGTCTTCAAAAAAATCTTTCTTCCGCATTACTTCCTGAATGTGGGCGAGCGCCTCCCACCGTTGTAACGACATCGCCATGACGACGGGAACGAGCTGATTGCGTGAAAGAAAGATATTTTGGAATATGTCGACTTGAAATGGTCTGTTTACGAAATGTATAATGAGGAATTGTTATATCTGTCTATAGATATACATGACTCATGTTTTAAAGATCTGAGATTTAAAACAAGTGTTAAGATAAAAAGTCCGATTTAATAGACAACAAATTTAATTTGCCCATTTAGAGGTTCTAATATAGTTGCCCTCATCATTTTCTGTATTGTTATTAACTTTTCGGTTATTAATTTACAGAATATAATTTGGCCTATATTAAATGATTCCTTGCCATTTTTGCAGCACGATTTATATCAAATGAGAAGAAATGTAAAACATAATAATCAATTCTCTGTTACATAATAGAGTTATGCAATATTTAATTGTATTACATTTTCTTGTGTGTTATTTGCTTTTTTGTATCATGTCGATCTTTAATAAATGAAAATCACACCTGTTTATTAATTTATTTAATAAGAACGATGAACATGAATGAACTTCTGCTGAATAAATGTTAATCTGATTATAGCTACAACTGTAATTTGATCTGCAGTCCTAAGGCAGGTAACAAAACAATACAACATACAAATACAAGGTTAATACAACACAAGGAAATGATCACCTAACTGGTTTGATTTTAGCCAGTTTGAGTTGAGTTGAGAGGAGTCTAGTTGGAGTCATCCGTGCACTGTTTATTATTATTATTATTATTATTATTATTATTATTATTATTATTATTATTATTATTATTATTATTATTATTATTATTATATTATGAATACTGAATATCTCAGTATTTAAGTCAAGTAATCATACAACACAACAACATTTTTTAAAAACTGAAACTCTCATTTTTGTTAACCAGCGATGGCTCTTCGTGCCATTTCTCCATGCTCAAAGCACTGGAGCAGATGTACACTCAATGGTTCCCTCCTTTCTTCATCCTGACAATAACTCCTCTTTCCATGCAGGTTTAGATGTCTGCCACATGATTAAGCTGCTTTGAAATATACTTGCTGAAGGAGGTACACTGCAGACCTCAACAGGAAAGATCAAGCATTCTGTAGAGCTGAACGAGGGAAAAATGACTGACACTGGGAAACAAGCCCGCCCATTCTTCCAGAGCGGACAAACTAAACCAAAAACAAACTCTAAAAGGAAAGCAGGTAAGCGGTACGTGCAACAACTGCAAACAAACTATTAAATCAATCATCTGCTAAAACCACATTTTAATTAAAAGTCTAAAAAACAGCAAATTACCGCATACCTGTGGTGTCGACCACCTGCGCCCAGTCATTCACCCACAAGCCGCACACAGTCCTCAACACGCGGCCCCGTCATATAAAACAATTAACATACAGAAATGAAAACAGATGACACAACTAAAACAACAATTACCAGATCGGCTCTAACAATAGAACACAACCGCGTGCAGACGGCCTGGCCACCCACTGGAACCTGGCACACACAGTGGCAACCAGCCATTTCCCATTTTTATAGGGAAATGCCCCGATGCCAGAGCGAGACCCCGCGATGTCACCCGTCACAACTGGTAGTGCGACGCAGCATCATCCGTGTGAACATCAAGCCCATATTTCCTCCATACAACACACACACACACACACACACACACACACACACACACAGCAAACGCACAGCCGCACACATTTCAGGCTGTGTTTAACATCCACAATGAGTAAAACAATTGGATAAACCCAATGAATTTCACTTGTTCACACCCGTTCTTATTTTCTGCCATCTCAACTAAAATTGCAAGACACCCAATACTTATATACTTAATAACATATTAGGGGTCCAACAATCTTTTTTTTTTTCATAGTCGACTAGTCAGCAATAATTTTTTCAGATTGTTTGATTTTAATATTGTATATAGTGTAAATATATGTTTTTACATGCTCAAAATAAACAAAAACAAATATAATTATTTGAAAATTAAACAAACAGGACAAAGATGTGCAAGAAAAATGTGCAACAAAAACATACAAACATAATGCGCAAAAGCAACTTACTCTAAACTAGCCAAACAATCCTTATAAATTAATTGAATGTTGATTGATTATTATTATGTCTTTCTCTTTGGCACCACCGCACACCTGACGATTTGCCATTACTGCACCTGTGGGGATAAAGATAAGAGGGAAGTTGTAGTTGTAAGTAAACAGCTTTGTCGCCACCTACAGGACAATAATTTATTTGAAAGGGTTCAGAGCTCACCACAGCACTGAAACTGCACTAGTTAAAGTCACAAATGGTTTGTTATTAGCTGCTGACAATGGACTGGACCCACTCCTGGTTCTGTTGGACTTCAGTGCAGCATTTGACACAACTGACCACAATATTCTACTCCAGAGGTTAGAATATGATGTAGGTCTCAGAGGGACAGCCCGCAGCTGGTTTAAATCCTTTTTAGGTACCAGTTTGTTAATGTAAAACAGAGCTCCTCACCTTGTTCTAAAGTAACCTACGGTGTGTCGCAGGGTTTGGCATTAACTTCCACTGCTATGCAGATGACACACAGCTGTATTCATTAATGAAACCCGATCAGACCGATCAAGTAAACACTTAGTACTTGTGTGAAGGATATAAAAACCAGGATGACACTTAATTATCTGCTTCTTAACCCTGAAAAAACCGAGGTCATTGCACTAGGCCCTAAACATCTGCGAGACACTTTATCTGAGCAGATAGTCACACTGGACAACGTCAGTGTAGCCTCCAGCTCCACTGCAAGAAACCTTGGAGTCCTATTAGACCTCATTTAAAGCACATATAAATCAAGCCTGTAAAACAGCCTATTTCCATCTGCGTAATATAGCTAAAATTAGAAAAATCTTGCCCTAAAGCAATGCTGAAAAATGTATCCATGCATTTGTTACATCTAGATTAGATTACTGTAATCGCACCGTGTCCTAAATGCGCCATAAAAAGCCTTCAACTGGTTCAAAAAAGCAGCAAGATTACTAACAGGAACTAAAAGAAGAGAGTGCATTACGCCAGTCCTAGAGTCTCTTTACGGGCTCCCTGTCGAGTTTAGAATCCAATTTAAAATCCTCTTTCTGACTTAAAAGGCCATAAATGACATGGCCCCATCCTACCTCAAATCTGCAATTGTATCATCTCATCCAAACAGAGCGCTCTGCTCTCAAAATGCTGGACTTCTGGTGACCCCAAGAGTCTCTAAAAACACACTTGGAGGTAGAGCGTTTAGCTACCAAGCTCCTATGTTGTGGAATCAACTCCTTGTCCATGTTAGAAAGGCCGACACAGTCTCTTCAAGTCAAACTCATCAAACTCGGTAATGCTACAAATTGCCTCCGATGTAATAAATTTAGAGCCCTGAGAAAATAAAATTATGAAGACTATTCTGGAAAAACATCATTTGGCCCTTATGCTTCGTGACATTATAGACTTTCCACCCCCCAGTCCGAACCTGGACCAGACTAATAATTACATGTCTGCTGTGATTCTTCCTAAGAGCTATCTCTGTCTGCTTGGGGGACTTCCTGAGGTGCCCAGGAAGTCTCAGGCCAAGCCTAGTTTCGGTTTTTCACACTAGGGAATTGTCCTTTTTCCAGTGCGAGACGGTCAGAATGGAAATGCAATCAACTACCTGTCCTTTGTTATTGTACCCAGCTTTTGCCTCTTGGGCCAGTAATTTTCTGTGTGATGCATTTCATGCGACCCTTTTGACCTGTCATCAATAAAAGGAACGTGAATCCCTTTGTGGGGACGTTAGACCAGTGTAGGGACAGACGAGATGACATTGCATTAGGGAGAGATTAATTCTGATTGTACAGAATGAAACCATTCACTTTTGAGACAAGACAACTCTGTACTTTTGTTTTACTTTATTTCTTGATAACCGTTAAAGATGTTTTTTTTCCACGACAAGCCTCAGCACAGAAGGTACAGGGAAGTGAGCAGTGAGCTACTGCAATTGAACTGAAATTACAATAAATACAAATTCTTGCTGCCTACAATTCTGTAACTATTATTCAATTCACGTTACGACACCAATCAGACAAACATACTCCACGTCAACGTTCATCCTGCCCAGTGATGACAACGTTAAAACTGTTGGTTATAGTCACGTGATTATTGCGATGCAGCAGCATCCTGGTTGCCATCCAGCCAATCATTTCTTCATAAAACAACACACATTTCAGGCTGTGTTTAACTTCCACAATGAGTGAAACAACTGGATAAACTTACCCACAAGGCCAATGATCACTTTCTCGTGTCCATTATTTTGCTCTGCCATCTGAGCTGAAATTGCAAGATAAACAATACTTAAATATTGTAATATTTTTGCTAAAAATAATATTTAATGAACAAAATAATCCAGGGATAAAATGCAAAACTCACAGCCACCAGGACACAACAGATGTGGACAGGACAACGACAATGGACCAACAAAAGACAAAGGGAATAATGGGTCTTAAATACACAGATTACACAATAGGAGCGTTCGTGTTTTGCTGAGCCTCATTTGGATGGTCGACGAGAGTTGGTGTAAAGACGAACGATAACTTCAGAATGGTTGAAAGCGATTTTTTTACGCACTCATCTATTACAACGAACTCGACGAAATAGTCAAATGGCGACTTAATGAAAATAATCAGAAGCCTCGAAGGTCAGGTATTTGAGCCAAAGGTAGAAGGAAAAACTAAAATTGAAAAACAGAGGGTACTTTCACTGTTCAATGCTTAAGCCTAAGTGAAAAAGGATCAAACAATTGCCTAGTAAATAAATAAATACGCCATAAATTATAATTATAATGACGCATGGTAGTCTTGTGATGGAAGACTGTTATAATATTTTCATATGGGAGTTTTACTGTTAGCAAAATTTTCTCTGCAATATATTGTTCTGTTTCCATACTTGACAGCAGATCGTAAGGGAGATGTTTTAGTTTTTCTTCTTCTTTTTGACAAAAGGTGCCGTAAGTGGCAATGTCTATCATTTTTTAAAATAAAGAGATTGGTGGAATAAATATTGTGCATTATTGAGGTGCAAAACGACACCCCTGCCACATGGACATTGTCAGTAACAGCCAATAAAAATAGGTTAACTATGTACTGAAGCCTCAGCGCAAAAGGGACAGGGCAGTGAGCAGTGAACTAGTGCAATTTAACTGAAATTATAATTAATACAAATTCTTGCTGCCTACAATTCAAAAATCTTCTCTGTTTTAGTCCTGCTTTGGTCCTGCTTTAGGCCTGCTTTGGACCTGCTTTAGACCTGCTTTAGACCTGCTTTGGACCTGCTTTAGACCTGCTTTAGACCTGCTTTAGACCTGCTTTACTGCTTTAACCTGCTTTAGACCTGCTTTAGACCTGCTTTAGACCTGCTTTAGACCTGCTTTAGACCTGCTTTAGACCTGCTGTAGACTCCCTTAAACCTGCTTTAAACCTGCTTTAAACCTGCTTCATAATTTATCCATGTTTTTCTGGTAGATATAGTCTGT
Source organism: Chaenogobius annularis (assembly GCA_015082035.1). NCBI lineage: Eukaryota > Metazoa > Chordata > Actinopteri > Gobiiformes > Gobiidae > Chaenogobius > Chaenogobius annularis. Next base: position 1,240,475 of record BJKM01000100.1, on the reverse strand, counting down.
TTAGACTTGGTTTAAACCTGGTCTTGGTCCAGGTCTGCTTTGCACTTGTCAAGTGAGGTTTCTGGTAAACACTTGGTTTGCATTGCCTGCATTTTACGACACCAATCAGACACACATACTCCACATCACTGTTCTCAGCATAACTGCCTGCCAGGTGATGTTGACCCATCTTCGTCACTGTCTTTCATGCATATATGTCTCTGTTCAAGCAACAGTTCTAAATGCAGAGTCCATGTGACCTAACATATGTCGGACCATATAACATTTCTGTAACTTCAGCAGTTCTAAAACAAGTGGGATTTGCACTTGGTCAACAGCATACATTCATTGAAGCTTTGTAAGACAACTGAAAATGCTAGCATAAATGTTAGCACAAAGAGATTACATTTTCCACAATTCCTCCCATTTGGTTACATAATCATTTGACCACTAAATAAAAAATGTAATCAACATAAATCATTGAATAACTTCGAGGTGCAAAATGCAACCTCTCCACAGATTATTATTTTGTTTACTTTCACCTTTATCATTCAAAACCCCACGATCAATGAATGAGTCTCTGAATGAGTTTTTGTCCACATCTATACCTTTATAAAGTCTGAGTCAAGTAGTTTATGTCCATGCAGTCAAGACGTATGATTGAGTGGTCGTAAGTAATAGTACCTGAGGAAAAAATTGTCATGCAATAGCAGCAGTAAGTTGTCTCTCCACAAGAGCCCAGAGACAAACATCTGCATAAGCAACAATGCAGAGATTAAACAAAAGAGAAAAATCTTTATATTTGTCAAAAGTTATTGTCTGCTTGTAAAAATTATCAAGACAATGTTGAAGTTGTGTCTCCAAATTTAGTTGAGTTATTAGTTACTTGAAGTATGAAAGTTATAGCAGACATTAGTTTCACTAATAGTCTTTTAAGTGAAAATTTTGAGCATGCACAATCTCTTTATTCATAGTGGTCACAGTGTTTTGTACCCATTTTACATCTCTATTACTTCAGAAAAAACTCTCATGGATTCTTTGGACTTATCTGCAATAGATTTTAGAACAGTTATTTGAATATATCCTTCAAGTGTTTCTAACTTCTGCTCCAATCCTATGGAATAGATTCCAGTATCAGCAGTTTTAGAATTCTTAAAAGACACTAACAAGGGACTCAGGGAGGAGGGAGCCAAAGTCAGTGACCAATAGGCCCATCCCAGTTGGTTTCGATGGCCCATTACCAGGGTTCCCGCCCTGTGGGCAGGGCTTTCACAGAGTAGGATATAAACCTGAGTTCTCAGACTTGTTTCACTGATTGAGAATGACTCTTGAATGAGAGTCGAAACATTTTGTTTTTCTAAAACAGAGTCCAGATGACTACAACTGAATCTTTTTTTTACAATGGAACACTCCTGGACGAATGAGGAATTACATCGACGCAATAACAAAAGATTACATTTTGGCAGATTGTATTTATCCTTACTTTGTTTGCAATTGGAAGTATCTGGTAATGATTGATGTCTAATTTCAATATTACAAAATGTATGGTTTTGTAATCATGAAAATCTATTTTCCAATTGTGGCCCAAATTCAAGTACCAGTGAACTCCTGGTGCTTTTACAGTATCGAACATTCTTAGTATTAGCTAATCTTTGGCACATTATTATAGTACCGGTATGTGTTTTGACATGAGTCTTGATTTCACTTAAGCAAACAACTTAAACATAATTTGTGTCATCAATGCTAACTCAATCAAGATTCAAGTACATCACATAAATCAAACACTATATTGTAAATTTGTTCCTCATTCCATCCTCTCGAGAGGGGCTGGACGCTCCACTTCTCTGGTGTTGCCTACGGGGAAAGGCGGCGGGCTGGTGTGGGTTTGCTTATTGCCCCACAGCTCAGCCGCCATGTGTTGGAGTTTACCCCAGTGAACGAGAGGGTCGAGTCCCTACACCTTCTGGTTGGGGACAGGTCTCTAACTGTGGTGTCGGCCTACGGGCCGAACAACGGTGCTGAGTACCCGGCCGGTCGGTGCACTGTCCAGTACCCCTCCCAGAGACTCCGTTGTTCTACTGGGGGACTTCAACGCCCTCGTGGGCAACGACAGTGACACCTGAAGAGGAGTGATTGGGAAGAATGGCCTCCCTGATCTAAACCCGAGCGGTGTTCAGTTATTGGACTTCTGTGCTAGTCACGGACTGTCCATAACGGACACCATGTTCAAGCACAAGGGTGTCCACCAGTGCATGTGTCACCGGGACACCCTATCAATGATCAACTTTTTTGTGGCGTCATCTAACCTCCGGCCGGGTGTCTTGGACACTCGGGTAAAGAGAGGGGCGGAGCTATCAACCGATCACCACCTGGTGGTGAGTTGGATGCGGCAGAGGAAGCCGGACAGACTTGGCAGGCCCAAGCGCATAGTGAGGGTTGACGGGTCTGTTGGGAACGTCTTTGCTGAGCCCGCTGTCAGCAGGGTCTTCAATTCACACCTCCGGGAGAGCTTTTCCCAGATCCTGGGGAGGCTTGGGACATTGTGTCCGAGTGGACCATGTTCTCGACCTCCATTGTCAATGCGGCTGCTCGGAGCTGTGGTTGCAAGGTCACCGAACCCGGTGGTGGACACCGGAAGTAAGGAATGCCGTCAGGCGGAAGAAGGAGGCATATCAGGCCTCTTTGGCTTGCGGGACTCCTGAGGCCGTTGACGGGTATCGGCGGGCCAGGCGGGCCGGGCCCGCAGCTTGTGCTGTCACAGAGGCAAAAACCCGGGCTGGGAGGAGTTCGGGGAGGCCATGGAGAAGGACTATCGTCGGTCGGACCCCAAAAAAATCTGGCAAAACCGTCCGACGCCTCAAGAGGGGAAGCAGTGTTCCACCAACACCGTTTACGGTGGCGGGTGGGGACCTGCTGACCTCGACTGAGGATGTCGTCGGACGGTGGAAGGAATACTTTGAGGACCTCCTAAATCCCACTGTCACGTCTTCCGAAGAGGAAGTAGAGACTGAGGACTCGGAGGCTAACTCATCCATCACCCAAGCCGAAGTCACTGAGGTTTTGGCAAACTTCCTCGGTGGCAGGGCTCCGGGGTGGATGAGATATGCCCTGAGTACCTAAAGTCTCTGGATATGGTCATGAGCTTTGGTAGTGACCGAAAGGACAAGATTGCGGATACAAGCGGTCAAAATGAGTTTCCTCCGCAGGGTGGCTGGGCGGTCCTCAGAGATAGGGTGAGGAGCTCAGTTCACACGGGAGGAGCTCGGAGTAGAGCCGCTGCTCCTCCACGTCGAGAGGAGCCAGCTGAGGTGGCTCGGGCATCTGTTCCGGATGCCTCCTGGGCGCCTCCCTAGGGAGGTGTTTTGGGCATGTCCTACCAGGAGGAGGGCCCGGGGAAGACCCAGGACACACTGGAGGGACTATGTCTCTCGGCTGGCCTGGGAACGCATCGGGATCCTCCCGGAGGAGTTGGAGGAAGTGTCTGGGGATGAGGAAGTCTGGGAGTCCCTGCTTAGACTGCTGCCCCCAGATAAAGCGGAAGAAGATGGATGTTCTTCATAACAAAATTCGGTAAGTTTCAGTTATACTTGTCGTTTTACTCCTCTCAGTGCTCTTTGTGTCAGGCTTTGCCTGTGTCAGTGTTCAGACGGATGTCATTTGTCACCTTGATAAGAGCAGTCTCAGTGCTGTGATGAGTGGAGAATGTTTCACTTTTGTAATGCTTTCTAATATTAAAATGTCCATGGCAAAGTATGCAGCCTGTGCTGGTTTAAGTTTTTAAGTTTTATTGTCATGTCAGTAAACAAAATGCACAAACTTTGCTTCGGAACAATATAAAACATTGAAGAGTAAAATATAAACTATGATCAAATACAGGCATGCAAAAATGTGTTGTAGACTCTGAATATAAAAACAAAAATGTACAGTTTATTTTAAAAAGGGAAGCACTCAGTTTATGGACAGGCCATGCCTCATGTGAAAGCTCACAACCTCTTCGACACACTTCATTCAAAATTTATATTTGCAAACAGCTCAAATAAATCTTAAACCGAGTTTCAGTTTTCCAACATGTAACAAAGAGCCAGTTTGTTACCACTTTTCACTATTTGCACTTCAAATTACATTTGGCACTTTAATTGCACAGAGCACTTTAAACATCAAGATGCACTTTCAAATAGACAATTGCACAAAATTGATGTCAGATATTTATTGAAGTAATGTCCCATTTTATCCCTTTTTTAGCTCTAGCGCACAGGGGAACTTTAATTGAAGCCATCTGTCCTGGAGGGAAAAGGGAGACAAATTAAATTATTAGGTTAATTGGATCTGTGCAATATTTGTGTTTAATCCCTTATAGTAGGGGTGTCCAAACTTTTTTCACCGCATTTTGAAACTTATACGGAGCAGAGGGCCACCGACAACAAAGTTAATCATTCGAAATTTTGCATTTGGCATAGTTTTGATGAGCCTCCACACCTTTTAAGACTTGGAACATTAATGTTACGTTGGTATAACATCAAAATGCTTGAAAGTTTTAAAATTTTACTGTAAAAAGTACTACTTTTTGTTGTTTGGACCAACTTAGCGGGAAGCCGGGGGGACAAAAAAATTGGTGGGTATGTTCAGTGGGTATGGCTCTGTTTATTTGTTTGTTTGTTTGTTTGTTTTTTATGGAAGTTTTATGAGCTCTCTCTCTCGCTCTCTCTCTCTCTCTCATAATGTAACATTATGGATACCAACCGCCATAAAACACCACCAAAGAAGTCCTTGTTCTGCTGCTGGAGAAGACACAGCTTATTGCCTCCATATTTTTTGCACTTTAATTTGATTGAAAATGAAAAAGATGTGGACCACGTCAATGTCAAGTATTGCTCAGCAAAATTAAATTTTGTATTCATAATTGCTAAATCTTCCCCCATAAGCACATTTTACCATCTTAGTTCTGATCTCAGGGACCAAGGTGACACTGGTTTACTGCAGGCTACAATTGGGTTCAGACTTTACACATATGACTTTGTAGCTGTTTTTTTGTCCAAGACCAGTTGATATATTCAAACATTTTTGTAGTACATATAATTTTAATAAATGTATGCATGTTTTTATTTTATCAAGCTATTTATATTGAAGGGAGACAGAAAAGACAGAACTGATACAGAAAAGCAAATGCATCATCAACAATTCTTTTGCAACGTACTGAGTGTGTTCTTGGAAGTCATCACAGACATCACACTGGATATATGTATTAACTCTCTGCTGAGGCAATTGTCCCTGTTTGATTCATGTGTGACATTCTTTGTTGTCTGATTTTTTTTGGGTTCACAAATAATGTTTTGTGTTTTTTTCTGTTATGGTACATCTGTAGTATTGCAAAAACAATGAACGAGTATGTTTCTGAATGAGTGCTGTGGTTACTTTTCTGAGAACAAGCACGACAACTGCGTTAACTGATGAGAAATGTTCCGATTTGACCAGCTGAGCCCTTGTTCAGATAAACGTTAGAATCAAGTGATCAAACTAAACCAAGTTGGTTATTGCTGAAAAATACCTTGAAAATCATCACTTTGAAACTTGCTTCTCTACAGATCTCCCCTTGGTGATGTCATCTGCTTCTCTACACGTATAGACAAGTTTAATGCCATACTGTTGAAGTTCCAGGCAAAGCAATAAACAAGCGGGTTTTTTATTCTCCACCAGAAAAGTTACAAACATTTCTTTAAAATTGTGCTCTGTACATTCTAAGAAATTTGTGATATGAATTTTCTGACATATCACCCACTGTACATAGGTCTATTACCCTTCACCATGAGAGCATTGATCTCCTCCACTTGTTCACTCATGACCAGCCCCTGGGTGGTCAGTCTCTCCTCCATCTCAGTCTCACCTCCAAACCCTCCACTTTGTTCTGCAGACAGCTCTACTTCTGTTGGATCGAGTCCACTTTGGATTAGATCTGAACCGACAAATCCTTTATCTCTTCATTACTGGCCTTCAGCATGACTGTAGTTTTCTTCAGCTCCTCTTCCACTTCTTTAATCTCACTAGCCAGCGCCGAGAGCTGATAGAACAAGTGGTCAGAAATGTTCAGTTTGTGCACAATGTCATTTATCTGTCCCTTTGTTTTCTGCTAAAATTCTCAGACTCTGGCCCAGCTGGAGAAGGCCTGTGGCCAGAAGCCGGACCTCATCCAAAGCAGCAAAATCAGAGCGAATTTCTTCTGTTGGAGAAGTTGTAAACTGCAAACCAGACCAATCCGGCATACGTCACATACTATGAAAATCTTGTCATAACCAGCTTCAACCTCGTCTTTTCATTTTTTTTTACTTATCTGTTAGGCCAATTTTTTGTTCTTCCAAACCGGACACCCTGCGCCAATTCTGTCCATAAAAACGATGAACAGAACCAGTGACAAATTGCAGCCCTGGGAACAGGTCTGACTTACTGCCAGCAATGCGAGCACAGCTCCTGCTCTGGTCCTACAGGGACCGGACAGCTCTGAGCAAAGGGCCCCGGACCCCATACTCCCGGAGAATCCCCCAAAGGACACCCCGAGGTACACGGTCGAAAGCCTTCTCCAGATCCACAAAGCACATGTGGACTGGTTGGGCAAACTCCCATGAACCCTTGAGGACCCGATGGAGAGTCTATACTCTCCATACTATACTCACTGGACCAGCTCTATAGCATGCTACCACAGCTCTGAGCAGCCGCTCGGAGGTCGAGAACATGGTCCACTCAGACTTAATGTCCCCAGCCTCCCCCGGGATTAGGGTTTGGCACTCTCTTCATTCATGTGCAGTTGGAGCAGGAGAGACTGTAGTAACAAGGTCGAGACCCTGGATTATCTCTGTTAAATGTTATCTCAACCAATAAGTGCTGCATGTTTGATCAGCAAATAGAGCCCACCTGTCGGTCGACACCTAGACTTTGACAATATCTACACACATAATCTGATTTCACTGCAGAAAGGGCAAAGGGGTAACCAATGCCAAAGAGAGTCCAGCGGGGAAGTTCTGAGATGAAAACAAGTTCTAAAATAGAACATAATGAGCTTTTAATGTGCTTGGATGTCATGCAAGTGCTAATCCTAATATTAGACCTGGGATATTGCTGATGCCTCTTTTGGCCTTTCAACTCATCACTTCAACAAGCAACATCTTAAACTCAGTGCATATCCTCCTTCTTTTTTATCAACTGAACATTATCTTAATGTAATGTAATGTTAGTGTGTACATAACTTCTTTTAAGGTATTTTTTATTTATTTAATTCTTTACTTAACAGGGAGTGCGGCCAAAAAAAGACAACCGTTAAAGCCGATGGAGGAAAACATGGACCAAACTGACTCAAGCAGGAATCAAACCCAGGCGCTCTGGTACATGGCACACTAACATCCAGGCAACAGATGAATAATAATAACACAATAACATTTGGACACTCAAATCGCTTTACATTGTTACATTACTTTAGTCACTAAGTCCAAAACCTGATGGTGGTAAGCCATCTTCTTTGGCCAAAAGTGCCCTGAGGAAGACTGACCAAAGCAAGGCTGCCAATCTACACCATCAGCTCTGCTTTGACCACAACATATCAGACACACAATATTCATAAACAGGAATGGTGGATTGTACCCAAGGAGTCCGAGCGGTAACTGATACTCTTTCAGATTGGTGGACGAGTGCTCTAAAACACTGAGATGTTGCCTCCCCTTTGTTGGCAACTCACTAAGAATTGAGGACATGCGAACAGTTGAGGATTCACTAAAACACATTAGTCAAAAACAATGTAATTATTCAGTTGCAGATTGAACAATTTCATGGACATCCAGTAAATACCAACAGCAAAAGACCATGGGCACCCCGGTAATAAATAAATAAATAAATACATTAAAAAAAAATATATATCAGTTTATAACCTCTCCTCTAATAATTTATAGTATTATATATATATATATATATATATATATATATATATATATATATATATATAAATAACTAACACACTATAGCTAACACACACACACACACATACATATATATATAAAATCTTTTTTCAGCAGAGCAGTGACTAAAGTGAAAAGAAAATTAATATCCTGCTGCTTTCTGATCCCTGCAATTTACTTTGTGGTACCAAAATGGTCTTTCAAAGTTAATAATTAATAAGTCAATTTTCAGTCCTTATTTTGAGTTAATTACAAACTTGGTATATAGTCCAGATTACTCTTTTCTAAAGCCCCTCTTTGAGCAGACCGCTGTATGTTTCCTTCTGCCCAAGTTTTTGCTTATGTGGTCAGTCTGTCAGCAGCCGTTTGGCCTAATGGAGTATTTTTTTTTATTTTTATGTCTTCTCTCCAAGTCCAACCACAATCCCGCTCGGAGTCAGTTGTCTGCCTGTGTAATGGAAAAGAAGAATTTAACAGTAGTTTGAGCTTATTTCTTTTCCATCTTTTGGAGGACAAAGCAGCAATGGGGCTCTTACTTTAGATCTCTTTCTGGTAAATGTATTCAGCTGATTCATTTTCGTTTAAAATAAGTCTGGGGTGTTAAGTCAGTGTAAAGTCTGAAATATATTACTACAATCCAAACTTGAAATGCTAGTTCTGTTAAAATCCTATAATATACCCTATTATATATCAATGTAAAGAGGAAAGAAACCTCAAAAAACAGGAGAATAACTGAGTCAGCTACAGTAATAATTTAATTTATTCCACAGAATGGCTTCAATATAAAAAATAAATCTGTGTAAATGTGTCAAAACGCTTTCAACAGCAAAGAAGCCAAAAAAGATGGCCGAAAGCTTAGTTGTTGTAGTTTTGACAGTAAACTTTAACCTCTGATGTTCATGTATTGCATAATGGCGGCTGCGTTACAGAAGAAGATGCTGGTGACATGTTGAAAGGGAACTAGAAAGTATGACAAGTATGCTCAGTGAGAGCATTAACCCCATGGACACTGGCACTCAGCTGTGTGCTCTGCCCCTCTTTGTCTCATTATATGGGTCGTACTGCACATAACATGGGATAGTGTTACACACACTGAACAGAGGCGGTCTGAGTCATCTGAAACCGTAAGTTCACTCCGCACGCCATTAACTCTTGCCCCATACCACATTATTTTGACATGTTGTCGCTGTGTGTCCCAAAAGAGCTACTTCTTTCTCATCCTCCACCTCTGACTTCCGATTGGTCAGTATGCGGGGGCAGTGGGCGGGGCTGACCACAACATCTAACCCTGTCAGTCTTCTTGGACAGACGGCGTGTTCCCAAGCCCCTCCTAAGTCTGGACTCCCCTCCACACACATCCACACGCTTCTGTTATGGCAAGGCAACACTCTGGCATTTCCAAAGGACCACCAGGAGACCAGCAGACAAGCCCGAATGGACTGACAACAGCAAAACACAGCACATACTATCCCCCAAGGTAAGCTAGTAAATTATCTTCATATCACATCTGTTGAATTCTTAATCAAGGCAGTGATGCTCTAAAATGGTAACCTTGACTATGTTCGATCCAGGGCAAAATTCCGGGTCAGAGAGGCAAATAACTGCTAACATATTAAATGAGACATGGGGCAAACCACTTAACCTATGCTGAATACTAATCTAGAGGATAGCTTTTATCGATTAAATGTTAACCCATATATTTATTGCAGTACTCAACAGAGAAACTGCTCTTTCTATTTCAATCTTGCTGTGTGTTAACATGCCATGCTTTCCCATCGGGGCATGAAGTCCCTGGCATTTGTTTGATCCACATGCCGTAGAATGAGACAATCTGGCACAATCAAAAGTCTGATCCGCGTTAGTTTTGGATAACGAATTCTCCAAGAAGACTTAATATAAATATACAGGCGTCTACAGCCATGCAGGAGTTTTATGGAAGGAATAATGAAGATGAATTAAGAGCAGACGAATGCAAAGTTTCAGTTTGTTTGAATGGGAAAAAACACAGTCTCTACAGCCAGGAGGAGAGGAATGAATTATATTTTCCAGGAATACTTTCTGAAGATGGCAATAAAGTTCAGGTTTACTGCAGATATGCATCACTAGAACATTGTAAATATGTTGAAAAGCTTAATCACTGTCTATTTTAGAATAAGTACGTAATTTCGATTCCATTGTGTCCATAAAGTGCATTTGTGGTTTACAAAATAGAATGAAAGGGGTGGTGCCCGTGACTGTGTGGGCACAATATAGTGCAATGTGTTCAGACTGGCAGCTGGCAAAGTATTTTCCCCTCTCGTGAACTTCGTGGATAAAAAAAGTACAGGATACTATTATAGACAGACAACATAAAGAGACAACCACAAGTTACAGAATGAGAGTCTGTACCGCGATTTATATATATATATATATATATATATATATATATATATATATATATATATATATAATATTATAATGAATAATAATGATGGCATTTTTAGCTTAAATGTATATAAACAGAATTGTTTACTTCCTGCGATCACAAAGTTGTAGTAGTTGTGGTAAGTCAAAATAATAGATTGTACTATCCAGTATTTTTTGTCATTTTTGTTAACCAGTCTTAGTCTTTTAACAATATCTAAGGACTTTTTAGTCAGAGGTATTTTTCTTCATAAAATATCAACACAGTCTGTGTGTCTTGAGTTAGCATTTCATTTGTGACTTGGAACAAGAATGCTGTGGACAGAGATGTTGTGATTATGGGTTTAGGCTGATGCAGAGAAAGGGATCTGTGAGGAGTCGCATTTACACAGAACTTTTGAACAGCTGCGGTGAGAAAACTAAACACAAGTCTACATTACTTTATTCTGAAATGAGGTGAATTTGACTCTATGTTTTGAGAAGAACGTCTTGACAGAGCGGAGTTCTTTAGTTGGGGCCTGGTTTGGGGCAACGGAAATATTTTACGTTTCATTTCTTCGGGTTTCCTGTGAGGCGAGCCTACAGACTACTAAGTGTGGTAGATTTCAACCTGTGCTAAAATATGCACAGTATGAAATAGTTTCTCTTCAAGAATGTCAAAATTAGAATTAAACTGACACTTAGCCTGTGACAATTTGTATTCTTAATCCACTACTTTACTGTAACTTGACAGAGAGGACACTGTCTTGTAAGGCGGTGCAGTTTATCCCATTTCAAATCATGCTTTCAATTATTACTCTCTTAAATTACAAAAACGTTGTAATCAAAAATACAATTTAATTCACGTCTGTTCAGAATGATGGTGTTCTGTTTGTGTGAATGAATGAATGAATGAAAAGGTCTATACTTTAGGTCTACATATTAATTTTGACATTTATGAGCCAAAATCTTAATTGTGTTTTTTGCCATAATCAGCAGCACTAATGTAATGTATATATACAATTATCAGTGTTTTATCATATGCACTGGCTTGTGATTGATGTAAATTGTGAATGAGTCAATTTGTTAGTTCAGGTCAGAAGTGAATATTCAAAGCTATCAATGGTGAAATAAAATTCAAGGTGAAAATAATCTGTTATTATTGCTTTTATTTGCATATTTAATTATTGTATTTTTGGTCAGATTATGACACCACCCACTGTTTTGCTGTAAATGATGGTCTTTCGTTGTGCATGTTAGACCTACAATCTTCCTGTTTGTCTCTCAGCAGGTAATAATTAGATTAAGTCTCTGGGAGTGGTTTGTGTTGTTGTAATTTGATTTGGTGGTACAGAGCAGACACAGTCATCTATCATAGACACTGTAACATTGGTAAAGTTTTGTGCTCCCTTCTATGGCAACAGTGTGTGTTTGCAGAGACTTGATGATAGGCCAGACAGTGATATTTATTGCAATGTGAGCAGCAACAGGTGCACTGGGCACAATCTGATTCCTCTCTGAGGAAGCTTGTATTAGGTTTATATAGTTGTTTTGTCTCTAAAGTTAACAGAATTGGATTAATTGCAATAAAATCACAATTAGTAAATCTCAAACACTGCAATTAAGTGACATCATTTTTTATACAAACAACTTATTGTCTTAAAAACAGGCTAACCCTGTAGTTCAAACCTCTACAAACATGTTCTGAAATGCATGACTTAAAATATCAAACACTTTACTCATGTGCACTCAGATTTCAGTGAGGGTGACAGAGATCATAGCTCTCTTACAGAACATAGTTACCCTTCTTATGTTCTAACAAAGTATGATATTGCTGTCAGTAGGAATGTTAGTCGACAATTGTGATTATTTCGGTCACACTATAATCATAAGACCTTTTTAATTTCAATCTATAGTCCAAAAATACATCTAAGTCTTTTTTATTTGTCTGTATTTGAAACATGTACTTGTCATTCAGAAATGAAGCTAGCGTAAATTAAGCCTGAAAGACCTAACTCCACCCAATCCTCCACGTGGCACGCCGCACCTCCTCTGCTCCCAATCAGCGCACAGTCTGCCCCATTTAAACCCTCATGCCCTCTTTCAATCTGTGCAGCAAACCACCACCTCCCCATCTCCTCCTCTTCATCCCTTACATCGGCTTCATCATCCTTTTTACCCTCCTCCATATCTACCGGCACCAGTCTCCAGGCCCAGGGGGAGACATCTATCATAATTCTATTATGGCACGCCCATAATCGCAATGTCTTCTGCCGGGGTCTGTGCGCCAAGTAACCCATGTAATAAGCTTGCTAAATGCTTCTTTCTGTTTCTTGTCTGAGTCTCTCCAGAGTGAAAGTTCAATTTCATAAAACTGGTGACTACCATGAAGAATATTAACTTGTTAGACGACAAGGAATGAAAGAAATTGAAAGATTTATTTGCTGTTTGTCATGGTCTCGGTAATTGTGAATATTTGTTAAACTTTGATATTGTGACATAATAGCTGTCATAGGAGCTGATCAAAAATGGATGCTGGGGGTTAGTTACTTTAGATCAGGGCTATTCAACATACGGTCCGGGGGCCAAGTCAGGCCCTCCAAGAGATTTAATCCAGCCCACCACCCATTTTCCAAATATTACAACAGTAACAAAAAATCTTGTTTACTAGTTTAATTCTGGGTTAGTGCTAGTTTACACCTGGTTTTGTCTTGGTTTAGTTCTTGTTTAATTCTGTTTGGACCTGTTTTGATTCTGGGTTAGTCCTGGTTCAGACCTGGTTGGTACTAGTCTAGTCCTAGTTTAATTCTGGTTCAGTACTGGATGGGCAATTTTGCAAAGCTGTTTGTGAAGAATTTTGTATGTCATTTCTAACAACAAATCTAATCTATCTGTATGCATTGTAATGTATTAACTGAATTTATTAAAACAGCGTTGGGGAGATTTCGTGCATCCCAACATTTTGTTATAGCGTGTTGTGCACCTCTGGCCCAGAGGCCTTGACCTTCTGAAAAATTTGGCCCTTGAGAAACTTAAGTTGAATAGCCCTGCTTTAGATAATGTATTACCTCTCTGGGTACTCCGGCTTGTTTTGTGTCTATGACTTTGCGTTAACCCAGTGATGAGCTGGCCCTTGTCCAGAGTGTCTAAGGCCCAAAGTCACTAGGAAAAGCTCCAGTCACCCGCAATCCCTAACGGAAACAAGCTGTAGAAGATGAATGAATAATATAACATTGAATGCCTGTTTTGAATGGTAATGTGAATAGAATTGGCCCATACATTTACAGGTTGTTGGATTTGGTCTTTGGGTACTATATTGCAAGCTGTTATTGGGGTTGAAAAAGACACATTTAATAGCTCTGTGGCCTGGAGGTCACGCAAGCCCATTCAGTAAATAATGTGAGAACGTCAGGGTGTTTATCTGTAATTTTTAAAATGGCTGCAGTTTAGCTCTTGCTATCAGAATAACTGTGTGAATGGTGGCGGTTAGAATTCCCAGCAGAGGTTTTGGTGGTGCGCGCCTGTTTACTGCATAGCTCACATTGTTTGGGGCTGTGGCCGAGCTCCCCACAGGACACGGAGCTGCCACAGAGGCTGGTGGTGGTCAGGACGGGGGGGGGGGGGTGGGGGGGGGGGGGGGGGGGGGGGGGGGGCACACGGAGGTGAGGGGGAAAGTACTTGGAGGCATTGGAAAGTGATTTATGATGGTGTCAGTGAACCACAGCTTGGGGGGGAGCCGGAGGGAACTGAAGTGTCTCAAAGTTTAGGTTTGCCAAGAGGGGATGGCACCAATGCCTGGCATACTAGAAGGCTATTTCATATTTATCATGATTCTCGTGTCTTTTATTTCTTTTAATGGTTTTGCATTTTTCCTTTTTTGATACAGTTATTCTTGGTTGTTTTATTGCTTAGGACTAGCGCTAAATAGAGCTATATTTTATACATCTGTTCTTGCATCATTTACATGTATTGTGCAACACTTTGGAAATGGTTTCTGTTCATGAATTATACTATATGAATAAAGTGGATTGGATTCTAAGAAATATGTTCAAGGTATTTTGTTTCAGATAAGTAATGAAACATCTAGTTTGTAATCTGCTTCAGATGTCATATTTTCTTTTCTTGTTGCTGGTTAGTTTAGCAATTGAGTTGGATTATTTTGAATGAGTGAAGTAAATGCCAAATAAATGTTTTTGATTTATAATAACTTCATAAATATCTGTACCGTCCTTGGCCTTGACAGTTTGAACTTTGTATTGGACATTGTGATATAATGTCTGGCTGTGGTCTATGCTCTTTGAGGGCTTTTGGTTTAAGCTGTGTGTATGAGAAACAATTTGATAGCTCACACAAACATAAAACAAGCAACAAAGAGACAAATGAATGGAATAAAACTTACCAAAATATAGAGGCGAAAATGCAGAGGGGTGGAAGATGGTGACTCAGAACAATGGTCAGGCTGTATTTATGTCTGTAGGAGTGTGTTTTCCTCCTGGCCAAGGCTGCAGAGGAAAAAGTCCAGAGTTATTTTCAACTCTCATCCTCCTCTCTCAGGGCTGTAATCAAGAGAACGTCAGCTGAACCACTGGTGAATAATGAGTGCCCAATGCATGAAAGAAATGAAGGGGCCAGAGTGTGAGAAAACAGGCAGGTTTGAGGCAAAGGTGAACTCCGCAGGGAAATGAAAGTATGTTTTGTTTTGTGAGACTGAGGGAAGGAGGGAGCAAGACGGAGATGCAAGAGGTAGATTTGAGTGGAATGTAAAGATGTCATAAAGATGTTCCATGTGGTTATAAAATCCCATAAAACACCCCCCAGCTCATGGTCAGTTCATGGAGCAGCAGCAGCGGCAGAAACTCGGAAAGATAACCAAAGCAATGTTTATTCATTCATGAGTGCATGTTTGTGTTGACATGAGTTTTCTTTGTGTTGACAGATTCTGAAGTTACCATCGGATCCAAGTTATTTGCCGAAGCTGACATAATGATGGAGGGGCAAAACGGTACGTCAACTGAATCTAAACAGGACTTATCTGGGAAGATCAGTGATGTGAGTGCACTGATGAAGTGTAAAATTATGACCACTGAAAAGTTAAGGAAAGCAGGGTGATGTAAGAAGGGGAAATGTGTCTTTACTTGGCACCTGCTACATAGTTTGTGGAATATTATGTTAGCTGTATGCCATGAACAACAACAACAATGAATATAACATAAGTCATTTTGGATGTGGTGAAAAAAAAGTTGTATGCGGAAAAAAATGAGGTAAGCAAGAAGCAAATAATACTACAGTATATGTTTCAAATTGTAATAAACTATGCTTATATAGATCAGCTCCAAACTGCAACTATAAACTTTGATCCCTTTTTGTCTGTAAAAGTGTAAAACATTAATTTGAGTCTAAATCTTTCAGGAAATGGATTTGCTCATAAAACCAATGGATACAAAGGGAAGCCCCCATACTCAGTGGAGACTCCATATGGCTTCCAGCTGGATTTAGACTTCCTTAAATATGTGGACGACATTGAGAAAGGCAACACAATCAAACGCGTCTCCATCCAGCGCAGGAGTAAGGTTCCCCGGGCCAGCACTCTCCCCCGCCACCTCCACCTCTCCTCCTCTGGCTCCCGTCCAAGCCCATGGGGGTCCACTGGGGCACTGGGGCCAAGGTTACGCCTGTCAGGTTCCCATCACGGTTACTCCTCCTGGTCACATGACATCAGGTCACCCCTTTCATTGGCCGGTTTAAAATCTCAGGCTGAAATGGAAGCTAGGATAAAGGAGTTTGATGAGCAGCCTTTAGGTGAACATATTAGGCCACATCTCCTCCGGGCATCCAGTCTACCCCTGACTGTTTTGTTAAGACAAACCTCTGAATCCACAGATGATGCCAGCAGCCTAAGGAGTTCTAGGGATTGTCTCGCAGAGAAAAATAATTCTTGGGAAGACTTATTAGACTCCCATTCCAACTCTGGACTGTTAAAGCGTCTTTCCGAGGCGTTAGAACGTGTTGGAGAGCTTGAAATGGAAGTGAGGGTTATTCCAGAGTTGCAATCTCAAATTCGCAAACTCCAAGAAGAGCGTGAAAGATTGCGCTTGGCCCTTAGTTCAAACATGCAACCACTATCTTTAAATGGATGTTACACATCATGCCACTACAATACTATCGATGTCAAAAGGCCCAGACATGATGGCCACATTAGTGATAGGCTCAACAACTTGGACTCAAATCTTTCGCATGAATGGAGGAGTAGTACAGATCTGGACGAGCTACTAACAGTGACATCGCTCCAGGCCAAAGTAGCAGCGTTGGAGCAGAAACTTCATGAGAGCGGGCTGGAGTTGAAAAGAGTCACAGAGATTCTAAAAGAACAGCAATGTGAAAGTAGGAGGAAAGAGGACAAGATTGATGATCTTATTTGTAATCCTGGAGTGTGGGTGAAAGCGGAGCGAGTGGTGGTGGAGCAGGACGGAGACAGGACGGTAGTGAAGAGTCAAGAAACAAGAAGGCTGCAGTTTGACTCGGCTAAAGGGATGCGTGAGGAGGCAGCAGAGGATCAGGTGGACACAGAAGCAGTGATCCGTCACATAAAGCAGATCAGACATCTCTTGGATCAGCAGTGGGATTATCTGTGTGCAGAACAAGGAGCGCAACACATAGACTCCAAAGTGAGGTCTCTGCAGCAGGAGATGGTGGGCCTGGTGGATCTACTTTCATCCTCCTACGATCAACAGAAAAACACACAAAACGAGCAGCATGTGGTTTCCGAAGCTTCTCAATGTGACACGAAGAAAAACAGATGTGGACAGTTAAACAGCCTGGAACAAAGGTTGGTAGTCATTTCAAATTTAAAAGTCAGCTTGTTTTGTTTGTTTGTTTTCACGTACTATATCTGCCACGGTTTTACAAATACAAAATATACGTTAATCAGATTTTGTTTTTTCTATAAAAAGGTTTCTAAATATTTATCACACATAATGAATCATCCATTTAAGATTTGGTCTGAAACCCATTCGTGCTATGAATTGTGAGGCTCATTCAGAATGTTAATGCATTGTGACAGCAAAGGTCAAGAGTTGAACTAACTCTCTCATTTAAATACACATTGAAGAAATCCATGAGTATTACATTTCTTTCAAAAGGCACCACTCCACCACAAGTGTAAACCAGAACAACATGGAACAGAGTAAATGCCCCAGAGAGAAGATGGCGGCTGCCCAGGTGCATGATGGTCCAGCGGATAGGGGCGCCAGTCCAAACAAACACGTGGGATCTGGAGGAACAGATGGAAACACAGTGTCTGCAGAGGCTCCAGAGAAAACAGTGAAGACGAGAATGGCCCCGGGAGAGCAGATGGAGAAGGAGCCTGGCTCTGACACTTGTGCTGCAGGCAGGTGAGACCATCAGAGCCTGTGAGTGGAGAGAAACATGGCTTAGTCCTCAAGAGTTCTGTGAAATGTCTGTTAGAAGTATAGTGCATATTTTCTTACATAATATACTGTCCTCTTCCTACAGTGAAGTTGTTAAAGCTGATTTTATTGCTGCTTGCCAGTTTCTCAAAGATCACATGAACAATATGGATAATCCCAATGATGACATGGTACGAGTTTACATACATAATACAAACATTTACCCTCTGGTATGCAATAATAATACAGTAATACAGTAATATTGTAATTACATTCATTAGGACACCTTTATGTTACTGTTTTTCTTAATACTGAGAAATTCTATGCCTTCTTGTTTGCTTGTAGAGGAAAGCTTTGGTCGTCCTCTTCCAGAGCTGGTTTGGTACAGCAGCAGAGGAGACTTCTAAAGCCAGCTATGTGGCAGCTCATGTGAGAGAAGTAAGGACAACCACTCCGTCACTTATGGCCTTCCTGATCAACCTGGCAGACGACAACGGAAACACTGTCTTACATTACAGTGTCTCCCACTGCAACTACAGCATTGTCAGTGTTCTTCTGGAAACTGGTCAGTTTATTCTGCATAGTAAAGTATGTGGTTTTGACTTCATAGAAAAATGTGTTTTACAACACTATATTATTTAATACAGGCGTGGCCGACGTGAACATCCAGAACAATGCTGGATACACTGCCATGATGCTGGCCTCACTCACAGCCCCTGATGGTCCCAGTGGCATGGAGGTGGTCCGAAAACTGATGGAACTGAGCAATGCCAACATAAAGTCCAGCCAGGTAAGAACCAGTGTGAACTAATCTGGTCATTTAGCCTGGAGGATTTAGGCCAATGGCTACTATATAAGTGATATGTTCTTTATTGCTGTCAGAAATCCCTAACGTCTCTTACTTGCCCCCTGCAGACAGGCCAAACAGCTCTGCACTTGGCGGTGAGGCACGGGCGAGTGGTGATGGTGCGCCTGCTGCTGAGCAGTGGTGCGGACGCAAACATCCAGGACAAAGAAGGAACCACGGCGCTAATGTTCGCCTCCGAGAGGGGCCACACACACATCGCTAGACTGCTGCTAGAGCGCAGCCAGTGTGACCTCCACCTGGCAGACAAGGTGACACTGTGGGAGGGATATCAACCTCAGTAATCAGAGGATCCTATTACTAATCTGGAAAGGGATAGCAATGCACACATATATTATAGAGGCAGTTCTGTTTATTAGTTTAAGGCGATGTGACAAGCCAATCTATATTTGTCATGAATCTTGTTAGTGTCTGTTTTACACAATGAAATAATAACTTTTCTGAAGGCAAAAGCTGCTTAACCCACAATGTTTAGACTAGATGCTGTGCGAGTGTGGGTGGACAGTCGGACTGGGTTTGAAGAATAAGGTCTTTGAGATGAATGAAGACACTGAGATCAGCTTATCCTTCATCAGTGACAGATCTGCAGTCTAAGATGCATACATATCTCCTACTTAAGAACTTAAGTGAACCAGTAAAGAAGCACAACTCACCTTGGCTCCAACTTAGGTTAATGACACCAATTAAAAACAAATTAAATCCATTCATAATACATTCATCTCAGTTTATTTGTATGCTGGATAGCAGTAGTACATAGCATTATTTAGACATAGTGGTGATTACTTTAATTTATTTATTGTGCCTTGCCTTGGCTTATGGCTATCTTTTCTTCAACAGCACGGTCGCACTGCTCTGTCCATTGCCAGGCAGGGGTCCCACAGTGATACAGCCGCTCTGTTGAAGGCCCACGCTAAAGCCAGGGCGCTGTAAGTGTGGAAGAACATGCAATGTGTTGTTCCTGTTGTACGTACATCCACTGACCTGGAAACATTTCAGCAAGAAAACTTTAAGATGTAATTTTCTTCTGATGTCCTTATTTTGTAAACATTCTTCTTTGTATATACTACTTTACAGTTGCAGTTGTACCTACCTATATTTGTGTTTGAGGTCTTGCACAAAATGGAGATGCAATGGAAAACATATTTATTGGTATAGTCTGTAAATAGATTGCTTTGTGGGGATGAAGTTGTTTGATGGTCATTGATGATGTGTTTAACGATTGAGAAATATGTATATTGCACACTGCAGTGCTGCACTTTTACAATACGTGGGTTTATATATGTGCATTGTGCTATTTTTGCAAGCAATTAAAGACTTGTGGCTTTGGATTGTATTTTTTTGTCTGGCGTACTGAAATGCATATAACTAACCACTAGATGACGCTGATCATCCAGTTTAAATAGGCTGCAAAAGTCTGCCCTTTAACCAACCAGACCCTGTTACTGACAAATCTAAAAATAGGACTTTGTGAACAGTTCTACAGGATGATGTGAGATGCACCTGTCTCCAGATTGTACGTTGGCTGTAAAGGCCCAGTCAAGCGAAAGAGTACTTGTGTCTGAGTGGCCTTTGTTCGCTCAATTCTCCAAGGGCACAGAAGATACAGCTTCATCTTTCAGGGAGAGCTCCAGATCACGTTTGAGGATAAGATACAGAGGACAGAGACAGGAGACGGATAAGACAGACGGAGCAAATCCACTTCCAGTACTTCTGTATATAATTAAATGTTCCTCAAGCTACTGTACACTTGCTGAATTTACTACACCTTATGCAAGTAGCATCCTCCATTTAACGTCGGGGCAATTTTTGATGTTTTAAAAATGACTGAATGTGAATATATTTAAAAAAGAGGACCCGGGATATGTATTGAAATAGCACCGGATGGTTTAATTCAATATGGATAATGGGCTGTTTTCTGGTGATGGATTTACAAGAATGAAAAGGAAATGCTACTTTGTTTAGAAGCGGCTTCCAACAGGCACTAAAACAAATAGATGAAGTGGCAGATTTGTTTGAGCATTTGCATTAATTAAGACAAAATCATAAATGGTAGTAAATTTTCATAATTAGTGTGACCTTAAACAGCAAGAACAATAAATTACATTAAGGAATTCATTTTTCATACTGATTTGGGTGGTTGTTTACGCTCTTTTGTTTTTGTGACAATAATAGGCATGCAGCAGATTGTCTATGTTTTTATATCTGTCCATATTCAGATTAAACAAATAAATGCAATTAAAATTAACATACTGTTGTTCTAGACTATATATGTTAAAATGTTTCTAAAGTGAATAATGGTGAAGGAATCCACACAGAAAGATTTTTGTCATATTTTATATATCAATATATAGAGTTATCCAAAATAATAATTACAGAAAAATAAGAAAATGAAACCACTTTGGTCTTGACGTAGTTTACAGGGGTCTCTGTCTTTTCACTGTGAACAAAAATAACACACAAAAAAAGAAAACCAAAGGCACAAAAGAACAAACATTGATGTCTAAACACTGAAGATTTTGGTCAGAAATACATAAATAAATGGGCCAATCTTATAAAAAATTACTCACAGCAAGAACCAACACAAACCACTTTCAAAAAATCCAGCATGATTTTACAGTGTTCTTTTATACAAATAAATTAATAATCCGTCAAGAATTTATCTAAAATCTTATGTACAACTTCTTTTACATAACTGTATAATACATTATCAAAAATTTATGAAAATGTATTTACAAATCAATGAGTCTAAAATCATCCTCAAATCTTTCACCAGTCGCTCTTTCACTCAGTCATTTCTCCATTCACACCTTCATACAGCAGTCCATGCAACTCCACAGCACAGAAGGCATTCTCAGAGGGTTGTGCAACAAAGAGCATTCGAACACTTCAGATATGATGTGGATGGACAGTAGCACTCACATGCAGAATCACAACAGAGGTGAAACTTAAAAAACTTTATGTATACAAAAATTCAAAGACAATTGGGGTATTTTGGCAAAGTGGTATGATAAAAAGTTGTAATTTTTATCCAGTACTGAGACTGAATTGTGAATATGCATATAACAGCTCAAATGATGCACACAACTTTAGGACGGATGTGCGTGTCTCTCTCCACTTTCATTGAATATGCATATAAACCACAACTAAACCGGGTCTGAATAAGGTCAAAACCAGGTCCAAACTCACTGCAGTAGGATTGAATTAAATACGAAATTATTAGTCATTAGTCAAAGTACTACTGCCCTATTTGCCTGTCATTAGTTTTTCCTGAGCATTTTCTATCCACCAAATAAAGCTTAAATATATTGACAATCCCATAGAGTCCATCCTTAATTTTGAACAGGCAATCACATAGACACGTGAAAACCACAGACTTCTTCTTTGATGAAGGCTAATCAATCACAATTAACAATACTGCAATGTGTTCCTAATGCTAACATTGTTGTCAACCAATAATACATTTGAGAAATATTGAGCAGACCTACTCATTTCATTCACAAATTTCAAATCAGAATTTGAGAATTCTACACTTGATTCTTCTGAAAGGTGGTGCACATAGTCAATGCCTGTGACTAGAGGAGCACTTCCACACACTGTAGGGAGAGAAGCAGGTCAGAGCCGCCTCCTGTTATGAAGTACAGGACAATGAATGGCTGTGCTGTCAGCGGTGAGCTATCATGCATGCTGCAAGTGTTTTCAGAGGCCACGTGCACACTGTCTCTGTCATCTGGAGAGAGTGTGCTCCTGTCATCTCCGCACACAGGTGTAGTTTGTCACAGTGAAAGACAAGTGATCAAAAAACAATCAAGCAAATGACACAACAGGTATTGCTTATTCCAAAGCACTCTCTATCTAAATACTGAGCAATGTTCACTCAATAGAATGTTTCTTTCAAAGCACCATTCATTCGTTTAGGTTTTGTCACCAGTTTCCTTTCAAATAAACAAGATGTAGTTTTACTCTGAAAAGAAAAGAAAACTATTCATGTCAAATCAAAGTTAATACTAAAAAGTGATGTAAATTCAAGTCAAGACTATAATGGAAAGTAGGGTCTAACAGATTGTCCAGTCAATGCAAGCACTGCCTCCTGAAGAGTATAATTCCCCTCCACAGAGACCAAGAGCACAGTGGCCCAACAGGTTTAAAACTAACCCACAGAGACAACGATGAAAGACACTTTTATGTCACAAACACAGCATACACTTCACATCACCACACAACCACACCGATGAGTTTTAGCTCAGAGCAATGAGAGCAAAATCTTTGAATGGTTTTCAAATAAATAAAACATTATAATGCCAAACCCCTCTGTTATGAGTGGCTTAAATTATAGATCAAAAGGTGAACAGTTCATCTCTATCACAGAAAGACAGCTGTTTTTGTGGAAATTTGCATCTGGCATGGCTCTAAATGGCTGCATGTGTTGTACCCTTGGCGTTCTTCGAGTCACTGCTGAGTCCAGCATGTGCGTGTGCCTGAGCGGCCATCTTCCTCTGAGTGGCCTGTGTTCACTTTGCAGTGGTTAGCATGGGCTGCTCCGTGTACCAGTGAGTTCCTGGGTCGGGCATACTGCCCCCTAAAGGCAGTGCAATGAACTGAGGGCAGGTGCCTCCTCCTGCTCCCACCACCCCCATGCTGACGCCCTGCGGGTAAGGATGGTGGTGCGCGTGGTGTGTCATGGCATCAGTCCGACCAATGTGGATCTCGTCCTCCTCCCCTTCTCCAGTAGTCTTACGATACACAGGGTTGTCAAAGTTCATGCTCTTGGTGGAGTTGCGGCGATAGTTCCTCCAGACCATGTAGACTCCGGCGCAGACCAGCCCAAACACCACTGTGGCAATGATAGGAACTGCATGTGTTTAGCACACAGCGGCAGGGACATGAAGGGGCAGCGTTAACAAGGCAAACAGTCCATGAGATGACACACAGTGAATAAGTACAAGCATGCAGAGGGGAAGGGGAGGGACCTATAGTCGAAGGGCGGGGCAGATAGGAGGCAGAGGGTCATGGGACAGAGGAACGGTTCAATGCACGTGTGTGGGTCCCAAATGTGTTCACTACAGATATCATTCTTCAGTGTAAAAATAAGTGAGTGGATAAGTTAGACAAAGTTAAAAACCAAAACTTACATGATAAAATGGCTAAAGTTGGAGTCTATTAGATTTGAGGCCAGTGATTGATTGTGTGTAATATGACATTTAGGTTTCACTTTGATAAAAATAGCTCTACTGATCAGTCAGCCCCATCAGAACCCAACACAGCAGCGTAATGTGGGTGAATAATGCAGTGATGTCAGAGACAGAGAAGAGCTGGGGGCCAGACTTCTCTGATGAGCTGCATGGGGTCAGAATGACACAAACACTGGGGCCATAGGCAGCAGCAGACTGCAGCTTAATGCAGCAGTGCAGGCTTTTACTTTGGACACACATTCACAAAAAGCACACTTACCAATGGGGATGACCACTCCCAGGACCGCTACTGTCAAGTTCTCGCCCAGAAGGAAATGCTCACTTCCAGCTGTAGAGAGAGAGGGGCTCAGCATTAGCATGAGGGGCCAGTGACACTCAGAGAAATGACTGTGTGTGAGAAATGAGAAAAGTGTCGTTATAAAGCATGGCATTTCATGAAAGATAACATGAATAAAAAAGATCGTCCGATAATGCATTTGTGTCTGAAAGGAGTGTGTGAACAAAAATGGCGGAATAGGATCCCTCTGATGAGCCGCTGGTGTTTGGTGCATTACGGGCTGTGACCTTGGTAGAGGCTTGATATTCTCCACCTCTTTCATACGCCTCATTAGACTCCAGTGTCACCCACATCTCATGTTTTAAAAGCATGTTCCTTTATGCCAATAATTTATTATTTCCAAAATTACATAGTTTACTGGGACACATGATCACACAAACATTACAAAAGCATCACAGCTGCATAGCGGAAAATAGACACTTTTACTCCATTATCCGCAGAATAACAATTGGACTGTTCAAAGCTGAGTAAAAATGCTACTTTATGATTGGACTGTGAAGTGTTCCTATTAACAGATAATGGTTCTGAGTGCTCTATAGAGTTCTTATCCAACGAAGCTGATAAATAGCCTTTCAGTGTAATAGGCATAAGAATTGAGTGGGTAGTTTTATTTCCATAAACAATGTTAAAGCTGTTTAATATAGCAGTTTTATCAAATTATGTGAACTTACAATGTTGAGACACGCTGCTGTCTCCTGCTGTGGTGGTGGGCATGATCATGGCTGTGGCAGTGGAGTGCGAGCCGAGCGCTTTAGAATCCACTGACGGGACAGGCTTCAGTGATGGGAGGGACGTGAGGGACTCCAGAGAGGAAGGGGGCGATGTGGTGAGGTGGGAGGCCGTGTCAGCTTGTGAGTATTCACCAGAAGGAGTGGTAAAATCTTCCCCCACAGCTGTGCTTGTGCCAGGAGTTGGTTCAATAAAGGGCGTTGGGGTTTCCTTTCTGGGCACTCCTGATCAGACAGAAATAAAGGTTTTAGTTGTTTTCACTAATGAATGGTTTGAAATAGGTAGAGTAGCAATGATAGATTAAAAAGTAAAAAAATCTATTAATTCAGTTATAATTTAGAGTTTCTATGAGTAAAGTGAATCTGCAGACCCAGCGGCTGCATTTTTATGAACCGCGAGATGCCCCTTCCAATTCTTTCTATGGTGATCCTTCTTTGGTGCCCCTATGTAACGCAATGAACATTTCCGTGCGGTATGAGGCTAGCTTACCAAAGCCCTAAATTTGACAAAATGAACTGTTCCTAAACCTAATCCACTTAAACCTTACGCTAATTGTGAAATAATATTTTTTCTAAAATACCGGTAAACATTTGCAAGAAAAAAATGAGTTAGAACGTTAATCTCCACTCCAGAACAAAATGACAAAATGTTATGCAAAATGAGAATTCATTCCCCCAAAATCCCCAAAGCAACATTTCTAATTAGAAAAAGTAAACGTAGCAGTAGATTAACATTCATAATAGTTTATCCACAACCACCCAATTCTAAATGATTGATTATTATTGTAAAGAGGTTATATTGTCTAAAAAATAGATTTTCTTATGTTACTGAAATATACCTTGTAGTATTGGGCTTAATGTGCCTATTTCTACAAAGTGATCATTCACTTTGTAGGGACAAACAGAGACTACAGCGCATTGTGCGTTCTGCTGAGAAGGTGATCGGCTGCAGACTTCCATCTCTGCAGGACCTGTACGTCTTCACAGCTGACCCTTCTCACCCTGGACATGGACTATTTTGAACCACTCCCTCAGGCAGGAGGCTACGGTCCATCCGGACCAGAACCTCCCGCCGCAAGAAATAGTTTCTTTCCCTCTGCTGTTGGACTCATGAACACTTCAAAACACCTGTCACTTTAACTGCAATATTCAACCACTCACTGCACTGTCACTTTCTGCACTCAAACTGTAAATCTAACTATAACTCTTGTGTACATAGAAATGCCTATTTTTATTTTTATTGTACAGTAATTTTAAATTGTTCCTAATGCATGCCCTTTTTTGTGAATATATGTTGTTTTATTACTCGCTTCAGTGTTTTATGTTGCACCTTAAGGCCGAGACAAGTTCCTACGTTTTTGAATTTTGTTCATTGACAATGGCAATAAACTCATTCTGATTCTGATTCTGATTCTGATTCTGATTCAATTGGACAGAGACACGGTGCTGACCACAAAGTGTGTACAAGTGCAGCCTCAAGGTCTGCAGAGTCTTACTATTGGTTTCAGGACATCTTTCTAGCTTCTTCACAGGAGATATGTGTAACATGTGTTCATGCTTGACTTGTGTGGGATCACCTGGCACACAGCCTCTCATGTTCGGGCCCAGGTCTTGTCCGTCAGGGCAGGCGCAGGTGTATTTGGGTGAGTGCTCTGTGATCTGAGGAGCCTTCAGACACAGGTAGTCACAGCCTCCATTTGCCACACTGCCAAGATTACAGGTGTCTGGGCCTGTAGGAAATCAAATATGGAGATTAGGAGAATTTGCTATTGAGATAAACTGTACAAAAGGAGATTTAAGGAGATTTGAAGAGATTCCATGACTTCCATCAAGAGAATAAAACCTCAACTTGTATGTTTTTTGTTTTACATTTAAAACATAGCGATGACATACATTTAAAGATATTACAGTTTACAAAGACTGGTCGTATGAACTCTAAGACATTAATAACAAAAAGTAAGGGGATCAAAATTGAATTAAAAATATTAAAAGCGGTTTGATTGGGGCAACTTCATGTTCTGATAGAGCTTTGATGCTTTAGCTACTTTTGCAGGCCTTGTCATCATTTATTCATAGCCTCTGCTCCACTGTATCCGCAGAGGAAACTTGCTCATAGAGATTGACTTTTGAAAGTCATTCAGCAACACATTGAAGTCTTTGATAAAACAACAATAAAACCAACATGCCTGGAGGCTGTCGGAGGTGATGGAAGACCACAATGTCATGAGGGTCGTTGAGGTTTTCAGCCAGTGTGTGGATGTCCTGCCCCGTGAGCCTGTTGGCCATGAAGACTGCTGCACTGTCTCGGTCAGTCCAGTAAACTCGATCCTGAGGAAGAGGAAGAGGAAGAGAACAGTTGGCATCTTCTCCAATCTAAAACTTGTCATAACATACATCCAATTGTGTCCAGTGGTTCGAGTCATGGTCTATAATTCAAACTCGTATCAAACTTGTATGTTGAAAGTGACACCTTTTTAATATGAGAATTGGCCTTAACTTTAAAAAAAAAAAATTGGAGCAGTATTATCTGTCATTAATTGGGTTAGATCACTCAGGTCTGCCAGAAGCCACTTGCATCGCCTTGTCTTGGGCTCAACACAATTCCTTCCTTGGTCCACTTGTGAAAAGGCAGGACAGATCGGGCAGACGACATATGAGCTTCAGTAATGGAGATGCTCTTTATTGTTTATCAAAGATAAAGCCATATTCAGTATTGATATTCACCTAACCTGTTAGTGGCCATAATAGTGTGCCTGACTGCTGTTCTTTGTGCCATGTGGATGCACATTGTGTTGTGTAAATAAATAATGTAAATAGTGATGATTTTAACCAGTTGAAAAACACATTTTCTTTTCACACATGAGCACTAAGATGTCATGGACTTTTGTAGCACACTGAATTATTATTCACTCATACATTTATTCATGAAAACAATAACATTTGGAAGCTGACATTTTTTACTGCAGCTTTGAAAAACAACAGAGATATTGTGACTAAGTGGTGAGACAACATGCCTCAAAACATTGTTTATCTGTGTCAAGTCTACAGAGTGGGACAGGGAAGACAATGTCTGTCAGAATACGCCAATCTGAACTCAATAAGATTATTCTGGTACATGTAGAGCAGGAAGGCTAACATGCTCAACACGAAGGTCACCTTGTACTACAATGTAGTGACACTGAGCCAGCAAACACAGATCGATGCCTGTATGTATTATGTAGGAGGAGGATCTATCAGATTTCAACCAAAGTAAGGTAAATGTGGAAGATTTGTGAAAAGAACAAAAGACAATGTCCAGGTAAATGTCTTCTCCGCCAAGAGTTTACAGAACACTGGGAAGACTCTGACATGTTGCAGAAGTCAAAAGTTCACTGTGAAAACATCTCAAAGGACAACACGGGTGACCTCTCTATAACAGATTAAAATGTCTAGTTTGGCGTTTCCTCCTGAGAGAGCGAGGCCTCCCTGTGCAGTTCCACTGAGCTATGAGTCATGAAGGTTAAGTCAACAAACATTTAAGACCAACATCCAGCAAAACAAATCTGTGTTAACCCTGCGACGAGTTGGCCATTGTCCAGGGTGTACCCCGCCTAAGGCCCAAAGGCACTGGGATAGGCTCCAGTCACCCGCGACCCCTAACGGGAACAAGCGGTAGAAAATAAATGAAAGGATCCAGCAAACAGACATTTGTGAAGAGTTAGACTGCTTTATTATTTTTACTCATAAAAACATCTAGGGTAAAATCAATAGAACATTTTTTGCAATCATGCTGCATCTGACAAACATTAAAGTCATACTTTCTTTGCTATCTCCTTATAAGCTATACTTATGGGTTTCTCCGTAACAAATCAAAAACAACAAAGCACCGCCCCTTTCTGTCACCCAGCTGCAAGTTTTACAAAACACTATAATAATAGTAAATTATCATTATAACATTTATTTGTTCATTTGGTCGGGACAGTGCATGTTTGGTATCCAAAGACACAATATTTGCTAGCTCTCATATTGTATCAAGACAAATCAAGACATTTGCATGACAAACCAACCTCAAAAACAGCCAGGGCGTAAGGGTGTCCCAGTCTCTCCGCAGACGACAGGTGCGTCCTGCGGTGTGCTCCGTTCAGATCCACACTGGAGATGTGGTGCAGCTTTGAGTCCACCCAGTACAAGCGCCTGTTGGCCACATCTGAAGAAAATACACACTTGCATAAACACTCAAAGGACGTCCCTAAGCCCAGCAGAAATTGATTGTCTTTGAGGTAAGCACTGCTGCACTCTGACCAGCAAATCCCTTTAGGTGATATTGATCGCCTCTTAAAATGTCAGTTTCTCACTATTAAATCCACCTCAGCTCCAAACTGTGTCCACCTGTCAGCTTTCAAACTGTTCAAAATTGAATCACCAAAATCTGTGATCGATTGAAAAGTCTTTGTCTACTTTAATAAACTAACATTCTATTTTAAGTAAGATTTGTACACATTTCTGTAGCAGTGTCCTTAGTCAAACTTCTTACCTAATGTGATCCCATTGGGCCATTCAATGTTATCAGCCACCAGCACTTGTCGATCCACACCATTCATCCCGGCTTTCTCAATCTTTGCTTGAGTGCCCCAGTCAGACCAGTACATAAAGCTGAAACAGAAAGTTAAAGTTAAAAAACAGTTTACAGAGTGTTATTTTTACTTACTACTAGACGTTTTCTGTCCACATTTAGTATTGAAAGATGTAAAAAATAGATAGAACAATCAAAGTAGAAGAATGGAGCAGAATTCCACTTCAAGGCCAAAGTAGGAGCTGTCCATTCAGCACCACCAGCTCACCATCCTTTATGATGATTTCACGCCATTGAATGTGCATCACATTAAGACCATATGCTAATATGGCACAAACTGAAAAACAAACTACAGACTACAATATAATACAAAAAATATGCAATGTAGGTAGGGGTGGGCATTATTGACAAAAATGAATATCTCGATACATCCCGATAAAAATAGTCCACGGTAATATGCCAATCCAACAGAAATGTGTAAACAAAATGTCTATCCTTATCTGACATTTTTTATTTGTTTTTAAATTTATAATTAGATGTTTTTGTATCGTTTTTTCCCTTTAACCATATACTTGATATTAAAATGGTTAATATCTTCATATCAACATTCACAATATTATCAATATACTGTATTCCCCACCTCCAATATTTATTATTTTTCTTTTTTTTCTATTTATATTCAGATTGTTTTAATTATTCCCTTTGCTCTTTGTTATTAGGAAACATTTTGAAATTGCTACATGGGCCAAGTGATTTTACATCAAAAAAGTCTAAATCTAAACAAAGCATGCTCACGTGTGCCTCTGGGGTAAGAGGTTTTTTATCCCTACATGTCACGACCAAACTAATATTGATTCAACGGCCTTAAAGAAGGTGTCAGTTCATACCCGTGGTGTGGGTCGACAGCTATTGCTCGCGGCTCGCTCAGGTCGCTGTTGATCAGAACTCGTCTTTTGGTGCCGTCCACTGAGGCCACAGAGATGGACTTGTCCCCTGAATCTGTCCAGTACAGATTGTGCTGGAGCCAGTCCAAAGCCAGGCCCACGGGGGTCTGCAGCAGAGAGTCCACCAGAGGCACCTGCTGGGACGGGTCACTGGCCTCGTGGATGAAGGCGCTGCAGGAAGAGGAGCAGAAAAATAAAATATGAAGCTATTATCACAGAGGACAGTGGGAGGGGGATGTGTACTTTACAGATGACAGAGAGAGTACAAACACTGCAGCATATTATACATGTGTATGTGTGTAAGGTGATAATAATGTTCTGTCCTACTGAAATGAAAGCTTTATCCAAGGCTCTAACTCTAATTTGAACAGCGTTTAATTTAAATATGCAATGGATAAAGTAAAGCTTGGGTTCAATTGAAATAAAGTAAACTGAATGAGTATATGATGGAAACTTTATTTCAAACATATAAAATGTTTTAAAAGATATAGTCAATCATAATACAACATGGACAATAATGAAGGAATACAGTCCATACATTTCAGCATGTTCAAAAGGGAGTAGGAAATAGTCTAATCCTTTTTAATTCTACCCTGAAGGAAAGTTCTTATGCTCATCCTAATTCTGTGTCACAGACTTCATCAAACACATTAATTAAAATCTAGAATTTGACATCAAATATTAAATATTAAAAGACCAACATGCCACTAGTATAACTTCAATAAAGCTGATTATAGTATACAATAAAAAAAATGATTTGTGCTCATTTACAGTATAATAATTATGTCATAGTAAATACATTGCCCGTAGGATAAATTGGTGAGAGAGACTATAATAAAGAGTCTTAGTTTTACTGTCTCATTGTAAGATCAGTGTGTGGTCATCTCAGCTTGCCTTTGCTTATTATTTGTTATTAGTAGTACTTTTATTTTCCCAGGAACCAGGGTATATATCAAGACAATAACTGACTGACAGCAAATTATTTTGATTTAAAAGCTATAGGGAGCATTCAATTGCAAATAAATAACCAATAGTAAACCGATACAGTATATCCTCAAGGTGAATGGACCAAAATTGTCACGGGGCATGTAAAACTACAGGTAACAGTCCAATAGCATATTAATGTTTCTGAACACAGTTAAAAATCACAAAGCAGCTCCAGGGCGTGTGTGCAGAGCGTACTAAATCACCCTGGCCCCTGTAAAGTGAGGAGACAGAGGAGAGAGGACTGCTGCCTTCAGACCAGACATTGAACAGGGGTCGTGTGGAGGTCATGGTGCTTCTCAGCTGGACCACTTATCAGAGTAGACAAGGCCCCGATCAGCGCGGCTCTGGACTGTTAATGACTTGGCCCCAGCTAAAGGTGCGAAGTGGTGCAAGTGAGGGGAAAGCAGAGGTGCAACTTTAACGTAATTACAATTTAGAATTTCCCCAGAGAGGGATTTTTTTCTTAATATCTATTTTGTAAAGAGAGAATGCTGCACCAATTAGAGAGCACTCAGGTGAGAGGACGCATTTGAGATAACAATGGGACGAGTGGAAAGAATGTCGCATGTATTAGAGTAACTGTACTTCGTCAGCGTTAACGTGGAGCCATATTATAGGTCGTAGAAAATAGATTTTTAGGATCCACAATAAATAAATAACTGTGTGGGAAAAGAAATACGATACCAGGTTTTGTGCAGTTATTGAATATTTCTTTATGATTCATATGTTTGCAATATTACTGTAAATTTCATGAACTCCATAAAATCTAATTCTGAGTATGCAACGTTCAAAATAAAATACAAATCTAGGCGACTAAGGCATTGCAGTTTTTTTTACCTGTAGATCTTCCTGTGAAAGCGGTCGCACCAGAACACCCTGTTATTGGCCACATCCAGGTCCAGAGCCACGACGTTCTTCTGCGTCGACGCAACCTGACTGTACTCCCTCTTTCCCAAGTCCATCCTCCTGATCTCATGACGATTTGTGAACAGCAGGTACGGGCTTTTTCCTGGAAACACACAAGAGCTCAGTTCATAATAGATCATTTGGCTATTACCAGTAATTATTGTGATGTGGCTTGATAAGATGTGACAGCCCCATAATAGCAACTGAAAGGAAAGTTATTTTTTACATTATTTGAATGTGACGGTAATTAAGCTAAAATCATGACGCTACGTTAACAAAGTAATTCAATGGTGTCCGTTCCCAACAAGAGCTGGAAGACAATATTCTTTGATTAAAGAGTGCTGAGTATCACAGTGGTATTGATCCCTGTGTCCTCATGCATTATTAAGTCTACACTTCTTGTTAGCTCGAGCAAATATAGTTCAGTGGCACTTCTGTATTTATATCAAGTAAAGGATTTCTGCAAGTTTCCTTTGGTGTAATCTTGTAGTCTGATTTGATTTCGTGACAAGATTGAAAAACAGATTGACCAATTAAATGCCATTTAAAGATAATTGTCATTTACTGATTATGTGAGCAGACGGTGCTTACGTCTCGAGGCAGATAAACAAATAGAATCAATGCAGATTCATGAGCTGTGCAGGGAGAATGTCACACGAAGACAAAGGGTTTACTAATGTGTTTTTTATGCATTTTATTGTAGTTGAAATAGAGAAACATAGACATCTGTTGTCCTCCTACTATAATTAAATTTTAGGGAAACAATTTACAATGGTTTGTTAAGGGTACAGTTCACCTTCCCAGTTTTAGGCCAACTATAGTCTAAGAAGTTGACATACAATGACAACTAGTCACTCTCACAGTTATTATTTATAGTATTTAAGTGTATGTGAGAAGTTTTCATGTTTTCCTAACCAACTGTCTGCATTTTTAATTAAAAACTGCACAGGAATAGTTTAAGACCTGGTATCCGATCTTTAAGTCTTCAGTTGAAACCTGTACAGTCTTTGGAAAGGTCAATAATAGTATCAATTCCAAAGACATCTTTTCCAGGCTAAAGGACTATATACCTGCAGCCTTAACCAGAGTTGTAGTGAAATGTTTTGAAAAGTGAATGGTCAATAGACTGAAAAATCTTATTTTGACCCATTGCAAGTTGTGTAAAGACAGGGCCTCAGCCCCTCAGACGCAGTCATCAGTCTGACACACCTGATCTGTAAACATTTGGAATCGCCGGGCACTTATGTAAGGGTTTTATTTGCAGATTTTAGCTCTGCATTTGATACTATTCGTCCAAATCTTTTGGCCCAAAAATGTTTTGACTTTAATGTGAACCCTGCACTTGACAAATAGATCGCAAGTGAGGGTAAATGGTACCTTATCTAAAGCTAAAGATTGCCGTACAGGTGCAAAAAGTTCACCTTTTTTATCACCTTGAATGAGTGTAGGATTGGTCTACCAAGCAATAGAACTGACACGATAACTGTGAGCCTTCTCAAAAAAGGCGACTGTATCTCCAATCACCACAAAGAGAGCAGCTCTCGTGGTGTAATGGACATCACTTCCCTCTTAATTTAAACAAAACCAAGGACAGTGTGTTTGATCCTCACGCTCTGCAAACTTATGATCCTTGTCATCAATGGTGGACAAATTGAGCAGGTTGACTCATTTAAATAAATATTTAGGTGTGTATATTGACACCCTGTTTAAAAGGAAGTTACATGTTGACTGCCTTTGTTCCACGTTTTCCCAGAATCTTCGCTTCTTAAGGAGACATATACTTTACCAAAAATGATACCTTATCTTTATAACACTGTTTTGGATCTTAAAAAAAATAAATCTTTCACGTAATTAATTATGTAGTAGCGAAGTCTAGAGTTGCTTTGATCACGTCAAAGCCAAATGCTGTTCCTGCCAGGCCCTTTTCTCACGGAGCACTCAGAAATAACACTGGCACACAGCGGGTTGATCAACATACACAGCCAAGACAGTCTCAAATGTACATTTAGCATTGATGTTATAGTGTATTAGAAATGATCTCAGCTCAATTTAATTGAGGCAGATCAAATCAACATACCGGGCCGGCGTAGAAAACTTCTGCCAATTACATCATTAAACATGAATGAAATGCAGTGTAAACATGTAAACTGACCCCTTTAAGCCTGCAGACGAAGGCTTCTGGACACAGTTTTGGGTCAAAGAAAATTAATTGGCCTCTTAGCTGTTCACTTGTTCTGAGTTATTTCCAACTGTTGTCAACAAGCCGCAAATTAAATGCAGTGCAATTAGTCCCCACTGAGGACTAGCAAGGTGCCCCTAAAGAAATGCTGTGGCTCATTATAAGTGTTTGACACAGCGCAACACTTTAGTTTGTCACGCCTCAATGTCTCTAACAGGATGTGACAGTTGCGAGCAACAAGCAAACTTTGTATTTGTCCTGATGATGCTATTTTGAGAGCATTTATTAATATACAAACATGTGTGAATTTAGAACTTGAACGACTTAAGAAGTTCATGATTATGGTAGCAGCAGAGGCAAAATATTATCATTAAAAAAATACTTAGGGATACACTAGTGAAACAATAAAGAGGCTAAACTATAAAATGAATTTGTGTCAGAACTCACCTTCAGCTTTACATGTCTTTGTGACAGGATCCATCTCATAACCTTCATAACATTCACACTTGAAATCTCCCTTGTAGTTAATGCAGATCTGGCTGCAAGCATTTGGGTTCTCACACTCGTCAATATCTGCAAAATAAAAACAGTTCATTGCAAATATATTTTTCTTAAATCCACACAATCTTAAATGCAGAAATCAGACGTAAGAAAGTCAATGTTATGCCATAGCAACCTTGAGTTGGCTTAAGTGCATGGTGGTGTTTTAGCATGAGAAAGTGCAAAGGTGTGAAGGATATTCAATGTGTGAGAGTGTGGAAAGCTTTTTTTCCCTTGTGGGAATGACATTTGACACATTTTGAGTTGCCCAAAGTTTGGTCATCAGACGGCTCAGAGTATCTATGTGATGTGCTCTTCTGTTGCCCTCTGGAGTGCAATGATCATAAAGACTGGAGATACATTTTCAAGATGATTTTGAAATAGTTATTTTAATGATATGGAAAATCATATATTGTCTATAATAAGAAAATAAAAATTGCTTCCAAATACAATTGGAGGGTAATCTTTAAATACGGATATAAAAGGAAATAGCTGCAGTTTGTGGTGTGAGGTAAAGTAAGGATTACTATGATTGTCCCTTTCAAGAGGGAAATGAAACCTCTGCATTTGACCATTGCCGCGAGGGAAACAGTGCAGAGCTCGGGGGCCCAGCTCCAGGTAGTTAGTTAGCTAGTCTTGGTCAAAATTACTGTAGCTGGAGGATTTTGACTATTGTGCATGTTTTGGGTTCAAGAGGTAAAACTGCACATTCTCAATAATCTTAAAACCTCTGAACTCGGTTTATCACTCAGGTTCTTTACAGGAGAAGGATACAGAACTCACCACTGTCAATTATACTGTGAGAAGAGAACAGCACTATCTTTTGTTTATTTATAAAGCTCTTTACCTGATTAGTTAACATGCTTGCTGAACACCAGATGAGGTATTCACAGATTAAGATCTCAGGACATGCTAGTTTTGTAGTCACACAGAGTTAAGGGGAAAGGCTTTTAGGAACTTTGCTCCATGCTTATGGAAAGAAACTTTTTAAAATGCCATATTGTTTATTTAATGTTTTATTAGCATCTGTTTGTCCTGTGTTTGTTTAATTTGTAATTGTGTAAATGTGTTTATGTGTTGACATGGTGCTCTTGTAAATGAGAGCTTGCTCTCAAGGGCCCTCCCTGTATAAATAAAGGTTGTAATAACTATAATAATGTATGCGATATTGGACAGTAGAATCACTGGTGAATATTCCCTGACTTACCTCCACAGGTTTTCTTGTCCAGCAGCTGATAACCTGCTGGGCACTGACACTCGTAGCCGATTGGTCGATCCATGCACACGTGAGAGCAGCCGCCATTGTTAATCATGCACTCATTTAACCCTAGAAAACAAAGAACAAACAATTGGATGAGGATTTCAGATAAGGATCTTTTTATCTCTGAGCTTCCTCTTGCGGCTCATACTCTCATACTCTTTTATTGTCAAAAGAAATCAAATACATACAATACACATTGATTAATGTTGCGTGTAACCTGTAACTATGAGTTTTAAAGAGTGAAGACATCTAAAGCACAGAAACTACACTTTTAAACATGTCATGGTGATGTGCTCAAGGCTGACAAAAAATAATGGACAAAATGCTGACGGATGTGAATGTACTCAGTCAGCACACTCACTGGAGAGGAAGAGTCTCTGAATGAAAGTTTGAGGTCATTCTTTCAGTGTGTGACTTGAATACATTATGTGACTCAACAGTGAAAATGTAACTTCATTTTAATAAACACTGGCTTCTGAGCTTTCAAAGAATTCCGTCTTGTATTCACTCTCAAACATAGAGAGAAAGAGGATTTGTCAGTGAACCTATATAATAAATACAAGCAAGAAAGCTGTTAATATGGAAATAACATACAGATCCATTTTTTTTTTTATTGCTGGTGGTGATGAATGATGCAAATCTTTCTGGGATGTCATGTATTCTTTTGTAGACTTCACGTGGACAGATCAGTGACTGAAGCGTGGAGTAAAGGAACCAAGTTTACATTTGTTTACCCTTCCAGATGAGCCAAGCTGTTCTTGATTTAATGAAAAGGTGGTCTGACTCGAGGTGAATTTCAAGTATTTTGTAAGTATATGCTGAGTGTAGCAAATGCCGACATTCCTATTTCCAATTCAGCTGGAAAGGCTACAGCTTTCTTGGTTCCCCTGCCATTGACAGAAGTATGGTTTTAGCCGAATCTGTCGAAAATATATAGCAATGTTTATTATATAAAAAAAATGAAGACAAGGCTTATATAGAACCAAAAAAGATGTCTAAAAAATATGTCTCTACAGGAAAATCTACTTTGGATCGTGCTTTCAAGGACAGTCCTGCTGTAAAGGTTAGACAGCATGTCTTCTGAGTAGATAATCATAATGTCTGAGGTGGCCCTCCACCTCCGTCTTCACCATAGCAACCCTTTATATACATTCTACCCGTTTGTTGTGCAAGTGCAGTGGTAAATGAATGAGCCAGAAGGCCATTGCTACAAATAAGTCGGCACAAGAAGATTTCTCAATCACAATAAACCCCTCTTTATAGTTTCTTTAAGTGCTTAATTTTTCTGGGTGAGGAACATCTTGCAAGTGAACGGTTGAGTGGACTGAGCGATGAGTGTGGTGTGTGTGGACAAGGTTTTAATGAGCTGTGAACAGGACCTGAGTTGAGGTAAAGAGAGGAATTTGCGACAGGAGGATGGATGGACAGAGGGCAGACCACAGGGGAGGGAAGCAGCAGATTTGCTTTCTGAAATAGCAATTTCGGTCATGCAATTTGCTCTCCTGCTCGAGGTCGGCACACTCTGCCAGCTGTCACTTTTACTTTCAAAAATGTATGTTCCTGTATAATATGACTAGACTCAGCTTAGCTATGAGCGATTAAACTGACACATGCACAATACTTTATCCACTAATCCTCTATTCCCCTTTTTTCAAAATATGATTATAATATTATTCCTGTAATGTTTGTCTTATAGACACACAAAAGCTGACCCGTATGTATTTTTAAAAGGACTATCTAAAAGAAACGAACCTCCTCAGCTGACATAATTTACATAAGATCTGATGCAATGACAAAAGCATGCCTTACCACATTCTTTCTTGGGCTCATCCGATCGGTCTTTGCAGTCCTTGTGTGAGTCACAAACCTTGGAGCTATCGATACACTCTCCATTCTTACAAAGAAACTTTAGGGGCCCCTCACATTTTGTAGCTGAAAAATAGAAATGAGTGTCTGTGTATGGATTTATTTCATAAGCCACAAAAACATTCAGCAACCAAAAATGTAATAAGAATTTGAAGCTGATGTCATTTTCACAGTAGAAAGGTTTAATTTCCTGCAGAAAATTATTCATTGAAGACTGAGGAAGCCAGTCAGAAAAAGAACCAAATACTATGACCTAAAATAAACCACGTTTTCATAGATTTGGATGTAGAAACTGTAGTGCCTAAAGTTTCGATGGCCTCACCGTTGACACAGCCGGACTCGTCGCTGTGGTCCAGACAATCGTGGACCTTGTTGCACTGTTTGGTGCCGTGGATACAGGAGCCATCTCCGCACTGGAACTCATCGGGACGGCAGGTTAGTAAAGCTGTGGAGACACAAAGGAATCGGGATGAAAATCTCTCTAATGCAAAACAATTGTTTTCTCACAGTTTGGTCTTGTGCAATACAGCATCACAAATGGAAGATGTCAGATGTTTTCAAAGTGCTATTGAACACTTCTCTGGATAGTGTCACTGTCTTCACCTTCAACAAGAATCATGAGCTAACTACTTGGTCTTGTTTAATGTTCCACAATTCTGTATTTTTGTACAGACCCATAGATGAATACATGTTATCTGAATGTGCATCAATTTACAATGTAAGACGCTACAGTGACATAGTTAAGCCGCTATGACAAATGATTCTCAATTTTTCAAAGACTGAAGTGGCAGGTGGACGCCATAGAAAATGTCATTACCATCGCAGGCTCAGAGAAGCTTTTCATCAACATAGGCCCTGCGCCCATATAACTCCCCTCTAAACCGCACTAAAAGGCAATATACATGGCTGAGGGCTGTATGATTTACTGTTATCGCTGTGCAGGCAGGACAGTGGGGGCGTAATGGGATCAAGCTTGCACTAGTTCGTTGAAATGACCAAACCACAGACACTTACTACATACATATCCAAGAAGTCATTTTCTCCTCCTACAATCTAAAAGATATAGAGATTTGCAAATAAGTCAATGTTTTGTACTCGCATACAGATTAATAAAATGGCTGCATTATAATAACCCGTGAATCCAAATGAAGCTAACAATGTCCGCACCTCTCTGTAACCTAACAAGGCACATCTCCCTTGTATAAGCAGCGTAACTGACACTTGTGGGCATTAGATGTGGGCGTCTTGATAATGAATGGTACAAGAACGGCATATTCAGAAAGGGAGGAAAACAACTCCTTCAGCCATGACCATTTAATAAGCAACCCCTTTTTAAAAACCAGACACCATCTTTACAAGACATTTGTTGACACAAACATATGTAAAACATCGTAAATGGAATGCAGTCGATTGTTAACCAATTGCAGGAGGAAAGAAATGTTTCTTGGAGTTTGTGCTCACATCCATAAGCCTTTTATGTATTTATATGAAATTTAAAAGGAATGTATTATGTGTTCAGCATTGAATTAAAACAAAGACAAAACACGTGTGTAATGCAATATACATGAATGTATAGATCCTGCGGTACACTGGCAGGAAGCATTCCCCTGAAATGTTGCACATCAACACAACAAACTTATTCCATTATACTAAACACAGTCGTAATCACAGGAAGTTAGGAATAATTTCTCTTTTGAGCTTTTCAGTGGAACCAATTTGTTACAAACAAATCAAAAAATCCACATTGCAAACTGTAGCTTTTTCATTTAGTAAAGCTGTCTCTGAAAATGAAATGGTTGATGGATGTGCTCACCATGGGACCTTTAAGTTTTACATTGTAACATAGTAAAATTTACCATTTGTGAGTCATTCTAGTTAAGCTCTTAATCTCTGAAGTAATGCAATAAATATAAAGTAGAAACGGTCTACTTACGGCAGTCTATCTCGTCTGACTTGTCCTTGCAGTCGGGGTCTCCATCGCACTTCCAGGTCAGTCTCACACACTCTCCGTTGGCGCATCGAAACTCTCCTTCTGTGCAGTTGGCCCGTCGGTTGTTCAGGTACGGGACGCCATCTCCTCCGCACCTCTCCGGCCCCTCGTCCGAACTGTCCAAGCAGTCTGGGTCTCCGTCACAGCTCCACATGAGGGGCACGCACTCGGAGCTGTTGCACCGCAACTGGTTGGGCCCGCAGGTTTTGGGAGAGGTACATTTGAGCTCATCACTGCCATCTCCACAGTCATCGTCGCCATCGCACACGTACACAGCGGCCAAGCACTTTCGATTGGCACACATGAATTCACCGTCCGGACAGGCTTTGGCATCTGGAGAAGTATTAAAAAGAGATTTGTTTGTTAACATACAGTTGTCAAACAAATCAATACCCAGATACAAATTTAATCAAAACTAAAACTAGCATCAATACTCATAAAAGCAAGTGTTGATACTGAAGAAAAAAGGGAAAAAAACATAAAAAACATAAATAAGACAAAATTGGGCCTTTCAGAATCACCTTTTCAAATCATCTTGATCTATATCAAAAATAGTATAGGAGAACATAAAAACGACATCATTTTATGTTGAAAATGACTCTATTGTCTAATAATGTTGTGGTATCAAAATTGGTGTTGGGCATTGAAAATGTTCCTTAGTATTGAAATGTAGTTTGAAATGTTAGCATCGTGACAACACTTAAAGCAGCAGGAAGTAATAGTAACTGATATGTGACACGTCACCAATACAGGTGAAAGTTCTGAAGATCGCTTGCAGCTAGCAGCCAAAACATGTCAAGGTAACAACACCTCGCTAACAAAATTGTCACTCTTATTTTTCATGTTACTAATATTCCATGAAAATGTCCTTTATTGTAATTTCTATACCTTCAAATATATGTTTGTGTGAATATACATATTCTAAAACTGCTATGTTGCTTGTATATATAGAGAAAATGCATTATAAATGGTACAATAGTATAATTTAGTAAAAGTTGGAAAAGGAAATAATTCGTTTTGGCTTTTTTTGAACCAGGAAAGTCCCACTGAGATTAAGTATCTTATTTGCAGGGGAGTCCTTGCCCCAGAGGAGAGCAGCCGATCGTACATGTTTTTAGTGGTAGGCGAAACCGGAGCACCCGAAGGAAACCTACGCAGACACAGTGAGAACATGCAAACTCCACACAGAACTTCCATCGCGCTAATCGTTGTGCAACCATGCCGCCCATATTTTTGACATATTTTAACAATGCCAATATGTGTCCTTCCTGAATAACAACCAAAAAGATTTTCCTGAAATGTCAACAACTCAAAACAACAGACACTTCACCAGCCCATTTTTGTAAAATACCAAGCTAGACAAAAAAATGTGTGTTGTTGCTTTGTAGTAAAAAAAAAAAAAAAAATGGCATCACTTATTGGAAAAAGAAAGTAGCAGAAAATGAGGAATTTATCTGAGGCAAATTTGTGACTTCTGTATTGGCTGAGAGGGAGAGGCACATTGGCTGGGAGAACGTGAGGGAAAATGACCACATTCCATTCTGTGATAGCATCTCTCAGTGAGCCTCCTGCTTAGTTTTGAGAGTGTGGCTAACAAGAAAACATGATTGATTTTTTCTTGTTAGCCACGCTCAAAAATAACTTTTATTGGCAGTGTAGCAAGAGTAAAGGCTTGCGGAGAGATGCTATCTAAGTAAAACCACATATGGGTCAGAGCAAGTATTGAATCAAAATGACCCTGGTGTTCCTTCTTCCTGTACACTGCATATACGTTTATACTACAGCCCATTTACCAGCATATTCTCAATGCTACTCTCAGCCATTTCTATTGTCTCACCGTCTTAACTTTATCTGTATAAACCACTTCCCACTATGAGCCCACAGAGCAAAAACCTAACACAGGGAGTAACACAAATTCAACAATATCTATTGAGTCCAGAGGGAAAATGGCACCAAGTGCTTTGAAAGGGATTGTTTTACATTCTATACAGTAGTACATTGTAGGTTGCACAGCCTTGGTAAAACCTTCTCGTAAAAATATATTGAGTCATGTCCAAAGTAAAACTCAGGCCAACAACATACAGATGAAATACTTCAATCGTGCGAGCAGTGGAAGTGGCAGTGCCGTTCTTATTTACCGACAGAGAACAAGGGCTAAATGAAAACTATCTGAACAATTATGAAGAGAGCCTCAAACAGTGTGTACTTTTGCTTAAATGATAAGAATAATGCACCAGATTAAATAAGTCATGCAAAATAGTATGGAGACATGCACTGTGTGGTGTGCATTTCTGCATCTTCCACTCCGCAATATTTATCTACTGCCATTCTACAACTCATCACTATAACAAAATACCCAGAGCCAAAAGGAAGTCGCCTCAACCGCTGTGATTCCATATGTCACACATGTGCACGCCATAGTAAACAAATCAAGTTTAAAACACGTCTCAGATTTAGATGAGCATATGGCTTTTTACTCATCAATATTAAACCAGCCATCAGACTGGGATGTGCTTCATAACGACCTCCTGTTGTACATCCATCCTTTCTCACAGTAATCTGCCACTGAATAATTAAAGATGTCCAACAGTCAC
Source organism: Chaenogobius annularis (assembly GCA_015082035.1). NCBI lineage: Eukaryota > Metazoa > Chordata > Actinopteri > Gobiiformes > Gobiidae > Chaenogobius > Chaenogobius annularis. The sequence continues at coordinate 1,197,833 of BJKM01000100.1, read as the reverse complement.
CACGTTACACAAGCGACAACCATTAGTGATGTGCTGCAATGGCCTGAATACACAGGAGACATGGCTTTGTACTGGGACCACGCTGACACTACAAGAGCTGGAGTACCATCTCCTCTTTAGGGGACATATATCCTCTCCATTCAAAAGTATTCATATTTAATGAATTAATGGATTGAATATACTTGCATGTGCGGTACACAAAATAAATTAAGGTCGAACACAGCAGAATGCTGCAACGGAAAAGTAGAAAAATGTCAATTGCAGTGCGTTCCTTCTCAGAGCGCAGCCCTCGCCCCATTTAGAACAAAAGCATTACTTTGACTAGCTGTGTGGAAAGCAAAGGCTTCTCGTCTCGTGTAACCCACTTTAGTGTTTTTCTTGCAGCAATGATGATGGAAGATTGTTGCTAGAGGCAACCAGTGCTGAGGCAAGAGTCGACTGGTCGCTCTCTTCGCATTAAGGCTGATGAGTGCGTGGCGTGTGACTCAGGAGCAACGACGAGTGTGTGAAAAAGGCTCACAACTACACCACAGTCAGGACCAGTGCTCGCTTTGTTCAGTGGAATTTAAATATTACTCCCATAAGGGTACATTTCTGTTTTTGGAGTTATAACTCTGGTATTAAGGATCTACGAAGAAGTTTTAGTCTTGGAAAAGTATTCAGACTACTCATTAAACAGACAAAACACGTGCAAGTCATAAGGAATTGCTCCCAACCTGTAAAAAAGCGAATTGAAAGCCATTTAAAGTACTGCAGAATGAATCAAAAGACAGAATAACTTGGGCCCTGCTGTGTGTATCTGGAGCCTGCTGTTCTTATTAGCAGGTACAGACTGTTTGACTTATGTACTATCGAAATTTTCTGAACACAACCAAGGCAGACCAGCTCCTCTTTCTTGTCAGTGCGCCCGATCCCAGCAGACAGCGGTGCATGGGAGAAATGCTCTGCGACTAACTCCACATTAATCTCCACATCACTGCAGGCTGAGGACACAGCTCTCACCAACGCCGCTGCTTCCACTGTGGTTGGGAGTAATGCTGAATGCAGAGCGCATCTTCTACTGAGAGCCTCTTTCTACCTAATACATTATTCAAAATGTGGATAACTCAATTAGAGAAAAGCCTTGGAAAGATTTACTTTTACCAAGCCATGATGATTTTGCAGTAAGTTTTAGCAGAAAGCAAACCTGTGCCAAACTGATTGTACTTAAAGTCTGTGTAAAACTCTTTAGCCCTTAAAGGTGCAATATTTAACTTTTCTGGTGGAGGGTCCGCTACCTGCTTGTCTCCATGGAGATGTTTCTGCTTTGCCTTTGAATGGATTGTGGCATTCAATTAATCTACCTTCCATTCATTCAAAAGCAGGTGTTTTTATCACAAAAATAACCACTGAAAACATTCATACTCTGAGCGGGGTCGTGTTTGCATAGTCTGTCTACTCCAGGGCAACTGTGGCTACAAATGAAGTTATAATAATAATAATAATAATAATAATAATGACAATAGTGTAGCGAGTAAGGCTTTAAGTAACGGATCAGGCTTTACATTTTACCGCTGACAGATGGAGTAAAAAATAACAGGAAATTGCTGACGTTTTTCAAGGAGTAAGGAAACAACATTTGACTTATCAAACATAAAGGCTTTTAGCTTTACCTCTACAGAATTTCAGTTTTAAAAAGTTAAAATGCACATTCTGAAGGGGTCAAAAAAATGGGCCATCACATTTAGTATTTGATCTTTGTATCCGTCCTTTCAGCTATTAGCTTGTCAGCAAATTAAGCAGAGGGCAAGCAGAGGGCAAGCAGAGGGCAAGCAGAGGGCAAGCAGAGGGCAAGCAGAGGGCAAGCAGTGGGCAAGTATAAAATATTTTTCATCTTCCATAGCTTACAGAATATCAATTTTCTTGTACAGTACAGTTTAAGTTTTCGGAGTCACATATTGAGTGAAATTTGGGAGCTCATGCGGCAGTGCTTTTCATATTTCACTGACCCTATAGCGGACCGAATAAAGTACTCAGCCACTGCTGCCACTGCTGCACCCTTTATCACCCCTTTCCCCTTTTCCTCTCCTTTTACCCAAACAGACAGCTGTGTTATCCGCTGCTTTGAAGTGCGCACCCCTGCCCCGGTGCCAGCAGCGAGCCCGCAACGAACGCACCAAGTCTCATTCAAACCAACTGGTAATTTCCTGCGCTCCACCCTCACACCACACGCCCTGACTGCCAATGTAAGAGATCTGAAGGCTCCAGTCTGCAGCACTTAGAGACACATCCAGCTTTAAGTGTTTCTCCAGCTGACACTAATTACTCTATCATTGTTTCACAGTCGCTATTGTTCTTTAGGCACTTTCTCAAACCGGCATTTCGGTTTATTCTTGTGCTGGACTAAAAGTGAAAAGGGTGGCTGTTTTGAAATGTGGCGTGTTTATGTTCTCTGCTACAACATGGAAGAACTTATTTAGACTTTCCTGAAGTCTTAAGTAACCACATCTTGAGTGAATTATGGTGACACATATTAGGCAGTAAAGTTAACGTGTTATAAGTAACAGAAACATGAGATTTTTACTGCATTTGGCCCAGATGAAGCTAGTGAACTGGTGCCACTTGAGCACGTCCCGATGGAGGATAGTAACAGACAAAACAGGTTTTTAATCTTGTGTCATTTCTGGCATTATTTTTTCAGTTACTTTATTTAAGTTTGCATGAGTTGTTGACAAAACTTGACACAGATAAAGCTGCAGCTTGGGGACATTTTGATCAAACTTAAAGACTAAATAGTTTTTCCACTACAAACGCTAAATGTTCCTGTTTCCTGTGTCATTTTGGTGTGAACTCTTACTGTGTTAAAAAAGTAATGTCTCAGCAAAGGGCAGGTTTTGGAGTCTCAGTAATATTGTATAATATAATGAGTAGACAATTATCTCAATAATCGATTAATTGTGAATAATCGATTCACCTGGTTGTGGCCTTGTTTGGACCCAATTGAAGGAGTGGGCTAAATCAGTTACTGCACATTGCCAGCATCTAAATATAAAACATTTTACCAATTACAAACCTGAAATAACACAGCCTGATACAGTGCTACAATATGAAGTCGTGTTGGCTGTGCAATGTCAGTCCACCACTGCTATGCGCTGATAAAGCAGTTCATTTCTAAAGCTGTGCATACTAGCGTTGTGCCAAAGGATTTGTGAGAGCTAGGAAAAACTTCTCCCTCAGTACACGGTTTGAAAATCAGGTACTGCATTTAGCAAAAAGGCATTACTGGTTCTAGAGGTGGGCGTGATATTGAAAAAAGTATCCCATAATGACACGATATTATGTCAATCCAACAGAAATGTGTTATAACATGTCTTTAAACATATTAGCTGATGTTTGAGTATAAGACAAACGTGAAATGTCTGAAAAATGTATCACATAAGTGCAGAAATATCACCTTATACCCTTGTTTCAAAGTTTACAACCTAACTTAAAAACATTTGCACTTTTAGCCACCTCTAGCTGGTGCTAATATTGAGGTGCCAAAATACACTGATCAAAAGAACAATAATTTCCACTAGCACTGTAGTCCTTTAGTTGTTTATTCTATTAATCAGTCGATGGAGGCTTAGTCTGCCTAATTATTTCAGAATCAGAATCAGAAAGGTTTATTGCCATTGTCAATGAACAAAATTCACAAACATAGGAACTTGTCTCTGCATTAAGGTGCAACATAAAACACTGATCAATAATTTAAAAAAACACATTTATCAGGATTAAAAGGACGTTTATGAACCACAGCAGAGAAGATAAAGCCTGGAGTGCGTTGTTTTGAGAGTTTAGACTGTTTAATCTGACTTTTCACCAATGAAGATGCTGTTTACTTCCCTGTATATATTTTTTACCTGAGCTCCTGATATTTTTTAGAGCTTTTGCCAGCCTCAAAACACAACACAACACAAGAATTTCTTCAGTCGGCTCTAGCCCGAACAGTCCCATTTTGAGTCACCTGATTAGCAAAAGCAGCAATATCTTTAGAAACAGCTTATCTTAGACAAAAGCTTTGTCATCCATCCCAGGTTTAGCACTCATATAAACTATTGATGCTCTCTGACACTCTTTGGTTCTCTCGGCCCAACTACATAATGCCTCCTGCTACATTTGGGAAAGGTACCGTCAGGGTGGGTCTGGAGCGGGGGGTGGGGGCCTGCCCCCTGTCACTGCTGAGAGGCTTATAGCAGCGGCATCAATACAGACATTAGAATGAAGAAAAGGATTAGCACAGGCTAGACTGCGCCTCAATGGGCAGTGCTGTAAAAAGCCATCTAAGCTAAGAAGGCATTAGATCTAAAGTCGATGAATCACTGGCACTTGTATGCCATGTGTGCGGGGCCACGTTGAGTACAAGGCAGGCATTGACAGGCCACTTAAAGATCTTACAGGAAGAAATAAAGCGTGAAAAGGGTAATGTACATTTTGAACTGCACATGATTTTTCCAACTGCTTTGGCTAAACCGAACATGTAATTTTTTAAAAGGCAATGAATAACTGAAATGCCAGACTTTGTTTCCTCCCACACATATGCAAACAACTGAGTGGGGGGAACAAGAGAAAAACAGCAGCGTTTAATGTAAAATAGTAAGGGGATATATTTTCTCAAGTGCATTTTCTGCCACGTGTTGCTGTTTTTGTGCCCATTACTCAAACCCCACAGGCACCACACCCTTCTTTAAGCCGGACGCCTCAATCATATCTTCCTGACACGAGGAGGCGAGGGAGGCGAGGGAGGCGAGGGAGGCGAGGGAGGCGAGGGGGCCGTGGAGAAGGAGAAGCCAATTCTTCACGGCATCTCAGAAGTAGGGCAAGGATAGTCCCTTCAGGCTGTGGGGGCGGGGGAGCCATCGCAAACGTGCCTGATTGGTTAAGTAGTAGGTGATGTCATTTTGGAGAGTTGAGAGGACTTCAGTGGAAAAGACTCAAATCAGAACTGAAATGACAGATCAAATATCATGCGGCTCCAGATATGATTCCACAAACTTTCATGAAATTCACTTCAAACTCTGATTATTAAAATGAGTCTTCTAGCTTCTAATCAATGTTGTTCTACGATGAGGGTTCTCCCTATTTTTTTAAATGTTTTTTTTTCATAAAATAGAATTTTTAACACAAAACAATAGTTTCTTTAATATTCACGATGTAGGCCTATAATGGTATTGTAAAGATGAAGATCTTATAGATCTAATCAGGGTAGGTCTAGATATGTCCTATTTAAAGGCAGGAGACATGTCAAAACATTTATAATACTGTATATCAATTGTTGTTTTGGAGATATGCTAAATTAGAGTGCAGAGTGTTCCAAACAATCGTTTAAAGTGATAATTCGACACTTGTGTGATTAATGTTATTGTCCATTCACATTTTGTGATACTTGAACCACACCCAAGCAAAATGCATCAGTAAACAACTGTTATTGAGAAAATGCCGAAAAAAATTCAAGATCATTTTAGTCCTAGTTTAAAGGTACTGATGATACCTTGATTGTTCACATGAATATCTATTTCAATACAAGGTTAGTATCTGGGAAACAATTATTTTGACAATCTATTCGTTTGCCACAGATTTTACCCAAATGTCCAAATTTCATTCAGGTATTGAAGACTATTCAGTTAAAAAGCTGGCTGATTGTGAACATGTTAACATAAAAATATTTATATTGCGTTGTTATTACATTGTTTTTATTGTAATATACAGTAGGGAGTTCCAAGGCCTAGTCACGAATAGAAATAATCAGTTTCAACATTTATGGTAGAAAAAGATTCAGTTGTAGTCATCTGGACTCGTTTCGACTCGCATCCAAGAGTCATTCTCAATTGGATGAGAGTCAAAACTTTTTGTTTTTCTAAAACAGAGTCCAGATGACGACAACTGAATCTTTTTCTACAATGGAACACTCCTGGACGAATGAGGGATTACACCGACATCTTTCAACATTTATGAAAATACCTTGTAAGCAATAGGGAAAACTGTCTCTAGCTCCAACCTAAAAACCACAGATATTATTTGCCAATTGGCCTGATATCACTGTTTGAATCCTGCATCATTTACAATAGCAGTGCTTTGTTGTAAGCACTTTGCACTTAGATTTAGCCGTATAAACTCTCACCCGCTGCACAGTCCTCCTCGTCTGCCCCGTTTTCACAGTCCTTCTCTCCATCACACCTCCAGGACAGGGACACGCACTTGTTGGTGGCGCCCCCGCAGTCGAATTTCTCTGGGGGACACGTCTGTTTGCCTGTTGGAACAAATCATAGTGATAGTGAGATTACGGTAGAGGTCTGAGGCCCAACATAACAAAAACAAGGGAGGCATCACTAGACATCCAATTGCACCCAAGACGCAGTTAAAACACATCCAGAACTCCACAACTCCTGCCCCTATTGATTTTACTGCCTGGACGGGAGCTGCAGAAAGATTGTGAAAAATAACAAACACTCGTCCCCCTCTTTCTCCATGTCCTGCCAATCCGCTCGAGTTGGCACAATGTAGGTTTGATCCAGATTATATTTATTATGAGGCATGTTGTTAATTATACAGCTTGGCTTACAGCGCAGCCCAAAGCAGCCAAAAAGAAAGCACAGCCAATGAAATATCATTTGCGAACATTGTTGACATCCGATCTTCAAAGAACCCGCATTGCTGTATTAAGAGAAGTGTTTTATACAATTTTCAAATGGCATATGTACGGAATGAGTGTTATGGTTTCATTGTTTTCAGTGTTATTTTAAAGTATGCATCCTCAATAAAGATAGAGAGTAAAGATTCAGTACTGTAATTGACATTCGAAGCATTTTTACAAGGGCATACACTTTAAATTGTAAGTTAATTTCTGTCTAAATTAAATTATACATTTAATGCAAAGATAAGGGACTTCCTTTTCAAAGCCTTGTATGTTTCACACTAATCAGACCTGCTGCACTTTATCACTATAATTAATTATTGGAGGAAAGCGTGAAGCGGCACCGGTATTTCCCTTAATGTGTTAAATTAGGGAATTAAACAGAATATGTGATGTTTAAATTTCAGGTTATGACAGATAATTCCATGTTGTACTCATATAATCAGTTCATCATGCTGTATTTTAATTAATTCCTTAATTTTCATTTTGTTAACTGTGCTTAACATATATACATCATAAATGTATTTCTTTCCCCCAGTTTCATTTCAATTTTGTAACAACACTGCTTATGTGATACACCTTTTTTTTCCACAGAACATGGCATGTGTTACTGTTTGTTTATATATTGCTGATGAGAATTGTTGATAGTTATTTTAATAATTGATTAGTCACAATGAATCTGCTGTAATGGCAGGCCGCACACACTCAATTGCTATAATTCTCATTGTGTCTGGATGTTCACTTGAGTCTGATGTATGTCCTGCTCAGTAACATGTGCAATAATAAAAAGAGAATCTGTCTGTGAACATCATTTTATGTGCACAAGACCACACAGTAACATAAAAAATACTGTTATTTTGTTTTGAAAATGATAGCCTATTGTTTCAAAAAGAGCATTTTCTTAAATGCCATTGTGTATTGAAATAGGTATCAAGTCCAGAGCCTATTCCTTAGTATTGAAATCCAATTTTAGTATCGAGAGATAGAGAGGGAGGGAGAGAGAGAGAGGGAGAGAGAGAGAGAACGGCTGAGGCTGCAGAAAACAACAACAAAGCAAGACCAGACCCAGAAAAGACTCCTCACAATGTAACAAACGCTCTAAGATTAAATATCAAATGAACAGTTTTGTCGGCTGAAACAGGCCAAATGCTAAAGAACTGTTTCTGCAGCATGGAACTATGGATGGAATTTAGCTTTGAGCTAAATCTGGTGTATTTACAGCATTAGCTGTTCATTAATACATGCTGTCCGATTCAAATAAATAAATAAATTAACTAACTAAACTAAATGGTTTATTTTAGAGTAGATACAATTATTTTCCCAGTGTCAAATCAAAACCCACAAAATAAACACAATTGAAAGCAAATTGTAGACAACAAACCCGTGAGAATTTGAATTACTGTTTTGTTGACTTGGAACGCAACCAAATATTCTGTGAAATAGGAGACAAAGAAGGTTAAGAGGATGATTGTTCAATTGGCTGTTCCATTCTCACAAACAAGTGTCTGTGTGTCCTTGTACTTTCAGTCACATATAAATGTGCCAAATCACCAATTAGATTTTAAATGTTTCAACTTTTTCTTTTGGTCTTAAAAAGTTTTAACTTAAAATACTGTCCTATAGATGGCTGAAATTTGTCAAATGAAAGAAAAGCACAATATAGCCCCTCTGGGTCAAGCAAAAGAGAAATCTTCTGAAGTGACAGTGAAAGGATTTTCCTGAAGAAATATCAAAGCCATCCACAGTGAGTGAAAAGATGGCAGATGACAGCAGAGGAACTTGCTCAGAATGTAAATGAACGGAGGAAATCATAGGCTTCCTGTCCTTTGAACAGAACTCCAAACTTGAGCGTGACGAGAGGAGGCCATAGACAGACATTGACTATTTAAGTTGTGATTTTATAAAGACACATGGGATGGGTTTGTGCTGGAGGAGGAGACGGCACAATAAAAGCCAATTACTCACAGATAAACTGCTGTCGAGGCTGGCGGTTGTTTACCGTCAGAGTGAAAAATGGGAATTCATCTCCACTATGGCGTTTTGGCAGGAGATTCGCTTTCAATTCATAACCTTTTACAAGACCTGTGGCAGCCCTCGGTCCAGCACAGTCAGAGAGTAATGATTTACTTTGGAGTGTCAGGATATGACCTTGTTTCTCCTGTCAGACTCTACTCCAGATACGGTGCCTTTCAAGAACAAGAAATAAACTGGACAAAAGCGTCTAAAGCAGGGGTGTCAAACTCAAATCCACAGTGGGCCAAAATGTAAAACTTGAACAAAGTCGCGGGCCAGTATTGAACAAATGAAACTTTTAATATTGACCCAAACAAGATTTGCTTTAACATTGAATATGGAACACGCAACACTTATTACTATAGCAATATATAATGGGATTTGTAGTAGTAACGATGAATGAATGCCGCTATATAATACCGGCGCGCCCAAGCCCTAGTAGTCAATTTGGTATAGCCTCTCGGGCCAAATATAATTACACTGCGGGCCAAATTTGGCCCCACGGGCCAGAATTTTGACACCGATGGTCTAAAGCCTGGAAATGTTTATAGGGCCAAACAGAGCTGGCTTTTCTTTAGTCAAAAACAACATGAAAGTCATGATATTAGGCAGCCAAATTTGATGATGTAAGAAAATGTTCAGTAAATTTGACCTTCACACTACAGTACAACACAGAGTTTAGCTGGAAATGTAAGATTCAAGGGATGTCACAAAATAACATTGTGTTGCTATTACTGTGAGAGGAAAACGTCATGATTTAACGTTAAATCAAGTGTCATCATGACCAAACAACAGTGAAATTCTGATTTCTAACAGATCTCCATTCCTCTAGTATGTGATCAGCATTATGAAATAAAACTTCCTGAATGATTAAGTAAGGTCAGTGTGGCATCTGCAGCCAGATAACAAGCTAAGTGTTTGCTTTTGGAGCATAGATTGAATTGAATCGTTACTTATTTTTAGGCTTCGCCAAAAAAATCCATGTTCATCCATTTTATAGTTGTTTCAATTATATTGTGACCTCTGTGACCATGATTACCAATTAACCGAAAAATCTTGACATCCCTAATTTAAGGTTTTCATCTTTTTTTTTGTTCTTTTTTATCTCAGTTGTTCTGTTTGTTTAGTTTCTGGGGGTTCGGTGACGATGACATCTGACTATATTATATTTTAGATCTGTGTTATTACGGATTCAGGCCAACTTTTTAGTTCAGTTAAGATGGTATTTCAAAAGTGTTTCAGACACACTCTAGTGAAAATGCTTATCTGTTGGATCAGCAAATCCCCACAACTGCAATTTGTGATTAATTGTCTTATTAGAACTTGCACAAAGTGAGTTGTGGGCGTTTCATAAGCAGTTAAAATTTCATTAGGGTTTCAACCACTTCAGTTCGCATTCTAAAGCAGTTTGTGTGTATTCTACAATCCATTTGCTCAACCACAGTATTAAAACCACTGTAGCCCAAGCCTGTTGTGCCCGCCGCATGACAAAATACACGTGGAGATTGTTGTGTGAAGTTGCACATGTAAACGAAAGTGCAAAAACCATTGAATCACTGGCTTAGTGCTGCCCTGTCCAGCTCTTTGTAAAATTATAGATTAACTACAGCGAAACACACATGCTGGCTTGTGAAATAATCTATACAAACATGTTCTTTTATCCAATATTAAAGTGGATTTCAAAGCTTCTGAACGCTAAAACATGAGAAAGGAGCAATGCATCAGAAGAGATAGAAATCAAAGTTTGAGGTTTTGAAACTGAGAACTGTATAGAATGTGTGTGTTGAGAATTGCGCTCATTAAAAAGTCAATAATACATGCAGGCCTGTGTGACTGGAATAATTAGAAAACGTCTCAGTGGACATTGACGCTCACTATTCTGCAAAGTGCGTTTAGAAGAACATAACATTTAAAGAGTCTTCGGAGAAATAGACATAATTGTGTGACTAATAACACTTGCTTTTCGAGGAAGATGTGGTTTCAGTCATATTTATACATTTTGCAATTTTAAAAACCGGAATTCAACAACAGCGTCATATTCGCTCTTGACACTCTCCAAAAACAGTCCACAAGTCAAAAAGTGTTCCTGGCATTGATTCAATTTGTGTGAAATGAAAAAAGGGCAGAGGTAATCTGACATTTGCTTTTGGTCCTTTCCGAGGTGCACTAATGGTCTACACTCTGGTCCGACATATGCTTTACAAGAGCAGTGTGAATAAAACGACAATATTCAAATTGTCATATTGTACTAACATCACAGACTAGGGTTGTCATGGATACCCAGATACTAACTGATACAAAAGTAAAATAGAAACTAGACAATCTGAACAAGTATTGAAATCCACCAACATTGTAACGATATATTTTATTTTTTCTGTCTCTATTTTGCGCTGCACTACTTTTTTGATCCTTATTTTCTATTTTTGTAGTATTCGTCCGGCGTTCTAGCTGCAAAACAAAATTGCAGTTATGACTTCTGTCCTGTTTCAGAAAGCTGTTTTTTCCCTCACTATTTGCGTTCATGTTGTCAGTTTGTTTTTTATAGTTGGTCCCCGCCACCCACTCAGTCCCAATGGATTATAGCGCAACACATTATAGTGATACACTACAAAGAAAAGAGGGAAAGGGACCAGCCTGGTCTTAAACCAGAACATGTCAGAAAGTAGTTGACATTTCCCTCTTTTGATTGTTGGGTGACAGAGTAGTTTCTTCCGCAGAGATGCTGAAGGCACAGCTGGGCTGCAGTGGCCCACTTCCTCCTGATCTGCTACAAGAACTCTGCATCTCCCATGTTTCTCTGGAGTCATTTATTTTTCAGCTTTCGCAAGTAACTTAGTGTGGCCTGCATTTAAATTCTTAATGTGACAGTGTAACGCTACTCCAGCGTGTAATTGGGAATCAGTGTGCTGAGCCAGAAAAGATTGTGGCACAGATGTCTGCAGAAACAAGTCCAGGGAGCTACATCCAAATGTGGGTCTGTGTTGAGCAAAAGTGTAACTTAAAAAGGAGGGGAAAGAACAGAAGAATTATAGTCCAAATTGACTTGAAGGCAACATGTGTGAGACTAGGCAGCTAGGTTAACAGGCTTAAGTGGAGCGTGGTGCATTAAGGTTGCACATGAGCTGGATGTAATTAGCGGATGTTAAACAGTGGTGCGTGTGCTACTCGCCCGTCCATGTTATTTACATAATTGAAACTGTTTTGCATTGAAAATTATTACATTATAAAGAAGAGAAGCACAGACAGGAAACCATGCCATGTCGCAAAGCAAAACATAATCTAATTACATTGTAGAGGTTATGCACTTGCGTCAATTTTCATTCGAAAACACGCCCCCTAATGTTTAGACAGGAGTGGCAACACCAATGATACGTTTCAGTGCTATTTTTGCTTCATTTAGGTCACTAAAATTTTCTTTCAGATTCTATTTTTTCTGTTGTCACTAGCTTGGTGACTAATGGCAGCGGTAGATAAAAGGATACCTTTCTAAACCCATTTCACTAACACTCAGAAACGGCTTATTCAAGGACAGACCACTCAAACTTGTTACGCACTGCTGTAACTCCCCGTTGTAGCATCATGTGCACAACCTCTATACAAACAGTGACACAGCAAAGTATTTACCTGTTGAGGAAATTAAATACTTCCTCATAGTTTACATCTATTTGGCTTTTTTTTTGCCTGAGTGCTCCATTTCTACGGGGAAATTCATACATATTTTCTTCTGTATAGGTTAAGTACATGGTATTAGAAATGCCTTACTGACTAGAACACATGAGATTGAGAATCCTCTACCTTGAATTTAATTTAACAGTACCAACATTTTAGCAGCTCACAATTATAGTTCATGTTGATTAACAGCTTCTTCTTCCATGAATTTCCATATAAATAACTTCAACTCCTGCAGATCAAAATCTCTATCCGTCTAATCTGCAGCCAAGAGATGAATCCTTCCTTCATTTATCTTTTAATTGGATTCTCAATATCTGTGTGTGATTCTGTGGGTGACATAAAAGGCAGCATGATGCATTATTCATTAAAAGTGACCCACACAACTGCGACCAATAACAACACAAAGCAAGTGTCTGTGTTATTTATCACTATTAGAGCGTAATGTGTGTGTATATGTATATATGGTAAGTTTCAAAAACTCACATATAACAGGACGTTGGATAGACGCCAGATGCTACTGATACAACTCTATTTGTTTTACACAGATTAGAACTATTAACAGTTAATAGCTGAGGACTTTTTAGAAGTGACTCCGTTGAATATGAACATGCATTTGCACTGCCTGTCTCAAAGATGCTGTAGATAAAAAGGTATCAATAAATGGTCTGTTGTTTGTCTTTTCTGAGGTGGCCTGTGCTCGCTCACTGACAGTGGAAGTGTGTGGGCGAGCGAGACACAGTCTAACAGTAAAAAAAGTCACAAATCCTGGGTGTTTAACGGCTCGGCTGAGAGGTAATGGAGGCCCCTCTGGCTCTCAGCATCAGACGGCATCGAGCGCGAGGCGTGTGGGTGGACACAAGCAGGCTGCACTCGCTAACGCTGACAGAGCACTGATACGGGCTGCATTAGCATGCAGGTCTGCCACCGTCACAGGAAGTAGGTAGATGACAGCGTACCCAGGTGTGATGGGCGAAAGGCCAGTGTTCCAAATCAGGCTCAAAACAACCAGGCTCACTGCTGCAGCCACATCGGGCTCGGAAGAGGTGAAAGTTACAAATTGTGGAGGTTTTTTTGAGTTGGAAATTTTGACATTAAGGTATTAATGTGCCACAAGGCAGAATGTGAACATTTTTAACAAATAGTGCATGCCAAAAGTACTATTTATATATATACGTTGACAAGAAAAGTAAATTTAAACTTAACTCTGCTATAGATATTACAGACCATTTTATCCCCCTTTTTTGTTTACAAGGTGATCCTGACAACACACTTTTCCGACGTCACTGAACAATACAAAGATATTAGAAAGGAAGTGTATCTTTGCGAGGCATACATTACCAAAAAAAAAAAAAGTTTTAAGGCACAATACTTTTTTTTTTTCACTTAAATATAAATATGTGTGAAATAAAAGTTTTGGCTCCTCTTCCCACTGTCCAAATCTACAAGTGACAAAAGCAATATTAAATTATTTGAACATTTATGCTTCTTACGCCTTTCTTTCCGATATAATTTACTTTGGTAATATTTGTGTCTATTCTTCGGAAATCATACATTTGTATAAATTTTTTATATACAAACTAGTTTCTCCAAATACTTTTTAATCTGACTTGAGTAATTATTTGTGTCACTACGTCTGGCCATAAAACATGAGAGAGAAATTAGTCCCGGATGCCCATATACTGTAGTCACAAGGAGGGTTTTTTGTCTTATTTTATCCTGTAGTGAATTACTACACGTATCCCCCAATATTTGAAATGTGTAATGTAAACTGAAGTAATGCAACATTGGTACCAAAAAACACTTGGATTTCAAAAGATCTTCCACTACATTGCATGTCTTTGTGGAGTTCTGCTGCACCCAAGCCCATATATAAAGAGTCTCATCTGAAAGAACACCTGGCATAAAAGTCCCAAGCCAAAAAGCACTTACTGCATGTCTCCTCTGCCTCGTCTGATCCATCTGGACACTCCACTTCCCCATCACACCTCCAGCGTCCCGGGACACACTGGCCGTTGAAGCAGGCGAACTCCGCTGGGGCACATGTCTTTCCTGGCTGTTAGGAGAAAGCGACAGAAAGATAACAACGTGAGAAGTGGGAGTTTAAGGCACAGAAAGAGTTGGGTCACTTCACAAAGGGACTGAATAGATGAAGCGAAACTGGCTCCATTATCTAAATCCAAGCCATTGTCCCAGTAATCGTCTGAGATAAAACTCCTCATCTCGGCCTCTTTCAGTGTGATCTCCTCTGATATCCTTCGCTAATTACCTTCACTTCTACTATTTTCATGAATCCTTTAGAAGCCGCACATTCTGCTCCCCAATCTCTAGTTTTCCATTAAAGGAAATGAAGGAAAGACATTGATGCTAAGATCTGAGGTTAAACATTTTACAAGACAAGATTGACACTACTCTTGAAATCCTCACCAACCATCAAAGCTGAAAGAAAACTAGGTTCGAGCAAAGTGATACATTTATTTATATAAACAAATTTAAATAAATGTACATAAAACCTGTTTTGACCTGTTGTATAGAGCTGTACAACTTTTTTTTTTTTTTAAATGTCCAGATTCTTGCAGTTTGTTGGACTGTTTTTTGGACTCATCTTACTGACCACTTTTGAGCTTTTTGCACTTGTTTTTCATCGCGTTTTTTTAAACTACAAATGGAAAATAAACCGAACAAACAAACTAACTAACGGTGAAAAGAATCTTACAATTGTAACATAAATCGCAAATCTAATCGCAATGCTTGTCAGAAAAAGTGCAAAGAGATATATTTTCCCAAATCATTGAGCCCTCGTGTAGGGCATGAAGACATAGAGGTCTGAGCCATTCCACTTCCTCAGTGTTGTAATCCTGGAGCAGCAGCACAAGCTAATAAAAAAAACAGGCCCTGGTCGGCTTGTTTTTACGTGGGTTCCATGTCGACACTGAGGCCTGTATGTTTAGCTTCTGGTGTCCCATGCATGAAACAAATACCTAGAGCTCTAGGATTATAAATGACACTGCACTTGGAGAGTTTACACTGTGCACGCTGTCACAATATTTGATGGAAATGTATTTGTTACCGGCCCGATTTTTTGTCATATAATAAAGTAAAAGCTGTTTTTTTTCCCAGTACAGATGTTTTGTAAAAGCATCTATTTCTGTGAAAATGAGTCCGTCGTGGGCTCGGCATCTAATTCAAGAGCACACTTAAAATTAACGATCTCTGTTTTTCATTCTTGTAAGATTCATCAAAAAGTCTAGATTTTTCCACTTTAACTCATTATTCTAGCTTGTCTGCAGTTTTTTACCAATAATATATTTTTTGTAAATTTGCATATCCATTGCATGTGTGTGTAGTCCTAGTTATTGTTTACAAAAAGGTTTATTATTACAAAGAACCTTTGCGTTAATTCCATTATAAAGCAAAGGTGTAAAATGTAACATGTGTTCTAGTATGAGCGCTACGATACCATTTTCAGCAAATTTTTTCTCATTGCCCTCAAAAGTGAAAGTGAATTGTGCCATTGGGGGGAAAAAAAAAAAAGCCAGAGTCACCTTTGACATTATTATATAGTATTTTACGGCTGTCCAGCTGTGAGAGCGCCGGACAATTTGCCAAAAAGCCGCCCCTGTGACAAAAAGGGCATGTCTTCACGTTTAAATCTTGTTTGAATCCTCCATTTGCAATTATCTCTCGTGTCAAAGCACCAAAGTCAAAGCAATAACATTATCCCAGTTCGCTTATATGATCGTAGTTTCTATAATGTGTTAAAGAAGAAATAGGTCCTGCTGCCCTTGTCTCAATAACAAAAACACACTAAAACAGTGTTCCAATGCGTCCCAGAACAAGAAGCCCTTCACGTATATATAAAAAGGAAAATGCCATATTAAACATATAGTACATACTGAACATTAGGATATTAAGCAAGCACTAAACTAGGACAAAGTCTAATCCACAGACACATTTGAAAAGGTCTAAATCAGGACCAGTTGGAACAAACTAAGTAAAAGCAAGAAAAAACGGGCTAAAAGATGGGAGAAAAACAGTACATTAGAGCCAAATTTAACCTCAAACCAAAATGAAACTCCAATACAAGAGAAATATTATGCTTTATTCAGGTACATATTCAACTACGATAACAAGTAGATAACCTGTAGTAGATAATCACCACTAAGTACAAGGATGTGGGCGGAGATAAGAGTTAGGTGAAACAGGACTTTTTTGTACTCAAGCCTCAGTTGCATGACAAAACAGGATTAACTCAAACAGGGACGAATCAGAATATACAACTTTGAGTAAACCAATTGTGAGAAAATACCATCGTAACCTTGAAATAGGACTAAAACAGAGGAGCAACAAACTAGTTTGAAAGAACTTTCAGAACCACTCCTTATTTTGAAAGATTACATGCAAATATTGGCTGTTGTTCAGTTTATATTTTCAACAGTATACACCAACTGCTCAACTGCTTTAATCTTCTCTCCAAATCCCAGTTTTTCTAATAAGCATGCAGTTGTTTATCAAAGATCACAGAAAGATATTTCAGCACCACTTAAGTGCCATTTGCATCTCCATCAGGGACAGAACATGTGCTTTAGTACGAGGTGCAGACAGATGATTATGGGCCAGTGCAGATTGTGACATCCTTTTAACCACCTCTCCCTCCAGTGTGTAAAGTCATTAGTGAAGCGCTCAAACACTAAAACACATTTCTCAGAGTTTCCTTGAAGTGCACAGACAGATATATTTTCAGTAACATTTATCACAGATGCAGGTAATGCAGCAGACGCCCTCAAGGCTGCAGAGGTTCAAAGGCACATCTTGGCAACACTATGATTAATTTGTCAAAACATATTAAAATAAAAGACAAAACTTTTTTCTTCCCACACATAACTTTCTATATTTTTCTGTGTTATTATAAGTATCAGTGAAAATGTTGGGCTTTAAAAATGTGTAAATGCAGCATAACTCATTTGATGCAGTATGCAATAAATCTGTGGTTCCCAACTAGTGGCTTGGGGACACAAAACTGGGCGGTGCTTTTTCACAGTGTGTTTGCCAAAAATCGGTGTCGGTTTTAATAGGTTTTAAGAGTCATCCTTAAAGAAGACATTTTATATATTATTCAGTGCTGATCTAAAACAACTTAGAAGAAGAGAAACAAGCACATGACTTCCTGTTCGAAACGGCAGAACTGATAAGCCTCTTCACAAGCAGCAGATTGTAATGTACATGTTTTTTTGGTTTAGAAAAGTGGTCATGTGACATTTTAGAACCCTGCATGTGTCATTCGGAGGCTTAATTGTTTAAAATAATTGCAAGTGAGTACAGAGCAGAGGAATAGGGGGTAGGTGAAAACAGGAATTTTCTGAGCACTCAAGCCTCAGTTGCAGAAGGATTACTCAAACAAGCAAGAACAAATCAAGATACAACTTTGAGTAAATAATGATGAGGAAACAGTGCTGTAATGAGGTTAAAAACTTAAATGTCCTTTAAGATCACTGTTTAAATCAAATGGTAAAGTGCATATTAATTAACATTGGTCGCATGTATATATGTCAGATTTGGCCAAACAGACATTTTAAATCTGTAGTCCCATGACATGGGTCGCATGGTAGATTCCTAAAACAGACTTGAGTCCAGTGCCTACACACAATGACTGGCGTAGCTGTATCTTCTCACTGACATGAAATGGGCTCCTCATTTCTGAGAAGGTCCACAGGGGCCATGGTTCGCTTGGCAATAATTACCTCGTCCAGTGCATGCCATCTGCTAAGACTGACTTTGTGTTTTAATTAGAAGAGCTTTTAAAATGGTGCGCTCGTGGGGGTGAAGAGTGTGGGGGGCGAGCTGAAGGAGGAGTGCCAGAGGAATGTGAAGTTGTTAGATATGCAGCAGTAAAAGCTACAGGGCCGTGAGTGACAGTGCCACAGTAATAATAACACTTTGCTGAAATGGAAGTGTCGAGCTGAGTAAGAACAGGTGGTATTATGAGAGATATTACAGTCATGATACTACACAAAGGCTATCATCTCAACAATCATATGAAACGTTCTTTGCGTTGTTTTGTGTTTGGTGTTGTGATTCATTCAAAACTAACTAATCAACTGTTGACATTTTCATAGACTAATTTAATAATAAATCATCATCGTCTATCTGGATTTTACTTCCTGGTTGTGGAAAGTTACCTTTGCTTAATTTAGACAAAAGAATACAAGTTACATTAGGCGCCTTGATATACAACACAATGACCTTAAAAATGCCTGCTTTTATGTTGACTCAATAGTTTACTGTAATTCCGTTCATAAGCATAACACTAGAACTGCAGCCAATGGTCCTCTTATCCCACCACATCCCAAATCCAACTTTATGACAAGAACTGTTTGTACAGCGCAATATCCATTGGGAACCGCATTCCGATTAAAATTAGGCAACTCAAAAATAAGATATCGTTTAAAATGAACCAAAAGTGTCATATGTTAGATATTTAACGCTTGTTATAAAAAAATATGTCATTTAAAATTGTACCGTACAATATCATGGACTGAAATGTAACATAATTTGCAAAGAACTGTTAAATTGTTATTGTAATGAAATGGAATGATGGAAAAACCATGCTATTGAAATGTAATCTGTTTTTTATCCATGTTATCTGTTTTTTAACTGTAATGGATCCAGGAAGACTAGCTGATTGCGCTGCTTTCAGCTAATAGGATACATTTAAATAAACAATAAACCTGCATGATTCTATGGAAATATAAAATTAAAACCATACTTCGGAACATTTTTCCTGCAGATATACGCATTTTATGCCATACTGTGGGCTATTCCAGCTACAGGAACAGAAATTCTATGGAATCAAGCACAAGGAGGCTCCACTAGGCCAAGTACGAGTCAGGTTTGTGGAGGGTCAAGCCCGCTCACAGCAAGGACACATGTCTTTATGACTTTTTAGGCAAGGCAATTCAAAGTGCTTTACACAACAGGAAAACAACTGTGTGCAGTAAAACCATCATAAATGTAAAAATAAAAAAAATAAAACATGCTTTTGGTTCAGTCTATTGTTTTGGGCCAAAAACTTACACACTATGCTTTTATTAGTATTTTATTTAAAGGAAGAAAGGCCAACATTTCGTGATGACTCATTACTCTTTTTTATATATTATCTATCAATAGGCATATTTTACCTCAATCTGGCCATCTTGATGGCACAATTATCTTACTAAAATAATAACAATGCCTTAATAATGCCTTCATTACATTTCTATATCTACATTTCTAAAACCATCAATCACTGGGGGATACATTGCATGCATACTATAAAGAAGGTGAGTGAAATGGACAGAGAAACAAGGCTGTTAGCTACAAGTGTTCCAATCAGTGAAACTGGTAGAGGGTGTTCTTTGAAACACGGATAAAACTTAGAAGTGCTTAGCTATCAAGGCACTCCAAAAACATATATGAGAAATATACAAATGAAGTTTAATGAAAGGCCTTGATTTCCACAGGGGTTTATCAGGGCTTAAATAAAAGACACATGCTAATTGCTCCGATCAGGGCTTGAACCGCAGAGTTTGAGCTGGTTCTGAGTTGCAGCCCTCATTGTACATCATGGGCAGCTCAAATGGGATGTGACACAGGCAGATTGTACCGGGAGCTTACTCAACCATGTCACTGCTCAGACGGAGGAGGAGCTCACAACCACTGCACCTGCACCCATGCTCCCCAGCCCTGCCTTCTGCTGTGGGCCCGTCCCACCAGCCGTTCATGCTCCGCGCTGCTTTGATGCCAGCTGAGCGGGCGTGGATAACAGATCTCCACAGCCCGTGTCTCCAATGGCCCCATTAAGGAGCAAAATGTGTGTCAGATTCAGAAGGCTAGAGAAAGACTATACAGCCCAAATCACTGACATCTGATTTACGCTGCAGCTCTAGGGCAAACATGTGCAGAGGAAGGATCTGGCCTTTTCTTGTATTACGACATACTTGAGTAAGTTTTATCTCACATGTGACCTGCGCTTTAACTGGAGTCTTTCTATAGCGCAGGAATAAGTGAACAGAAATAATCAAGACCGGCAAGGATTGTTAGACTATTGTAAACTAGCATAATTTTAATTTAATCTTCAAAGAGCATTGAAAGGTTAAGGAAATGGATTATTCAGGTTAAATAAATGCTAAATCAATTGAATGATGAATGTTTTATGGTAAGAGATTTTTTTTTATTTTTTTTTAATCCGAAATGTAAAATGGCCTCTGAAAATACCCTTTTCACAGCAAAAAAACCCGCATTCGTTTCTCACACTAACTTCTGCACAGTGGCCACCTGCGGTAAAGTAACAACGATACAGATCTTGTCAGAAATAATTGTTTCCACTGGCAACAAAATATCTTCTTTCACATGTTCAATGTCAAGATTTGTGCTTCCTAGTTGTACGGAATAGAGCAACGGTCTCCAAAAAGCAGTTTTCCATAACTAAAAATATATTATTTCATTTTTTTCGCAGCGCTTTCGCACCGCACTGCAGCACGTCCGCAGCGTTCAGCACTGCCTTGCTTGGCGGGCCAGAGAGCCCCGGTTCCTCTGAAACACTGCTCTGTCAAAGCACAAACGTGTGATGCTGCAGACACAGTAAATAACAGCTTCTCTGATGATTTGGTGTAAATGTAACATGCGTAAAGACCGTGTGCTCCGCGTGTTTGGAAGTCTGCTCGTTAACGAGGAACATTACGCGCCGCCTGGCACCGGAGGAAAGCGTGTGTTCCGGCTTTCATTGGATTGAAAGGTCTGCGTGAGTGCAAGGTACATCAGACCGCTGTGCGTGATGTGCGGATTGCTTCACGGTCGGGTTATGAAAGGTGTCTCGTCTGGGACATGTACATGCTTTAGGCGCGTCCAAATTCATAAGCTAATTTCTCCGTGAATATGTGTCGGATTGTAATAAAACACATAATTTTACATCTTAACGAGACTATGGAGGTGAAGGGAAGATAAAAATACATTATTTCTCATTTCCAGATCCAGTTTAGTGCTTTCAGGAACTTTTTCCCTTGTCCATTTCATGACGTTGCACATATTTCAATGCTCAGTCTCTGGCTATTTTTAATAGACTGCTGCAGGTCAGAGAACTCCAAAAACATGGCATGATACTGTGCATGTTGCCTAGTGACAGCTGCGTTTGTTCTTATGACTAAACGCAAAGTGAGCTTTTTTGGGCAGCTACTGTAGGCTACTACGTTTTTAATATATTTGAACCAAATGGTTCTAATGACATTTATTATAAAATAAAAGCTTTAGTCCTGCTTTAGTCCTGTTTTAGTCCTGTTTTAGTCCTGTTTTACCTGTTTTAGTCCTGTTTTAGTCCTGTTTTGTCCTGCTTTAGACCTGCTTTAGACCTGATTTAGTCCTGTTTTAGTCCTGCTTTAGACCTGCTTTAGACCTGATTTAGTCCTGCTTTAGTCCTGCTTTAGACCTGCTTTAGACCTGCTTTAGACCTGCTTTAGTCCTGTTTTAGTCCTGCTTTAGACCTGCTTTAGACCTGCTTTAGTCCTGTTTTAGTCCTGTTTTAGTCCTGCTTTAGACCTGCTTTAGACCTGATTTAGTCCTGCTTTAGACCTGCTTTAGACCTGCTTTAGTCCTGTTTTAGTCCTGTTTTAGTCCTGCTATATAGTTTATTCATGTTTTTCTGGTAGATATGGTTTGTCTTGGTTTAAACCTGGTCTTGTCCCAGGTCTGCTTTGCACTAGTCAGGTCAGGTTTCTGGTAAACACTGGGTTTTAGTGCTTTTGTCCTGTTTTTAGTCAAGTAATATTGGTTTGATAGTTTTACTTCTCTGAATGCAAAGTCCTGTGTTGATCTCTGTTGTTGAATTGTGCCGCTTTGAGTTGTTTGTGGCTCTTAGAGAGATAAAACATCAAATTGTGGTGGGATTTTGTGGTCTGGCCCCCGGACCTGAGCCCTTCGAAAAATCTGGCCCCCTGGAAAATATAATTGGAGACGGCTGGTATAGAGTTTAACGATTTAATGCAAGTCTTACAGCAAGGCAAAAGCTTACATTTTAACAGTTTTCTCTAAAGCCAATTTCTAACATAATCAAAAAACGGAACTAATTAGTATACATCCGATAACTCCCTGAAACCAAACTGAAAAAGTATACTAAGAAATGCACTGGACAGTATTGTAAGAAATATACTGTATGCCTGAACCCAAACAGTCATACGTAGACAGCCTTTGGTCATCTGACACACTCTCTAACCCTTGCAGAACTTTTCCTCACTATGAAGAATACTGATGTCCGCTCTCTTCATTCGGGGCCATGCTAAGCTTAATAGGTAATGCAGTGATAAGCGCGTTCTCCCAGGCGTCACAAGACAAATGGCCTCATTACCAGGCTCTGATCTACAGGAGTGTTGTCGGGGCAGGAAACATAATGTATCCGCTTGAAATCCACTGCCATGCAAATGACTGAGCCTCTGCAAACTAATGGGATGTATTACAGAAGCATACAAAACACAGACAACTTGGAACAAGCTGTTCCTGAAATGGGTCTGCAAATGATCATTGGATCTAATTAAGCTCATTTGCGTGCTGATGTGACACTGTCTATTTCGGTCAAGTTAATTGGTTTCAATTTATGTTTGGTGTAAATAGAAACATGATCTGATCCACACAGCATCTGTCAATGTGATTTTGATGTGTGTAATGAAAAGAACAATTCTGTGACTGTCTAAATGCCACATGCCACTGCACTTCAATGCAAACCCTTGATGAGTATTGATTGCATTCTCAGACACACAAAACATCTATTAAAATACAGCTTTGCTACTTGAGCGAGCTGTACATTTTTCACCTTTCCCAAATAATTTAGGGCTGCACAATTTTAGACAAAATTGTAATTGCCAATTTATGTACAAAAAGTTCACCCATTTCAAACCAATCTGGGGGAATTATCATTTGAGATGAGGTTTAGAGCTTAAAGGTCAAAAAAATTAAATTAATAAGTTTCTGTTGGTGGACATTCTATCACATAAATAATTGCAGTCTTAGCAATTTGATGTATGTTTCATGTATGTTCATTAACACTGTCCCCACCAAAGAAACAAATATATAATAACAATGATAATAACAATAATAATAATATTAATAGTAGTAGAAAAAGTTTCAGTTGTAGTGATCCGGACACTGTTTTTAGAAAAACAAGATATTTCGACTCTCATCCATCCATTGTCTTCATGGAGATCTCCATGGAGACATGCAGGTGGCGGACACTCCACCAGAAAAGTTACATGACGCACCTTTAAATTAAAACCTACCTGCTAGGACCTGGCCATAAATCAAATTAATTTGATTAATTGATGTTTTCAAAAATTAACAAGTGTGAGAAAAGACTTGAATGTCATGTCGAGAGCCCCTGCGCTGCACAGAAGGGCCAAATTTAAAGGCTTTTTAGACTCTTCCCTCATGACTATTTTCAAACTTAAAAAGATGTTAACATGAAATGAGTTTACTCCGGACTGACCAGAGCATGTTCATGTTCATGCTCATGCAGTGGACAGGAAAGTGAAGTAAACAGTTAGGCCAGATGATTTACAGACTATAGCTCAATATTGAATTAAGATTAAAATAATAAAAACAAATGCAAGACTGAAAAGTGGGTATAAAGTATGTCTACAAAACACCACTTGTCCTACTTGCTGCTTTATGTAGTGCTGCCCTCCCAGTTTTTCTTTTGACACTGCACACTGATTAAAGACACTTATGACTCCCAAGCTGCTAAAAGACAGTCTTCTCTGCTGTTGTCAGGTCACATTGGTCAGGTACACTGGTGCAGACACTGTGCTGCTGAAGAGAGTGCGCAAACCCGGCTAAAAAAGATCCTCTGTTTCCAAGGACAACTCACGGTGAATCATCATGAACTCATATTTAGACACAGGTGGGTAACACAGGTTTTCAGCAGAGCCAGAGCGCAAACATCAGCCCAGGTGTTGGAATAGGATTTTTCCTGTATATAAAACATTTCCCAAGGAGTCTATTTATTTTTCAATGGTAAAATTGTGTTCCTGGGTTTCAGTTTCCAGTTTATAGTTGCCATTACGCTTCACCATTCAAAACGTAAATTTTTTTTTTCTAATTGTTGGTTTCCATGTAGTCTTTTCAAGTGGTTTGATACTAAGGAAAAGGCTTGATACTAATTTCGATATCACAGTCATAACAACAATTACAGCAATTAAGCACAAAATTATAGCAGCCTACGTTCTTTATTTTATAGTGTGGCCTTTTACTAGTTCTGATAAACAAAAAATCATTCTAAAATTCTAAAATAAAGGTCCGATTTTGTCCTGTTTGTGTGTTGTTGTCGTTTTGTTTTTATCGATACTTGCTCAAATGAGTATCTGCCAGTAGTTTAGATTTTTCGATACGTTTAACAACCCTATTGCTATGGCAACAGTGCTGATTTCTCATCCCCCTGAAACCTGTAGATAGTGACCACCCACAATAATAACAATAATTCCTTTACTGAACCATATTAAAAATACGATGCTCTGAATAATTTCTTCCTTGACCTTTTTACTTTGGCTTTTCATTAAAATTGCCAAACCATGATTTCATGATTATTTTGCTAACAAATACAGCAACATGAAAATAACTGATTTAACAAGTTGTGAAATATAGAGCACATAAGCTTGCGCTCTTTCAGATAGTCAACTCGATAATTTGTTTCCCTCCTTCTTTTTAGATCTGGCTGGTTTACTGCCATTACATTACATGCCTTCCACTGTATTATTTCTAAATCCACGATCAACCTCGCTACGACAAACAGCAAGAAAACAGGTCCAAGATATGATGGATTTTTCATAACCAAAGACAAAGCCAAACATATAGGACAATGAAACGAGCAGATGGAACATGAGGATTACACAAATACAAACCAATGCAACAGTCTGATTGTTGCAGACTGATTATTCACACACATAATTTGTGAAGAAAAAAGTTGTATGTTATGTGTGATCTGGTGCCTGTTTGCAGCAGTCACGGTGTCCCAATAAGTGGAGCAGTGGAACAATGAGATGACCTACATTTACTAACAATGCATGCAGCAGGTTGAGGCAAAAACAAGTCACAAAACAGCAAAACTGCTCATTATTAAAATGATTTAGGCCACAGTACAATACGCCTGCATTCATCGCACAAAATAGTACAACATAAAACAACTGTGGTAAAATTAACATTTGGGAAATGAATTCGGGAAAAAACATCACAGTTTATAGAGGTGTTCAGGACTGAGTCAGAAAGAGAGGGATTGTGGGATTTGTAGGCAGCCATTTGCAGTGATGTAGTGTGTGATGGGGGTTTGTATCTCGCACAGTTCAGTGATGCAACTGGTTGTAATGCCTCTTGGATGTACTGTGTTCTTTGTTGGAAAGTGGTACAATGGTTCTCTTACTGTACATTGGCCCCTGAGGATAAACTTCACTATTTTAGATGCTTTATTTTATTTTTGCGGTTCAAATAATTGCATTATAGTTTAAATGTTAGTGGTATCATTTTTTGCTTTCGAAAAATAGCTTTGTATTGTATTGATTCAACATGTTTTAGATATAATAGTGACTATGGCGTCGCAGTTAATGAACAGACATTTTTCCAATCTTGTGCGGAAGGGATGGGCACTTTTTGAAGTATAACCCAATCACAATAGTCACACAATATTATGTCAATCCAATAGAAATGTTGGATTAATTGAGGTTTAATGTGAAATGTCTGTCAAATTCATCCAAAAAGTGCAGAAATATCACCTTTTGCTTATTTAACTAACATAACTTGTTTTAAAATCAGCTCCTTCTGTAGCATTTTTACAATAAACCATATAGTTGGTATTAAAATTTAGCATATTTTCAAAACAACATTCATAATATTATCCACATTTTGATACATTTGCCACATCTATTGTCCGCTGTTAGCGACAGTATTACTTGCATCGTACAGTACTTGTTGTATTTCACAAGCCGAGGTGATCCTTAAGCCTGAAGTCCTGCACATTTCTAATGATCCACCTGGAGCACAGAGACCCTCCTCTGCAACACACCGCCCCAGACCCAGGCGACGGGGGTCCAACAAGGGACACGGTGTGCTGGGGAATAGACGATAAACCATTATTGCAGCTACAGGCTTGTGAGCTGATAGGACTTGTTCTTAATATGTTTGCCAAGGATACAAGCATTTTCAAATCAATGATGTTTATGACTTTTCTGAGGTAAGGCAGCATGTCTTTGATTTGTCAGAAAGCAGCTGTGGAAAGCTGAGGCAATTACAATGTGTTTCATGGAGGGACAAGTGCTTGGAGCCAAATAAGGCATTTTGGCTGAGGAATGTCATTATGGCTCATGATAGTGCAGGAAGGCGAGGGTTTAACAGCAGGAGTTTGAAGAGTCCTGCCACCTCTGCGGTTAGCGAGACCACTGAAAGGGTCACATTCACAGCCCTGTCCACAGTAGGAGCTGCTGAATATTCACCTGAATTACCCTGCCGCCATCCTAGAAAGACCAGGAAATGCATAAAAATGATCAGTAATCTTGTTGGAAAGGTGATGGTATGGAACTATGCAAGAAAATAAACTTTGAGGATCTTCTAGACATATGACGATTCAAAATATACAAATCTTATCTTAATGCTAATGATAACAACAATATATATCACATGAGGGCCCACAAAGCAATATCAGCAGACAATGATTATATGAAGGCAGCATCAATAACTGCAGAGCCAACGTAACAGGTTGATGCAGTCAAGCAGCACCAAGACAATTATCTGTAAAACAGCGTATATGTCAATGGGGCCTAAAGCAGAGGGGGAGTCACTCAAAAGACTCACAGTCCAGCCCACCGCCCCTGCACGCTTCATTTCAGAGGCGAATCAGATTAACACTCACGCCCCAACTCTGACACTGATTTGGGCATTCATTTGGTCTTTTCTTAACATTTTAATAGACTGAGTTCAATGTGTTTTGGTTCATGGTTTAACATGATCAAATTAATCAAAATCACAACTTGAAATACAGTATTTCATATTTCAGTCATCTCTGAAATAAAACTTCTCATGGACCAGTTTAAATTTTCACAGTGAATTATCTCCATTTTTCTTTTAAATAACTAATCAAACACAACTGCAAAACTTGGTCAGAAAAAAGTGTGTATTTAATGTATCCATTCTTTTCAAAAGTTGTTCAGCCTACAAGGCATTGCTCCTGTCGTTCAAATTCAATGAACAGGATGTTCTGTAGTCCTCAAAGTAGGATGTTTTTTTTTTTTTGTCTTATTAAAAGCAAATACAAAGGACTTTAAATATCAGTGTCTTCAACACAACCAATACAGACTTGTAATCACTGCATTTGACCCAAAATAGTCACAATTGTTCCTCCAAACTCTGAATTTCACTAAATAAACTTTTACTGACATAGGATTGGCTGTGGACTTCTCGATTAAAATGACCAAAGCTGATCATTGACCAGTAAGCATCACTGTATCTTGATCAAGACGATTCAAGTTAATTGCACAGGCCTAACTAATTCATTTGCTGAAGTTATAGGAAATATCTCCCAACTGGACAGAAGATTTATATCATTTGCGAAATACTTCAATCCTCTGAGCTCCTGAGTTTGAGTTTGCGTATTCATATTCGGATCTGTAGGCGCACGACTTATCCTCTTTGAAAAACGCAGAGAGTGATGCTGCTTTGTTTTTGGATTGCTGAGGTGTTTATGTTCCTATTACAGCGCGTCCGTCTGACAGACCTCCTCTTACACGCGAATCGATCACAGCCCTGCTTTAAACCTTTAACGATCCAGTCTCGATGCAGACAGAAAACGGTCTTTTCACACTCACCGTCAGAGATAACTTTGATACAGACATTTCTTTCAGGCGTTTCAACCACTATAAACAAGGGCAAATCACAGAGCGTAAATAACGACAATAAGTTCTCAGACTTGTTTCACAGATTGAGAATGACTCTTGGATGAGAGTCGAAACGTTTTGTTTTTTCTAAAACAGAGTCCAGATTACTACAACTGAATCTTTTTCTACAAACGAAATAAGATTTCATTAAGAATAGAGGTGGGACTGGAAGATATTAAATGGAAATAAGTTGTTTTGGTCTGTAACGGTTTGAATACTCAAAGCGTGTCGTCAATTAAAAACTATTAAGAAATGATAAAAAAGAGCTGATCAAACAAGTAAATTACATAACTTTGCAGCAGTAATCTTTAAAACAAGAGAGTAAGGGAATATTCCGGCACTTTTGTGGTAATTTTACAGTCCTTCACGTTTACTCGAGCCTGCAACCAAAAATAATTTCTAAGATTATTTGGTTTAATGGATAAACTGTGATTATTCAGGTCACGTATAAGATGTTAAGAACTAAAAAACAAAAATTGTGGGTATTATCTGAAAATCAAATCGTGAGACTTGTAGGTGCAAAACAGTTGAGTTCTAGTTCAAGCTCAATCTTAGACCACAATTTCATAAAGTTCGACTTGTGAAAGAGCAAATGGAAGGAATTTTACCCTGACATCCGTATTTACTGTACGAGCAAGTTTTAGCCACACTTCAATTTAGTTTGTCATCAGTAACATATCATCATTGAGATAACCCAAAAGTATGTAAATAGTTATCAATATCACCACACTTAATTCACGAGATGAACTTTGAGATATAGTGCAAAAACAAGAATTCAATTCAACAATTTTTCTTGGGAAAATACATTTTGTACAGTTCAAATGAGCTTCAAATGAGCTGAACTTAATAAGCAGCAATCTCAAAGCAATATTTTCTGGATGCACTCCGTGGCTCTGTAGGCGGCGGACAACGATATTTTCTTAAGAATCATTTTAAGCACATGTCAAAAGTAAATACGTCTGCAAAGACCAGAAGCATCACTCATTATTAGGAATGGCATGAGCAGAGGAGCATGGGAATGAATGATGTTTAATGAATCGCTTTGACGCGAGCGGCAGTATTTCAGACGGACAAAAGCCAACCATAAAATGCAGCAATGTTTTCTCAGTTTCATCCTGACAAAAGCTACACTGTAATAATTGATGGTGAATAAAATTGCAAGTATATTTGATGAAGAACGAAAGGCAGAGTGAATGTTAAAAGAAAGTTAAAAGTAGGGATCAGGCCCATTGCGCTAATGACGTAAAGGGGGCTGGAGGGGATGTTGACTCTTGGAACATGTATCGGTATGGGGTCTGCTCATGAATATCTGGATATTTCATCGGGTCTGCTCGGGTCTGATGTTGCGCCTGGAGAACATAAATCTCATATGCCACCCAGCTGTCCATTCGGTCGCGAGTTTTGTAATATATTGGCTTAAATGAGTGGGAGGCCTCGTGATATTCCACGTTGTGCTACCCACTGTTATTTTTTTTTATCGTCGCTAACATTCCTGAGCCTGCAGTCTCTTTTGTTGCCTGTGTCAGGTGGTTAATCCCCGATGTTTCGTAGCATCAGATGTGGTCCTTTTAACAAAATAAGCAGACATTAGGAAATAAATGAGCACCGTGTAATCTAAGGGGGGCTAATGTTCCTGTTTGACCAAGCATACCATTTGGCCTCTGTTTTTTTGCAGATGGAGAGATCAAAATAGGCTTAATGTTCTCTTTTTTGAGTGGTGGATAGACATAGGACTAGCCGTACACTTTGTCAAGAATGCTGACTGGGATATAATAGTATTTAGGATGTTTTAAATCTGATTTATAATATGATACATAATAAGAGCGTTCAGTTTTATTTTCGTCTATCTAACCGTTAGGCCTTACTCTAAAACGCCATCAATTTCTTTGTGATAAATCCTCTTTATAGCATTTAACCCTTTGATTATCTTGCAATCTCTACTAAAATGCTTATTCTTTGCTGTTAGGTTCAAACGTACCGCCGATCGCGTAGTTTTATGACTTGTGTAGGGTCTGAGTAATTGTTAGTCGATAGCTCACCTCACCAATATGATTGGCATGTCACGTTAACACTCGACTGTACGATGCTCACTGCCGTAATTTAAAAACATTGGATAGATATATGGAAGGAT
The DNA here is from genome assembly GCA_015082035.1 of Chaenogobius annularis. NCBI lineage: Eukaryota > Metazoa > Chordata > Actinopteri > Gobiiformes > Gobiidae > Chaenogobius > Chaenogobius annularis. The sequence goes on along the minus strand of BJKM01000100.1, from coordinate 1,167,433 downwards.
TAATGGTGTCTGGAATCCTCTTGTATTTAGGTCTCTCTTACCCTCAACAAAACAACCACACTGAATTTTCTAAATCATTCGAGTGCCACCAAAAACAAACTCTGTCTGGTTGAATATATTTTTAAAAACCTCTAGCTGTGGGTAGGGCTATGACATCACAGTGACAATCCGAACGCCAAACCATCTGACACATTTGACACACCGTTTCACCCAATGGAAACAACACCAGGCTGCCCAGATATCAAAATCCCAAACACATAAAACAGGGTCCATATGTTAACCGTAAAGATTTTATGACTGTGAGGGCACTGCCAGAAGTCAGCAAGTTGCTGGGCCTCAATCGAATATTTGCCCATTTATCGCACAAAAGAATACATCGTTTTAAGAACCAAATTTAGCAAATGTTAAACTCTAAGCACACCATTATGCAAGCAAGAAGTTATTACAAGGAAGAGTGCATGCTTCCACATAATGTACTTTGTTCTGTTGTTATAAACTTTGTGAAAATAGCAGGTGATAAAAAGTTGAAACTAGTGTAAGCACTAATTGTTTTCTGTATGGTCCTTACTCGAATGCCACTGCCTGCCTTTTGGTTTCGATGCTGCAATGTTTCCAAACCAATTAATATAAAACACACCTGCTGATATGTAATAAAAATATCACAATATAACAATAAGTAAAACCCAAATCACTATATAAATTCATAAAGTACACTTCTGAAGTACGCACTTAGGCAGTGCAGTCTGAGAACCAGAAAAAGTGCGAGATATAGGATTTCTGAATTAAAGAAATCAACATAGTGTTACTTCCTGCTTCTTGAATGTGTCTATGCTAAGGATGTGTAGTGCTTGAGATAGTATAGAGCGCTATTTATGTGCAACATAAGAGGGCCTACCACAATAATTCTGTCTACCAAACAGAAGTACACAGACAATTTAGAGCCTCTTACTCATATGTGCTTTGCAGGATTAACCCTACACAAAGTCATGTTGCAGTCATGCATCAGAAGTCCTATTGTAACCATACGTCTTAGCAGAGGCTGAATTCTAAAACAAGCGGTTTTGCAAGCCATACTAGTGGAGTCTTGCCAGCTTCGTTGCGGTGGGCTCCAGAAAACATTTCTGTACATATAGAGATTATTTACATTATTGGTGTATCGGTGTATGCTGCTGGATGAAGGTCAGACAATGCTAAACGATTGGAACACAACATCAACCATGATAACTGAGGAAGAACCTGGTGAGAAGAGCTTTGATAATTCACCTTGATCGCGACGTTCCCAAACAACTAGAAGGAAAAATATAAAAACGAAATGATTCCTCATCTTTTTCAGAGAGAACGTTCTTTAGTCACAGAGTAGCCAGTTCCAACTGTCACGAAAAGTCCAAAAAGATCAATGGAATTACAGAAAAAATTTAAAGCATTATGGCAGCAAAAGCACATGACTCACATCTTAAAGTATAAAGTCAAATTGGACAATTAATATTCCACACTATATAGAGTGAGTAGCCAGGTTAGTTCCCGTTTACTTGTAGAGTTGTTGAGATAGGCGTCCCTAAGTAGAGAAAAGAAGTCAACAAAGAACAGATATCCTTCTGGATTTTACAGAGACACCTCTCCTTGTTGCCTTTTGATAGGCAAAGGGGAAGTCAAGCCTTTCTGGTAAGAAAATAAACAAACTAAAAGAAACTTCGGCAAAATAGTCTCATAATTCAACGGCTCTAAATGAGGATACAAATCATAAATCTTATATGATCCGTAATGTAAGAATATCAGCCCTTAAACCTCCACCACCTACATGTTGAAGACTGCTCTGCGGAATGAAAACTAAAAGTCTTCAAATCCCTCAACCTACTTTTTTATAGTAATAGTATACGACAAACGGGACGACTATCCTGGATAAACCAGATTTGTACCATCTTTAGCCTACAACCTGTGCTATCCTTACTGCAACTTCCCGACTTCTTTTTACTGCCAAACGTCATTGTAGTTGACCCACCTTTAACTGCCATCCCTGTGTCTCTAAAAGCACAAAGTGATAAATTTAAGGTCAGAAGTCAAAACATACCCCCACTTCATCCTTCCATCCTGGACTATGAATGCACTGTGTCTAATCCTAGCGCTTTCGTTACTTGGAAACTAAAGGGTTTATTTGTCAATCGTCACGGCAAAAAATGGACAGTCATCTAGTCTTTATGATTTTCTCAAAGATCACTGCTTAATTGTTTTGTAATTTGTACATTAAGAAATGCAATATAACACCATGGTGTAACAGTTTTTTGAGAAATGCACACATAAATTCAGAAGCCGGATAATGAAACAATGAATGGTTAGAAAGGACCTCTATTGGGATATGCCTCATAAGCCTTCAGGAAGGACATATTGGAGGATTGTTCAGATATAGAGCTGGAGAGTTATTATTAAACATGAGTTTAATGCTGCCAGACTGAGTTCTAACAGGTATTCCGTATGGCCCTACCAGTTGATCTCTCAGGTAAAAACGAGTAACGTTCCTGGGATTGACCTGGAATGAAACAGGTAAGAGTTGTGCCATAAATGTAGAAATACCCCATTTTAATCCAATACTTTTGTCTAGCCGCTTTTTCGCGACTAGCAATTCAATGCTTCAAAAACATAGCTGACATCTAGAGTAATAGAAAAATAACATTTTGAACGTTTATTTTACTCGGAGTTGGCCACTTAAATGGCATTTGCACACAGATGATACAATCAACAAGCCTCCTATTGTTTCACCTAGGGGTTTCCTAGGACAAATTCACAATCCTTACAGGTACCATTCAGTATACAGACCACGCGTTTCATCCTAAAAACAAAGGTACCATAGTCCTATCTCACAGAGAGGCCAGCTGGGTTAAATTTAAACGCGAACGGGGCAAAAAATATATAATGTTAAAGGTTATTTTAGTAATAGTCTACCACAAAATTGTCCCCTTTTGTTAGCCATCCTGTTTTGTTCATACCCTGACAGTTATGATTTACTGGGGCTAGTCTTCTCGGTCCTCTATGACCCACAGCATTTCCACATCCTTGGCAGCTTTGACTGTATATCAGTTCATTCATTTAAGTTTCTGTCATAATATTTCATCAATGCATGTATTCTCAATATCACAATACCCTTTTAATTTAAAGAGAAGAAAATGGAATGCAAATACATACAAATATATAATTATATATTATATATATATATATATATATACTATATATATATTATAATAATATAAATATATTAATATATATATATATATATTTTTATATATATATATATATATATATATATATATAAACCAGGGTAATAATAAGCGCAACGCTACATAACTACGCAAATCTTTAGTTTTGTACAGAAGACTTAGGGCTTATTATTGGATGTTGATTTGGATTCAGGTATGTTATGATTAACTTATAAAACACCACTATAAAATAATGCCATGTAAAGACTTCTTCCTCATAGACCTCATTATATGAACTACTGTATAACATCAGACTTATGAACAATATCATCAGCTGCCCAGGGACTACAGGCAGAAATTAGCACTTGAGCTACAACCTGGTACAATATATCTCCCCAGTTAAGATTAATTTATATTGTGCACTGTCCCTGTCTCAAAAATAAGCAAAAACAAAACTATAAACTATACCGTGTTCAACCACATGGTCTTGGTGATAAAAAACTGAGAAGGAGCTACAATAGTATATATCAGACTGGATCTCTGTGCCTATTCTTTACATGTATGAACCAGCTTTGCCTACATATCAGTGCCATGTATTATCCTTTCCATAACAAACTCTCTTGATTTTGTGTCTGGCGTCCTCTGCTGGCAATACCAAGCTTTTATAAAAGACAAATGTGACAATAAAAGATGATGCATTAAAGTCAATTTATTTTCAGTGCTGAAAATTATTTCAAAATACTATATATGTCCCATGTGAAATTAATTCCTACCAAGCTTTCTTGTTTAATTTGTCAATGTTACTATGCACTGGATTGGACTGCTTATAATTCCTAGACTAGTATATAAACAAATATTTGTATTCATCTATTTTTGGTCCGAAGTTAAAAACAAAATGAAAAACAAAAACATGCGACGTAAATGTAACAAAAATAGACCTCTTGATCTATCTGTTTGGGCCTATTTGTTTTTATTTTCTATGTTAACTGATGTTGTTTTTTGTGTTGTTTTTCTTAAACGAAGTGTAAAGTGAAACTTTGTAATCGTTAGAAATGTATAGTTGTGTAACAGGCCAAATTTGAATTCTTCTACATCCATTCCATCCTCATCCTCCTCTTCATAACCGGACCGAGCTGCTCGCTGTTGTCTGTGCGCTGCAGCTTTACTGTAAATGCATACAAGGCATGCCCGTGCAAGGCCGTCCAAGAAACCCCATCGACGAGACAAAACTCGAGGCGTGAACGTGGCAGCCATTTTACATCATCAAGAGTGAATGACTGGAGCCGGACCAGTGCCGGGACTTTTACACTTTTACTGTCTTTTTAATAGCTAATCTACCCTTCAGAACAATCAGCATCACACGCGTTGGCGATCCAGCGGCAGGTAGGGCAAAAACACAACAATCAGCCACCTCACTGCTTGATAGTTGATGCCTAAAGGCGGATTCGCGCCGTGCTGTTGCAAACAATGTGGAAACTGGTGGTGGATGGGAACGAGTTCTCCAGACCGGCTTTTTGAAAATGGACTCTTCCTATGTGGCGGCACGTTGTCAAAACCACGCACCCTGCAGGCTAAAGCTCTGGTCATACGGGGGTCTTTTAATCTAATAGAAATCTCATCTCCCAACTTTCTGGTTCAAAATTTGAAACGTCCAAGTAACAATGGCTCCATTGAATGTATGCTCAATTTGACATGCTAGCTTATTTTGACAGATCGCAGATTTTACATGCTCATTGTCACTATAGGCTAACAGTAGTCACACAAAAAGTATTTCATTTAAATTGGACGTTAGCCGTTCGCGTTGTATTCGCTTGGCGCTGCGGTTCTTTACGAATAAGGCTCGATCGGTATTTGGATGTTCTCTCATCAAGGAACTCCACTTAGCTCATGCTATTTTTTCACTAGCTTAGCCGTGCAAGTTAGCTTCTCTGCTAGTTAGCTTGTTAGCTGAAACATGTGCAGGTCAGTCCGCACCCGCTGTTTCTAACCATACGTCAAATGTTAATAGACACGTCAGGGAACACGTAATGGTACTTGGCCCCAGCAAAGGCCTAAATACTAGCCCGTGTAAGTTTCCCATTGACTGGTCTTTATTTTGAGATCAATACATCTGGAATTATTTTTAGCAAACAGTGGCATAGGCTGACGGCCTTTGGACCTTTTTACTGAGGATTTTCATGATCAACATGGTAGCAAGCAGAAACTACTTATTGGGTTCTGAAGTCCTTGTCGTCCATTCACACTGACTCATAACATTAATGAAACACTAAACGATGCTTTTAATGTTCACTGGTCAGTCACCGGAAACAGAGTTCATTCTGAAAGAACACGTGTATTGGCTATCAAGCTTGTGCTGACTGAAGTCAGCAACGAGGAGGCAATCTAGCGCTTGATTGAGGGAAAAAACATATTTAATGGCACCACGATTATTCAAGGGGGTGATGCGATCTAGTGTTGACTGACTAAAGCCCCCTTTTCTCCGGACTTGCTCTTCCACTTTTTGGAGCGTTTCCACTAGTCCTTCGTACGAGGCACTTTTTTGGTACCTGTTAAGCTGAGTTCTAACCAGGCGTTACTATGGAGTTTCCATGGATATAGATATGTTGTGGTCACTTTCCAGGGCTACCGTACCAAATTTTTTCGAAGTAATGGGAACAAAACCAGGCCAAGTAGGGCTGAGTAGGACTGGTGGAAAAGGGGCTCAAGATGAGTTTTTTTTCTTTCTTCCCCCCCCGTCTGCATCATGCCACTTAATGGCTTGTCATCACATGTAGGCTTTAGTCTTGTGTTGCATAAAGACGGCTGGCATTTTTGCTCATAGTTCAGTTAGTGTAGAGTCTTCAGACTGTTGTGGGCTAAATAGCTTTGCAGTGTAATCCCTTGTGCACCATTTTTCCAGTTTATTTTAGTATTTGCTGCAACATGATGGTTAAAGTTGAGGTGATGAATCGTATTGTTTGAAACTGTTAAAGCACTAACACGTCTGAGACTTTACACTTTTCTGATCAAACTGTAGCCTTGCCCTTGACCCAGGATTAATTTGGCTCATTGCATTCACACAGATTTCTGGAGACATGGCCACAGAGCATATAAATGGAAATGGTCCAGAAGAACCAATGGACACCTCTGCTGCAGTTACCCATTCTGAGCACTTCCAGACTTTATTAGAAGCTGGTTTACCACAGAAAGTTGCTGAAAAACTAGATGAAATTTACCTAGCAGGTAAGGCACATTGAATATGCTTGCATATGAAATAGGCATTCTTTTATTTTTTGTATCTCTTGCATGTACTGTCATTTTTAACTTTTTGAATGGGGGAATTGGGTTCTTGAAGCAACTTTTTGTGGTTTCTTCCCAAAATGGGTACTGCAGACTTGCCAAAATTTTATATCAAACAGATGCATGTTCACAGGAAAAAAAAAAAGAAAAGAATATTACTTGTTTACCTAATTGCAGCATTTTACATTGCCTTGCTGGCTTTATAAATACTGGCGTCAGGGCGAGTGATGAATCCTCAACCTGGGAGTTTGTAATTGAGCCAACTGTTCTGCCCTTTCCAAAGCCTTGCTCACCCAGAGGTCATAGAATATGACAATTTAACCTAAACTATCTAATTTTCCTTACTCAGAGGTTAAGTCGGGACTAAAATGATTTGTCTGACCACTAAGCCAGATGGGACCAAGGAAGAAACAATGGCAGCAGCTGTGAGGTGTAGCTATATGGGACAGGTGATGACCCCCTTATAGGGCAGAATAGAGTTTGGTTCATTAGAAACTCGCAGCCTCACAGAGGAGTGCTGACATATCAAGTTGCACTTTGACATCTGTTGTGATTCGTTTTGGACAAACATGCTGCTTGTAGGCTACAGTACTGCATGACCAATGCTTGCTTCTTAATTTATGCCCATAGCTTTTCAATTTCAGGAAATATATTGGCCAAATGAATTGCATCCACCTTATTATCCAGGTGTTTGGATCTTTATTAATCATATTTTTTGTCAGGTTTGGTGTCTCACAGTGATCTTGATGATCGAGCAATTGAGGCTCTGAAAGAATTCAACGAAGAAGGTGCTCTTCAAGTATTGTTACAATTTAAGGACAGTGACCTTTCACATGTTCAGGTAATTTGAGGTGACTGGTGTCATCTTGTTGTTTATTTCAATTGTAAGCACTAATGCTTTCAATATTCTATTAAGAACAAAAGTGCCTTTCTTTGTGGCGTGATGAAGACCTACAGACAGAGAGAGAAACAAGGGACCAAAGTGTCGGACACTATTAAAGGCCCAGATGAAGCAAAAATTAAAGTAAGAACTTAATCTATCAGCCTCTACAAATGTTTCCTTTTAATCCCTTTTTTCCTCTTTATTAGGCTCTACTGGAAAGAACTGGCTACACACTTGACGTGACAACAGGTCAGAGAAAGTATGGAGGCCCCCCACCAGAGTGTGCTCACTCTGGGGCACAGCCCACTGTTGGTACAGAGGTAAGAGTAAATGCAAAGTGTTTCTCAGATTTGCTGCAAAGGTGGCATAACTTTCTTTCTTTAAAGAGTGCTCCTTTTTATTTTTCTAAGTAAAAATTGGTAATCCTCATCTATTCTTGAACTTCTTGCATTGATTTATACCAAAATATTTTGTACAGTGACCAATTAGTGTAGAATTTCGTTTCCGTTTCCTGCTTAGAAACAAATTAAAAAATTTTTGGCCATTCAAAAAAATACAATATTTAGCAAATATATTGCATGCATATAATTTTGTTTTGGCTTCATTGCTATGGCAATGGTGCAAATTTGTCATCACTCTGAAACCCATGCATAACCTTGCGAGCCAGCCCCTTTTATACATGTATATAAGTTTTCTCACTTATGTAATTCGTTTTTTACTTGTAAGACTTCGTGTTGGTTTTTAACATTAACAGACTCGTGTTTTGGTGAATTCAGCAGTATTGTATACCTCTTTTTAATATCTTCTTATTCTGCTAGATTTTTGTAGGCAAAATCCCCAGAGACCTTTTTGAGGATGAGCTTGTACCACTCTTTGAAAAAGCTGGCCCCATCTGGGACTTGCGTCTCATGATGGATCCTTTCAGTGGCCTGAACAGAGGCTATGCTTTTGTCACTTTCTGCACTAAAGAAGCCGCACAGCAAGCTGTCAAATTGGTATGTGCAATGTCATTTTGTAAAACTTGAAAGTTTAGTGCATCAATGTAAGCAAATTTAGTAACTTTGATCTTTTCCTGAAGTGCAATAATAATGAAATACGACCAGGAAAACAGATCGGAGTGTGCATCTCTGTTGCCAATAACAGGCTTTTTGTTGGGTCTATCCCCAAAAGTAAAACAAAAGAGCAGATAGTTGAAGAATTCGCTAAAGTCACAGGTAAGTCCATTTACCTTGTTAATCGGTCTTCTGTCCGGTTGCATGTCTCTTTACTGCAACATTTATTCAAATACTTGTGTCAGAATGATGACTTTGATTGTTGTACCAGAGTGACTTGAGTTACTATGAGGGTTTACCGCTAAGATCTGACTTGTCACAAGTGTATTTTCTGAACCGCAGAGCAAAACTTGTGTTTGCAAATTTGCCCACATGCAATTGTAGTGTAATATCTGATCTCAAGAATACTTGTTATGAGACATACTGTTGTTAAATGTCCAACTTTTTCATTGACAGAGGGCCTGAATGATGTCATATTGTACCACCAACCGGACGACAAGAAAAAGAATCGTGGCTTCTGCTTCCTTGAGTATGAAGACCATAAGACTGCTGCACAGGCACGACGGAGACTTATGAGTGGCAAAGTTAAGGTGTGGGGAAATGTGGTCACAGTAGAATGGGCTGACCCCATTGAGGACCCGGACCCTGAAGTTATGGCAAAGGTATGGAAATGATTGTTGATAATGTTGAGTAAAATATTACTGGTTGTATTTTTAATGCTAATTCTATTATTGTTTAGGTTAAGGTGCTATTTGTTAGAAATCTGGCTAGCACTGTTACAGAGGAGATACTTGAAAAGGCCTTCAGTCAGTTTGGCAAACTGGAACGTGTGAAAAAGCTTAAGGATTACGCATTCATCCACTTTGAAGAAAGAGATGGTGCCGTGAAGGTATAGAGTGGGGCTAAAATAACGTTTATTTAAGCAGGAAAAACAAGCATTAAATATCTGATCAATTACACAGGCTCTGGCTGATCTGAATGGAAAAGAGCTTGAGGGGGAACACATTGAAATTGTTTTCGCTAAACCCCCTGACCAGAAAAGAAAAGAGCGTAAAGCTCAGAGACAAGCCGCTAAAACACAAATGTAAGTGGCATGTTTTATATCAACTCTGAAAATCAATTTAGCAAAACATCTAATGGCATAATTTGCATACATTTTTTCTCACATTTTCTCAGGTATGATGATTACTACTACTACATGCCTCCCCACATGGCTCCACCCACTAGAGGCAGAGGGAGAGGGGGACGAGGCGGCTACACATACCCTCATGACTATTATTGTTATGAAGACTACTATGATTACTATGGATATGACTATCATAACTACCGTGGAGGCTACGATGACCCATATTATGGCTATGAAGACTTCCAAGGGTCTGGGAGAGGCCGAGGAGCTAGAGGAGGAATTCGGGGAAACACCAGTCAAACCCGGGGCCGCGCAGTTGTTCCACGTGGCCGCATGGGATTTTCTCAGCGAGGTGGGCCGGGAACAAACCGAGGTAACTAGCTGTCCATTTCTCAGTGTGACACAGTAGTTTCGTCCTCATGCAGTCGGCTGGCTTTAGTAAAGTTGTTGTTCCACTGATGTCTGCTTTTTCAGCAGGGAAGCGGGGCCGGGCACGCTCCTGACCTGTCCCTGTGGATACTGACTTGATGAGTGGGGTTACACCGTAAGCTGCAATGGATGTTAAAATGAAAGAGCATGACAAGGTCCAATGATATTCCAGCCTTACAAAGAAGAAGCATTTTCCTCCCCATTTTTGTTTTTTGTTTTTTTTTCTTTTTGAAACTGCCACCTTAGAAAAGATTGAGGATTGATTTACAGGCCAAGGCCTCTTTGCCCAGAGCTGATACAGGGCTTGTTGCCCTAACAATCTACCCCTTCCCTGTCCCTAAAATGCCATTTAAAAAGATAATTATTGATGAATTTGCACTTTTAAGTTTCTAAGGTTTGAAGTGGCTCGAAGGAGCTTGATGCTATGTATATGTTTGTGCTATTTGCAATTTTATTGTCAGAATATCCATGTTAATCTTAAATGTTTGATCTGGATGTTTGAATGAGAAAGAACATTTGCAGGTTTTTTAAGGTGTACCCACCTGGCATGGATAAGTCAGGCATTCCAGGAACGTGGTTCTTTTCAGAACTTGTCTTTAAGGGTTGGTTGACTACCTCAGTACAGAGGACTGAACTACCCGGCCTGTACTGTACATAGGGAAACTGTTGATGAAAGCAGGGTTTGTTTTAAAATAAAATATGCACAAGAGCTGCAGTAAAAACGATGTACTTAATGTAATATAATCATTTCAGCTGCAGCTCTGACACGGCAAACAGTCAAACTGGGCATGCAAAATGATCTCATGTGATGAGGTAAACAAACCCTGCTTTTATCTTATTTTGAACTGAATTGGCTGTAATGCCTTTTCAGAGTATGTAGTTACTGGTTGTATAGTTTTTGGATAATCGTTACTTTTGTAAAGGCTTAAACATCACAGGTATCCAATTGCCTTTGATTTAACAAAAAATAACACAAAATAAAAAATAAAGCCCTGCAGTGTCCCTTTTGTGCCACACTTGGATCATGTAAGTGAGGTCCCAGATAAAAGTTTTATCCAACTAATGAACTGCCTACCTGTAGTTTGTTCGGTCTGACCTCTGGAGTGGCTGAAGAGATACTGCAGCGAGTTTCTATTTCCACATAACAAAAGGAAACTGTGCTTCAGTCCCAGTTTTCTACAGTTAACTCCCTCGTAAAAAACAAAAAAAAAATATCATAACCAACTTTTGAGAAAAAAAAATGTTAGCAGTTTTAAACTATTGTTGGTGGCCAACATCATTTTTTGCATTCCTGCAAATTGTTTTATACTGTAAAATGGAGGTGAGTGTAACTTATTTTTGTAATAAAGTTTTTGATTTCTACCACTGTGTAATCTTGTCATTTATAATGGTTGTTTTTCTTTGTAATGGGTTTCTACTTTCTGAAATGTGTGGAAATAAAATGTCATTGATCCTACCCAATGTGCACCAAGCGTGCAGAGGACTGACGCTGTGGGACCTCAGTGCGTGGCCTGGGCGGTGTGACTCCAGGCCCTCGTTATTACGTATTACGTGCCTATCCCAAGGACTGCCTACCTACGATGTGGACCAATGCGTGCTAATGCTGCGGGTTACAGCTGTGCAGGGCACATCGGCAATAAAGGATTATTTCAGATTCTACAACGTGCTGGAAGTCAGTAAGAAAATGTCTGCCTCCCTGGCCGTGCGTTATTGGCTGATTGCCGACGAAACGGCACCAAATGCATACAATGTAGTGTAGCATGCAGCTTTTGACGATCGTATCCAGAGGGTCTCGCCTCCGCAGATGCTTTATGTAGTCTTCAGACCTACAAAGCCGTGATCCTCAGGCTAAGGACCGACATGGGATGTATCCGTGCTGTGGTGCAGAGGATGAGAAGCCGGATGCGCCTCGAGCTGCTCCGAGAGCTTGGACGACAATATCCGCTATTCTGCTTTCTCCTGCTGCTGCTTCTGCTGTCCACTGTGCTTTTGAGCAGGTCTCCGACTATTAGAGCTTATGTTTCATAGGTTGTCCTTTTTCTATGCGATCTAATTTTCCCTCTGCCCCCCACAGATATATTCATATCATTATGATGGTCTGGTCATTCCTGGCCGGAGTGGTCACTTTTTACTGCTCTCTGGGACCCGAATCTCTGCTACCTAACGTCCTAATATCAATTAAATCAAAGAAAAAGGTTTATCAACCTGAGCTGTTCCCTCTGGGCAACAGCTGTGCTGTTTGTGGAAATATTAAATGCAAAAGGCACAGGTAAAAATGGTCACCAGCTAAACACATTTGTGATATACACAATGTTTTATCTAGACGTACGCCATCTAGCGGGCATGGTTCTAATGTTTTGTTGTTTTTTTAATATATATATATACACACCTCAACAATAGGCCAACGTTATTGCTGGAAAATTATCAGCCGTGGCTTGATCTTAAGATTCCATCCAAAGTGGATGCGTCTCTGTCACAGGTAGGCTGATTGTTAACAAGTAAGAAACTGTTTAAAAACAAAAACTGAAAACTTTTCCTTTTTTCTCCTTTAGATTTTGGAGCTAGTTTTAGAAAATTTTGTATATCCGTGGTACAGGTAGGATTCATGTAGCAGCAGTTATTTTTGGCTGTCTTCTTCATTAACCTTAGTAGGCTTTGTACCTTACAGAGATATCACAGACGATGAAGCTTTTGTGGACGAGCTCAGGGTGACTTTACGCTTTTTTGCCGCAGTTTTAGTCCGTAGAACTCAAAAGGTCAGATAACATCTGTAATACAATTAAACCTACAGTATATGTTTAACCTATAATCTGAGAAACCTCCAATATATCTCTTCACTCAGGTGGATGTTGCATCACTCATTTTAAAGAAGCTTCTCAAAGTTTCCATGAAGCACATCGAAATTATTTGCAAAGCAAGACAGAAAGGTAACATTAATTTACTCAAGTCATGGTCAAAACAAACAAGCGCCAACTCTTTCTTTCATTCAGTAAAAAACACTGTGCAACTTCAACAAGCGGCTCTGGAAGAGTATGGTCCTGATCTCCACGTGGCACTTCGCAGTCGTAGAGATGAACTGCTCTACCTTCGAAGACTGACTGAGATGCTCTTTCCTTACATCCTTCCTCCTAAAGCCACAGACTGCAGGTGACTTAAGCAAATACTGTCACACACAAAACTGTTCTCCTTCTACCTTATAATTCCTAGTCAAATGGTCTGTTGAGCTTCACTCTCTTGCTCAGTGTCACCACCTGCTGCTTCCTCTTTCCACTCTACTCAGATCTCTTACTCTCCTCATCAGAGAGATTTTGGCTGGCTCTGTTTTCCTTCCTTCCCTGGACTACTTGGCTGATCCTGTGAGTTTAGACACATTGCCTCTAAAGAACTCTTGCAATGCTCTACATTACAACAGGCTATCTCATTTAGATTGACCCTAAAACACGCTACTACTTTATCTTTTTGCAGGACACAGTTAATCATTTAATCCTGCTTTTCATTGACAACTCACCTGTAAGTAATGTGATTTATTTTTTGCTGTGTTTTCTGCCATTGTTTTGATGTTAATCTGCTTTTGTCCTTAGCCTGAACAAGCAACAGAGCCATCTTCTATGATGGTTCCGTTCTTACAAAGATATGCCGAACCCCGCTCTAAAAAGCCCTCAGTGAGTTTTAATTTGACTGCACTGTTGCCCAGAAGTGTGGCGGCTGCTTACTTCGGCCTTGTGTTTGACCAGGTACTGAAGCTTGAACTCAGAGAAATCCGTCAACAGCAGGACTTGCTTTTTCGTTTCATGAACTTCCTGAAGCACGAAGGCGCAGTGCATGTGCTCCAGTTTTGCCTTGCCGTTGGTAAGTGCAAGTCAAGTTTTTTTTTTCAGTTTACATTTTTTGTCCGTTTAAGAGACGCTTGAATATCTCTTTGCTTACAGAGGAATTCAACAATAGTATTCTGGATCCAGACCTGAATGACTCCAGGAAGATGATGCTACACAAAGAAGTGAAAAAGATTTATGAGACCTACATTTTGGACGAGAGCATTGATAAAATCCGCTTTGATCCATTTATCATTGAAGAAATACGTCGCAGTAAGCATGTGAATTTTCGTATGCTTTATAACAATAATATTTGATATGGTAATCTTGTTTTTTGTGTGTTTTTTAAATCTTGCAGTTGCTGAGGGCCCATATGCAGAAGTAGTTAAACTGCAGACCATGAGATGTCTGTTCGAGGCATATGAACATGTCCTGTCTCTACTTGAGAATGTTTTCACGCCCATGTTTTGTCATAGCGATGAGGTCAGACACACTACTATTCTATACGCTTTTATTTGAAAATCGCTACATGTCATAGCTCGAAATTGACCTAATTTGCTCAAACCCCTCTCATGCGCTAAGCGGCCAATCACGATCTGTTGCGTCATCAGTCGACACACTGCAGCTAATAGGGTGACTCTGGCCTTATGCCAAGCTGTCAGACCTGATTTCACCCCCACAGTGTTTGATTCAGTACAAAGGGTAAACTGAAGCAGCACCATTGTCAGCAGCCCCCTCCCCTGCACCAACAGTCTAGACAATACAACATACACCAGTCCTGTTTCTAAATTCAATTTAATTTCCCTTAATGTTTTATTCTCTTTTGCATATATTTCTCTCAGTACTTCCGCCATCTTCTTAAAGGTGCGGAGTCTCCCTCAAGGACTTCCAGGATGAGCAGGTATGAATTACCTCAAGACAAATACAATAGTATTGTACAGCATTTTCAAATGTATATTTTCAGTTTAGATTAATTTCCGTTATCACTGTACAGTCAACGCTCTTATACAGAAAGTACTTTTGTTTGCCTCATGGATAGGACCACTGTGGGGTGTAGTGTGTATGTGGCCACTGGGCCCTGCCACTAACTCCATATTGTGCATATGTTCCAGAAATAGCCTCAGTTTGGATGACATCCGGTGAGTAAATAGATATGGAAAAATATAAAATAGGATATAAAACACGCTTTTGTATTTGCAATCAAAACCAGAAACATTCATTCATTCTTGCATAGAACAAATGGTCCTGCCTGCTCATTACTTTTTCAGCATTGTCAGGATGCTCATGTTGCTTCAAACTCGTCCTAAAGTGATAAGATCAAACTCAAAATATTCCAATGTTTTAGTCAAACAGCACATCCAGTATCTATTTTCTAATGACGAAATAGGGAGTGATGATTTATAAAATAAACACTGATAATACACACCATGGAGACATTTTTTCTTCCAAAGGTCTTGTTGAATGTGACTGTTCAGGTGATACAGTAGTTTGCAGGTCTTTCTGGTCTTGAAACAATGTGCTCCTGTGTATCAGGGCAGACAATGCAAGGTGCACATAAAGCCACTGGGTAGAAAAGGTCATCCTACAGTTATGCCTGGGACCTCAAGTAATTGCAGCTTTTATTGCATATGTGTAAATCCTGAACAGGGACAATGGGCAATAAGCATGGAGTTACAGATTGAATGGTTGCCTGAGTTACTGGTCAATAGACAGAAACGACATATTTGACTACAGAGCAGCGTAGCTGTGATGTCATGTGGACCAGTCTTTACAAAGTGTGCCTATAACACAGGCTAACTGTTCCCGCGCCTGTATGTCTACTCTGTTTAACCTCCATTCCGCCTCTCCTGCTCTGCTACCGGGCCCTCCCTGAACTCTGTGGGGACCTGACCCTGCTCTGCTCATAGCTACTGGGACTGGAGCCCTGAGTCTCTCCCCTCTTTCTCCACGGCCTCTGCCGGCTCTTCACCTGCATCCTCTAACTCCATCCATGCCCTGTTCACCACTCCCCCACACCGCCACTCATCGCCCAAGTAAGTTAGGGTCTGAAGTCCATCTGTCGCCCTGTGTGAAGTTCTTACATCTGCCCTGTGCCATCAGCCAAACCCCCATCTGCATGTGACCAATGCATGAGACCTAAGCCTCTGTTTAATAGACCTGCATATTCTCTATATGGTTTGCGTTAAAGACTTTTTGTTGTGTGTTCTGTAATTATGATGCAAATATGATCCATTATGTGGTACAATTTGCACCAGACAATGGCATCAGTTGGAGTTTTTGATAAATTAATATAAAATCATTGTCCTACAACTGTATCTGCTGTGCACAAGTATATCAATTCATTCAAGTAATCATGATGTTGGTGATGTGATCCTTCTGTAGCCACAGATTGGGGCAGACTGCCATTCTGTGCCTATGGATTGTGACCATCAGCAATCAGTTTAACACATTGACTCAGTAACAAAAGTCTGTCCTGCAGGAGCTCATCAAGACGAGGAGAGTCCTTTGGAATCGGCCGCATTGGCAGTAAAATTAAAGGAGTGTTCAAGAGCACCACCATGGAGGGGGCCATGCTGCCGTCTTACGGGCTGGTAGAAGGAGAGGACGATCTGGTAAAAAAAAAAGAGAAAAAATGCTTTCTATTCTCTGCTCTTTGAAAGCACCGAGAAGGGTCATGCATCACAGAAACAACACAATTCTATTGATTTGGGAGTGTAGTATTTGCTTTTGAGTGGAGTTGTATTGCAGACTTTGGTCACCAGGGGGCGTGACAGGGCTTGCCTTGTGTAACAGCATGTGCAGAGGTTGTTAAGTTCATTGCTGTTCTCTCTGCTGTGGAGGGGATACACCACATTGCTGTTTAACTGGGGGTTCTGTCTTCAGAACATCAGACCAGAAACAACAGCTCTTTCAAATAACAAATATAGATCCAAATTTCTGATGTAATGTTTATTTGTTGTCTACTCAGACTCATTGACAGGAGTAAACATCTCTAGAAGACAATGGGATTGCATGCATCAGTTCTATGTAAAGCCCCCTGACTGGCCAATAAGAGTCCCTTTCCTTTCTGCTCTTATGAGACTTTCCCTCACACGCAGGTGGAAGAAGCCTTAATGGTTCTGGAGGATGACTCTCCTTTGGAAGCTGCCTCAACTCCCAGCACTCCCAGGAACCTCTCAGCGTGGAGCATCAGCATTCCTTATATCGACTTCTATGACGATGACAGTAAACGGGAGAGGATACCTGTGTTCTGTATTGATGTGGAGCGAAATGACCGGAAGGCAGGTAGGCCTGGGCCCTTCCTCAGCCGGCTCTTTATTGGCAACTGGCTTTGTTCTGTTGTGCATTTTTGTCTTCTTTTTTGTAGTTGGTCAGGAGGAAGAGCACTGGTCAGTGTACAGAAGATACCTGGAGTTCTACGTTCTTGAATCAAAGCTCACAGAGTTTCATGGTAGGTTATTGCACTATGCTAAATGTTTTTTCACTGTTGCACTGGTTTTAGTCTTCAAATCATATTTTTTTCCCCACCTTTATCTTTAGGCTCATTTCCAGATGCACAGTTGCCATCCAAAAGAATCATTGGCCCTAAGAATTACGAGTTCCTTGCATCTAAACGTGTGGAATTTGAGGAGTACCTGCAGGTGACTTGTCTGTCCCTTTCCCCATGCTTATTGGCCCATCGCATCCTGATGACATGGATATATCTGAGACACTTCTATAGTAACACAAAACAATGCTTTTTTTAATATTTTAGAATCTTTTGCACCATCCAGAACTCAGCAACAGCCAGCTTTTGGCCGATTTCCTCTCTCCTCATGGCATGGAGTCACAGTTTCTTGACAAGATGCTGCCTGATGTTAACCTTGGTACAGTAACAAAACACTTTTTTTTTTTTTTAATATAAGTAAAGCCAAACCATGACATTCAGTGTTGTATTTCACAGGGAAAATCATTAAGGCTGTTCCCAGTAAACTGATAAAAGAGGTAAGAACAATAGCACAATGATGATCATCTAAATTCTGCATGTAATGTATTTAATGGCATATGTCTCTTGTTAGAAAGGACAGCACCTGGAGCCTTTCATTCAGTCATTCTTTAACTCATGTGAATCTGCCAAACCTAAACCAAGCCACCCTGAGCTCACTATTCTGAGCCCCTCTTCTGAAAACGATAAAAAGGTACAGTATGTTTTTTATTTATTAAAAAAGAAAAATGGCACCTACATAACTGGAAGGTAATAGTTGTCAAGTAAAGTAACTAAACCTGGGACGCCATTATCTCTCCTGTCGTACACTGAGGACAACATGGAGAGACATTTTGTGTTCTGCTTTGATGACCAAAACATAACATACAAACAAATGTACACCTTTTCTGTAGTGAACATTTTTTCAGAAATTGTGAATTACAACTTTAGTCAGTAAAATCTATATTTCATTTGAGCAGGTTATGAAAAATGTAAGAAAAACTACATACAAAGAAGAAAATATGTATCTTTTGCCTTTCTGGTCCTTTCAAGCGGTTGTCTTGTTGCAAGCATACAGAATGATATTATATATTCTCCACCCTTAGCTTTTCAATGAGCTCTACAAGAACAATGCCAATCGCTCAGAGACGTTAGAGAAGAGGCATAACCAAAATTACTTCATGCAAATGTTAACTGTGGATGGACTGTACGACTATTTGATGTACATAGGTGAGTGATCTATTGGGTTTTATTGTAAGTGTCATGATTTTTATGTATCTTTTTTAACTCATTGCCCAGGGGTGCATAAGGGCGCAGGTGCCTGATTTAAAAGTGATGTTTGTCCTCATTTGAAGCACGTAAAATAATGGCTCGAATGCACCCTCAGTCTGTTTGGGCCTGGGCCTAATTCTGTTTGTCGCCCTCTACTGGCAACAGTCAATTTAGCATATAATGTCCTCTACCTTAAGAGTGACAGGTCTGACCTCTAAAATATGAATGATACGGTACAAATGTCCTTTAGGTCGCGTTGTCTTTCACATCCCTGACTGGCTGCACCACTTGTTAATGGCGGGTCGAATCCTGCTCAAGAATACTTTGGAGGCTTACTCCCATCACTATCTGCAGTCCAAACTGAGTCAGGTGCTGGAGGAACACCGCGTTGTGTCCCTCATCACCCTGCTCCGAGGTACACAACCTCAGCCACACTTACGCTGAGCCAAACTCCTCCGTATGCTGAATTCCCGTCTGTCCTCATCCCAGGTAGCAAATTAACACAAGTTTATTTCTTAACCAGATGCTGTTTTCTGTGAGAGCAGCCAGTCTCGCTCCGCTCAGGAGAAACACAAGAGGGCCAAAAAAGCCTTCGAGGAAATGCTAAATTATATTCCAGGTAAATGTACTGTACTGTTCCATTAATGAATATTGCCAAAAAGTATTTCTTAAGTTTATGGCCCCAAATATTATTCTTCATAGACATTATTGGCAAATGCATTGGAGAAGAGGTGAAGTATGAAGGAGTCTGTCTCCTCTTTGATGGTCTTCAGCAGCCGGTTCTTAATAAGCAGGTATAATCTGTAATCAATGAATTTACCTACAGTTTTCATTTAAACAATACCAATAAAGGATGTGTCCCTTTGCTCTTAGCTAACATATGTGCTTTTGGATATCGCTATACAAGAGCTTTTTCCAGAGCTGTCCAAGGTAAGACATCAATCAAGATGTGTGCTAATACTCATAATATGATCAATTTAGTTAAGAATATTCTGGTAATAAATTATAGAGTAGCAACAACAACAAAAATACTGTATCTTTCTGTATTCTGACTGCTTATTATTATCATAGAATTAAAACATCTTATTCATTTAGTTTTAACAAATAACAAGTGCTTCTGTTTCCTTTCTTTTGCAGATGCCAAAAGAGACTTGCAATGTAGCACCATGGATGTAAAATACTACTGTTAACCAGAAGCTAGCTCTAGCATCGCTCAAAGCACTTTCTTTCACAAATCATAATACCTTCAGTTTCAAACGCTAATTTTTACTGTAAGCAAAACTTCATTTTGGCTTTAATGCCTGACCAATAAATGACTGAACTGATGTATATTTTATCTTTAAATTAAAGTCAATAATGAAATTTGGATATGTTGTGTTCTTTTATCATTTATGATGCATTCTGCTTTCACATAACAACGTCTCTCTTTTTAATTTATGACACTGTGTTGCAGGCCATCTGTCCACATCCTAGTCTGACCGGTCTGCTGTCACCGGTTTACAATCATTCCTCCAAAATCCTCATTTCTCTTTTAGTTTGAAGGTAGACATTTTGATTTTTAATTTTTTTTCTTAATAGTAGTAGGTATCATATGATGTCATGAATGCATTATGTGAGCATGTAGTTCTGAAACGGGAGTCTTTGGGCCCTGAATATGTCCTGAAAGAGCTGGGGTCATCATGGGTATATCAATAAATATTTCAAGTAATTCTAACCAAGTAACATACAAGTAGATCTCAGACTCACTTATTTAGTCTGGAGAAAAACATTTGCCTGTGAGTCCTGAGATGCTTCTTGATTGAGAGTATGTCATGGTGTACTCCACCCACAGCTGCCAGTCCTTTTCAAACTGAGGGCTGCTAATAAAACACTGTGCATTTAGTTACTCTCGTCATAATGCTGTTAAACAGTCAAACCACACCCTTCCGTGAGCAGTGTGAGACTTTTGCAGTTGCAGGTTTTGTCTAGTGGCTCGTTGTCATAATCAGCCCAGAGGGGATTTTCTGCACAACTCTAATATTAGACAAGGCTTCGCTGCTCCGGGGTCATGAGGCCGACCATTGCTCTGCAAAACCAGAAGAGGCCGCACTGACAGCAGCTTTAGTGAAAACTTTGCTCTGGTTCAGATAATCACATCTTGAAACATTGTGGTAAGAGAATATAGTCCACTGACATTTCCCTGTGGTCTCTAGGTGGATGGTGGTTACTACAGACTTCAACAGAAACATCTAAGGATAAGTGCGCGCATTTGAGATAAGAAAGGTCTAATTACTCCATGGTAATTGCATATTGCATGTATTCTCATATATATATATATATATATATATATATATATATATATATTCCCAAGTATATTTGATTTAAATCACAATCGACCCAGGGATAACTCTTAGCTCCACAGAGAAACCCAATAATGTACTGTACATGTTCCGCTAGTTATGTTGTCCCTGCTCTTCCATGTCATTGTTCCTCTTCTTACTTTCGAAGGACCAAAGAAGGATGAGAAAATGTTACTACCTGCCTCAATACATTACCTGGTTGGTCATGTGAAGCTTTGACTGAGACTTTATACTGCTGTTGCCCTGAGAGTTAATCTCCTTCACACGAGCAGTGGGAGAAGATATATAAGCTCTTATGTCTCACCCAATTAGAATTTAAAAACCTGGATAATTTGAGGATTTTGTGCACTATATTTTTTACAGACAAATCTAAATATATTGAGTTGTGTCTTACTTTTTGCATAATTTAATAGGCGTTGAGCAATAGTTTGTGCAGTCCAAATCAAAAAGCACATTACTGAACAACGTGCCCAGACTGGAGGGGAGGTCCTGGGACAGAATGGGGGCTGTGGTGTAAGCCCCAAATGCCTGGACGTGCCCCAAGGTTTGTTGATCTGCCCAGAAGGTCTCTAACAGGATGAGAGCAGCCACGTGGCCTCACTGGGGATTACGAGCACCATGATCAAGGTAAAGAGATTAAACTTGAAACAGAACTGCTTTTTAACCTTGGCTTGTTCACGCGCTGGAACTAAAACATTGCTGCATATCTTCAGTCCGTGCAGTTATGAGGAAACATCCAAACTGTTGAAGAGGTGGCACCAGGAGCAGGTGCTGACCAGTGCTCTGATGCATGCAAACAAGACTGTGACCACGCTTGCAAGGATAACTGTGCTGGCTCTGCAAAAGGACTGGAGATAAAATAACTCCTCATCATGATTTTGAGTGGAATACCCTTCCTCTTATTTGTGTTCAGTCTCCAAGCACGCCCAGATAAAGGTAAGTCACCAGAGCCTGTTGTCACAAATATTATAATCTATTTGGAATATTAATATTTATTTAGTATTCATACAAGTTCTTTGTTTGTTTCTAAATCACCTATAAATTCAGGTGGCATTTGCTCTTATGAATACATTATTTGCATGGCATAAAAAACTCTTTGGTGAATACAGCACTGCCAGAGATTGTTATTGGTCAGAACTGTTTGTGTCTGAGGTTGGAGGAGTGAGGGGCTGTGGGGGTTTGGGTGAGCTCATTAGCCAACAGGAAAACAAAAGCCATTCTGTTCCGAATATTGCAGGACACTAATCTCTTCTGGCTTGTAGGAGGCCTTCAGAAGGTCTCCTTGGCTGCAGCTCATATCCATATCTGTCTGAGCTGTGAAGCAACATGAGTGCCTTTTTATTTACTTAAGGTTTACAATTTCATTAAAAAAAACGAGGTATGAACTGACAAGTCTTTAGGGTTGTCAGAAATGTGATATTACAAGTTTCTAATACCGGTGATTTCTCAATACATTCATTTGACATCATAACATTGCAGAATGCCTATAGTTTAAAAGTGAGCTGGAAACAGGAATTCTATGGTCAGATTGCAGATTTGTTGACAGGGTTCATATCTCTGCCTAGTCACATGAAACAAAAACTGACATAAAGTTTGACATTGTCTCTGTCAGCAGAAATAATCAAAAAGAATGATTAATACAGCAAGTTTGAGGAGGAAATCCCCAAAGAATGATGAAACAAAACATGGCTCTCTCCTAGAATTATGCAAGCCCCTGTTCTCCATCTGAAATTTCTACAAAAATCAAATGAAACAACAAAAGAATGCAACCGCAAGTTTGATATCATGCAAAAGTCTCCAATAATATTGATACCGATTGCCAATAATGTTACATCTTTGACATTAGCTTCAACTTCTACTATTTCATTTCAGAGCAGCCCACCTGATATCAATGCAGTAAAATGGACTCTTCCAACTGTACCTGAGAGTAATCCCTTTATGGGTACGGTAATTCCTGACTGTTCACACCTGGAGAAGGGTCACTAATCCAAGAGCCTCAGGAACCATGTGGGCTAAATACTGAGCAATTTTCTATCTTTAAAACATGTCAAAATGTTGCAGTAACAGGCCGACACAGACAGAGACAGAGAGAGGAGCTGAGGGTGCAGGAGCCCTCTGCCTCTGCAACAAGAGGCCACTTCAAGGTCATAATGTAGTTTGTCATCCATTATACTGTAGGCGTTCTATTGTGTCAGCTTTTTATCACTTCTGCAACAAAGGTCAGAGTACACTAGTTTATTTTTGCTTCAATATTGCACGGCAAATCTAGCTGTGGACTCATTTCATTTTATTTGTTTTGTTCTGAAACCTCAGTGACTCCTTCGGAAAAGGCAGACGGGGGCCTCGCTGGACTGAGGGATGTGAGACACAGACACTTCCTGGAGGTCTCCCGCTCCGTTTTCTACAGCAGCAGCAGCAGCAGCAGGACCAAGCGCTCAGCTATTTTCAGCACAGGGGTCAAAGTGTGTCCACAGGAAACAGCCAAGGTGGTCATCACCAGCCACCGTGCTTACTACAGACTCAGAGGTCAGATGTGTGTCAAATGTAGAATGTGCATTTTCACTGAATCTAAAACGCTCACATAAAATGAATGGATAAAGATGTTATGTGGAAGCAAGCGCCCTAAAATAGAATGTGCATACTTTATAAACATCTCTAGTTAATGCACAAATAAAACAACTATCACTGATGTCCTATCCATTTGCAGTCTGCCAAGAAGCCATTTGGGAAGCATTTCGCATTTTCTTTGATCGCGTTCCAAACTCAGAGGAGTACATGACTTGGGTTCACACATGCCAAAATGAGAACCTCTGCATGGATGACCTGGCCCTAAACTTCAGCTCCTCTACAGAACATTTGGACATGATAGCAAGAGTAAGTTTTGCACCAAGCTCATCATAAGTTTATAGAGTCTTTACTGTGTGTCATGGGGTCAGATGTTTTCTGTTAATGTTAGGTCTTTGTTTTTTAATTCATTGTCTTGATTTGGCTTGGAGCAGGGGTCAGTAGCATCAATATATAACAAACATGACACAGAATACACAAAAAACATATTTTTTAATGTATTTGTTTATTTGACAGCACAAGTCATGTACATAAGGCTTCTCGCCACAGGCTAACTGGCAGCTCTCTGTCCCTGGTTAGGCTTTTAAAGGAGGTTAGTAAGAATAAAGCACAACAAATAAGTATAAAAATCAAGGCATATTCTGTCCACTAAACATCTCAAGGCAGTTTAATGTTCACACTGTTGATTTTCTTTTAAGCCAGAATTTCTGTTTTGTGGAGAAAAGTCTGACGTCCGACTGTGATTTAAGCTCCAGCGGCAAGAGAGTTCCATAAGTGTGCAACTTTCACTGGGAACGCTGACTGACCCAGAGCCGTCCGGGACCTTTTCCCTCTGCAGTTCCCACTTATTTCAGCTCTTTCCTCACACCGCCGTTATCATATGTTTGTATCAGTTCACACATTACACCAGGAGAACACATTTTTTACAAAGGAATAATAATAATAATATTATCAAAAGTCATTCATTTATATTTTTGAATAATGCAGCAGTGATGCCACATTGTTTTTTATCAAATACTTTACAGAACATATATTACAGAAACAGCGTACAGATTACTCAAGCTCAACACACTCCAACACAACAACACAACAACAATGTTGTTGTTTGAATACATTAATTGAAAAGACAGGAATGAAACGTTTTTATATCTGCTGTTTTTACATAAGTGAATTCTACTGTATATCTATGTTTGCATGAGGTCATATTTTTTTTTTTTGAACATTTTATTGGAGGAATTGCCAATGATCCTCAGAGCTGGTAGCACAACTGATGATACCGTGAATTTGGGATTTTTATTTTATTGTCAGGTTTCCAAACCAGCGGACTATTCCATACCTTAACAGAGACTCAATACTAGCTCTATAGAAGGGCAGCATAATATTTTGGCTGACTCCGAATATCCCGAATATAAATGTAACCGCTGATCTATGTATGAACACACTTGTTACATGCTTATGCCAGCTCAAGTGGTCGTCCATTTGATTTCCTGTTCATGTAAGTACATCTTATCAAGGGCCCCTACTGCCCTGGGGTCCACTACAACCGTTATTGATACTCTGCTTTATGCTCGAGGTTCATATAGGTCATGGGGTCAAGACAAAGTTGGCTTAGAAGAGTGGTTCTCATAATATTTGTATATTGTCACTAAAAAGCTTTTGGAGAAAGCTACCGGAAGTAGCTGAAACATGTAAAGCAAAATGAACCTTCACCAAAGAATGCTGATTGACAAAAGTAAAAGTAACTCAAAAGTAATACAAAGCTCATGTTTTTGCTTCTTTGCAGAGAGTGGCTGAGCTGGGAGATAGTGAAGAGTAGGTCCAAACATCATCAACTTTTATGTTACATTAAGCTTTTCCTTTTTTCCAAAATTGTTTATAAATACATCAATATTTATATTTTGTAGAGCTTTGGCTGAAACACCTGAGCCAGGCAAAGACTGTAAGTTTCTGATGGGTGTCCTTCTAAACAGGGCAATGTTTTTCTTGACAAAAAGTATTGTTGTCATTTGTTATGTTGTCTTACCTATACTATATCTTCTTTTTTGTCTAAGGCCCCTGGACTGAAAACAACACCATTCCTACAGAGCCTGCTGTGGTAAACCTACTACTGATCTTTTGTATTTTTGGAAGACCCATTTTAAATCAAATTTGGTGTGCTTTCTGCTATTTTCATTTTGGAAAAATGTACACAAACTGTTTTTTAGATGATAGAGGAGCCCAATGTGATCTCTGAGAAGCAACAACAATACATGGTGGAGTTCAGTGTGACTGTGGAGGACCCCATCTACAGCGAGATCCTCCGAGACCCTGCCACCCCTGAATATGCTGATGTGGTCCGGGAGCTCAGGGACAAGGTACCATCTCAACACTTTGGTTTCCAAAGTGGGGGTTGTGAAGCATGACCTGGGGGGGGGAGGGATGATTTCAAGATGTAATGTTAAAATAATGACACTGTATTTCATTTCTTTTTTGATTGAAAACAGTCAGCTTTAGTGAAATTGGGTTTGATAACGCTGAAATAAATTTTAACTGTGTAAATTTAAACAGTTTAAAACTTATTATTACAGAAATTGATTTAATTTAGCTTTAGGGGCTCTGAGTTGGTAGAGGTTCATTTTCACCAAATTGAAATGATACCTTATTTTTCAGATGTATCATGTTTTTGCAAAAATTCCTGGATTCAAAGAAATTCGTGTTCTGGGATTTCGGTACGTATAAAAGTTTATTTCTGAAGCTAAAGGTACAAAAATAGGTGTGCGTTTCCCAAGGTAATACACACAGGTGTCTCTGTGCTCCACAGGGCGGAGGACGTGTCTGTGCGCTATGCAGCCGTATTTAACGGTGACACTGAACTCAGTGATGAGCCGGAGGGATACCACATGACTGATGTGGAGACACAGAGAGACATGAATGCACCCAAACTCCAGAACATCATCTTCAGGGCTCTGAAGCAAGAGCATTCACTGCCACTGGACCTCAATACTCTCAGCTTTGAAACTGGTGTGTAGTTGGCAAGCAGAGGAAGGCTAAAGGGGATGTTATATTACCTTCCAGTTGAAAATATGCTTCTAAACTTATCTCTGGTTGTGCATGCCCCACTTGCAGCTCCCGCTCTGTGGTTATAATTACTGTAATGATAATATTACAATACACATAATTGTGAAAATATTGCTTTTAGAAGTTGCAAGTCTGAAATATCCCAAATGAAGGAATAACAAAACCCTTGTAAAATGTGAACTCATCCTTCTTGTGTCACAGTGTATGCAGTTAAAGAACAGGTGAACAAAATGGCACGTACTGCAGCGCCCCCTGTAGAGGAGACTTCAACGGCTGCCATTGGTGCATCTAAAGACTTGAGAGATTCCAGTATTTCTACAGAAAGTGAAACGCACACCGTTGTTCCCTTCAACAATGAAGTTCTGACAGGCATCCTTTTGATTGAACCAGAGCGAGCTCCAGCACCTCCTGCAGGGGATGCTGTGACACAGGTGGAACATTTACCAATCGCAGCAGAAGAAAGAGATTGGTTATTTACAGAGTCCCTGACAACAGGTGAGAAAGAGTAGCAGAACTGGTGGGATGCATCAAACACTATTGGCCTTTGTTTTTAGTTTACCCTCAGAAAGACCGTTTTCTGATTAAAAAAATAGTTCCTTTGAACTATTAGTATACAAATTTAAAGGTTTAAAATACTATGATTGAATCCAGCTAATTGTCAACCCTGTCTTTCTTCTTCAAGAACCTGGAGCGGTCGTACGTTCACTCATTGGAGATACAACATCACAGCTCATTGAGACACAGGCCACAATCCACACTTCTCTGGACCTCACTGTCCAACACCACGCGGAGGTTGACACGACCATAGAAACATCAGCTGCAGCAGAGGAATCCCAAACCTCAGGAGAGAGCAGCGAGCGGACAGTGCCCCCAGTTGGCCCTGAGAGCACCCGCACAGAGGGGGAGGGCGTGCCCTCTGAGAGCACCCACACAGAGGGGGAGGGCGTGCCCTCTGAGAGCACCCACACAGAGGGGGAGAGCGTGCCCTTTGAGAGCACCCGCTCAGAGGGCGAAAGCATGTCCTCTGAGAGCACCCGCACAGAGGGCGAGAGCGTATCCTCTGAGAGCACCCACACAGAGGGGGAGAGCGTATCCTCTGAGAGCACCCGCACAGAGGGCGAAAGCATGTCCTCTGAGAGCACCCGCACAGAGGGCGAGAGCGTATCCTCTGAGAGCACCCGCACAGAGGGGGAGGCGTTCCTCTGAGAGCACCCGCACAGAGGGCAAAGCTTGTCCTCTGAGAGCACCCACACAGAGGGGGGAGCGGTCCTCTGAGAGCACCCGCACAGAGGCGAAAAGCTGTCCTCTGAGAGCACCCCACAGAGGGAGAGCGTGTCCTCTGAGAGCACCCGCACAGAGGGCGAGACGTGCCTCTCTGAGAGCACAGAGGGGGAGAGCGTGTCCTCTGAGAGCACCCACACAGAGGGGGGAGCGTGTTCTCTAGGTACCCGCACAGAAGGGGAGAGCGTGCCCTCTGAAGAGCACAGAAGGGAGAGCGTGCCCTCTGAGAGCACAAGAAGGGGAGAGCGTGCCCTCTGAGAGCACAGAGGGAGAGCGTGCCCTCTGAGAGCACAGAAGGGGAGAGCGTGCCTACTGAGACACAGATGGGGAGAGCGTTGCCCTCTGAGAGTACCCGCACAGAGGAGAGAGCGTGCCCTCTGAGAGCACAGAAGGGGAGAGCGTGCCCTCTGAGAGCACAGAATGGGAGAGCGTCGCCTCTGAGAGCACAGATGGGAGAGAGCGTGCCTCTGAGAGCACAGATGGGGAGAGCCCTCTGAGAGCACAGAGGAGGAGAGCATATTCTCTGAGAGCACCCGCACAGTGGGGGAGAGCATGTCCTCTGAGAGCACCCTCACAGAGGAGGCGAGTGGGAGTGGCCTGTATGAGTGGACTCCTCCCCCTGCCATGAGACAGGTGAGCACTCCTCTGATGGCAGCAGTGGAGAGGAGCAAAGACTTGGTGGTGTTCTTTCGCCTCAGAGTCTCCAACATGATGTTCACAGAAAACCTCTTCAACAAAGAATCTCCTGAGTACAAGTCCCTGGAGAACACCTTTCTGGAGCTGGTAAGTTCTCACTTTCATTTCTTGTGCTCGTCGATGTTCTTGGCCCACAATAATTTGTAAAAAGTGTCATATGATATTATTATCATCATTATCATTATCATTATCATTATCATTATCATTATTATTATTGGATTAAGTTAGATGAAGTAATTTCTGTCTGCTGCTCCCTGTTGTCTTGAGTTTGTGTATTTAAATGTATTGTTTTGGATTTCTTTTTCATACTGGTGGTATGTTGGCATGTTTGAACCATACATCACATGATCAGAAAATGGAATTAAATAATTTCTTTCACATAGACACAGCGGCCCGGGCTCAGAAAGCAGCAGAATCCTGGAGCTTCCAGTAAATCAGGGCTACAGAGTCTGAGAACGTTAGCTTCCATCCCGGTACCTTCTTCCGTTGTTTTGGGGGCATTCAAATCCCAGAGAATGCCTTGGCTGTTCATTTCACTAATCTTTGTTCAATCGAGCACATGCAATTTTCTTTTTGCTAACTGACAGACAAACCCTGATCTCTTCAGATAATCTGGGACATTAAAATATAATTGTGCATATCAAAACTAATTGATATTACCATAATTCTCTTCATCCCACCAGCCTCAGATGCCTGGAGTTTATGCTGTGATTTACACAATGACACACTATAAGCTAATGCATGACCAGGGACCACATTGTAACATAATATAAATGTATCATACTGAATGTAGTCCCAGGTTAGTGTGAACACAGGGTCTGTCCATAATTAAGAATCATATCTGATTAAATAAAACTAACTTTGGGGTGCCAGGAGCTCAGTGGTAGCCCACCCAGTTGCCCACAGGTCTGTGGTTCAATCCTAATTGTAAAGCACCTCGAGAAACCTGGAAAGGATTTCACGTAGTACTGTCTGAGCATCGTGTAAAATCATCCCTAGATATAAACACAATTATGTATATTACTGTCAGCAGAGGGGGAGTGGGTGGGGTGGGTGGGGTGGGTGGGGTGGATTGCCACTGTGCTGCCACAGGTGCTAGAATCCTGCTTTACCCTCACTAATACTCACCTAATCAATAATCACACCATCTATGACCTGTGATGTATACTAATCAAGACCAACACTAGATCCAGATGTGATACAACTCTGGGTTAAACCTGGTCAGTATTACAACCTGCTTAAAGCGCCAACATCTACTAAGACATACTTGATATCATAAAATGTGGAAACATTACAATGAAAAGGAATAAATTGTGATCATAGAAAACTGTTCCAACAGCTTCTTCCATATCTGGAGACCAACCTGACGGGGTTCAAAGCACTGGAGATATTGAGCTTTCAGAATGGCAGTGTTATTGTGAACAGTAAAATGAAGTTGAACAAAGCGGTTCCGTACAACGTCACTGAGGCAGTGCACTGTGTGTTGGAGGAATTCTGTAACTCTGCCACCAACCAGCTGGACATTCAGGTGGACAGTCGCTCTCTGGAGGTAGAACCAGGTACATACGGTCACATAGATGAAATCTATGTGGACTGGATTATCTCACATGTCTCATGTGCTTCTGCCCCCAGCTGATGAGCCGGACCCTTGTCGGTCCATCACATGTTTGGCGTTCTCCCGTTGTATGATAAACGGGTGGAGCGGAGAGGCAGAGTGCGTCTGTGATCCTGGATACAGTGCAGAGGGGGGCCAGCCCTGTCAGAGCCTCTGCACACTGGAGCCAAACTTCTGCTTCAATGGAGGGTTGTGCCAAAACTTACCTGGCCATGGCGCCACCTGCAGGTACAAATCAATTCACATTTAGCTCAACTTAACTTCACACAGAAACAAAATGATAATGAAATGTAACAACACTATTATAATGTATATCCGTACTATTATAAGTGTTCTTGCTTTGGTCTATTGTCTGCAGCTTTAAAAATAAACCATTTCCATTCGTTGAAATAAATGGTTGGATTGAATCGATTTGAATTGTTAAGCATTTATTTTGGTGTGTATATTTCAGATGCCCTGTTGGTAAATACTGGCACTACCATGGCGAGCGCTGTGACGAGCTGATCACTCTGCCTCTGGACACTTCACTTATTCTTACTGGCCTCGTGGGGAGTCTCTGCCTTATTGGCGCTGTTATCGGCATTCTGATATTTATTAACAAGAAATGTATTAAGCCCCAAAAAGCTGTGACTACGGTGTAAGTATATGACGTGGAGGGTGACTGTTGTTTGCTTTTCCCCATTACATTATCATTTTTTTCATGCTACAGGCAAACACTTGCTCCTTATGCATTTGACCACACGTTGCGTGTGAACCCTGCATTTCAGCATGAGGATGAGTTTATAACTCAGGTGTCCACATTACCCTATCCTTCAAGCTCTGTGTCTTCACAGTCACAAGCATCTGAACAAGACCATTTTGCTTCAGTTGAAAATATTCAACTAAGTATTGAGGTATTGAAGACTGAAGTCTCTAACCTCAATTTAACATGTCCCACTAAAGTCATAACATCAGCTTAACCTGTCCCACTAAATCATAACCTCCAATTAATCATTAATCTTTATCAATCATTACTACAACAGACACTAACACTTTGTATTCTAGTATAAAGCTTGCTAACATCTGCCCCAATTATTTAAAATCACCATCCTCCGACTTTGCAAGCGCTATTCCGAATTCATACCCAAATTGTAGTTTTCATCTGAACTAAATATTATAGCATCACTCACAATCCTTTCTTGTTTTTAGATGCCCAGACAGCTCTACACAACAAGATCAGAGAAGTTAGTATCGAATATGGTGGACTTCCAACACTGCAAACCACATAGTCAGGTAAGGATCACACATAACATTTCACAAAAGTAAGACTTATATAAATGAAGTGATTAGTCATTTGTCACACAAATATGATATGAGATGTGCACACAAAAAGAGCATAGAAAAAAGAAACCCTAATAAATCCACAAACAACTTTTGTAATTGAGGTTTTATTGAAAGTAGTATTTCTTTACTTGTCCAAATACTGTAGTTATATCCTCATTGAGACATTCAGAGTTGTTTTAAAAAATGTGATTAAACTTTTCAAACTTTTCACCCTTGGTGAGAGTGTGGGTAAGTTTACTTAGTATATTTTAGGAATTATGCGGGGCACCAGCCTCAAAGGAAGTTGAGGCAATTACCAATTCTCAAATCAGATATCTAAATTATTTATTTTTGTCAATAATCTGAAGGTTCATGAGAATGTAACAATGACATTGACCTCTTTTCTGGAAATAAATGAGCACTTTAACAGCTGTATTATATGAAGATTTATTGACAAACAATTAAACGGATACATATGAATATTAAATATGCAAATCATTAACAGGTAGAGGAAATAGATACGATTGTTCGAGCTCCATCTAGTTATGTGTTTAAACTAAGATGATCTTATCAGCCAAACTGTGTCAGGCTGCTCAGCGATGGATGATGGAGCCGTGTTGATCTGAATTTTGTCTGGCTCTGAGGCTTTCCCCTGCTGACGAGAAAGCAGTTGCACTGGTCCACAGATGTGGCTAATTTGAATATCGTCCTGGATCCAAATTGTTGTAGACTTGAAAAGCCCCAAAAAGTCCCTTGCTTGAGTGTGCATGTGTTTCAGTCCAAGTCACTTCAACAGGCGTGCCGACGTGCACAGAATTATGGAGGATAAAGCAGTGGCGTGCAGTGACTTGGATAGGCAAGCAGATTTAGGGTGTTCATCAATATTTAGTGGATAACACAAAAGTAAAAAAACAACCCACACAAATATGCAAGAGTGGGTTTCAAATCCTGGTGTCCCACATGAAGGGGTGAACACCTATCTTAGTGAGCTAACCTCCCACACCAGAATGAAGTGCTGAATGGATTAAACAAGCTCACTTCACCAACCATGACTGCCTGTATTTCGTAAACGTCTAATCATTTGAAACGTGACCAGAACCTTAGTTACAAACAAAGACTTGTCTCTAAAAGGTCGTTTTTAAGTCAGTTTGAAACTGCTGTTGCTTCGCTTCTCCTTTGCACATGCTCAGTTAGGGCAGAACCTGCAAACATCCAAGATTCCCACACAGGTTTATTCAGCATGGTTTGAGCACAGATCCATGGGTTTGAGGCTGTGTGGTTCTCAGAGCGCATGTGCAGACCTCTAAAAGAAGATGCTCTCCACTCTGGTTCTAAAAGCTCATGTAAGAGTGCGGAGCATGAACAGGCCTCTGAACACGGTCACAGACTACGCAGCTGTGGGAAAAGAAGAATCAAGCTTCCCGCGCATTACTGCTCAGCGGCCACTAAAAGACACATCACTTCCACTAAGCTTCAGTAGCAGAAGTGAGTGGAAAACAGGCATGAGGACACTCAGTGTTTCTCTTTCCTCCCCCTTGGTCTTTAGTCTTGGAGGACCTAGATGGAACTGACAGAGGGTTGGCCTGTGCAGTAGGTTTAGTTTAGGCAACGCCTTGAATATTAGTGCCAAGTTTCAACTCGACACATGCTAGTGTTCTGAGTCAGTGGACAGAAGTGGGGGTCTGGATCTGAAATTTCCCCAAATGTGTAGATGGTGTTTGAACATTAACTAGTTACAAAGTTACAGGTTAAAATTTTGATAAGACGATGGCGTGTCCAACAAGCAGAAAAACATTGATATTATACACAACTTGTGTATTAGATCCAGTCTGTTCTGACTTTGTTGAGACAGCTGATGGCCTTTTAAATGTCATGGCCAAAACTATTTTCATCTGAATTGCTTCTGTCAATTATATTTGTTGCAGAGTGATGGCTCTTCCTCCAGTCCAATTAACCCAGTTTAAATTCGGTTCTTAAAATTGATAATTAGTCCTTATTCAAAGCACAAAGTATCTGCTTTTGGCAGACATTGTAAAACCCCAGAAGGTATGTGGACCTCCAAAAAGGGGGATAGTGAGCTGTCTAGCCACAAAAAGCCGAATGTCCAGCGTTCCTGTCACCATGGCAAAGCTCGGAGGTCAAGTGTCTGTTGGCCTTTTCCCTTCATGGAATCCCTGGGTAGTTGTACTGAAGACGTCAGGACATCGCTCATACACGCCCTTTCATTCTTCACCCAAAACTGGCTCCAGAATGAGCTGTCATTGCTGATACTGATACTTCTAGCCATTTCTGGATTCCTGCACTCATTCTTTACTGTATCAAACAGTTTATGCCACTAACACAAGATCCGTAGCGTGTTTGGTGTGTTTAAGTTGTGTGGAAACAATGTGGTGGTGACTGTGTTGAGGTATTATGGGTGGTATAATGGGACGTTTAGCAGCTACACTGTCAACATATGGTTTTAAACGTCCTTCTATGATTGTGCTGGCTCTGGCCTTATGAGTTATGTCTGGGGCTACACCTGGTCTAACTGTACCTTTCTGACCATCAGGGGGGCTGTTTTGGGTTTTTAATGGTCTAGAATTTAACTTTCCTGGGTCGTATGTTGTCTTCTGAAACTTGAGCTTGCTTCATCTGCGCACTCCCACATGTTTTTCGAGTATTTGGGTGCTGTTGGTAAATGTT
Source organism: Chaenogobius annularis (assembly GCA_015082035.1). Taxonomy (NCBI): domain Eukaryota; kingdom Metazoa; phylum Chordata; class Actinopteri; order Gobiiformes; family Gobiidae; genus Chaenogobius; species Chaenogobius annularis. The sequence continues at coordinate 1,133,389 of BJKM01000100.1, read as the reverse complement.
GGGTATTCAGTGAGCTCTAATTGGCTTACTTGGTGCTGTTGTGTTTTTGGGTCCTTTTGTGAAACTAGGAACATACGGGTATAACTTGCACCTTCTGGGTTTTGCCTCATTTGGTCATCACTCAGAAGTTTTTACAGTATCCTGTTTAGGTGCTGTAGGTCCACATTGGGTATTCAGTGGGGCACGTGTGGGGTGACTAGGGTCTAATTGTGCCTTACTAGGTGCTGTAGTGTTTTAGTTAAACTAGGATCGATGAGTGAACACACAGTCGGTTTTGAGTCACTTTAACTTGGGAAGTATGTTATGAGAGGAGGGAGAAACTTCACTTCTTCTATTTGCTTGTCATTGTTACATGATTTTTCCCAACATTTTAAATTAATTTGAGCTCTCCTTCTTAATAAACTTTGTGTAAGTTGACCATGATTTTGTACTTTTTTTTTTTTTTTAACCACTTTTGGAGTAGTGGGCACTGTGTATGCCTGCTCATGTTCCTCTAATATTTGCTGCACATGAGCTTTGAAGAACACCTTTTGAAAGTCATAGACAGCAGTTGAGGGGTTGCTCTCTTTCTGCAGGTCTCGATATCTTACAAGATTTGCTGTATACTTGCTACAATACTTGGGACGGCCTGCTCAGAATTATCGCGTGAGTGAAACTCTCCTTTAAGGCTGTCAGCCCCTCAGGAATAGGGGCACTCATGATTGATTCTGTACAGCTACAGTCTGCAATCTCTCGTGTGAGAGCCTTATTTGACCACTGCCTCTTCTCAGTCGTGCTGTCAGCACGAACAGGGCAACTTTATGTCAGATTCTTGAATGTGAAAAGTTTTTGTTGCCATAACACAAATTGTATAACAAGAATGTGCCATGTGACTAAAACTCATGAATACTATATTACTACTGTACTGATTATATGTTGTATCATACAATTTATTCGGAAAATCTGATCCTTTTTTAAATTTGCCAAAATAAAAACTGTTTATGTCTTCACGTACACTACAAATTTACACATATTAACAATAAACTCACCTCTATGTTAAACCAACAGGTCAATTTACTGTTGAGATGTCGAAGCTAAAACACATTTTATAACTGTTCAGTAATCTTTCTCATTTTGGGTAAGATGTTTTATTCCTTTTCTGATTTACAGACGTGGCGGCCACAAAATCCAGGAAGAACATACTGTCTTCTGAGCGCATCAGAAAATGACTGCTTGGAAGTAACCGTGGTGTGATATTTAGTTTACACGCAGTAGGCTATTTTCCAGTTTCCTTTGTCCGAGGTGGTTCTTTCCTCATAATGAGGTATTTATTATTTATTGGATACATAAAGCAGTACAAGTGCATAGACCGGTATGAAGGAAATGTGATAGCTGACCTTATGTAATGTATCAATATTACATTTACATTTTACATTAAAATGAAAATGTTAAAATCTTTTAAATAATGATATTCTGCAATCAATCATACTTGTATTGTCAACATCATTAAAAAATGTGATGAGAAAACTTTTCAAAACACAGTCTCATTTTCTCGGGGGTAGTGAAGGCCATCATGAAACAGAAGAATCAAAAGGTTTATAAACATCCTAATTAACAAAACACACACTCAAATCATTGGTAATGAAGAACACTAAATTCACAAAACTGCAAATCATAACTGGAATTATTTTCTACAAAACAATGTTAAGATCATTTGACGTGACATCTACATCTAATGCATGGCAACAAATATTAAAAATTAAATATATACGGTTTGGTCTGTCATCTCTTGAAAACTTTTAAAAGTTTAACATTGAAAGTACCTATACGTTTGATAGGAAAGGGATGTTTTCACTTCATGATTGTATTTCAATAATAGACTTAAAGCCTCACAAACTTAAGGTAAAAAAAAAAAGGATATGTTAAGGCCAACAACAGGAAAAAATGACATTATTATGAAAACTGTGCTGTAGGGGGCAGTAGTAGGCCCAGGGCAGGTGCATTACTTGAGCAGACTCTGAAGCATGGCTGTTGCATATGTGGGCCGAGCCTGTTTGTTCTCAATAGCCTTTTTAAGGTACTGAATTCCATCACAACGCTCCCAGATCTCCTCAAACTGTCGCGGCAGGATCTCCGCTCCTCTCTTCCTGGTCAGTCCTGTCTCCTCCAGACTCAGTTCACACATCTCCATATCGTCTTTCCCTGAACAACAACAACAACATTTCAGCTGAGCCATTATCAAAAACATTGAGCCGATATCTGAAAACACAAGCTGCAGCTGTTACTTAGCAGAGGAATAACATGCTAGGATGGAAATATTATGGAAACTACTATTACACCGTATTTACTCATGAACAGGAGTAGAAAGTAACAAATCATAAATATTCTAGTAGCTGTAATTGAATAGGTTTTTTTCATGGTAATATGATTAGGGGTGGGCAGTATCAACAAAATGAATATCTATGTCGATATATTTTAGCAATTCATACAAAAGAATTTGCCTAAATTTGTCTTTAAATGTTTTGACTGAGGTTCAAGTATGGCACAAAAAGAGAATGGGCAGTAAAAGTAACAACAAAATATAATTGTTTGAAAGACTACATTGCAAGTTTATTTCATTTATAATCAGCCCTTTTTGCAGCCTTTTGAAAATGTATTTATTTATTATTATAATGATTTTTTTTCTCCCACCTCTAAATATGATCGATCCTGCGCTAGTATGAAGAGTAAATGACCAGGAAACGTGGTTACTTTGCGGCAGAATCCAGAACAAAACCAAAGTGCCAACTCTATGCATGTTCTGATGAAGATTATTGATAGCATGGCTAAAAGACGTGGTTGCTTGTAATATACACTGACCTGCGACTAGAACAATGGGCCTCTTGTCGGGGTGCAGCTCCACCTGGCGTGCGATCCAGGGCCCATCGAAATGTGCGTACCACCAGCCCTTCTTCTTGTTCTGGGGGTCTTTGTACTGGTCTGCGGGCCGAATGAAGGGGATACGGAAGTACCGCTGCTGTCGGTTCATAGCCACCTCCTGATGCTGAGCGACTGGAGGAGCTGGATTCTGTTCCGCTAAAACACAAGGAAACTTTGAGTGGTCTTCTGAAAACCGCTGTAATCTTAGATATATCACGTGCAGAGTGTACGATAGTAGACTCTAAAAGGAATATATTTGGTCATAGACACAACTGAGAGTACACTGAGCGCTGTGATTGCTTTGTTGTATTGTTGTGTGTAGATTTAAAAAAGACAATGTGACTAAAAGTGACCTGCACATCAGTGTTCATTCTGTACTTTCTTTCATTCTTAGTATTTTAGAACATAAAACAACAAAAACAAAACCGAGCAGGACAAAAAGTACAGTTTTTAAAGTCTAAAATAGAAGTCCCATTTAGTCTGTCAAATTTGGGTCCCGTACTGATGGTATATAATTTCTCTGGTGTTAGACATACTTTTTTCTGTCTATCTTTACAACTACTGCTACCGCTATGTGAATTATTTCAACAATAATTTTCCAAAACACTTATTATATAACAGTCAAATGTAGGTAAACAATTTTAGATGCCGGTTTTATTTTGTTGAAATAGACTGAATTAGTCCCTGTAACCAGTTCATCTAACTAACCATAGTCAGTGACAGACTTGGGAGCTCTCTGGTTGCTGTCATCATCAGTACGTTTCTTGTTTTTGGCTTTCCAAGCGTGGTACACCTTCAGACGCCGGTGGAACTCCTCTCTGCACGCGGCAAGCAACTCGATGTCTGTGAACACAGCACAGAGTCAGATTAATACTCAAATCACATGAATAATGCATTAAAAAGAAATGTCAACATTATGATTTTTTTTTTATAAACTGCTCTAAATCAGTTTAGAAAGGCCATATGCCCAAATCAAAGCATGCAGAGACGGCTGGTCCAAATCTATTTGGATTAAAACGGTAGTCAGTTTTGGTTTGGCTTTAGAAGTTAAAGCCAAAGTTAATTTCATCTCACCACATGAAGTATTGATGACGTCTCGGAGCTCGGCGTATTTCCACTTGCTCAGTTCGTACTTTTTCACACCGGCAGCCACCTTGGTCGCCTGAACCTGAGCCCCCCTGAGGTACGGGGAGGGAGAATGTTATGGTAATAAGGACAAAGCAGGTTCAAAATTCATAATGTAACGCTAAACTTTAGTTACAATTACTATAACTGAATTATTAATATGTTTGTTATCATATCATTTTAATATTTGGACTGCAATGTGATTTATCAGAACTGTATTTTAATATTTATTCTACTCTTCTCTGATAGTTTTGTGGATGAAGGAAGTCAGATATGTCCAAATTAAATGTTTTGGAGATGTACAGAGAAAAGTTAATGTGCAATATGGAAGAGGATATTTATAAATAGTTGGGCGTATGTTCTAATCTTCACATGAGGCTGACACACTTCACACCTGCGCAGACTCGGGTCCAGCTGTCCCTCTTCTGTGATGAGCTCCGCCTCACTATGAGCGATTCTCATGGCTAACTCGCGGTCCCTCCTCTCCTGCTCTAAGATGGTTGCCTGCTGAACCTGCTCCTCGCGCTCCAGAGCCAACTGCATCTCCAGTTCGGCCTGTTCAACAAATTCAAATACAGTCAACTGAGCGTAACTGAACATAGCAACAAGTACTGACTTCAATGTTTTTTGTTTTGTTTCAGTTGTTACTTGGTCTTCAATACATTAAGATTTGATTTCATTGCAATAAGGCATTTCATACTTGAAAGAAAGAATATTTATTGAAGTACTAGTTTATCATAATGATCTACTCAAATTAAAATGTTACCATAACGAGACACACACAAACCTGCATTTCTTGGTCTACCGTCTCTCGTTTCTTTCGATCTTCTTCTTCTTGCTTTCTTTTCAGCTCCATCTCGGCTTTGCTGAAATATTCAAAGAACAATGCTCTACTCATTTGCACTTATTAAGGGGAGACACAGCAAAATAAATCTTAATTTAGATTATCAATTGGAAAGTCTATTTTCCAATAGTTTATGTACAAAAATGTAACCAAAATCTATACATTTTTCATCATGAAATGTTTTCATACTAAAATGTCTAATATTATATTAACAAAATTGCATTTTATGTGTGTAAAACCTGGAAATTTTGCAGCAAAATCTGAAACATGTATAGAGCCTACATTTTGTTGACATATTAGATAAAAAAAAAAAAATACTGAGGGGATTTTGGATATCTTATTTAGTATTTGAGTGAACAATTACTGAAAATTTCACCAAAATATTTCAAGTTCTAATCTTAATAAATCAGGTTTAGAATTAGATATCAACAAATCTGTCAAATTATTGTTAAATACAAGACTGTAAAGTTTGGTGTTTGTAGGCGCTACTTTAAGGGTCTTTATAGGAGAAAACGGCCTTTAGAGTTACAATGTCCAATACAAATCTTTGTATGGGGCATGTATATTTAAATCAAATAAAACATATTTTGGGGCAGATTGGACATAGTTGTTGTTTCCAAGTGAAAGCTTTTGTATTGAAAAAGCAAACTGACCTAAACATTTCAAATAAATTGTTCTGCCTGTAGTGTCTCAGCAGTAGTTCTAACCATGCTTGGACACATTTAAGTCTATTTGTCTCTGCTGTAGTCCCGTCTTAAATGTAACTTAAGCAGCATTTTAACAATGGATGCTTACAGTCGCCGCTCCTCTTCCTCTTGTAGGCGTCGCTGTTCTTCTTTCTCTCTCATCTTCCTCTCCTTCTCCATCTCCTCCTCAATGTGCTTCAGCCTCTCACTCTCCTCCTGTTCTTGCTTTTTCTTCTGCATGGACGCCAGCAGCTGCTCCGAACGTCTCACTAAGGCCTGGTACTCGGAGTCGATCTCCTTCCAGCTCATCACAGTGTTCTGCGACAGTCAGAGCAACACTTACTGTGCAAAACAATTATACATCTGATGAACAGTAATAGAAAATATATCTACCCATGCATGTGCTGTAGAAATGGGTAATTACTGTAAAAATATGTAAGTTACTTTGACCCCTCACCTTGATCTTGGCCATCAGCTGGTCTATAGCAGTAGCCAGCTCGTGCACTTGCTTGGCCACCTCTTGTTTTCCCTCCTTCAGCCCGTTCACCACTTTAGTCAAATGTTCTGTGTGTTTCTTCAGATTGCCAACCTTCACCATGCCGTCCACACTGCAGACAACAAACTCACATCAACAGCTCACAACAAGACTGTCCTAAAATCTTCAAGGGGGCATATTATGCAAAATCAACTTTAATGAGCTTTTAACCTCGTTATAACAGTGTTTCCTCAACATTAGTTTACGCAAAGTTGTATTTTGAGTAATCACCTGCACCTGAGACTCGAGTGCTCAGAAAATCCTTGTTTTCACCTGCCCCCTATCCGTGCCCACATCCAAGTACTAAGTTGTGATTATCGGAAAAATCTTTATTCTGAGTGATACATGTTGGGTTAAAAAAATGTCACATTCAAAAATAAAAACATGTACCGTATATAACAATTTGCTGCTTGTAACAGTGAAATATCACAGTGAAGAGGCGGGGCTTATCAGTTCAGTAGTATTAAACGACCTATTACTAATCTGTTTTAGAACAATATTGCACTAAAGAATATGAGAGTAAGGAAAATGTAAAACAAAGATCTACTAATGAAGTTTTATATATGTTGAAAATGCAGGAGGACTCACCGTGGCTTGTGTTTTCTCCGGCACAGCCACATGCGAACAGTCTTTTGGATCTTAATGCAGGCCATGGCTCGGTAACTCATTTTGTTGCGAACTGTTGGGGAAAACAATAATATTTTTATGCCTATGTGATGTGTCACTCCCATGACTTTTGCACTGCAATCATCTTCTCTATGACATAATACTCTATGACAACTGGCTGAGGAGCTTGACACCTTCTACTCTGGGTTCTACTCTGCATTCAACACCATTCTCCCTGCTCTGCTCCAGGACAAGCTCTCCCAGCTCAACGTGCCTGACTCCACCTGCAGGTGGATCACTGACTTCCTGACGGATCGGAGGCAGCGAGTGCGGCTGGGGAAGAAGGTCTCAGACACTCGGTCTATCAGCACAGGATCTCCACAGGGCTGCGTACTTTCTCCTCTGCTTTTCTCCCTGTACACAAACTGCTGCACCTCCAGCCACGACTCCATAAAACTGATCAAGTTTGCGGATGACACCACCCTCATCGGGCTCATCCTGGATGGGGATGAGTCTGTCTACAGGAGGGAGGTGGACCGGCTGGTGTCCTGGTGCAGCGGTAACAACCAGGAGTTCAATGCCCAGAAGACAGTGGCGATGATCGTAGACTTCAGGAAAGTCACAGCCCCCCCAGCCCCCCCTCGTCATGACAGACTCCCCCATCACCACCGTGGACTCCTTCCGCTTCCTCTGCACCACCATCCCCCAGGACCTCAAGTGGGAGCCCTCCATCAGCTCCCTCATCAAGAAGGCACAGCAGAGGATGCACTTCCTGCGGCAGCTGAGGAAAGCCAAGCTGCCAGTGCAGATGATGGTGCAGTTTTACACGGCCATCATTATATGTCCATCTCTCACCTCCTCCATCACCGTGTGGTACGCTGGAGCCACAGCCAGGGACAAACAGAGACATACAGCGCATTGAGCGTTCTGCTGAGAAGGTGATCAGCTGCAGACTTCCATCTCTGCAGGACCTGTACGTCTCCAGGGCTCTGGACAAGCAGGTGGATCACAGCCGACCCTTCTCACCCTGACCTAGATTATTTGAGCCACTCCCCTCTCCCTCTGCCATTGGACTCATGAACACGCTTTACCTACAATTTAATCAATCACTCACTGCACTGTCACTTTCAGCACTACATCTGTAAATTGAACTGTAAATTCCTGTGTACATAGTAAGCCGACCTTTATTTAATACTATAGTAAATTGAAATTGTTCTCTTTAAAGCATTCCCTTTTGTTTTCATATATGTTGTTTTTCTTATTCTTTACCGTTGTATGTTGCACCTTAATGCCGAAACAAGTTCCTATGTTTGTGAATTTTGTTCATTGACAATGGCAATAAACTTTTTCTGATTCTGATTCTGATAATAATATTTATGTTTAATTCTTGAGTACACTGTGTATTCGTGGAGAAAGCGTTCTTCGGAGTTTGACCCACGTTTGATGACGGACAAGCTGCACCACTGGACTTTTTTCCAGCGGCTGCACACGAGCCACTTGTTGACTTTCTTCACCAGCTCTGCCAGGTGCTCAGGGTCGGACTTCATAATCTGGTCAAACTCTGCAAACTGATGGCAAAAAACATATAAATTCATATTAAGAGTGATTAAACTGTCGAAAAATAAATTACAGAGGTTATCGAAAAAGACGTATGACCTTTCCTGGGCGGAAGAAGACTCTGGTCAGCCCAAACTTGAAGTCAGCGTCATTCAGTCCCAAAGCTTTGAACAAGGCCTTGACAGAAAGCACAATAATCAGGTGTATAATTATATGAATGATCCGAGTAAGTAGACACACAGTCAAACAAACCTTGCAGAAGAGCCGTGGATTGAGTCGTTGTAGTTTTTCAGGTAGGTACTGTTTGTACATGGTGTAGAGCTCATGGAAGGGAGCGCGAGAAGGGAAGCCCCCCTGCATCAGGTCCAGCACTGACACCATTCCTACCAACAAGCAACAGTAGTATTACACTTAGGCTCTGTTTTAAAGTCTAGATAGACAGAGTTTATCAATAATAAGTCAATTCTTTAAAAAAAAGTAGTTAAAGGTGATATTTCTGCACATTTTACAGTCATTTCACATTTGTCTGATAATTATATTAATTTTTGTCAACCCCTAGTTGTTACAATGCAATTTTTTTTTTAACTAAACTCAATTTTGCTACTATGAAAAGGGTTGATACGAATACCAATTCAATTTCAGAATATGCATTTTAAAGACACTCTATTTGTACAATAGAATGTCATTGTCAACACAAAATAGTGGTTCTGCAGTATTCTCATATGGGCGTATACTCTGATTTAGATTAAGACCAGTCTAAAACTATTCTGGAATGTGTGCATTTGTCCCAGTATTGATGACCAAATGACCATTTAGTTTCAATACATGTTTCCGTATGGTTTAGTATGTGGGTATCAAATCAAATTCCTTGACAACCCCAGAACCCACCAGAGCACTGCAGCTGGGACAGGATCAGGGCCCCTTCAAACTGGTGGCTCACCATCTTTAGATTGGGCTTCACACAACGAATGAAACTGGAGCCCTGAAAGCGCAGGAAAAAAAAATCAGTGTTCCATTGTAGAAAAAGATTCAGTTGTAGTCATATGGACTCTGTTTTAGAAAAACAAAACGTTTCGACTCTCATCCAAGAGTCATTCTCAATCTGTGAAACAAGTCTGAGAACTCAGGTTTATATGCTACTCTGTGAAAGCCCTGCCCACAGGGCGGGAACCCTGATAATGGGCCATCGAAACCAAATGGGATGGGCCTATTGTTCACTGACTTTGGCTCCCTCTCTGTCCTGTAGTACCTTTATTGAATCATCCGAATGCCTCGGACGCGTCTCCAGGGTTTCAGCAGACCATTATAAACAACTGGAAGGTTGAATCTTAAACCTCCATTACTGTTTAAGGAAGGATTCTCTTTTTTAAACAAAGATTGCCATATCCTTAACTCCTCTTTCAAACCATCTTTTCTCCCTGCTCAGAATCTCCACCTCACTGTCTTCAATAGAGTGGTTTGTGGCTTTGAGATGAAGATGCACGGCGCTCGTGGGTCCTGAACTGCGGTGTCTTCTGTGCTGATAAAGCCTCTTGTGAAGTGGCTGTTTAGTCTCCCCTATGTACCGCTCTTTGAACAAAACTTTCTTCACTGCATTGGATAGAATACACTACATTGCTCTGCTTTTGTGTCGAGCATCTTGTCCTTAGGGTGAACCAGTTTTTTGTCTTAACGTGTTTCCTGGTTTGAAATAAACAGGGACTTCGTGTTGTCTAAAAATTCTTTGCAGTTTTTCTGACAGTCCGACAGACATAAGGGATAGAGACACCCTTTCTTTTCTTGGTTCTGTTTTCCCTTTTGTCCCTTTTGTCCTGCTTTTTGGTTCTCTTCACTTTGTTAAGAGCCGAAGTCGGGTATCACAGCAGCTGAGAGAGCATTTCCGGACGTGTGTTTTCCTCTTTTCCTCTTGCCCTCTGAGCTGGTGGGACACCTCTTGTGCTCTGTGTTGTAGTGTTCTGATCACTCCCAGCTTGTGCTGTAGTGGGTGGTTAGAGCCAAAGAGCAGGTACTGGTCAGTGTGTGTGGGTTTCCTATATACTTCTATCTGGAGCTTCTCGTCTTCTCCTCTGATAGTGGAATAACAATCAAGAAAGGTCAAGCGGTTCTCCTTAGCATCTTCTCTTGTAAACCTGATATGCGGGTCCACTGCATTGATGTGTCTCTGAGAGGGCTTCCAGCTCTTGTTTCTTAATTGTCACAAAGATGTCATCCACGTAATGGTACAAAAAGACTTGGAGCAATGCCTGAAAAGGAGGTCAGTGCCTTCTTTCTCAAAATGCTCCATGTACAAGTTGGCCCATGATGGGAGAGACGGGCGAGCCCATGGCACAGCCGTGATATCTGTCTGTAAAACTGTCCCCGGAATTGAAAGTATGTGGTGTTAAGACAGATAGTAGTAGTGCAGATGTGTTCAGGCAGTGTCAGTTTGGTCCTTTCCTGTAAGGTGTTGTCTTCCTGCAGCCTTGCCTAACCGCTGCTACTTGCCTCAGAGGTCGGGAATGCAGGTGAAAAGGGACACAACATCAATGTGATGTGATGTTTTATCAACATGATGGTTCCGAGTTCCCACACCAATGTGTGCCAAGATGGTTGGTTAAATGCTTGGCCACATTGTATGTGATGGAATCAGTGCTGCACACAATGGGTCTGAGTGGAACAGTTTCTCTTGTGAATTTCGTGGGGGCGCATAAATGCATGGAATAGCTTCCCACGGATAAAGTCTGTGTAATACAGCAGCCTGTCTAAAGCACCTCCTCCTTTTCAAGCTTTTGTAAACAGTAATATCACCTTCTTCTTGTAGCCACTGGTGTCAGGTCTCTTTTCAACCGGTCCGTATTGTGGTCGCTGTCCTCGAGGAGGCTGTGGACTTTGGCTTCATAATCAGCTGTATTAAGAATCACAGTGCAGCGCCCCTTGTCCGCAGGAAGAATGTTTATGCTGTGATCTTTTTGTCGTGCTGAGAGTGCCTTCCTCTCCTCAGATGTGTCCAGATGACTACAACTGAATTTTTTTCTACAATTCTGCTTTTCACTTCATTGAGATTACATAGCGCGAACTCATATTTTATCTTCATTGATATGTATGTTGGATTACATAATTGCAAATCTAATTTAATGTTATTTTTTCATTTCATATCACAACTTATAACTGTATAACTTGACTTCACTATAGTTCAAGCTCATATGCATACAGGTAAACAAAGTTAAGTACACAGCTTATACTTACTGTACTGCGGAGCTTTTCCAGTAATAGGTTCAGCTGAGTCTATTTATCAGAAAGAATATTGTTATTATTGTAAAGCAATTTCATGCACATTATCACATTGCATAGTCTAAATCCATATTGTGTAGACAGTGGTGGAAAAAGCACTAAAAACATGAAAGTAAAAGTACAGTAACAAGGCTAAAAATGTACTCAATTACAAGTACAAGTAGTACTGCCAAAACTTAACTAAAAAACTCTGAATGGAAAAGTCTTCTCAAAGTTCTAGTTACTTTTTAGTGCAATTTTAGTGGCATTTAAGATCACTCTTTTATACAAAATATGATCAATTTAACCATTTGCTGCCGTCCACATATCCTCTTAGCCCTGCAGGCGACACAGTGTGACGAGGAGCAGAGACTGTTGTGAGTATAGGACTGGGCAATTCATCGGAAAGATCGAGATTCAGTCACGTCTAATTGTCCATGATATAGCGGGGTCTTTTGAACTGGAGGAAGAAATTTGACAATTTTTTGTGTTAAATTGCACTAAAAGTCTATATAGTTTATGCTCATGAAATCATTACTATAAGCTATGTATATTTTGTTTTTGAAAATACTAAATAAAATTGCCTAGTTGTGAGACTGTGTGATCGGTGGATTGTCCCATGATTTTAAATATTATTCAATATTGGATATTACTCAATTACATGTGTATGTATGTTAAAAAACAACTAAAGTAGTAGGCTACAATTACCCCAAAGAGCTTCTCAATTACAGTAACGTGAGTATTTGTAATTAGGTACTTTCCACCTCAGTGTGTAAATTGAAGTAGCTTGTTTGGAAAGATCTGGCGCTAAAACTCTACCTTGATTCGACTTGATCCCGTTTTATCCCCCAAAGGAGCTCAAAGAGGGAAAAGAGGAAGATTGAAGAAAGTCTACAGGAGAACTTGGAAGAGGAAGCAAAACACAGCCGGGAAAAATAAACAGCGGAAGACATCCTCAGACCCTGCGGCGACCCAGACCTTGAACTTGTTGCCGACGCTGATGAAGCTGAGTTTGCCGGACTTCTGCTTGACGTCTTTGGTGCTGTTGTAGTTCTCAAACAGCTCTCTGACAAAAGTGTCTTTGGATTCACACACCAGGCACTCCAGGGACATGTGCAGGGCATCGTCGTTCTTCTCCACAAAGCGCTTCTGTGTGGGCAGAGGATGGACAAATGCAAAACACGTGCAATTTTTTTAATTTTTTATTAACCTTTATTTAACCGAGTAAGGAACCCACTGAGCTCAAACCCTCTATTGAACTGTTTCTACTATTAAATAAGTACTATAAAGTTACTCTTATGGATGAGTCTTACCGTTTCATAACAAACTGCTCCAGCAAAATGTCTGATCATAAAGCCTTCATCATCACGCAGGTTTCGGTGAATGGCCAGCTTTGACTTCCTCGGAACCTAACAATCAAATTAAATATTTAAAGCGATACATACATTGCATTTTACTCACGATGAACACAGTAAAAAAATTGAAGAAGTGGAGCAAAATGTTGTTGTTTATCTTAAAGTTGGGGTTCGCCACCTGATTGTCTCCATGGAGATATAATTGCTTTGCTCGGACTGTTCCAAAGTATTAAACGTATTCATTTATTCAATATAACTGATGTTTTAATGAAAAAAAAAAAAAAAAACTCTCCACAGATCTGACCATGCGACTTTGCTTGATGGCGTTACCTTGCTTGTCTCTATGGAGATCGATGAGTTTAATGCCATACTGTGGAAAATTCCAAGCTAAGTGATAACATCGCCGCAGAGACAAACGGTGGCACCTTTAAATGTGGATCACAATGAATACAATACAGCAAGGGGTTGATTTCTAAAAAATAGAGCGATAAAATCATTTGTTGATTTGAAAGCAGTGGCGAAACATTCATCTATAAATCTATAAGATACTCAACAGATTTGGTGTAAATGTAAAGGTTAGAAGCAGAATCTGGCCTCACTGTGAGTCTGAAGTGGTCCTTGTGCTTGCTGTGAACGGCCACAGTAAAATGCTGATCACTGGCCTGAGGGAGACGGTTTTCTTCATCCAGAATGTCCAAGATTCCCACCAGCTTGGCCTCCACAAGGTCTGAAAACATCAGCTACATGTCATTACGAGTCATCATGTATGTTTTTAATGCTTTAAAGTTGTTGTAAATAAACCGATCTTACCGATACAATCCTGGTTGTCAACATAATGCACCTCACTCACGCCCAGTCCTTCTCTCTGATACAACTCTTGCTCCTGCACAACAAAATCAAATGTTTTTATGAGAGAAAAAGAAATAGATGTAAAATTAAATAAAGAGGAAGGGAAACATCAGCTTCACCGCTTACCTCTTTGAGAATTCGCTCATTGAAAAACTGCTGGAGCTTCTCGTTACAATAATTGATGCAGAATTGTTCAAAGCTGTTGTGTTCAAAATACTCTAAAGTGTGACATACGCAGATGGAAGAGAAAACAATATGTGACTATGAATAATGTGTACAGTGATTTAAAGATAAGGACAAAATTGAAGTATTTCTTTACCAAAACCCGCAATGTCCAGGACTCCAATAAAGTGGGTGGAGGTTTCAAATGGAAAACACTGGTTGACTCTCCTCACCACGTGATCGAAGAGCCGGCTGTACACGGCTTTGGCCAGGGCGTCCCGGGCGTGGTTTGCCTGTTCCACCTTTAGAGGGACTCTGGGGACACAGAGAATTCAAATGTGGTGTATTAGTACAGTAGTCATTTTGATACCAGAATGATCTTTTCTTAGCCATCACAGTGTCATTTTCAGCACAAAAACTAACTTTAATTCTACCCTGTGGTCAATAGTTCTAATAAAGATGCATGTCAAGACCAAAACTGTTCAGAATAAGTTTCAATTTATGTGATTCATCAGTACTAATACTTGCTAAAATGAGTATCTAGTTTTGATACTAGTTTAGTATCAATTAGTATCTGGGTTTCCATACAACCCTAAATAATAGTAGCAGTTTAATTTTTATTCAGTCATAATTTAAAGTGCATATGACAGTTTTTTATGATTTCCTAGTTTTGAGTAAAACATATTCAGAGATAAATCATAGTTTTAAACAAACAAGTGCCATTTGAGATGAAAAAGTAGAAAAAATATGTTGAATATGACAGGAAGCAGAGCAAAACATGATGACATCACACTCGGAGACTCCATCCAAAACATAATGCTGTTCTCATATGTTTTTATTTTATTTGTTTATTTTATTTCTTTAACATGAGAGGAGTTTTGGCCCAGTGTACAACATGGTTGCTAGGTGTAGAAAAAGATTCAGTTGTAGTCATCTGGACTCTGTTTTAGAAAAAACGTTTCGACTCAAGAGTCAATCTGTGAAACAAGTCTGACAACTCTTTAGTTGTAAGTTTATAGCCTACTCTGTGAAAGTCCTGCCCTCCTGATAATGGCCCATTGAAACTAACTGAGATGGGCCAATATACATCCTATTGTACACTGACTTTCGCTCCCTTCTCACTGTCCTCAAAGCCAGTGTACAATAGGATGTAAATTGGCCCATCTCAGTTAGTTTCAATGGCCCACAATCAGGAGGTCCCGCCCTGTGGGCAGGGCTTTCACAGAGTTGGATATAAACCTGAGTTCTCAGACTTGTTTCACAGATTGAGAATGACTCTTGGATGAGAGTCGAAACGTTTCTTCTAAAACAGAGTCCAGATGACTACAACTGAATCTTTTTCTACAATGGAACACTCCTGGACGAATGAGGGATTACACCGACATGGTTGCTGGGTGTGATGTCCAGGAACCAGGAAGTAAAAACTTTAAAAACTGCCAAACTGGGATAAAATGTGTAAAGGTTTTAGCAAAATCTTAAATATAATGAGTAGTTCAACATATTTACTTTAAACAGGACTTGTTACTTTACCTGTTGTAATGACCAAAGGGGTTTAAGGTGAAGTTCAACACAATTAAAGCAGAACCTTATTAACTGCAGAATTAGCATACCAAGCATACATCTATCCTCAACAATCAAAGCAGCAAAATAAATATTATCAGCTCAGCATGAACAGTTCTTATGGGTTACAAGTTAGAAATGATTAATTAACCAATAACAAAATAGATTCACAAATCACATTAATACAGACCTCCAAACATTCCATTGCTCTTAAATACTACCATGAATTATTATATTATATCATACACTAGCCTTCTATAAGTTTTAATAATAATTTAATCATCTATAACTACCTAATTTTTTAAAAAGGGTTTAATGACGTAGAACCTTTAAATATCTCACCCAGACTATTCCAAAGATTTACTCCTCTAATTGCCAAACATCTACCTTTAGTATTCGTCCTGACTCCTGGACATTGATGGAGAAAAAAAGCATCTTGTCCCTGTGAAAGTCAACCACTGCCAAGCTCGGCTCTTGTCATCTTGGCCTACGACATCATCATAGGTACCTTACTCCTTATAACGGAGGCATAGCCAGATTGGACTGGACTAGACTGGAATGCACAATCGCAATGTCTTAGGGTTCATGTCTCTGGGTCTCGTACTGATGGAAATAAAGCTCTCCTGTGTTAGAACTCCTGCCTCGTGTCTTTCAGCACTTGAGCTACTTCAATTTATTCTACAACAGACATATTTTTTATAGTTTGCATCTCTCCTGAAGACAGTCAAAGAGCTTATAGAGCTTATAGTTATTAACCTTATACATCGCTACATCAACTAAATCCTGTCATTTTAATGCGCATTTAATTTCAGGATCCATGGGTCTGTTGGGGAATTCTTCTGCTGTGTTAAACTATTAGTGCCGTTCTGGCTTCAGCTGCCCTAATACTGCTCAGAACTTTGAAGAGCAAAATAGTTCATAATGAGAGAGTTCAGTATGTGAGGTGACAGCTCTCACCTCTGCCATTCTGTCCCCTCCTCTCCCCTGTTTAAATAAAATCCATTTTAACATTGTGAATTGCCACTTCATAATTTGAATCGACGGTTGAGCCCCTAAGCCACAGAACCAGGTCTTAATCATGGTCTTTTCAGATACAGCCTCTATTATTTATATGGAGCAAACACTTTCAGGCCAAAGCAGCATCTGTCCCTGTTAAAATATTAATCCTCCATTCAAGCCACACTACTGACAACTGATGCCAGGCTGGTACCACTTTTTCATCAACTCTTGTTCACTTTCATAATAAGGAGATTAGATGCCACAGGCCAGGCCATGAGTTTTGGGGACTTTACATTGACTTACATTGATTTCCTGTAGACTGACCCTGACATTAACCATAGTTGCTACTTGCCTAACCTTAACCTTAACCTTAACCTAAACTGTAACTTTTACCTATTTTAATCCATATCTCAACTTTAAACCACAATTGAATCCCCCTCAGCACCCCTACATACTAATGTTTAAAAGTAATGTTTACAAGGATCTTCACTCTCTTGGATGTGCTTACTTGATCACAGTTCCTTTGGCGCCCCCTGCTGTAGTGAGCATGACTCTGGTGGTGAGGCTGACCTTCAGATCATCCTGGTCCAGACCCAGCAGGTCAGCGCAGACCTGCAGGGATTCACTAGACTGGTTCTTTAGCACACAGCCACCTGCATGACATACAGGAGCTCGGTGTTATACATGTCACCATTATTACAATGTTATTCATATTTTACTAATTATTATTACCAGAGCTGCTTCCTGTTTCTTCAAAGTCAGTGTTGCCTAAATGCAAAACTCCAGCGACCACTCGGAAGAGGTCTAGCTTCTCTGTGTCATTCAGGCCAATCTTCTTCATAGCGTCACACATCCGGATGAAGTCCCCCAGGTCGTCCAGTAAAGGGTCCTTCAAGGCTCCGCTCTTCATGTGCTGCAAACCACAAACAGAGTCAGAACCACAGACATGTTGTGTGACCCACCACCACCGACATTCACAAACCACAACCATTAACAGCTACGTCACCAAGCAAATGCATAAATAAATGAATACAAATTCCCAAGCTTTGCCCCGCCAACGCATGCACATGTGGATTAGCATGCCGTCCTGTGAGCTACACCAGCTTCATGCAAAACTCCCCCAAATCTTAAAAACAGAGCAGCTCACGCTACCTTGGAGTCCTGAGTTTGGCAGTGAGAAGGGCAGATACATGGGATTAAAAACGAACATATTAATTAGATGTTTAATGGTAATTTGGACAATACAAATGTCTCTGAAAGAACAATTTGCTAGTTATTTACCGTAATGCTTTAAGAAACAAATTTGCCACTTCAATATCCTGTTCAATAGATAATGTTTTGTTGGCCTTACCTCAAGACTTTTACGATGCTGTGGGATTTGTTTATCTGAATCCTTAGTGGCGAAAAAGCTGGAGCATCCTCGATTCAGGTACTATCAGAGAAAAACTCAATGTTATGCATATGTCTAGTACAGGGGTTCCCAAAGCTTTCAGACTGGGACTCCCAAAAGAATCATGAAACCAACCCGTAAAACCATTTTAAATGAGGTTTAATTGTATTTATTTCAGTAGTTTATTATGTTATCTGACCCAGTTTCACAAAATCTGACTGACTGACACACATATTGCACACATATTGCTTCAGACCCTCTTCTGTCTCTTACATATATGTACATACATTTTGTTTGTACAGAGAAACAGAAGATTGTCAAATATAAAACAATATTCCATATTATTCAACATGAAAGTTTAAGGTCTGTAGATGGACAAACCCTGAAGTGGTCTGGTGAGTCCAGGTGGAGTTTCTTCTTGAGGTCCTCTGAGGCTCCAGCACACAGTCTGTAGAAGATGTGATAGTTCCTCTCGTCATTGCTTTGAACGCAGATTCTGGACTTCTCCAGCAAGTAATGGGAGACAAACCCTCCTACAACTGCATTCTGCAATATCAAAAGGAAGAATTAAATTAAATTAGCAGGTTAAAAATCACTCTTGGGGTCAAACGTTTTAGTTGTATAAGGTGAGTCTAGTTAGTAATCCCTTTCTACCTTCTCATTGAAGTGTATCTCTACAAACTTTCCAAACCGACTGCTGTTGTTGTTCCGCACAGTCTTGGCATTCCCAAAGGCCTCCAGAAGGGGATTAGCTGTGCAAGATCAGACATAGTTGTTGTTATAGCACTTACCACTCCTTTTGTCTGTCTGATGATGAATTTTGTTATTTATTATCACCTTCAACAATTCTCTCATCAATGTCTTGACCAGTTCCATAAGTTGTTGTCAGATATCTGCAATGTTCAAATCAACATGAAAAACAAGTAAAGAACTGAAATTAAATATTACTAAAAGCGCTCATGCAGTGTACCTGAGAACAAACTTTGTGTTTTCTGTCTTTCCTGCACCGGACTCTCCCGATACGATGATGGACTGGCTCATCTTTAGAACCTTCATGTCTCTGAAGGCTTTGTCAGCTAAAACCACAACACAGAAACCCCTTAGATCTTAAAGGAACCATATGTAAGATTTTGATTTCAAATTGTATACATTTGACCAATCTATGTCCCTAGATACGAGATAAACATGTTCTGATAAAATAATGAATTCTGATTTATTCTTAATTTTGATTTACGGTATTCTTAATTATATAAATAGTGGACATGATGTATACATTGTTTATGTTGTAACTTGGTATTTTGGTATTTTATTCTCAAGACGTTTATCCAATCAGAAAGCAGAATGAGGCTCACGTGAGTCTCTTATTTGGGTTGCCAGTTCCTACACCTGAGCCCACCACCTACAGTGAAAAACCTGTGCGTCTCTGTCTGCAGGTTTAGGCTCTGGCAACTCAGGGTACATATGGTTCCTTTAAAATACAGTTGGCTCCATTGAATATTAGAGTCGATTGTACTCACCGATGGCGTACACATGAGGTGGAAGTGTTCCCAAAGACTTCCCTTTGTAGGACTTGATTGCTTCTAGACCATAGAGATTGGGGATGTCATAGTAAGGGTTGACAGCTATCAGGATATTTGCTACGTAAGTCTGTAAAATAAATCAAATGTATACTAAATATAACAGGCTGCTGCTTGTCTCCAGGGAGATATTATTCCTTTGTACATTGATGCGCTGCCTGGAATATTACACAGTATGGCATTAAAGAAGTCATCATACGATTAAAAGATCAATTATAACATGGAAAATGGCTATATGACATTTTTTTACTATATGTACTGTATATGACCCGGAGTCTGAACTTTTAAAAATACATGCAAGTTATTAAAGTGAAGTGGGCAGGTTTAGGGGGTAGGTGAAAATAGAAATGTTCTGCACACTGAGCATTAACGCTGTAAATTAACAGTTCTCTCATCATAACATGGTTAAAAGCTCATAAAAGTTGATTTAATACAATAGTTCACCTTTTAACACTTTTCTCAAGATATTGCTTACAGTTATAACAATACATGTACTGGAATAAATGCAAGATATAACTTTAATGCTATACTGTGAAACATTCTACAGAAAGCAATACACAGAGAAGGTTCAGTTAGTGGGCCTGGCTGCCAGATGCTGTTTCTCCCTCAGGATAAGGAGGGGACATGGATGGGCTCGTCTTTTGTCCTGGTGCCTGTAATGCTCTGCACTACCTAAGCCTCTCTGTGATACATTTGTTAAAGCCAAGCAATAAAAGAAAAGAGTAGATTCTGAAAAAATAACTTACGTAAATGTGGTCTTTGTTGTAGCGCACTTTGACGTTGTGGAGGAGGGTGGCTTCATTCAAGTACATGAGTGAACCTGAGCAGAGGAACCGAGAGAACATTTCTGTGGGACAAACTCTATGGTACAGACAGTCTCAACACTGACCGCAACATAAAGCAAGTCATTATACAATCCCATAAATGGAAACACAAACACAAGGATCTTTCTCACATCATAGTACAAAATATACCCATATCATATTCTTTTGAGAGTGTCAGTAAACCAGTCACAGTATAAACAATGCAGGCTAAATGTGGAGCAGTGGCAATTAAATGAATAAGCTGTATATGTTTTCATGTTAGTATTGTGATGTTATGATTGGGTTTGATCATGTATTATTTTGATACAGGTGATAATATTTGGTGGAGCAAATGCTGAGGTTGACTCTGAAGGTCACAAGAGTGAACTTACAGTTGTCGTCCACATGTTTGTTGACATCTTCCTCAGCTGGGTAGACTTGGTTCATAGGGGCAAGAAATGTCTGTAAAAGAGATTTTGCATTCATCATGAGGCAAAATCTCATGATGAAAGCTGAAAAATAGTGATATACTGTATTTATTTAATGTTATACATATATATGTATATACTGTAAACTAGCCGCAAGGAAGGACGCCGAGATGTCTCAGGCAATGGGGAACAGAGGATGAGGTGCTGGAGGACGGACCATCATGGGAGGACAAGCCCCTACATGGGATGTACCACCGGAACATAACTGAAGTGGCTGATATCAAGAAATCCTACCAATGGCTAGAGCGGGCCGGTCTGAAGGACAGCCAGAGGCAAGCTCATCCATGGCTGCAACAGGAACAGGCCCTGAGCACCAGAGCAATAGAGGCCCAGATCTACCACACCAGACAAGACCCAAGGTGTAGGTTGTGCAAAGGGGCCCCTGAGACAATCCAGCACATAACTGCAGGTGTAAGATGCTGGCAGGGAAAGCATACATGGAGCGCCATAACTATGCCAGCCATAAGTGGCATAGTGTACAGGAACATCTGTACCGAGAATGGACTGGAAACCCCAAGGTCAAAGTGGGAAACACCCCCAAAGGTGGTGGAGAATGACCAAGCCAAGATCCTGTGGGACTTCCAGAAACAGACTGGCAGAATGGTAATGCAAACCAACCAGACATTGTGGTGGTAGATAACCAGCAGAGGAAAGCCATTGTGGTTGACGTGGCGATACCAAGTGATGGCAACATCAGGAAAAAGGAACACGAGAAACTGGAGAAATACCAAGGGCTCAGAGAAGAGCTGGAGAAGGTGTGGAAGGTGAAGGGGAAAGTGGTGCCCATGGTCATCGGCGCACTCGGGGCAGTGACCCCCAAACTGGAGGAGTGATGTTATTTATTAGGGATGGGCGAGACACACTTTCCACAAGAGAGTGTCTAAGAGAACAAACAGGATGTTGACATAATTTTTAAATAATGATGCAGTTCAGTTCACAATTTTGGCCCCACAATTTTGGGATTTATTTTATTATAAATGGTTTGCTGTCATTATAATGCTGCTTTTTGGAACTACGACTTCTCAAGAGGTGTAACTTACCCGCACTCAACCCTGTTTTTGTCCAAGCTAAATGAAAACACATGGGAAAAAATCTCACGAGATAATTTCCCACTTGTGGGCAATTTAATTACGCATTCAGACAGAATCATGCCAACTAATTGTTTGGTGAGGTTTGTATCTTAAATGAGTTTCAGTCTCCAAGTCTGAGACAATGGAATTAAAGTCAGTGGAACAACTGTGCCACGACAAGAACACAGAAACTTATGAATAATTTGTTGAGAGAGCAACAGGATCTGAAAAGCTCCCCAAAACATGTGATAATAAAATAATTAGTAAACATTATTAAACCACCACAAAACATACAGAGGGCAGATATCTCCACCCGGTGAATTCCCCAGCTCTGAACACGGGCCGAACGCAGCACAAAAACATGTTGTACTGCAGTGAACAAGAGGAGCCGCTAATGAGCTGCTGAGCAGCCAATCGCATGCCTGCCTTTCATTCAATTCAGTTCATATTCCCCAAGGAAATTCAATAGACCATAAAGTGGCTGCCAACTGTTTCCATAGCACAGAAACAACCTTTGGAGATAGGTGCAACTAATATGAATTAGGGTTGTTTAACAACAAAATCAATAACCAGGTACGAATCATTACTCATTTGGACATGTATGTAATTTCAGGTAATGCTAAAGAAACTATTAATATTTTGGAGTGTTGTTAAAAGTATTGAAATATCAGATACTTATCAATCAAAACTAGAAACTCATTTGAACAAGTATCAATTATTAAAAAATATTACGAATAGGACCAAATGTGACCTTTCCTGAACAGTTTTAGAATTATATTGAGTGTTATCAGAACTAGAATATAACACACTGGTAATATTTTGTGCTGAAAATAACAGTATACTGTATAAAAAATGCTTGTTATCATTGTCGAGTTTGAAATTACATTCTATTGTCGATTATTGTGGTATTGATTTTAAGCATTGACAATATAGCATAATTGAAAAGCAATAAAAGAGTATAACTCCATGTTGTGAACGGTAGAGCATGTTCTGGTGAGAGACTCCAGTAAACAGGCAGTGTCTCAGGTGGGGCAGGTGGGGCAGGTGCGGCAGGTGGCCTTCAGTCCCTAATCAGCCTCTCTGCTCTGGGCAACACTATCTCCGCCTGCTGCTGCTACTGTTACTTATTCATGGCTCAGTGCACAGAGAGGCTCCAGTTTCACACATCACCTCACAACCCTGTGTTTATGAGACAGCACACAGACGTTCTGCTCCAAAATGTCTGGGGCGGCTTCAGCGTCTGTCCACTTTGGAAGTATTTGGGGCTTAAATGATGTACAAAATAGTGCTCATTATCAGTTTCAAGTAGTGAATGTATTTGTCAACACTTTCCGGTTCTTTTTTTCATATACAGGAAGGTGTCAATCAAATCAAATTCTGGGTGGCATTTTTATTATGACTTGCATATTCATACGGCATCATAATGGTCTTGTAATTCAGAGAGAAATATCTCTACCAATGTCTCTATGGCTGATATCTATGGCAGAGAAGAGGAAGAGGAGCATCTTCAGTGACCGGCTGCTGTCTAAGTCCTGCCCCACTGTCGGCTCAGGAAGTGTCCCACAGCAACACGACACTAGCTCATCCTCATCAGATGTACCTGACATATGCTTTGCACAAACAAGTGCATGCACCAATGGGAAGGCTCCTGTCATTGTATTATCTGTGTCACACTAAAGTACAGGATCCCACTCTAAACCAAATCATTCCAGAGCAGGATGTACGGCATCCTGTCAATATGACTTTAGCAGTCAGTTCTGTCACATTTAGGGCTCACCTCACGCCCATTATAAAATCCCCTCAGTGCTTCATTCACTTGGCAGCAGGTGTCAGTGCAGTGTTAGTAGGTGAGTGAGACACACCTTTCCCCTCTGATGCAGCGGCTCGATGGTCAGTGCGTCAGCTCCGATGTCTACGATCATGCCCAGCTGGAACCCATGGGTGGGGTGCGGTGCCCACACTGGCTTCCCGTCCTCCATGGCTCACCTGTTGTCTTTTGTCTGAGGACAAAGCAACAATGAGGAAATGTCAATAGGCAAAACAGGAGTGATGTAAATAATGCAAAACAGGCTTCAGAGTTTGCATTGAACTACTCTGCCGATATGCAAACCAGACTACTGCCGTCAGAGCAAACCAAAGGTAATTCCACACAACAGCAATGCTCTCTTGAGAAAACCTGTGTTTTCTCCAAACAAATGAACCCAGGCTCCAAACATCCTCAAGGTCAGAGGTCAAATGTTTACACCAAGATATTCCTGTAGGCCTCCATCACTTTGTGTTGCGTTGAGAGGCACCAAAACAACAGAAGTGATATTGAAATAACGTTTGATAGACCAGTACCAACTACTTTATACATAAAGTTACACTCTAACAGTCAACACTGTTACACTGTTGTATAGTAAGTCCAAACAGTTAGACTGACCCAGAGCGCTCTGGTGTATTTTTCCACTGTTCACATTGTCAGACAATAAAGGTTTGGTGCATCAAAGTTCAGTGTTTGCAGCAGAGGCTGGGCCCTGAAGAAGGACACACAAACACACTGTTTCCTCTTCCTGCCTGAGAGGACATGGGAGAGCCAACAGAACACACACACTGTCCTGAGAAGTGAACCCACATTTACATACATGGTGTAACCCTTACTGTTTTACTCTCAGGAGCCTTTCAAGCAAGACACAAACTATCTTATTAGTAGAGTGGGAGACATTTATAATACTGCATGTATTGTTTTGGATAAATGCTAAATTTGACTATTGAAAGGCTGCAAAATAAACAGCATGAGAATAAAAATATAATATACAATGATATTTCTTCTCCTTTTTGGGTTAATTTTACAGTCAAATCTTCAAATCTAACATTTACAGGCATGTTTTAGCAATATCTTTATATTGGCTACTGCTGTAATATCCTCTGAATATTATCATATAGATCATTTAAAATATTCATCCTTTAAAATGATCATACATACATATACACGTACACACATACGCTCTCACACACACACACATGCAGGCATACATATATATTCATGTATGTAGCCTACTTGTATTGGTGAAGTTGTCAAATGTTATATTTTTTCATAAGTATGTTTTTGTTTTTAACATGAAGGTTAATGGTCACTCTAATAACCTGAAATATAAATGAATATGACATTATGTGTCCTAAAAGCAGACACACTGAAGCACATTATAGACACATATAGACATTGGGAAGTCCAGAGTGCGCATGATACAGGCCGAGCAATGCCAATCTGAACTGTGCACATGAGCTGGTTAAGCCCAAATCAACTTAATGAAGTTAATGTCTTTGGCAACAGATCACATGGCTTATCCTTCAGAGAGGCTTCAGGCAGCGCTGTCCTAGTGACTGCACCTCAAACACACAGTTCACAAACTACTTACGATATTGACAAAGACTGAGCTCATACTTACAGGCTCAGTTCTTCAGAGTCCCGGCGCGTCACAGTGCGTGCTCCTCATGCGCTGCAGCGTCTCTGTCCGGGGAAGTGCTGAGGACGCGCGCGCCTGCAGGGCTCCTGAGCCGGTGAGCTCGATGACGTCACTGCACCAAAGGTGTGTGGACCGACTGTAAGATCCTATGTCAGGTCATTTACATCGTGTCTGCACTTTAATATTGCAAATACAAATGTTATTGCAGGCGATTAAACGTGACCCACTTTTACAGCAACCGTGGCCATCAGGAGTCAGGACTAAATGGTGTTGAAAGCTATCCTGGACAGCCCGATGTTCTGGGGATGCTCTGCTGAAAACAATTAGGCGTGCCTCGTTTAAGCAAGCCCAGCCTCCATCGCTCTGACTGCAAACTGTTGATCGTGTATTCGCGAAGTCTGTGCCTTAAGGCTGGTGAATAATTCAGACAGTAACCCAACACTTAGAGCGTTAGAAGAAGTCACTTCATCCTCCACTGGTTGTAGTTCTAATGAGGACACCTGATAGGCCAGAAAAGACTCTTATCTTATTACAAACAATACGACATACAACCTAGATCCATGCATACAACTTCTGATATAAATGGTCAAACAAAACGTATACAAATAGGCATACGTTGACCGTTTACGTGAGAAAAAATATGTACATTCTTAAAACAGGCTTCTTGTGCCAGTTTTCATTTGTTGAAGTGAATCATGAGGCCTTCTTTTCCTCTGCCATGGCAATAGCGCCATCAAGTGTCAATGCATGAGAAAAAGTAAACAATAAATATTCAACAACAAAATTCACAAATCTCTAATTCATATTGTATTACAAGAGCCATTAGTGATTGAGATGAGATATAAATCTAGTAATCTCCTAATGGTGCACAGCTTTTAAATTCACAATAAAGAGGAGACAGCAAACAGATGCACGCTGCTGTAAAAAACAAAATGAAGGAGAATGAACATTAGATAATTTACAAGAAAAATCTGAAACATTGAAATAAGATGAAGATAAAAATATATCAGAATCAGAAAAGGTTTCACAAACATAGGAACTTGTTTTGGCATTAAGGTGCAACATAAAACACTGAGCAATAATAAAAACAACATATATGAAAGGGCATGCATTTTAAAATTACTATAGTATAAGATAAAAATAGGCTTACTATGTACACAAGAATTTCCAGTTACATTTACAGATGTGAGTGCAGAAAGTGATATTTAATCAAAGATGTAATTACCAAATGAACAAGTGAATAATTGTGACCCTTGCAGTCTTGGGACGCCCCTGAATACTTTCCCAGCCAATTATCTTTTGGGAGCAGGCTTATCTGGCTGTTTACTCCAGCGCAATCACTGTCCTGCCACAGCCTCAGAGCCTCCTCACACTCTCACCACGCTCCACACGGACAGCAGCTCCAACTGGACACAGCTCGTCCACAGGTAAGGCCTCGCAACTGAGTTTACACACAGTATACTCTTTACTTTATTCATCTCCTTTTTGGAATTAAGTGTACGCTTTTGACTTACAATATATTTTTCTTGTGACGCGGACTCCAGGGGACCCAGAGTGCAGCATGTCTCCATGCATGATCCTGCTGCCCGTTGTGGTCCTGGCCACGCTGACTTTGGTGCGTACGTCCTACGCTCAGCAGCCGGAGGAGTCCTGCACTGTTCAGATTCTGGTCCCAGGGCTCAAAGGTAAGACTTTATATGCACTGGAGGACATTTTGCTTTTCTACTCCTTTCTATGGTTTCTTTGTTGCACAGGAGAGCCAGGGGACAAGGGTCAGAAAGGGGCCCCAGGACGACCAGGAAGAGTGGGCCCTCCAGGAGACATGGGTACAGTCACACGGACACTGTCTGTACACACATTCACAAACTTACAAATGAGGGTAATAAAACTATGAACTAATGATATGGACTTCTGTTTTTTAGGTCCACCTGGGATTAAAGGGCACAAAGGAGTTTTGGGAAGCCATGGAAAAGTGGGGCCCAGTGGAATGAAAGGTCATTGGCCGAGCAGATAAGTGCTCTACACACATTTTTCTCCTCTGAAAAGTTATAGTAGTAGGTTCCAAAGAATGCGTTCAAGTTTCCCTGAAAGTTTACTTTATCTTTTGGAAAAAACAAAAACAAGTATTTGATTGTAATAATTGAGACATTTTTACATTTATTACCTCTCTGAAACAGGCAATAAAGGAGAAATGGGAGAACCTGGTCCAAGTGGTCCAAATGGAGAGCCAGGTCAGTTTCAGCATATTCATTGTGCATATTTAAACTGGAGACTGTTAAATGTACATAAGTGCACACGTTTATGCCCTCAGGGCTGCCCTGTGAGTGCGCTCCAATAAGAAAGATGATTGGCGAGATGGACCTTCTTGTTGCCCAGTTATCCTCTGAACTGACGTTCATAAAAAATGGTATGTGTTGCTTCTTACACTGTGTCTGCTTACTCAATGCTCAAAGCAAAAATTATAGAAATCCAAGTGGTCATTTTTCAGCCCTGCCCTCCCCTGCAGCTGTCGCTGGCATAAAAGAGACCGAGAGTAAGGTGTATCTGCTGGTGAAGGAGGAGAAACGCTACTGGGATGCTCAGCTGTACTGCCAGGCAAGGGGAGGGCACTTGGCCATGCCCAAAGACAATGTGTCCAACTCAGCCATCGCCACATACCTCCGGGAGGCAGGGGTCAGTAGGGTCTACATTGGCCTGAACGATGTGGACCGAGAGGGCGTTTTCACCTACGTGGACTCGTCTCCCATGAGCACCTTCAGCGCCTGGAGACGAGGAGAGCCCAACAACGCCTATGACGACGAGGACTGTACAGACCTGCTGCCCTCTGGGGAGTGGACCGACGTATCCTGCACTCCCACTATGTACTTTGTCTGCGAGTTCACCAAGGACAGCATCTGATACAGCTCCACTATGGAATCATGGGAGGATGTTTTTATTATAGGAGAAACTTCACTGTTAGAGAAACTCATGTTAGAACAGGGCGTGTGGACCAGGCCCACAGGGCGTGTGGACCAGGCCCACAGGGCGTGTGGACCAGGCCCACACAGTGAGTGCTCCATTTCCATGTACCACTTATAAGAGCTCCCTGCTGCTTCAGTGATAAGATACAGCCTCCACACAGATGTCTATCTACAAGATCATTTGACTATGTATGGCACAGTCCTTATAAAGCAGTGAACTCCCCTGAGCAATGAATAATTAATGCTGAGCTAAAATGTAAATTTCAATTACCAGACATTGTATTTCTGAATACATTGGGAAAACACAAATGTTGTGTCAATCAACACATTGTCAAAGAATGTAAGGCTTTTTTGTTTATTTATTAAGATATATATTACACATTAAACTTTGGGATTGACTTTCATTTCAGTATTTTCTATACAGGCACAAGTATTAGACCTTGGCTGAATATTTAATAATACTCTGGGAAAAAAACAATCAGGAGGAGCGAGGTAAAGACCAGTGACAACAGAATGATGAATGCCAGCACGTGCAGAGTTGCTGGATAGATTTCCTTGATGCTAGGCCGAGCTGTCATGTGAAGAATTGGTTTACATATCAGATTGCTCTCTCCTGTTACTTGCGGCTGCCACAAAGTTCCTGAGAGGAGTTTTTACGAGAGCAGCCACAGAATGAAGACAGGCCCGCTCCTCGATTCCAAAACCATCACTGTGTACAGGAACGGAGACGGGTACTTTGTTGGGAGGAAAATAGTAGTGAACCCGCGGCTTTCCACACTGGATATTCTGCTGGATCACCTGACGTCAGTGCGGGCAGGGGCAGGGCAGGTGGCGCAGTTTGGAGCTGTGCGGAAGCTCTACACGGTGGAAGGCCACAGGGTGCGGCGGCTGGAGCAGGTGGAGGCGGGCGGGCGGTACGTGGCAGCGGGCAATGAGAGCTTCAAACATCTACAGTAAGTATGGAGCTCTGGAAGTTTAAACATGGCAGAAAGTTCTTGATTATAATGCCTGACTTTTTCCTCTGTATCATAGTTACTCTGAAATAACAGCCAGGAAACCCCAAACTAAAGTGAATGAGCAGGTAAAGAGCTTTCTCACATTATGTCTAGACATTTATTTTTAACCAAGCCATTACAAGAAACAGCAGAGGGTGGTCTAAACTGCTTTGAATCCTTCTCATTTATAGAGGAGATATGGTTTCCTCTATAAATGAGAAACACAGCATTTGTTACACCCTGTCTGAAATAAGATTTGTAGGCTATGACAATTGAAGATTAAAAGTAATGTGGGTTGGATTTGATTACATTTTAATAATCATTATCAGTCTGTGTCCTTAGATATGAAGTTCATGTTTTTTCATCCATACAAAAACATTTTGCACAATGTAAAAATTCATAATGTTTACCAGTTTGGTTACCAGATCCTACAACTAAATCCAGTTTGCAATAAAGCCAAAAGGATGTGTACATGTCAGCTAATGGCATTCCAGGGTCAGTTGTGATTGTAATGCTGTTTTTTGACCAGTAGGGGAGCATGTTACACCGTATACGTTAAATTCAGTCAATAACTGTTTAAATTTGAAAAATAAAACGATTCAAAAAGATTGCCTGTGGCACTATGTCAGCAGAAATCTATGGGAAACACTGACAGGAGTCTTATTGAAATGGAGAGGCGTAATTATGAGAGAAGCTGCCTGTAAGAGTAATGTGATACATGACAGTAATAAATTACCACCTAAAATCGGGAAAGAAGGCTTTGACAAATACTGCTGTTGAAGAGATCTCACATCTCCTGTGTCTTTCAGCTCCAACCTTTTGTGCACAGCCGGATCCAGGCATCTACTCGCTGGGGCAAGTCTAAAGATGGCACCTGCACAATACAGTAGGAACAGGTTTTTATCACAAACTTATGATACACGTGTACATTTATTGACATAAATCGTGATCATCTCTGATTTGTCTCGTAGTGTCTTTACGAATGGGGAGGTCTTGGTTTCTCCAGTGAGAATACGTATACCAAAGTACACTCTGAAAAGCTGGGACAATGTTTTGGCCATGGTGACAGAGAAAGTGTGTCTTCGCTCGGGAGCAGTGCACAGGTAAGACTATTTCATATTTCCTGCAACTCTGATTTAGGACCTATAATACACAAACCCAACAAAGGAATCTAGTTTATAAGTGGAAAATGTATTTTTTGGTTGGAGAAAGGTAATGTCTTGTGCAAGTATTTACAAAATATCACAATTTCATAAATTTTAGAACCAAATGGACTCAGGAGTGATAATATTTTCAGACTTTGTACAATGGATGGGCGGCCTCTGTCCGGCCCAGCTCAACTTAGAAACCAGCAGTACTATGTGGCTACGGGAGCAGAAAGGTTTAAAGCTCTCCCATACGACCAGCGCCTCCACAACAGGCCTTTCAACAGCAAACACAGTTCACATGGATGGTATGAAGAATTTAGTCACATTTTTCATGGGTCTAGATTGTTCTTATGATTCTATTCTGACCATACTGTCCTGTTTTCATCTGCTGCCCAGTGGAAGGCAGAGTAAAGCACTAAACCTGGTTAGTGCTGTCTGCCAATTCAAAAGACATATTTGTTTTGTGTGGGCTATAAATAATTCCAAATCTTGTTTATGTTTGAGTTGGCCCATGTTTGTTTACCTGAGGAATTTGAAAATACCACCCGTGGCCAGATGGGAGCAGCAGAGAGACAGATGACCGGTGGCTCTTCAGTGCTTGGTGAGCTTCACATCAGCGTCACAATCTGTAAATCCAAATGTATATTGAGAAAGCTTTTGCTAAATTGTGTACATGAAAGAAAAACGAATTATTTTGTACATTCACTGAGGTTGCTTTTTCTGCAGGCCACTTTAAATGCATTTGTGTCACAATACTATTATGAACCCAGAGGCGCGGTAGAGGACAAAGTCATGTATAAGATGAATGTCTTTTTGTAGGGGGCAGTGTGTTCACGGCACAGAAAAGGAGGAGTGAGCTGGCGGGGGCTGCAGAGGTGCAGGAGGATGGCTGGCTCAGCATGGGGACACCCACAGACCAGGTACATACACTACAGTCATAAAGATAAAATTGCATTTCCCTATGGGCTATACAGTTGATGTACACTATATATTTATTGCACAATGTGAAGAGATAGAACCAGGTAGTCCAGATGGGACACAACACTAAACGCAAATGTCAACAACACCACCACAGCTTTTGAGAGTCAAAACCAAGATTCACCTAAATGTTGAACTCTGCTCAGACTGAAGCCAAGACTATGGGAGAAGATGGCCCCTCCGCCTGTGTGCAGGGCTCTGCATGCCTCCACAGTCCCCTGAACAGGTAAATACAGTCACTTCTATCAACACACATATACATGGAGTTACATGGTAACAGACACATGTTTGTGCACAGGACCACCTATGGACAGTCTACAGCACCACCACAGCCAAAGCTTCAGAATTGATTGGATCAAATCCACGTAGGTGTATATTTGTCCTCTCATGGCTTTGGTTATCTTGGCAATATTATACTGGCTGGCCAATGTTTCAGCTAAACAGATTTTTTAATGCAGACTTTAAGTTTTAGTAAAATCATTTGAACATTGATCGTATATTGTTTAGTAATAGCAGTTTTGTATTGAATCAAAAATTAGATACTACTTGATGCTAAAACTAGTATTAAAACTAGATACTCATTTCAACAAGTATACTAAAAAATCACAACCAGGACAAAATGTGGCCTTTCCTGAACAGTTTTAGAATTATCTTGAGCTTGATCAGAGCTAGTATAAGACCACATGATCAACATATAGGAAGTATGAAATGATGTCTAAAAAAAGAGGTGGTATCGAAATAGTGATTTTTAGCATTCATACGTTTCAGCAGGCCCTTGTCCCCCAGACTATCTCGGGACACTACAATTAATGGCGGAATGCATTTTTGTACACAGGTCCTGGCTCACAAGAACCATGGGAGCAAGATGGCGGTCCAAGAAGGTTCAAGTAAATGCCATGTTCGCTAACGCATGTCGCCACTTTAGCCTTTAGCAGCTAGCCACATCCGGTAGCTGTGCGGCCCGGAAGTAACGTCTAGTGATGCAGCGCGTGTTACGTGTGACCCACTAGCGCTGAGCGGTCATGGATCTATTAAAATATCTGAATAGGGTATAGCTAAGAACCGGAGCAGTGCGAAGCAGTTAGCCGAAGCTAAAGATTTCAAAGCACTCAAGGGATTTGAACTGGAAAAAGCCAATGACCAGAAAATAGGCTAAAATCGCTACAATAACGAACTTTGTGATAACTGTAGCTGCCTTGTCAGTGGGACACGAGCAGTTTGTTTTTCAAATTGCGCTCTATGGAAAAAATGCTTTCTGGGCTGAAGGGATTTTTTCACTGCAGTACCAAAGGACTGGCCACTGGGAGCGACTCACGACAGGTTTAAACTAGCAATATCCTATCCAGATAGGATATTATTTAATTATTCTGCGTCTCTACGCCAGATTTTCTTTTATTTATTTAAGATTTTTGGCCAGTAGGCTTTAATGGACAGGGCTGGCGAGCGTGAAAGGGGGATGAGAGTTACTTTTAATGGCGGTTGGCAACCAACTGACAAAATGTACTTACCGCTACCTACTGTAGTTGTACGTCTTCAAAGTGTGTGTTTTACGCTATACCGTAAAAAAGAAAAAAAAAGGAGATAGAATGCGTTGGGTTGGATTATGTTAGATGTGTTATGCACTGGATTATATATCTTTGCTCATGACACGAGTGCTGTACATTAATAAACAGGAAACAGCTGATGCCAATGTGTGCTAGCTTTGTTTTGCTAAGTTTGTCAGCTCAACAAAAAAAAGTCATCATCACTGGAAATACGGTAGTTTATCACAAGTTCAAGTCAGCTTTTGGTGAAGAATGACCATTAAGTGTTAAGTGCTAAGTGTTCCGGGGCCGAAAGCGGGCCAGTACCCTCTGTGCCTAGCACCTCTCAAGGCCCCCTTTGGACCCCTCAAACCGGCTAGTAGTACTTTGAGCAGGGGAATAACCAATGGACCGCACTGCTCCGTGCCGTACTGCTCCCAAGAAAATGTGGCTCCTATTTCAGACTGCAGAGGGGTATCAGAAAAGAGAAAACATCAGCTCTGAGGCCTCTGCAGAGAATCCTGATCCACCGTCAACATCCCCCTGACCATTTTCACTGCCACCTGCAGAAACCACGGGAGCAAACTTTACTTTAACTGATAAAAACTTTAACTGATAAAAGTAGATTTGATTATTGTCTATGATTTAACTGACTGTGTGTGCATTTTAAAGGCTGCTTTTTTGTACTGTTCTACTTTTTTTCTGAACAATGTCACTAAATATATAATTTTTCATTTTTGCAATTAAAAAGGATTTAACTGGTGGAAACCTTTTTATTTATCATTGTAAAATGTATTCCTCAGAAGTCTGTATTCAACCCACATTATTCAATTCAAATAACTACTAAATAATAAATAACTACATACATGCATACAGAGCTTGAACCCAGCTCTGCCTGGCGACAGGCTACGGCCCCCCAACCCTGAGGCCTATGGCGCTGCAGTCCCACTCTCTTCAAGCCCCTGAACAGCTCTGTTAGCTTTGCTAATATCCATTGTTATGAATGAGGACCTCTGCCCCTCTCTCTTTATTTGCTAGCCCACGGCAGCCAGATGGATAGGCTGCTAGATCTCCTGTGCTATCAGGACGGCCCAGACGCTATAGGCTCACCATTGGCGGAACAAAGTAGAAGGAATGATGCTCTACTGGGTAGAGAGAAGCAGAGGATAGGGACAGCGCCAGAGCCGAGAAGGCTTGTGCTGAACACAACAGGAGCTTTTTGTGTGCCTGTAAGAGCGGAGTGTGGCTGCTGTCTGTGCCAAGCCCCCTACTGCTCCACCCCCAGAGCCCGCTTCTTTGATGAATGGTGCTGAGAGTGAAGCCCATGAGTGTTGGAGCACCCCGAAATGAGACAGCTCACATTTTTAGACTGAGATCAGGAAATCTCATTGTAATAGTCTAATAATGTATTTGTTTATATTTATATTTATTATTTAAAGCTGTATACATTGTCATAACAATCTCACAATAGGTAAGTAAGTCAAGGTTTCATTTATCCCGGTGGGGAAATTAAACCTCTTGACCCATCCTTAAATGGCACTGCACCCATCTCTTAGCTGAAGGATTTTGCATTATGCATGTTTAGGTTATATTATCAATTAATATTGTTTAAACCATATTTGAAATATGATCTGGCTTTTGTAACGAACTTACACTTTCACCACACTCCCTATGGGAGTACTCTTGACACCCCAAGAGCATTTTCCAAATTGAAGTTATCGATTTGAGGACGCGCAACTTCAACCCCTTCCCACTGCATCTAGCTGTAGACATGAGCTCTGCAGCAGTGCATGTGGCTGCTGGCTGTCTACAACTTTACAAGATATAGGAAATAACAAATAAAAAAATAAAAAAACAGAAATAAGAAGAAATTAATTACCATTATTAATCAAATGCTGCAAGATGCTGTTTGTGGACATGTCAGGCCCATGCAGAAACAACAGGAGATGGGCAATCCCCCATCCCCCACCCCCCTCAGATCCAGGCCATCTGCCTCAGCTGCTGCCTGCCTTTAACTGCCACTCTAATCGACAATGAACCCAGAGCTCTGTGATAATTGTGCGGCTTGGTGACGAGGGCAGGTACTGCCTCCCTTTCAGAAATCATCAGGCCCCATCTGTTCCTCGCAGTGCAGTGTGTGGCTGTATGAGGCCCTGTACCCAAGTATTATGCAGTCCTTTTACCCCCCTCAACACACACTCTCTCACTTACAGTGCAAATATTGACCATCTATTTGTCTTCTACAATCTTACTGTGCTGTGTCCTCTGGGACAGCCACGCCCTCCCCGGCCAGTGTACTGTCATTGTTAACTCAAATTCTAAGGCTGGTTGAAACTCCTGTTTCCGGCGCAGTGTTGGACAGGAGCATTAACTCCATATCCCCATCACTTTGCCACTTTTCAAATCATACTGACAACGATGTGCTATTTAGCAAGTGCTGCAATCATTGACTGGACTGCCGTATTTGCATTGAAATAATTTATTGTAAATCATTATTGTAAATCATTTATACCTTGGCCTACTCCAAATTTTCTGTGAGGCGTGGCTAAAGCTAGAGTAAACAGAAAACTATGTCAGGTTTATTGTCATCTTATTTTGTTCCCAATTTTCTGCACCTCTAAACGTCTACGTCTTTCCAGGTAATGCAGTTTGTCTGGTATAAAATATGTTTTACACTGGAAATATATTGTTTGTTAAAGGATCCATATGTAAGATTCTGATTGATGCTGATGTCCGCATGTTTATGTTGTAATTTGATATTTTATCTCAAGACGATTATCCAATCAGAAAGCAAAATGAAATCCCATTTGGGTTGCAAGTTCCGACAAGGAAATCGGTCCAATCCAAAACCTACCAAAGCCCAGCACCTGCAGCCAATCATGAATTAATGCCGGTGCAACCTTTGTGTCTCCATCTGCAGGTTAATGTACTGGCAACACAGGTTTAGTTGTGATTGCAGTACCTTTTTTGAACAAGTAAGAACGCAGGCTACGTATGGTTCTGTTAATCTTGAAGTGTGTACCATTAATCGATAAACAGGAAACGGCTACTGCTAATGCGTGCTAGCTGTGTTTTGCTTAGTATGTTGGCACAATATCTAAGTTACCATCACTGAAATTAACTGGTTTGAAACGAGATCAAATCAGCGTTTGGTGAGAAATTATTATTTTCTGTTTATATTTTCTTTTTCACACCTTGTTTGTTAGTCTGAGTCTGTGTTCGATCTTGTCCAATCAATGCGTGTGTAGCTCCTTTAGTACGGAGTGGACCCAGATGTGTATGCGCCGGACTCCTTTGGGAGAGTCTATGAGCATTGGGGAACTCTGGACAGTGATACTTTTTCAGATTGTACCGATTTGCTCCCATGGAAAAACGACACATTGTCCCCTAAACTACACCAAACACTGCCCAATAAACTACAATGCACATTGTCCACTAAACTTAAACTTAACTAAACACCGTCCAATAAACTACACAACACACTGTCTACTAATAACACACACAACTGTCTACTAAACTAAACTAACACTGTCAAATAAACTACGCCACACACTGCCTATAAACTACGCCACACACTGCCTATAAACTAACACACACTGCCCAATAAAGTATGCCCCATACTGCCCAATAAACTACGCCACACACCTGTCTATTGAACTACACCATAATACTGTCCAATAAACTACACACACACTGCCCTATAAACTACACCACACACTGCCCAATAAACTATGCCACCACTGTCTATTGAACTACACCATAATACTGTCCAATAAACTGCACCACACACTGTCCACTAAACTATGTACAGCACACATTGTCCAATAAAATACACTACACTCTCAAATAAGCTACACCGAACATGGCCACTAAACTACACCGCACACTGTCTATTGCCCCATTCAAAAGAGGCCTAGTCACTTGTTAAAATAGAAGCTGTTATCAACGTTTACGAAGCTGATTTGCATAAAGCGTGCACACACACAGCAGCAGAGGCTGTACTGCTGTGACCCTTGTAACTCCTGGCATGATATATGTCAGGAAGAGGTTACTGAGGGCACACAGCTCTCATGCTGTTTGTGGGGCAGGCAACAATTTACAATGAAGTCACAATGTCAAAGTATGGTCACTTTGAACTGCCATGTGAGTTTTTTTTAATGTTTTTTTCTATTTTCTTAACTCGCAGTTTCATGTACTATCATGACATTACACTGCTACAAAACTATGTATAAGTGGCTTATAGAGTATAAGTGTCTTTTTGATAATATATATATATATATATATATATATATATATATATATATATATTTTTGCAAATCTTAAGTGTGAGTGCATACCACAGATAAATCTGACCACAAGTTTCGCCGCTTTTTTGACATGGCTGAGGTGACCCGCAGTCCCACACACACCACCCACTTCAGCTCTGCGTCACCATTCTCCTTCTCTGCTCAATGTTCCATGACAACAAGGTGAGCGGACAGCCCAGCTGCTTCCTGGGTTGGAAGTCTTTGCAATAAGGGCCATCTGTCAGCATGGCCTCTGATGTGTATGGGGCCGACTATGAGGCGGGGGCTCGCAGCTGCTGCATAGGCCACCCTCCCGGGGCCTGCCTGCCTCTCCAGCCTCAGCCACTGCACAATGGGAGCTCCTTCTTCACTTTGTGTCATGCAGAATGGGCTGATTTGATTAAGTCTCAGACTCTTTTTGTGTTAGCTCGCAGTGTCAAATTTCAATGGTATCCATAATGCATGACCAGGGTTTTGTTACCATGGTGACATAAATTCAAGGTTACCAGCTCAGTGGCATAATTGGGTAGGCATAGAGCGCTGAAGAGGTGCTGTTAAATTCCCCCTTAAAGTGGAGCATCAATCATGCTTTGGCAGACAGTAAATCCTCATCAGAAGATACCATGGCTTTCTTCAAATCTCTACAGACACAAACCATACACATGTTACTGGCATCACTGCTTATATAACCGGAGTTGGTACTAGGAATTAAAGCACAAGATTGGCTGAAGTGTGTTGCGACAGTCATCTCTCTGATTAAAACATAAATGTCTTGTTTAAAGTGTAACTGACAGAAGAAACACTTTCTAGACGTTTTTAGGCTGACTAAAACATGTTTTCATTCATAATGGATAACCATACAACACAGAGCAAGATGTGGAGTGTAAATGTTTCGACGCTCATCCAAGAAGCTTCTTCAGTTCATTTGTCATGTAACAGACATTCTCTGTTATTGGATTCATGCTTATCATATTTTTCACTGAAGTCTGTGATGTGGATTCGTCAAAGCTCGGCTGCACTGGCCTATTCAAGGATAAATACTGCAAATATCACTCATACAGGGTGTTGGTTTTTTTTTCCAATAAACTGATTTGTTGAGTCTAATGGTATTGTCCCAGGATTTGTGTCCTAGAAAACCTTCTGTCCATCTGCTCGAACCCCATTATCACGCCACTGGTCAATAATCGTCATTCACATCGTTTACAAACTATTAGGTTCCCCTTCTGTGGAAATCAGTAATTGCTATCCTTTCTCTCCTTTTATAACAGGAATTACATTTAAGTGAATGAGAACATAACTCATCAACAGACATATAAATATCACAAAATGTGCACAAGCTTCAAATTTCAGTTAGTTTTGAGCCTACATAAAGTCAAACTGTTCACACCAAGCTCACCTTATTCCAGAAGTTGGCCTTAGCGCCGCCATCCGATGTAATCCTCCTCCTGTATTAGTTAACATAGGGCTGTCGACCTCAAGAGAACATAAGTTTTACACAGACTAAAAATATTTTCAGGCTGCCCATCGGTGCATTATTGACTTATTGGTCACATGAACATTGGACATTTCACTCAAATCAATCAAACTGAACTGAGTTCCTGCTTGACTGGAAGTGCCATTACAACGGAGGTGCCTCTCCATGGCAATACAAGGCAAAGGTGGGCGGTGCGGGATAATAATAAAACAGGCCAACCCGGCCTTTTTTGTTGTTGCAGGTTTTACTTTGCAGGGCTTAAGCAAAAATGCTGGTATGCATGTGTACCACCATCGGTACACATTTCCCAGATTGACACTGAGAATGGTGCTAAACGTTGACACTGAACATCTTTCATGGCTCAAAGATGTGCAGGTGAATTACAAAACGCATGTAAATGTATACATCTCAAAGGAACTTTAAGCACACATTTTACTTCATCATTTAGCTCATAGTCAGTGGTTACTAAAAATATTCACTTTTGGAACTGTCACTCAGAATTTGCGGATATGATTTGGAATATTGTTCTTTACTTTTGGCCTGGGAGTGGCTCCTGTCATCTTATTGTGTTCAGTCCTGTTTTGACTGTTGGAAGTGAGGCTAGTGAGGGACCAATGGTTGTTTTCAATCTGTAGGTTAAACTGGAGGGCCACTATGTTGTTAACATTCAATTATAAGAACATTGCGCTCACACAGAGCTGGAACATTGACTCATGCCAGAATGTTTACAGTGACATTTCAGATGCCCTGTTAAGTCTGACCAAAGGTGTGTGGACATCATCAGAGGTCAGTGAGCAGACAGTGGGAGACGTACTAGAGAGAAGCGCTAATGAGTGAGTTTTCCTGATAAACAAGCAGACTAGAGGTACTCTGGTCACTCCGGAGGTCTGCCACTGGGATGATTGTGAGCTGGGACACAGGACTGCTTGTGTCTATGACGCAGCTGTAAACACTCACATGCTTTGACAACCCAGTTGACCTTTGACCTGCTACCAATGAGCTGGATGACCAGTGGTGGGTAAAGTGGATTCTCTCGCTCTGAGGGTGCAGGGGGCTTAGGGACAATGTGTGCTGGATGTGCAGGGGGTCGCTGGGGTCACTGTGGCTGATACCCTCCTATTCAGGCATAGAAATGCTATTGGGGGCTTTGGTGCATGCTCTGTGAAAGGGCTTACAGGGCATTTATGACTAGAGGCTGAGGTTAGTCTTAAAACAGAGGAGGGTATAGGTTGCCCTCTCGCCAAAGCTCAAGCTGCTCAAGAAAAATCCAGTCAAGCTTTTCAAGAGGTGCACCTCCATTCCCTGTCCGACCAGCTCTGTTTCCATGTTGGAATATTGGATCATGTTGGATTAAGTACAGTGAGCAGTACTGTTAATGTACTGAATGTTATACGGTTAGCCTAGATTTTAGATACAGTATATCTGGAGATATACTGTATCTTTTAAGATTTAAGCAAAAAGTGAACTTCACATGGATGCATATTGCATACATCTGACAGATGCAGATCTTATCCCCTCATCGGCCCCTGTGTGCTGCACACTTAACATGTGCACTGACACATGCACACACTGCCAGCCCGTGCACATGAGCAGCATGGCACCTGTCAGCAGCAGGAGGCCGAGCACAGGAGTCATCTTAAACCCACTGAGCTGTCTGTGTGCCCTACGACAGGTACAGGGCAATCTGAGCAGTGCAGAGGAAGAGGAGGGCAGAGGTCAGATTGAACACCCACATGTATGCATGAGGAGGGGCACCATTTTGTTGTTGTGTTACTTTTAATGGCGGTTGGCAGCCTACTGAAAAGGTGCATTTACCACCTAATACTGTAATTGTACGTCTTCAAAGTATGTGTTTTACGCATAAAAAATCTAAAAAGGAGTGGAAGATAGAGGGAAGGAGAGAGGGATAAGAGAGAGAAAGAGAGAGAAAGAGCCTGCACGGTCAACGAGAGAAAGTATGTGACACTATTTACACGTGCCTCATGGAAAAGTGAATAAAAGAGAAAATAAGAGGATGTTCTGGGTTTGTCATTCTGTTTTAGTGAGTTGGTTGGTTGAACTGGTCGGAAAACGCATACCTGCAATAAAGTTTTTTTCAAACCAGGGTATACCTCCTCCACCCAAAAAATAATAGATGTTTTCTGAAAAGTACCCTGCACCATTAAGAGCACATGTAGGTAAATCACAACCTGAAGGGAAACTGCACAGAGCACAATGTCTTAACCCTCAAGCGACTGCTTCCATACACTCACTGCCATAATGCCACTGCAGCAACAACACACCATTATGCAGGCTGCACCTCCAGCCACGACTCCGTAAAACTCATCAAGTTTGCGGACGACACCACCCTCATCGGGCTCATCTCGGACGGGGATGAGTCCGTCTACAGGAGGGAGGTGGACCGGTGTCGGTGCAGCGGTAACAATCTGGAGTTCAACGCCCAGAGACAGTGGAGATGATCGTGGACTTCAGGAAAGCCACAGCCCCCCAAGCCCCCCCTCATCATGACAGACTCCCCATCACCACCGTGGACTCCTTCGCGCTTCCTGGGCACCACCAATCACCAGGACCTCAGTGGGAGCCCTCCATCAGCTCCCTCATCAAGGAAGGCCCAGCAGAGATGTACTTTCTGCGGCAGCTGAGGAAAGCCAAGCTGCCAGCGCAGATGATGGTGCAGTTCTACACGGCCATCATTGAGTCCATCCTCACCTCCTCCATCACCGTGTGGTACGCTGGAGCCACAGCCAGGGACAAACAGAGACTACAGCGCATTGTGCGTTCTGCTGAGAAGGTGATCGGCTGCAGACTTCCATCTTGCAGGACCTGTACGTCTCCAGGGCTCTGGACGAGCAAGTCGGATCACAGCTGACCCTTTCTCACCCTGGACATGGTCTGTTTGAACCACTCCCTCAGGCAGGAGGCTACGGTCCATCCGGAACCAGAACCTCCCCGCACAAGAATAGTTTCTTCCCTCTGCTGTTTGGACTCATGAACACTTGAAACACCTGTCACTTTAACTGCAATTTCATCACTCACTGCACTGTCACTTTCTGCACTACAACTTTAAACATAACTGTAAACTGTGTACATAGAATGCCTATTTTTATTTTATTATTATAGTAATTTTAAATTGTCCTAATGCATGCCCTTTTTTGATTGGATAATGTGTTGCTCAGTGTTTTATGTTGCACCTTAAGGCCGAGACAAGTTCCTACGTTTTTGAATTTTGTTCATTGACAATGGCAATAAACTCTTTCTGATTCTGATTCTGATTATAGATGAAGGCTGAGTCATTATAATCAATACATTTAGATGATATAGCTCATTTAAGTGCCATAGAATATAGCAACATAGCAAACGTAACATACGTCACTGTACATGGTGCACTTGTAAGCTAGTGCAGATCTTTGCAATTCCGATGCTGATCTGAGTGTGGTCAGATTTGTGTCCAACTAATGCTCTTGATGACAGAAAACTTGTTGGATCAGAACACGCTCAACGGATGTGGGCATGGTACAGTTCATCTCAAACACACCCTGTGTACATTTCTTCTCCTTGGCTTGAGCTGGCCATAAAGACATCCATGTCACTCGCTGTCCAAAACATGCTCCAGGTATTGGAGTGCATGTTGATCCCATGTGTTATCCGTTTGGCCAAACGAGCGTCCTGAAATAGAGAAACAGAGGCACATGAGGACACACTCACCAGGAAGGGGCCTTTCCTCAGTCTGCAAACCTCTGTAGTCTTATATTCTTGTCGACAAATTCATATTTTATTAATTCAAATACATAAAGACTTTTATGTGAAAATGCTCTGCCAGACAAGATAGATCAAGCCATGGCTTTCTCCTTAAAATAACTGTTTGTTCTAAGATAGAAACCTGTTCTGATTGGACAGTGCGTCAGCCCCTTTCATGCTCTAAGCAAGCGACACATGGGTCACCCATCATGGTGAAGGCTGTGTGGACTCTTAGAAGCAGTGGACATTTTTCTAAATTGCCCTTCTATATTAAAAGCGGACTTAAAGACAAAATAACATGTGTTGTGTAGGCACACACTACTTGCTGCAAACTGTTCCAAGATATATTGAGGTGAACCATGTTCATTTCTCATGCTGCAGGCTAAACCTTCAGTCCAGCTTTTAAATCAGGGCTGAACAGTTGAAAATCATAACCCGCCCACCAAATCCAGTGCAGCTGAGGATAAGAGTGCCCTCTAAAGGATGAAAAGAACAAGGCGCCTCAAACCCCTCTGGTTCCAGTAGCCGCTGTCGGGGGAGGGGCAAGAGCGCGTGCACGGTGTCTGGCCACACAGACAGTTGTGCTGCTTGTATGGATAAAACCTATGCACGTCCCGCACATTTGATTGTAGAATCATCGTGACCTATAATGTAATTGAAATGGTACACTACTATGTTTTTGATATTATTATCACGTTAAATGGAGTAAATTACTACCATGATGACATCATCTGGAATTGACAAAGAGGAGCTCCCCGTCTCTGTGTTCACATGTGGTTTATTACTTTATTTATTATTATTTATATTTATTTCACAGGGATAAGTATAAGTATATCATGTAACACATGACAACATTTATAGTCACGGCCAATTTGCAATGTCCGCCCTGAAAAGGGCTTTTACAGAAAAGGGTTTTGAAAATCACAGTGTTTTATGTAGCTTAAAATGACTAATGTGGAACTTCATGTACCACTGACCTATATTTCTCACATTTGGGGAAGATTATAGGCCAGATATTTGTTTTTTCTTTAGTTTTGTCTGCGTGTTCCATGTGCGTAATGCTTAAGCCTAATTTTAGAGCAACCCAAAATGTTCACAATACGACCATAATGTAGGTGTAGTGCCCTTACAAGTACCCTGCCCTGTTCGAGATAAAGGGTAAGGTTTACTCCTTTGTAGTTGTGATGCTCGCTTGAGAAATACGTTATAGGCTAAGTACAAACTGTGTTTAATATTCCTGTCTCGTCTCAGACATTATGTACCACAGCCCCCTATTCTCCAGAGGTGGCTGCCAGGAGGGGGGGCAGGCACGGGGGTTTAGGGGAGTCTCGGCTGTGGTCCTTGGGGCGGAGGGGAAGAGTCGTGGTTGGTGCGCCCGGCGTGACGCAGAGAACACACACACACACGTACAAAAGCCGAGCACTAGTTAAGAAGGCAGTTTGGAACTCCGAAAAGGAAGCAGAAACACGCGAGACGTCTGAGCAGAGACAGAAGAGAGAGCAGACGAGTCCCGTGTACCGGCGCAGGCAGAATGGTGCAGCACATGGACCACGGAGAGACAGACGGGAGCATGTCCAGAGAGGCGACCGACTCAGAGGAGAACGAGTTCATGGCATGCAGCCCCGTGGCAATCAATCCCAACTGGTGCAAGACGGCCAACGGACACATTAAAAGACCCATGAACGCCTTTATGGTCTGGTCTAAGATTGAACGGAGAAAGATAATGGAGCAGTCGCCTGATATGCACAACGCGGAGATTTCTAAGCGGCTGGGAAAGCGGTGGAAGATGCTTAAGGACACGGAAAAAATCCCGTTTATCCGTGAGGCGGAGAGGCTGCGGTTAAAACACATGGCAGATTATCCAGACTATAAATACAGACCCAAGAAGAAACCGAAACAGGAAAACTCCAAGACTTTGGCGGTCTCTCCAGAGAAGTGTGGCAAACTGACTAAAGTCAACGTCAAGAAGTGCGCCAAACTCAAAACAAACAAGGGCCCAAGTAAGCACGCGCACGGATACGATGACTGCGTGTTCCCAACTTACAAAGTTCAAGTGAAACGTGAACTCTCAGACGAGGAGGACGAAGACTCCGAGGATGAGTATTACGCGCGCGAGGAGGAGCGCACGAAACCCTACCACGTTGCCAAAGTGCCCGCGAGCCCCACTCTAAGCTCGTCAGTGGAGTCCGAGGGTCCAAGCATGTACGAAGAGGTACGGAGCAGCGGCAGCAGACTGTTTTATAACATCAAGAACATCACCAAGCAGCAACATGCGCCCTCCAGGTCTGCGTCCACCTCCTCTTCCTCTTCCTCCTCCTCTGCAGGAGACAGAGACGAGCTGCTCTTTGACTTATGCTTGGGCTCAGGCTCAGGCTCAGAGCTGGGGAACCCCAATTCAGGAAACGTCTCCCTGTCTCTTGTGGATAA
Organism: Chaenogobius annularis; assembly: GCA_015082035.1. NCBI lineage: Eukaryota > Metazoa > Chordata > Actinopteri > Gobiiformes > Gobiidae > Chaenogobius > Chaenogobius annularis. The sequence continues at coordinate 1,088,661 of BJKM01000100.1, read as the reverse complement.
GGACTTGGACTCGTATAGCGAGGGCAGCATGGGGTCGCATTTTGAATTCCCAGATTATTGCACCCCGGAACTGAGTGAAATGATCGCTGGGGACTGGTTAGAGACGAACTTTTCTGACCTGGTTTTCACTTACTGAAGTCTTTGTGAACACCTGGAGCAGTGGACTGTGGTCAGACGGAGTGAACCACCATCCACTGGCACTGTTGTATTTATTAATATTAGTCATTGTTTATTATTGAATTAGTTCTAAATCAGTTCTAATTCAGGCACCTCATGAAAACTGATTTAGATGACCTTGTTGTCAGAGTCCCCTTAAGTGGCTGCTGACTTCTACTACCCCGAATAAGTTTACTTCAATGCAATATCTTTATATTCTCAACTGTAATGGACGGTTTTATATTTTAAATCTGCTGCATTGGTCATAGACCTGCTCATTAGAGTACCTCAGAGAGTACCTCCCCGAAGAGTGATGCTTCTGTTGGGCAGAGGGGCAGCTGCACTGAGGAATACAGAGTCTGCCCTGACAAAGCACTGGGCTCCTGTAAGAGTGTCTTTTACACCAGCACTGAGAAGAACAGGACAGCCACACACTTCAGGGTCACCTCATTTCCATGATTTGTTTACTTCCTTTTTAATACAATTTTAGTAGCCTAATGAACATTTGGATAAAAACAGACCTCATTTTTTTAAAAGAAAAATATATTTTAACATATTTTTGTATACGGCACTATAGGAATGTTCTTATGTGCTTTCAGAAAGTTCAGACACTTGGTCCCTTTACCGTTTCTTTGTTGCATGAAAAGGGGGGTTTTCACGTCAAATGCCTTGATTCAAACCAGGTTTGTACAGTAGTCCAGCATGTTAGAACAGTGTCCTGGGGATCCAGCTCAAGCTAGTTTGAAGATGGTACTTGTATGTCATAGTAATGTTAGGAGTTTTATGTACATCATACTCGTAACATGTTGATGGTCTCATTCAAACTATATTTTCTGTTGAATGGCACATGCTTTTTTTCATTTATTTATGTGCAATATGAACTCAATACAGACCATCATACTGCAGCAAATCAGCTGGAACTGATGAAATATTTTACTGAATGTTACAGAAAACTGTCAGATTTGGTCCAGAGGGTCCTGTGTGGTCTGGAAGGTCCAGGTGGTCCTGGTTTGCTCTAGAAGGGAAATAAAAGGGAACATTCCATATTCATTTCATGAAATGAAAAACTGCAAAATGCCTTGTTTTTTAAAATTAAATTAATTAAATAATAAGTATGTGTTTCTGTTTGTTGCACTTTGAATACATTTTGAGTGCACTGTTTGTGATAGTGACTTATCTTTTAGCACCGTGGCTTTGAGTTATTTGGACATTATTATTTATTGCATTTCTTTACAATTGTCAACTATCACATTTTGAATGCGCTGATAAAAGAAAAAAAAAAGGGAACTGCCCCTTTAACAAATTGAACTAGCCGCTTGTGCTGTGATTGGTGGAGCAGGCGGTCTCCATGGAGACTGGAAACAGGAGCTGCTCAGTGTGTGGCACAAGTTCCATTGAGAAAAGCTGCAGCACAGTTTATCCTCCACAGTACAGGGTAAACAGTCAAAGTTTACATGCACTGAGAACTCTGAGTGCGTTAAACCAGTGGTTCCCAAAGTGGGGGTCAGGACTCCTCGGGGGGGGGGGGGGGGGGGGGGGACTTGTTTATAATTATGACTCTGTATTTAATGCACTTTTAATTAAATACAGTATATTTGGTTAAATTAAGTCAAATTACTTAATTGGCCACTCAAATAAACACAATCAAACTTAGCATTTAGTGAGGGTCCTGCCTGAAAAGTTTGGAAGCTAAATGCGAGTGGGAGGTAGAGACATTCAGGGACAGCAAGTAATTTAGCATTAACAGGAGGCAAGGGAAGGGAGTAGCTGTGAGTGGTTAATGTAAATGTACTTTTAATGAATAAGGCGAGCAACAAGAATAGGCCTGTGAAAACATCTAAATAACAGCACACAATTTGAATAAGAATCAGAAAAGATGGTGCCATTCATTGTCAGTGAAAAAATTTACAAACTAGGAATGTGCTTTACCAATACGGTGCAAAACAATGAATAATAGTACTATTAGTACTACTAATAATGGTAAGGTATTAGAAATGAAATCCATTTTGACTGAATATAAATACAAAGAATACAGCACTATGGACAGAGGGACAACTGTGTGTTGAATTGTTGAAGTGAGTTATTCACAGAGACTTGTGTTATGAAGTGTTCATGCCGAAGTCCACAAACAGGATCCTGACATAGGTCCGGTCTCCTCTGAATGTCACTTACTATCAGTAGTGGAAGTAAAAAAGTATGAATGAAAAAACTACTAAGTCAGAGTACAAGTTTCTTTTTGAAAACTGGTTTTGTATAATTTTAGAACAAAACTTGATTCTAAATTTTTTAAAATTCTGAATTAAGTTTTTTTAAAGGCTATCTGCATATTCTCTGGATTCTAAACACTGCTCTGAGAGACACAGAGCAGAAACTCTGGGCACAAGCACTTCTGACCCACATCTGAACAAATCAACGCACACACGAAAGCCAGAAAAGGTTTGTGGCAAAGGTCTCTGACTTTAATACAAAGCAGAGCTAAAGTTAACAGTGCCAACAGTTAGCTACGGGTTTCTAATGGGTTTCTATGATGATTAGGGAGTTAAAACAAGCTGTACGAGAATATGACCACAGACGTGTCCACTGCGCTGCACCCATGCCTCGTTTATCTGGTGTCCCTCGTACAGTGTGAGCAGGTAAACACACACTCTCATCGTGAGCTCGGGCTTTCCTCATATGAGATTCAATCGTACAGTATGAGTTTGAGAGTAATTTGGAACAACTTAAAATCTTACAAAATGGCGCAGTGTAAGCCCAGTTTAAGAGATAGGATGAGCAGCACAGTCACACAGGAGGAGCTCGGAGTAGAGCTGCTGCTCATCCTCATGGAGAGAAGTCTGCAGAGTCCTTGCTCAAACTGCTGAGGAAGAAGATGGATGGATTCAGGTACAATTTAGATTTTATTTGAAAACATTTGTTATTTATGACGTCGCATACAAACCACTGCTCCTGGACTCTTGCCCGAAGCATTAAAAAGAAGAGCAACAAGTGAACCAGTCTGGGGAGCAAGAGCCAGTCAAAACGTGCCTTCTGGCTTTAGTTAAAAAATAAATCAGGAATTTTACTTCTGAAGCAATTTGAATGATAAAAGTCAATAAAAAATGTCTATATTTAGCATTTAGCTTTCATATGTAAGCGTAAATTAGTGTTGTGTCTCTCCATGAAGTTCTATTTGACCATTTAGTAGGCCTAGACTTTGATCAAGTTGTTTTGATGTTTTAGCTCTTGTCCTTACCTCCCACGGCGAGTAGATCCCCGTTATTCTAGAAATCAGCAATATGAAGTAAAATAGTGAAAATTGTGAAATAGAAATGGTGAAAGGGATTTTATTTGACACTGTTTGCCATCATATCCTTCACACAGAGTGACACCCAATGTGACCATGTAAACAGCTATTCTCTGCAGTCTTTGAATCAATTCTGCTCCCCTGTAGCAGACAGCCTCATAAATCACAATTTGTTGATCAGGTATCAGGAGCACAGCCCTAATTATTCTAGTACACAGTCTGGATGAATGAGGACACTAACCTAAACCAAATCAAGCCAGTGGACCTCACTCGAGATGGGGTTGGAGTTCAGGGTGGACTTAGGTGACAAATGCTTATGAACAGCAAAAAATAAGGTATGGTCATGTTTTAGTGTCACTGAACCGTAACAAAACAGTGAAAATCACGTTTTGTGTGTCTTTGTGGAGACTAAAAAAAACAAACTTAATAATGAGGTGTTATTTGTTCTTAGTTTGGCGTTAATTTGCCTAAACAGTACAATTCGAGTGGTACTGGGGGACTGTAGGTGTAGCAGAATTCTTGGATGAAAATTGATTAAATAATAAAACTGAATATTATAAAATGAGACTTAAAGGTTGGTGTAAAGTATAAAATGATATTGAACTGTTCTGTGTTCACTTTTCAGTTACAGTTAGCCTGATACATAATTGCAGTAGCCTATATGTTATTCTAATGCAAAGTCTGCCCCAATTCTCCACTTTGTATTGTTCTCTGTTAAACCCAGCAGTGCAGTTTTCTTTTCACTCAGGGATGGTCTGCCTCTCTCCAACACAAATGCTTAGAATGTACATGGCTGTGCACATTGGCAGGATTGCTTAAGTTTGTTCTAGTTCCGACTGGCCCAAAACATGTGTGTCTTGACAGCGTCTCTCCATGGGGCAAGGGTCTTTCTGCTGTGCTCATTCAGATAAAGAAGCCGTGACGAAGAGGTGGAGGGAGAAGGGGCTTGCTGCTTTTAATTGAATTGTAAATGCGAATGGCAGGGGAAGTGGGCTGCTCCCGGCTGCAGACAACAGATGGAGGGCCGAGGTTGCCCTGCAGGGCCAGGGGTGAGAGCGCGGGGTGGAGATGGATGGATCGGTGGGGGTAAATGGGGGTTGGGTCTGACCTGTGTTTTGGGAGCGGACTGCAGTTCTCTTTCATTCTGGCATGTTTAAATGTGCATGCTAAAATGTTGGCTTCTGGGGAAAGGGCCTTATATGATTCAGCAGAATCCCATAAGACACTATGACAGAGGCCCCAAGGTGACCCAGACTGGACACTTAATCTGACATTTTTGTGTCTGACATTTTGTTTTGGATGCAGTTCAAACGTGGCTTACTCTCTTGGCCTGTCTTAAGCCGGGGCCGAGCCTTCAGCTGTCATCGCTGTTATCAGCCGTTACTTATTGTTGTACATCTTTTCGTTTATGGCTGTTTCGTCCTTTCACAGAGCCATCTCTCCACCATGGCCCTCAGTTAGCATTGGGATTTATTATCCATGCTACCCACATCCCATTTCTCTGACTTTGGGAAGATGGTTTTCACATTGAGGCTCTTATTTAACCGCTTAAGTCACATTGACAACGGCTGATAAGACTCAGGAGCAGGTTTAGTCCTGGTTTGGGGTTAGTACTGTGTTAGGCCCTGAATTCAGGTTGATCACCCAGTTTAACAATTTTGGTTGGAAAAAAACATCTGGGATTTTTGCTTGGCACTGTGGCGTCACTGTAAGGTTTCTGGTTCGATTAAGCGACAACTAAGGCCTTTCTGTATGCTGTTCACATTTTCTCCCTATGTCAGATGGGTTTCCAGTTTACTCCAGTTTCTTTCATTAAGCTGCACTGGGCCAATCTTCCAGCTAAGGAAGCCCTGACCAAGCCCAGCTCAAGATGTAGAGCTGGGTCCTTGAGCACTGCACTACATTTTCATCTAACTAACGCTGAGGAACTAGAACAACACATGGATCAGGCGTCCCTCCTGAACCTTCTTCTCTGGTTCAGTAGAGACTCCTGGGTACAGCGTTTGGGGCCACTCTTTCAACAGCATCCTTTAAATCAGCCACTTGCGTTAGAGCAGGGTATAGCCGGGAGAAGATGGGGGAGGGGCCACACGCGCAGGGCTTACACACGGTTTCAAATTACACCAACGCTGATTGAGTCTACGGCGCAATTAAACTACAGTGTTTGTCAAAGCTGCCGATAGTTTTTCTTAGATAGAATCTAAAAATAAAAAAGCATTTCATAAAACATTTTGCGGGATCATCGTAATCGGGGTGCTTCCACTTAAACGTCTCCAAAGGGCTTGTATGCTCTGGTGCTCTTCAAAATTGTATAGTATTCCAGCAAGCAGCCCTTAAGCCCCCTTTTCAGACAGCCCAGCAGGGGGCAGAGGTGTGCAGTGGCTTTTCATTGATTCTTTAACCATGCACAGAGCATCACTAACAGGCAGCTCCAAAGTCTGGCCCACATTTACAGCTGTATTCTGTATGGGACGTGGCTGGATTTACAGCTGGTCATGACTCAGTAAGCTGATTCATTCAAATGCAATGTGTCCGATATCATATACCTTTAACAGACCAATATTTATTTTTTATGGGCTGCAAGTGATCTGTATTATAAAGAAGGAGTAGGGGAGTGTGCATGTTGAGAGAAATACCAGTGAAGATTTGGATAGGTCAATATAAATTGGTCTCATAAAAACCACCTCATTTACTTTCAGACAGTTCTATGGGATGCCACTTGTGCAATGTGTGCAAATGATTTTAATGTGTGCAATAATAACAAAGGAAATGTGTTCTATGTTTTGTTTTGCACATCTCATCTAAATTATTCCGAAAACTGATCTCCGGAGCAGAAAATGTTGAAATGGACAACCCTGCAGTGAAAACTACACTCCAGCTTCTCTGATTTTTGAAGATACTCAGCATGTGAGCGTGTGTGTTTGTGTGAGGGGGTTTGGGTCGTCATTGTGGTTTGGGTTCAAATCTCGCCCCTCCCACTCTGCTGCTCTATTCAGACTTAAGGACGGTTGCTAGGGGATGGACCTGATTAAGGACGGCAGGCGGGAGAGAAAGGGATTTGTGCGTGAGTGAGCGCGTCTTTCCTCGGCAGTTATCACTAATTGACAGCTGCCGGCCCTGGGGCTGTGTGGTAACCTCACGCCCTCAGGGTAATGCAGGCCACAGCTCTGTCACCCCTCACAGCACCGTCCAGAGGCCAAGGGGGGCCTGTTTAAGAAAGCGAAGAGAAGAGCCAAGGGGAAAGGCAAAAGGAGAGAACAAAATGAGAACATCTGTACATTAACTACAAGGAAACAATATCAAACTCTTATTTCTTGCTTTTGCCTCATGTTCCCTCCAGCTCTTCCTGCATTTGGAGGTATAGCACTCTGAGTCCTGCTTTTCAGTTTTTCCTCTCAATGTAACTTATTTGGGCTATTGGGCTGCCAATGACCAAAATGTTTAAATCTGTGGCGTCCAAACTCTGGCCCAGAGGCCAAATGAGGCCCTCAGACCAAGTTTCTTTGGCTGGCTTCTTGCTGATTTGGTCCAATGAACCAAAATATGTCCTCTTTACTGTAATGCAGTCAAATGCAAGATTTGGAGAGAGAACGAGATTGAAAACCGGAGTTTTGCAGCCACTGGAGATTTTGTGGCTTAAAAAAAAAAAAAAAAAAAAAGCGATCCCTGACCCCCTTATGGTTCTAGTGCATTATTATTCATTAGCAAACAGTTTTTACAGTTTAGTTGAGATCATTATCATGGAAGTGCAATAAGATAAGGTCAAAATAAGGTCATATTAAAGACCCATGTTTTATGCGCTTGATGTACTCTTTCTCATTAAAACATGCTTCTTTTTAACAAATAAATAAACAAATAATATAATGAAACAACGGTTCCTAGCTCAGAAGGCTCCATTATTGGGCATGGCTTTTTAAGGTGTGGCTTCAGTAGGCCCATTTGTCATTGTGTCACAAAAAGACCACTATGAAGCCATTTGGGTTAATGGAGTAAAGGAGCCATCTGGGTAAAGAACCATTGAATGTCCACTAAAAAAATCCACTAAGACACCTTTCAAGACAACTATCAGACCAGTAGAAAATGAGGCGATGATGGAGTGAGGGCTGTAGGTAGGCAGGTGAGGAGTCAGTCACAGACTGTCATCTTTGGAGAGTAGCTTCATCTAAAGAGTGATCCACCCTTGTGAACAAAATGTCCTGCAGATTGTACAGTGACAATTGTTTCTATTACAATCATGTACTGTGGCTGCAGCAAGATGAAAGAAAAATCAGAACCATGTTATTCATGGCTTTTAACTTCCTGTTTTGCAACATTTTAAGAACCTTTCCATTCAAAAGATATAATACATTTTTTATAAATTGTCAATTATGGAACAATCCTAATTCCTAATCATTCTGAAACTCATATATAATATTTTATATTATATTTTATATATATGTATTTGTTTATCTAATTCGTTTTTTAAAAAGTAGTTATAACTAACCTCAAGTGCATAAACCAATATGACCTTATTATGACATTATAATATGAGCTCAACTAAAGCGTAAACTGTTTGCTCTGTACTCAATTATTTCATGCCTAGCTATCAAATTTGTGATGCTAAAACATCCCAAGTCCTCACTATTATAAATTAACATGTGCATCAAAAGTAATACAGCAGTTAAATCAACATATTGTGTATTGTTGTTTGAAAGCCATCGGTTGTTTGTGGTTTATGCAAGAGTATAAAAACAACAAATAACAAACAACCTTCAAAAACACCCACAGGTTAAAAATACACGCATTTTTATCTCTCATTAGAAGCCAGCTGTGAAATAACGCCATAAGGGGAACTCATGGACAGGCTTTAAAAAAAAAAAACTTCAGTGCCCAGCTCTGCCAAACTTCAGTTTTTGATCTTGTTCCGGCTAAGATTTTCGAGGGGTCCGACGGTCCTTAAGTGGTATTAGCTCTTAGACTAGCTGGCTCGCTTTTGGCTCTCGGAACGCCTTAGTGCAAGCTGAGTGGATGAGAGAGAACGCAGACTCTGTTGAAATAAAAAAAAGCAAACAGCAGATATAAATGAAAAATTATAATTTCTCTCCAAATGCTGACTTGATAAACCACGGTATTTCCAGTGATGATCATTTAATTTGTTGCTTGTTGCTTCTTGTTTATCGATGCACAATACTCGATTCAAGACCCAAAATTTCCAGTGCATAATGCAGCTTACACTATCCAAAGCCAACGTATTTCATGAGATGTTAAAAGGCGGTGTAGAGGCGTAGGGAAGTGAAATAAGCTATTGATGAACTAGAAGTAGGCTTACTCCACGTCTCACAGCACTACAAACTTGGCGTTACTTAACTGTCTTTGTGAATTTCTGAGATCAGCCTTATGAAGAAAAGGTATATTTCAGGTATGATCTTGATTTTATTTATTATAAAAACAATGGTTACGTTGATGCCAGTTGCTCACAATAAGCAAATAAATGAACAGCCACTGCTTGCTACGATGAAATGCTGCTACAGGAGTTTGGTGCCTGTTCTGCAGTTTTGAAAAGGAAGTCACTGGACCTACATCTATCATTAAGCCATTTTAAATCAATTTTAGGGTTTACAGTGGGCAACATGTAACGCAATGTTAAGGCAAAGTGTGATATCGACATTACTGATTCCTTGATCACGGTCCTTGATCACGGTTTTTTATTACTCATAACAAATACAGACCAAAAGGAAAGCATTTATCTTGATATAGTCTTTTAACCATATTTCAATGATATGAAATTATGTCATGTAAAGTAATGTTATAGGGGACACTAGAAACCGCCCTCTTTTCAGTCTACAAAGGAGACTGCTCACAAAGACTTTGACATTGTCGACCAATCAATAGATCCCAAAGCTGAGCCTGATTATAATGAAGATAGCTGTCGTTTAAAATGTTAATGGTCGGTTTCACCTAATAACAGACAATGGGTGCAGCAGTTCATTAAAATGTGGAGCTGAAAGGATTGTTCCTTTTCGGTTACCCTTTTTCCCCGAGCTCTGAACCCATTAGAATTGAAGAAAATGTGTCCCGCCCCCTGGTCCGATCACTCATCGTAGAAGTGCTTCACAGTCCAGGAGAGGGTCATGAACAAAAACCATAGCATATCACGTGACCTCATTTAGTCCTGCTCCTCTCCATCCGTTAAATGGTTTCCTCCCTAAAAGCCATAATCATGACATCATATTCATGTGCTTTTTGCAGCTCACAGCAACTGCTTGAGTCTGCTGTTAAGGATTATTATTAATCACAGTTGCACAAAGAGTAAGAGTAAGAGGATCACTGGTTCAAATATTGCCCTAATGCATACTGTTAATACACTCAGTGACCTCACCCCTGGAAAGAAGAGGAGGATTTAGAGGGGACACGGAGGAAGGAGACAGGGTGAGAGGTGGGAGGAGACCGATGTCACGTCCTTTAAATTATCCATCAAAATTTTAGAGCAATGGGTTTTGCAACAGATAGAGCAAGACTTTTTTCCCCCAACACTTAAGCTAAATCCGATTTGGTAAATTGTGATTAAATCAGAAAAATGGCATTCTATGTGCATATCATAGCTTAGACAGTTGTCTTCTCTCTGTATTTTGGTTAAAAATGATTGAATTTCAGCTAAGCTTGCACACAGTTGTGCTGTTATTCTGCTCTTATTCCTGAGCTCTGCTGTGTTTTGGGATTACAGCCTCACTGGCTGCAGGCGACTTCTTCAGCTCAATAAGCCATTTCTGCCTCACTGACACACTAGCTGGTCCTGGGAGTATTACATCAGCCTGATGTAATGTCTAACCAATCACAGCCAGCAGAGCATAAGAAGCAATAGATTAAAAAGGCTTACATTTGAATGTTAAAAGGTAACAATGAAATGTGAATTTAGGTGAATGGATTCATATTAAAATTAAAGCATTTTAATTAAAAGAGAACACATCTTCAAATGAAAATATGTGGTCTAATTTATACTAGACATGGCTGCCAAACTGCACCTCTAATCACCATCAAAAACACAGTCATGGTGGTTTCAGAGCACCATTAATAATTAGCACCATTTCCATAGCAATAGGTTGCATTTATATTCTACAATTTGATGATGCAACTCCATGGGAAATGTACTGTTTTCGAAAAAAATATCCAAAGTTGAAACCCCCAAACATTGAACACTCTCATTATTTCTTTGGGATTGGTTCCACAAATGTGTCACATTATTCAGTAACAACAATCAAAATCATAATGGAAAGCCTCTCTTGGGCTATTGTCAAAAAAATATATTTTCACTTTTGTTTATAAATTTGTTCCTGTTTGTGTTTCATGTTGATAGGCCCAGTAATGACTGAGATATGAACCATAAAGCAGGTAAAAACATCTACAATCTGACAGTTAAACAGAAAACTAGGGATTTTAGAATGTTGTGTTGTCACATGAACGCAACTTTTATACCTTTAAAACTATATATCAAATCTTTTGAATGGTCAAAAGTACTTCAAATGGCATTTCAAATTCTCAAAAAAACAACTCTATATATAGATAATCCCATGGTACTATACAAAAACACACAATGTCCACTCACATGGTCCCTGTCCGTAATCATAATAAAATGTATGTTTAGAATTTTAGGTGGGTGTTTTTAGGTATTTCATATGAAACTTCAACAGCAGATCATCATTTTACATTTTGTTCATTGTAAACGGCGATATTTCTACAAAAACACCTTGGTAATAGAAATCGGATCATACACCATAGACTTCCTGTTAAAACCAGACTTCCAGACTTCATTCATTGTCACATTTCACTGTTACAAGCAGAGTCATTTTATATTTTAAAAGTGGGTATGTGACATTTTAGAACCCTTCATGTGTCACTCAGTAATAATCACTGTTCATTTTTCAAATCATTTTAACTAAGCACAGGGATGTGGGCGGGGATAGGGATGTAGGTGAAAACAGGTATCTTCTGAGCACTCAAGCCTCAGTGTCAGGACAATACAGGTTGCATTTATATTCTACAATTTGCTCAGCTGCCGTTAGAACTCATTTCCACATCCAAGTGTAATGAGTTTGCATTATTCTTTAATGACAAAGTTCAGGGCATTAAAAATGCTATAAATTCTACAATGCAAAAAATAACCCTCAAACCACCTACACACTTAGAGCTGACTCACTTTGCACCTGTAACTGACAAAACTGTCCAGGAGATCATCACCAGCCTGAGTTCATCTACATGCTGCCTCGATGTGTTACCCACCAGATTTCTAAAGTCTGTGCTGAACAGTTTGTTAGCACCACTCACTCAAATAGTTAACATGTCGCTTCAATCTGGAAACATTCCCAATGTCTTTGAAAACTGCGGTCATAAAGCCTCTCCTAAAGAAGAGCAGTCTTGATGCCGCAGTACTGAGTAATTACCGGCCCATCTCTAATCTGCCATTTTGGGGCAAAGTCCTTGAAAAGGTTGTTTACCAACAGCTCACTGATTTCCTCTTAATAAACAACTCATTTGATGTTTTCCAGTCAGGTTTTAGACCTCATCACAGCACTGAGACTGCTCTTGTCAAGGTGACAAATGACATCCACCTGAACACTGACGCGGGCAAAGCCTCAGTCTTAATTCTGTTAGATCTGAGTGCTGCTTTTGACACTGTCGATCATGGGATCCTCTTACAGAGACTAGAGGACTGGGTGGGCATCACTGGCACTGCTCTAAACTGGTTAAAGTCCTATCTGGAAGACAGGAAGTACTTTGTTCGAAATTGGTAACTGTGTCTCAGACCAGATGCCCCTGACCTGTGGGGTGCCCCAAGGGTCAATCCTGGGACCCCCTTCTGTTCAACCTCTACATGCTGCCGTTAGGTCAGTTGATACGCAGCGAGAATGTGTCCTATCACAATTATGCAGACGACACTCAGATCTATGTTTCACTGACGGCAGGTGAATATGGACCAGTGGATTCACTCTGTCACTGCATCCAACAGATCAGTGTGTGGATGCAAAACAACTTTCTCCAGCTGAACTCAGACAAGACTGAAATCATCGTCTTTGGCCCACAGAAACAAAGAGAAAGTGTTTAACAGTCACCTCCAGAGTCTCGCTCTAAAACCTACAAATCAAGTTAGAAATCTGGGGGTAATAATGGACTCAGATTTGAATTTTAACAGCCACGTCAAATCAATAACATCAGCAGCTTTTTACCATCTAAAAAACATTGCCAAAATCAAAAGTATAGTGTCTAAACCAGACCTGGAGAGACTTATCCATGCGTTTGTCTCTAGTAGATTAGACTACTGTAACGGCCTGCTCACTGGCCTCTCCAAACGAGCTGTAAAACAGCTGCAGTACATCCAGAACGCTGCTGCTCGGGTCCTGACTAGAACCAGGAAGTACGATCACATTAGTCCTGTGCTCAGGTCTCTGCACTGGCTCCCTGTGGCTCAGAGAATAGACTTCAAAGCAGCTCTGCTTGTATACAAGTCTCTCCATGGCCTAGCACCAAAGTACATCTCGGACATGTTAGTGCAGGGGTGTCAAACTCATTTTGGGCCGCGGGCCGTTTGACGCTCAGGTGGGGTCGCGGCCGAAACAACGTAAATACTAAAACAAGTAAAATCATAATATAAGAAAATAGTACATAGAAAAAATATTATAGTAATAGTCTTGTGACACATTATGCAGCAGCAGCAGCGAAACAGACATGGACTTGTGATATGATTTCTGATATGAAATGTTGAGATCACAGATCTGTTGGTTGTTGCTGCACAAACTCAATATGATCTCACTATTTTTATAGTTTAAGATGATTTTAGTGACAGATTATTCATGTGGTGAACCAAATGAGTGCATTGTGTTGTATTCACAGTCCCATTAGTGTGGACACAGTCATGTTCATACTTTATTACATTCTGACCTGTGTTTTTACCCGTGGTCATGATCTTGTCCTGGTTTTGCATGTTTTCCTCACAAAGCTGTCATCACAGAAGTTGTTTTGTTGTTGTTAGCTCCACATTAGCTCCACTTTTAGCGCCGCTCTAATGTCCACAAACCGTCTCCTTTCTTTCTTCCACGTGTTTCCAAAAACGTCTCTTTCCTCGTTAGGACCTCTGCTCAAATCTGTAAAGTGCGCGACGGCGGTTGGCACTTCTAAAAGACCTAGCACTTGCACGGCAGCACACAGAAGCGTGGGGGAGGAGCGGCCGCTGCAAAGGATTGTGGGACGTGTAGTTCCAGCGATAAAAATGCTATAGGTCTATCGGAAATTATTGAATATAAATTAGAAATGTTTGGCTGGCCAGATTAAAACGTCTGGGGGCCAGATTTACACATTTACTGCCTCGATAGAGGCCGGAGGGAGCATTTGGTTTGTATTTATTTTAAAAAATCATAACTTTTGATAGAAATGAGCTAGTGACTCGCTTCTTTTTTTGACATACTCAGAAATTTATGACGGGCCAGATTAAATCATCCAACGGGCCGGGTCCGGCCCGCGGGCCGTATGTTTGACATGCCTGTGTTAGTGCCATATGAACCATCTCGGACTCACCGGCCTTCTGCTGGTGCCCAAAGTCTGGACTAAACATGGGGAATCTGCGTTTCAGTTTTATGCAGCTAAAATCTGGAACAGTCTTTCTGAGGATGTGAGACAGGCCTCTACTCCGGCAATGTTCAAATCCAAGCTAAAAACAGTTTTGTTTACCTGTGCATATGACTGAAATGATTTTATTTGCACTCTTCTCTTTTATGTCTTAAACTATTCTGTCATGTCTTTGTGATTTTAATGGATTTTTTGCCTGTTGTGTGAAGCACTTTGAATTGCCTTTGTGTACGAATTGTGCTCTACAAATAAACTTGACTTGACTTGACTTAATCAAACATGCACGAATCGAGCAAAATACAACTTGGAGCAAACTTATGGTGATGAAACATGGTTGTAAGAAGGTGAAAAGCTTATTAAAATCGTTGTGCCACTGGTCTAGGCTGGTCAGGAATATGGAGCACTGTGGAAAAAGAGAGGGGCAAAAAGTATTGTATCTGCTTGTTGCAAAGACTGTGTTACTTTCACATGGAGCAAAGGGTTAAGCACTTAGGAGAGACAACACAATCCCCACATCCACCATGCACCACATGCTCTGTGTAAGTGCTGAGTGTCTGCTCCTGCATGAAGCATTCTATATCAGTCGCTCCATAATGGATCCCCCAATGGCTCCTGTGGCTGCATTATTTAGATGAAATCAAATGCCGGAAGGAAGCGAGGGAAGAGATGTTTGCCAGAGCCAGGTACAAGGACAGGGACTGCATTTGCACACTGCGTGGGGCACTAGGGAAGATGATATGAACTGTTTTGAAATCAGTAGTATGTTGCGTCCAGGCATAAAAAGGCAAATATGTGAGGGAGGCACAGGAATGCCTCTTAAACAATGGCATTTTATTGATTCGCAGCCATTGAAGTTTGAGCCACACCACCTTATGAGGGTCCAATCTTGGAAGCTAAGCAGGGATGGGAAGCCGCTGACAATACCAGGTGCCACGAGGCAGCAGTGGCTCATTGTGTCCTTGGGCAAGACACTTCACCCATGTTCTGGTGTACAAATTAAAATGTGTTTATGAGAGTGAATGCGGGACAACAGATAGAAATGAATAGAATCTGGCATGTTTACAGCAAATAAATCATGTATTAATCAACATGCACCGTACTATTTTCAAATTCTAGAAAAAGTGCAACATTCTCTAAATAAGAGGGGCGAGGGAGGGACAGAGGCCTAAATGGCTGCACAGGAAAACAAAACTATATCACCCAGTGTTCAAACCAAATAAAACAAATAAGAAATAATGAAAAAAACAGTAAAAAGGCTTGTCCATCCTACAACAAAGTACTTCTAACTTTTGTGCCGAGTGCCTCGGATCCTGCCGCACCTCATACATTTAAATTTGATGTGTTCAGCTACCAATTTTAGTCTCAAATAATGAATAATTCTTCCAACGCTCCTCCTACTACCGTTAGGGATAGTTATATTTTTATGCCCTATGATAAATTGGCCTGACCTTTGACCTCTAGCATGGACAGATCCCACAGCACCCTCAGTTGGCTCAGTGTGATAGATTCTTGTCCTGTTAGCTTACATGGGTCAGAGGAGAAGCTGCCCACAATGTCCTCTGTGAGAGCTGCTTCATTATGAATGAGAACCAAAAGGACATTCAAGCTGCCACTTCCGAAAGGTTTTGTGACAGCCATAGTTTTGTGCTCCTGCCGTGGCGGTACTCTTCTGCACGTGCATCGTGTTGGCTCTGCCTCCAGAGCTCTGTTCACCGAGCTGCTGATCCCTGTAAGGGGTTGTTTTAAATATCTCTTTTGCTTTAGAATTGTTGCAAGCCATAAAATCACAACTTTCTTTATGTTACCATTTCCCACATGAAATGAAAACAAACATTGGTAGCTCGTTTAACATTGAGCAATTAATGCCGTTTCCATCTTGAAATTAGCATGCTGAAGCTATAAGGCCACTGTACAGGTGAACATGCTTTGTGGTTCACTTAACAAACATTGGCCAATTCTGCAGT
This sequence comes from Chaenogobius annularis, assembly GCA_015082035.1. Classification (NCBI taxonomy): domain Eukaryota; kingdom Metazoa; phylum Chordata; class Actinopteri; order Gobiiformes; family Gobiidae; genus Chaenogobius; species Chaenogobius annularis. The sequence goes on along the minus strand of BJKM01000100.1, from coordinate 1,072,662 downwards.
AGAAGTAGTCTAGAGAGCTTTATTATTACTGCAATACACAAGCGGTCTCCAACTTGTAGCTCAGAAGTATTATAGGTCTCCATTCCATTCCAGATAGGTCTTCAAAGGTTTTATGCATTTGACATTCAACTGAATTGGGCACATTTTATTTATTACAGGAATAAAATGTACTCCACCATGCTTACATTTGTACACTAATTACACATGATTTATATGCAACAAATTGCTCCCCCCCAAGGCTCATAGTCGATATGGGCTCCAGTCGCTTGAGTAGCTCTCTCGTTTGTAAAGTAGCTTTCAGGACAAAAAAGTTTGTAGATCCTTTTACACATACACATACAAATGTAGTGCTCAGATACACAAGATACATATACAAGTATTTTAGCAGCAATGGAAAGAGAACTGAAAATGTGTAGTCGAGCAAAGGTGTTAAATAAAGTACTACCGATACTGTATACATGAGTAAAATTAAAAACTAGGGTAGCTGTCACTTTTTGATGACATTTTAGTAGCATTTTAAATTAAAAGTTTATTAATTTAAGAATTTTAAGCAGACTGCAGTCTACATGTTCTCTGCAGCAAAGTTATGCGTTTGTACAATACATGACTAGAAATATACTCCAGTAAACATTTAAAAATCTACACAAAAAGGGACCCTAAACTACTCAAATACTCGTAACATTAGTATTTGTAATGAGTTTCTTTTTCTTCTGCATGCAGACATGCTCGGAGGCACAGCCCTGTTAGACTGGCACTGGTCATTCTGGCTGGAGCTGTGTTTGGAGGCTCAGGGAGGTGCCTTGGCCTTTCAATGGGCAACAAGCAAGCAGATAAAGAGCTTATTTCCCAAATCGTTTTGTCATTTTTTCCCCCAATTGTGATGTTAACAGAAAGTCAGTGGCAGCTGTACTGCTTTTGCATAATTAATTATAATTATATGAAGCCAGACAGAACTACCATCCAGATGATGATGATGATGATGATATTCTAATCAGGCAGGCTCTCATTTGAATTGCCCTGCAGCATTGAACTGTCAGCTCTGTCCTGACGTGATAAAAGAGCCACCATTAGACATCTGCTCACTGCATCTCCCTGCAGCCTCAAGTCCTCTGCCTGCACCAGCCACACTTATCTATAGAAAGTCACTTCTAAACACAAGTTCTTCTGCATTGTTTCTTAAAATGACACCCAGGTCTAAGTGTTCACAGGAGCTGTGCAATTTAATTGGAGCAGGACATTTGTTTGTTTTTATGGACCAGCAGGTTCCCCCGGAGACACAGAGCTGAAGATACTAATGGACTTTGGGAGTTTGCTGGAAGGTGTTCGGAGGGATTCCCTGCACATTCTCACCAAAATCAATATTAATCCCGCAACATGGTAGTGCATGTAATAGTATGAAAACACTGAAATTCTGAAAGCTTATGATCTTCGGTAGCTCTAGGTTTAAGTTGGGCTCAACAGAAAATACACTTTCCATGTAAGTAATTCTAAACTACAGACAATACAGAGGAAAAAGGGACATTCGGGAACAAAACTAAACAAAAAAAACATTAGTAATGATGGAGCTTTGAAGCGTGTGCACACTGCTTCTGCAATTGACAGACTAACACACCATGGTGACATATGTTTGGTTGGCTCCTCTTCCTCTGGTTTTCAGACTTTTGCTGCGTAGTTGAAACTTAAGCGTGGCACAGGAGCATGTATCGATCTGCTCGCAGTGATGGCTCACAGATTGCATGAGGCACTCAACTGGAGCCAGGGCAGGACTGAGGAAGGCATGGATTGCTATTGATTTCTATCTGATACAATCATTTCAATTGGGCTCAAATCTCCTTCCTGGTGTGCTGTGAGCCAAACCGTGGCAGATACCTCTTAATCCTTCTTGTCTGCTCCCTCAAACATGCAGTCGTCTAACAGGGTTTCCACCTTCTGAACAAAACGTATTAAAATGTAGAATAAGGCCATGTGGAAGATTTGAACCCAGTGTCCGGCCAATCCATTGCTTAACACAAATATTGTCGGCCACAAGCAAACAGGGCCATTCACTCTGATTGATTGGTTTGTGTTTTCTCCACCAAATCAGACCACTTTATTGAGTGGGAATCTCCAGTGAGCGTGTTTAATTTGCTTTGTGAGATATATTACTGTCTCGAGATTAAAGTCCTGGAATCGGACCATGGGTTGGGCTTGTTTTAATGCAAATTATGTGTATATATATATTTTAAAAAAATATAAAACATGGGTCAATACTACAGTCTCCAGGTTCATGCAAATTGATTTAAATAGCACCTTTATTTTCTGTTTTTGTCTGACATTGAAGTTGTGATAGATTCAGTTGCAGTGACATTCATTATTTTATGTGTGCGACAGCAAAGACTTATTCTGTTACTCAAATGTTTGTGTAGTTCAACCCCACTTGAGCTAGACCTGTACAGGACTGCCTGGAAGATTTGACCTATGGTGCATGTTTTGGGCTGATGGGGGAAACCTGAGTACACAGCAGACATGTGCACACATTCGCTCAGGTATAGTTTCAATAAGCTTCTGCAATATTAAAAGATGTATTTCCATCCAGTGTTGCATTATTCTTCACCAGTTGATCTTGTATTGATGATGGGAGAGAGTGACCACTGCACAGAGCCTTCTCCAGGGGGTTCAGATCTGTAGTAGATTAGTTTCTGCTTCTCCTTAGATGTTTTCTCTGTTTGATGCCAATGGCCATTCTTAAACACACAAACATCTTTTCCATGATCACAGGATTTGTCTTTCCACATGGTTCAGAAATGAGAAGCCGTTCATTGCATCAGTGGGGTTTAAATACTGTGTTTCAGCTGAAATATCATCCATGCAGCAGTTATCCAGTAGGAGTTGAATCCAAGTTGCGACCTTTTTTTTTTTTGACAGACAGTGTATGTATTTTGGGCAAACTTATAAATATGCCTCAATTTTTGTTCAGGACCAGAATAGTATGTTGTGCTAAACCACAAGCCTGTAAATGCAGGTCATGTGCAGTCCAGTGAAGAGGCGTGTCCTACATGGTCCTCTTAATGAGGGATCCACCCATACCACGTGTGAGCCTTTTGAAATTATGCCACCCCCATGTGAATTGTGCCAGGAGCTTGTACTGGCTGGTGTGGGTGAATAGTGGTTATCATACAGGGGGCTACACTCCCTTCAAAGGAAATTGTGGCCCATTATGGAGGGGCACAAATAAATGCCCTCTGGTTTTCAAAAGTAGAATTCCTAGACTTGTCTTTCTAATAATTTTTTTTGGTACATAGTGCACCTTTAAACCAAGATTCGATGGGCTCTGGCCTGCAAAGCAGGTGTTACAGTGTTGTTTGTGTTGTTGTTTTTTTGTTTAGAAAGGAGCAGAGATTGCCCTGAGACAGCAGGGACGATTCTGAAGTCTGTAACTTCCATGATTTCAACTAAATACAATTTATGAATTATGCATAAATACATGTTCTACTCTATGTCACTTTGAACCTCTGGAAGCAGTAGTCAAAATAAACTCTAACACAAAAACTTGATAATATTCCCAATTTGACTCATCCCATACCTCCAGCTGTACCGACTCTTCATTGGAGCTGAGGAACACACATGCCGACATGATGCTGAAGATGTCAAGTAAACATGTGTGAAGTCCATCAGATGCAGGCCTCAGCTGGGGTCACTGTGGCCTGGCAGAAACTCTGACCCTTTCCATTGATTTGTCCTAATCAAATGTGGACCAGGAGGAGTCCATGGGAAGCCAGAGGAGAGGCACCTTGGGACTGTAGAGACAAGCACAACAGCGTCCATCAATTCCCCCCTGACATGAGAGGATCAGGCAACGTGACAGGAGCTCAGCCTGTATGGAAGGAGCTGATAGTGGGGTGTAGGACAAAGGGTCACATGGGTAACACACTAAATTATGCGAGAAATCTAACAATCAGACTAACAAGAGAGACTGAGGTTTGGATTGGGTTACTCCGAAGAGTACGGAGTAAATACATATCACCCAAACCTGTGTGCATGCCAAAACCATACATTATTTATAATTATGTTGTTGTTGTTGTTGTTGTTGTTGTCCTCGTTGTTGTCTCTTTTTGCTTTTACTTACATTGTTGTTATATTTACTGGGTTTGCTTTTTAAAAAAAATATTATTGCTATCCATTCCTTCTTGTTCTTATTTGGTTTTACAGTTTATCCAATAGATCCATAGAACTAAAGTATTAAATTAAATGTATTTTATTCATAAAAAAGAAGGGACGCTACAATAATGTGGCAATGCTGTGATTATTCCCTTGATGATTAATTTTCCCAAATCATAAAAAAATTATTGAAAGCAGTTAAAAATGGACCAAGAACAAAACAGCCTTAAAACAGCTAAAAAATTTAAAGAACATTTCTAAATAAAAATGCTTGGTGTTTTTCAGTGCCATTGAAAAAGGCCTACATTATTGTCATTTGCTCCTTCACGGCCTGGTTATTTGTGACGAACCCAATCATTCCAATTAAGTAAATCTATAAATCCCCTATACTTGTTTTTGATACAATTAATCCACCAGGGCCCAGGAGGGTTGGTCTGCCTAAGCGTTATAGGCATGTTTATGAATAAATATTACAATCCCTTAACATTCCAGCGGGTCTGTCTCAGACCTGGTTGACATTTTCTGCATTTGTTCCATTTTGTTCACCGTCCGATGAAGAAAATAATATAAAATAAAAACAATTCTAAAACAACTTATATAGGCATTCCACCAAAACTGTCTTTTATTTAATTCGAAATATTTAAGTCAAATTAGCTTCAGCTTGAAAAAGGAATTGTCAAATTCCAACAAATGCTCAGTCTACTGTCAGTCCAAACCTCCAACAGCACCTTTAACTCCTTCATATATTTCAGAGAAAATCGGATTTGCCTCTGTGCACCACGTATAGGCCTAATTAGAGTAAATCAGACAGAAGCCAAAACAACAGCTTCAGTTTAAAATTGGGAGAAATCTCTCTTGCGTGCTGTCAGCTCTGTCACACAGAGGAAAGGTAACACACACCCAAAAAAAAAAAAAGGTTGCTCACGGTATTTTTGAAAATCACAGACTCACATTTCGGCCTCAATTGCCTTCGTCAGATCAGATTATTATTATTTTTTTCGTTTTTTTTAATCGAGCCTGCTTACATCTCACGGTGCGCTCACGGCATTCTACCGCTCCCTAGTGGTAGTTCTAGTTAAAGCTCACATTAACAGTCTTAATGATCTTTAAGTCATTTGTCCCAGCCCCATGGTCCCATCTTATATGCACAACTACAACTCAACTTTATCTGCAGACCTACCACGGTAAGAGTAGTGCTGTTATTCACAGTACTGTCACATACCCATTTGTAGACGTGGGCGAGGGCCCAAATGAATACCGAGACTGTTACAATAGCAAGTCATAACCTGACTGTTGAATCTGCTTGGTCAAAAGTCCTCAAAGTGGCGTCTATAAGAGGATACTGAAAACAGAAGTAGACTAGCTATACTCGACTGATGGCCAAATGGGAAGGAAGTGAGAGCAATTCAGTTACAACGAAGACCACAAAATCTATGAAGAGTGATATGTTGTTGTTCAAACAGCAGAGGGCGCTCCAGTGTAGTGTGGCTGGTGCAGCAGAGTGCGCACTGTGGCCGCTGGGCGGCAGTGTAGGGCAGTAAACAGACAAGCCTCTCGCGGAAAAATGGCGTCTCTCCAATGAGAAGCAGCTGATTTCCTCCGCACGGTAACACAAACGCAGCTGAAATAAACACGACGCCCACCGAGCTGTCTGCGTTCACACGGCCGCATGCCTGTGTGGGAATGATGTAGCAAACTAAAGAGGACGCGGTGTACCTGTATTTCTCTGTCGTTAGCGGCCAGAACGGTGCTGCTGTCGGGCAGAACAGCGAGTGTCGCAGCAGCCGCCTATGGCGCGTCTCTGCGCTCTGTTTATTTCTCTACGGTGTTCATGCTTTTCCATGGCGCTGGAGACGACAATAGCAGGCCGTACAACACCTGCGCCGCGGTTTGAGGGATCAAACATGAGCGTCAGTCCCTGTCAGTGAGACCCCAGCCCCGCTATAACAGCCGCCTGGTCCTTTAATCCATTTCAGGAGCTCATCCTCTGCTCGGTCTCAGCGACAGAAACCACCACGGAGCTGAGCCAGGTCTCAGGTAGGAGCCGCCTGCACCTGTCCTGTCATTACCCACATGTTTCTCACAATCGAGCGTGACTAATATTTCAGCTGCCAGGTTTTCTGTCTGCAGCAGTTGATACTTCGTAGCCAGTGAATCGCATGGTGTTGGGGCTGTGCCTAGTCAAACCCGCTCTGACCTTTACCTCTGCCTTTGTGCAGCGTCTCACAAACCTTGACCCGCTCAGCTGTCAACATCGCCTCTGATATCAGACAGCAGCGGCAGGCCTCCTCTTCTCCTGCACGTCCCCCTCCTCGTTGTCCTCCTTGTCCTCATCTTCCTCCTTCACGTCCTCCTTGTCCTCCTCATCCTTCACCTCCTCTTCCTCCTCCACAGCCTTCTCGTCCTCATTGTCCTCCTCCTCCTACATCCTCCTCCTCGTCTTCCTCCACCTCCTCCTCAATCCATGTCCTCCTCATCTTCCTTCTCATCTTCCTCCACCTCCACCTCCTTCTCTCCAGGGCTCAGGCTGTGGATGAGGTTGTTGCAAGTCAAACAGCAGCAGGTGTGGGACAGAGTCTGGGACTCCAGTGTATGGCCTATAACAGCGGTGGGCAATTATTTCCCCCCCAAGTGTCGTATTTGAATCCAGGCATGTGGCGAAGGGTCAGGCTGTGATCATTGGTGTACAAATTATTATCATAATTTTCTGTAAATATAAGCTATTTGAGCTATTATTTCATGTAAACCATTATTAGGCACATGTGCAAACACTAAAACAAGAAATAAATGAAAAGAGTAACAATTCTTTAAAACATTTGAGGGGGCCGGATTAAAACTGGCCAAGGGCCTGATCCGGCCCCTGGGGCTGCAAATGCCCAGGTCTGGCCTATAGTCGTACCTAGGCTCGGCCTTTACAGTTGAACAGAATATAAACATAACATGTTTAACAAGGGAAATGCGTTTTTGTTTTGAACTTGTTGAGCTTGTTCCAGGGTCACTCAGTCATGTCCCTGTGGAACTTCTCTGACTCATTCACTTTTTCCTCTTCTGCTTTTCTGCTCGTCCCAGTCACTTTTCAACTGTACATTCCTGCGTCCTACACACTCCTGTTTGCCACAGAATAATTAGCTGTAAATTTGAGTTGGACTTGTATTTATTTAATGCTCGAATAAGTCTTTCCCTGGCTGTGGATAATGCAGCCAGCGTTTGGCAGGAAGCCCCTCAGTCTCACGATGCCGTTTTGCCATCAGCATTAGCTGGGGGTGTGAAGCTAACTGGAGGCACTGCTCTGTCTGAAACAAAGTTAGACTTTAATCTGAGTTTGGGTTGATCACAATCTGACCATAAAAGACTTGGTTTAAACTAAGTTGAGCAGTTTTATGCAGTTAAACAAGTCCTCTTCAAATATCATTGCAGTGAAAAGCTACTTACTTTAGCCAACGGTCACATTCAGCAAAAATACCTATACAAAACCATGGAAATGTGTTGTTTACTATTCATGAATTTATCCGGCTGTTTGCTGATGTGTGCATTTTGTCACCGTGGTAACAGTGGAGCTATCCTCCATGGACACACATACAGCTCACCCCCAATGTAACAAAAACTGCCACAAAGTTAAAAGCTTTTTCTGTTAGAATAAATAATCAAAAGTGGAATTATTTGTTCACTGTGGCCTCAAAGTGGTGCCATCAATCAAACCCAAAGATATGAAAGGACTATAAGCCATGAGAAGTTTGTGGAGCCTAAGCAATTAATAATGCAGTTCAACATCCGTGGACATTCTTTAAAAAACAGTAAATCTCCCAGTTATATAGTTATTACATCATGAAATTCTACAACATGAACGCAACCTCTTTTTACAAGCCAAACCATGAACTAGGGCTGCTTATAACGATCATTTTGGCAATCAATTAAGATGGTGATTATTCTTTCATTTAATTGATTACCGTAGTTGTTTCTCAATCAGTTTGAGAACGTCTTATATGTACCAAAAAATCTGACTTTATGATTAGTTTTTTTTTACAAGGTTTTGGAGTAATGACTGCTTCTGTCGCATCACCTCTTCTTTCAGCACATGGCAGGCTTTGGAGCCGGTTTATTGGCCAGTTAACAATTATTAAATGTTTAACAATAATGATCGATAGCTCCTATGTGTGTTCACAGCATTAAATAAAAACATTAAAAATAATCGATTAACTCAACTTGTTTTACTCCAAAAATGTATTCAGTTCATAGTGGCCATTTTATCATTGATTAAAAAAATTCCTTCACCAATAGTAGAATCATGCCAAAGTGTATCGTCCCATTAAATGACAGCTAAACACTGCTGTTCAGTTAGGTCCTGGTGTTGGTAATACCTCAGAAATGTGATCAAATGTGTGTAAATTAGAAAAAATAAGACCTTAAAGGTGCAGAAATACAATCGTATAGTCTTGTTCACTCATGCCTTAATTTAAATAAATCAATAAAGCAATGAAATGAATGTGTACCGCTCCACAGTAGGGGCCTTTTAGTGACCTTTAGGTTTTGAACTGAACATGGCAGGGACCACACTGATACTGCTTGGCCCAAGCTCTGGAGCATTTATTTGGGCTGTTATTTTTGTGTCCTGTGTCGATGTGGGAAGACTGCCCCCCCTCCTCCTCCTCCTCAGTGTTGCATAACAACATAACAGACTGTGTGTGATGGCTGAACTGTTACTGGGCCCAGCCAGAGCAATTTCTTTTGGCAAAACAATTGTTTTTGAAGTTACTTATTATTTTAACTGAGGAAGATCAAGGAGGGAAGGAGATGGCAGAGTAGGGCTCGCAAAATATATTGATCAATAAGGTCATTCAATTCAATTTTATTTGTTAAAACAAATCCAAATTGCTTTCAATTTCATAAACACAAACAAGACAACATTTTAATCAGTGATATTTCACAAAGAAAAAATATCTAATTTGTGCAATGGCTTCTGTGACTACGGAATGCATAGCCATATGTACAGTTGCCATGATCACTGAATGACGAAAACACTAATGTTGTTGTTGCTGTGTTACTTTTGATGGCGGTTGGCAGCCGAAAGGTGCATTTACCACCACCACCTACTGTAGTTGTACGTCATGAAAGTATGTGTTTTACGCTATGCCGTTAAAAAAAAGGAGAGAGAAGGAGAAGGAGAGATATCGCCGGCGATATAAAGCATTGATGACATCATGTAACGATATAAAGCATTGATGACATCACTCCCGTGATGCCCGGCCATGCGATGATATAAAGCATATACAGGAAGTCTGTAACACTATGGATACCAACCGCCATAAAACACCACCAAAGAAGAGCATATACAGTAGGTGGTGGTAAATGCACCTTTTCGCCATTAAAAGTAACAAGAAATCACAATAAGACATAAACACAGTGGTACGAGTCAGCACCGCACAGAAAGCAGTCTTTGTCACGGTGGTGGACCCACAGTGGTAAAAGTGGTCCCTCTCACTCATACTGTTTCGCAGTGGAGATCACTTAAGTCTAACTGACAAACTCTGCATTGTAAACTAATTGGAAACTTTTAACTTGTCTTTCTGAAAAAACTACAAGACCGACAAACATAATTTGTGTCCAGGTGACTGTGGCTCAAGGGGTAAAGGTGCACTTCCACACAGCTCTGAGCAGTGCTTGCACTCTTATTGTGTGCCCTTGGCCAAGACACTTTACCCACCTCGCCCACGTATGAATGTGATGGTGGAAGGGGCTGATGATGCAGACATGTGATGTCCCACCCACAGCACACAGAGCTCTCTGCTGCTGCAGACATCAGCAGGTCTTCAGAAGAAACCCTCCTTTGGCCTATGTCTCAGCAGTGCTGCTGCTCTAGTGGACTTCCTGTTAACAGCTGAGCGCTGCTGGGGCCACTAAAATAACCCAACAGAGACGCCCAGCCAACAAACAGGACGCTCTCACAATGTGCATCAGATCCGGAGCCAAAGAATGTTCACCCTCAGTCTCCTTGTGTTTCTAATGATATGAAGATATGACTCATGTGGTCTATTCTAAGAAATGATGGAATCATAGACGTAATATTGTTACAATTGCCTGTTTTCCTCTCCTGGCAGGTCTGTAGCGCTGAAGATGACGACTGCACGGTATCGGCCCACCTGGGAGCTGGCCGCAGACCCTTTGGTTTCCTGTAAGCTGTGCCTTGGGGAGTTCCCGTTGGAGCAGATGACCACTATTTCTCAGTGCCAATGTGTCTTCTGTACACTGGTGAGTCGCTCTGTCAAACACACAAACGCAGCATGAGGCCACTCAAAGGACAAATACACTTACTAGGGTTACTGAGAGTTCATCCCACCAAAGAAGAGTCTGATTGTATGTGATTAAAGATGAGACGCATCTAAATCATCCTCCAAGTGAGGACAGGAGTCAGCAAACACTGGTCTGTAGTGTGTAAGCTATGTTGTTGTTGGCCTGGCCCTGGACTGCCCCAAAGGAGCAACAAAGTACTGATTATTCAAAACAAATGATGCAATGGCACTGCTGGTATATCGTTTACCGGAGATATCGGAAAGTTTCCCCACATATTGGACATCAGTGCATCAGATTTGACTTTTTGAACTGAAAAATGCGTACAAATAGGCCAGTAAGGAGGCCATTTAAGCTAAAAAAAAAGTATGGCTGTATGTTTACACAATCATGCCTGAAGTATTTTTTAAAGCCCAGATAGATAAATGTTATTTTTACCAAAATGAAAAGTTAATTTGTGAACTTTATTATAGCTTAATGTAACTTTTTGGTCTCATCAGTGATCGGCAAATATCGGTTATCGGCAGCAACAGTAAGACAAATGTCGAATATCGGATTGGTTAAAAAAAAAAGAAAAAAAAAATGTATATCATACCGGACCAACCTTACTGTCAAGGCCAGTTCTTGTGGTGTCTTTTCAGTTTCACAGTGTAACGCTGGAGAAGAGCAGGTGAGCGAGGCTGCAGCGACAGCAGGACCTGTCAAACGGAGGATACCGTGACTCACACTTTATCATGCTCATTGTGGTGTTTTTCCCTCAGTGCCTGAAGCAGTATGTGGAACTCCTAATTAAAGAAGGTCTTGAAACTGCCATCAGCTGCCCTGACTCCGCCTGCCCCAAGCGAGGACACCTGTTGGAGCATGAGGTAAAACTAGCTGCCATGTTTTTGTCATCGCAAACAACCTGCTTTTGTCAAAGGAAAAAAATAGGAAATGCCAGAATACAGCAATAAATGTCTTTTAGCTGAAAGTGGCCTTCCAGATCAAACTACACCTCTTAAGGATATACAGTGCACACTTCAACTTAACCAGGGCCCAGGTAAAACAAAGTCCTGGCTCAGACTGCACCTGGCACAGCTGCGACTGCTGTGTTGAGCGATGTGCTTGCAGAAAGCGCGAGACCACAAGTTCACTCTAACTAACCATTTATACAGGCTTGAATCCAGAGCATCATGGCACCTTTGCAGTGCTTGTCACGTGGTCTGAGCTCCTCTTGAGTTACTTTTTAGTTTTCTGGAATTCCTACAGCCACTAGACCGGAGCTGCACTCTGAGCTCAGTGTTAACCCTGAAATATTGCAAATGTGAGTCTGCCAGTGAACCGTGATACTTTTAAGTGCATTTACTGTTTGGCTTTGTACTTTTGCACACTTGGCAAATAGTATTTCACATTTCATAACTTGAAATAATGCCATGTAGTGGAGGCAGTTTTAGCGCTAATAGCCTTTTAAAAGATACAGCTTTAATGTTTGGCAGAGTTAATGCCAAACCCTAAAGATGTTCTGATTATTATACTGTTCCACTGAGCTAAGCTGAACTCACATCAACACTTCTGATTTTGTAAGAACTGCAGCACTGTCTGAGAGACACAGGGCCTGTTATCCAGAGACAGGCTTCAGTCTGAGCTCATCAGGGCTCCGCAGGCTCACAGGGGTGTGTGTGTGTGTGTGTGTGTGTGTGTTTATGTGTGTGTGTTTGTTTATGTGTGTGTGTTTGTTTATGTGTGTTTGTTTATGTGCACGTGCCATACAGTATGTGCTATAGACACTGTAACCTGCTAATTCTTCTGTTTTCCTGGTCTGCTGCAGATCGAGTGCATGGTGGCCACAGAGATGATGCAGAGATACAAAAAGCTTCAGTTTGAAAGAGGTAAGCTAACATTTGAAAGAAATAAAAATCATTGATGTAAATTCAGTCAATGCATATGTGGGTCCAGCATTGTGTTAGACATGACATGGGCTGCTGTGTGGGGGTTTCCATAAAGTTGAAGAAAATGAGGCAAGCCAGAAAGTCAAAATAAACAATGTTTCATCTGTACTACAGCTCTTGCAGTGTGAATCAGATGTGAATGGAGTCCCTGCTTTGGCTGTGTGCCACAGTAGACGACACATGAGTTCAGGGCTGGCCACCGAAAATCAGTTCCAGGTAGAAACCGACCGAAAAGGCCTGGGAAATACTGGAACTGCAAAAATAATTTTCTTTCGGTGCCAACTTTGGGTTCCTTGGCTTTATATAACCAAGTCAGTGTGCAAAGACAGCACAAACAAACCATGCAGACCTGACTGCGCCTGGCACAAACGTATGGCACAAGCAGTAGGTTTTGTCATAGTTCTGTCATGTTCAAACAAATCGCAGTGCGTCACCATACACCTGTAAACACAGGAGCTGGAGAAACAGCGGGTCCAGAGTTGCTTCTGTCCAATAGAAAATACAGTCTTCATTGCTGAGCCTTGTGACAAAGATGTGTGTTGTGTTAATAATAATCCACATCCAGTCTGCAAACTGATAATATGATCCAAACTTTGCCATAATCTCACAGCGTATGTGGTATAGTCAAAATCCAGCATGGATCGCCTCTGTGTAAAGATGTGGACGGAGTCTGTGTGAAGTTGCTACCAAAACAAAATATCCAATCTTGGCCATAATAGTCCTCCATCAGGTAAACACGCAGTAAAAGCATAAATGTGCAGTGCTGACTGATACAAAATGCTGTGAAATTTCAAAGCATGAGAGGACACGTGAGCTGCTGCGATCAGCTGTGTTTCTCTCCTGCATTTGCACATTGGTTTTGCATTATAACTGAACAGATGTCATACAAGTATGTTTTAAAATAAGATTTAAGTTATAATGTCATTAAATGCTGGAAAAACAGTTTCAGCCATTTTTTTACACTCTAAAAAATGCAGGCACCAAAAAAAAGAACCATTCAGGATGAAAACACAAATCTCAAGGGTACGCAGCCCTACATGAGTGTGACAATTCAAACTCATTTAGAGAGAAATTAGAAGTTGAGTGTCCTGCATTTAGCAGCGGTCTATTTTGAAGTTTAACAAATATAAGCACCAAATATAAGTACAAAAAGGAGGTGACTAATTTGAGTCTCTCTGCATAAAAATCCCAAAGACTGATGATGTTCTTCGTCTTGGGCGTCCTGTCTGGTCTGTGAGTGATGAGTGGAGGACCTCTTATTGGTGTTATCGCTCTTCACATTTCAGAATGTGTTTCAACTCTTAAACGGTGTGCATTGTTTATGTTGCTTGTCTGAATGTAACTGGTAATTTCCATTATATTAAATGTATGTATGTGGTGCAGTCTTTTTATTGTTTATGAAACCCAAGGCTTAGCCATGAAAGTGCTTGATTCCCAGAAAATAGAACATCTTATCTGCTGGTTGGGAGTCCGTTCTGTCCAGTGTGTAGTGCGTGATTGCCGTGCTGAGGCTTGTGCTCATGTTGATGCTGTCATCAGAGGTGCTGTTGGACCCGTGTCGGACATGGTGCCCCTCCTCCTCGTGCCAAGCCGTGTGTCAGCTGCAGGAGGGCGACTCGCCCCCTCTGCCCCAGCTCGTCCAGTGTGCCGTCTGCGCCCTGGAATTCTGCTCAGCCTGTAAGGCAAACTGGCACCCTGGCCAGGCCTGCCCCGAGAGCCTGCCCATTGCCACCTTCCTCCCCGGGGAAAACAGGTACAGACGCCTTCTGCCTCTCACGTCAAGCCTATTGCATATATTTAATATCCACATTCATTTTATTTTCCTAGTACATATTGCTGGGTTTCATATAATTATGACAACTAAAATGAATATTATATAAAATGCTGTTTTTTGTTGAAAGTCAATGGGTCGAGTCACTGATCGAAATCATCGGGTTAAACGTTTGGGATTTTACCCTTTTTTTTAGATATTTCATGGCAAAATAAAATGTAATCAATAATACCGGTAATCAATTGGCTCAGCCCATTTTAGAATCTGAAAACCACCAACACAAATATGAATCTGTCCCCTTTATTATTATTTCGACTTTTAGTGTATAGTAAGAATTATTCTGGTATTGTGAGCTGCTGTGTCCAAGTCATTTTCAGTGTCAATTTTTGAATTATTTTATTTGTTATATTTGTAGAATAAATGTCACCTATTTTCTCTGCTGGTTAAAAAAGCCAATTAAGTATATTATAATGTTGATGACAATACTACATGCATAAAGCGGGGGGGGGCACCATAGTCTCCCCTCTTAATGTAAAACACTGAATTTCCCTCTGTCATAATTGGTGTAGCTAAAAAGAAATAAATAAAAAGCAGCAGCAACGACAAATATTATCAGCACATATTTTAAATTGAGTGCAAATACTTTTACATGAGGGACTGTACAGTTGAAGTGATGTGTGCTCAAAAAATGGTCTCTTTCCAGCTCTTTATACAAGAACGAGGAGGACGATGCACCTATCAAGCGCTGTCCCAAATGCAAAGTGTACATAGAGCGTGATGAAGGCTGTGCACAGATGATGTGTAAGAACTGCAAACATGCTTTCTGCTGGTACTGCCTGGAGTCCCTCGATGTGAGTCTTCTTCTTTTATAAAGACAGACCTGTGCACTGGCTCCTGCTCCTGTAGGACAATTACTTTAACCATCATTCTGCCCTCTGTAAAACATAATTCTAATTTTTTTTATACTTGTTGCTCCTTGAGTTTTAGTCAACACCCAGCAGGCGAGTGCACATGTATACAGCTGTCAATGTGCCGTGATGCTCAGACTGTCTGTACTTTCTCTTAGGACGACTTCCTCCTGATCCACTATGACAAAGGACCTTGTCGGAACAAACTGGGCCACTCCCGGGCCTCAGTCATCTGGCACAGAACACAGGTGAGTCCTGCAGGGTCCACGTGCACCAACAGGAGGGAACTTGCACACAATCCCCTAACTGCACCAGTACTGCACTATTAAATCCACTCACAATGGAGTGAGAACAGCTGGGACGCTGTGCTCTTTGTATGAGCACAGCTTCGTTACATCTGCGAATGATGGACTGACACGGCATGGTCACATTCCAGACACGCATACCGGGGGAAACTTACCCAAACATGGATAGAACATGCAAACTCCACACAGAAAATGCTAATCATAATCCCACTGGCCATAGTTCAATTAAATCAGTGGCGTCCAAACTTTTTTTCACAGAGGGCCGCATTTTATACAGAGCAGAGGGCCACAGACAACCCAACAATGAAGTGAATCATTTGAAATGTTGCATTTGACATAGTTTCGATGAGCCTCCACACCTTTTCAATAAGACTTGGAACATTAATATTAGGTTGATATAACATGTAAATGCTTGAATTTCTACAATTTTACAGTAAAAAGTACTACTTTTTGTTGTTTGGACCATTTTAGCAGGAAGCCTGAGGGCCAACAAAAATTAGTCTGAGGGCCGCATTTGGCCCCGGGGCCGTAGTTTGGACATGCCTGAATTAAATAATTGCCTTGTTGGGGAACAATGAAATGGAGAAACAGATTAAACATTGTTCACAGGCAATTTGCAAATGGATAACTGTCCCAGAACCCCCTGTCCTTAGACCCCCCTCCTCAGCAAGTAAAAACTACAAAAAACCTCGGGGAGAACGAGTGAAGAAGAAAGATGGTGCCTCTAAGGTGCAGTCGTCACTGGAGCAGCATTGGCAGTGTCTGAAACACTCCCACTCCCCAAGGGAAGTGGAAGAAGAAGAAAAACATGTTAACAGCAATGAACAGACACAAGTGAACTTTATGGAGCTTTTAGGACACGTTGTGAGCAGGGAGTTACAGTAGTCTAATCTAGATGTAACAATTGCATGGATAAATTTTCAGCACCACTTTTAAACAAGATTATGCTGATTTTAGCTAGATTGTGCATATGGAAATGGGCTGTTTTACAGGTTTGATTTATGAGACATTGTCCAGCGTGACTTATCTGCTCGCATAAAGAGTCTCGTAGATGTTTAGGGCCTAGTACATGGTTTCAGGGTTAAGAAGCAGATAATTAAGAGTCATCCAGGTTTTTATATCCTACACACAAGCACCAAGTCTGTCTGCTTGATCGGTCTGATCGGGTTTCATTGATAAATACAGCTGTGTGTCATCTGCATAGCAGTGGAAGTTAATACCATGCTTTCTGATAATGTTACCTAACAACAGCATATAAAGAGTGAACAGAATTGGACTGAGTACTGAACCCTGCGGCACACCATAGGTTACTTTAGAACAAACTCTGGTTTACATTAACAAACTTATACCTAGCCGATAAATAGGATTTAAACCAGCTGACCAGCTGAAGGCTGTCGCTCTGACACCTCCACATTCTAACCTCGGCAGTAGAGTGTTGTGGTCGATGGTGTCACACTGCACTGAGGTCCAACAGAACCAGGATTGAGAACAGTCCATCGTCCGCTGACAATACCGTATTTTCCAGACTATAAATCGCACCGGAGTATAATATATATATATCGCATTTTTAGGGGAAATTCATTTGTTAAAATCCAAGAACAGACGTTTCATCTTGAAATGCAATTTTAAATAATAACAGATTAGAGAACAACATGGTGAATAGGTGTACGTATGCTAACGTAACACCTTCAGCTACATGACGCATAGACAACGAACTGTCGTAGTGTCTGGTATGTTAACGTATTAAGTTATTCATGTAACTATAGCATAAAGAACATGCTAACAGGTTTACCAAAGCATCAGCATTACCCCAAATCACAAAATCCTTTGCATTCTTCTTCCTCTGTGTCACTTCCAAACAACTCCGGAGGTAGTCGAAGTTAATATCGCATATAAGTCGCACCCCGGCCAAACTATGAAAAAAGGTGCCACTTCAGACTCCAGAAAATACAATATAGATATACAGTATATAAATATGGATGAACACCCAGGTCTGCTTGCCCATTCATAAAAGTCACCGCACGCTACTGCTGCATGTCGTGGGGTCTGTGGCCCTCGTCCAGGGTGTACCCCACCTAAGTCCCAAAGTTGCTGGGATAGGCCCCAGTCACCTGTGACCCCTAACGGGAACAAACGGTAGAAAATGAATGAAGTTCTGTTTGGCAACATCAAGAGCAGATTTCAGAAAATTCATGGTCGTGTCAACAAATTAATCACTTGCACTGGGACTAAAGCTATTCCCAGCAGGGTCACATGACATGTCATTTTTCAGACATTGTCCTTTTCATTATGGGGCTGGATAATCTGGCAGAATAAACTCAAAGGTAATTAGGAAATGTTCTGACAATATATGGTTTTAGGGATAATAATAAGACATCAGAGATTTGGTGTTACTCGATACACATGACACCCTCCCTTCACTCTTGCACAGACCCTCCTGTCTCCCCCCTCACCCACTTCTCCATCACTCACTTAAAATACATACACTTCTCCATCACTCACTTAAAATACATACACATCTTTCCTGACCAGTGCAAGGTGGAATTAAATTCACATTTACATTATTTAAGAACATTATAGTTATCTATTGCAGCCCTAACCTCATTCCCACCCTATTCCCTCCAAAAAAAAAAATCCCAGATCCCTCCTTTCCATGTGTTGTGTTTTAGAATCAGTGAGGGTTATCTGGTGTATGGCGCCCTCTTCTGGTCACAGTTTAATTTCCCGTCAATAGTTTTTTTTTTCACATATTATGTAGAGGTTATGCACAAGATATCACAACACTGGGAAGATTGAGTTTAAATGATAATCTGCTTCTGAGAGAGCTCAAAACGCTTGTCTATGTTCTCACAGCTCTATGTTCCAAAGTCTCTTAGACATTTAAAAAGTAAATGGTTTTATCACACGTAAGATATTTTTAAAGTTAATTTAAGGTTAGGGTTCTTTCTGGCACTAACCTCAACCAGAATCTCAAAACCAAACCCCGCCCTTAACCATAAACCTGCAGCTAGACTTAATCTTAACCTAACGCCTTAAAGTTATTATATAAATTATTGTACATAAAGGCCTATAACTAACTCAAATTGTATAATAAGGGTCAAGTCTTGACCGACCAAGCAACAAAGTGCTAACTATAACAAAAAATGTGGCAATAAAGAACGATTTAAAAAGACAAAAATGTACCCTTCAATGTAGTGTAGATGAGGTGTTTGGAGATTAAAGTCCCTTATTTATGTTCACAAATACAGAAATCTGTATTTGTGTTAATGCTTGTGATTCTGCCAGAGAAACAAGACGACACATTTAAAATATGTGAAGAAGCTTAGCAGATACACAGTTTCCACCCTTTGTTTATCTCTATTTGTCTTTAAGTGTATACGTTGCTTAACACATGACAGTGAACAAAAGTCACTCTGCTTTTATACGTATGAAGCTTTGTACTTCAGGTATAAAATACAGCACAGAGGCTCTGGGTCAGGCTTTAGTGGGAAGCCTGGAGGCTCTCGGTCCGTGGCCACGGCTGTCCTGACCTTGTCCTATCCACATCACTTGTAACAAAGAATATACCTCTTTCTAGTTCATAACACATCTAGTTATACACATAAAAAATTCTAGGATTCTGCAGTATTTTAGATAAAACATTAGGTCCAACCACCAAAATCACTGGTTTGTTTGTGCAGGTGGTGGGGATCTTCGCAGGTTTTGGTCTCCTGCTCCTGGTAGCTTCTCCGTTCTTACTGCTGGCGACACCCATCGTGCTGTGCTGTAAATGCAAGTGCAGTAAAGGGGATGATGACCCACTGCCGACCTAACACCGGTAGCACACTCCAGGCTTCGCTGTCTTTCTTCCTCCCTTTGTTTTCCTCCACCAGCTTCGTGTGCTTCTTTTTGGGCTGTGCCGCTAAGAGCCTCATGACCGAGGTGAAGGCTGCGTCTGGAGCTCGTCTGTCTAGGATCTCCATAGGTGGATTTGGGAGATCAGGATGGCCCAGGCCCCAGGATTGGCCAGGCCCCAGGTGTGACGCAGTGATGACATAAGCAGATATTTTATATGCAGCAATTTTGTTCAAGGACTTTTACTTTTTGGCTTTTTTTTTCTCGTAAGAAACAAAAGATTATCTCCACCGCCGCACTTGGATGTAGCTCTGGGACTGAGTCAGTAGCATTCGAGACGCACTCTCTGGGTGTGGAGTCATTAGCACACAGAACTTGTTCTTACTCTCGTCCTGGCGGTGGCGCTCTTCTTCGTGTACAATATGTTCCTTGATGATGTCATTATTTTTAAACTGGCAGAACAGTGGACAGCTGTGTTTCTACTTGAAACACTTTTCAAATGGTTAATACTTAAATTCTTTTCACTCTGCTGTGTTGGAGAGTGCTGTTTGATTCTCTTGTACATCTCTGCTGTTACTGTCTGATTGTTGTGGAGCACACCACTTTCATTTGCCACGTTAACAATGTCCGCTTGTGTTGGATTGACAGATGAGATTTCTTTTTACTGTTTTCAATCTTTAAATCCCGTGCCATCTTCAGGTGTTCCTCTTGCCCCTGCCATGAATGTGAAAACCAGTGCACAGATCAGAATTTTACTTTAATTTGATTTCAAGTTTTTTCATGCAATTCATTCTCCTAAACTAGAACTTATTCCAAAGGATGGAGAAAACCAAAACAAGTGCATAACCTTAAGAAAACCTAATGAGCTTCAGGTTTGGGCCTGACAAAACCGCTTTTGAACCGCTGTAATATTCACCCATTCATAACTCCATTTGTCTGAATGCAGGACAAATGTGTTAATTAAGTGCATTATTGTGGGTGCCGCATTCACCACATCTCCCCTGTTCATACCCGGCAGGATTAGCCAAATAGAAAAAAAAGTAGCCTTAAAATGAGACTAGCCAAAACTTGGCAATTTTCATGAGGGGTTATACGTTTAAATAAGTTAAAGTCAATGTGGCCGATCCCAGGCAAGGCCTGTGGACGCATGTGCACTCCTTTGTACTGTATGCCCTTTATACTCAAATGATTGAATGATGTCTTTCATATGTCACTGTTGATGGCCATACTCTGTGTTTATTTGGGTTTTGTTCAGTGACAGTGTTCAAATAAGATGTCTGCTGCATTGTCCCATGTCCCAACATGAGATGTATCTTCTATTGCACCGCATAAAGGAATCACTCCAGATGCAAACTTGCTATTGCTACCAGATAGTGTGAGCAACAGGGAGCCCTCAACAAGTTAAAAACGGTCTACTCTGCTTTAGTTCTCTTGAACACAGATTTCACATGAACAGATGCAGTTTTGCATTATGCATTTTTGCTATTTGGCAAGATGTCATACACACAGTCAAAACCCTCAGCACATAAAGCCACACCCCCACATATTTGTATTGTTCTACAGCTTTAGGACCAGTGGAGCCTCTGGGTTGATTAGCATTTGTCCTGGGCCATAGCTCCATGGGGCTTGCTACTTTTTGGTCATTTCTGACTATTATGTGTCAGGTGTTTGTTTAGACAAACCATCAAACAGTTTTACAATAGAAGGTTGGAACAATGTACAGAGAGACTGGTCTTGAACTATACTGCCACGTGACGCAGAATCTTCTGATATGCAACCTTCACCCTTCAGCAGGGCCAACCGTGGCACACAGCTGGGACACACCCCAAGGGCTGCAGCACAACTCCTCATTTTTCTGCACTCTCTGCTCCCCCTCTTAGCCTGTTTCACTCTCTGTCTCTATAAAATATGTTGGCTGTAAACTTGTTTGTAAAATGGCAGTTTTGTTCATTATAAACTTCTGACCGGTTTAAGTGTCTGTGTTTTTTCTTCTTTCTTTTTTCCATTGTCATGTGCAATGTAATGTGTGTAGATCCCCTAGTCAAGAGTTGTCTTCAGTGATGCCCTCAAATGTGCGCACGGTGCCAATGGTTTGCCACAAGGGGGAGCCAGAGTGCTTTCAAACATCTTGGATAGTATCTGGTGTAAGTATCTTCAGAAGCACCAGCTAATCTATGCAAGGTTAACTTGCTACTTTTACTTATGATTCAATTGAGAGCATTTTAGATTGCAACAATACAAGTATAAGTTAAGTTTGGTTACTTGGAAAATTTTGGTGTTTAATTTTTTACTTCATAAAGGGGCGAGGGGCTCATAATTTAAAATAAATGGATACAGCTTTAGCAACTTTACTGCGTTCAACAGTGTTATAAATCTTGCATTTAATCAATTGGTCGAGGTGTGTCTATTCCTTCAAAAACGTTACTGGGCTCGCCTCAACCTTTTAACCTGGCGCCACTCGCTTGTCTCCATGGAAACCGACAAGTTTAATGTCATGGTGTGGAACATTCCAAGCAAAGCGATAACCTTGCCATGGGGACAAGCCAGCTGCACCCTCCACCAAAAAGTTATATAATCCACTTAAAAATACAAATGCCAATGCTAGACACTGCAGGTGAATAGGGACAATCTATTTAAAGAGATCTATTTGAACCTCCTGTAGATTACTTGTAAGAAAAATGGTATTTTCAAAAGTCTTTCATCGTGTAATATTTGTAAAGAAATATGTTATGTGTAAAATGGTCCAAATATTTGGGAAATATAAATCTGCAAAATGTATATAGCCAGGTTTAAATTGCATGCCTAATTTTGTTGACATGAATGTACAGAGCGGATTTGGGATATTTTATTTGTTATTGGAATAAATGAGTCCTTACTGAAAATTGTGGCTGTTTCTCCCCCCCCCCCTCCCCCCCTTTCTTTTCAAACTTTTAATACCTGAGGCTTAGAATTGGATACCAATGGATCCTGTGCGATCTGTCAAAATGTTGTTAAATAAAAAATTGCAAAAATGGTCTATAGGGGCTGATCTTCATGTGCATGGGAGAAAATCAGCCCTTGAAATGACAATGTCCTACGTCATATCTATGGATGGATCCTGAGATGCAGATTGGACAATGTCCATCTGAAAGCTCATATGAGAGAACAAACTGACCAGACCAGAGTTTTGCCTGTAGTCTCTTAATAGTGCTATATATTATGACATATTCTGGATTCAGATCTACGCTCGAGACTTGCATCTGGTGAAGCACTGAAGAAGCGGGTGAACAATACCAGCTGAGTCACAGTTTTTAACCTGGGCCAGGTTAGCAAAGACCACATGAGGCGGTATCGGGGGTACTCCCTCAAAAAAAGTTTTTTAAAAAGTTAAGTAATTGCAGTAATCTGGAGTGTTTTAGATGATCAAATACAATTTTGCAGTCTAAACAGAATATGGAGACATGTTCTACAGCAGGTGCATTGGAGAAGGCGTGAATGACGCTGGATCAACTGAGATAAAATCCTGCACACGGTCTTACTTGGAAGGTGAATTTGTATTCACGTGAAGAGGCAATGTTTCTGCAACTAGGCCTTCGTCAGGCAAATTTGCCTGATCAAAGTTACCTCTTCACCTTTTTAAAAAAAAAAATTCCCTTTCAATTAAGACAGTGCGCAGGATTTTTTCTCAGCAGTCTTATACAGAAAAAGATATGGTTGTAGTCGCTGGACACCGTTTTGAAAAACAAGGCGTTTTGTCTCAATCAAAAATAATCTATGCACAGTGTCTTTTCTACAATGGAACACGTTGCTGTAGTGTACATTTTCCGAGATTCAAAACAGCCAAGTCTTATAACATACTTAGCATGAACTTGCATTTTAGACAAACTGGTCATGGTTTTCAATAACAGGTCTTAGCCCTCTGCTGCCTCCTTGTGCTTCCCCCCTGCTCTCCGCTTCAGTACAGCCAAACTGAGTTGTGGTCTCTGAGCTGTGGACAGTGTACACAACAGTCTAAGCTAAAACTTTTGTCCCCTCCTGGACTTTTGTGTCATAACACGTGATTGACTGTCTGCCAGTAGGCTAATGTTTATTAGCATAGCCACACAAAATGTAAACTAGCATTAGCCAGCTGTTAACTACCTGAAACAGCTAAGCCTCAGTCTGGAGTGATTTCTGTAAGTCCACTGGTTCCTCCTGACCACAGTAATCCATGTCTAGCAAAGTCTTTCTTTTGAGCCATTTTGTTGGCACAGCTCACAGCACAACATGCAGCTTTCATCCTCAAGATGGCAGTAGCAATGGGTGTGTGATGTCACTTTGGACCCATGAATAGCACAGACCGGCAGACGGCATTGCAGAGCTCTGATGAGCAGGGCAGTCAGCAGTGTTTGCCTGCTTTGAGTGGAGGGACAGCCAGACTACTGCACATGAGCAAAAGACAGACATGGGGGACAGGGAGTGCGTATAGTACAGCAAAATAATATTATGGTCGAGTTTATGAAACTTTTTTTTATATATTTCTAACATGAAAAGAGAGAGAGATTTAAACTCAAAACAATGCGGCATATTTGCTGGCGCCATAACCACTCGACCACCAGGCGGCATTTCCAAAACTCCTTTGGAATGGATTGAGAGGTAACATTTCATGGAACATAGGTCTCGTGGTCATCAAATATATGTTGCCTTGTGCCTTTAAACGGCAAAAGACAAGGATGTTTGAGCACCACTTGGGCTCTGTCCGTGATTGTCCCCAAAACATATCATGCATTATTGTGGTTTTCTTTGACTTTTAAATGTCACCTTGGCACTAGTAGTGTACATTTACCAACTGAAAATAATGTACAAAGTGTGTTTGAAAATCTAGAATTCCCATTTTCAGTGCGGTATGGCAGTGGGAATGAATGTTGAAAAAATTATTCGGCTGTGCAGTAGACTCCTGTTACTTTACCATCCAGGGGAAGTTGAATCAAAGTGATTTCTGAGCCCTCAAGAGAAGACAACCTTTTAAACGGGATCAATAGCTGGTCCATGTGTGTCGACAGTGAAGTCACATTTCTATAAGCCTATTACTTAGTGCTAGCTTGATTTTAGACTTTGAAATCTTGTTGTTGTGTCAAAGAGAAATACACCACGGCCACTATTTTATTAAAACGCTTATTGAGTTTGATTAACTATTGCATGCAGTGAGGTTTTATTTTATATTAGCTGTGGGCTATAATCTGTTAAGCGCATACACTTTTATAATGTCATTTCATTTTTCTTTGCGCCATTTAAAAAAAATCCATGTTGAACAAAGGCCTGGATAAAAGCACAAGAAAACGATGCCATGCCAACGCGTAGCCTTCATCCTGAACACAGCAGGAGGAGTGTACTTCTGTATAAACTAGTACTGCACTATAAGCTTCTAGCATGGTAGCTCTGGAGAGGGAGTTGTACAATTATTGAAACAAAACACAACTCCGGGTATATTTTTGATTAGGATACAACATGACATGGTTAAGAGTTAAGAAAAGTAAAGTTTGGAAATGAAAGAATACCGTTTGTCCAACGCAGCTGCGGCACAGTTCTGGCCACAGTCAGCTACTCTCAAATCTAACACTTCACAGATAATGAAGCTTTCATGTGACACTGGGATCACATGACTCCTTTATTTTAGTCTGTGCAGATGTTAGCCTTCAGATGCAGAGGTATTTTTAACCAGTGAGACAGATGCCTCTTGCAACACCCACACAAACAACACCACAACTCCGTGAAGTTCAAGAACTGCTGCTTATCAGACTGCACTCAAATGAAAAATATGTAGCGTGTGACTATTTCAAAAAGAAAAGGAATGGCATCAATCTGAGTCACAATAAGTAAGTAAGACTGCATTAAAACTGAAATGACATTGCAGATTTGTCTAAACTGAGGACATTTTCAGAGCATCCACTGTTGCAGATGCCTGCTGAGTAGATCATGCAGATTGCAGCCAGCACACTGTCCTACATTGTTCAAAGACAATGCGATGTGAGGTGTTGAATATAGATGCTTTCAGTCAGAAGGCCAACCTTCAAGGGTGCAAGCTTGGAAAAAGAGAAAGATCCACAAATGGCCAAATGTCAATAATTAGTTTGAAATGTGCATTTTTGATGAAGCCAGTTGGTGTGAAAGGGTTGGGGGCAGTCACAGCGAGCGGGGGGATCGAAGGGCTGTGCCTCCGAATGTAAATGAAACAAAAGGCGGGAGTTCACATGACAGCTTTGGAAGGGCAGGGCTGCAGCCGTCACATTCTTCCGAGCAGAAGCACAGTGCACCAAACATTGGCACATGGCGAACCGCTCAGAGGCAGCGCGAGCAAAATAACTTCTGTTCCAGGGAACAACAGAGCAGGAACAAACAAGCCCGCAACTTTCTGCTCCTTATTATTCTGTGATTTCGTAATCAAGAGGATGGGTTCTGATCTACAAACCATAGACAGCTGGTTCATTTCCACTGCTGGGCCTTGTGGGAGATGTAGTTTCTTCTCTCAACGACATATGCAAATCCCAACTGTCCCTCCCCTCTCGCTCCATAATTGCCGACTTTTCAGTAACAGAAGGAGGCCCATTTGTGAGCGCGTGCTGCCGTCAGGGTCCGGCCTTCTTTCAGACAATAAATAAAAGATGCCGCGTTGGTGTGGAGCAGTGTGGCAGAAGGTGTGCGCAGACCGCCAGGACTGCACTCCCCTTTCCACGCGGCTCAAACGCACTGCATTGTGGGCTGTGGACTGCGCTGCCTGGGCGTCCCTCTAGTGACATGTAAAAAGCCGGCCCCCATCTGGCCAACAGATTTGAGTGCAGCCCTGGAAGCCTTGGCAGACTGAGACAGGTGGACGAGCACAGTGCCAGTCTGCTCCCCACACACCACACGCAAACTTCACACTAACAAGCTGTGGCACTGACAAGATATGTACGTCTTATCAATCCATCATTCTGGTGTAAAATCTGACCGTGAAGCCTCCTCGGTGTAGCGTGAAGTAGATGAGCGCTGAAGACTGTGGTGATTATCTGCTGGTGCTGTGAACGGGGATTTGTTTTGTTCTAGGCCTATGTAAATAGCCAAATATACACACACACGCACGCAAAAAAGAAAACAATTCAAAAATATTCTACATTTATGAGAGATACATATGCCTATATCTGTAAATGGTGGTCCGCGCGGCACAGAAATGCAAAATAACAGATTCTAAATATACTTTTCTCTAAAAAAGTCTCAATTTCACATTTGAATTGTCAACATTCATCTTCTTACACTTATCCAGGTCGTGGGGGCAGCAGGCTGAGCAGGGACTCCCAGACTTCCCTCACCCCTGGCACTTCTTCCAGCTCCTCCAGGAGGATCCCAAGGCGTTCCCAAGTCAGCTGAGAGGCATATGACGGTCCTACTTGGCCTGGTTGTGTTTCCATTACTATTTAGAATCTGGTACTATATCCATGGAAACTGCCAAAAACTAAACGATATCCATGAAAATTCGGTGGTAACCATGGATTCCGAAAGCATTCTGACCAATCGTTGTCAGTTAGAACAGTTTAGTACCTGCTTGGCCTGGTTAGAAAAAGCACCTGGTACCAGCGAATGCCCCTTTTCCATTTGCCCCTACTCGGCTCGGCTCGGCTCGGCTCAGCTCTATTTGGCCCTTCTCTGGGCTCGTGGCCCCACTCTGCCCTGGATGCATTTCCATTACAACTGGTGCTAAGTGGTGCTATGTAAAACTGGGCGCAAATTATTTGAGACTCGAAAGGATGTCTCCTCGACAGACAAACACTAAAACACACGACAACATCACCAATACTGCCACTGTGTACATAGTAAGCCTATTTTGATGTTATACTATAGTAATTTTAAATTGTTTCTTAATGCATGCCCTTTTGATTTCATATATGTTGTTTTTATTCTTGATCAGTGTTTTATGTTGCACCTTAACGCCAAAACAAGTTCCTATGTTGTGAATTTTGTTCATTGACAATGGCAATAAACCTTTTCTGTTTCTTCTGATTCACAGTAACCATCAATAAAGCAGAGCGAAGCAGACGAAGACAAAGAGGAAGGCTACAAACACAGAGAATAGTGAACAGGACACAAATGTGTTACTCTCTTCTCATGAAGCTAAAGTTGAACTACAGCGTTCTCATTCATGTCCTGGTTGTATTTTCCTCTCCAATGGCACCAGTCCACAAAACATCGATATTTAATTCAGTTTAAAGCTGCTGCAGATTACACAGTAAACTCACTTCCTGTGCAGTTTATTATCAACATTCTGAGCAAAAAAAAGCTTTTATCTGCACTACTGCACTACTAAAAATGATAAATAGACAGTTTGGACGTGCATCTAACCCAGAAGTGCATCTAACCCAGAAGTGCATCTAACCCAGAAGTGCATCTAACCCAGAAGTGCATCTAACCCAGAAGTGCATCTAACCCAGAAGTGCATCTAACCCAGACGTGCAGGGCTCCGCTCATTTTCTTTGCGTTCTCAAAGCGAGTGGTTTTACTTTGGACAGGAAACAGATGCTGCGCTAGCTTTAGCACAACTTTTGTTTATTATCGTAGTAAGTGCGCGGTCTTTTTCGCCATAGTTTAGTCTTTGCTCCCGGGAAGTCATACCAATGTTGTAACACTGTCTTAATGTCTGTGGTCTACCTTTTATGACTCACGTTTATAAATCGCTCGGACTCTAAAGTCGTGTAGTGCGCAGCTTGTTTAGGGAGGACACAGCGGTGTTCTGGTTCCTGCAGAAACGTTACACTTTTACCCACTCAGCATCTGACGCTCTGTGGACGATACTTTTAGTCCCTGTTTGGCTCGACCAAGGGGGGAGAGGGTACTAAAAAATACCTGGTCTGAGGATGTGCACCAAATGGAAATGCACTAAAGCAGGGCTGAGTCGAGTCGAGCCATGCAGGTGCTAATGGGAAAGAGGGGCGTATGTATGGCTGCTGGAAACCCCCCAGCCTCAGCCTCTCCATTCAGCAGTTCGGCTCGAGCAGCCCACCACCACCAGTGTCTAGGCTCTGGGAGGAAGATTCCTGTGCATCGCTCATCATTCCCTGCCAGGGTCTAAGCGCCAAACCATATATATTTATCAATTCCATTTCAATGCATATTTGCCTTCATTTGAGTCTCTCCAGGTTGAAATTTACGTATGATTACACTTCTGTTTTGTGAAAAAATCAGAGTTTTTTTTCCCCACACAAAGCCTTTGCATGATTTTAAATATGTTGGCAGTTAGTTCCAGTCAGTTAGATTTGAAAGAGACAGCTGATTGGCCTAGCGCGGTCTTTCCTTTAGGTTTGCTGCATTGGCCATTGGATGTTGACCTTGTTGTTCTGATAATCTGTTCTGATGTTAACGTAGAGGAGCCATATTGTTAATAACCTTGAACAATTGACGTAAATTTGCATGTATTCAAAACATTTTATGTTTGCTAAGTATTTTGCAATGATGATATTGTTGAGGTTTTTCTACGAAGAATCCTAAGTGCTTGTTTTTAGACAGATTCCAGGGGTTTTATTGTTGGCTTGTGACCAACATGAAATACCAACAGTTCAATGTGACAGTAAAAGTAAGGAAAACAGTTTTCAATTTGTATACATTTTAATGCAATAAAAACGGGCTAAAAAGTTACACAGTGGGGTTCTAAATGATGTAGTGCTCCTGCAGAGGATGCCTTTATGACAGGGAAGAAACTGCGGTAATGAATGGCAACGGGCCTGAAGTTTAGATTTTGGAGTTTATCTTTGTCCTTAAATGAAGCCGTAAATAACAATACATCTTTAAAACTAATCAGATTAAACATTAGCGGCCCTAGTGTGCTTTTAAGAGTTTAGATTGTGTCTGAAGATGTTTGTGAGAAATATTCTTTTATCATGAAAGCTTGTACATATGATAGTTACTGATATTCTCTTGATATCTTGATAAAATTGTGAAAAAAATGTGAATACTAACTGCTGTACAAGACAGGCTAATTCACTCAACTCAATGTAATAAACACTGGAAAGTCATTGGTTTAACTTTAGTTTGTGATCACAATCAATAAAGATTTTGAATCAATGGTCAAATCCTTCCTCAAATAAAACCCCAAATGAATGCAAAAGTACATTTGTAGCTTCATAAATGTGAGACTTAACTCACTACAGTCTGTTTAGTTGCAGAAATCCACTTCTCTAGTTAATCCGGATCTCTGTCTTTCTTTTGCGCATGATCAGTTGTACATCCCAGTGCACACAAATAATCCACAATCTCTGAAACTGCAATAAAATTAAATTGGATAATTGCTGCCGGCCTGTTAGTTTCAATGCAAATTCCCTGCCATCATTGCCAGTGTGGCGCTGTAGTTTGGTGATGCATGTCGGGATATGTACATCTTAAATTGTGAAATGGCTCGTACATTTCTAAATTTACAAAAAGAAAAAAAAGAAAAATGTACATTTAGAAACTACAGGTGGATTTGTCAGCTCCGGCAGCCACCGGTCAACTACCTCAGACGTGAAGGCTTGGACTCATTCCAGTATTGTTTAAATAAATGTTCTAATCGACTGACTGTCACCCACTGAGCATGTTTGGGATGCTTTGGATCGGCGTAAACGACAGCATGTTCCATTTCCTGCCAATATCCAGCAACTTCGGCAGCCATTTTGTTGGTCAGATCCTAACTAGTTTTCTAACCCCCCCAGACTGTCCCAATAAAGAGTGGCCTTTTATTGTGGCCAGTTCAAGGCACACTTGTGCAATATTCATGCCGTCTCATCAGCATTTTGATATGCCACACCTGTGAGGAGGGATGGATTATTAATATTAATAATAATTGCTCAGTAAGGCAGATTTTGACACATTTGTGAACAATATCTGAGATGTGGGTATTTTGACTTGACTTGACTTGACTTGACTTGAGTTCATCTTATAAAAAATGGGAGCAAAAACCAGTGTTGCGTTGGACCACAACATTACCACAAAAAGCCAAACATATCACTTTATACCCATGTTTGTGGGATGACATTAGATGTTTATTACACTTCCACCGTTATCCTCATCTGCAATGTGGCCCTTCACCCATATTATCCAGTATGAATCTGGTGCATGCGTGAATGATTGGTGGTGGTCGGAGGTGCCGATGACGCAGATTGGAAGCCTTGCTTCTGTCAGTCTCCCCCAGGGCTGCTGTGGCTGAAGTACGGTAGCTGGAGTAGTTTACATCCACCCAGTGTGGAATGAAAGAATAATGCAATGTAAAGCGATTTGGGTGTCATGAAAGTGGCGTATAAATCATACGTTGTTATTCTCATGAACATAGCATTCTCATAAGGATAGTCTATACCAGTGACAGCACAATGCTTTTCAGTTAAAAAACAGGCCTTCACATGAGCTGATCAATAGTGGGGATCCTACATGTTTTTAGTGTCAGAAGGACCTGGAGTGCCCAGTTCCCTCTGACTGTGCTGTGAGGCTGAACTGCTTCAAGTCTGCCCATGATATAAGTAGGAGGTGGTGAGTTGTTATGAGTTGTGAGTTGAATATGTTAAGGAACTAGTAAAGTTGCCCTTATGAAAAGGCCTTGTATGTCAGACCACTGTCAGAAATCTGGCCTGACGGTGATTGAAGAGGTGTCAATTGTCTCACTATGAATGACATAAATCAACCATCGGAATGATAATGGCCTCTTGTTTCAGTAAAGGCCGTCCTCAGCCTCTGGTCACCTGTGTGGGACTGGGCAGAAGGTCATGTTTCTGTGCGAGGCTTTTGTTTAGGCTGTGTTTGAATATTAGTTCATCCTTCAGCCTTTGATTTTGTTCTGCTTCTCAATTCTTTATGGATCCACAGCATTTCAAAGAGTTGCCTCCTCCTGCAGGCGGAGCGTTGGCCAAGTGTGGGATGGGGACTGCCCATCAGAGGGTGCTTCTATCAGCAGGGGGCTGCCTGTCTCCAATTCAGGTCAGCCTTGGCTCAGACGAGCCACGGCGCGCCCTGTGATCGCAGTAAGCACGCTTGTTAGTGGAATTGATAATGCACTCATACACCTGGGTCCTCTGAAGTTGGCATGGCACTTTCAAAAGGGGCAGACTGGAGCCAGGGCAGCCAGTTAGTGCACACACACATATGGAGCCAAGGAGAGGAGGCAGAGATGTGGAAAGGTCCTTTTGGCATATGACAAAACAGAATATGTTTGAGCAAGCGACCTAGAACATGGAATTCTACTAATACAGGGCATATGGCAAGGAATAACACAGCACATAACAAGTATCAGTTTGCTGCTTCACGCCGGATTCCTGTCAAGCTTTTGTCCACAGTTACTTTGAAAGTCATAGACAATGGTATTTAGTACATTTTGAGTGTTACTAAAGTGTTATGTTTGAAATGAGATACACACAGTTAGTTATTGTTGCAGCCTTGTCGTACACAACGCTGACCCCATCCTTGCCCACGTCAGTGTCAGCAGGGCCTTGTGACTTCTATCTCCTGCAGTACCGCACATGCTCAGATGCCTCATTTATGATAATCAGTGTATAATTCATTTATGGGGTCTACCTTTGCCATGTGTTGACCCCAGGGCCATGTTGCCAGCTCACATCTGGCTGGTGCCGCTCTGTCGTGGATGGGATTGGCCTCTGGTGATAGGGCATCTGGGAGGCCAGATGAAGCAGTGCTTGATGAGTGCTTTGTCTATTATGGATATGGGGCTTTATGGAGACATTGACAGCTGCACATGGACAGTCTACTTCAGCTCTTGGGCCTCTCTGAGTCAACCTCAAACAGTGCAGCCTCTTTGGTCATGTCCAATCCCCTCTACATGTGGAAGTCTGCTGCTGTGTGCAATGAGCAGGCACCTGCACACACCGGCATCACCAGATGATTCGAATAGTGAAGAAACAATATGTTGAATTTTTTGTGTATGTGTGGACGTGTCAACTGTAGGGGCTTTCAATAGCCTTGTTTCCATTAGCCCCCCAGACCTATATTGACTTCACAGCATCTCGGGGCATTTCTGTTAATGATGGATTGCGTTTCCATGGCAAGGACTCACAGGGCTCTGATATTTGAGCAGCTAATGTCACCCAAACATAACAAATGTTTTCTTACTAATAATTTAAATCGTATCTGAATTATGGCAGTCACTCACTAACACTAACAAGACATGGCTGAAGCTAGCGTAAACAAGATACATCTTCCGAGCCAACTTTTTCTGCATTTATTTTACTTATCTGTGCCTCTATGCTGTGTTTTTGTTTCTCCTTATGTAATAGGCTGTGTTTGGATCATGTTAGATGCAGTATGCACTGGAAATATAATAGTTTTTGTCTTAACGCAAGTTAACAGCTGATGCTAACAAGCACTAGCTTTGTTTTGCTAATTCTGTCGCTCAACAAAAAAAGGTGAGGAATTATTCATTATTATTTATATCTTTTATATATCTTTTTATATTTTATATTTATATCTTGCTTTTGGCGTTTTGATCTCACCTGAGTCTGCATTCTCTTTTGTTCTCTCTAATCCAGTAATTTTGTGGTGAACCAGTCTGACGTTCCAAAGCAAGCCACCACCCTCTGGAAGCTAGTATCTCTCACGGTCCCCTTCGGACCTTCGAACCTGTTCTGCTCCAAAGCCTAATCATGTTGTTATGTTTTCTTAGCATGAATCTGCCCGTTTTGTTGCTAAAGCTGGCTATGCAGTAATCTTATATTACAAACAGGATTGTTGAGAGGTTTGAGTTTTCAGATTCACTAGAATCCATCTTGTACGGCTCCCACTGATCCGTTCGAGTCCGCTTAATAGACATTGTAGATTTTTTAACATTTCATTAATAATTGTGAACAAAGTGGTAGGCATGTTCTTCACATATATTCAGCCAAAAACTATATGGAGCCTGCTTGCTGCAGGGTCACACAGAGACATAGACTCACAGTAAAAAAAATTATAATTTTATAACAAACGAAATTACATTTGGATCTCTGCTGTATGCCCCGTGACTAACTGAGTTTTGGCACTATCTATTGGCTCTAGAGGGAACAACACAGTTTTTGTTTTGTAATGTCCAAAATCACGCCTCGATGGGTGACTAATCATTTCAATGTATTTGCTGGCCTGTCACTTCCAGGTCTCCGCATGCAGTTGTACTGATGGTGATTAGACGTGAGTAGGGATGTCACGATATATATTTCTAGAGTCACGATTATCATGAGGAGAAATATCACGATTTTACGATTATTCACGATTATCAGCTAAAAGAAATATACATTTCTATTGTATTTTTTTATGTTTAAACTTGCAAATATTCCTGTGAGTTTTTGGTTTTATAACAGTTCACTTCCCTACCTTATAATACAGTAGATCATTTAAAAATAAAGTAGAATGGCAGGTTAAAATTATATATATATATATGTATGCTTATTGGCCCCTCATTGTAGCTCTTTTAAGCATTCTATCATTTATTAGTGAGATGAGCTCCATAGTAACGCTCGCTTGAAACTTCGAGAAAGTCACTTTCCTTTGGCTCACGTCAACAACAAAGATTTGTGAAGAATATAACAGAGTTTACAGGTATGATTGAGCTCCTCTCTCTCCCTCCCTCTTTCTCTCTCTCTCTTCTCCTCTGAGCTCCTGTGTTCCGTGGCTTCACTTTGGCACGCGTTGAGCGGCCGCTTTGTGCTCCAGCGCGGTCAGTCCCTCTCACTGCCCCGTGTAAACTCAAGAAGCAGCGGCATAAAAAAAAAAAAAAAAACGAAAACACGCTGACTGTAGCTTGCGTGGTTCACTCGCACTAGTGTGGACCCCCATGTGTAACAGACCGGTCGTTCAGCGCACCACAGTCACGTGTACGACAAACAATCATTATAAACACACCAGGCACACACACCTACAGACACGTAGACACGCCCATGTGTGCGCACGCCGCTGTGTCTTGCACACTCCGTGTGTAACGGACCGGTCGTTCAGCGCGTTTATCCAGTCTTGTTAACGCACACGTGTGTGCGCACGATGCTTTCTGCGGTTAACTGCAAATTCCCAAAACCCCACGAATAACCTATCGTGGCCATCAATAATTGTGATGATTGAAAAACTGGTTAATCTTGATATCCCTAGACGGGAGAAATTCACAGAACGAGTCTGGTGATGATTATGGACTTCAAAAACAGAAGAGAAGATTCTCAGAACCATGTCACAGATTGAGAAAATGTTAATTATCAGGGAGATTCAGAACAGAGTCTTTTTCATGCTCAAAGGGAGAGGATTTTCTAACATTCATTCATTTTACTACTGCTTGTTCCCGTTAGGGGTCAGGAGTGGCTGGACCCTATCCCAGTGACAGCATGACTCTAGGGGCAGTTTACCATTGCCAATTTAGCTAAAACATGCACGTCTTTGGACGGTGGGAGGAAGCCAGAGTACCCGGAGAGAACCCATGGTAACACACGAAGAACATGTGATGTTGTATTGCCCAGGACTCAAACCCATGATCTCCTTGTTGGGAGGCAAGAGCTGTAACTGTTTTGCACCGTACAATTTTCTAACCAGGATTCATGAAACTAGCGTGAAGGAAGCTAAATGCCACTTCAAGTATGTTTTTCATGAGGGAACAATGTTAAAAGCTCCAAAAAAGTATATATGTGTAATTTACATGTTTTAAGTAGAGTCATTAAATTTCAAAAAAGCTTTGATTATTATTTGATTGCCTCGTTGATTTGTTTAGTTTACAACTTTCGTTTTACATGGAGCTTGTTTCGTGCGGACCTGCGTCAACCAAAGCACAACAGAGGAGAAAGGGGTATATTTTAAACTCACGAGTGTGACTGGGAAACGTAGATTTGTTATGTGAAAAAGCACAGAGGACAGCGATTATGAAACATAAAGTCCGCGATGACGGGGGATGACGGGGGATGACGGGGGATGACGGGGCGAAGACACAAGTTTCTTATTTTAAGTTACGTGACATAAAATGCAAATGAATTCATAACTACTGTAACTGTTTACAAACACAGTCGGGCAACAGGTAAAATAGTCCATATATATTCTAACAGAAAAAATTGGACTGGTAAATGAAATGTTGCTGTTTTGAGGACACATTTGAAATTAAGAATAAAATGTGTTATTTTAAGCAGAAACTACTTATTTGTAGTTTATTTCTAGGAACTATAAAGTTTAGTTAAAAATGTAATATGTCTTTTAAAATGGTTCATGGAATGTAAAAAAAAAAGTAACGATTAATCGATTAATCGAAGAAAATAATCAATAGATTACTCGATTAAAATAATTGATAGTTGCAGCCCTAGGTCTTTTTGTCATAATTTACCTGGAACTCTATGGGAAATGAATGGTTAATTTACTTCTGGAGCTAAGTGGTTGGTGGTCACTGATGACCTCCATTGTTGTGGCTGTCATTCTTCTATCATTTGCCAAATTGTTTCATTTATGGAATTTGCATCAAATTGCACATTAGCCTGACTAGGATGTTCAGTTAAGATCTTATCTGTCATCTGTAGCCTTAGTTCACCACCAATTATTCAAGTAAAATAGAGTACAAAAAAGTTTCATGACATTTATTTTTAGATAGAAAGACAAACACATTAAATATTGCACTTAAAGTCAGTTTATCTTGATGTTTCTCTGCACCGCTGGTCTGTTTGCTCAGGTTTATTAGCAGCTAATTGTTGTATTTTCCCAAACATTTGGAAAAATAAAGAATCTAAAGAATAAAATAAATTGACAGCATTTTAGATGTACGGTAGTTTATCCATTTGTGTGTTGCCATAGTAGGTGACCAAGTTGGTAAAAAAGAAGATGCATTTATATGAATGCAATACAGAAAGGGTTTTTTTTTGTTTTTTTTACTTTGTAAGTATGAATGAGTCTCTGATGGCGGCAGGTGGCCCTGTCCCCCCCAGGTCATAGTCCTGATCGGGGGAGAAAGGAGATAGGCAGTAACTCGTCGGAGTTGAAGTGGTGGAGGAGGAGGAGGAGGAGCTCATAGAGATAGGTGATGTCCACTAATGGGGGGACTTGTAAACAATGGAGCTGGATACGTTGGGGGATGGGGAGCCAGTTAGGGTCTCTGTGGACAGGGAAAACGTGGTCAAGGGAGGAAGTGCAGGTGAGGAGGAGCGCAGTAGAGCAGGATAAGAGTTTCAGCAGACTGTGGGAAGAGGGACGGGTGGAGGCGGGCGATGTTTCTGAGGTGATAGAAGGCGTTCTTCGTTCTGGTCGAAGATGATGCCAAGGTTGCGGCGGCGAGGGCAGAGGAGCAGGTGACGTTATTGCAAGTTTTGGTGAGTTTTTCTGGACTGAAGGTGATTGTTTCTGTTTAAGCCATGATTTTATTTTCGAGATGCAGGTTGTGAGGGTGGAGTGAGTGGCAGGAGTTATGGATTTGGTGGATAGGTAAAGTTGAATGTCACTGGGGAATCAGCGGAACTGAATTCTGTAAGATGATACAGATGATATGAAATTATATTTAAAAAAAACTATTAGGCTCTTTATATATGTAGGGCATAGGTTTAACACCCAAAAAACTGTACTGATTGATAAAAAAGTGAGAATTGAAGATTTTAGCGTTTCACAGCCACTCAAAAAAAAACGCCACCCCTGAATGCAGTACGCAGTGGTACTTATAATTTATTTAACCAAAATTCCACCTCTATATCCTATATTAAAAGTCAAAGTGTAGCAGCAAAATATAGGCTTGATTGAAACTGTAGACCCATGGACCAGGCCCTCGCTCTCACACCTCCCTCTAGCCCACCGTTGGAGCAGGATTTGGGGATTTCATAATTTCCTGTTCTTTCTGAAAGGGGGTGGCAGCACCTGGTCCACACAGCTGTACTTCATTTAGAGAGCAATTTGAAAAGAGCGCGGGGGAGCGGAGAGGAGCGCGGCAGCCTTGTCATTACGGCTACAGAATGGCCTCCGTTTGTTAGACACATGGCACAGAGTTAATGCACTTGAATGGGGAATAGGAGCTGTTGATGCTGTCACAAATTTCTCATAAGTGCTACGACATCTCAAAAAGCCTCTCCAAGTGCAGAGAGGGGCAAATTCAAATCGCCCTTATCATAGAGATATTTTGTAGGTAATTGACTGCTGCAGCTACACTATAAGCATGTACTTTTGCAATTATTTGTGTACAGTCTTAAGCACCTCAAATTTCTTCACAAGTGGTGCGTAGACTTGAGAATCTTCTTAACCGTTATGCAAAGGTGGCCCCCTCCGCAGCACATGTGCACGGCATGCACATTTGCGTAGAAAGGGATGAAAGGCAATCGCTGCACTGCCACATTACAGGCCCATGCTACATTTTCAATTCTACCAATCTGTCCAAGCAGTCAGATAACCCCCCCACCATCCACTCACACACAACCGCATGCACTCACACTTGCGAATATGGAGGGAACTGAATGTCAGTCGATATGCATCATTTTGCTAGGATCATTTTATATTTTTTTATTGAGTTCCATCCTTTGTGTAAAAAATACTTTCTTGCTAATGTGCTAACTTTCTGTAAAACATAATGTAATAACCCCAGCCTTGGTGCGCACCCCTTGGAGGTGTAAGAGTGTGGGAGACATGTGCCGGCACTGCACTAGGTACTAGAGCCACACCAGTGCCTGGAATGAGATGTCCTTGGGCAGATTAGAGGAGT
Organism: Chaenogobius annularis; assembly: GCA_015082035.1. Classification (NCBI taxonomy): domain Eukaryota; kingdom Metazoa; phylum Chordata; class Actinopteri; order Gobiiformes; family Gobiidae; genus Chaenogobius; species Chaenogobius annularis. Next base: position 1,034,872 of record BJKM01000100.1, on the reverse strand, counting down.
GTTGAGCTTCTGAGTTAGAAGCTGTAGTGGAGTGCTCCTTGGCAGTGGTGCTGTTGGGTGGGGGGTTATGGGTGGGGGTGTAGCTTGTGTTGGGCAGGCTACTCCTCAGAGCAGATGCGAGCCCTCATGTCAGAGGCAGGCAGTGGCCCGGTGGAGAGCGGCGCGTGCTCATACCTCATTGAGCCGTCTCCTGGAGCAGATGGTGCGCTGCTGCGGGCACTGCGCTCCCCGATAATTACTGCGCCCCTGCCACAGATGGAAATGTCAGTCAGCCTCACAGGTCCTGGTTCCTCCTGCCTCCGTCCGCGGCCCCTCTACCTCAGCCGGCCCCTGCCAAAACTCACCATGTGTTCTGTGACTGCTGACTAGGCAGGCAACAAAAGACAAATCCGCCCACATAAATATTCATGCGGGATGTGAGTGTGGCAGAGAGGGCTGGTGCACAGGGCAGGTGTAGACTGGTGCCTTCACTCACTGTGCCACTTCTTAGGATTCATGTTTTTAAGCATCAAAAGACAGGTGATCACATACAGTATCTATTGCTTTCTACTGTTGCGGCATATTTAGAAGATTAGGATAACTGTGTTTGCAAAATGGATTCATTCTAGCAGATGCCAGGACAAACCCCCACTTATCTGTGATAAGGTGACCAGATGTCTCAGCTTGGCAAATGCAACACTCTCTGAGTTTTATTACTCTGTGCCAAAACATCCCCTGAGAAATCTCTCTGTGAATTCACAGATAATCTACCTCTGCACAGAACAAGGCACTCGGCTTTAGCTTCTGTGTGTATGTGTCCATGTCAGAGTCATGTAGACGTGTATCCTTCCTTACCAAGCTCTGAAGATTAAACTTGAGTAAATACCTTGGTGCCGAAGTGGCAGCACAAAAAAGGAAACCTCACATAACGTGAGTAGGAGCTTCATGGAAATATCACTTTAGCCTGCAAATGCTCACACCGCCTCCCGGTGCGAAGGAAAACAAATCAACCCCTGAAAGGAGCTTTAGCCGTTTTGCTCTCCATAGGAATCCTTTCATCCATGTGTGTTTTTGTGTGTGCGTGCGTGAGTAGATGCAACAGTCATTAATGTTACCTCTTTGAAATTATTTTAGTCAATAACCAACCTGTCCAAGATAAGAAGAGACAGTAGGTCCAGAGGAGAAAACAGGTCCAAAGGCAAAACCAGGTCCAGAGGAGACACACCTTCAAGAGGAAACATCATGTCCAGAGGAGATACAGGAGTCAACACCAGAGGTCAGATCCTGACCGTATGACAAGCAATTGGAACCACTCTTTGGGATACTAGTCCAGCTGTCTGGCTCCTGTCAGACGAAACATTAAAACAGGTTTTTGAGCAAGTTCAAGTGGAGAGCACTTATGTAAGATTTTTTCTCTCTGCACCTGATCCATATTTCAACCAACCTCTGAGTCTGAAGCAGTGGCAAGCACAATACAATGTCCGATGGCCATCACATCTTGAGCAAGGATCTTTAGGAGTACCAAGCTGGAGGATGAGTCTATTCTGCATCTTCTGGGTTGATGTAGAGTTTATGGAGTGCCCAAAGAAGAACACGATGACACAGAAAGGCCCTACCCAGTCCAGGAATTAAAGCCGAGACCTTCACCAAGGTCACCAATCCACAACCGTACAGCCATAGCCACAAAATGTTCTCTAATTCTCAATCTTTTAGCTGCCCATTTGGACTGAGCCAGTTTAATAGAGGCTCTGATCTTTATTACAAGTGCTCAAATGCGCCTCAAGATCAGGCTTTGTTGTACGCAGCTGTACAGTGCAACAACAGTGCTATCACTATGTGCTTTCTTCTTTTTGTCTTGGCCTCGTTTCATTCTGCTCCATTATGTAAATTAGTTGGTTGAAATGAGTGAGACAAGTGCAGAGGCCAGGTCTCCTTTAGGACCAAGAGAAATTTGCACTTAAAAGGCATTTTGTGCTCCAACAATGGTCCAGGTGCTGTGCCCTCGACCATCGGCTGTGTGCTCAGGCTCAGGCAGAAAGTTGGTGTCACACCTGTTTCGTCTGGAGCAACCTGCTCCTCTCTGACTCATGCACAGCAGGAGTTCAATTGGATTACGCTCAATGTACATGCTGACTGTTGGAAATGTACACATTCTGTGGCCAGGAGGCAAACCATTACCATGTGTTTTGGGACTGTCATATTGTACAAAAATAGACAGAAATTAACAATTTTGGAACAATGTACTTGGGCCTCGAAACCCCCGCCATGGACACAGTGGATGGCTATCTTTGAGACATACTCCTGGCAGCTGGGAAGAAAGCCCTCACAAAAAATGTTGTCACTCACACCGCTTCGACGATTAAGGACCGGACAAATAAAATAACCAACATACGCACAATGGAAAAAATAACTCAACTTGAAAATAGACACAAATAAAACTTGTGCTACTTCTGCTTTAACCTTTCTTTCTTTTGGATGACACTCCCTTATTTTCTCATTTTATTCCTTTACTTATCTTGTGTTCTATCGGGTAATGCTCGGTTTTGTTTTGTTTTATTGAAATTGTATAATTATTATTTTGTTTTTGTTGTTGTTGTAATTTTTGCTTTTTAAAATTTTATTTCTAAAATAATTATAATAAAATATATATTTTTAGAAAGACATTTGCACATTTTATACATTGGTCATTTCAAAAGTTAATTTACTTGTTTGGTTGCTTTCCATTCAATTTAATAGTTTAAAATGACTTGGTCTCCAGTGCAAAATAATTTGAATGATCAATAATAAATTCATCCATAGTGTCTCAAAGAAAGTGTGATTGTGCCTATTCATTTTCTTCACTACGTGTGGAGACAGTATGACAACATCTTTGAGAACTGAGTTGCTGTTTTGTTCAGGCAGGTCATTAAATATGCAGCTTTAATCCAATTTATACATTACAGCCGCAATATTGAAGGTTTTGTTTTTGTTTTAGTATTTTTTCAAAAATCTGAAAAATCTGCCTGGGAATGAATGCTTTATCGAGCAATTCAGCAATACAACTACCATTGGTATTGTATTTTCGGAAAACAGAATGAGCCACACATGAGTCTTTCATTTGGGGCATTTCTAACAACGAAATCCAGTTCGTTTAAAGCTTTTCTCTGATCTGCGTACTCTGGGTTACATGGCCAGAGAAAAATCAGATAAACCAATAATCTGATTTTTGGTGTGTGTTTACATGCACAGATGAAATCACCTGGTTACATGTGTCATTTAATCAACGGATTTTTATATATTTTTTAAATACAATACATTTTAAAATAAATCTTTCAATCTTTAACATTTTTGTATTTTATTTTTTTATTTTTGTCTTTTAAGAATATTTCTCATTGTCAGTGCCCACAGGTGTGAACAATTTAAAAGAAATAATATTATTTGTATCAGATGTAACTGTTTGCATGACTTTTCAATAATCTGAAATGAATTCGGGAAATGTATTAGATTTTTTTTTTTCTGCATGAAAACATAGTAATTACAAAAAACCCCAAAACTTGCAACCCACCAATAATCAAAGCTGGTGGTCCCTGCTGTTCAGTGAGAGGTTCTGAGCTTTCACATGAGGCATATCTGCAGGTTAATGCACTGGCAACTAGGGGTGTGCATTGCCTCTAATCTGGCGATACGTACAAACCGCACCAGCCAAAAAATGCACAATAGAGAAGAAAAAAAGCATATTTAAGTCGCACTGGAGTATAAGTCGCATTTTTTGGGGGAAATTTATTTGATAAAATCCAAGACCAAGAACAGACGTTTCATCTTGAAATGCAATTTGAAATAATAACAGATTAGAGAACAACATGGTGAATAGGTGTACGTATGCTAACGTAACACCTTCAGCTACATGACGCGTAGACAACGAACTGTCGTAGTGTCTGGTATGTTAACGTATTAAGTTATTCATGTAACTATAGCATAAAGAACATGCTAACAGGTTTACCAAAGCATCAGCATTACCCCAAATCACTAAATCTTTTGAATTCTTCTTCCTCCCAACATTAACATCCTGGTAGAGTGGTCAGATCCACTGGCCCACAGGTTGGCAGTGCCCAAGGACACAGCAACTGTTGTTGTGTCCTTGGGCAAGACACTTAACCTCCTTGCCCCCAGTGTCTGTGTACACTGGTGTGCGAATGGGTGACTGGTTCCTTGATGTAAAGCGCATTGAGTGCCTTGAAGGTAGAAAAGCGCTGTATAATTGCGACAATTTTTTTTTCACTTTTAAACAACTCTGCCGACTAGACAAAGTAAATAATATCACATATAAGTCGCTATGGAGTATAAGTCGTACCCCAGCCAAACTATGAAAAAAGGTGCGACTTATAGTCCGTAAAATACGGTACATTGGTACGGTTGATATTTCAGGCACCAACGTGGTTGATGTTGCTCTTTGATTCTGTGTCGTCTTTGAAATGTCTTTTATTCTTTAACCACTGGATGGTCCTGCAGTTGTTCAGAGGAGACACATAAAAGACAGCACAGGTGCAGTGTTTATGGTAATGACAAACTTTGAAAATGTCTCTTGTTCTAATGTAAGCGACTTGTTGAACTCTGTCTCTGTTACATCTAGTGTTTTGAATGTTCTGGACACCATTGCTCCTATGAAGGTTAAATCGGTTAAAAATAAGGAGATTACACCACAGAGAAACTATGATTCGGTCATGGCACAGAAAAGGGAGTGATGCAAGGTCAAGTGGAAATGGCAAAAGTCATTGCTCCAGGTTCAAAAAGACAGAAGAGATTTATAAAGAAAGGTTTCCCATGTACAAACTCATTTGATGTAGAACAAGGGAAGAATATTTTTGGATGCGGCAGTATCAACTCGTGTGTCCTGTTCGAACCGTAAACCGATTAACAGCTCAACTGCCGTTAGAACAAATTTCCACATTTAAATTTCCAGTGAAATGAGTTTGCATTGTTCTTTAATGACAAAGTTCAGGGCATTAAATTGCTATAAATTCCACAATGTATAAAATAACCCTAAAACCACCTAGACACAGAGCTGACTCACTTTGCACCTGTAACTGACGAAACGTTCCAGGAGATCGTCACCAGTCTGAGTTCATCTACATGCTGCCTCCATGTGTTACCCACCAGATTTCTAAAGTCTGTGTTGAACCGTATTTAGCATCACTCACTCACATGTCACGTCAATCTGGAACATTCCCAAGGGCCTTGAAAACTGTGGTCATAAAGCCTCTCCTAAAGAAGAGCAGTCTTGATGCCGCAGTACCATATTTGGGCAAAGTCTTCAAAAAAGTTGTTTACCGTACTGCCTGGTGGTCGAGTGGTTGAGGCGGTAGCACACATACCGGGCCCCATGTGCAGCCGGCTGCAGTGCTGTGGGTTTGGTCCCAGCTCCGATGGTTTGCTGCATGTCCTCCCTTCTCTTTCATTCCAATTCCCACTGGGCTGTCCTGTGTAATATAGCCTACGGAAAGAATTCCTTTAAAAAAAAAGAACAACAAAGAAACAGAAAAGGTTGTTCACAAACAGCTCACTGACTTCCTTAATATTTCTTAATAAACAACTCATTTGATGTTTTCCAGTCAGGTTTTAGACCTCATCACAGCACTGAGACTGCTCTTGTCAAGGTGACAAATGACATCCACCTGAACACTGACACGGGCAAAGCCTCAGTCTTAATTCTGTTAGATCTGAGTGCTGCTTTTGTCGATCATGGGATCCTCTTATGTAACTCTCTCAGACCACATCGCCCTGCCCCATTGGGTGTCCTAAGGGTCAATCCTGGGACCCCTTTGTTCAACCTCTACATGCTGCCCTGTGGTCAGGTAATGAGCAGCGAAAATGTGTCCTATCACAATTATGCGACAGGTGAATATGGACCAGTGGATTCACTCTTCACTGCATCCAACAGATCAGTGAAACAACTTTCTCCAGCTGAACTCAGACAAGACTGAAATCATCGTCTTTGGCCCACAGAAACAAAGAGAAAGTGTTTGCAGTCACCTCCAGAGTCTCGCTCTAAAACCTACAAATCAAGTTAGAAATCTGGGGGTAATAATGGATTCAGACTTGAATTTTAACAGCCACGTCAGATCAATAACATCAGCAGCTTTTTACCATCTAATGAAATTGACAAAATCAAAAGTATAGTGTCTAAACCAGACTTTTGTCTCCAGTAGATTGGACGACTGTAACGGCCTGCTCACTGGCCTCCCCAAACCAAACGAGCTGTAAAACAGCTGCAGTACATCCTGAACTCTGCTGACTGGTTCTGGTCCTGACCAGAACCAGAAAGTACGATCACATTAGTCCTGCCCTCAGGTCTCTGCACTGGCTTCAGGCTCAGAGAATAGACTGTAAAGCAGCTCTGCTTGTGTACTTTGGCCTAGCGCCAAAGTTCATCTCGGACATGTTAGTGCCATATGAGCCATCTCGGACTCTGAGGACCTCAGGGACCGGCCTCCTGCTGGTCAGAGTCAGGACTAAAAATGGGGACGTTTTACGCATCTAAAATCTGGAACAGTCTTCCTGAGGATGTGAGACAGGCCTCTACTCTGACAATGTTCAAATCTAAGATGAAACAGTTTTGTTTAGCTGTGCTGAAATGATTCATTTTGCACTCTTCTCTTTTATGTCTTAAACTGTTTTGAGATTTTTGTCATGTCTTTGTGATTTTAATGCCTTTTTTCCTGTTTTGTGAAGCACTTTGAATTGCCTTGTTTACAAATTGTGCTCTACAAATAAACTTGCCTTGCCGTATTGTTTAATCAGGGGCGACAGACCATGAAACACAGAACATCTTTATGGAGTGGACAGAGGCAGATGCTTTTCATGAGATAAGAAACAATAGTGAGACATTCTCCTCTGGTTAAAATGGATCAAGTCAGTACCAGAAATATCAGGAAACTCATTTATTTGTTTTTTCTAAATTATTATTTCATTAGCTTGATACAAATTTGTAAATGAAATGGGAAAGTTTGTTTTAACCTTCAGAAAGAGTGGATTTTGTGATTGACCCTTTCCCTATTAAAATGTGAAATTAAATGGTAATAATTCATGTTTGTCTTTCTATTTACAAGTGGAAAGTTATCCGAAAAGAAAATTGGCTGTATATTTTCTGTAACAAATTTGTAACTTTTCAATAAAGTGTTGATTTTATTATCAACACTTTATTGAAAGGTTACAAATAGTGATTGGTGATACTTCGGATATTTGATTCGATCTGATACCAAGTAATTCTATGGCAAATATTGCGATATCATTCCGATACCGATACAATGAGTTTTGTACTAAAAAGCTGAATGAAACTCACAATTTTACGTCACCATTTCAACTTCTGCTTGAACTAATTCGAACAGTAAATATATGTGCAGAAAATCTCTAACAAAATAGATTAAATACAGCATTTGGAGACATTTTAAGTATTTCTATTTTGGCATGAGTATCTTTTCGATGCTTTTGTCCGTAATTATATATTGAAATTTGGTATCAATCTGCCCATCATTAGTTACATGCTGCTCTCCTTGTTTTTCTCCAGATGCCCTCCCTCTCTGCATAAGCTCTGGAGATGCAGCTCCCAATGTTTTTGGAGGTAAAGATAAGCTCTCTTTCATTTCTATATGATTCTTTTGCCAGCATCCAAATTAACTTTCTGAATGTCTTTGTTTGTATTTTATTTGTCATTTTAGGTTCAATCACTGGGGCCAGCCTGACATATAATCCTGATGAGGACTGATGAGCTTTCCTACTCATCTGTGAGGAGAGTCAGTGTACAGCAGAGGCAGGTGGGTAATACACAGGTCACCTGTGATAGGGCAAATGTAAATGCTCCTCTGTGTTTAAAAGCCTTTTTAATGGTCATACTTTTTTCACACAGTTGAAAAAAATTTTGTTTGCTAGAAACCTAATGTGAAATTAGGGAGGGAGGTATATACAATTTATATTGTGTTTATGCCAATGCCAGGGGCCTTATCCAGAACAAGACAAGAGACGGACAGGGATGGAGAGCCTTTGTGGCTGACCTACACATCAAAGGCATAATGGGCAGTAAGTAGATACACCAATGCCAATGTTAACTATTTTTGGGTGACGAGGTCATGAACTGTTGAACGAGTCTTTACTGAGGCTGAGGCGTTGTCTCTCTTCACAAACCACACAAAACTAGTTAACTAGTTATGAAATAACTGGTTCAGCTTTAACATAGACACTTTTCATGAAGATTCACTAATTCACTATATATTCATATTGTGCACCACTGTCCTGGCCACATGGATGGGTGGGAGTGTGCCAGTCAAAGTGAGAGTTGGTGACCTTGTTAGCAGTTGGTTGGAGTTGGCCGGCTGGTGGAGCTGTCTGTGGGGAGGGACAGACAGATGCGCTTCTCCTCTCAGGGCACAACATCTCGCCTGGTACAGCTCACAATCTGGCCCAGGCAGCTGGAACCCTAATCATCAGTGGTCACCTGAGCGCCCAGCCCCTCCTCCTCTCATCTGACCTCCGGCACATCACAACAGAGCGGCTGTGTTCACTGCAATGGGACAGGTACAGGAGGAAGAGTCTTTGTTTAAATGTTAGTGTGCATGCTTCTAGGAATGTTTTCACCCTTTGTTTTCATCAGAGGCACGTTTGTTTCGGAACACGAGACTGAAAACTCCAGAGATGTCCGCTGGATACAGCCTGTGAATGACAGCTGTGGTTGTTGAGACAATGACTTATACATCTGTATATCAAATCACAAAATGTACAAAATATTTAAAACATAATGCTCAAAACAGATGAATGCTACAATAATGAGAAGACTATGTTTAATCCTGAGGTTCAACAGAAGGGGGAGCTGGTTAGCTTCATTTGGCTGCTGTAATACCTGCTCATCTTTGCTGACAGCTGATTGGAGCCATGTCATATACACATATGGTGATTTTTATTTTTCTTCCCCAAGTCCACATCTTTAAAATAATTTGCTGGACATGATAGGGACTCAAACTACTTGACAATTAATTTAAAAATCAAACAAACACATGTTTATGGTGTGAGCATAGGACCTGCCATCTGTGAGTGAGAGGCTGACGAAGGCCATCAAAGAATCCAGCGTCAGTCTCTGCTGGTCCGAGACGTTCTGCTGCTCTGGAGCACCTCAGGGGGACACACAGTTTCTGAAGGGCATCTCTGCTGCTCCTCTCTAGGACACTTGAGCTAAAGTCTTCATGATCTTTACAGAGAATGGGGCTGATGAGGGCAATCACCTCATCAATGCAATACTGGGACATGTAGCCTTCTGCATACTGTTCTGCTACACATAAAGAGAACTGCAACTACCAGACCCTCAATGCAATGGGAAATTGTAAAGAGTGCAATTTACTTTGAATTGATTGAACCGTGTTATTGGCATGTGGCTATACATAGTTTAGGACTACATGTATCAGTCAGTGTCTTAATATTTCAACTAAGTACAGGGGTGTGTGGGTGGGGATAGGCAGTGGGTGAAAACAGGAATTTTCTGAGCACTTGATCCTCAGTTGCAGAACAATACAGGATTACTCAAATTTGCAGGAATCAATCAAAATACAACTTCGTAAACTAAGGTTGAGAAAACACCATTGTAACATGCAAAAAAGCTCATTAAAGTTGATTCATGTTAATATGTTCCATTTAAACAATGTGCGTACAGTGACAATGTGCACATACTGTAAATAACTGTAGAAATAGACAACCAGAGGAATAGGAAAATAACTGTTTTGCTTTTTGGTAAAGAACATCATGCAAACTTTATTCTGTGTTTTTTCATGATATAAGAAAATATAGCAGCAGTAGTTTGAAGAGGGAAAGACACAGAGTAATTTTAAACATATTTAAATGCATATGTACACACTCAAGAGGAGAAGATGTCAGAGGACCGAAGCCAAGCACCACAGCCTACAGTCGCTGCCAAACACAGGCTTCCAAACAGAAATAAAGTGCTTTTGGCTCCCTGCAGCCACCAGTGTGTGCTGTGTGTCCGCCAAGACTGATTTCTTTTTTTTAAACAAAGTTAAAAACAGGACAAACTTGATGTAAACACTTTCTGGAAATAAATATGCACCATCTCTTGGACAGATAATGTGTGAATCAGATGATGATGGTCAGTCTTTCAAAAGTTAGGATTGATTTGATCTGAGATTTTTAATTGGGATTGTCGCATCGGCCTTCCTGCAAAAGTACAGAACAAACAAACAAACAAACAGCTGGTGTAACTGGTGACTCAAGTTAAATAATGACAAAATGATGTTGACAGGGAGTGTAGCTTCAGGAGCAATGATGGGAGACAACATGAAAATAAAAAGGACAGAGTCCCTTCTTTGTCATAAGAGGTAAAGGCTGTTTGTGACGCTGCTGGGCTGTGCTCACAGCAGGAGCCTAATGGACAGTGTATCCATGGCGCACCTGCACAGCTCAGAGCGAGTGTTTCTGCTTTGGTGATCGCAGGTGTGGCCTCGGCACAGTGTGGTTGGGATGACATGGACTCTTTATTTTGGGTGTGAGCGCAGCTCTAATAAGACTGATGGATTTACATTCATTTCCTCTCACACCTGCCTCCTTTATGTGCTCTCTGATAGTGCAGGAGCGATGGCTGAGCTGGCCGGCCCGCCAGCCTCTCCATTATGAATAATGGGCAGAGCCATGTACACAATCACACCGCTGTTCAGAGCGCTCATGGACGCAAATGTACCTGAGAAACTGTGAGATCTAGAATGTGCACGCTGCCAATAAAGCAAACAAAACAGAGAGGACAGGTGCAATCTCCTTTCCACACAGATCCCACGGGTCCAGCTAACGCACCATTCATCATTGTCCAGCACACACTCCCACAGCTGACACTGTACCAAAAGCACGTTTCAAAAGAGAATGTTGACTTATTGAGATAAGAACCACCAATATAACATGAGAATTGTCCAAAGTGATGTCATTTGTTGGATTAGAAAAAGGAGCAAATCAGAAAATCACTTCATGTGTATATAGTTGAGTGCGGTAAACAGGAAATGGTAATATCATTTGAAATTGCACATAATTTAAAAACGAACTGTGCAGTTTGAAACAAACATACATGTCAACTGTGTGTCCATGGACCCATAGATTTATTTGATTTTAAAAAAATTAACAAAATACCAAATAGTCTATCGTTATTTTCACATTAGTTAGTGAGCCATAAAATAACAAACTTCAGTCTTTTAAACAGTGTTATTTTTTCCTTAGATAATATCCTCCAATTGATATATTTACCACATGTGCGATTGTGGTTATTGGGAACGGGAGACATTAGATGTAAACCAAACATTATACAAGCTAGACAATTTTAGCAGCTGCCTTCACAAAATTGTTGATTTAACCAACAGAAAGTCAGAAAATCAAACATTGGCAAACATTGGTCAATGAAAGACAAGCAGATTAACCAAGAGCAAATGAGCAAATGGATAACTCTCCCGGAGCATCGCCCCAGACCCTCCTTCCATGCACGGGAAAAACCGTTGAGTAGAACCACACGAGATACTCGGACAGGCTGTAGATGTAACCGGGACTGACAACGACGATAATCGATCATTTATTTTACAACGACGATAATCGATCATTCATTTTCTGGACTCTGGCAGCCAGAGTCATAAATTGGCCAGAGCCATAAATTATTGATTATCGTTATACTGTAGTTAACATAAAACATTCTACAAGGTAATGTAGGCCAAGCCATTTCAGCATTTAATTTCTTTTATTTTGTATTAAATAATGTAATATATTGCACCAAATTCGTCAATATAGGCTATAGTTGATTTACAAGCTTTGTAAGAGCCTATTTTAAACCCTTTATACATATATTTATTGAAATCCTCTCGAATATAAGGTTAGACCAGTATCAATATTGAAAACATTACCCCCAAAGTGCTTGGTATCGTATTTATACCAAAAACTGTGGTATCGCCTATTGCGTACTTCCCAAATATTCTCAAGATATTTGACCACAAACCATGAGTTGGTGTTGGTAAAAGTTCATAAAGCCCACAGCATTGGAGAGTGTAGGAGCTGGCTGTAAAACTGGTACTAATTCTATGACCACCTTATTGTGTAACAACAAGTGCACCAGCAACACTTAAAGGACACATCACACATAGTAGAAAGATTTTCTACAACGGAACACTCCTGGACGAATGAGGGATTACACCGACATGACACATCATACACACAATTTAGTTTGACCCCAAAACTGGAGGAGTGGCAGATCCCTGGAAAAACAGATAATGCGCAGAACCCTCAAGCTCCCTGGCCTCTGGTAGAGGACCCAAGCTTAGAAAAAAGGGACAAGACCACCCGTGGAGGATGAGAGGGGATTTTTTACATTTTATTTATATATATATATATATATATATATATATATATATATATATATATATATATATATATATATATATATATATATATATATATATATATATATATATATATATATATATATAAAAAGCAAGCGTTACGTGTCGTTAACTAAAGCATATTCAACTGATGTTTCAGTGTGCTCAGAGGAGAACCTCATGTACACAATACAGCACCCTGCCCACCTTCATTTCTCTTTGTTCCTCAGGAGCTTCACGCCTGCAATTGTCATGACCCGCTGCAACACCATTCCACTCTCAGTCTCATCAAATATACAAGGACCATCTGAAGCTGGCAGTATGTAACAGTATGCAATATTTGTATGATGCAATAATATCTAATGCTAACAAAGTTGCACAGAAGGAAGTGTCAACATTACTTATGAGGATTATTTTGATATTGGCCCATATAAATATATTGAGCTGAGTAAAGGCAAGTGCTTTTATGCAGGTACCTTTTAATCTCTCACACTTTGTTTAATCCTGGCCATCCATTCATCCACCCCTGGGCTATAGTCTGTGCTAGTACAGTGTCTGCTCAGCTGTGCTCTCTGAACAGGGCTCTTGTTGGGGCTCGGCCCCCCTTGACATCCCATTAGCCCTACATTAGGAAACAGTAATCAGTGTGCCACAGGGACGCTGGGACGCAGTGCTCCGATTTCACTTCACCTCTAGTAGGAGAGAGCAGCCTCATTACCTCCCCACAGTCAACTGCCATACACAATTTAATCCAATTTTGTCTGCTCTTGACTTTAACTCCTCTCCAAGTAGTCACACCTGCTTGCGTAGTAGCCCCCTCACCTGCACGCTCACCACACAAATCAGATAACCCATTTCAACTTGAAGAGAGTTGATTTTCATAGTAGTCACAACCTCACAACCAGCCCTCGCTGACACCTTCCTCCAGCTTGGGATCTCCCAGGGAAACTGGTGGACATTAAATGGATCAAATCTGTAACATACCCTGAATTGAGTGGACCTCTCCTTGCTAAGAGGGCATAAGGACATGGTATGCTCTTGTTTGATTGTTTGGACCTGCTCACCTAATTCTGGAAGTTGCCACAGACGCTGCAATTGTTGTTGTTGTTGTTGTTGTTATTGTTGTTGCTGCTGTATTACTTTTATTGGCGGTTGGCACCCAACTAAAAAGGTGCATTTACCGCCACCTACTGTAGTTGTATGTCTTCAAAATATGTGTTTTACGCTATATATACTTATTTATACCGTTTTAAGGAGAGAGAGATAGATTACTGGGACATTCCACATGAAACATAACCTGACAAAAAGTTCAACAATTTATTTATGTTTAAGCATAAACACACAAAATTGGGATTATCTTTTCATATTAGCCTCAAAAAGTGGTAACATTTTTCAACTCCAAAGACGTGATTGTTGTCAGTTAAAAGATTTAAAGACATGAGATTAATATTGCAGGTTTGTGGTGCAAATCCCAACCAAATAAGGATACGGTTTAACTTTTGAGGATTTCTATTTTGGATATTGGATATTCAAAAACTGTAAATATCCCATATAGTTATATAGGCCTTTGCCCACCATCTGAGATTATGACATCATCCAATTCTAGAACATGAACAGCCTGTGTTGTGTTGTGTTACTTTTAATGGCGGTTGGCAGCCGAAAGGTGCATTTACCGCCAGTTACTGTAGTTGTACGTTTTCAAAGTATGTGTTTTACGCTATACCGTATAAAAATAAAAATAAAGGAGAGAGAAAGAGAGACAGAGAGAAGGAAAGAAAGCTTGAACACAACCTACTGTGCCCCTTCTTTGGTTGTTTGATTTTGTATAAGGCTCCCAATCTCTACAGTAAATTCTAAACAGTTTTTAAGATGCCCAGCGAAATGGCATTGTTGACTTGTTGGAGCACATGAACATTGAACATTTTACGCAAATCAACCTGCTTTATACAATCATTTTAGCTACGAGACTTTTCTCTGTTTCTCTCATTGGATTGAATCAGATTCCCACTTAAGCGGAAATCCCAACAAGAATGCATGTGCGGTTCAGTAGCAGTCAGTGGGCAGGGGTTGGTCCTGAGTCTGGAACAGGTCGGGTTTACTGCTCCTGCGACCAGACAGCCCAGAAGGAGGCCCATGGACCCCACAGTCGCAGAGCACCCCCCGCAGGATGCCCCAAGAAAGACAATGCACCCTCAGATTTGACATTCAATTCAACCATATTCAAAGATACACCTCCCATACTCATCATGAAGAAAGAAATAAGAAGAATAGAATGCCAGTCTATTCCAAAACACATTTCAAGAGAATATGTTCACAGACAACTTTTTTAACAGATCTTATTTTTGTGACTATTCATTCGTATTCTTTTCATAAGTTTATAAGTTTGTACGGAATCAGATCCCTTCTCGATGTTGCGTTAATGTGTCGTTAGCTGAGTACTACGATGGGAAGTACATCCAGGCAGCTTCAGAATTTTATAAATGGTCCCTTGGAATAATAAGAAAAAGTTGTACATGCAGATCCACCATATTTTTACTGCTCAAAGGGCTGGCACTGGTATGATGAATGTTTGACGACTTTTAAATTCAAAAGTGAGTGCTGTCTTTAGCCTCCGCCTCCTCTCACTTCATCCTTTCAACAGATTGCGTGTTGCACATTAACTTTTGATTGGGTCATATGTTCAGCTCTCAGGTGCACCTCCAACACATCAAATATTCAGTTGATGAATTCTAGAGAGATGTAACATTCTGTGTTTCATTCATTATGTACATTTAGACCCCATTGTTGACACTATGAATAGGTATAAGAAGATGCAATTAAAAGTGACGCTGGCTTTACTACATACTCAGAGCATCTGTTTAGTTGGAGAACTTTTCTGGATATACAAGAGTGTTGAAGTGTTAAAAGAGCATTAGGAAGCCGTCCTAAAAATGGAAATGTGCACGCATTGGCTTGAAATGTGCTAATATGTGACAGCGCATCAATGTACATGTGCCAATGTTTTTCCATGACCTCCCCCTTTTCGCCATCATCAAAGTGTCACATCTCATAAAGCCTGTGGGAGACCAGCCCACTCAATCTGAAATAAAGAGAGGCTGCTGACAGACAATATCAAACACTGGCGCTTCATACCAACACTCTAAGATGCAATTAGTTTTGTCTTTAATCTCGTTTACTGTTAACTTTAAATGTGCACTATGTATGCACTATTTCCTTCTCCAAATATTTGGGCTTCATTAAAGTAGATTTTGTAAGTATGCATTACATCTTTAGATTAAATTTAAAATAAAAACTATTGTGGAGTCAACATTTCTTCAATAAAACCTAAAAATCAACTTGTAACAATAATAATTTTACATTTTCTAACCAGGTACTGATATTGTTTACATGTATCTTGCCACAACTACCTAATACTTTGCTTATTGTGATATTCTACTGCTAATCCCAATTTCCCCATCTAAATCACATCATGTTCAACTTAACTTTTGACTTCACATTTGCCTCCATTCTGGAAATATTTGTTTTTACGGGGTCTATTCATGGGTTTCAGGACAATGATCACCCTCCTGATGTGATGACTTCACACCCTTCAGAAGATATAGGGCTATGGGTAAATTCAGGAGGGAAGACCTAACTCTACCCCATCTACGTCCCATTCTACACCCGGGCTCACCTGCTCTCTCCAGCCTCCATCAACGCACATGAGTTCCTCCTCCCCGTTGCATGGCGCACCTCCTCTGCATCCAATCAGTACCCAGTCTGCCCCATTTATACCCTCATGCAGTTGGCTCGGCCACTTTGAGTCTGTGCTGCGACCCACCACCACCCCATCTCCTCCTCTGCATCCCTTACATCGTCCCCTCTACACGTTTCATCATATCTACCACCAGCAGTCTCCAGGACCTGGAGGGAGACACCTGATATACTGTAAATCTATCATGACTTGCCCATAATCACAATGTCCTCTGCCAGGGTGTGAGCGCCAAATAACCCATGTAATAAAGCTTGTGAAATGCTTCTTTCTGTTTTTGTCTGAGTCTCCAGGGTGAAATGGTATTTTTATTTTCAAATGCAAAATTGCTAAAACAATGCAGTACTTTTGCCATAACTTCAAACCAATACAGTCTTACCTTTTTTACAGTTTAAGACGTCTCCTGGGGGATTAGCAGTTCTGTTTTAAGCGTACTTAATCAAGTTGAGTTAAACAAAGTCAAGACTTAACGGATGTTGTTGACAGTGTTATCCAAAAAAAGCATAGGATTGCTCCTCTGATGTTAAGATACAACAATTGAAAGAGCCGCAGTAGCAAGCCGTGCGGAGAGGAGATTTGCATTCTTGGATATATTTATGTCTACAAATTTGGGTCATTGGACGATGTGGCTCTTCTCCATATCTTTGTGTCTGTATTTGGTACAACATATATCTTGAAGTCTCATTTGCTCTTGTAGTAAGTGAACAGCATCAGGGCTCTTTCCATTCTCGATTGAACTTTTGTGTACTTCTGTGTACCTGTACAGCCCTTTGCTCAATTGATGTTTTTAAATGTGCTATATGGATAAATACATTTTAAGTTGACATTGACATGAATTGGGATGTTTTCCTCCACATGTTTGAATGTGGCTTTTGTGAGTGTTCCATTAGATGCGGATAATATGTCACATCTGCTGACCATGTCTAAACAGGAAGTAAAATGATAAACTTCACCAAAATTGTCAAACTAGGGAAACCTGGGCACAACCATAAGTATCATTAGTTTGACTTTTAGTTAAGTGGGCAGTGTAACCAGTCATAAGGGTTAACGTAAAACAGTTGCTGACATGTGAGCTTTAGAAATACGCAGGGGAACTCCTAAAGCCGGGGGCTTCAGAGAAGGACAATGCCACAGCATGCAGGCTTTAGATAACATGCTAGAATATTGTTGGAAACTCAAACAGCAGAAAAGCTCTGAAAAGTAGAGTTGGCAGAATAGTAGGTCACCTTTCACACACAGATACACGAGGTGACTGTAGGCTGGGGCCACATTCACCTTGACCAGATGAAACGGCTCCTTCAGCGATGGCCTCATTCAACTGCAAATAAGAGATTACATTTAACAAATATTAACTGTACAAAATTATAGTGCATTTAGATCCCCCACTTCTTATCTCCAAAGTGCTCTGAAATAAACAGAAACATATGCTGGCTGCATATGCTCAACGCGGCTTTATTTAGCTCGCTCTATAGCGGCATGACAACGAGAGTGTTTTTGTGAAAAAGACACATGGGTAAAATGCTACTGTTATAGCAAACACGAGTCACAGAAAGGGAAAGTAAAGAAAGAAGTGTTGAGCACAGATGCACCGCTCATGCTATCTCCTGTGCTTGTGGCTATACTGCCGAACCAGCTATTCTTGTTGGTTTGTTAATTGTTTGTCACCCACCAGGTGCCATCTGTCTGCGTCCCTCAGTCCCTGCGCCATGTGGAGCCGCCTGCCTGGGCCTGCCAACCTCACTGACCTGCAGCGGGTCCACACCCCCCACACACCACACAGCCATCACACACCTCGTCACACACCTCCTGATCCAGCGGGATCTGAACATTTGTGTGCCTTCCCAATCTGTCCTGCCATAGACCCACTCAGCTGCAGCCAGAGTCACAGAGAAAGAGGGAGCAGTGATGAATGACTGGAGAGCACATGAGGAACGGTTTGTTAGGCTTCGCTCAAAAACAAATATACTGGGTTATCATTATGAGCAGCTTTAAAGCTGACCAAACATAACATTAGACATAGACGACACTTATGAAGTGTACGAGCAAAAAGTGTTTTCCAATCTGTTTAAATTTACCCTCAGATCATTTCAAATTATCTACCACGTGACAGGTTCTGAGGCTTTATGATTTTTGAAAGAAAAAACACACATTTGGTGGTACAAATACTGGCACAATATTGGTATACAAGCATAGTGTACATTTAAAACCAAAATCAGCTAGAAAAGCTTGTAATGAAATACTTTAAAAAAAAACATGTTGTGTTCTAAGAAGAGACTTGCAGTGTTTTGGAGCACCAGGTGACATTAGCAGAGTCCCCTCCCGACAGGAGGGCAGGTCACCTTGGCCTCAGCCTGATGTGGGGCAGCTGTGTGCTGAGAAATGACATCAGATGTTTGCTCACCGGGACACATTCAGCTGGAAGTACCCAGGGCTCTGCGCAGGAACATACGCCCGGACCCCCTGTGCCTGAGCTCAGCCATGACGGGCCAGGCAGGGTCACCTTGACCAGGCCCAGCGAGGGGGCCACACCCCTCTCTTCACAGAACAGTCAGGGGGGCAGGTGGAACAGTTTTGGAACAGTCTCAAACAATGACTCTCTATTGCTAGACTTTGAGCTGGACTTTGATTTAAGGAGATTATACTATTCAGTTTATTGGCATTATAACAATGCACTATTAAGTGCTTACACACAATAATAAGTGATCTGTGTCAAGGCTAATGGAGGAAGGATCTGGATTGATGCACATGGTTCACCTTAATCCAACAGATTGTTGCAGTTTAGCAGTTTATCAGGTTCACCTTCGCCCCAATAGACCCTTCCAGGAGTGACGTAGGTACCAGAATGCGCACGCAGCTTGTTTGCATTCTACTAATTAATTATAATGAAGCAAGAAATAAAAAAGGTTATTTTGTCGTTTGTAGACAAAGCAGACACGTGGTTGTTGTTTACATGTTCACATACATGTTTGCCGAAGAGTAATAACTGTCAATATCTAACGTCAACCTCTCGTTTCTAAAGTTCACTTATTACTGAAGGATTTGTGGTGCTTAGAATCAGAATTGGTTTTATTGCCATTGTCGGTAACCCTAACCGTAACCCTAACCCACAATTCACAATCTAGGAACTTGCTGAACTTAGTGAAACAATACATATATTTTCCTGTTAAACTGTTGTCATCCACTGTTTTTGGTCTTTTAATGTCCAGAATAATGGTAGATTTAAGAAATATTTATTACGAGGTTGTTTGGATGAA
The DNA here is from genome assembly GCA_015082035.1 of Chaenogobius annularis. Lineage (NCBI taxonomy): Eukaryota > Metazoa > Chordata > Actinopteri > Gobiiformes > Gobiidae > Chaenogobius > Chaenogobius annularis. The sequence goes on along the minus strand of BJKM01000100.1, from coordinate 1,015,511 downwards.
TGCTAATTTCAGTGCAAATTTCTAACACTAACAATCTAAACAAAACAATTTTGTTAATGGTCATTTTTTTTTAACGAGGATCTGGTGTTTCTCGTGTGGTCAAGTGGTCGTCAGTTGCCAAAAACAACCCTGGTTTTTCATCGTTTGTGATGTTTGGAGGCTAATGCTAACTCCCCAAGAGCTAATACATGAAATGGTACCTACCAGGCTTTGGAACGCATTGATTTATTTACAAACACTGGAAAGCAGTAGCATGAGGCGCATAAGGATGAGCAAGCAGACTTGAGGTGTTCAATATTTAGGGGAAAACATAAAAGTAAAAAAAAAATCTCACATGTAAGAGCCTCCCGCATGAAGGGCAAAGGCCTATTCTACAAAGCGAAACTTCCAGACCTGAGATTGATGCTGATTGGATGGAATAAGCTGACCAATTCCTTACACAACTTAGCACTCTATGTTATTAAATTACTGCCTGTATTTCTAACTAATGTCTAATTATTATAAACGTGAACAGAGCCTTGGCTATAAACAAAGACTTTTCTTTAAAAGGTAGATTTTAAGTCAGTTTGTTGAAACTTGGCTCTGCTGATGCTTCACTTCTCCTCTGCACATGCTCAGTTAGGGCAAAACCAGCAAACATCCAAGATTCCCACAAAGGTTTATTCAGCATGGTTTGAGGCTGTGTGGTCCTTAGAGCACATGTGAAGACCTCTAAACACGCTGCTCTCTGCTCTGGTTCTAAAAGCTCCTGTGAGAGAGCGAAGCATGAACTGGCCTCTGAACATGGTCACAGACTGTGCAGCTGCAGCAAAATAAGAATCAAGCTTCACGCGCAAAAACGGGCTGATTTAGATATATTTCAGAGCAATTGTCCTGACCGCACATCACTGCTGGAAAGGTCTATACAACCATACAATAAAATACAAAGTTCATCTTTCTGCCATTATAGTTCTTTATTTTTTTATACTGAACTTCACATACAGTATAGTCTCATATTTGCCTCCGCCCTCTTGCTAGATACTTCTGCCTAAATGCTGTGCGTCTGAGACACAGATGGGCGAGGCTGCGGCCCGTGCCGTGAAGTCACAGGCAAAAGCGTTTTGATACAAATAAATCTGACATATTCCATAATGCTCCACTGACAATAGCCATGCAGAAACAGTCTCAATCTGGTGCAGCGGTTACCCTCAAATCCTCAGTCATGCTTCTCATCTCAAGTGGCGCTAAGGCCAGGCCCTCAGAGCACTTCTCAGATATTAGGCCCTGCTTGGATGGTAAATATGTTCAGACAAAATGTTGGATCTGCAAGTACAGGCAAACAATGAGATGAGAAAAAAGAAAAAAGAAATCAGTACAAAATTGTGACACTTCTTCACTGGTGGAACACTAATTAACTAATAGGCCCTATTAGTTGTACTGTTACAAATTCGGACTATAAGATGCCACTTTTTTCACACTCTTTGAACCCTGCAGCCTATACAACGATGCGGCTAATTTATAGATTTATGAGGTCTAACAGCCTCTAGGGGCGCTCTCGCTAAGTACAAGTGCAGGAGAGACACAGACAGACACAGGTAAATCAGCTCACACAACAAAATGTCAAAAACAGATATATATTAAAAAAATATAATAAATAAATGATAAACCACCACATTTCCTTGTTGAACTTTATTTGTTGTGCTGACATACTTAGCAAAACAAAGCTAGCAAGCTCGGACCTATGCATTGAAACGCAGGTCACCATTAACAGAAGTGGTCGGAGATGGTCCAAAGTGAACTGGTCTTGGGGATCAGCACCAGTTGAAAAAGGGCTATTTTGTCCTCATCATAAGGCACAAGTTATTAATGTTCAGTAATTGTGCTAATTTTTGTGGCATCTAATTCCTGTATGCACTATACAGTTTGTCTCGAACTTTTCAAACAAAGTACAAAGAAAGCTTTTGGTCTTACAAGTACCACCAGATTTGAAACCAATCTATTAGCGTGAACAAACATTTGAACGGCAGGGGGGCTCATGCACCACCAGACGAACGCTTGTGTATATCACCACTGGTACACATACTACAGTTTGAAAACCACTGCAATATGATACAGCACCTGTCAAAACCATTGCAAAAGGTCAATGCTGCTGCTTAAAACGTTCCTTAGACTATGCAGTTGCATTGATTTTGATAAAGACAACACTTCATCAATCATGCCAACCTTATATTTTCAATTTTTGTCTTATGCCAAATGTGTCCAAATAAAAATGCGACAAAAAGTGAATGAAGAGACAGACAGCTCAGCCCGCAATGGTGTGAACAGAGAGTATGCTGAAGCCCACTCAGACCACCTGCTCATCACTTCCTCTGGCAGCGCAGCGTAGTCATTGTCCACACGCCGTCCCCAGTCCTTCCCATGTCACTTGCATTCTCACAGTGTGGCTGTGTGGAGACAGGCCTCGGCATTGTACCTGCTCCTGGTCAGCCTACAGAAAACACCCACACACTCCTGCAGTCAGGCACTCATCTGAAACAAAAGCAGGAGTATGCTTTCTTAACTGAGGTGAAAAACAAATACAGAACATTTCAAATGGGCCAAGCGTTGACAAAATGGTGAAATAAGCTTTGCACCATTAGAGGCAATAGAAGGATGAGGTGTGTCACTCCACCTAACAACAGGCCTCCAGCCTGCGGCCATTCTCTGTTATTTGATATGGACCGATCATATTGGTCAGTTGCCTGCAGCGTCTCTAAGGACCTTGAGATTTATGTTTAAACATAACTTTAAACATAGTTCAGGTTGTTCTCCCCTGTGTGTGGAGAAAATTGTGACCTGATCCTGACTATATACCATGGAAAGATTGTTATGTGTTTTGTTTAATGAATATCTAATTCCCAATACTTGCTGTTAGTTTTTCCCAACCCACTCTTCCTATTTTGTCACTGCAGCACCTCCAACATGCTCTCAGTGTGAACTTTTAGAAAAGGCAGATTACCTCTTACCCAAATGTGCATGGTTTACTCTTCTATTACTGCATAAAGCTTAATGCACGTAACTATGGTTTATGTAAATACGATACAGAGAAATAAGATTAGCTATAAATCTGTCAATGAATTTGCCAAAAGTAACAACTTCTGAACATTTCAACCTCTTCCCAACCACTCTCTGTACCTCTATGATTTGTAGCTTCCGTTTGTGAATGTGCTGTTGCAGCTGAGGTAATGGCACCTGGGCTTATTGGGCACAATGCTGGTCTGAAAGTGGCCTGTTGGGCTCAGACTAATGCGCCTGCTCCACTACAGAGAACAGGTGTGCCGGTGTCAGCGAGCGCCGCCGTGTCTGCAGGCCCTGTCCATTAGCCACAATTTAGCAGGGCCATCAGAGTGCTCCAAAAGGGCCACATCAAACAAGTGTGGAGATCCAGGTGCCCGCCACAAAGCACAGCCAATCAACGACAGTCTGATGCGCGCAGAAGGGGGATGAAGATGTCCTGCTCCTCTTTTGTTCTGCAGCAGACAGTAAGATGGGATTGTTTCACATGGGTCTGGGCCATGAGAGCAGCCAGGCCAATTATCTTCAGAGATGCATATTAATATTTCACTAATGGAAACCTGATGGCACTGTTATAATAAAACCCATACAGTGGTGAGTAGAGCACTAAGCTAATATTAGCCACAAAGGCCAAGGGGCCTGTGATCTTGCGCTCTCAGACACTCACCTGCACTCACCTGAGGTTGCTAGGCTACAAAGGCATCACTTTGTGCAAACACTATTTTCATTACACATGGTTTACTGTCATGCATTTTATTCACTACAGTCTCAAAGGAATTGAACTATTACAGTGAACAAAGACATTGTTCAAAGTAAAGGAGTAGAGCCATTCAAGTGTGCTGATTGATTAGATGATCAGTGTGTGCTGTTTACATCAAAACAGAAGTTTCATCAATTTGGTGAGGAGAAGGAAGCACACTTTCCATGTTTCCCTAGTTAAGTGCATTACGACCTGGACAGATGTGATTATGAGAGTGTTAGTGCAACTTCCTTCCTCCACACACTATAGCTTAAAAGCACACTATGTAACTGAGATTTTTGTAATTTATTTATTTGCTCGGTATGGCATTAAACTTACCTGTCTTACTCCAAAAAGACCACAAAAGAGCATGCTCGTCACAGATCTGACCAGTAATTTGGCCTGGTGCTCATCTCTATGGAGATAGATACATTTAATCTCTCTTCTACCCATTCCATGCTACATTGTCTCTTGTCCAATAAATCATACAGGCAAAAAACTTATTTCAAGAAAGCCGATCCAAAAGCCGAGCCAAAACAATACGTCTCCATGGAGACAAGCAGGTGGCAGAGACTTCACCAGAACATTTACATATTGCACCTTTAAGGTTAAGACTGTATTGTCCCATATAAATTTGTCTCCTGCATTTGACCCATTCGTAAGTGCGCCAGGCAGGGGACCCACAGATCTTGAGCACTGTTAGGTCAGGACTATCTCGGGGGATTTCACCCACTGTGCATGTTTTAGGTTGATGGGGGAGGCATGAGTGCTATCCTCCACCCTGCCTCCATTCTAATGGACACTTCCCTCTCTATCCTCCCATACACAGCATGGTCTATAATGCACTTGTTCCAAACCTGGGGATGGGACCCCAATTTGGGTTCTCAAATATTTTCAGGGCATCCCAAGGGTTTAGAAAAGAGATCCAAGCTGCATTGTGTGAATTTAATGAAGGGGTGGCATGTTAATTGTCTTTATAATAATTACTGTGCTATAACATCTTTATCAACCAGAAAAGTATTCTATTTTTAGCAGTAGTAGTAGTAGTAGTAGTAGTAGTAGTAGTACTACATAGTAGTAGTAGTAGTAGTAGTAGTAGTAGTACAAGGCGGTAGCTTCTAGGAGAAGATGGGAGAAGGATGTTGGGGTTTCCAACATGTCCATGGATCAAATAGAGGTTGCTGGGAGAAAGTGGTTATGAACGATCGGTCTAATGCATATGACGATATACAAAGCTAAGCTTACAAACTGAGCAATACACACTAAGAGAAGTGTGTATTGCTCCAGTAATTATCAAACAATGGTCATGAATGTTTAGTAAATATCTGGTTGGTAGTATTTGTACTATGTAATTTAGCAGCTCTAGTATGATCTCATTCCTTCAGGAAATGTGGGGCAGGGCCCAAACAGGACAGTGGCTGTGGGACAAGAGGACATGTTGCAGTTGTGATTTATGGCCAGCCAAATGACCTGTGCTCACCTGTACAGGTGTCGTGTGGACGCGGCGCAGCACTCGAACATGACAAAGCTGCTATCTGAAGGTTGCACCCTGCCCCGCGGACGCCTTCACTAAAGTCACCAATGGACACACATTCATTCTTGTGGGAGCAGACTGTGGACAGGAGCTGTGATCCAGACACACCTGCTCACAAGCACCCAGAGTGTGCTGCACCAGGCACATTTGTCATCCCTCACAAACCTCACGAGAGCACACTTTCTTTATCTGTTTTACTGAGTGACATTTTTATGGCTCTAAATGGTGGTAGTGCTGCATTGGTCTATTGCATCCTCAGATTCAGTAGGAAAACTGATACTTCTATTTGTTGTGACCTCAAGCACTCCAAGGGCTTTCATACACTGCAGTATAAGGGCACAAGGTGAACAATGGTCACCTCACCGGGTACAATAGTACACCTGTCTGCTCCTGTCTCCTGGTGTCTTCCCCTGTCTCCGGTCTCCTGGTGTCTGCTCCCGTCTCCTGGTGTCTTCCCCTGTCTCCTGTCTCCGTCTCCTGGTGTCTGCTCCTGTCTCCTAGTGTCTGCCCCTGTCTGCCTCTGTTTCCTGGTGTCTGCCCCTCTGCCCTGTCTGCCTGTTTCCTGGTGTTTCCTGTCTGCCCTGTCTGCCCTCTGCCCTGTCTGCCTCTGTTCCTGGTGTCTGCCCCTGTCTGCCCTGTCTGCCTCTGTTCCTGTGTCTGCCCCTGCTGCCCCTGTCTGCCTCTGTTTCCTGGTGTCTGCCCCTGTCTGCCCCTGTCTCCTGGTGTCTTCCCCTGTCTCCGGTCTCCTGGTGTCTGCTCCTGTCTCCTGGTGTCTTCCCCTGTCTCCGGTCTCCTGGTGTCTGCTCCTGTCTCCTAGTGTCTGCCCCTGTCTGCCTCTGTTTCCTGGTGTCTGCCCCTGTCTGCCCCTGTCTGCCTCTGTTTCCTGGTGTCTGCCCCTGTCTGCCCCTGTCTGCCTCTGTTTCCTGGTGTCTGCCCCTGTCTGCCCCTGTCTCTTGGTGTCTTCCCCTGTCTCCGGTCTCCTGGTGTCTGCTCCTGTCTCTTGGTGTCTGCTCCTGTCTCTTGGTGTCTGCCCCTGTCTGCCCCTGTCTCCTGGTGTCTTCCCCTGTCTCCGGTCTCCTGGTGTCTGCTCCTGTCTCCTGGTGTTGTCTGCTCCGGTCTCCTGGTGTCAACTCCTGTCTCCTTGTTTCTGCCCCTGTCATCTGGTCTCTGCCCATGTCTTCTGGTGTCTGGTCCTGTCGCCTAGTGTCTGCCTCTGTTTCCTGGTGTCTGCTGGTGTCTGCTCCTGTCTCCTGGGGTTGCTCCTGTCTCCTTGTGTGTGCTGTGTCTGCCCATGTCTGCTGGTGTCTGGTCCTGTCTGCTGGTGTCTGCTCCTATCTCCTGGTGTCACCTGGTGTTTGCTCCTGTCTTCTCCTCTGAACTAAACTTAGCAATGCTGCTCTTTCTGCTCCATATGCCGCTTGGTGCTCTCTTCTCATCCAGACGTTGGGAGCTTGATTAAGCCTGACTTGTCACCAAATTGCACACACTACATTTACATGCACTCCCAGGCTCTCCAGCTGTTACAGATTTGTTACAAAGAATAAATGTTGAAGCAGAAGTGTGAGCAGGTCCTGGCTGCAGCACCACCACAGCCAGAATGACTATAATGTCAAAATAAAAACACAACTGAGCTAACTGTAAAAAGCAATATGCATGTTTGTTTTTGTACAATATACCCATTTTAGAATATGAGGATAAACCTTCATAAGCACAAATAATGAATGTTTATGTGCACATGTGGTGGTGGTGATCATCATCATAACATGTTGAAGAACAGTAATTTCTTTCAGGAAGACTCATTTCTATATATTGTCCCATTTATCTAGACTGCATAGGTCTATGTACTTGTCATCAGTTGCAATAGTTAGGGCAATGAGGGTCCACTGGTTCAACAGTATAATGCAGTGAGGACCTGACAGACTCAGGCCTGTACTCTTCAGACCTCCCCTCTGTCCCATAATGCAGTGCACGTCCACAGTTTCTGTCAATGGCAGCTCCTCATCTCACCCCTCCTCCCCCTCCCCCGCTCTGTGATAGGTTAATCCCTGTATCACACTTCAGCACCAGTTCAGTAAGCGGCTTAAAAGGACACATTAGACGGTGACAATGACCCGCTAATGGTGTTACATTTCTCTGCAGCATTAGCAGCTATCTTTGTCACCTTTATCTTCTAATGAGATCTGTCAAATAAGGAGGAGTCCATGCCACAGCCAAGGACGCTGATATTCCACAGTATACGTGACCTAGAACGGTACATGAAGCGGCTGTTTTCTCTCAGGCAGCAGAGTGGGCAGCCTCCTGGGGTCCTGGGACAGCCACACTCTGAGTGATGGATGAGTGCAGCTTCCCATGGGCGTTTTACTACATTTCCTCAAGCAATGTCCCCTGTAACAAATGTGCCATATTTCATAATCAGGCTTTTACTGTGGAAGGTCCAAAGAGTCATTTGGTCCCGACTATGTTCATAATGATTTAGCTCCCCTCTGAGCCTGGACCACACACCCGCACAGAAATACATACTTTTGCACATATTATTATGTGTTTGCATAGTTTCAAGAAGGTTATCTTTCTAAACTTTTATGAGCTATATGTTTTTACAAGGATTCCTATCAAAGGAAACATTTCACCTTGCTCTTCTGAGCTTGTTAAAAAGTAAACGTACAACTTCAGTGTACAATCTACATTTTGCATAATGTCTAACAACTGGAACAGTTTACAGCTAGTATAATAGCCCGTAGTGTAAATCATAGAGTGCAAATGAGCAGGTTATGTTTTGTACTTTTAGTGTACAAAGAGTTTTTTTTAACAGCTTTTGGATTACTATAATCATATAAATTACAACTGTACTTATTTTCAATGCATCATAACATGTTTTTGCCACATTTACAGATGCCCTTGTACTGTGAGCAAATCTTTTGTATAATAATCCCATTTGACACATCTTTAAATGTATATCCTCCGTCGATTAGCGTTGGATAGTTGCTTACATGGTGTCTGGCAAAGACAGATAAAGGTCATGAGGTGACACCAGCAGCTCTGAGAAGCTCGAGAAGCATTTTGACTAATATATATGTAGGGTCTACATAACTCTATATGTGTCTTGCTTGAAGGGAGTTTGTATGGAGTTAAAAATAATATTAGCTGACATCAATTTGAACACTGTCATGTATGGACTTTAAAAACAGAGGCACTTCATAGAGGCCCATATGAGGCTTGTTTTGACTGGCTCTGATACCTTGACTGATTCGCCTTCAGGCTCTTAATGGCGGAGTGCGTTTCTATTCTCCGGGCATGGCTTCGGATTGGTCTGCTACATTTTGCATTGATTATTTGTCCCACATTCTCATGAAGGACAGCGACATTACACACTTGTGTTTTCAGGAAAGATTCTTTATAAGCAAAGGACTACATAAGTGTTTTGTGATTGAACCGGGTGTCTAATGAAAACAAATACACAAGGATACAAGGCAAATGGTGTCAGCTTTTACATACACTCTTATTTACAGCAACAACAACATCAACAAAATAAAAAACAATAAATGCATGTGGATTAAATCCAGTTCAGAAGGTATGGAGCCACGTTACAGTCATTCTATAAAGGAAAACGTTTGCACAAACTCTAATGTTGTGTCCTCTGCTATTTCTACAGTTTATGAGCCTTATAGGCAATGAAGTCTGGTGCAGTCTGACTGCTCTGACTTGCTCCGACAGTCATAAATATCCAACAAGGCTAAATCAGGCCTTATTCAATCATTCTCGCTGCCGTGTATAGCTCTTCCTTCGCTAAAGTGTCCCTGTAGTCGAAAAGATCTAAACACCGTAGGGAGGTGTACTTCGCGGGCAGCCTCGGTACGGTTCAATTTAGGGCTATGGAAACACTTTGTGCTCAATAATAAACCCATAGAAACCGAGCAGTATATAAAAAGTCAAACAATATCCAAACCCATGGCCAAAGGGGGAAACTGACAGGCAGATTTGGTGAGCCAGCAGACAATTAATCTTGATGAGAGAGGGGGGGGACAGTGGGGGGAACACATCCATAACCAGGGGCTGCTTACCCTCAAGGTTAGCTGCTGTAAACACGAGCACTTTATTCAAATAGAGGCAGTGGGCGCGCTGTGCAGGACAGTCCCCCAGCAGCGAGGGGGGCACGACCTTTACATTGCACGCTTGACACACCTCACATGCACCCAACCAGAACTCATGCATATGTATTTGGCACAATGGAGAACAAAAGAAACTAAGAGAGGTGCAGCGGAATACACCAGTGGGGTTTGGGTGAATGTGTGTACGCTTTATAATAAAGGAAATATAATGCTAAACATTTTTGAACCTTTTAGCTTTTTAGTTTTGATCCTGTGTCCTCACTAAACAATGTTATGCTCACATCTGTAGTCCTAGTTTGTAGTTCTGTAGTCCTACTTCACTGCTAAAAATGCCAGCCACTTACAGAAGTGTCAGCACACTGTTATTGATTAAGCTCTTTTGTGTTTTTAAAGTCCATATGTCTTTACCAGACTTGTTCTGATCATATATCGTTTTAATACCTCCACGGTACAATTTAGCCATTTTGACTCGAAATTTGAAATGTGTGCTCATTTGCAAGATGTAGTCGACATCTCAATTAGGTCTCTATAAAATTATTGTCCATTTAATTTAGATTGAAAGAAAGTGAATTTACTCATTCTTCAGACAAACCTCTCAAACAATTCAGACGAATCATAAAATATCTTTACTAAATTTGCGGAAACATAACTTTAAAGAAGATGTCCTGTGTGGGGTGGGACATAATATTAGAATTCATTTTTCAGAACTTTGTGTTTCCCCCATGAGCAGCCCCAGTGCTCTGCTGTGTGGGGGTGCAAATTGAATTACTCTCCAGTTAAAGCAATTTTCTTTGGAATTCAATTGTTGTGGAACGATGCAGGTGAGCTCCCCGCGGATGTCTGTGTCACCTCAGGAAGAAAGCACCTACAAACAGCAGCCTTTACCAAGCAAGTCGAGCCCGAATGCAATTAATATGCAAATGCACAGGGAGACTTAATGGGTTGCCTTAGCTAACATGGTGCTCTGGGAGATAAGGTTGTTTTCAAGTTACCCCTCGCCCCTCCTCCGCCTGTCCACGGTTACCGCCTTAGGGAGCAGAGAGGCAGTGTGGTGGCAGTGTGATGGATCAGAGCAAAGGGAGGGGCACGCCGAGGCCAGACGGAGCATGTTCCAAACAAACTCCCTTCAAACAGCTTCGTCCCCTGACTGAAAACATGCATGGCAATGCGAAGGAGCCAGGGCAGAGAGGAAGAGTTGAGGGCAGGGAGGACGAGCTAAAGATATGAGGATGGGCAGAGAAAAGGCGAGGGCAGAAAGGAGGGGCTATGGGAAGGGAGGAGGAGCTAAAGATAGAGGGGGCGAGGGAAGAAGGGCAGGACAATGGGAAGAGAGGAGGAGGCGAGGGACTATGAAAGAGAGGAGGAAACAAGGGCAGAGAGGAGGGGCTATGGGAGGAGTGGGAAGAAGGCAGGGAAAAGGATCTACGGGATAAGAGAGTGAAGTGAGACTGCACTCTTCAGAACCGCACTGAGATGCCCCGCACCGAGATGCCCCGCACACGAGATGCCCGCACCGACCGAATGCCGCACCGAGATGCCCCCGCACGAGATGCCCCGCACCCGAGATGCCCCGCACCGACATGCCCAGACTGAATGCCCCGTACTGAGATGCCCCCCGCACTGAGATGCCCCGCACTGAGATATCCCACCAAAAATGTTGGTTCTTTTCAAAGACAATACGTTTATGGATGTAATGACCTTGTTTACATATTTTGGCTGCTATCTACAAGACATCTTCAGAAACTGTCACAGGCCTTTGTGACTTGTCATTCGGCTATTGTAACTTCCTGAGCCGTGGTCAGTCAGACAGACCTGGCAGGTCACTCAGGTGGTCTCTGGAGTAGCGTGTGTCTGAAAACAACATATTCAAATGCTGAATTAGAAGTGGCTATTTAAATCAGAAATCTAAGCAAATACAGCATCAATCGCAAACAACGGAGCTTTCCTCTATCACACACGCAAAGTGACGATTAGTTTTCCCCAAAATCCTAATTTCTTATTTATTTTATTTTGAGCTGTAAAGCAGCAGCAGCACATCCAGAATGCTGCTTCTCAGGTCCTGACTAGAACCAGGAAGTACGATCACATTAGTCCTGTGCTCAGGTCTCTGCACTGGCTCCCTGTGGCTCAGAGAATGGACTTTAAAGCAGCTCTGCTTGTATACAAGTCTCTCCATGGCCTAGCACCAAAGTACATCTCGGACATGTTAGTGCCATATGAACCATCTCGGACTCTGAGGACCTCAGGGACCGGCCTCCTGCTGGTGCCCAGAGTCAGGACTAAATATGGGGAATCTGCGTTTTTCAGTTTTATGCAGCTAAAATCTGGAACAGTCTTCCTGAGGATGTGAGACAGGCCGCTACTCTGGCAATGTTCAAATCCAAGCTAAAAACGGTTTGGTTTAGTAGTGCATATGACTGAAAGGATTCTATTTGCAATCTTTTCTTTTCTTATCTTAAACTCTTTTGTGATTTCTTTGTGAAACTTGCCTTGCCTATAACCCTCAGACCAAAATTGTTATCAAGACTTATAAATCAGAACTTTCAAGGGGAATAATATCTATTAATTATATTAATGCATATAATCTGGACAGCTACTGGACTAAACATATTGAAAGCATATGGGAAAGACGAAGGGTAGAAAAATATATGCACATCTCAATTGAGGACCACCAAAGCAGGGGATTTTGCTATAAAAAAAATGTTCGCATTTTTTCACAACACCATGTCAAAGTGCCCATTATTCGCAAGGAAATGCTCACTGTTGGAGAAACTGTGACAGCCAGGAGGCAAACCACTATCACATGTTTTGGGCTTGTCCTGTTCCAAAATATTTGACTGAAATTAACAATGCACTGCAGACTCTTTCTGACATTGCCATCCCACTCAGTTTCTACTATGTACTTGGGCATCAAAACTCCTGCCATGGACACAATAAATGTAAACCTTTGTAACATGCTTTTGGCGGCAGGAAAAAAAAAAAAGGCCATCACAAAGAGTTGGCTGACACAAGCCAAACCAATGATCAAAGACTGGACTGATATGGTAACAGACATTAGACAAATTGAAAAAACAACATTTGGACTTAATTTGAAAATGGACAAATCTGACAGAGTTTGGACCAAGTGGGACTGTGCTTTAATTGAGTTCACTTTGGTGTTTAGTGCTACTTGTATTGTTATTATTTTGGTTTCGCTCTCTGGTCGCATTCTGTATTGTTCTGTGTTCTTAAAAGAATAAAGAATAGAAAAAGTTATAGTGTTACTGTTTATAGTCTTTACTTTAAAAAACGTGCGTATATTTGCATTTATTTATTTATTTATTTTTCTTTTTTACTGTTATACTAAAGGTTGAAGCAAACATAGCTGGACTTACTTTGTATGAACATCCAACAGTTTCACTCCCAAACAGGAAGCTTCTTTACTGTTTTATATAGATATACATTCATTAATGTAGGACCAGGGGTGTCCAAACTTTTTTCACTGAGGGCCGCATTTTGAAACTCATACGGGCCACCGACAACCAGACATAGTTTGATGGTCCTCCACATGTTTAATAAGACTAGGAACATTAATATTAGGTTGGTATAACATCAAAATGCTTGAATGTTTCCAATTTTACTGTAAAAAGTACTACTTTTTGTTGTTTGGGCCAACTTAGCAGGAAGCCTGAGGGCCAACCAAATTTGGTCTGAGGGCCGCATTTGGTAAGCCCTTAGTTTGGACACCATTGTAGGGTGAGACAAATCCTTTTTGATAAAATATCATGACATATTTTTTCAGAATTCTTTCCAAACATGTGCTTTTGTGGTCCTCCATTGAGAGGCACCGGTTTATATGTTCCCATATCCTTCATCTGTCAAAACAAAATGATCTTATCTTTCTCTTATACTTTTATTATATTTATTAGAATGGCTGTCTAATGGTGTTAAAGCATTTAGATAATTTAGATTTTATTTATGTGCCTTAATAAAGATTTCAGTCAGAGGGTTACAACAGTCACTGTTGCTTCGTTTAATTTTTTTGTTGTGATAACTCTTTATGTGTTAGTACCTGTTAAAGTCTTGTTTATCTAAGTCAAAGGATTCTTTTAAATTATCAAAACTTTTAATTTTATATTATTATAAAATCTGGTTACATTTTAAAAAATAAAAAAAAAGTATATCTTTTGTTATCCAGACCTTAAATCTGCTTTTTTAGTGTAAGACCTTGATCATAAGAGTTTAAGGTTTTTCATCTTTTTAATTTTAAAAAAAAAAAAATCCGTATTTCTCCTAAACTAGACCGAAGTACAGCAGTCTGTGCCTCCATGTTTGTTTTGGTTCGGCTTGTTTTGACTTCCGCCTAAACCACAAAGTTGCTCTTGTGATTGGTTCCAGTCCCACATGTTGGCCCTAAATGCCATGTGATTGGCCCGTTAAACAAATGGCGCGGACTGCAAATGAATCAGCGAGCTAGATGGATTCTCAAGAGTTTGTGAACTCACAAAAATTCAAGAATGAATCTTTCTGGCAAGGTTAATGAGGACCAGGAGTGTCAGGGTAAAGCAGTTAAGCCAATTCCATATATTGTGTTTTTTATTTATTAAATATGATTTTAAAGGGTTCTCTGAGACACATGAGAATCACTCACTAACCAAAAAGCAGAAGAGGACAGGACATGTGAGTGTGGGACATGTGAGTGTGGGACATGTGAGTGTGGGACATGTGAGCGTGGGACATGTGAGCGTGGGACATGTGAGCGTGGGACATGTGAGCGTGGGACATGTGAGCGTGGGACATGTGAGCGTGACATGGACATGTGAGCGTGACATGGACATGTGAGCGTGGGCGTGGGACATGTCGATGCAGTACTTACGAGTGCAGCGTCCGGGTCTGCATATTCATACTGTTGGAGTGAAGGGGCAGAGAGGAGGACCAGAGAGTAGATCTTAGAGCTATGGCGGGCGGACTGGTGAGGTCATCTCCCTCTTTACCCTAGCGCTGTCACAGAGGAGTGAGTGGCAGATGGGATGTGGTTCCTCTGTTTAATCAGTTCCAAATGTGGCTTTATCTTGTGGAATATGAAACCATCTGCGGCACGTAGGTGTGAGGCTGGAGAGAGCCGCGCCAAGCTGCTGGAACCGAGCCTTCACACATCTCCAACGTCTCTGACTTTAGCATTGATTTTGTGTTCTCAAAATGGATTATATTAAATGTAGCCTTTTCCAGTCAGATATGTCTCTGCTGCAACTCTGATAAAGTCCAAACAAGAAGTCATCAGCATCATGTCTAAAGATTGTGGTTAATCTTATGCTAATATGGACATTCAAGTATCCGCGTTTTAAGTTCTTTATTTTTTATTTATTGGAATTTTTTGTTTTAAATTACCATAAAATATTGCTTGTGGCATACTTTGCTTGTACATTTTGTTTTTGATTGAGGGCACACTCATTCTTGCCATCAGATTATTAAAGTTATCTATTTTTTAATTGGAGTTTCCACTGGTAGCGAAGGCATCATGTGAGTGGGAGGAGACAGAACACACTGCACCTATAAGAAATGTGTAGTCACTGAACAGATCTGCCCCTCAGACACATGGAACGTTCTGTGCTTTTCTCAGTTTTGGAACAATTGAGAGGTTGGAAAAAAGAATGAGTAGACAGACTGAGCCAGCTCTGGATTACGATCCATGCCAACTACACGTGGTGAGCAAACTGTTCTGATCCCTCCCCGGCCAATCACCAGCCGCTTTTGGCCATGCACTGGTAAATATTAATTGTCAAACATTAATGTCTGATTTTGTAATGTCATCACAAATGTTTGAAATATTTTAGCGGATAATTTACCAGAAATAATACTGCGGTGACAGCTTTGTTGTAACATTTTGCCTGTCTGAATTGTCAGATACCACCCCTGATTATGTGAGTGAGTGAATAAAGTTTTGGTTTAAAATAATAAGTACTTATTATGTCAAAGTCGGATCAAGAAATGTGCGAGGAGAGTATGGGAAGATTCACCACACCATGCCATGGATGACACAACAGTGCGGACTGTGACAAACTGTGATGCGCAGTAGGACTTCCGTTGCACACTGGACCTGAGGTCACCTGCACACACATTTGGAAGCAGGAGCCACAGCCACTTCTGACCCCACTCATCCAGAGACACACCTCTACATCACAACATGCGGTTGTCTTCCTTTTGGGTAAGAATGATAAGTATTTTATGAAATTCCAGGGTTTTCATAAGTGCAAATAGAATTGGTATAAGCTTCTAATAGATCAACAAAGAGCATAATTATCCTGGATGAAGGTCTGATTTGGGCACATCCACAGTACGATGGATTCCTCATCCCGGTTTTCCTTTCTCCTCTCTCTCTCCTCAGTCTCCTCTCTCTTCTGTCTCCTCTGTTTCCTGTCTCCTCTTTCTCCTCTGCCTCCTGTCCTCTGTTTCCTCTGTCTCCTTTCTCCTCTGTCTCCTTGTCTCCTCGTCTCATCGGTCTCCCCTCTTCTGTCTCCTCCTCTCTCCTCTGTCACCCCCTCCTTCCCCCTGTCTCCTCTGTCCCCCTCCTCTTCTACCATTTGGGGGGTGCAGTCGGAGCTGCTGCTGTGGCGGCAGGCTGTGGCCGCAGCAGTCGGAGGAAACAAAAGCAGAGTGATTTATGGCCTTGCAGTGGGAGCATAAATCACAGCTCCTGCACTGCGCCTTTAAACGCCCCGCGTCCTGACAGCATTTACCTTTATAAATGACTGGGCTGCACCTCCCACAGAGCCACAAACCAGGACTCTGAGCCCCGCCTCTGCCTCCACTGATTCACAGTCACCATAATGTGTTTTAACAGGCACCTTTCATCACATGACTCCCATACTATCACTATTTTATAACACTATCACATGACAAATTCAGTTCTAATTCTTATAGTTCAAAAAATGTCAGCACAATCCGGTGATAACTAAGAAACCATTAAATGTGCTGTACCTGATTTTACTGCCCTAAAAATGTGAAAAACAGAACTAGTTCATTTTAAACTGTTTGCAACGGTGACTCGTTCACTTACCTAATGCCTTCTGAGCATCATCGTCACGGCGATGACGTTGGCACTTTCCACAACTTAGTGATGCTTTTCTTTGCACTCTTCTCATTTATGTCTTGAACTATTTGACGGATAGCCTGAAAATTTAACATTTAAATTAAGATTTAGTGATTTCTGCCATGTCTTTGTGATTTTAATGCATTTGTTCCTGTTGTGTGAAGCACTTTGAATTGCCTTGTGTACGAATTGTGCTCTACAAATAAACTTGCCTTGCCTTGCCGTTGAGGCCAGAGCAGAGTTTTACCATCACGGTAAGCAAACAACAACTAGCATGCTGAGACACAAATGCAAAGAGCGCACAATGAGCTCTTCTTAAGCCAAATAGATGTTTTTACAATCTATCTGTCTACTGGAGTAAAACAGATATGACTTTATTACAAGAAAAGACATCAGGTACAACCCTATTAACATAGTGATATATCAGCAATGCAATGTATAATACAGAAAACTAAATTACATACTTTTTGCAAGTTAGTACAAACATATGCAATTCGTTTCTAGAGACTGTACTGTGATGGACAAGCGTTCCTCAATTACCTAAAACACATTATTTCCTGACTTCCTGCCCTTTATCACATCCTTAAGACAAATTTGCAACAAGGCTTGAAACTCGTTTTTTATCAGTTGGTTGTTTACTGATAGGAGAAACTTGAACCTTGAACACAATCTCTGCTCTGGATATACCTACAGCTTGGTGGTCTCATATATCCATGCATTAGTGCTTCATTTAGTCCCAAATCCATCTGTTAAATCCTTCTGCACTTGATCTTCTCCCTCTAGCGCGCTGTTCTCATATACTTCCAACTTTCTGGTGGCAGAGAATGAAAAAGAAAGAACCGGACAGACGAGATGAATAGAAACGCAGCCAGTCTTTCGGCGCAGTTTGAATGTGACAGTTGTTCTTTGTATTTGCGTTGGACGAGCTACAGTGGAAAGCAGAGATGCCCTGCAAATGTGAGCCTGTCTCCTGCCAGCACGCCACTTGTTCTACTGTAACTGAGCGCAAAAATAAATACACCGCCACTCACAGCAAAGAGCAAATCCAAACCTATCTCCACACTGAGTTTACTTTGAGAACTTGCAGGACAATATTTTGGATTTGTGTGGCTGGCATAGAGTGCAGAATTGAACTGTTACACATGCAGTTAAGATCAACAGGAGTTACATCTTGGCCGACCTGAAGCGTGGTGATTGGATCCCTGCTCCTCGTTTTTTCACACTGCCGTTGTGTCCTTGGGCAACGCGCGTCATCCAACTCGCCTTTATGAATGCGCTTCAGCAAACAAGGAGCTGCAGGACTTGCCCGAGGCTGTATCTGCACCAAAGCAAGTTTGCAAAGGATCAATAAACTGTCGTCAAACACAGGACACAGAGCTACATGAATAAACATGTTGTGCCTGATTCCAATAAATAACTGAAAGAACTTAAGTAGGCCCTGAGAAACACTGAGAAGGAGTCCACGTCACAGTCACTAGTGGCACATGCACCACAGTTTGAGAACCAACCAGTTTGTATTCGTGTTTTTGGTGACGGTTTGGTGCAGAATGGCAGCCATGTTTGGGGCAGTTGCGGTTACAGAAGCTTAATACTACCAAGTGTTGCTGAACTGAGTGAGATTACGTAAAGCCCTTTGAGAAGCCTGTCAGGAATGTTAAATATTAAACAAGTAATTTTCACTATTATAAGTGAACGGGAAGGGCGTGGGTTTAAGGTAAAAGTGTCTTCATTTGTCCCACATTGAGGAAGGTGGTGTTGCAGGAGACCAGAAACATGCAATAAAAAAATAGGCTTAAATCTAACGCACTGTTCAGGTTGAAAAAAAAACCTCAAATGTGCATTAAGTGGCTGTGACCATGGTTGTGTAGAGTGCAGCATATGGACAGAATACATAGTAGGTAAATAGCAGTAAAGAATATACATCATGTTTTATTTGGGTAATTATTGGCCCCTAAACATGCTTTTTGTCACCTTGTCATTTTTATTTCATGTTTTAGAATGTAATGTAATGCTTATATTTAATAAACACTCTATAAAAGCAAAAGGTTTACAACTAAACAATCAGATTTGTGTTAGAGATGCCTCTGCTGAGAGTAACAGGCATGTGAAAAAACAAAGCAAGTAGCAAAGAGACCGCCAGCCTTCTAATACTCGAGTCCAGTGATGATTTATAGACTTAAAAACGTCTTAATTGACTTTGGGATTCTACCTGTTATGGAACTATCTGGGGTAAATTGAAACTGAGTGCTCAGAGAGAGAGGATCTGGAGCATAAGACTACTGAAAGAAGCGTGAATGATGCAGAATACAACTCGTGGCATATGTATGTTTTTCTTGAGGGAACGTTATAACATTAAAAGCAAAATTTGCATTTGTCCCCTTTGAAGCAAGACAGAGGGAATCGAGGGATTTCGTAGTAAAAGTGTAAATAGCCTTCGGTTATAATTTAAAGAAGACATATTCTGCTTTTGTCTATGAGACACATGTGGATCACTATTTTACATATTAGACATTATTTTTATAAGGGAAAAAAGTAAGAACAAAGTCAATCAGTGTCTCGTTCCGGGATGCTTTGACATATTGACAGACTTAAGAACAATCAGAGAGGCAGCTGATGAAGGGAGCGGACGCAATGTAAAAGGGATGAAAATATATCTCTTTGAAGAAAAGGGCACGGCTCTCTTTAATGAGAGATTTTGCCTTGAGAGTCAGACTGGAGCACACTTTGACCTGTGGCATGTCCAAGTGCTGAGGGAGTATCAGAAGACTTCTAAAGCAGAGAGGACAGCCCCATAAATTATAGTGCATAGATCATATCACTGCAACTGCACCCATGGGTCACGTCAAGGCCAAGTTCTCAACAGCGTATGTACAACCTATCACAGAAGCTGAATGAGACTATGGTTCTAATCTGGGGAGATCACCCAAAATTAGAATGTTTTTCAGCTATTTCAGAAATAAAAACACACTCATTGAATACATGTAAGGTAGATATGTTTAATACCATACAGTGGAACATTAATTTGAGAAAATACCGTGAATGTTGTTTGGAAGAAATACAAAATTTGAATTTCGAGTGTATGGGTTTTTTTGTAATTCTTTTATTGTGTTCATCATATGAAAATGAAAAAGAGTTATGTTTTAAACTTTCAAATAAGGGTATACAGTGATATTTCTGCACTTTTCTGATTGATTTTTAAATTTAGATTAAACCTCAACTAATACATTTAAAGACATTTTATAACACACTTTGTGTGTTGGATTGACATAATATTGTCTGAATATTGTCAGGATATTCCATACAATATCCCTAATAACCCTAATAAGGATATTTAACATTTATTACTATTTTTTAAGGAAAGTTATTAAATAATACGTTTATAGAGATGCAAAGTAAAACTCTTCACCCATTGTCAGAAAAAATGTGCTTGAGACACTAATAGAATATTCTAATAGCAGTCAAATTGTGAATAATCCAGGTATTATTAAGGTATTTAAAACCTGATATTTTATTTAAACTGAAGACAATAATGATGATGAAAAATAAATTCAAACTAGTGCTGAAATGATAATAGTTTTTGTGCCGTTCACGGCTCCACAACATCACAATACTTGGACAATACCTGTGTTTACAATTCTCTCCTTGCTCTTCATCGCACCTGTTCAGCCTCCAGCCTTTACAGCCCGGTGTATACATTATGTGGCTCAACACAACGGCCCCACATTTATATAAATAAATACAAACACTGGCGCAGAGCACGGCCCCCTCCCTCCTCGCTCCCGTAATGAGGGGCTACCTGTAATTACAAGCAGCTGCTGTCTTCCCTGACGAACGCTAATTGCCAATAATGATTTTGGAGAGCAGGAAGAATGTGCCTGGCTCTTGCTGTAGGGACAGAACTCAGGAGCCGCGAGTCGGTTCGGAGTTGTAGACGGGAGCAGACAGGGGCAGACAGGAGCAGACATGGAGCAGACAGGAGCAGGCAGGAGCAGACAGGAGAAGACAGGAGCAGACAGGAGCAGACAGGAGAAGACATGGAGCAGGCAGGAGCAGACAACAGGAGCAGACATGGAGCAGACAGAAGGCAGGCAGCAGACGAGAAGCAGACATGGAGCAGACAGGACCAGACAGGGCAGCAGAGCAGGAGCAGACAGAAACAGGAGCAGACTGGAGCAGACAGGAGCAGACAAACAGGAGCAGACATGGAGCAGACAGGAGCAGCAGGAGCAGACAGGAGCAGACAGGAGCAGACAGGAGCCAGGACAGGAGCAGACAGGAGCAGACAGGAGCAGGCAGGAGCAGACCAGGAGCAGACAGGAGCAGACAGGAGCAGACAGGAGAACGACATGGAGCAGGCAGGAGCAGACAACAGGAGCAGACATGGAGCAGACAGGAGCAGACAACAGGAGCAGACATGAGCAGACAGGAGCAGGCAGGAGCAGACAGGGCAGGACATGAGAGCAGGACAGGAGCAGACAGGAGCAGACAGGAGCAGACAGGAGGCAGGCAGGAGCAGACAGGAGCAGACATGGAGCAGACAGGAGCAGACAGGAGCAGACAGGAGCAGACATGGAGCAGACAGGAGCAGGCAGGAGCAGACAGGAGCAGACATGGAGGCAGACAAGGAGCAGACAGGAGCAGACAGGAGAAGACATGGCACAGACAGGAGCAGACCAGAGAGCAGACAGGAGCAGACAGGAGCAGAAACAGGAGCAGACAGGAGCAGACAGGAGCAGACATGGAGCAGACAGGAGCAGACAGGAGCAGACAGGAGCAGACAAGGCAGCAGACAGGAGCAGACAGAGAGCAGACAGGAGCAGACAGGAGCAGACAGGAGCAGACAGGAGCAAGACAGAGAGAGACCATGGCACAGACGAGAGCAGAACAGAGCAGACAGAGCAGACAGAGCAGACATGGAGCAGACAGGAGCAGACAGGAGCAGACAGAGCAGACAGGAAGAGACAGGAGAAGACAGGAGCAGACATGAGCAGACATAAGCAGACAGGAGCAACAGGAGCAGACAGGAGCAGGCAGGAGCAGGCAGGAGCAGACGTGGAGCAGACAGGAGCAGACAGGAGCGAGACAGGAGCAGACGTGGAGCAGACAGGAGCAGACAGGAGCAGACAGGAGCAGACATAGAGCAGACAGGAGCAGACAGGAGCAGACAGGAGCAGGCAGAGCAGACATAGAGCAGACAGGAGCAGACAGGACAACAGGAGCAGCAGGAGCAGCAGGAGCAGACAGGAGCAGACATGCAGCAGACATGGAGCAGGCAGGAGCAGGCAGGAACAGGCAGGAGCAGACAGGAGCAGACAGGAGCAGACATGGAGCAGACAGGAGCAGACAGGAGCACAGGAGCAGACATGGAGCAGACAGGAGCAGACAGGAGCAGACAGAGAAGACAGGAGCAGCAGGAGCAGACAGGGCAGACAGAGCAGACATGGAGCAGACATGGAGCAGGCAGGAGCAGCAGGAACAGGAGCAGGCAGGAGCAGACAGGAGCAGACAGGAGCAGACAGAGCAGACAGGAGCAGACAGGAGCAGACAGGAGCAGACAGGAGCAGACATGAGCAGACATGGCACAGACAGGAGCAGGCAGGAGCAGGCAGAGCAGACAGGAGCAGACAGGAGCAGACATGGAGCAGGCAGGAGAGCAGGAGCAGACAAGGAGAGCAGGCAGGAGCAGACAGGAGCAGGCAGGAGCAGACAGGAGCAGACATTGGAGCAGACAGGAGCAGGCAGGAGCAGACGTGAGCAGAACAGAGGAGCAGCATTCTGCTGCAGGAACCAGGCAGCTCCACACACCCTGTTGGGCAAGAGGGCAGAGGGTTCAAGGTTATCTGTGTTTGTTATTTGCTTTTGTAGGTCAGTGATTCCTTTTGATTCACACAATTTTGAGATGTTTCATATTTGTTTATGGATAATGCACTGGATTTGTAATCTTTTTTTCTTTCCCCACTGTTCAATTCAACTTATTTTTGGACAGTCCAATATTACAATGCAGTCGCTTCACAGGGCTTCACAGGGCTTCACAGCAATAGTTGATTTGACCAAAAGAACATTTCAATTTTATTACATTAATTAAGGATATAAAAGACGCAGAAATAAGTATAAAATGTAATATATGAACGACACTGTACATTAACCCCGCCCCCCCTGTGGTTGGATACTGTGGTTGGATACTGTGGTTGGATACTGTGGTTGGATACTGTGGTTGGATACTGTGGTTGGATACTGTGGTTGGATACTGTGGTTGGCGGGAAGCAGCCCATTTCCAGGTGATTTGGGGCTGTCCTGTTGCTGCTCGGAAATATTGGACCGAAATCAACAAAGAGCTGTAGACAGTATTTGACATTGCTGTTCCATTTTATTTTGGACCTTTGTATTTGGGCCTTAGAGCTCCTGCCATGGACACAATCGATGGATACCTTTGGAGCATACATTTGGCAGCAGGAACAAATGGGTGTGCCTTGATTTTGTTTTGTTGTACATTGCTCTCTGGTCGTGTTCTTGAGTGTTTTTGAAAATGTTGATATATATACACACATACACACTTTACTTTACTTATTAACTTAATGAATCACAGCTTTTACATGCAATTTGCGTGATATTACATGTGATACACAGAGCCACCACTATCACACATATTTGGACATGGTTTAGTCCTGCACAGACGCAAAACAAAAATGTAACAAAGAATAAATACACTTTAAGACTGAAGTGCTTCTTTCTTTTTCTTTTCTAAAACATCTTCAACAAAGTGGTGTCCATGGCAGCACAGAGGCAGGAGACGGAGACGAGCCTGAGCCACACGCGTAATTAAAAGACAATGATGTGGCTAATGGATGAGGCCTGGAGTTTGGCTGTGCGCTGTAATGGAGGCATGGTCTGTGGAACCAGACCCAAATCACAGTGTTACACCCAAATTCATACGTTTCAAGTTCAGACGTAATAATAGAAACGATAAAATAAAATGTGGAATGCTAAACCTGATCATTTTCAATAGTGACTAACTAAATCATTAAATCTAATAGTGATTGTGTTGCGTAGAATGTTCCACCGTATGGGATTAAATATATATTATCTCCATTGAGACAAGCTGGTCAGTTACAGGTCAGATCTGTGTCGAGACGATCCTGCTCATATGAACGATGCGTGTTTTCAAGGTATTTTGGGGAAAAGATAATATGAAATAAATGCTATATAGGTTTAATGCCAAACTGTGGAACATTCCAGGAAACAATAAAAGTAGTATAGCATTTGCATCTTCCAAAACCCCAAAGCCAATACTTCACTTGAAACAAAATCATATAGGTTGAAGTTCTGGTGTGTAAAATACTACTACTCTATACTCATAATAAACAGTGATGAAAGAAGAACAAAAGTAGAAGTACGCTACATTTTATTTGTAATTATTTTTCACTACATATATAGTATATCTGTACTTTCTACTTTCTACGCTCATGATGCTTGTGTGAAGGTTTTGAGTTCCAACCCCAGCTTTGAGCAAACAAAGTTTTATTCACAAAATTCCTCCCAAAAAATGTCAGCTCAATGGGCCTGTGGTAATTAGAATTTTACTTCCGTGAAATAGCAGTTTGTGAAGAAAGTTTGAATAACGAAACTTTCAAATTACAGGAAGTAGTGCTGAGATCTAAAGCAGAATCCCTCTGTGATGTCATCAATATGCGACGTGCCATTGAAAATACAGACAATTTACACACAACTGACAGTTTAAACGATCATTCAACAGAATAAAGGTGTTATTAGCAATATTTACTGTTAAATCATAAATGTTGTATAATTTTAATGGATTTTGGCCCTTGTTTACGGTTTGGTTGCTGGGTAACAGTGTGGCAATACCTCTACATATGTCACATTGGCTGCCCATGTCCAAACAGTAAGTAACATGGAACAAAGGAAAAATATTAAGTAACATCTTAAATATATTCACATCTTACTGAAATGTGCAGTCTAACCTGCCATATGCACTTAAATAGTTCTCGAAATCTGTGTGAAATACTTCTACTTTCTACTCTTAAAGTACATTTCTAAACAGGTACTTCAAAACTTTTGCTTAAGTAGAGTTTTATTTGCTACTTTTACTTTTTGAGTAATTTTTTGCTCCTATAGCTGCGCTTTCACTTAAGTAACAAAATGGAGTGCTTCTTCCACCACAGATAATAAACCATATTCTTTATTCCTCCCATTAGAAAATCCCACCACTTCCCATTTGAAAGCTCCCTGCTGCATGAAATCCTTACATCCGTGCAGTGTTGAATAGCTTCACCTGGTTATTGTCCCGGGTTTATTGCAGTCTAATCACTATCTGACGGCTCTGTCACTGTGGGGGAGACATCGGCTCATAACCAGCGCGTTTATATTGGCCTGTGCCTTTGGGAGGCAATAAACTCAAATGGATCCCTGGGCCTGGATTCGGCTGCCGTACTCCGCTTCCCTATTTTGTTTTCTGTAACAAGAATGTTTTGTAATGATGTCGTTCTGAGGGTGCTGCAGCAAATCATCAGTCTCTTATCTAAGAAACATAGCTGAGCCCCATAAAATATCAATATTAATTTAGGTGTAGTAGTAGTAGTAGTAGTAGTAGTAACAGTGCAGGAGGAATAGTGGAATAGCACGCATATATTTTCGAAGTACTCAACATATCACAACTAAAAGAAAAATAAGCGTTGGTTGATGGACACGTACCTCCCGGCGTAGAGTGATGGCAGGCACCGATGCCAAGCTGCTCTCACAGTGCACCCGTATGACAGGCTGTGGGTGCAATTCCTGCTGGTTTTCCTGTTTATCTGATACAGAAAATATAGACAAATCAAGCTAATTTTATGGACTTGCTGACGATATATTTTGCTTTGTGGGAAACAGTGCTTACGTGAAAGATATCATTTCTGTTTCACCTTCGCCAAAATTTCATCAAAAATAGCAGAAGGATTCCAAGAAGGAGTCAGATTGCCAATATTTCACTCTTATGTTGGTGGTAATTGTATTGTTCAGTGATACATAGATGCAGTAGTGCTACTCTCCCTGTGTGCAGAGATAAAGAACAAATAAATGGATACAAGGCATTCAGGGGAGAGCTGGAAACAAAGCCGGAGATGGGGACAAAGCGACAGACAGTGAGATGTGTGAACGTGGTAGTGGTGGTAATGGGTGGTGGGGGGGCTCTGTCTCCACCACCTGTTCCCCCCCTTCCTTACCCCCCTCATCCACCATCAGCACCAGGACTGTATCGCGAGTGGACAGATGTGTAGCGGCCTCCTCTCGCCGTGTCCGCTCTGCCAAACCTGGCTGTCCTGTGCGTGAAACACCTTTATAAACCGCTCGCCCTGTCACGAGTCGTTCCGGAACACTGTAATATTTTGTTCTTGTAGAAGTACTGTGTCTTCCTGTGGTGTGTTATAGACATGCAGAGAACAGAGCCTGTTCCAGCTCAAAGGAAATTCTGTGTATGTGACACTTACATGGAGTTTTGTCCATACCAAGGACTGAATTACAAACCAGAGTGAGTCAGGCCATGCAGTCTGAGTATTTCAAATGGAAAAGGCAGAGTTTCAGCTGTGCTGGCAGCGCACACGTGTGCACCTGTTGTCCCAAACAGTAGAATCAGCTCTCTCAGCCCACTGCTGTGTTCATTAAGGTGCAGCTGAAGGCGGCTGGCTGTCGGCCTGGAGCTCACTCCAGCTCAGACCAGGGAGGGCCTGAAGTCTGCCTCAGAGAGGAGGAGGCCGGGCTGTAGGACCTGAGGCAGGAGGAGGCCGGGCTGTAGGACCTGAGGAAGGAGGAGGCAGGGCTGGAGGACCTGAGGAAGGAGGAGGCAGGGCTGGAGGACCTGAGGCTGGAGGAGGCCGGGCCGGAAGACCTGAGGCAGGAGGAGGCCGGGCTGGAGAATCTCAGGGAGTAAGCCCCCGGGCTGGAGGACCTGAGGCCGGAGGAGCTAGCACTGGAGGACCTCAGGGAGGAGGACCCCAGGCTGTAGGACCGGAGGCCGGAGGAGCTAGCGCTGGAGGACCTCAGGTAGGAGCACCCCAGGCTGGAGGACCTGAGGCAGGAGGAGTCCGGGCTGGCAGAGCGGAGAGCCTGCTCCTCAGGTCAGCGGGGAGCTTGGCTTGGCTCTGGCAGTGACGCCCACGCCCGGCCGCTCTCCCCAGGACACCAGCGCCACCTGCTTACTCTGTGGAGGCAGCTTTGGAGCGCAGTGGGGGGCTGGGCGGACCCACGCACTCACAACATGTTTCACCAGTTTGTTTGGAAACCTGCGGCCAGTGAGCCAGAGAGAGGGAAACTTCAGCACTGAGGGGGGCACGCAAACATGGGCTGTCCACAGATCACATGACCTGTCCCAGCCGCATCAGGTCATGTGACCAGCTCTACTGGTATGATGTCACACTGGACTGCTCAAAGAGCTGCAGAGACATTGCACATAAAAGCAGCTCTGCTTGCTCTGGTCTGGTGCCACTGACTAAACTATTCTGCCAACTTTGGTCAAAGTCAAATTGGCAGAAAGAGATATTTCAACAGAATGCAAAGGGCATGAGTCGTCTCATATTTCTATGTTCTGCATGCCTGCGAGCCAAGTATCTCATGGCACGCTTACAATTATTGTTATGATCTGCTGAAAATAATATGGCTCTGTATGGGGAACAATATAATCATTATCTGATTTGTCTGAATGTTAGAGTCCATTTTAATCCTGTTTCTTTCTTTACTCACTTTCACTGTCTACGCAAAAGGCAAACCCTCTGCTGCGTCCACATCTCTAACTGTATTATTAATATGGCTCCGAAATTAGAAATAGAATTACCAGAATATTAAAAAAGCAACTCAACATTTGGCAGATCACATGATAAACATGAGCTTTTCGTAGCACTTTGGAATGAGAGAAGCGCTGTGTGAGAGACCAGACATTTACCTCCAGGACAAACAGACAAATATAACTCCCCCTACCTACACATTTCCAGGTGAGTGAGCCCTGGTTTGGTTGCAGAGCTATTCAGAAACAGTGGAGGTAAGGAGAGCCTACTTCAGAACCTCCCGCCAAGCCTGCGAGAGCCACAGCACCCAAAGGACACACCCCACACCGCTCAGAGAGGAAAGAGCCCAGAGCCAGACAAGAGATGCTTTTCTTTTTCAACATGAAATCATCTCCAAAATAAGTCTGCAGCTGAAGGCCTTGTACTGAGAGCAAAATACAATATATGTCCAAGTATAATTAGCCCAATTATAAAAAACAAGACACCAACAGCAAGGAATGGAGAATATCGACAAGATTGTGGTGAACTTTTATCATATTCATTGTTACTGATTAAAAGTGAGGCATGAAAACGCTAAAAGAACAACAAAGACTGTAATCCTTTGTTCCATTTCAGTGCAGGCAAAATGAAGAAGCCACATATGTTTCTACATGTGAAGTGTGCTACAATATTTCAGAACTTAATATTAGAATAGGTGATTTTTACACTTTTTCACCACTGTTACCTAGTGTGGGTAGGGAATTATTCTTTTGTAAGAAAACAAAATTAGTCTTGGATCAAAGAAATCTGTTTGAGCATGCATTCACTTTGTGTGTGATGGTTGCACCTCAAACCAGATGGATTGAAAAAATAGAATCTGTATGAAACCTTTAAACCATTCAAAATCATAATATATCTTTACGGTCTTATCATTATTATTATTGTTATTATTGTTATTATTATTATTATTATTATTATTGTTATTATTATTATTATTATTATTATTATTATTATTATTATTATTATTATTATTATTATTATTATTATTATTATTATTATTATATTATTAATTTTGTCGTCTAAAATATTTCATCGTTTTTGACAATGTCACCTTTTTGATGACAACAAAAACAAACTAACAAAGATGTTTTTCAACTATAAACAAGAAAGTCCCACTATATTTACTGGTTGACAAATATATATATATATATATTAACACTCTCAAATATCAGATAGAAATGCCACTAGCCTGATAATGAGCTGCAGACTTTCCTATGCACAAACACGGCACACAAATGAAGCCTGAATATTCATGTGGCTGTGTGAGAATTCAGAGAGACTGCGCTGCGAATGGCCCTATCTTCATATCTGCAAGGATCTTATACACTGTGTACAAGCAGACCTCATTAACCTCAGTGTAAAGATGCTAATGCAGAGGAATAAATCACAGGCAGTTTCTCTGTGTGAAATGATCCACTGCAGATATCAATGTGTGTCCCTCCACACATTATACAATAGCAAATGTTTTATTAAAATGAGCAGGGGACAAAGCAATTGGTCTGTGGTGAACAGGAAAATGGAAATACACTGATGATGAACTTATGATGTCAGCTCCTCCATTAGCTGTTCTTCTCATTGTCTTCATTAGATGTGACAAAATATCATTAATATCCTGAAATATTGTGATTTTTGTATCATTGTTGCAGACTACTGAATCAGTATATTTCCAGCTCGAAACTCGGCTCTCTTATTTTGTTGCTTATTGACGCTAACAATATTGTATTGAGTATTTCTAGTGAAACAGAATAAGTCGATAACAAAAGGTACTGAAAAGATCATTGTGGGCCATAGGCACGTCAAGATTATTTGGTGACTAAATAATTGTGATTATTCACTATTTTTAAGTCAAATTAATAATTGTGACTGTTTTAGAGGAAACCGTCATTGATATTCAGAAATTTGGGTCCCGAGGCAAGACCCCTCACATGTGGCCCCCTCTCATATAAAATAATTGGAAAAGGGTCCAATTCAGTCCCCCCCTGCCTACTCCCCTGCATGTTTGCACTAAAACAGCACAGAGGAGCAGGAATGAATGTTACTACTGGAGGTATTTTCAAAGAATCCACACAAAACTTACAAAAACAAATCATACCTCATTGTAAGTTGTAGTTGAAGTCCAAAATGTTGAACAATTGAATGTTGTTCACAAAATGAATTGTTTAATGTTGTCACTTGAAGAATTACTCACGGTGCGTGAGGAAGTACTGTTTTCTCAAAGTAATAAGTACTCAAGTAGAAGTAAAAGTATAGTGTCAGAAAGTACTAAGAAGTAAAAATAAACGTAACCAACCTATCCACCTCTGGTTACCACAGTGCTGAGCCCCTGGCCCTGTGCACTGCAGAAGCTGTCGCGGTCAGGAAAGTAGAACTTCAGACAGACAAAACTCGGTTCAGACTGAATTCTTCTATTCTATTCATGTCAGAAATATCAATAATACATTTTTTAAAATCCAAATGAATAATGTGGTGTAGATGACTCCTGCCTGTTCCTGTGTCCCTGAGGCTCACACAGAAACAAACAAACGCAGAGGCACATTTTGATGAATTGCTGTTGAAAGTGTCAGTGTTCAGGCCGCAGCAGGAGCCAGTCACGAGTGTCACCCACTCAGCTTCCGCCTCTACAAATCTCATTTTCAGATGGCTCCCGGGCTACCGCGCCTCGAAAGGGGTGTTCACGTTATTGCTTTATGGGGTGTGGGCGCGAAGGACCAAAGCGTACAGAGCACTACTTTATTGTTCCTGCTCCAGTGATCAATCATGTATACGACACACTGGTGAAAAGTCTGTTGAGGATGTTGAATACAAATTATTAAGCACTTTTTTTTTCATATAGCAAAGTAATCAGATATATCCTTATTATATTTTTGGTCGTGTGTCTGAATATAGATGATGAGGTGGTTTCACCAGGAGCAACACAATGCTGAAGGTGAGATTTTGACAGCTCTGCATGCCTCTCAGTGAACACAGCGCGAGGTGGAGCCCAGATGAGCCTTCTTCATCTTCTTTATTAGATTCCCGTTCTAAACCCAATCATGGTAAACACTCACTGCATCATTTTGCCATATTTTTGTCTGTCATCGCGACTCATCTGACTGCACTGCTGGAGATATTAGATAATAATAAACTTCTCCACGCTCCCTTAGTGTGATGTACTCCACCTGCTGCTGCACCCTGCACCTCTTTAGACCCCGACAAACAAACATTTGCATGAAAGTAATTAAAGGAAAAAATGATGGGCTTGTTCATAAAAATGTCCCCAGCAAGGCCCTGATAGTGTATAGCCTGCGCTCCTACTGGTTTCAAAAAAGGTAATCGCAACTGAACCTGTGTTGCCAGTGCCTTAATGTGAAGATGGAGGACACATAAGTGCTTCTCCTTTTCAGCTTATGGACGGGCCATGCCTCATGTGAAAGCTCAGATGTTCCCTCACTGATCTGCAGATTCATGATTGGTGCAGGTGCTGGGTCCTTTTAAGTGTATTTCCAAGAGGTTTTAATCATAGGAACTGGCAACCCAAATGATAGACTTATGTGAGCCTCATTCTGCTTTCTGATTGGCTAATCATCTTGAGAACGTTACAATTAATATCTTGGGTTATATTTGATTTGCACATGTTTAACTTGTATCGGTTAACAGAGGTTTATGAAATTTGAAATACGAATGAATAAGGATGAATAAGTGATTACACCGACATGTTAAAATGTAAAATGGGTTTTTCCTGAACTAAAACAAAATAAAAGTCAGGTGGTTTTGGGACCAAAGGATTGTTCATAGAAAGTTTAAAAGGCAATTTAAGTAGCATTTATTTTTTGTGTGTGTGTCCTTGGGCAAGATACTTAATTGCATGATTGAGAGGCAGGTGGTCAGGGGCGATATGGATGCAGATTTGTGACCAAATTTCTGTCAGTTCCGTCATTTCTGATTCCCACCACAACAACTATACCATTGCATGTGGGTTGGAGCGGCAACTCACAAAGCACTGACATGGGCCCCATGCAGATGTCATGACGGTGCAGCCCACTCCCGCAAACACACACACACACACACACACACACACACCTTGTTCTCAGTCACTCTTCTCTACAACAAACACCCCCATTTCCCTGAACACGCCATGTGTGAATTCTGTCCAAACTTTGCCCGCATTTGATGTGGGTGCCTTCCACGTACGAGCAGTAAAGAGAATTATTCATTGTTTTCAGCGAGCAACAAACGTGTTCAAAGAGCAGCTGCCTCCCCCGTACTTCATATAACAGACCAGGGCTGATCAGAGGGGTCCTGATCATTGCCATTCCATGACGGTGGTGGGTTTATTAAAAATAGATAGCTGCGGATTCAGCCAAAAGACTGTGAACTGAGATCAAAACGCAGCTGTGCCGTGTGCTACTTACCTACTCTGCTCCTATCACTTTCACTTACTCACAAATGAATACTTTGCTCATCCAACTAACTTTGGGCAATTTCACCGAGTCCAACACTGGTCACTGTCATAACAGCAGACAGCCATCTAACTTTCTCTATGTAATGGGACAGTGAAGTGAGTGGCAGCTGCTGCAGTCTGTGAAAGAGGACAGATGTGATTCTGGAGGAAGTGGGCTCGCGGTGGTTTGGGGAGCCGGACATAGATGGTTGGATCGCAGTGTCCTCGCTCTCCGCTGAGTGCTGCCAGATCGGCTCATGCTTCACTGATTGGGGGGACTTGGCCTGGTTTGAGCCTGGACCAATCTCTACCATTGTGTCCCAGCTCAGAACGCTGTGCCCAGAGTGAAACACCACGTACACATTACCTGCTGCTCACTGCCCAGCGCTCCGTCAACCCACTGCCCCACACACCAAGCCCACAGCAACTCCACTATCAAGGGGCCAAAGATGTGCGGCGATTTGCATTGTCAGCTCCAGAAGGTGATCACGGACTAATCACAATGCCAAAAGAAAGCCCGCTCCAGAGAAGTAAACTGAATAAACAGTTGTGACTGATGTGGTGAGTGGAAGCCTTCCAGTCATAAATCTAGCAAAGGCGTAAACAATCAGACTCAACTCGAATGCGTTTGCTGTCATGTTGTCAAATCGTCACGGAAACACAATACTTTCATTAGATGCAATAATTGTGCGCACTGTCGGCTGGAACAACAAACCAGCCGTGACTCTAGCCATCGCACAGAGAACTCCACCGCTCAAGCTGTCAGAAAGTTAGCGGCTACACATCCCAGCGAGCTAGCGTCTTGTAATTTCGTTTCTTATTCTGTTCCTGTGCCAACCAGCTTCCGGAGCCAAACTAGGAAATGAGACTCTCTCTGAACTTGGTAGACTGAACAGAATGTGAGAATTGACAGGTATAGCGGTGCGTGCCAAACTGTGCAGCGCTCCAGATCAGTCAGGCTCTGCTCACATCCACGTCGCTCCCCATCAGCTGTGATGCTAATGTACAGGTTCATTATCGCCCGCGCGGAGAAAACACCAGCCAAGCCAAGAGCCACGAGTTAGGCCAGTATTGTTCTCTACTACTGCAGCCGCAACCGAGGACTAAAGACACAGGGACTGAAGTATGCCCAGTGCTGAAATGATCAAGACATCACTGTGAGCGAGACAAGACGCAGATCACTCTGATTGTACATTTCAAATGTATTGGAAGATATTGAATTATCTCTACAGCCCAAATGCTGACAAGCCCTCATTTGCTCAGGAGTCCATGATAGAAAAATGTTTCAAAGGTAGTCATTTGGATAATGATCGAGACATTTCAAAGTAATTTTCCATCTGATGGGGGGCCACCACCGGCTTGTCTCTATAGAAATGTTATTGCTTTGCTTTAGAATGTTCCACAATATGGCATTAAACTTATCCATCTCGCTTTTCTCCAATTCAGTGTTGTTATTGGTAAATAAAATAAATACAAATAAATACACTCAAACGTGTTCTTTCTGTGAGAGGAGCACCTCTCCACAGATCTGACCTGGTGCGTCACCTGCTTGTCTTGGTGCTAGGAAGGTTTAATGCCAAACTACTAGAGAATATAATCTCCATGGAGACAAACACGTGATGTACCCTCACCAGAAAAGTTACATTAAGAAATATGTGTGCCATCATACATTTGTATATTTGTATTATACATTTACCTCTTGTCAGATATCTGTATTTGTGTATTTGTACGGGAAAAGGGAACAAAGAGACCTGCTCAAGAGGTCCACACAGCATCCCACACCAAAAGCACAATATTTACTGTATGAAGATTTTAAATGTCCTTGCTGTATCTCGCCCCAGACAACAAAGAATCCAGACAGACAATAATAGCTTCTCAAATTCCCGATGTCTACCCTCTTTTACTTTCTGAATCCTTGTTATAGACTTCTGGTTCTGACAAGATAGCTGGGGTCATGTTCCAGATGAGATGAGGTCAGAACAGAAGGGATCCAGTTTGTACACCCAAATCCTTATTAGGATGCAGACAGTATGCTATGTTACCTACAACTAGAGACAATTAACAGTATGTTCATTAAAGGGCCATACATTATTAAAAGAGCTGTGATCCAGGCATGTCATGACTTCTCCTTTAGGGTGGAGATTATAAATATGAATGTACAGGGTCTATAATGCGTAGGCCCAAAAAATACGTATAATAATAATAATTTCTATAGCAAATCTATTTCTTCATAGATTTCTTTCATCACATATTCAGGGGTCTAAATTACTCTTCCCTTTTTGTAAATGATAAATTGTGTCAGTCATTGTGTCTTTGTTCAAAATCAGATCCAAAACCACGAACAAGTCTCCAGGTATATGACACTACTGCGCTGTAAGTTGTTTTGGCATTACCTAAAGAATCATTAAATAGTTGTTATTTCTAATCATTATCATCATTTTCATAATTCAGCAGCCCTTGAGTGAAGACTATGATGTCCCATAAGTGCGCATGAGTCCCTTTGGCCCAAATCTTCCGGTTGTAGTGGAATTATTTTTGTGGAATCAGCTGTGTGCAGGATTGGGTGATAAAATTGAGCTCAGGGACAAGTCCTGCTTCTATCCTCGCTCCAGGCCCTCTGCAGCCAAAATCTGGACTCACGATTAAGTGGGATTATGTGGTCTACACCAAGGTTTAGTGACGAGCATGTCCTCTGCAGAGCAAGAGATGTGCATGTGCCTGCTTCAGCGCACGCACAGAGCCGGGAGAAACTCTGACATAGTGACAGTGCAAAGGCGAGCATGCTTTTGTTCCGACTGAGCCCCTAATTAGCCAGGCTAATTGAGCTGTTAATTGAGCTGTTGTCTTAATTAAAGATCTCCTGACGAGCCCTCGCCGCTGTAACCAGGCGTCACGCACTGCCCCAAACCAGAAGTATAATCAGATGAGGCAGAGGACTCCGTCACACATCACCATGTCCTCTCACATGTCCCTGTCCCTCTAACATCCCAGTCCATCTAATATGCCTGTGCCTCTATTGTCCCTGTCCTCTATAATGTTCCTGGCGCTCTGATGTTTGGCCATTTCTCTGTCCCTAAAATATCCCCTCACATTTATGGTTTAATCTGATTACATGATCCTTAACTTGATGTACTTTGATAAAGCTGCCAATTTTAGTCATATTTGTGGTGGACTGAGAGCAACGGATTTAAATAACTCTGATTATCCCCAGTTTAATTTCAATGATCAGTGGGTTGTTGGTTTTTTTTCAATTTTATAAACAAACAAATAGAACAGAATTCAAATAGAACAAAACACAAAATGACCAGAGAGTGCAAATCAAAAGAAAAACACAAGTAGACATCAAATAAACATAAATACAAACAAAACTACAGCATATTTAGATTAAAATACAAGCCCTATTTTGTCCAAAGTCGGTCAAATTTGTCTGAATGTCATTTTTTCCATTTGTCTGATGTCCGTGATGTCAGTCCACTCCTTGATCGGTTCTGATGTTTGTGTCATTCACTTTTTTGTTATGGCCTTTTTTCCTGCCACCAAAAGTACATTCCAAAGGTATCCGTTGATTGTCTCCATGGCAGGAGCTTTGAGGCCCAGTTACATAGTTCTAAAGTTGAGAGGGATGACAATGGCAAAAACAGTCTGCAGAGTATTATTAAATTCAGTCCAATATCCCTAAACGACAGGACAGTCCCAAAACACATGATAGTGGTTTGCCTCCTGGCTGCCACACTCTCTCCAACAGTCTGCATTTCCCTGTGAATTATGGGCACTTTGAAATGGTGTTACAAAGAAACAACACATTCCTAACCTCCACCAAAAAGCTCAAACGTCTGTCATCAGCCAGTAGGGTTTGCACAGGCACCCCCGGCACAACACCACTCTCAATATTTTTCCACTGAGCTTCATATTCTGGATCACACCAGTACAGCAATATTCTGACTTGAGCTGAAATAAAGGAATTCTTCAGACTAGGAAACCCCAACCTCCTTTTCCTCTTGATAATTGTAGAGTTTTGAACCGGATACGTGGCTTTTTGCCTTGCCATGCAAATCTTTGAAAAGTTTTATTCCATTCATCAAACAGCCATTTGGGGATGGAGAAAGGGAGAGTCTGGAATAGGTAAAGAAATATGGACAAAGCATTCATTTTTATGGTTTCAATCCTTTGATTTAGACGTATGGTGTAAAATGTTATAACAAAAAGGATTTCATAACGTTTTTAAGTCTGGGTTAAATTTTAAGATTGAGGCTGAAATAAACTGCACTATACAAGCACTCAGTCCAGATTCTCAACTAAAGGACCAATCTCAGTGGACCACAGTCAAAACCTGTAGATGCCTTCAAACTGCTTGATGGGTCTCTGAAGAACACAGCACTTTGGAATCTTCTACGGAGACTCCAGAAAAAATGAATACAACCACAGCACCCAATTAAAGGTTACTAGACCAAACTGAATTAGACTAATCAAGACCAAACTATACCAGACCAGACTGAACCAGACTATACCAGTCTGCACTAGACTGTATCAAACTAGACCAGCTTCGGAACCGTTCTTTTAATTGTGAAATGCATCTCCATTCCAAGGACCTCACTCCAGGTCTGGAGCAAACCAATGGGGCGTGCTCGCTAGCGATTTAGCCGGCTAAATTCATCTGGTGACTGTGTGGCCCAGAAGTTGCGTTGTGACGCAAATCGCGTACTACGACGTGACTGCTTTGACCAATCAGAGAGAGAACTGCTCGAGGGGAGCAGCATGAAGTAGAGTGAGCCGAAGATAAAGATTTAAAAGCTGTTTTTAATTTTGAACCAGAAGGAAAGTTCATGACCTGAAAATAGGCAAAAATAGGCACAAACTTCGATCAATGTGAAAGCTGTAGGTGGCCTGTCAGCCAAACACAAGCAGTTTGTTTTTACATTGCGCTCTAAATGCTTTCTGGGCTGCTGAGGATTTTTACACTGCAGTACCAAACGACTTGCCCCTAGGGGCGACTCTCGACAGGTTTAAGCAAACAATACCTTACAAGAAACTATTTCCTGTTTATCTTTCTTTTTTTTTTTACTTCTATGTGCGTCTACACCATGTTTTTAGGTCTCTCTACGTAATGCATCAGGTTTTGATCATGTTACATGCATTGTTCAATGGAAATATATTATGAAAACAAGTCTTAATGCAAGTTTTGTGCATTGATAAACAGGAAACAGGAAGCAAGTATGTTGGTTCAACAAACTGGGACATGCAATGGGAAGTGATTTTAAAATATATATATATATATATATATATATATATATATATATATATATATATATATATATATATATATATATATATATATATATATATATATATATATATATATATATATATATGTATATGTATTATATATATATGAACTACTATATATAGATATAGATATAGATATAGATATATATATGCTTTTTTTTTCATTTGTTGTTTTGTTTCGCTTATAATCTCGCACTAAATCATTCTGGAAGCAAGTCAGGTGGCTTTGGAAGTTATACATCGCAGGCTCCAGTTTGGATTGCTTAAGACACAGTGGAAACAATCCTAGACTTAACCTGACTAAAGCAGATAAGAACTGGACTTGACCAGGCCTGACTGGACTAGATCATACCAGTTTTGATCTGTGTGAGTCTGTGAGCGCATAGAAATCCTTTGTCACTGTCTCACTTCTGGCAAAAGGAGGCATAATATCACTTCTGTATTTGAGAGGTGGATTTTTACTTTTAGTGTTCTGTTCCTCATTTGCAATGTGGATCACTATAAAAGGGCTTAGTTCATAAACCCTATTTGACTCAAGTTTGACCCACATGACTGATCAGCTGACTCACGGCCCTCACATGAATACTGTACCTGCCGCTACTGCAGTCCCCGTCTCCCTCTGCTCACTCTTCACAAGATGTTAGGTCTTTAATGCATTTCAGCGAACATCTGCTAACTATCACTGAACCTCATGGGATTTCCATTTAGCCCAGTTAATTACTCTATCAAGCCAGGTTCATTATCATATTCTTCTCTTCAAAAATGCAGCCTCCATCGTGCGGCGGCTTGTACAGGAGCAGAGGTGCGTGCAGAGCTAAGCGCACGGACACACAGGAAGACTGGAGATGTGTGCGCTCCTGTCTTCAACACTTCCTAATTGCCGGTGTTTGAGAGGTAATCCGTGTGTTAATGAAGCAGAGGCGTTCAGAACGTGCTGCGGAGTCACCAAGGACTTCTCTGGGGAGGAGGAGGAACAACAGGCCGCGTCGTCGCCACCAGTCCCTCTGAGGTTATTTCAGGTAACTGATGGTTATTACTCTGACACGTCAAATCCTTCTGTACACCACATCCATCTCCTGGGCACGGTCAGGCACACTTAAAAAACTGCTTTATCTGAAAGAGATTCTATGCTTTCTCATGGGTGTATACTTGGATAACACTGCTTGAAACAATGGACTGTAAATCCTCATTTTCAGTGTTCATTGATCAGATGGCCTCAGTAAATGGAATCAATTCAAAATGTGTAAATGTAATTTCATGTGTGGGTCAATATACAAAAATATTTAAACCGTAAAAAGATGCTATTTAATTATTTTTTGTTTGTTTCAAAATCTTTCAGCCCATTTCCGTGTCCGGAGATCCGGTCGCCAAGGCCCCTGCCTTCGACTGTTGCCCAGAACTCTCTGCACCGGCCCTTTAGGCTCCTCTTGCAGGTGGTAGGTCCACGGGAGGATGGGAGGATAGGATAACGCCTATCCGGGAGATGTAACTGGCCTTGATTTTCTTTTGTTCATAAGGGGCTTCTCAGGGTCCTGCTCACAAGTGAGGGAAGGATGGAGCGTGGGATTGACAGGCGGATCAGTGCAGCGTCTACAGTGATGCCATTGCAGTATTGGACTGTTGTGGTAAAGAAGGAGCTGAGTCGAAATGCGAAGCCCCCGATTTACCAGTCAATCTACGTTCCTACTTTCACCTATGGCCATGAGCTTTGGGCAGTGGCCGAAAGGACAAGATCATGGCCGAAAAGAGTTTCCTCCGCAGGGTGGCTGGACGCTCCCTTAGAGATAGGGTGAGGAGCTCAGTCACACGGGAGGAGCTCGGAGTAGAGCTGCTGCTCCTCCACGTCGAGAGGTGGAACCCAGGACACTCTGGAGGGACTATGTTGCTTGGCTGGCCTGGCAACGCCTCGGGACCCCCCTGGAGGAGCTGGAGGAAGTGTCTTGGATGAAGGAAGTCTGGGAGACTGCTGGCTCCACAACCTGGCCCCTGTTCACCTTTGAACATTTCTGTTAATGGTGGTCTGCGATTCCATGGCAAGGCCCTGGCTGACAGGCTAACAACATAATGTTTTCTTAATAAATGAGAAGACAATTGCGCCTGAAGTCAGCAGTTCACAAAAAGACGTTTAGTAATTCCACGTTGGTGGTGCTATGGGACGTGGCTAAAGTTGGAGCACTTTTGGACCATCTCGAGCTGCTCCAAAGCAAACTAGTCAAAACGTGACTAAAGTCTTGAAGACAGTCTTCTGAAAAGTTTGGAAGGGTGATGAGGAATGAACTCACGCAGGATCATGCTAAAGTTATAAACATTTTACCATATGCTTTTGTATGTTCTAATAAAGAAAAGAACTATGATTCTGCAAAGTATGTGCAAAGTCCTGAAGGTCACATTTCTACTTCAAGGATCAACACAATTTGAAAATCCATCCAGAAAAACATTGTGTCTCCCAATAAGGGGGGTGTGCACTTAAGAGTGGAGAGGCTTGGTAATGAGCTGCCGTCAGATCATTTATAAAGAGCTTTACCCAGACTGACGATTGTTCCACTAGAGGTCACAGGATTTAAAGAAGCACCAGCTGTTCACCAAACAACAACCAAAAGAGAAACAATCAAAAATGCATTAAGTTAAATGTATGAGCTGGCAGCGCGTCAGATGAGCCATTCTCAGGCGAAGGGTCATACTTTACAATAAAATGTTTCATTCGGGACTATCGCAGTGTTGCTTATACCCAATGTTTGTCAGAAATGTACTTCATATTGTAGAAAAAGATTCAGTTATAGTCATCTGGACACAATGGAACACTCCTGGACAAATAAGGGATTACATTGACTTGAAACCTTTGGAACAGTTAGACAAACTCCAGCTAGGTACACCTGGTTCTGGATTCTAGTTCTAAATTTGAAGGAGGGTTCCTAAGTGCTGTTCCCAATGGAAATGTCTATATATAACAAAAGTCATAAATCTGCATCTTGTCATGTCAGATTATTTTCTTCATTAAAATGAATTTGATAAATCGGTTTGGTCGGCTTGAAGGTGTCCCCACATCCCAAAGGATCATGTTTGTTGTTTGCTGACCTTGAAAGCATCAAAAAGAAATGTAATTTATGCAGATTGAAATGATAAGGGCTTGATGTAAAATTTGATGTGTAAAAAGTAGGTTCAGAATGAATGAGTGACTATTGTTGAGCGTTCGGGTATGCGTTAGTTCCAGTGGGGAGCTCACTCTCAGCTCATGTCTGCTCTTTGATGAGATTAGCTAAGTGCTGTACTTGAGGTAACCTTTCATGCGCTGCCATTATTGTATTAATCTATTCTAAAACAATTTGGTTGAATTAATTAGGCCGTGCATATTTGAGAGGCGCTCGCAGGCTGCCTGGGAGCAGATGGCTGTGAGGGTAGAGAGTGTGTACAGAGAGACAGAGGCGTTTGTGAGGGAGCAGAGCCGAGATCCGCAACCTCCATAGTGACGACGCAGGTACAACAGCAGTAGGGGAAGACATTGATATTAGAGTATATCTGTTAAGGCTGTCACGATAATTACTACATTGACTTATCGTTCAATAAATAATACCTGGAACAATATTGTTGGGGCTAAATATTTATTGTGTGTACATTTTCTTTGTACTAGTGTGTAGTATTTCTACTAGTCCAAGTAATGTAGTGTTATTCATGTCCTCTCACTTAAAAAATAGGTTGACATTCAAGTTAATATTGATTGAAGACTTGGATTGTGTGGATATGTTTAATTTGTATGTTTTAATAGTTATGTGGGGCACCAGCCTTGTTTAGGCAATTAACAGTTCTCAACTCAAATATCTAAATTAATTAATTTTTAAAAATGTATAGCTAATTATTCTGAAGGTTTTTAGAATGTGTCCGTGACATTGACCCCTTTTCTGGAAATGAATGAACACTTTATCAACAGTGGTTTATGAAGATTTATTGACCAAAAAATAGATAACAGATAAATATGAATATGGAATATGCAAATGAGTCACTAACAGATGCAGACACTAGATACAATTGTTCTAGCTTTACCTAGTTGTGTGTTACAGTTAAAGTTAATTCTAAGGTGCTCTTATCAGCCAAACTATGAAATATGCGCGTTTATACGACAAGAAGCAGGAACCGTGTCATCCAGCCGAGAAGGTGGGCCTTTGGTGTCTGCGTTGATGGAGCTGATGCCTCCAGGGGTTCAGCTCTGAAGGGGTCGCGCTGGGAAGGACACAGGCCACTCACTCAGTCTGAAGCTCTGGATCTGACAGCATCAGGCTGAAGACGCGCTGGATGAGGTCCACTTGATCTGCATTTTCCTTGGCGCTGAGACTTTCCTCCGATGACAAAAAGGCACTTCCACTGATCCACAGATAAGGCCAATTTTTAAGATCATCCTGGGTCAAATTTTTTGTTGTAGACTTGCAAAGTTGCAAAAAGTACTTTGTTTGGGTTTGCGTGTTTGCATGTTTGGCACCAATGTTCAACCAATCAGCACACAT
This sequence comes from Chaenogobius annularis, assembly GCA_015082035.1. NCBI lineage: Eukaryota > Metazoa > Chordata > Actinopteri > Gobiiformes > Gobiidae > Chaenogobius > Chaenogobius annularis. Next base: position 974,020 of record BJKM01000100.1, on the reverse strand, counting down.
GCTGAGTCTGGAAAACTGATCAGAGGGAAGTGAGTCATTCACTTGTCCATTATGTAGAACATTATAGGCGATATTACCAAATTGCACAGACAAGACATTTACAAATCAGTGCAAACAATATTGACAATATTTACGTTTTATACAGTAAATTCATCATGTGGGCAAAGTAGAGAGTTTTAGCTCTCATTTTGGGAGGAAAAAATGTCTCTTGAGATTTCCTTTTTATCCTGTTTCAAATTGAAAGCATTTAAGGAAAGGTTTATTCCAAAGTTAAAAGCATGAAGCTTCTCCTTATGCCAGGGACATCATAAACCTCTCCAAAGCTATGTGGACAATATTGTTATTGCAAATATTTTAAAGGTTTTACATAAGGATTTAGTAATTATTTTGACCTATGATTTGTCACTTCACAATAATATTATTGCAGAACAAGTAAAAATATATGATGATTCTTAACTCAAAACATTTGAGTTGCTATTATTCAGAAAAAAAATGAAAAGTGCTGTCACATGCTGAATGCTTCAGTGCTTGAGTCTTCATTTGGGAAATAGTTCAGCATAAAATCTGTAGCACAGTTATTTAAAAGATCAAATGCACAAGTAAATGTATTTAGTAAACTGCATTCAGCCATAACATTTCTGGATTAACTTTTGGATTATGTTTGTCCTGGACCCTCACACCAGTTGAATGTGTTCTTCAGAGGCTGTGCTGCTCCTCTCCCTGTGCTGCTGCTGACACTATTATGTGAGTGCTGCAGAGCTGGATGCTTCGCCCTGGAACAGCTTGTAGATGATGAGCCTGCCCATATGGTGCTTAAATCACTCAGCGTTTCCTGAGCCATTAACCTTCAGGACACCTTGCTCTTGTCCTACACTTTGATTGACAGTTTTTGTAGATTTCACTAAACACTTTCTGAGTTTAATAAAATAGTGTATGTGCAGATGTAGCATTAGTAGAAATTGGGATTTTACTGTTCGGCGAGCACCCTTCTATCATAGTCAGACCTTTAGGCAGAAGGAAGCACCCACCGACCGAGTTGTGTACAGAAGGTTTACATAGTTAAGCACTCTTACCGCGCAAGAAGAGGGTCCTAGATTCCAGATCAACCCTGCTTTTATTAGTTCTCTGTACAGGACCAGCACAGCCAAGGAATGAGTTACGGTGAATGGTCCGTCATACCGGTTCAAAATCCGTGCGCATTTCTTATCAGCGTTGGATAAGAGAGGACATCTTCATCATACAAGAGGGGGCAGAGTATTTCCAACTCTGTAGCAAAAGTACAAGACATTCCTTGATAGTTTAATGTGTCATTAAAGTGCGTGTGTGTGTGTGTGTGTGTGTGTGTGTTCAAAACTCAAAGTGAGGACCACAGAGATGTTTCGGAGACAGAGCAAGTAGCTCAGGAAGGACACATTAATAAGCGGCACAAAGCAGAGGATCATAATGCACTTGGTGGCCTGGCGCCAGCTCTGTCTCCACTTTTGAACAAGAACCCTATCTGTGCTGATTGGGACACAGCCGCACAGGGAGAATCAGGGGAAAGACAATCCGGCGGCTGTGGTCCACCTCAGCTCTAGTTTCAGCGTGCACTAATGGACTTCAAACCTTTGGCATCGGCGTAGGAGTGTGACAGGAGCAGAGGTACGCGATAGCTTTCACTGGAGTGTGCAGCCTGGAGACACTGAGACGCTGAGACGGAATCGCTCACTATGCAGGAAATTGAAACAGAAATATAAAATTGAAGAAACAATATTTCAAGAAATAAAACTGAATATGGCACCGGACAATGCACCAGCTAACCATTTTGTGTAAAAAGCGCTGTACCTGATTTTTACTCTTTTGAAACATGAAAAACATAATTAGTTCATGTACCAGATTTTTAGCATGCAATAAAGTATAATCTGTTTTCCCCAGTAAGTATTTTTAGACACATTTATTCTCCGAGAAGCAGGAAGTGTGCGTGTTAATGTAGCTTTACCCATGGATCTTTTACATTAATGCCTTTTTTTATCTTTATAAACGACAATAAAATCTTTTAAAAATTAACATAACAACAATACAATCGCAAAACAAACAAAATTTACCTCTCCACCCACCCCATCTCACATTTACACATAAAAATGAAATAGAACTAAATAACATTGAAAAACTGAAAACAACACCAGTGTTTCAGAATCAGAAAAAGGTTTAATGCCATTGTCGAGTGAACAGAATTCACAAACATAGGAACTTGTTACAGCATTAAGGTGCAACATGAAACACAGAGCAATAATAAGAACAACATATCTGAAATCAAAAGGGCATGCTTTAGATTCAAAATTACTAGAGTACAAAATAAAAATAGGCTTACTATGTACACAAGAATTTACAGTTAAATTTACAGATGTAGTGCAGAAGTGACAGTGCAGTGAGTGATTGATTAAGTTGTAGTTAAAGTGACAGGTGTTTAAGAGGTGTTCATGAGTCCAATGGCAGAGGGAAAGAAACTATTCTTGTGGCGGGAGGTTCTGGTCCGGATGGACCGTAGTCTCCTGCCTGAGGGGAGTGGTTCAAATAGTCCATGTCCAGGGTGAGAATGGTCGGCTGGGATCCAACCTGCTCATCCCAGAGCCCTGGAGACGTACAGGTCCTGCAGAGATGGAAGTCTGCAGCCGATCACCTTCTCAGCAGAACGCACAATGCGCTGTAGTCTCTGTTTGTCCCTGGCTTGTGTGCTCCAGCGTACCACACGGTGATGGAGGAGGTGAGGATGGACTCAATGATGGCCCGGGACATCAAACCTCGCTATGGGCGTGGATTCGTTAAAAGTGCTTGTTCTATAAACTCATCAGGGTGATATTTGGGATGCCAGGTATGCTTTACGTAAGTGAGAATAAAAAAATCAGCAAGTTCTGTTTTTCACATTTCAAAACAGTAACAATCTGGTACAGTGCCTTTACTGGTAAATGGTAAATAAACCTGTCTGTACATGCTGCCGTTGGGACAGGTAATACTAAACATGGTGTCTCTTATCACAATTTTGCAGACGACACTCAGATCTATGTTTCACTGACGGCAGGTGAATATGGACCAGTGGATTTCACTGTCACTGCATCGAACTGATCAGTGTGTGGATGCAAAACAACTTTCTCCAGCTGAACTCAGACAAGATGGAATTCATTGTCTTAGGCCCACAGAAACAAAGAGTAAGTGTTAGCAGTCCCTCCAGTCTCTCTCTCTAAAATCTGTAAACAAAGTGAGAAATGTAGGAGTAATAATAGACTTAGACCTGAATTTCAACAGCTACATCAATTCTATGACATCAGTAGCGTTCTTCCATCTAAAAAACATAGCTAAAATTGAGAATAGTGTCTGAACCATCCATCCATCTTCTTCCGCTTATCCGGGGCCAGGTCGCGGGGCAGCAGTCAAAGCAGGAACTCCCAGACTTCCCCCTCCCAACATTTCCTCCAACTCCTCCAGGGGGATCCCGAGGCATCCCTCCAGCATGTCCTGGGTCTTTTCGGGTCCTTTTGCCAGGAGGCATCCGAAACAGAAGCCCGAGCACCTCAGCTGGCTCCTCTCGACGTGGAGGACAGTGGCTTACTCCGAGCACCTCCCGTGTCACTGAGCTCCTCACCCTATCTCTGAGGGAGCGCCCAGCCCCTGCGGAGAAAACTCATTTGGAACGCTTGTATCCGGATCTTGTCCTTTGGGTCATCACCCAAGACCATAGGTGAGGGTAGGAACGTAGATTGACGGATAAATTGAGAGCTTTGTTCTTTCGACTCAGCTCCTTCATCACCCAATAGTCGATGCAGCGACCACATCACTGCCAGAGGCTGCACCAATCCACCTGTCAATCTCACGTTCCATCCTTCTCTCACTCGTGAAACAAGACCCCGAGATACTTGAACTCCTCCACTTGGGGCAAGGACTCCCCGCCCACCTGTAGAGGGCAAGCCACCTTTTTCCGGTTGAGAACAATAGCCTCGGATTTGGAGTGCTGATTAATCAAATCTTGCCTAAAAGTGATGCTGAAAAACTTTCAGCTGGTTCAAAATGCAGCTATAAGAACAGGAACTAAAAGAAGAGAGCACAATTACGCAGGTGCTCGAGTCTCTTCACTGGCTCCCTGTTGAGTTTAGAAATCAATTTCAAAATCCTCCTCCTGACTTACAAAGACATATATGACCTGTCCCCATCCTACCTCAAAGATGCTATAGTACCTTATCATCCAAACAGAGCACTTCGCTCTCAAAATGCTGGACTTCTGGTGGTCCCAAGCGTCTCTAAAAGCACTGTAGGATGTAGAGCGTTTAGCTACCAAGCTCCTGTTTTGTGGAATCAGCTTCCTGTCCATGTTAAAGAGACCGACACAGTCCTTTCATTTAAGACCAGGCTTAAAACATTCCTCTTTGAAATTGTTTATGGTCAGGCCAGTTAGGAACAGAAATAAAAGCCTACAGTTCCCAGCTATGCTGCCCTAGGAGCAACTATGCTGGGGGAAGTATGGCAGCTTGAGCACTATCCTCTGCTTCTTACTACTTTTCTATCAAACAATATATAATATTTAATTTCACTTGCAATTTGTTCATCGCTTTTCCTTCTTCTTCTCCCACTTCCCCGACGGGAGTGGAGCAGGCACATTGATGACCTGTGGATCCAGATGCTCCTCAACTGCCTGGAGAAAAGGTCTCTACTCCATATGAACGGTTCTTCATCAGCCTCAAAGACTTGGTTCTCCTCCTGAGTGGGTCCAGCTCCACCGTGTATCTGCAAATTGAGGCGCATCCGCCTGTCCGTCCGAGGGAGTCGGATCCCTCCTTCACTGTGGAACTCCTACAGGTTTGTACTTTTTCCCAAAGAGGTTTGGTAGTATTTCCTGGCCGAGAAGTAGGGGTCTAAGGACAGGGGAGCTTGGGACATCTGTCTGAGGACACGGGATGCTGGGACATTACCAAGTCCCTATGAACATTGTTTATTCTGTTTTTATTCTGTTTTTTCCACTGTAGCCCCTCAAGGCAACTACTGTTGTGATTTTGGGCATTACAAAAAAATACATTGAAATTGAAATTTTTTCTCATCCCGGCTGCTTCACACTTGGCTGCAAACCGTCCCAGTGCATGTTGCAGGTCCAGGTTTGTTGGAGCCATCAGGACAACATCGTCCACAAACAGCAGAGATGAGAGCCTGTGGTCCCCAAACCTAACACCCTCCGACCCCTGACTGCGCCTAGAAATTCTGTCCATAAAAACAATTAACAGAACCGGTGACACAGGGCAGCCCTGGTGGAGTCTGACTTACTACGGGCAATGCGAACACAGCTGTCATACAGGGACCGGACAGCCCTGAGCAAAGGGCCCCGGACCCCATACTCCCGGAGCACTCCCCAAAGGACACCCCGAGGGACACGGTCAAAAGCCTTCTCCAGATCCACAAAACACATGTGGACTGGTTGGGCAAACTCCCATGAACCCTCGAGCACCCGATGGAGAGTATAGAGCTGGTCCAATGTTCCACGACCAGGACGAAAACCACTCTGCTCCTCCTGAATCCGAGGTTCGACTATCGGTCGGATTCTTCCCTCCAGTACCTTGGAATAGACATTACCCAGGAGGCTGAGGAGTGTGATACCTCTGTAGTTGGAACACACCTTCCAGTCCCCCTTCTTAAACAGAGGGACCACCACCCCGGTCTGCCAGTCCAGAGGCACTGTCCCCGACCGCCACGCGATGTTGCAGAGACGTGTCAGCCAAGACAGTCCTACAACATCCAGAGACTTTAGGTACTCGGGCAGATCTCATCAACCCCAGGAGCCCTGCCACCGAGGAGTTTTCCAACAACCTCAGTGACTTCGGCTTGGGTGATGGATGAGTCAGCCTCCGAGTCCTCAAGCCGTGTTCAGACCTCTGCGGCAAATCGGCCAGTTTACATTCAAAGTCTATGTGGACGCGCAATCTGTGAATCCAGCGTTTTTGCGGCGCAAATCCTGTATTTTGAGCGGCCGCCGCAGAAAAGTTGGACAAAGCTGAACTTTTTTGCGGCAGATGCGGCGCAGCAACCAATCAGAGATTACGCTCCAGTGACGTACCTCCGCACTACACGGGAGAAGGACCCAAGCAAACCCCGGACCTATAAAAAAATCAGCAGACGCAGCTCTTGGAGCAAATAATGATATTCACTAAACTCTGCTCACCTCTGAGGTATCTGCAGGACCCAGACAAGTCGCCGAGCCAATGTTTTTGGACTTTGTAAAGTAAATACACCATAACCATTCTCTTAACCTGGACTGCCATAGGACGCAACTCCTCCACTGCGCATGTGTGTTCGCCACCTCGGCCGCGCGTTTGCTGCGGAGAATTTATATTTTGGCCACACATTCGAGGCGACCAGGCGGCGACCAGGGCGGCTGCCTTCAAATTTACAGGCGGCCAATTTCTTCTGCCAATTTCTGCGGCCAGCGCGAACTTGACTGCCGTGGTGTGAACACACCTCCAGCCTCTGCTTCCTCTTCGGAAGACGTGACAGTGGGACTAAGGAGGTCCTCAAAGTATTCCTTCCACCGTCCGACAACATCCCCAGTTGAGGTCTACAGGTCTCCACCCGCACCATAAACGGTGTTGGTGAAGCACTGCTTCCCCCTCCTGAGGCACCGGACGGTTTGCCAGAATTTCTTTGGAGCCGCCCGATAGTCCTTCTCCTTCTCCCAAACTCCTCCCAGCCCCAGTTTTTTGCTGCTGCGACGGTACAAGCTACGGCACGCCTGGCCCGCCGACACCTGTCAGCAACCTCAGTAGTCCCACAAGCCAAAGAGGCCTGATAGGCCTCCTTCTTCTGCCTGACGGCATCTCTTACTTCCGGTGTCCACCACCGGGTTCGGGGGTTGCCGCCACGACAGGCACCTGAGACCTTGCGGCCACAGCTCCGAGCAGCCGCATTGACAATGGAGGTCGAGAACATGGTCCACTGGGACTCAATGTCCCCAGATCCCCCCAGGATCTGTGAGTTGAAGACCCTGCTAACAGAGGGCTCCGCAAGACGTTCCCAACAGACCCTCACAATGCACTTGGGCCTGCCAAGTCTGTCCGGCTTCCTCCGCCAGCGGATCCAACTCACCACCAGGTGGTGATCAGTTGACAGCTTTGCCCCTCTCATCACCCGAGTGTCCAAGACACACTGCCGGCGGTCAGATGACACGACAACAAAGTCGATCATTGATCTTCAGCCTAGGGTGTCCTGGTGCCACGTGCACTGGTGGACACCCTTGTGCTTGAACATGGTGTTCGTTATGGACAATCCGTGGCTAGCACAGAAGTCCAATAACTGAACACCACTGGGGTTCAGATCGGGGAAGCCGTTCTTCCAGATTATCCCTCTCCAGGTGTCACTGTTGTTGCCTATGTGGGTGTTGAAGTCCCCCAGTAGAACCATGGAGTCCCTGGTCGGTGCACTATCCAGTTCCCCTCCCAGGGACTTCAAGGCCGAGTACTCTGCACTGCTGTTCGGCCCGTAGGCCGACACAACAGTGAGAGACCTGTCCTCAACCCGAAGGGGTAGGGACGCGACCCTCTCTTTCACTGGGATAAACTCCAACTGGGGCTATAAGCAAGCCCACACCAGCCCGCAGCCTCTCCCCGCGGGCAACACCAGAGAAGTGGTGCCGAACTGTGAGGCCGACTATATCTAGTCGGTACCACTCAACCTCCCGCACAAGCTCAGGCTCTTTCCCCCCCAGCGAGGTGACATTCCATGTCCCCAGAGTTAGTTTTTCTGTCCGGAGATCCAGTTGTGAAGGCCCCTGCGCCTGGCCAGGCTCGTGGGGAATGGCCGGCCACCAGACGCACCGTCGAGCACCCACCCCAGGTGTGGCTCCAGGGTGGGGCCCCGGAAACGCTAATCCGGGGGACGTAACTGGCCTTGGTGTTGTACTGTTCATAGGGGACTTCTGAACCGCTCTTTGTCTGGCCCGTCACCCAGTCACACTTGCCTTGGGAGACCCTACCAGGGGCTTGAAGCCCCCGACAACATAGCTCCTGGGATCATTCAGGCGCGGAATCCCCTCCACCACATTAAGGTGTCTGGTGTCTGGTGTTTATACTAGACTTGGAGAAACTTATCCATGCATTTGTCTCCAGTAGTGTAGACTACAGAAACGGTCTGCTCACTCGGTCTCCAAGCAGCTGCAGTGCATCCAGAACACTGCTGCTCGGGTCTTGACTAGAACCAGGAAATCTTGTGCTCTAGTCTCTTCACTGGCTCCCTGTGGCTCAGAGAATAGACTTTAAAACAGCTCTGCTTGTATACAAGTCTCTCCATGGCCTATCGCTAAAGTACATCTCAGACATGCTAGTGCCATAAGAACCATCTCGGACTCTAAGGACATCACAGACCGGCCTCTTGCTGGGGCCCAGAGTCAAGACCAGGCACGGGGAAGGTGCGTTCCAGTACTATGGGGCAAAGGTCTGAAATAGCCTTCCCGAGGTTGTGACACCCCCACCCCAGCGGTGTATAAATCTACACTGTTTTGTTTAGCTGGGCATATGACTGAAATTCTTTGATCTGTTTTTTACTATTTTAAATACTATTTGAATGTGTTTTCATGTTATTATTGATTTATTGTGATTTATACGGTATTGGGTTTTTTATGTGTTTTAACATTTTAAAGCACTTTGAATTGGATTTTTGCACAAATTGTACTCTACAAATAAAATTTGATAGCTTGATTGATTGAAAAGTCCCATAAAGGATATCGTAAAAGCATACATTTGAGAAAAATGTGATGTGTGCTGTCTGCATCAATCCATTTTTATTAATTGTGAACAAGGACTGGCAATAGTTTCCCTTCTGGTCAGTCAGTGACACTGGTCGATGCCATTTCTTGGTATTTTCAAGGTAAACACCATTTGTAATCTGAAAGTTGTAAAACTTGTATAAATTCATGCATCTAAAGAAGCAGGTGGGGAGGGCTTTATCTCTTCTTCTTCCCTCCATCGCCGTTTAATGCTATGTTCAGAACACAGCATCAAAATCATGCCGAATGCCTCTAGTAGGATGCCTATGTTTTCGAAGGAGGCTGGAGACATGTGTCTTTGACGTCCTGGACACGGGTCTGAACTAGATGCAAATCAGCATCTCGCTGCCTTGTGCAATGACTGTTATAGGGTCTGTGCACAGTGCCACCACTTCCGGTTGACTCGCTTGTACAGGAATCCCCTTTCGCTTTAATTCTCTCCTTGTTATGGGGTTTTCCCCGAGGCCATGCTAAAATAAGCAATATTTAAAGATAACTCAATGGACAACGAGTCACTGGTGGATAATCACAGACAGCGTGTGTTTACAGCACCTTGGATGCCTGAATGCTAGACGCGACTGTGCCTTTTGAATGCTCACGACGTGCTGGGCAAAACACACCACAGAAACGGCCTAGACGCACGTCCACCATAGACTTTACTTCTGAAGTTGAAGCCTTGGTCTGAACGTAGCATAAGAATGGCAGAAATTGGGTATATGGTTTCCCCTTTGGATTTTTTCTGGGTCACATGATCTCAATGAAATATAATCATAAGGAACACTTTCTCAATCATGGAAAGGTACGATTGTGACTGTAGACCATCAAAACCACTGGCTCATTCTTTGTACTGCAGCGGGAGTGCCAGACCCCTCCCTCGGCAGCATGCTTTTATTACCTTGTTGACAGCAGCTGTTAGTTTGAAGCACTTTTAAAGCTGATTTTGAGTGGTGGCACAAATCACTGAATTTCTGTGCAGCATCTTCTTGGCAGAGCAGTAAGCCCCCAGACTTAACAACAAGCCTGGGTCTGCTGCATTCAGACAGCTGGTGGGACGGAGGCAGCTGCCAGTGTGTTTGTGTGGGAGGGCATCTGAATATTAAAAACGCTCTCTTAAAAGTTCCTTGTCACTAATCCAGATTTGTGCACATTTGTCATACTGGTCACTTTTTGTTAACAGGCATTATATGTAAGGCTATTTGGCATAACGAAACATAGTTAAAATGCAGTGGAAACCGAACATATCAGATCCCGGCTTCCTCCTCAGCAGTTTGACACTTCTTGGTGTTGGCACGCTCCACTACTACTGCGCTTGTGTGAAGCCTTTGCCGCTCTGAAAAGTGGATGCCCCCCCGGTACGCGCCCACTGCCCTCCCCCTGACTTCACACTTAAAGCAAGCAGCTGTAGCTCTCCGTCTGTGCACAGTGTTGATCCCAGCTCTACTCGCACTCTCAGTCAACATATGTCCCCACAAACACGGCACACTCTGTTCTGCTCCAGGAGAAACTTTCTCTTTCCAACTCACCCTTCGATACTCAGCACCAGATCTTCTTCACCACCTCCCAGTTTTACATGCACACAACTGTGGGTGGAGGGGACTGGAGACTAAAGCAAATGTTAGTTTATTAGAAAAAGATGGTGAACGGGGGCTGGTCAGTAATGGCCCAGGTCCTTTCTGCTTCTATAGGCTATACTGTACGTTGCTGCTTTTCTAGTCCCAAAAAGCCACATGACAATGTTCCACATGTGTTGTTTTTGCCACTCTGCTTCACGAATGGTTTTTCAATGGAAAAAGTTAGATCCGTGATGAGTGGCGTTTTATCAGAAGGAAAGGGCTGATAAAAGTTTACGGGCAAGCTAACATGGCTAATGCTAACTATTGGTGGTCCATGCAAATGGATAGCTATTGAGTTATTGATATTGAAGAGGGCTTTTCTTTCACACTTATAAATCAAACAGGGTGTTACCTTTCAGTCCTTCCTTTCACATGCGCGCAGACGCAGATTCGCGTGGCACTGAGAGGCGACAGTGGAACCGCTATGGAGAGCCTTCAGTAACAGAGTGTAGTGATGCCAGCAGCACATGCCTGATTTACATTTGCTGTGAACCAACGAAGAAGCACAAAGCATCTCACTGAACAAGTTGGCTTGTGTGCTTGCTTACTGGCCTGAGTAAATACACCAATCAGAATGAGTGGTAAGGTCAAAGGGCACGGGAGCTACGGACATGATTACATTTAGGGCCTCATTTATCAATCCAATATAAACAGAAAAATAGCATGTGCCGTTAGTAGATGTAAGTGAGAGTATACAGCAGGTGTAACGGCGCGTATGCCTCTGCTTCTATTAAGACCTTGTGAGAGCACAGCCATGTATCAAAAGCTATGATGGCTAATTGACTGATTTTTTAAGAAAATTGCTGAATTGTTGAAGTAAATTGCAAATTATTTTTTCTCTCTACTTCAGAACATTTTTCTTTCTCAACAGATCATGGTTGTGAAATCCAAAGGTTCATACAGCGCTGATTGAGATACACGCATGTAGGTTTGCTGTTGCATTGGAGCAGTGCAGAGACAGGGATACACACAGTGCCTCATCCAGGAGACCTGCACAGTCTCCACTTTAGAACTTTAAAAAACATGGGACAGATGCATGAAAGAACCGTCAGATGGACAGTGGAATACTTGTGGGAGTCAGGGCCAACGTGTTGCAGCTAAAGAGTACATTTTTTTACCCTCGCTTTGAAAACAACATAGTTTATACCTTAATTTTCTTTTGATGCCTTTTTGCTGCCTATTTTTTATGTTATTTTTTAATTCCTGCTCTCTATCTGGTCTTGTTCTGTTTTTGGTGTTCTTCTTTTTTGTAAAAATATTATTACTTATGTTATACTTAATATTTCATCTTTATAAGTGGGTCCTTTTAAAGCTTTTAAATCACAATCAAATGCCCAGTTGGTGCACAAATTGTAGCATACAATTCATATTATCACACATTACAGTTCTCTTTACGCATTTTGGCGGAAGCCACTTTTAATGCTCTGTTTTGCACGTGAGCTTGATAAATGAGGCCAAATGAGACATTGTTGGTGAATGAAATAAAAACAAAATACAGTCCCCGGACATATGTTCAGCTTATATTGAAATGATTTACAAGATAGATATAACCTTCGCTTACAGTATATCCCGTGTTTTATTAGACAGGACAGCTGTTGCGTGAAAGGTGGAGAGAGGTGGTATAGACACTCAGCAAATAGCTAGAATCAAACCCATAACACTGCGGTGGTAGCAACCACACATGTGCAATGTCCTTATCCTCTGCACCACCAGTGAAACAAACAATCTGAATATTTAATTCACACGTTATATAACTTGAAATATCCTATCGTAGAGTCCCAAATAATTAAAAACTGGTAAATAGAGCCTGATATGGCATACCACATCCTTCCTGCAGAGAGCAGGAGCCTGTTCTCCATTTGTTAGTCCCTGTCCAGGTGTGCACGAGCAGGGGGGAGCAGCAGGACCACCAGTCAAACATCCGCCCATGAGGTGCAATCAAAGACAAGTCCAACCACTGTTCAGAGACTCTGCCTCTCCTCCGCTGCACAGCTGCTGCACCACAGCTATCATGGGAGGAACTGCTGCTCACTTATACAGTCAATAGGATGGCTTCATGTTCGAGAATTTGATTCTATATATGTTGAAAATTCAGAATAGAAGAGAATATTTCCTCACTTTTTAATCAATTGCCAATTACAAAGTGTCTCTTTGTTATGAATTGGGCCATTTTGCTGTACTTCCGTTTTCAAAATTCTGTGTTGGAATATTCCCATATCAAAGCATTATTTGAGCTGAAAGCAATGATCTTTTTGATTTATGTGAAATAGGAAAAATCTCCCTGTATTTTTCACAGTTTAAAACAAATTCTACTGCTGAATTTGAAACTGACCTATATCTCAATAGAGCTTGTGACTGAATGCCAAAAACGTTACGTTTGGGGCCAGACATGCAAAACGCTATATCATCTATTAGCAAAAAAAATAAACAAGAAAGCTGTGGAACTTCCTGATAAACTGACTTTAAAGACTTTTATCACACAAGAGTCAGGATTAGGGCTCTAACATGTTAATCGATGAGTCTAACTAACTCATATATTGAAATAATAAAATAAAATAAAAACTAATGTTGTAATCAAATAATTTTGAAAACATTTCTTCAAAGTTTTTTCTTTGAGTAAAAAAAAAATAAAACAGACTCCAAAATGAGAGAAGCTTTATGGTGGTCAAATCTGGTAAAAAATGTGGATTCATGGGCCTTTCGTAATCCAAACAACTAATCAATCAAGTGAAAGAATAAATGCTAGAGCTAGATTAATTGATAAAATCGTCATGTTGCTGCCCTATCTCTTTTGAAAGGTATTTAGCATCCTAAAATCCCCATTGGTTTAACATTAGACAAACTGAAAATGCTCTGAGATGTGACGACACAATCCTGCTCAAAACGGCGCCAGTAATCAAGAAGCTGAAACCTATGAATAGATCATTATTAATTCAAGTTAAAATGGGTTGTTGAAAGGCCTGTCTGTGAGTGTGACCTATTCTGGTGTCAGTTTAACCTTGAACAGAACAAGCTCCGAGACTTGACTCAACCCTGACATATTCTCATCTGAAATCTGTTCTGTCGTGGGATGCTAAAGCTATTAATTTGATTGGAGCTCCATTAATCCACATTTTGCCATCCACCTCCCTGTCCTTAATCATCATTGAAGGCACTGCCAGCGTGGCCTCAGGTGGCCACACACAAACGGGGTCACAATGTGTTCCCTGTGCACTGGGAGCTGAGGAGCACATGCACATTCATCTGAGGTGACACCGTCCATCATCCATCTCCATCACAGGCAGTCAGAGCTAGGTTCATTGGCGCTTACTCCTCCAAATTGCAAAATGAATGCACATTCTACTAAAAATATAGTTAAATGTTCATGAAGCAAGTGTTCTTAAACATTTATTGTTACAAGGCTTTACAGGTGACATAGTATGCAAAATCAACTTTAATTCACTTTTAGCCTTGTTAAAAGTTTCCTTGTCATTAGTTTTGCTCAAAGTTGTATTTTGATCAATGGATTGATGTTGAGTCATCCTGTAATGTCCTGCAACTGAGGCTCGAGTGCTCAGAAAATTCTTGTTTTCACGTACCGCCTGTCAAATTTTTTGAAAAATGAAGACTCTGAATGACACATGTAGTGCTCTAAATGTCACGTAGCCACTTTGAAATAAATAAAAACACATAAATGACAATCTACTGCTTGTTACGGTGTATTGTCACTATGAAGAACTTTTCAGTTCTAGAGTTTTGAACAGGAGGTCCCAGAAAGAGCTCTTTATTGCTGTTTATTATTAGGCCGTTTTAGCTCAATATTGCAGTTTACAGTGAACACAATGTAGAATAATGTTCTACTTATGTAATGCCTGAATGCCTGAATATATATATATATATATATATATATATATATATTATATGCCTGCTGAGCAATTCAGTTTGAAAAATGTGCATGATTACTTGTATTTTCTGCACTATAAGGCGCTCTGGATTGTAAGGCGCACTGTCAATGAATGGTCTATTTTTGAACTTTGTCCATATATAAGGCGCACCGGACGATAAGGCGCATTAAGCCTAAACAAAAACAGTCCAACTTGTCAATGGAAACACGTTCTGACACAGTCTGATACGCTAAATCAAACGTTAGCATATTCACAGTACTCAAAATGGTCAGGTATAACACGTAAAACACGGTCAGATACCGGTGAATCAAACGTTAGCGTATTTCAAGTACGGCAACTCAAAATGGCTCAGGTATTAGACACGTAAAAAAACACAGTCAGATATGCTAATCAAACGTTAGCGGTATTACCAGTAACTCAAATGGCTCAGGTATAACACGTAAAAAAACACAGTCAGATACCGCTAAATCAAACGTTAGCGCTATTCAAGTAACTCAAAATGGCTCAGGTATAACACGTAAAAAAACAGTCAGATACGCTAAATCAAACGTTAGCGTATTCACAGTAACTCAAAATGGCTCAGGTATAACACGGAAAAAAACACAGTCAGATACGGTGAAACAAACGTAGCGTATTCATAGTAGGCTGCAAATGGCTCAGGGTATAACACGTAAAAAAAACAGTTCAGATACGCTAAATCAAACGTTAGCGTATTCACAGTACAGTAACTCAAAATGGCTCAGGTATAACACGTAAAAAAACAGTCAGATACCGCTAAATTAAACGTTGGCGTATTCACAATAACTCAAAATTGTTTCAGTTAACACTATTCACGTAAAATAAAACATAATATAAAATCACTTTTTCAGTTTATTCCTCGTCCACAAATCTTTCAAATTCTTTATACACACACTGTAAATGTTATGGTGAAGCACAGTATTACTCCGCGACGCTCCTCGCTACGGTAACGTATGCTGGAAGTTGTGCGGCTTTGTAGTTTACCAAGTTGTGATAAAACATTTTGACGGATTTTTGAGCACAGTGTACACATAAAATCGGTTCGAGATCAGTTAAGCTACAACCATCAACCAGAATTAATCCATATATAAGGCGCTCTGGGTTATAAGGCGCACTGTCATTTTTTGAGAAAAATAAATGTTTTTAAGTGCGCCTTATAGTGCGGAAAATACGGTAGTCCATGTAAGAGAGTGTCTGTGTGAGATTTTGTAGTATGTGTAGAAAATAGGGGACCTTGTTGATGTCAGGTAAAATGCTAACCACTTTTCCACTGTGTATGTGAGAAGATGCATGTTATTTGTGTGTGTGTGTGTGTGTGTGTGTGTGTGCGTGCGTGTGTGGAGAATGTGGTCCTGGGACTTGCTTGTTGTCAGGCTGATTGTGTAATAAACTTTATTCAGTTAAGCGTGAATTATTGTTAATTGAACTAAAAAGTAATTTTCTTAATTGAAACACTGCGGTGGGGTGGGGGCCGGGGTGTATGAGGGGGGTACGATGGTCTAATTCCTGTGCCCATTACTGCGCTCATCACCATCACTTTCCCTCTCGCAGCAGCAGCAGTCAAAGCCTGTAATTGACTTAGCCCCAGCACATCCTCAGACTGAGACTGGCACACACACATTCAACTGCAGCTACAGCCACTTCATGTTGTATTTGTATTTGCCCTGCACATGACCCTACATGGCCTGTCGCACAGGACCATATACAAGACCCTAGGGCTGACACCTACAGTAAAGACCCTTCCACTGACACAAGGCCCTATACAGGACCATATGTTTCCACAGACCCAACATGAGCGTTCACAGCAAAAATCTATGTTAAATTAAATCTGTCCTGAGTCTGTGCAGACTGGAATCCTCAGGAGGCTGGTGCTCTCGCCTCTCGCCTCTCGCTGACTGGACACAACACTAATCCTCCTGCAGCACAAAATCAATACACAACAGCACAGCTATTATCTGAGCAGTGAACAAGTGCAAGGTGTTTCCTGTCACCTCTCTCCTCTGGTGTGAGGATTTGAGGAGACTATTGTGCTGTGTACACCTGACGAGTACAGGCTTATTATATAAAGATGAAGATATGAGCTTTATCCTGAAGTTCTACTGAGCACACACAATACACTGTTGAACCAGTGTTATTGTACCATCAGCTGCATCGTGCTCTCCACGGTAGACAAGAGGTGAGCATTGGATGGTGATCCTTTATTGTGAGTGTGGAGAGACCGGGGCTGGAGCCAGATGGGTGCGCTGTGCTGTTTAGAGATGACCTTGGGTGTGTGTTTACCTTGAGAGGGAGGGAGCGAGGAGGAGGGTGTCAGAGGCACCTGGCAGGTGGAGCAGCCCTAACCCAATATGTACAACAGACTCTAAATCAAACATATGAAAAGTATTTTTGATATGAAATGGGAATAGTATTTTACGAGTGAGACATTGTTTTTGCACTGCATTAAAGTATCAAAACATAATGCACAAATGTTCAATGGACACGTTTTGTTTGTGATCTACTTCACAAATTCTCCACTTGAGGTGAATAGGGCAAAAGCTATCTCTCATTAAGAAACATTTGTCGTGTTAAATCTACTTGCTTTTGTGTTATGTTTTCATGCTATTTAATGCTCTGACTATATCGATCTGTGTGTAGAATAACTCAGGGGCTATGAATAGAAACGTTTACAAGTGAAAGGCTAGTGGCCCCTAGTGGCTTACTCTCCTGGGAATGAGGGGAAACTGCACATAAAATGCTCAAAAAAAAACTGATGGATCATTAGTTTGACTTCAAAGTTAATTAAGCATTATACTAAACATTGTATTTGACTTGAAAGCTGCTGTCCCTGTGAAGGCAGCTGTACAGTCCCAGAGGTGGCTGAACCATGACCTACACTCAAAGTCCCAGCATGCTCTGCAGATGTGGGTCAATGGACATCTGTTTGGCAGCACTCGGACGGTCCCTGCTGCCATATTCCTCCTAATAACTGCTGCCATAATCACCAGGGATTATTCTAATATTAGTGCGCACACGCGCTCTGATTAAGGTATAGTGCTCCATATGCTTGGAGCAGGGTTTGGAGGGATTTGGGTGTTTTTAGCCTTTAGTGAAAAGCTTTGAAAAAGCCAGCTTAGAGAGGACTAAAAAGAGTCTGCATAAATAATATTGGAAAATAGCCTGGGCACGGGGGTCAGAGTGGGGGGGGTAACGCCGGGGTGAGCTGAGGAGAGCAGCAGAGGTATATGACAAAGACTGCACTGAGGGATTGTGGGTATTGAAGTTTAGACTGGACAGAGACTGCGCTGCTCTATTCTTGTCCATAAAGAAGGGATTAGGATCAAAATAAGGATGGCACTAGAAAGAGGCGCTGCAGGGGGTGGACAGGCCTCTCCCTCAGTCCCGGTGTGACATGAGGAGACCTGAGGAGGACGTAGCTCAGTGTGAAAGGAAGATTTGTGCAATTTGGGAAGAACGGTGATGTTTATAACTCAGAAGTTTCTATAACTCTTGTCCAGAAGAGACAAACTTCCTGATACTGTATGTTTCTGATCCTAATTAGATTTGCAAAATGACGCTTTTGTGTCAGTGGCACAGTGAGCTGGTGTAATACTGTTGAGCATTATCAGTGTGGCTTACGCTGCACCTGAAAGAGCTGAGCTGCAGCTGCGCTCACATGGTCAACAGAGCACATGTGACTCTCTCAACAGCCTGTGTCTGTTTAATATACAAGTAATACTTTGTATTGAACTTTTTTGTACCTTTTTTACCAATCATACCAATCACCAATCATCTGTATTCTAAATTTTAATTACATCCAAAACTTAGTCTATTCTATTTCCTTTCGATTAGAGCTTTGCCACAGCAGCACATACTCATTGTGGGAAGACTTGAATGGTCATTACCATTGAATGGACATTACCATAGTGACTTCATCTCTTGAGTGTCTGCTTGTGGAGATTTCTGCTGTCAGTGGTAGTGGCATGTCAGTACTTTTGTGCTGACCTAACCTGAGCTTGCTCACATGTTGCACACCATGCTGCCGTGAGCTCTGATACTGCACCTGAGGAGGAACGTGCGGCGGGCTAAAGCCGGGGCTCTGCTGTTTGCACTAATGTCTTTATCTCCAGCCAACACTGGTGCCACTCAGGGTTCTGACAAAGAGGCTCTCCTCTCCTTCTGCTACGGCTCAGCCTCCTCATGGTCGTTATGAGGCGTAACCATGGCGTTTTATGGCTCTCCTGTTGTGAAGATAAAAATCTTTACTTATCCTCGTCTTGTCTAGCTAGGAGCATCTGCTGCCAGAGTGTCACGTCTGAATTTAGCAAATGCCCAGGCACGAGGTGGCTGCGTTCTAAACGCCAATGCTCAAAGGAGTGTCTGTGGTGCTGCAGCTTGGCATGCCAAATGCGAGCTGGCTAGGAGCTCCCTATAGGAGAACAGATGGCCATTACTATCATTTAGAACTTATTAGGGCCTATAATCTTACCTGCGTCAAACACACCCCAACGCATGGGCTTTTTCACTCCTCATTTCAAACTATTTTATGTGCCAGGAAAGTCCTCCTCATGATTTCTGTATTTTTAATCTGCGTGGTTGCCCCATATGTGCAGGGATATTATAATATAGGCTTATCTTTCTTTGAAATCAACAGATTGCTCCGTTGTAAAGAACAGTTGGACGCTAATACTGGGCGGAAATGCAAGTGTAGCATGTGGCGTACCGACATTTTTACAAACAAAAGTCAAACACAATGTATATTTTCATAACATTGCCAGGACCCAACTGTATGGCGCTAAGTAACAATATATTGATCATATGTGCTTTGCAGATGGTGTGGGTATAGCTAATAAAGAGCTGATGAGAGCAGAGGCAGCAGATCAGTGCAAATAAAAGTGGTCCTGCTGCTCTGTCAGTGGCCTGCTCCGGAGGCACATTCAGCACCAGGCAGGTGTGGGCTCTGACGTTTGTGCTGTGAACAGCCTGCGTCTGTCATGTGGCAAAGCACAAATAGCTCCAATCAATGTCCTCCCCGGACTACTGGCTCCTCTTCCACACACACACCTCAGGCACCGCTGTTCCGGGTACACAGGGTTCGAACCAGCAGGCAGACCTATCCATCTGCCTAGCTTCTGCAGGCCGCACAGTCTACAATCTTTTAACAATATACAGGCCATAGTGTACAATATCATCTCACTTTTAATCCCTTTAGTTTATCAGCCATACTGTTGCCAACAGTACCCAGTTCTTAAATGTCAAGGCTTGTAAATGTACTATAATGCACACTTTACCTCCTGTTCCCAAACGTGATGAACCCTCAGTCATCATGGGCAGACCGTGAGACAGAAGGAAGGCTTTGTGGAGCTTTATGAGGCTTTGTGCGACAGGACAGGTGGATACATGGGCGGGGACAGCTGGACCAAGGGACAGTCAGAGAGACAGACAGATGGAGGGACGGACAGAGATACAGACAGGAGAGAGAGACAGGAGGAGAGTGTGCGAGAGCGGGAGCTGTGAGCGGATGTCAGAGCAGGTTGTGTGTTCTGCAGTGGCAAAGATGAGAAGGAGAGAACAGGAAGCCTCTCTCCTGGAGACAGATGGACTGCCATGCTGTGGACACATACGCACGCACACCAACTGCATCCTCACAACACCACAGCCCAGCACATAGCATGACTGGCCTATGCACAAAACAAGCCACAAGATGTCGGCCCAAATCAGAAATATGTGGAAGAAGAACTGGCACGAGCATCAAACGTACATCAAAGTTTAATCCATGACTAAGTAGCATTACAATTATTTTTTTTATTTGGTTTGGACAGTCCAAGTTGATGAACACACATGCTGTAAATGCATCAGATTGAAGCCATGGTCTGATTTCCATCCATTGTCCTGCATTTATTTTCACAAACACACTCTCATTCATGCATCAATGTTAGCACATAGACATTCTTGCCCAAGGACAATATGCACTATTACCACTGATTTATTGCTGCCCCACAATGTCACCTGGTACACCGCAGGCCCAACCCTCAGCTTCTGAGATCAGACCAGATTGGGCCTTCTCACTGTGTGAAACACCATCAGTAGCTCCGCACCACCAGCCTGTTTGGTGACAACGTGAATATAAGTCTGTTTAACTCCCCTCTACCTACTCTTTTAAAATAAAATAATCTGAAATGAAGTGAAAGTGAGTGAAGGCACATGACAGTCTGGTGCAGGTGTGAAGCGTGCAGGTACGTGCACATTACTGTCACAGGATGTGTTGTATGTATACTCTCACCCTCGTTAGAACAACCAGGAAGAGGAAGGCGTCTTCACAGCCTCCTCTCCTGCAGCGGTGCCAGCAGCAGGATCCCAGCGCCTCTGTGTATGTGAGGTGTGTTCACAGCACTGCCAGCTCGTCTCACCAGAGCCCTATAGGAACACAGACATCTGTGGAGCGGAGGACGCCAGCTTGCATGGCCGTCTCTGGAGGAAGCCCGCCATGGTGAGACGAGGAGACTGTCAGCAGATAATTAGAGGAGAGCTTTGGACACAGATGAACATGTTTAATCTGAAGAGTCCGCAGTCCAGACTAAAACCACAGAATGAAGCACTTTATTGTGCATCCTGGACCAGCTGAGGCTGGCTGTCACATGCAGAATGTGGGGTAGAGGATAAGCGACTGAAGAGACAGATGTTGCCCCAGAGAAAAGAAACAGAAACTGAGATAGAATCCCAAACACATCTTTAATGTTGGGAGCTCTACTGTCATGGCAAACACAAAAGTGGGACAGGGTAAAAAAGTTCAATAACAGTATAATTGAAAGAGGATAGGATGGATGCATATTATTTGTTATAAATCAAAGTCTGATTGTGATAACAGTGTTGTGAGTACCATCCCAAAGTAAAAGCGGCAGGTGTATTCTTTCACATCTACAACAGAACTGGTGTATGGAGACAAAGAAAGAAACCTTGACCTTGACTTTGCTATTTGTTAGGTGGTAGGTTGGAGCTACTTTATTACAATATTTCTAAAGCCATTTGTCATTTCAATTGTTGTCACAAGCCAACATCTTGAGGACCATTACATTCAAGGGAACCATTCAAAACGCACAGTGAAAGGATTTCAGAGGTCTGTTGCACTCAAAGGTAATGTGACTGAAACTACATGAAGAGCCTTTTAATCTATTTCTTAACTGTAGGTTCAACATTCAGCTGTTAAAAAAATCCTTTCATTTCCATCTAAGCTCACCAGTTTGTCAAATTGATTAATACAGACGTCTCTATTCCCCATCACCACTCTTACCCCAAAACCACACCACCACTTTCCAAGTTTCCTCTCAGAATTTGTGATTAAAGAAGTTTGTCTCTCCAAACTGACCTCTAAACATGAGTCCAGAGCTGAAGAAGACTTGGCCCAAAGAAAAGAGAGGTAGAACACGTCTTATCCTGGGGGCCGCTCTCTGTAACCATCTTGCTGCCACACGAGGCCGGGCACTGGTTGCCAAAGTACGTTTCCAGCGCGGTGAGCAGGTATACAGGAGAAAACATGTGCATCCGGAACTCTGCCAGCTCCGACAGAAGGGCTGCAATGATGTTTCACTACATAGATTATGCAGATAGCACGGTTAGAAATGAGGAACAGAAGTGTGGCCAGACAAGGATAGCACACAGCAGCTATACGGGCGAGCATACATTCAAAGAACTATGGAAAACAAGCGGCGAGCTGTAAAATGGATATCTACGTATGTATAAAGAAAAAAAAACATCAGGGCTATGGAACAATTATACAAAATTTGAATATTTTTAGAATGATCTTGATTTTTCAGAAATAAGACCACATTGTAATTCTCAAGAAACCTCTGTTATTTTGTGTTACCTTATAATTTAGTTATAATGTTACATAGTGGATTCTTCCCGCAGACACGCACCTCCCCCGCTCCGGCAGTGCACTGGGGCTAGTGACAGCACCCATTGATTTTAAATAATATGGAATTCTGGTCTTGAACCGCATCTGACTCACATGATCCGTGTAAATCCAGCGTAAAGGCCTACGCATTGTGGTAGGGGAGAGCTTTATTATAGTTTTTTATTTTGAAGACTATTGAACACATTTCTTTGCAAATGCTTTCATTAAACCAATATTTTTTAAAGATCTATTTGATAAACATATATACAAAAACTTTTATGAAAAACGTTTTTAAAAGATTATTTAATGAACTGTTTAACAAAAGCGTTTATTAAAACAATGTTTTAAATGGATTGGTGTACGCTTTACTTTTCATAGAAACCTGCTGTAATCGGTATTACCTTCTGCAATGAGCTTTTCTATAGCCCTCCTGGCCGTCTTGCTAAAGTAAAGTAAATACAAAAATTAACAAGTAAGGAGCTCTCTGATTGGTTTACAAGTTGCTCTAACCAATCAGCTCATTACTAGTTCCTTTTCATTATTTGCTTTACTTTAGCCAGGAAGAGCAGGGGAGCCATGGAGGAGTTAAACGGAGAAGCTATTTGGAGAGGTTAATCAGATCTTCCTAAATGGAGTTGTAATTTTAAGTGTTTTACCAAAAATACTTCAAAAAACTATTTTATGAAAAGTATTTGTTAAATAATATTTTAATATACCCGTTTGTTAAAAATTTACCAAATCATAAATGTTGCTTTAATAAAAGCATTTACCAATTCATTTAGTAAATGGTCTTTTTAAAAAAGCACTTTTTATTAAAGTATTTTTTAAGTTATGTATTAAATCATCTTTTAAAGATTCCTTTAATTAAAGCTTGACTCCATTTAACATGGCTCTCAGGGTCCCCCATAATTGAGAGTATGTGTCCAAACTGAGAATTATATATAATTTGCGCCGCTCTGCAGTGGACAGGGGACATTGTGACGTCGCAGTTTTAAGGTTTGCACTTGCACATATAAACACTGGGCTGATCTCCACAGCTGCACCAGCAGCTTTCATCTCAACAAACACGGACATTTCATGCTTGACCAGTGTGAACTAATAACTAGAGCCTGCATCTTTTCAAAAACAAAACCTTCTCATTTTCTAATTTCATGATCTCCACCTGATCCTTTAGCCTAAATTGCTTCTCCATTCATGCCATGATTATCCGCCAGTTAGAATGAGATGTGTGCTCAAGAGCTGAGCGCGCATTGGCAGCAGTGGACTTAGGAATTTGGGGGCTCAAGGCAAAAGGAAGTACGAGGCCCTCCCCATCAAGTGTTATGTCTCTGGAATTATTCTGGAAAATAAGCATTTCTATTTTTTTTACTGGAGTGGTCCTAGAGGTACAGACTTTTGGGGCGGTTCAAAGTTCAAATCAATTTACCAGGCTGGAAACAATCTTATTAACAAATTGGCCTGTTAAGGTAGCCTATTTTGAAGTACAAAAGTTGGAGCTCGGTGTGCTATCAGCTATCACTGTCACTAAGACAAGACACATTACAACTGATGCTACTGTTATATATATAATATATAAATATATATATTATTTATATAATATATAAATATATATAAAGTAAAGACAGCATGATGATAGACCTTGGGTCTATAAAAAATTCCCTTCTCACCCTCCGCAGGAGGTCTCATCCTATATTCTAAACTCGGGTCCTCTGTCCTCTAGCAGAGGCCTGGGAGCTTGAGGGTTCTGCGCAGTATATTTGCTGTTCCTAGTACTGCGCTTTTCCGGACTGAGATGTCTGATGTTTTTCCAGGGATCTGTTGTAGCCACTATATATATATATATATTACATTTACATATTTAATCTTTATAAGTGTTTATTTATTAGAACAACTCGGTGAGAACCCCATATAGGAATATACTGTAAGTCCGCAGGAATTGGTGATGATGGTTATTTTATTTTTTATATTTTGTCTGTATTCGTGACCAGACCTCGGTATGCTGTTGCGCATGAGCTTGTGTTGTGAGATGAACACTGTGGAAGTTATTTGAGGGACTTAGTTATTCTGTAATGCAGAATAATAGGAGCAAACAGTTGCTAAAAGAAGAATTTACTGCTCGGGTAAGCTAAGGATGGTTAATGCTAACTGCGCTCCTTGCAAATAACAGCTTACAGCTGTGTAGTTGTACAGCTATAGCTATAATCATTCAAATGCCTGTTTCAGAGGGCTGTTGACAACACGTCACGAAATAGGCTATAGAACCGTGGAGAGAGGGTGACCTGTGTGCGCCGACAAAGGTTTAGAGTCCTTTACTTGTCTTGATGTTGTTTTCTTCTATATCACTATGCCGGACCACCACTACACTAATGGCTGGGCATTAGCATTTCAAGGAGCCTCCATTAAGCAGGCCAAGAAAAGCAGCTCTCGGTGGGGGGAATCCATTCTGTCCCCAGCTCTAACATCTGCTGCAGCCATCCCAGCCAGAAGGAGGCTCAGACGATGCCGCACAGACTCTGGTTTAGAGTAATGATGGACAGACAGACAGACAGACAAGCAGAACGGACGGCCATATGCGGAGGAGAGTGAAGAATGGAAAAGACAAAACAGTTCTTGTCAAATGGGACCACCTCTTTGTGTGTGGACTGATGGAGGGATTAAAGCGGAAAAAACTGCTCACACAGCAGGCTCAAAAAAGACATTCAAATGAACTGCTTCATTACTAGAGTAATTTAGTCAGCTTATAGTTGTCTGTGCTGACCTGAAGCTGAGGTTAGTCCATTTATCAGTTCAAAAGTGACCAGTATAATAACACAGTGCTCTCTAAAGACAGGCTGTAGCTAGTTACACAAGCAGGGCACCCACAGTCAGGGTGGTGATGTCATGTCAGTTTCTCTTTATGTTCTGGATTATATCTCCCATTCAGAGGTGTGGAGCAGTGTAAAGGTCTCCAATTCCTGTTGTGTTCAGTCAGAAATACATGTTAAAAAAAAACCAACAAAAAAACATGTGAGGCATAAGCCAATTGGCCAATAAAACAAATTGTATTATTATTTCTGCTTAAATCATTTCTTGTGAACAGTTACTAATCGCATGGCAAATTAGGTTATGCTTTGCTTTATGGTCCATTTGACCTCTCCTTCAATGTTGCAACCTGTCAGGAGCAGGAGGCAACAGCAGTGCAACACCTGGGCTCCCATCTCAAGAACTTTGTTAAAGAAACCAACCCTGACATGGGGAGAACATGCAAACCACACAAAGGCTCCACTCGACCTGGGAATCTAACCCAGGGCCCTCTTGCTGCGAGGTAGGAATGATAACCACACCAAAGCCTTATGGAGCATGTGTGACTGTGAGTGATTTTAAATGTCTTGTTGTCTCTTTTGTCACAATTTCGTAGGATCATTAACACATAAAGGAAAAACACAAATCCCACGCATTTTTCCTAAGAGAAGGGCCCAGTGGAATGGTAGCACTGAGATCAGCTTGTTTTACTGGTGTCCCGTGTTTGTGTGTGTGGAGAAGAAGAGTGACAGCACTGAGATAGACTGGCACCTATTTATAGAGCAGGCCATCTGCAGAACTCCCTCTTGTCTTTGGTCATGGTGTTCATAAAGGCAGATTTCTGCAGCCCCGCTCCGGCCGCTCCAAACAACAGTGGGCCAGAGCAGAGACCTCCCCACACAGGCACACACTGCAGCTGCCTATGGACTCACAGGCCCTGCTCGGCCAACATCTGAGAGGTGGAGACACTCAAGCCTCGTTTCAATGGTTTTACTATGGAGTACATAAATTGATAATCAGTTGTGCAAAAATGTTGATACTTGAAGTTTTTCAAATATATTTTGGTTACATTTTTGTCATACATTGTTTATATTTATGTTTTATTTACTTTTCATTGTTCAAGCAGAGGTTGAGAGAAAATACTGATAGCCAAGGTAAAATTGTTCTCGAGGAGTTTCAATCCACTATAGTACAAAACTCATTGGAATCGGTATCAAACAGTGGTATCGCCCATCACTACGCACCACAGCGGGATGATGATTCTTACTATTATTATCATTACAGTGTATTTGTATAGAGTTTTTCCACCTTCAAGGCACTCAAGCTTTACTTGGCAATGTGGATAAAGGACACAACACTTCCTCTAGCGCCCCACTGTGGCACCTGGTTTTCCAGCGGTCTCCCATCCACGTACTGACCGGTCCCTGTCAATCCATAACATTTATTTGTAGAGCACAGTTCATACAAAAGTTCTTTACAACAGTTAAAACATATTAAAATAACAAGACAATAATAAATCACAAGACGAAAATAAAACCATAAATAATTAAGTTAAGATGCAATTAGAATGAAAGAATTGTAGATAAAATGCACAACAGAAACTTTTTAGCATCGATTTAAACGCTGCCAGCGTAGGGGCCTGTCTCACAACCTCAGGGAGACTGTTACAGATTTTAGCTCCGTAAAACTCGAATGCTGATTCCCCATGTTTAGTCCTGACTCTGGGCACCAGCAGAAGGCCAGTTCCTGAGGTCCTCGTGACCGAGATGGTTCATATGGCACTAACATGTCTCGAGATGTACTTTGGTGCTAGCCATGGAGAGACTTGTTCAAAGCAGAGCTCTTTTAAGTCTATTCTCTGAGCCAGAGCCAGTGCAGAGACCTGAGCACAGGACTAATGTGATCGTACTTCCTGGTTCTAGTCAGGACCCTGCACGCAGGCGTTCTGGATGTACTGCAGCTGTTTTACAGCTCGTTTGGAGAGGCCAGTGAACAGGCCGTTACAGTTAGTCTATCTACTAAAAAACAAATGCATGGATTAGTCTCTCCAAGTCTTGTTTAGACACTATATTTTTGATTTTGGAAATGTTTTCCAGATGATAAAAAGCTGCTGATGTTATAGATTTGATATGGCCGATAACATTTCTAATTTGATTTGTAGGTTTTAGAATATGAGTAACACTTTCTCTTTGTTTCTTCGGGCCGAAGTCAATAATTTTAGTCTTGTCTAAGTTGTTTGAGACTGATCTGAGACTGATCTGTTGGATGCAGTGACAGAGTGAATCCACTGGTCCATATTCACCTGCCGTCAGTGAAACATAGATCTGAGTGTCATCTGCATAATTGTGATAGGAAACATTTTCGCTGCATATCAACTGACCTAACGGCAGCATATACAGGTTGAATTGAAGGGGTCCCAGGATTGACCCTTGGGGCACCACAGGTCAGATCATGCAGTCTGTGATACAGTTACTGATCACAACAAAATACTCCCAGTCTTCTAGATGTCCTGCTTAGCTTCTGAGAGCTGACGAGATCGAGCGTTGGCAAGCATGATAGGACAGAGAGATCGCGAAAACAAGACTGCAAAAAGTTGATAAACAGATGATAACAATGCTGACCTGATCTAGTGATAAACGCTGTATTTCCAGTGATGGTAATTAATGTGTTGGGCTCACATGTTTAAAACAAAGCTAGCACATGTTAGCTACATCTATTTATGCACAGCACTTGTGTCATAACTTAAAACATGATGTAGAGGCAGTGCATCAAACATGGCCACCGTTTTGAGTCAATGGGAACGCTCATTGGCCAGTTTAGCCTTTAGCGGCTAGCTACAGTAGTAGTTCACAGTCCACCAAACATGCGCAGTAGTGCGCTCCTCGCACGATGCAAAGATTAAAAAGATGTTTCAACTGCGAAAAGTTAATGATCTGAAAAACCCACAAATCAGAAAATCCGACCTTTGTTAAAGCTGTAGGTGGCCTGTCAGTTGGACATAGCTGTGTGTTTTTACATTGTGCTAATTGGGTAAAATGTCTTCTGGAGGATTTTTCCACTGCATTTCCAATGGACTTTGCCACTAGTCTAACTCACGACAGGTTTAAGCTAACAATACCCTATACAAATATTTAACATAGAGCCATGGTAGAGGCTGACAATAAACTGGATGTAATTTCTCTTTTAATCTTTAGTCACGTCTTGATGAAATCCATCATGTCTTTGTTAATTATTGTTATTTTTTTTATTATTATTTGTTTGTTTAGGGATGATTTTTATTGTAATTTTTTTTATGAAATAGGTTGTTTTTTTTACCTTGACACGTTTCAGTGAACATCTGTCCTCTTCCTCAGAAGCGTCATCCAACTGCTGTGACGTGTCACTATCAGCTGATCTTCCCAGTCTGGTAAAGTGTGACGCATACATGTGCATAAAAGCGATTTCGTCAACCTATTTTGTATTTATACACAAAACAAACAAAAGAATTAGTCTCACTCGCACGTCTTTTTGTGAATTTCTGAGATCGGCCTTATAATTAAAAAGCATAATTCTCTTTTTTTTTTAAGACTTTTTCTGCCTGTTGGCTTCATCCAACAGAATAGTGCGAAATGGGAGTGAGACCAGGGAATGACATGCAGCAAACGGTCGAGAGCCAAATTCAAACCCAAAAATCCTGCGGCCCGCCCCACATGGCAGGCATATGTGCTAGTCACTCGAACACAAGAGCAGCACTAAAACTGTAATTCAAGTATGCTGTAGATTTCATTCATAGGACAATGTTGCTTATGTCTGGGTGACGTCATTTGCTCACATAGAAGGCCCCTGCCCCTGGAGCCAGGCCCTTAGCATGGAAACGCACTTTGCCATAAAAATAAACGTGCCGAAGAGCTTCAAGACAAGCCGATCCGGGTACCAGAGCCAGTCGAAGCGGTTTCATGAGGCTTTATCACTCATGTGTCCTCTTTAAGTTTATATATTGTCTCTAAAAACAACTTGGACTCTCTGTAGTGGGATTTGGGGATTTATTTATTTCCATAGATGCAGTAAGAGCAGTCAGATCTTAAAATTACATATTTGATCAATTATATACAGGTCACCTGGGAATTGCAGCTATAAATGGTCAATATCATTAACTATATATTGTTAAGTACATTTACAACATAATTTTTAATGTCATGTAAGAATACAATGAAAATAAAAACACCTCAATACTACAACAATACATGATAGTTTCTCTGGAAAAGGTACAGTACTGAAGGCTCAGAAAAGGTCCAATAAATTATGAAAGAGGCCATGATTCAAAATGACCCAAGGAGTCACATGTCGGCACAAGCGTGGATCCTGTGACCGCATCCTCTTTCTCCTCTCACATCCTCTTTAGCCCTGTACAGTGGACTGTCAGCAGCGGAACCAGAGCTCCCAGATCTCTGTTCTAAACAGGAAAAGTGCTAAATAACTAAAGCTTGTGTTTTAATCCATGGTAGCTCAATTAAAATACTGAATTGTTTTTTCAAGATGTATAAATATAAATGCAATCTTCCGTCGTTGCAGATTCCCAGCAGCAACACTGACTCTCTGCTCAAAGCTTCAGTGTTCTGGGACCTCTCAATAGATCTATATCCTCACAGGTCATAGAAACATAAGACCATGCTACATTTAGCACACACAATATTTGACTTTTAAAACAAGTTTATATAGAAGCCATAACAATGTGGAACATTTTCTTTCATAACTAAAATGCTAGGGGGCTGTTAACCCTGGCCCAGCCCAGTACCTGAGGTTGTGACAGTGCCCCAATGATCAGAAGACTGATAGAACACATTAGTGTGAGCTGTAGTGGGACAGTCACTGAAGGACATGGAACCCGAGGCCTCCAGCAGCCCACTTTACTGTGCTGCACTCACTCAAATAGGATACACTCGACAACAACACTATAGCAGCAACCTCCATCACCTCCTTCACCAACACATCACATCCACACACATATTAATCACAGCCATATCTCTTCCACCACACCTTAATCATCCCCATCACCACCACACCTCTATCATCTCCAACACACCTCCATCACCTTCACCACACCTTCATCCTCTCCACCACACCTCCATCCTCTCCACCACACCTCCACGACCTCCACCACCCTGACATAAACGTTGATCACCATCACCCACACCTCAGAGCCCCTCACCTAAACCATTAAGAGTAAACCTCCTCACTTCCAGGACAAAACGTTGTATCACTTTGACAACATGCTCTGCACAGAGGCTCATGGCTGCATGCTCGTATTTCAGATGTGTTGTGAAACCAGCGCCTAATTCCATTTGTACAGATAAAACACGAGCAGATTACCTTCTACACGTTCTCTCTTTGAGTGTGAAAAGATGGCACACGGCCACATCCTCCCACAGCTTCTTAGTTCATTAAAATACAGATGAGAGCGCGGGCCAACACGACGCCTCCCAGCTAATCCAGCAAACACAAACATCACATGAATTATCTGTAATGGAGAGGCCTGTGTTCTGGCAGCGTTGACGGAGAATGACACAAATACAGTTTATTTTGGTAAATATTTGGATCTCATTTTATTCTTCATTTCATGTACGGAATTATCTGGCAAATATAGTTGTGATTAGAAAAGCACCGCGTTTTCATCAACGGGCTTTAAATATCTTTAGGTGCACTTGCGGCAGTTCCATTCCTCTGAAAAACACATAGTTTCACCAGTAAAGGTTAGTAATTAACTTCAGCTTCTCAATGTGCACTGAAGGTAGAGACGTCCTAATAGAAAGCATCATCTTCCACCTGTCTGCGGCCTGCACACACAACAGCTCCACAGGATCCACAGCCAAACACGATGCAACAATACTGTGACGAGTGCATCTCTGCGGCGTGGCAATCTCATCTACTTAAAGTGCTATTTATTCAACACACCGCCTTTTAATGTCTAATCTTGGCAACAGTGCATGAAATCTAGCACCTTAATTCCATTAGCTCTTTACTCCAATAAGTCCCAATAACCTACAGCTAACTGCAACACGTAAACTAAACGTGCACCCATAGCCTCTGTGCCATGTTTATAACACTATAAGAGCCTCAAACTGCAGATTCATTTTGTTCTTTAGCAAAACATTAATGTTATGACCAATGCTTAGCCCTTCTCTCAGAACACAATTACAACTGAGACTTGTGAAAAGGTAAATGGTGCTCTCTGGAGGTGAGTGCTCTCTGGTTGATTTGGGTGCTCTCTGGTTTTCGGGGTGCTATCTGAGGTGGGCTCCTCAGTGCAGAGGTAGTGTTTGCCTGTATGTTTGGAGTGAAAGTAGTGAAAGGAGAGATACAGTGACAGCTGTGTCTCACTGATAGGTGGGCGACACATATCTTAACGTGTGATGCTTTGCCAATGGGCAATATTGCCCAAAAGTAAAACTGTGGCCAACTTTTCCACTCTGCCAACTGGTTGGTGGTTTCTGTGCGGGCCAAAAGATTGAGTTTCATCACTAAAGTTGAATTTTAATAACTTTACATTGTTTTGTTTGCTCAAGAGTTGGTATAATGTGCAGGTGGATTCTTCACAGTTGTCCTCTGAAAGAAAAACTATGATGCTCTTTTTGTGCTCCTCCACCTCTTCCACCTCACCTTCTGTTTCTTAAAGAGCCATTGTCAGTGGATGAAAAAAAGAGAATTCTTCACCATAATTATGATAAACACAAAAAAGTAGGGAAGTTTAGAGAGGAATAAGGTTGTGTGACTGTGTCTTTTGGAAAAATGTGTGGGAATCTTACCTTCAGAAACCAGGAGTGTCTGCTGAGCTCCATAACGTAATTGTAATAAACATGTATGTTTTCATTTGGTCAGTGTGGGACACAGAGTAAACCAATCAGAGATAAATGTATCACCTGCTCCTTTTCTCCGTTATAAGTCGAGATACAGCTAGTACAGATAACGTATTGTACAGTTTGTAATAGATTTTCCAGTTGCATGACCAAAAGGTATTTTGGATAAGCCAGTTGTGCTGTAATGACATTTGATGATTGTTTTAGTCTGATAAAGGCTTATTTTAAGGTATCATTGAAACATACTCTTTGGACCTGGTTAGGTTTGGGGCCTCAGTGTGACAGGAACAAAACCTGCCACTAATCTGGTTTTGTTCCCATCATGGATCACAAATACACAGTCCTGTTTACGTGTTATTGGCCTCCTCAGCTATTTGGCTTTTGCCCTATATAAACTTCTCTCCAGATAACTGTTTCAGACTATAATCGGACAACAGGCACACTTGGAGTACTCTGTAGTTAGTGATTGTTGACATGAGTTAGATTTTGTTAAACTTTAACAGGCAGGCTGCAGGAGTTCCTTCCACTCTCTTTTTATGTTAAAACTAAATATTTGAGATTTCCTCATTTTGGGGTTAATAAATCTAAGGGCTTGGTAAAATGTTACATTTTTTTAACAAGGCAATGCAGGCCTAGTTGTCTGACTCCCAGAGTTAGGTGGGTGGGGGGTCGGGGTGTAACTACTGTGAGTTGAGTAAAGGTTCTGGAGTCAGGCTTGAGTTGGGAGAGGAGAATGTCACAAAAGTTACAGTTCCTGTAAATTCCTCCACACTGTTCCGTGGCCAGGAGAGCACTGCAGACTGGAGACAGAGGCCTGTTGTTCCCTTCAGCAGGTCTGCTCTGGCCTTACACCGAACCCGCCCCGGTTCGACTCCGCTGAACAGGATCAGCTGAGAACCCGAGCTCTCCCTCACAATCCCCGAAACCCCGTTACCGTGGAAACCGTCAGAGCGGCGCCTTGAGGGCTGCCGTGAATGGGGTGACGTCACGACGCCGGCGCCAGAGAGTCTGCTTCAAGACACACAGCAGCACGAGGAAAGGAGCGGCATAGGTCCGCGCGACCCTCCCGTGTCTGCCCCGCTTCAGTGCTGCACATCTGCACTGCGGACACACACAACATGGACGTGCCGTGGCTCTGAATTCTGCAACAGTGGCGTGAGTAAAGGTGGTCGTAGGAAGGAGAGGCGTGCACTGATGCCATGTCTCAGCTATGATTGGTCTACAACATCCAGCCCAAAACAGATTGTGGAATACTTCATTTTGTACCGCTTCAGTGTTCGGTCAAGCTGCTGCTCTTGTAAAAAAATAAACAACTCGCGACTCTCCACGGTCTTTCCAGGACTGTCCTTCTATTCTAACCCTCAAGGCGCATTCCAAAGTCCACTGCCCACGGGGACAATTAGCGTCCACTGCGCTCCCACCAGCGCCAGATGAAAGAACGAAGCGCATCAGACAAACGGACCATTGAAGGAACGCTGCAGCCTCAGTGGGATTAAATCAGCCCCTTCACGTGTTCGAGCCGTGACTAAAGACAACACACATCAGGTGCCAAATAAGAGCATCATCTGACTCACGCCCCCGCCCCAGCCTTTGGCTACCCTTAACGTGACACAAACACGCATGACACATACAACACAAAAAACTAAATTCATTTGACTTTAGGAATGCCTAACTTCATTTTTTTTGACTCGGAAGGAACATGGCGTTTAGACTATAAAGGCCGCGTGAACCACGACCTGTAGTGCCAATCCAACTGGACCACTGCGCACAAAAAAGTCTTGTCAGAATATGTGACTCAAAGCTTTATTTTCTTGCTATAAACCAACATTCTAAACGTTCATTAGATAATATCGTCTTGAGAATTGGGTTTGTTCTGATGTTAGGCCTATAAACTGAGGAAGGCTCGACCAGCGGTCTCAAGTCTATTCGTTTTCCACCGAAAGTATCTTTCTGGTACAGATCTTCTCCACTTTCGGTGCAGTTGCTTAAACATTTTGAATATCACTGGCCTGGCATCCACACCACAAAACCCGCTTCTTTTCTATGTTACAGTTGCTGTGTGTCTCTCTCTCTCTCTCTCTCTCTCTCTCTCTCTCTCACACACACACGCACACACACACGCACACACAGAAGCCATGAATTAGGGATGATGAGCCGCCCCTGAGCATCCTTATCATCACTACTCCACACCTCAGCTCCAGTCCGCCGTGTCACGGGGCAGCCGTGCCCTGAATAAAAGTATCCAGTGCTTTGTGTCTAGAGGGTCCGTTAGACCCCTGTGCGGTCAGCGCCTGTGTTCTTCCAGCTGCACACACACACTTGGCCATACGCAATTGACAACCATTAATTTTCTTGATCAGAAACAGGTAAGGGCTTAATTTTCCAAATTGCCCACCGGAGCTGCTGCGCGCCCCTTTGGCCCAGCCTCCAAATAGCGTTGTCCCGGGTAACGAAGAGGAAAAGAGTAGGGCTGTAGAGCAATAGCCAATGTCGGAGTGGGAAATGTGTTGATTGACAAAGCAAAAGCAGCGAATGAGCGCCTTTGTCCCGCCTCTACGGCACCTCCAGCCTGCTGCCTATTTAAGCTGCTCTGACAGCTCGCGAACCCAGTCTGAACGCTGGTCGTCTGGCACAAATAGGACCAAAAAAACCAACAACAACAACAACAACAACAACCGCGCGCGCGCTATACCTTTACTCCGCCGAAATGAAAGCAATAAGCCCCGTGCGGTCTTTGCGGAAAAACAATGGAAATTTTTCAGACTTGGGGATCTCCCGGAGCAAGACCCCGGTGGACGACCCCCTGAGTCTGCTGTACAACATGAACGACTGCTACTCCAAACTGAAGGAGCTGGTGCCGAGTATTCCCCAGAACAAGAGCGTGAGCAGGATGGAGATCCTCCAGCACGTTATTGACTACATCCTGGACCTGCAGATCGCCCTGGACTCGAGTGTGGTACTGTCGCGGACCCGGACCCCCCTGACCACACTCAACACAGACATCAGCATCTTGTCATTACAGGTAAATACACTCCACGCGTCTTCGTGCGTCTGCGTATTTATTTGTCCAGCTCAAACATGGACAAAGCGGACCGTGCGTGCCAGAAAAGTAAGCGATGTAAACATGCGCGTTTTGTTTATCTGCTCGCAGTCCCCGGAGTTGCCATCAGAGCTGACGGCAGATGACAGGCGGACTCTGCATCGTTAAATCGGTAAGTAGGTTGTTGTTCGCGCGCGCGTGTGTGTGTGTGTGTGTTTATGTCTGCTGCTGCTGCATTCTGTCCACTGGGCTCGGAACGCACAGCCTGTCCACCCGCCTGTCCATCAGTCTGCTGCAAATGCCCTTCCCAGACGCTCCATTTGTCCGCTCCACTCCACAATATGTTTCCCGTGACATTTGGAATAAAACTCTAAACACAAAATACGGAGCCTTTCCCCGTCGCCAGAACGGTACCGTGCCCCCTCGTCTATAATGAAGAGCATCTGCAACAGGGGAAATAATGGCTGTTTGGATTGCTGCTGCTATGATGTCTGCACATAATTGGTACAAGAAGTGGGTAGGCGCCAGCTGAACGGCAATTACGCTGATTCTTCCCCAGATTGTAGGCTCAAGTTGTGCGAGACGGAGCCGTATGTGTGCGCGCGCGCTCGCTGTGTATTCCTACATCTGGAGCGCAGCGTTTGCACAGCATTGGGAGTGTTTTTGTTAAATGTTAAGTGTGGCTTCCTCCCTGGCGCCACTCTGTCCGGATCCCTGCCCTGTTTGCACTTTCTAAACACGCCTCTCTTTCTCAATCTCTTGCAGGTGTTCAGAGGACGCAGGGACACACAGCAGGCCGGAGCTGGACTCTACCTTCCGCTCACTCCACCAGCCCTTCTCAGCCCCTTCTCAGCCCCTTCTCAAAGCCCTGGCTGGATTTTTCCTTTTTTTTTCTTCTTTTTCCCTCTTGACGCAAGAGACTTTGCTTAAAATGGGACAATCTTACGTGACGTGATTTGTGTTTGGACAATTCATTATTATTTAATTTAAGAGTATTTTATTTGCGGCACCTTTCTGGAGAACTGAAGGCGCGTGTTATCCCAAGTGTGGGAAACCGAAGACTGTCGCAAGGATTATTATTCCAAGCCCCCTGTCTGAAGTCTTCAAGGCTTTTCTGCGGCGGGGACGGAACACTGGTTTGTAGCTGTAAAAAGTTGAGTCTTGTAAGAACCGTTGGCACGTTGTTTTGGAGAAACAAGTCAAATGAAAATTTGAACTCTTCTCGAGAGTTGATTCTGTACAGTTGCAGATGTTTCTGCAAAAGTTTAATGATGTACTTAATTATGCCGAAACTTTTTATAAAAGTAATGTAAATTGTACAATTTTTATAGAAAATAAACCAAAAACTCAATGCAAATTTGTCTTATTTTGTGCCAGTGTCCTAATAGATTGTGCGTAAAATTTAAAAATGCCATTCGTCGGCCATAAGTGGAATAAACCGAGGGCACAATGTTGTCAGCTCAAATATATGGCCCACGTGAAATCTCTGAAGACTGCTCTAGGAGCAGAAGTTTAAAACCCTAAGCTCCTGAAGTCCCTACTTTTTACTTTCCCACACGGCTGTCAGAGGGAAATCCGATTAGGTGTCAGAGCGCAGTGAACAGCCTGTGTCCGCGTGGAGGTGACGCAGCCTGGACACGCTTTGGGTCAAACTGCTGGTGTGAGCAGTGGCAGCAAATGCGGTTTACTTTAGGGCTTGTTGGTGCAACTTCTAATTCCCAGTAGAAATGACTCGTTACCTCTTAATCAGACTATTCATCTGCCATCTTCAAGAAATGCGACTCAACGTATTTTGTGGGCTCTTGAATGTCACCATTTATCGGCGATTGAAACTGTCTTACAACCCCATTTCTTGTACACTAATCGCGCGCAGAGCTATCACTGTTTTAAACCTTTAAACCTCAATAGTTCGCTTTACGCACATCGCGTGCTCGCATTTCATCCCTTTGAAACTTTAAAGATCGATTAACGGCAAGCGACTTTCCCCGGGCAGTCAGGTTTACGTGCAAAGTGCGCCACCTCCTGGAAAGCCAAACTCTTCTGTATTATACACACTTTGATTTAAGGTTGATGGAATATAAATAGTAAATACTCATAGCTGTATTTAATGTGATAAATGAGATCCATTTTTTAACCACATTTTTTTTTTTTTTTAATTCTCAAAGACTTGAATGCTTCATGCAAAAACATTTCTCCTATCACAGTACAAAGTCTGGAACACCACAAAACGGCAGGGTTTCTCCTCAAACAGGGAGTGATCATTAAAGGCACATGACAGCCCACTTCTAATACTGACGGCGATTTGCACTTTAGCTTTTTTTCATAATGAACAAGTTAAGAGCCACTTCAGGTCGTTCAAAGGCGCGAGATTCAACGTTGGGGAGATCCAAAGTACAATGTTCAAATATGAAGGTTTTACAAAGTGATTACAGCACACAGCACACAACACACTTTCTACTTCTGAGACGCCTAACAACAGCCATCTCATTCTATTTCTTAGCTCAACAACACAAACACAACAATCTAATAAGCTAAGGGAGATGGACAATTTCACATTAAGTAATGAAAACTAAAACAAACTCAGCTAAAGGATCACTGGCGCTTATTACACACATATTGAGTGCATATGCAAAAGATTTCCTCTGAGCCTAGAGTCAGCTACTTAACACGCGCTTCTTAGAAAATCTAATACAAAGTATAAATCTAAGGAGATAGTTTGGTCTGATCTGCTTCAGAGCACGCTCTCCCGCTCGTCCCCAAGGCTGATGGACTGCAGGTTGCGGTTGTGGTGCACGGTTGCGGACGTGGTGGTGTTGCCTGGAGCGATGAGAATGGTGGGCGGGTCACTGCTGTGGGCCCGGTGGCTGTTGTTAGCGTTACTGTTGGTTGGTGACGTGTCAGTGCCGTTGTTGTTCAGGTTGGAGATGGAGTTGGAGGCCCAGTCTGCGTCGGGGCTGCTGGCCATCAGGCTGGTCTCTGAGGCGGCCTCGGAGCAGATGGACATGCGGGCCACAGTGCTCTCCGGCAGCCCACTCGGACCCCTCTTCACCAGACCCTCCAGCTCCATCAGGTTGGCTTTGGAGGCGTCCACCTCTTCCAGTGAACGGTCAGAGGAGCTGTCGCTGGAGCGCATCCCGGAGTCAGAGGAGTCCTTCTTGTCCAGGAGGATGTCGGAGAGAAAACTGGGTTTGTTGAGCAGACCGGTGGCTCTGTGTGAGGCGGCCTCTTTCTCTTTCTGTAGCAGGGGTGTGGTGTTGTCCTCCTCCGGGCCGGAGTCCTCATCACTGGGAAGCTTTTGGTAAGAGTCCCCTTTTATCCTGGATGAGGTGCTGTGGTCAAGCTTCTCATCCTCCTCGCTGATGGGGTCTAACTGCTGGGTGTCATTCCCGGCGAAGTCGTTGGCATCGTTTCCTTTGGAGCCTGGTTTGGAGAAGGACTTGCGGCAATCATGGTCAGAGCCTTCCTTGGCCTGAGGAAATGGGGGTAAGAAGAAGTTGAAATACACAGTAAAGAAAGACGAGGGGATCAATAGTACAATACAATTGTCCAGTTTAAAATACAGTTAAAATATGAGACCATGGCCTCACCATCAGGTACCTTAGGAGAATTTAATACACAAACACAAACAGTGCATTTTTTAAGGTCACTTGAATGACATATGATTGAGCAGGATACATTATTTTCTTGTTTGAATAATGCTATTTTTACATTTTATTTGAAATGCCAAGATGATAAGCGATTGATGCTCATGGCCCGCCTTTGACAGGGGACAGAGACTGGGATCACATTTTGCCTTAACACAACTTGTAGCTGCCGTAGCTCATTCCTTTTGCGTCAAATTTGTAATTTGTTAAATTCAAACCCACAGCAGCAGCGTGTACTCACTGGTTTGTCTTCGGTGCACTCGGCTCCGGACCCCTCCAGCTGTCCCACCTGAGTGATGTACTCCCTGTAGGCGTCGTTGTACTTTGCTTGCTGCCGATCGCTCAGTTTACAGAAGTCCACGGAGGATTCTTGCGAGGCGAGGCTGGATACGCTCGATGTGCGGTAATTTGTCACCTGTGTAAAAAAGGATTTCAAATATATTTAACCTTTCTCATAAATACAGCTCTAACAGTTC
This sequence comes from Chaenogobius annularis, assembly GCA_015082035.1. Classification (NCBI taxonomy): domain Eukaryota; kingdom Metazoa; phylum Chordata; class Actinopteri; order Gobiiformes; family Gobiidae; genus Chaenogobius; species Chaenogobius annularis. The sequence goes on along the minus strand of BJKM01000100.1, from coordinate 935,085 downwards.
GGTTTACTCTTGTTAAATCACCATCTAGGCCCTCGTTTCAGGGCCCCAGTGTAGCTAAGAGTGTTAGTGCATGTTCATGTGAGGCTTACCGGCCAGTGGGAGCTGCTGTAGCCGTTGCTCTGACGCGAGGGTTCATCCACACCTGCAGCGCTCAGTTCCTCAAAGCTCAGGTTGAGGCTGAAGACACAAGGCTCTTTGGGCTCTCGGGCGACGGGGTGCACCACACTGCTGCCTTGTTCACTGGGGGCCCTGGAGTCCTCCTGCAGCAGGGTCTGGCTCTCACTGAGCCTCTGCTCCACCACCTGCACATGCAGAACCATCATATTAGCAGAGACAGATGGACCTGGATAGAATTTATAACCATAATTATTTATTTAAATTGAAAGTTAAATTTGTATAATCTTACAGTTCATCAAATACAGTTTCCTTTGTCCAATTGGGGTGCAATAATGCACTCTCCCTGTTTGCTTTATGTGCCATGTCTCATAATTAGTTTCCCTGATTCTCATTGTGTGGTTGAGAGTTATTTTTTAATTGCACATGCAACATCTGAACACACAAGTGTTCTGAAGACACAGCACTTTATGTAGACACACAAGAGAGCCCAACATCAGCTCATGTTTAACAGTGCAGTGTGAGGGGGCAGACAGAGCAGTGTGCGACAGAGCAGAGGCACATGTGGGAGTCATTTCCACACTAGAGCACCACTAACAAGGGCCCTCCTTGTAAAACACAGAATACAATGTGCGTCATATCAGCACAGTGTCACAATCTGAACTGCTGCCCTGTGCCGAGTGGATCAGACTCAGAGGGTGTTTGAAATGAAAGGACAAGAGATATCTGTAGCAGAAAGTGGAGAATGTTCTACAACTACCTCAGGTTTAATAAAGTCACTATACCATGTTTAGTACAAGAACTAAAGTGCCACACCCACCATGCCCCTGAAGAGCTGCCAGTCTCCAAAGTTCATCCCCATCTCCTTCTTTAGCTCGTCCAGGTTACAATGCATCAGCACCCGCCCGTTGATATTAGCCTGTGGCAGACAAGGAAAATGGTTACAACCAGGAGAAAGGGCAACGTTTGGACAGTGAATGTCAAAGAGGAGAGAACCTTTTTGACTGTGGCGGTGTAGTGAGACAGCATACTGGGATCAATTCCATCGATGAGTTTGATTCGCTCACAGACGGCCTCTGTGTTAAAAGAGCTGAGTGGTGCTCCAGGAGACACCTGTATGAACAAGCACAGGATACAGCTTTACAACACATTTCACTATGATTGTTTCAGTCAAGTCTCATACTGCAACATCAAACTGTTAGCATTTCCTAGAGACAGATATAGCCCGCCATTGATTTGATTAGGGGCAAAACTAAGAGCAGTGGGTTGAGAGCAGTCCTGTGGCACGAGGCCGTTCCCGCAGAAACTCCGTCAGAATAAAATGTGCTGCCAGCCTTTCCAAATACCCCCTGTTATGATTCTTTAGCTTAGTGTAAACAAGGGAGAATGAACCACACTTAAGACGGAGCCTTGCAGTCTGGGGACCCAAAGGCCCTGTACAACGGAATGGGAGACACAGCACCCATGGCTCTGCACACTGAATCCTCACATATCTGCCATGCCCGTTCATCATTAAGACATGGTGTGGTACTAAGCTCTCAGCTTTGTTTCAGCTTTGGGCAAAATAGTGGAGCTTAGTGGGACTTTGTGTGGATATTAGACAGAAACTAACAGCATGTTAAATGTGGGACAAGACATAAGGTGCCAACGTGTGCAGATTGAGTTCAGGGATAAAGGCAGGTGCTCAGAGAGTTGAACAACAATGTGTTCATTACTAAAGCATTCCATTCTTCTACACAGTTAGTATTTTAACCTCTACAGACATGCTCTACCGTGTGTATGTTACGTCATGCTGAGTAATGAAGATATGAGGGCTGGTTTAAGATGATGAAGATGAACGATATATAGATGTAAAACCAAAGGAGTACCTTCTTTACCCTGTAAGGCTGGGACTTTAAATGCTTCATGAAGAGAGAAAACAAAACAACAGATCAGCTAAAAGGCCCCACAGACAGTTTGACAGCGCTCGTCTCTTGCAATAGTACACGAGTTGACCCTCATTAAGTAGAGTGTAATGCTGTGTGACAACCTGTAATTACATGTCATTACAATGTACTTAGACCAGGGTTTAACGTGATTACAGGTTTGTTAACTTGTTACAGTGTGTTATGTTAAGCTTACGTGTTATTACTGCTGGTTAAATAACGCGTTAAACTGTACTTCTTCATTCGTCCAGGAGTAGTCCATTAAAGGGGCACTATGTAATGTTCTGGTGGAGGAACTGCCTCCGGCTCATCTTCACAGAGATGTCATTGCTTTGCTTCGAATATTCTGCTGTAGGGCAGCACATATTATTGCAAAAGTATGATCGTCGCAATATTGGCTAACGCAATAATGGATATCGCGACAAACTAAATATATTGCAATGACACTGAGGTCCTCCATCTGACAAGAATGTCCTGTTTTTAAAATGAAAATATTGAAAATGGTAGATTTAGTCTTGGTTTAAGTCTTGACAGAGTTTGACGAATACATAAAGGCATATTTGTTGTAATTGTCAAAAAAAATATATTCAAATTATCGCAATGATATTGATATTGAGGCACTTGGGGCATATCGCACACTGCAATAGCTTCCAATCTTGTGCAGCGACAGCCCTATTCCACTGCATTAAATGTCACCATGTCAGATCTGTGGAGAGGCAACTCCACTCGCAAGAAGTCATGCAGGGATTTTTTAAGAAATAAAAACACCTGTATTTTATATTTTAAAACATGCACAATACGTTTAATGCCATACTGTGCTACATGCCAGACAAAACAATAACATCTCCATGGAGACAAGCAGGTGGACGGCCCCAACTTCAAAAGTTACTTAGTGCACCTTTATTCAGGTAGGTACAATGTCTGGCCTAGGGTAAAAAAAAGTGTTGTTTAAAATGGAGCCTCTTAAACTGAACACACGTGCACTGTCGGCCCCGCCCTGCTGATACACACACAAACATTTGCCGCCGTTGCGTGATGGTGTGTAACTGCAGCAGAGCAGGGTAGAAGGCTGCGGGTGAGGGTGGAGGTGGTGGTTAGTGTCAGGCAGGAGATAAACTGCCCCAGCGCAGGCTCTTGGTCAGGCTGTGGATGGGAGCCGCACAAACTATAGGCGCTCGAAATAATCTCAGAAAACACACACACGGGTATCACACAACGTCATGTGACTGAAATGTCACAGAGCTCATGTGCTCAATGAGAGAAGAAATATGTTGTAACAATGTATAAATGAGTAGAAAATATGTCGTTTTGTTGTTGAACAGTATACAAAGTGTTATATTGGCTACTTTACCTTGTTACAGCGCCAGTTTCACACCAAAATGTACCTGGAGTTTTAAGTCCCATTCATACAAGTTTAAGTACACTTTTTGTGACCCTAAAACCCTTACTCTAGAAATCATCAGTCATCTTCTCAATTATATCTCTCCCCCTAAAAATAGTTTACATTTTATGGTGTCATACAAAAAGTTAAAGAATTGTTTTATGTTTTTTTCAGTCTATGTTTTCAATGTTATTATATGTTTTATAGATTATGAAAAATGAATCCTATGCTGTTGTAAAAGAAACTAAAATAGTTTTAGAAAGTGAAAAAAGGCATACCGTAATATCCCTCTTTTAAGTCAAAGGGTTAACACAAATCAACAATTGAATTCATTAAGATGTTAGAAACAGACAGTGGAGCACACATCGAGTCAAACAGTACTTACGAGTTCACTGGTGTCCTTAGGCTGAGCTGGTTTAAAGGAGGGGCGCGAGGATGAGGAGGGGGGGTGGTGCGTGTAATGCCGGGGCAGGTGATACACATGTTGGGGAAAATAAGGCTATGGAGGAGAGAAAGCAATGGGACGGACATGAGGACAACGGCTAAAACAAAATGGATGAAAAAACAGACAACCGGCAAATGAAAAGGGAGAACTCCTCTTCTACATGGTGAGATGGAGTGCGTACCTAGATCTAGTTGAACTTACCGGGGAGTGTGCCGTAAAAATGTAATTAGAACTGCTAGCATGTACCAGTTAAGTGTATGTGAGCTCCACCAGAGGCCTGCGAGGCTCACCCTGTTGTAGAATGGGTGCTGGGGGCCGGTCATCCCACTGAAGTAAGCGCTGTGGGGCTGAGGGGGCAGAGATCCGGAGAACGATCCGCTGGGGGAGCAGGTGGCCGGGTGCTGCGCGTACCCCGAAGGGCCCCGGGTCCCCGCCTCCTGCATGGGCAGCGTGGGATAGGTCACTCCCCCCATGTGCGTCTGCTCCCGAGCCGCGCGCACATCTAAAGAGAGGACAGAGCCGGGGGACATAGTCAGTGCATGAGAAGACAGTTTATCAGTGCAAGTTTTTTCCACGACTATAAAGAACCCTTAGATCCACCCACACATTTTCTCCTAATATTTGGCATAATTTCAAATTCTTTACAAATTTGGCTGAGAAAAATTAACATGTGAAATATTGTTCAAAAAACTGAACATGGAATAAAATGGAGAAAGACAAAAGGTAAATAAGCTTTTTGAGCTTTTTGTTTTAATCCGCTCTTTCTTGTAACATTTTTGAACTATAAATGATACTCTCATTATTCATTGCATATCTTCAAAACAATATTATTTATTATCTAAATTTCGATATATTGCCGCCTCTACACAGCGCCTTCTGTAGTAACCGTGGTCCCTGTGTGTTCTCTTGTCTGGAACAGCGGGCCAAGTGGACACTGACGCACGTAAACAGCACTTGAGCTTCCCTCACTTTCACCAGGCTCTATGATGTCACTGGAACTACAAACTGTGAAATTTGGTCAGGCGCTAGTGGCAGATTGGTGCGAGCGGGTGAAAATATTTTGCTGACCTAAAAGTGTTAGAGCTGAAACCTGCTCGACATTTGATTGTTTGGAAATGAGGAGCAGTCTGTGGGTGTCTGAGCACCGGGCGATCACAGAGCACAGCCTGGTGCAATGTTCAGAGTAGTGTCACTGCCAGAATGAGCTGGCACAGAGTCACATCGCACAAGACACGGCTGCAGTTCTGCAATCCACTAACGCTTGGTATATGGTCCACAGCCACGCCGCAGCACCGGGCTGTAAGCAATATGTCAATATGGCGATATATTGTGACAGCTTGAAAATAACATCAACTCAAACACACTGTTGAGTTATACATTTAACGGTTGACAATTGCATTAAAACTTAAGCTGCTGAGTTGAAAAAGTGACTCATAAATCAATTGGATATTGGATTAGGGCATTGTGAAAATCCCAATGCATTTTGTTATTCAACATAATTAAATGAATGCATTTCGTAAACTTTACAAACCCTGTTTTGGGGCTATGAATGTATCAAGCTATATATTGTGAAGCTCTTGATATCCAGCCCTGCAGTCCTTCAGTACAGATGGAAAGTAGATATATTATTACAAATATTTCACATATTCATATTCGTGAAGTTGAGTTGCGTTAGGTAAAAGAAACATTATATTTTGCAATTAGGGAAATATTTGCTTTTGGCAAAAAATTCTATATGAAAATAGTGAACCAACCTTGTTTGAAAGCTTGAACTCAACAAATTCAGCTGGCAAATTCATTTCACAGACAGAATGAGCACATTAACATCATTAGTTATGTTTGAACTCTAAAGCAGCAATAGCAAATGTCAATGTGGACAGCCGTGTTCATTGTCGTGTGCAATGAACACGGTGATTTGAACACGCGTGCCTTTTATCTGGATCACATGTCTAATCTTTGTGAAAAATTATAAAAGCAATATTTGAAAATTCTACAGCGTCACAGATTTAGCAAATGCTCTAGAGTTAAGCGATGTGTCCTCTAACCTGCGATGATCTCCCTGAGCTTGGGGTCCAGGTTGACGGTACAAGGCAGGAACATCTCCACGTCTCGGGCAGTGAGCGAGGGCTGTCTGGAGGACAGGAACACCTCAAAGCTCCGGATGTCTCCATCGATCTCCAGCAGCGGCTCCACATCCTTTGTGGTCGGGATGCTCTTAGAAATCCTTCGCAGAGTAAGGATATAAAAAGTTATTATTGTCAAGTATTGTTTATTATCTGTTTTTAAAAATATATTTATAGTTTGTATATATTTTTTGTGGTAATGTGGGTTATTATTCAGTCTACAAACTCAAATTTTGTTTACTGTGACTGGTGCATATTAAAAGCCAGAGCAGCACATTGAGAGAAAATAAAGAGGAAATGGAAAGAAGTAGAGCTCAGATTGTAGAGATATGCAGCAGCCGCCATCATGAGAGCAGAGCCGCGTGGATTTGGAGAAGGTGAGATAGTGAGGGGGTGTAGGAGCACTGATAGAATAAGGCTTGTTATCTGGCCTGAGCAGAGGAGGAAACCTCAGAAGATGACAATCACAGCATCATTTAGTGAGCAGCAGACGGAAGCATGACGTACACCACATTTAGCATCAAACCGTTATCACCAAATACAGCAGTCTGAGACTATGCTATCAAATACACCCTTCACTGTTAGTTGTGGCAGAATAACCGTCATGATAGAAACAAAAGATTCAAAACTAATTTGTTTATTTACTGATGCCATCTTCACAATATGGAGGGAATAGAACTTGGAATAGCTTTATTGCCATTGTCAGTCAACAAAATTCAGAAACTAGTGTTGGCAATGAGGGGAAACATAAACCAGTAAATAATAATAATAACAATTATTATTATTATTATTATTATTATTATTATTATTATTATTATTATTATTATTATTATTATTATTATTATTATGACTACTATTTAGTATAAGATCTACAAGAATGTATTTGACACTTGACTTATCCCAGCAGCACATACAAAACTCACACAGTTCAGGCTGGGATTTTCCCTGGTCACAGGTTCTTATGGGGAGAAAAGAGTTGCCCTTCAGTCACTTGGTTGGATGATTGGGGCAATTGTTCCAGTAAGTCAAGTAGAGGTCAACATCAGGCATGTGCGCTGTAAGCACATAGCCAGCTAAGAAGCCCTGAACAAAAACAAACTAAAGTATAAGTGTGGTTTTAGGTCACTGACACTCAAAGCTGTGATGGACACTCACAGGCTCTTGTGCAAAGCTTCAAATTTAGAAGGCCATCAAAAATGACATTTTCAAAGTGCAAAAGAAGATAGATGATCAAATACTTGACATTTACAAGTGTTTGCACAGTGGATCACAAAATGTATGGCCAGCAATGGACAGCATAGAGTGATGCCAATGTTACAGAACACTGAGTACCCATTTAAGGACATGTCGCTTGTTGCTGAGGTTTAACCACTCCAAATGACATCATTAACAGTCCACTAGTGATGAGCCACTGGGCCTGTCATTAAGCAGTCCACACACATCTCAGATTTAGTCATCCTAACAGTGAACAGACGACACAGACCAAATGAACAAAGCCTTCTTATCAGCCATCAGTGGCCAAATGACAAGATGAATGCTCGGTTAGGAGTGCTAAGGAACCCAGTCATATTAGTTTCAGACTGGGACTACTTACAAGCAGGCATCCTGACACAATGGGCTCTTTGACAGAGCAGCTTATAGCCACAGCACTACAGTCTCCGGCCCAGCTGCTATGGCGTGCTTCTGCCAGTGGGGCTTTCTGCACTTATCCAAAATGCTAGCAGGTCAAAGATGACATGCTTCGCCCTTCTCCTCGAACTCCCACACATGAGAAAGCACAATCCACTTCCTGATGCTTTCCTATGGGCCATTTTGCTTTGCACATACACATAACAACACATATATATACAATATACAGACACACACACATATATTATATGTATATGTATATGTATATTGTATATGTATTTGTGTGTGTGTGTGTGTGTGTAATATATATATATATATATATATATATATATATATATATAATATATATATACACACATACACACACACACACACACACATAATGGAAAGGTATTATGGCAGGGGTGTCCAAACTTTTTTCACTGCGGGCCGCATTTTGAAACCTATACAGACAAAGGGCCACAGACGATATGACAATGAAGTGAATAATTCAACATTTTACATTTGACATCGTTTCGATGGGCCTCCACACCTTTAGTAGGACTTGGAACATTAATATTAGGTTGATATAACATCAAAATGTTTGAATTTTTCCAATTTTACAGTAAAAAGTACTATTTATTGTTGTTTGGGTAAACATAGCAGGAAGCCTGAGGACCAACAAAAATGGGTCTGAGGGCCACACAAAACATTTTCATTTTAGGTCCATAGCCATATCAATAGTGAGAGACAGTAATGAAAGAGATGTGTTATCAGAAATTAATTTTGTCTTCCTGTGGTGCCTTGTTATAGTTTAGTCTATGTCATGTTTTCAAATAAACAAAAAATGTTTCAGTTCAATTGTCAAAATAATATGATGAAATATCACACACATATTTAGTTACTGAATATAAAATTTGTTTCCCTTCTCTCAAATGGCAGAACAGAACAGATGAATGCCAGAGGTCGGTGTGTTAGAGAAGAGTCAGAAATGCGCCAAACAGGGTCGACACAGAGGTTATTCAGACACAGTCCTGTGAAGGTGGATAGAGTACGAGACAGTGAACAGGACAAGCTGATCGGAGAGACTCACCCTGGACCAAGCACAAGGCACAAGACTCCCATCCGTTAGTATCAGCACATGTGACTAAAATGAGTCGAGTATTCACCAAGGTCAGGCAGACGTAGTGCTAGCGTTTTGAGAGGAAACCAAGCATTTCCTGAGTCAGCGTTCTCAATCAGAGACGCCTGAGGCACAGGTGAAAGACTGCACACCTGGCTTTGTACTGCACCGTATGCAATATACTCTTTCTGATTACTATTATGTACTTCTGTGTACTCTTGGGTACTATAGAGCATTACACTGTTCTTTTGGGTAGTGCTTGGTACTGCGGTGGCTGCTGTGTGCTCTGGCCTGGTCTGATTTCACCTCCGGAGACTGGATAGTGTCAGTGCTCTGTTCAGTGTCTCTCCAGTTCACTTCCCCCTCCCCCCCGCCGCCTCTACGCCCCAGCCACAGTTACAGTAATATCAGTACAGGATCACAAGTCTTTAGAGGTTTTTCCATTTGCAGGAGACGTTTGTAGGACTTCCTCAACCAAAAATAACAGGAGCTCCCATTCCAGATAGATAAATAGGAGTTCACACAAAGGGAGTCAACTGCACAAGCTTTTATGTGAGGACATCATTGCGACAGATTAATAACTGTGCCAATTACCAGAGTGAAGTGTCATCTTAAAGTACTAATTAGGACTTCAATGCCCTCACATTAATTTCGAGTGTTATTAAGTCGAAAGAAAAATCACTGAATAGACTTTAGTCTCTGAGTGGAGATTGTTTTAACAAGAGGCAGACAACTAATGGTAGGTGAGTTCTTTCATCTTAAGCCCAGTCAGAAAACACAATTCTAATGAGAAAGCAGTTTCACCATTAACCTCACAATATCCAACACATCTGGTGAGCTCTACAAATGGGAAATTTAAAGGAATTTTCAAACGGTGTGTGGAGATTGTTTTACAAATCTATGTTTTTTTACTTCATGGTTTGAAGTGAGCAGTAGTCTTCTTGGATGGAGCACCTTAAGTATTAGCATTTATTGTTGAGAAATTTTTAAAAAATGAAGGAAAGAATCATGGGATTTTAACAATGCTTTCATATCATAACCATAGAAACCTGGAGAAGTAATTATTGAAGCAAACTAAATTGGTAATGGCAGCCAGAACCACACACCGGCAGGAACAAGGCTCCAAATCTTCTGCATGAGTGACAAGAAAAAAATAAACATTTAAAGATTAGGGTTGTTAATTTGATGGCTACAATTTTGAGAAATGATCCAAAGCACTTGTTTTGTTCTGTTTCTGTCACTGGGCCAAGACCTGAGTTGCCGTGAGCTGTAGTGTTCCCTGGAGGTCCTGGGAGACAAACATTTTCAGTGTTTGTGTGTGAGCTTTGAGACCGGAGCCAATATCTGCACCCCACACAGCACCTTTGTTCTCACTGCTGCTCTCACTGTTAATGCTACAAATCGCGGAGGTTATTAACCGATTACACATTCTCCGTCAGATTAGCTGTAATGGCCTGGCCCTGCTGTAGGGACATTGGTGTGTTGAGGTTCTCTGTTCCCCTCTTGAACTGTTCATTACTATCAAACGCATGCAGTTAAAATACAGTAGCAACACACTTGTATATTTATGAACAAAGGCCACTCCACACAAACGTGTGATGGCTCACTGCTGCTAACACTTTCAATAACCATGAACATACAAGCACACAACATGGACCATTGTGCACAATAAGGGAAGCATAACAAATACAAATATTTGTATCAGAATTGAAATAATGATTATTCAAACAATTATTTGCTTAGAGAAAAGGTGAGGCATCAGAGCGCCTAAAATAAACAGAACCAGCAGATTAAATTAAAGTACCGGTAGGTGCCGTATCGCACAAAAATAGACTGTTGTAAGCAAACTCTACAAGTAGAAAGGTACAATCTGAGCAACATTTCCACTCAAGGAAACATGTACTGAGGAGTGAGAATGTTAATAGTCTTGATTACTCGATTACAACATTTTGTAACATCTGTGTCACGATACTAAAATCTTAAACTCAATTTCAAATCTACGGGGAAAAATACAGATTTTGACACCAAAAGGATAATAACAAAATGATATGTTTTCTTAAAACATAATAATATTTAAATAACAGTAATAGTAGATCATTTTCCAAGTTTTCAGTGCAATCTGCTCCTCATGAGTGTGTGAGAAGAGAAGCGAGGAGAGGCTTAGCTTTCTTCTGCCTCTCGCTTCCTTTTGCAGTTTTCCTCTCCGTTTTGCACTGAAACCTGTGAATTCTAACCAGTAAAACTGATAATGATTAAAAATACAATTGATGTGAGATCTTTTTAAACTGCGGTTCACATTGTCCTTTATATTAAATATGAATAGCACTTCTAAGTTTTTAACCTCAAGTTCCTCCACAATTATTGGGGCTAGAGACACAGAAGTATAGACATAAAGCTCACACTCTGTTGTATACGTGTGTAAAAAAGACTAAATCATTTTTCTGCTCCATTGTGCCACCAGACACCTACCACTTTAGACAGACCATCTGTGCCGCCTGAATTTAAAGTCCAGTATCGATACTTGTTGAAATGAGTTTCAACAAGATATATTAAAATGTGGGGATTTTTTTTGACAACCCTACTTTGTAAAGGATTTAAAATATTAATGTGACAAGGGCTAAATTATTATCTGGCTTGAGTTTCATTTTCAAAATATAGCACATATGTATGTATAGAGTTTGTGAAGCAAAGACTGTTTTCCGATGTGGATGGAGCTTTTGGGTCAGAGGAAGAGAGCAGCGTGCCGCCTTATGACTGAGATCTGTGCTGACAGTTGACCTATAAGGCTGACTCACCCCATGTTCACTTCAACACTAATATATTCACTTAACGCGGAGCGCTCTGGGGATGTGCATTTCTGTTGTGGCTGAACCCTTCAGCACAATAAATGTGTACAAGGAAATATTTAACCATGATGACGTGGTTTAATATTGCAAATGAAGAAAGGAGGAATAGTGGATACATATTGGATCAAGTAATCCATTGTAGTAGAGGAAAACATTTCATATCTATCTATAGAGTCCAGCACAAAGGCAGAGGCCTGAGGTTATGAAAGGGTACTGCAGGAAGTGCTGCTCACACATAACTCACAGTGAAGCAGCTAAAAGAGGAAGAGGCTCAGAGAGAAGCACAGGCCAGAGCCTTATCAGCCGAAGATCAGAACTGGAGATAAGCGCTGAAGGCGAGGCGCTGCGTTTAGCCCGTTTGAGGCTTCCTGTCATCATCATTAAAAAGCTTCTTTGATGGCCACAGCAGAGCAGAGCAACCATTTGGAAAGACACCAGAGGAGGTAGAACATACTAATATCACTATAAACGGGCCCGGTGTTTCAATGTTAAACTGAAATTACTCATTTTAATCAGTTTTTTATTCTTTATGAAACGAAGGTCTGGGATTAGCTGGTGCACTGAAGATGGCGTACGCTAATGACAGTTACTGTGAGTGACACTTGCTCCCTGCCGGCTCAGGCTGGAGTCCACTGTGTCAGAGTAACCTTTAAAGACCATCCACTGAGGCACAAGGCTGACCAAATGTGATCTGCTCTCCTAAAATCGGCCACAGACTTTTGTTGTTTGTGGGATCAGCCATTGTAAAGGATGGACAACAATTTCTGTTGCAATGTTTTCTGGAGTGAGATCTCAAATGCTCTACTGCCCCCCAGTGGTTACAGAGTACAGAGTATTAAAAAACCAAACGTTGAAAAATGGGAATAAAAGTTAGTACCTCTCATAGATAGTCTTGAGAGTGACCTGATCTGATACACCATCAGTCTCTTCTAGAAAGAGGATGATCCAGGACGTTCGATAGGGCCACTCCTCAGTCAGGTTAATCCACGAGGCCAGGCGGTCCCAGGTAAAGAGGATCTGATTGGCCCGCAGTAAGCGGCCTTATTGGAATGAAGAGACATATCAATTAGCATTTCTATAGGAAAAAAAAATAACTTAAACTTAACATTAATTTACATAGTATGTATGTTTTTAGGAGTCTGTTGAATCAGTAAAGTTTGTGTTAAAACAGTAGCATAAAACAGGAGGGCACCTGTGATGGAGACGATGTTGAGCAGTCTCCTCATGGTCTGTGGGCTGATGTCACTGAACCAGTCCTCTGTCACCAGCAACTTGGTCAGGTCAAAGGACATCTGTCTGGTGATGGACCTCTGCATGTGCCGCCGCCGGTACGTGTCCTTCATACAGCACAAGCAGTATGCTTTTTTTATTGTGGATTAACAGAATACTGTATCTACCATTCCTCATAAATACAACATCCAAATGCCACAACACAATGTACTTCAAAATGCAGTCAATAAGAGGACAGACATTTAAGATAATAGATTAATTTCTGATAAAGATCTCTAATCTATAAGTGTGTATACCAGCCAAAACCATGCTTTTGTGGGTAAAACCTACTATGTGTGTGTGAGAGGCAGTGTTTTACAGTGGGAAACTCAGAGAGGCAGACACAGATCTAGCACAGAACATCTGTGATGATATCAGACAGCTGCCATGGTCATGAGCCAAGCTCAGGCATTTGGTGGACTTTGAAGTCGTAATGTGGGTCTCATGACCTCTTCCTCAGAGAAATAAAAGATGGCCCTCGCTCTGGTTGTCTCATACACTGAAGAAAGCTTTGTCTTGTGTCTGTCCCAATAAAAGTCACTATCACTAGTTCTGCCTGTTTATACTTAAGAACATTTTAATAAAAGAGGATGCCAACCATGATTATGTACATCTGAGGGCCTGCTCTAAATAGCACAAGACATCCAATAACATGGAGAGCCACTACATTGTTGCCCTGTTTTAACCTCTACTTGGAGAAACAAGTCCTGTGGCCAAGAAACTGCAAGTGGCAGGGGGCAAATGATTAGAGCATGCCACCCCATAATGACAGGGCACACTCTAATAACTGAGGGTAGTAAACAAGGCACAAACATAAATAAACAACAAACAAATAAACAGTGGGGGGCAGGGGCATTGGGACTTTGGCTTCTACAGCACAGAGCCACTTAGCCTCCTGCCAGCAGACCTGTGCCAGTGCTCCGTCACAAAGACCCACTGCTGCTAGGCCTGTCACCAGACTGTGGCATCACTGCAGGAAGACTAACAGCCATTACAGCAATTCCACCAGGACACACACCAGAGACTGATTCATGTTCATTGGATTTCTAACATGTCCGCTTCATGCCAATAGGGCGGACAATAAACAGAAAGTTTTCCAAATTGAGGTTTCCTGATCATTAAAACAATTAATGCAAATATGTGTATAGAATTAAAAGGATGACTGTCAATTTAGTTTGATACAGATTTGTCCGTTACAGTACTGAATATTAAATAGTAATAGAACAATCCTGCCAGGGGACATGATAACCCTAGTTATGAACATGATGATGATTTTTTGTTTTATTTAAGCTTCTTCTCCAATGCTCTTTTTATAATTATCACAGGGTTAATTGTTGTAGCTTGGTCAACTACCCATCAAAGGATTTGTCGGAATTATTACCCTGCGGATTAAGGCGTTTTTGTTTCCCATCTTGGACTGGTCTTGGACCAAGTTGTTTTGTGAAAATTTCCTTTCCATATCTTCGTGCCATCCTGAAAATGAATGCTGCGTGTTAATGATATACAAAAAGCTGTTGAAACAAATCTTTGTCTGTGCTGTGAAGCCTTACCATCCACTGCCCCTCCCTCCCCGTTAGAGGGCGTGGCCATACAGAGCTTCTTGGCTGTGCTCAGACCTCTGCTGTTGAGGAAGACAGGCAGGTGGACAATGTTCCGCATGTAATCGTGGCCATTGATGTTGGAGTCTCTCAGCACACTGTTAAGATTTTGATTGATAGCTTTGATGATGATGTGAGGGTCACTGGCAAAAATTGAGATAAAAGGACCTTTGGAAAACAACACACGCACCTGAAAAATACAATGAAACAATCATGAATAGATCGTACAGACTGATGTTCCTCACTAGTGCTACATAATGGCCCAGTGTTGCTTATGTTTAATTATGGCTGTAAGAGAAACCTTTGTCTCAGTGTCACAGGACAGTGATTTTGTTTTCTCTAGGTGCATAAGCCCCATCCCAGGAAACAATTTATTGCCACCACAGACTGGACAGTAGTTACTTTTAACTAAATACATCTGGACAATATTGGGAAAGAAAAACATTATTTCTTATATGAAAGTACTGACTGTGTCGAGCATCTGCAGCACTTTGTCTTGTTCACAAGCATCTAGTCCGTCAATGATCACAGCCATCCGTGTTTGGTTCTGTGTGAATCCATCTATGGTTTTAGCCATTTTTGACATCAGCTCCACCTCCTGCTTCAGAACCTATGAGACCAGTGTCACTCAAACATATATTCATGGTTGTAAAATCATAACTTGAGATTTTTGTTCCATACCTTCATAAATCCTTCACTCTTAAGTTTGTGCAAGTTGTTGGCAGCGCTGTGCAGACGTTTCCTCTGAGAGTTGAGGACAGAGTCACCAACTTGCCACCATGTTCTGCAGTTCAGCAGCAAGGCCAGGCCCACCACACTGGCCATAGCGATCAAGACTGCATTCACAGTCAGGTTATCAGGGTCCACCTGGAGAACAGAAGAAAAATCTACTGTGCCTACGCAAGCTACATGAACAGAGTTTTATATTTGCAAAAACATTAGCAAATATTTCATTCATCCAACTCACTTTAAATATGGCCAACAAGGCCACTCCAGTGATGAGGCATCCAAACGTAATGGCAAATAGGACAAATGAGGGAACACAACAAGTCTTCTTCCACTTTTTGCCTTGTTTAGGGAAAAAAATGGAATGTCATACCATTAAAAATGTTAATAAAAGTTGAAATAGTTTGACAAAATCTACTAGTTATGCATGCAAAGTAGGGAATCCGACCTTGAATTTCATCGTTCTTAAAAACCCTGAAAAGTCTGGTTGCCATAAAGCCAAACTCTCGCTCACAAGCATCTGAGAGTGTGGCTATCATCTCTGCCATTGACGTCTCCCCACCCACACTGGACAAGCGGTTATAATCCGTAAATAAGAACCTATCAGGGAAACATATGATTGAAGCACTCGGATGAGGATGATGTTTCCTTGTTTTTGCACCTCACAGGCTCACCTAACAGGCAGAGCACGAGTAGTCTGCTCCGGGAGTTCTGGTGGGTTCACAAACATCAGCTTGAGCAGCAGCTCTAGATATCCAACATGGCGGGCCAGTCGGGTGCTGATGACCCAGGCCCAATTCCAGCTTTCCCTTTCACGGCGACTCCCAAAGTACACCAGCACTGTGGTGGATCAAGAGGTAAAACGTCACAAATACAATGGTGCCCTCTAGTGTACATCAAAACAATGGCAAGAGCAACAGATTCTTTTTTCTTATCTTATATTTACCATACATTCTCTGTAAAAGTCACTTTCATAGGAAAGCACCAAATTTGTATTTAAGTAGAACCCCATACATCGTACTGGGGTTGTGAAAGTAATTAACAAGATGAGAGTTGCATCACTTCAAACTAATTAACACTTAGTCATAGTTTGAAAAGAGGAGAAATCACTTATTGATAATAAATGTTACTGAAATGTCTTACCAAAGAAAATATAAAGCAGAGCCAGAAGGCTGAGGGAGACCGCTATGGCCAATTTAGGATCTACAGTGAAACCCAAGACAATAGCCACTGAACCACAGAGCAGCAGTGTGAGGAAGACCACCAGCCACGAGAACTGGAAGAGTGGCTCAATCTGCTGCCCAGCAAACGTCTTCATCTCATCTGAGGGCCACAGCAAACAGGGACAGGAGATCAACTCAGAGCAATGCTAAAAGAGGACACCTTCTATTTACCTTTCTATTTACCTTCTAGCTTCTTGAGAAGAAAAGACTTTCCGCTGCCCCATTGGGCGTACAGTCCTACACAGATAGGGGGCTGCATGGTGGGCTCGCTAAGGATGTCAGCAAGAGCACTGCTGTACAGGTCATAGCCCAGCATGTCTCCATCAGTCTCAGTCGGAGAAAGGTGCTCTGACAAAGATAAGACATTGAATAGACATATGCATAAGTAGATATGGAATATTGTGGAAGAACAGATCGAAAAGCCCATACTTGCTCCAAAAATCTGAGTGAGAATACTCTTTTGATGGGTGCAGTCAATGTTATACGGTGTTTCTCCAGTCTTATTGGGACGATACAGCAGGCGGCCATCTTTAGGGTTCCTCAGCAGTAGCTCTGCCAGCTTCCGACTGCGCCCTCTGATAGCAATATGTAGAGGTGTATCACCTTTCTGTAAACAACATGAGTGT
The DNA here is from genome assembly GCA_015082035.1 of Chaenogobius annularis. Taxonomy (NCBI): domain Eukaryota; kingdom Metazoa; phylum Chordata; class Actinopteri; order Gobiiformes; family Gobiidae; genus Chaenogobius; species Chaenogobius annularis. The sequence continues at coordinate 918,078 of BJKM01000100.1, read as the reverse complement.
GAAAGCTGGAGTTTTAAAGATTTGGAAAAGAAAAAATCCAAAATGTGTACGTATTTGTTTACCTTGTCAATGGCAGAAACTTTGGCTCCTTTATCTAGCAGCTGCTCCACTATCTCTATGTTACGCATTTTTGTAGCTTTAATAAGAGGAGTCTCACCATCCTGTAAATAAAATGTATGTATAGATACAGTAAATGTATATACTAGGTTGTTGCTTCTTTAAATACACAATGCAATGTTAGTACCTTGGTGCAGCTTTCAGTGTCAGGATTACACTGTAGGATGTCTCGAACCATGGTAGCATTACCCTTCTCAACCGCCCAGTAGAGAGCGGTCTTTCCATCCTAAAGACGTATAACATACCAGTATAGTTATAAAGTAGAACTGTGACCTCATTGAGCTAAAATCATTACTCCAGCTTGTTTTAAAATGTGTGCAATATTCCTTGGTCTCCTCACCGTGCCCCTGACATCAATATCAGCGTATTTGTTCAGAAGAGCTCTCACAATCTCCACATGACCTCCTCTCACGGCTCCAATTAGCATTGTCTCCCCACTCTGAAAAGAAAAAGAAAGTAATATTACAGAGGAGAAAGCCATTAAATTGAGTCAAGGCAAATAGAAACACAAGTGAAGTGCTCACCCTGTCCGGGATGTTGACGTAAGTGCCGGCGTCCAGCAGGTCCTGCACTATTTCAGTGTGGCCGTCTTTGGCTGCGATGGCCAGGGCGGTGTTTCCATCTTTGTCTGTCATATTGACATTGGGATTTCTCTTCAGCAGCTCCTTCACAACCCCAGTGTAACCTCCCTTCACTGCCACAATGAGAGCAGTCATGGAGTTCTGGCAAAAAGGAGAATCATTTCAATCATTTATGCGGCTAAAGTATAAATGCTAAGTTTAAGTATAAATTATAATTTCATTTAAAAATTGCTATGCAACAATATTGCTAATAAAAGAGAAAGGTAAATGATATCATAATTCATTAAGCGGAGAATAGACAAGAAAACGAATTATTAATTATCAAAATGAATGACTAATGCTAAAAAGGTTGTTTAGCTTCAATTTAGCCAATTACATAGGAAACCTGTCTCAAAAGCGTGATGAAGAAAAGCAACACATTTCTGAGGTGACCCCCATGTCTTATTTGTCTTGAAGGTGTAAATGAATCTATGAATTATAGTAACTATAATATTCTTTAGTATATACATCTCCCGTATGATTTGTATTTGTAAAACAAAATGTGTATGCAGCCGTCTATGAAAGTGCCTTGTAAGCTCATGCAGGCTAAAAACATTTTTTAAATCAATCTTTAGTCAATCTCTTACTGCTCCTTCTTGGTCCACATCAGCTCCATTTGCCAGAAGATGCATGACACAGTCATAATGGCCCTTTCTGGCAGCCCAGATCAGAGGTGTGGTACCATACTGAACGTCACACAAGGAATAGACAGAAAAATAAAGAAACAATAACCTTTCAGTATGAGGAAAGATGACCTCTGAGCACATGAGGCTCCTCCATGTCTCTGTGGATATTACCTTATCTGAGCAGTTTACTTTGGCAGAGTGCTGCAACAGGACATGGACAATCTCTGCATGGCCACGCCCAGCTGCCCAGATGATGGGGTAGACACTGTACTGTGAGGGCAAGACAACATCAAGTCAAATAACGCCGATGTGCTCAAACTCTAGACTAGTCTAGTCACTAAGCCACCAAAACAATGGAAAAACAGAATTTAACTAGTTAAAATACTCCACTTCAAACAAACCTGCCCAGTGATGTTAGGGTTAGCTCCCTTTTCCAGAAGCAGCTGTGCCACTTCAGTGCGGCCTTTATATGCCGCCCACATGAGAGCAGTCCAGCCTCCCTACAGCAAAGAAGCAAGACTGAGTGCAACATCCAAAACAAAACGGGTATAAATGTAATAAATACAGTACAGCAAATCATAATTGAGGCTAGGACAGACTTTTCCTGCTGTCAGTCTGTTTATGTTAGAGGGATAATAATTTAAATGTTTAATTTAAGTTTAATTTAATTTACTGCCGGGACAGTGCATGTTAATGAACATACATGAAACACATGATGTAAACACGTTGTGTTTGTTCTTAGCAGTGAGCCAGATTTAAAGTGGCGCTTGGTCTGGACTGCCCAAACATTTATAGCAAATGTTGCACAGGTTGTATATATTGTGGAAGAAAGTGGTCCATGCAATACTCAGTGGCAAAGCAAGTGTTGTCGCACAAAGTAAGTATATACTATCAAGAATTTAAAATCTAAAACAATATAAAACAAATACATTTATCACAGTTTTTTCCTCACCATATCTCGGTGTTCTAAATTGGCTCCATTTTCCAGCAGCTCTTGGACAACCTCGATGTGTCCTTCTTTGGCAGCGCAGATGAGCGACGTCCAGCTGTCCTGTTCACACACACAACGGGCTGTAACAAAGAGCTCCAGTTCGGTCTACAGCCTACAGAGTCCACCCAGCCAGGGCCCAGCGCACACAGGGCCTTACCTACCAGCTGGTCGTACCAGGTGCTCATGGTGCTGCTCCTCTACGTTTCACTGGGATCACTCGTAATGCCCACTTGCATGTAAGCATGCATGTGAACTATGTGAGCATGTGACTGTCTCAAAGGAGGGTCCAAGTATTAGTGAGTGTTTTGTGAGGGCCAACATGGATGTGCAGGGCGTTGGCCAGTCTCTGAATCCTGTCATTTAGCCAAAAGTGTTGTTAAATGTGTGTCATTATGGCTCATCAGAGCTGTGGACTAAGCCCTGGTCTGATGAGCTCAGCAGAACGAGCATCAGGTAACGCAACATCCTGCTAAGAAAAACACAGTGGAGTCACCCGTTTCCATTACTTCACGGCTTTATTCCCCGGAAATGTAGGCTTTTCTATAGTTCTCCTTTTGAATTCACCAAGTTCCAAACCCCTGATGTATTAAATGTATTAAACTCCACTGACTCAAGCCCAAATATGGTATAGATCCAAGTTGAGCTTTAACAAGGACTGGGCCAGTTTTATAGCAGAAACAAACACATTTGGACAGAATTGAAACATGTCGGATTATTACGTGATTTAACTAATAACGCTTTGTGTTATTCTGTTATTCTTCAGTTATGAGCCATCTTTTCATTATATACTCACTGTTACAAATGAAACAGTGTACTTACAATATCATCCAGGTTAACGTTGGCTCCTCTTCGGATGAGCTCCTGAACTATCTCCAGGTTTCCTTGCTCTGCCGCCACCATCAGAGGAGTCTGCCCATTCTGAAAGCACAACAAGGTTCTTCCATCAGCACAAAACTGCAACTGTGAATCATGTCTCCAGTGCTGCGCTCATACCAAATGTGAAACTAGTCTGATTATGTAGTCAATGCAACCCATTTCTAGAGGAGTTACAAGTTGCAGCGAGTAGAGATCAGATTTAGTTATGTATACTTGTGTGGTCGGCATCACAGAAGAAATCTCTCAAGACTCGACCACAGACTAAGACTAAAAGTTATATTCACTACCGAGCAGGTGCCAAAAACAGATAATTAAAGTAACAACAATGTAATTTATAATTGATTGATTACTAAAAGTAGTTCTGGTGTGATGTTTTCTTGTGCCCTGTAGTGGACGTACATCGCTCCTGCTGTCCACATCTCTGAACTTGTCCAAGTGAGCTTTAATGGCTGCCAGGTTTTCCTCCTCCACATATGCAAATAGGCTCTGCACGGCCAGAGAGGTCATCTTCAGGGAGGTGGTGGTGTCCATGGCTGCACGCTAGCTGCTGCAACGCCCACCTGAGGAAAAAACAATAACAGAAGTAATATTAGGCTTGGTCCAATATAGATAAAAAAATTATTTGATCATAATCGTCATTTGAACTAAACTCTAAACCACAAACAAAAAGACTTTGTATAAATAATACTGCAGCATTTCATAAATCAAAATGTCAAAGAATAAACAAATCATTATTTTTTATCATAAATGGATTTCATTAGTAAATCTAGAATCTAGAAGCCTTTAGTCACCATATTTTAACCTTTATTTGAACAAAAAGGGTCATTGTACAATATAAAAAAATATTTTCTGACTAGTTGACTATATTGTTAGTTATAGCCATAATGGAAGGGAACATTTTATAAATATTTCCAAATTCACTTTCCAAACTATTTTGGGGATGGAATAGAATTTTTTGCACTTTTTATGATCGTGTAAATATGCAGTCACCTCTTCAGCTTCTTTACTTTTCTATTTTCAGTAGGAATAGGATTATCGAAAAATATATATATTATCTGCCGATTTATAGGCAAATTTTCCTATAGTGATATAAGAAAAATATATCACAGATATATTGTCAATCCCACAGCAATATTGACTGATATAAATGTATATGTATATGTGTATATATATATATACATTATATATATATATATATATATATATACACACACACACACACACACACAAAATATATACATTTATATTTATCAGTAATATATATAGTATATATTATATCACTATAGGAAAATTTGCCTATAAGTCGGCAGATAATATATATATTTTTCGATAATCCTATTCCTACTGAAAGTAGAAAAGTAAAGACGCTGAAGAGGTGGCAGCATATTTCAAGTTTATATATATAAACTTGAAATATGCAGCAACATGCCATCTCTGACCAATGTGTAAAATTGGCAGGGGCTTCTTCTTTTTGAATGTGTCCAAAGCAGTACCTCAGGGCTCCATTTTTGGCCCCATTTTATTCTTTATTTTTATGCAGATGATACAGTGCTTTACTGTTTCTCAGCCTCACTGGAACAGGCCATCGGGTCTTTACAGTCTGCTTTTTGCGTGGCGCCATCTAGGTTAAAAGTTAGTGCTGAATTCAGATAAAACTAAAGCTACGGTACTTTCACATGGATGCACGTCAACAGAGGTTTAAGACCTCTCATGGAAACTCTATTGCGTCTATTGTCTCAAATTATAAATACCTGGGTTTCATTCTAGACCAAGAACTGTCTTTTAAAGATCTACAGAAATTACAGAAACGTGGGTTCTTTTATCATAATAAAGCCAGTTTTAACCTTGAAGCTCGTCATAAAATATTGCTGCTTTCTATATAAAGTAATAGCAAAATATTTTAAATCATTGGATACTGTATATCACATGCAATGAGATTCACAACAGGTTGTGGCAGGCTCAACCACCACTGTGACTATATACCAAGGCTGGATGGCCTTCATTGGGTGCAATGTGCAATTAGGGCTACACATAGTACTTTATACATTAATAACAACCTATGTAAATGTGCACCTTCCTACCTGTGAGCCCTTGTGAGAATGGAGGGTCATTATACCCTGCGTTCACATGATATGTTCTGCTTGTCAGGCCTGACTGGGGAAAGAAAGTGTTTTCTTACGCTGCTCCTTTTTTCGAGCGATTAAAAAATAATAATATATATACACCATACACCAAACACACATTATATAATATATATATATATATATATATATATATATATATATATATATATATATATATATATATATATATATATATATATATAATTATATATATAATTATATATATGAGTGTGTGTGTGTGTGTGTGTGCACACGCGTGTGTGTGTATATATATATATATATATATATACACACACACACACACACACACACACACATACATACATACACATATATACATACATACATATATATACACACACACACACAAAGAAAGAGAATGATCAGTGCTTTTAAATAAAGGTTAATCAATAACAAATAAATAAATCTCAAGAGAAGATTGATGACAAATGACCAATTAACTGTGTTTCACTTGTGTCGGGGAAATAAAAGCATCTGATTGTATGGTACATTTTGAATTTGACCAGACTCCCTCCTCGGAAAGAATTGAAGAAACTTGAATTCTAGATCCCAGGCAAGCTTTACACTGCCTTTAAGAGGTAAATGATAGAACATTCTAAAATGCTAAAAACGGCTTCTTCTGAGAGTTCACATTTCATTGTCATTGGTTAAATCCACTTGTAGGGTGGTTGTTTTTTGTGAGCATAGAGCTGCAGAGATCAGCACGGAATTACAAAATAACAATCTTTAGAGGATCATAATTGTATATAATGGTTCTGCCCACACACCCATACATCTCATCAAAACAAAAGAAAAACATTGCTTAAATTGAAAGAACAAGAGAGGGACATGTTAGCAGTGACAAATCAATAATCAAATATGAAATCTAGTCAGTTCAGGGTACATTTCAGTCATTGTCCAGTAGAAATGTTTTAGAAATAATAATTGCATCTTGTTGTTCACGTCTTTTGTTTGGTAGATCAATAAAAGTGCATTCATTATTGATTGAGTGCGCTCTCTCTGACTTCCTGTCTCGGTACGGTCACCATCCCAACAGTTGCCTGGAAATGAGCTCCACTTTACAGAGCACTACAACAAATGGGCACATGTTGAACCAGGAGTATTAAAGCCAACAACAGTGTCCAATCACTTTAATACTAAACGCATTATTTTTCTTCACAGTTTATCACTCAGGGATCAAATGCCCGTAGTCATCCAAAAAAAAAAAATCCTTTGTTTACAGTGATGGGAGCCTGTTGACACACCCTCAATCTTTTCAGTCCATCCCTGCTCCCTCTGTTGGCCAGATTAGATACAAAGTGCACTCTGACCCAAATCATATTGAGTAAAGCAGAAAAACATCAATAATAACCAGATGACGACAGTAGGCAGCTGGACAAACACAGCAGCAGAACTTACCTGGGTTGTAAAGCTGGAGTAGTAGAGGGCTTCTCACTGCACTCTCTGTTTCAGTCTCTCTACAGCGCCGCTCCACTCACATCCCCCCCAGACTGAATATTAGATAAAGGCAGGCCCACGCCCATATCTGCTACACAATAGGCCCAGTGCTAAGGGGCTGTCAGACAGATCAGACAGACAGGCCAGCAGCACCCACCGGACCTTATTCACCCTTTGAAGCCACTTCAATTTAATTAGTAGAGATACAGAAGACTGCGGTCAGTGGCTGGTCCGCTTTACTATTCCGTGCAGAGAGCATAGACGTACAACATTGTTTCTAAAACATTTGCAGGTTCTTGGCGAGATTATGACTTTCAAGTACTTACTGAATAATGTTTTTCTTTCGTAAAAATTCAACCCGACACGGGCACAAAAAGGTGTTCTATGAATTACATGTTCTAGAATGTGTTACGTGTGTCAAAAAGCGTTAAAAATGTGTTGGCATAAAACATGGGATTGTATACATTATTTATTAGAAATACGTCTTTGACTCTTCTTTAAATCTAAAATAGATGTAAGAAGTCACCCCAAGAATTCTCGTTTCTGCTGTAGTCCATATAAATCTTTTATAATCCCAATAAAATCATTCTTCGACTAATACAAATATTGGTCGACCAAGACCCCATTGACCAAATATTCAAACTAAAGTTTACAGCCCTAGTAATCCGTTTGTACACAAAAACCAGAAGGAGCTCATCCTTCCTCTTGTTGTTGAACTGATTTGTATTTTGTTACAAAGGCGTGTCCCACCACAGGACAGAAAGAAAGGCATAATCGACTGTCCATTTTTAACATCGATGTAAACCTCCACATCAGTTAAGTATTTAATGTGTCACTAGTTTCCTTCAATTATTCGGTAAAAATACAAAATTGACAGTATCTTTTAAAATTCAAGACGGGAAAAATGTTGTATTTTCTCTGAGCCTTTTAAATTAGTCAGGCTGCTGTACAGAACTTTATGAAAACGCATGGACCATTTTATTTTAACAACTACAATAAGCCGGCGTGTAAAGTTTTAGAAAGCGATAGATGTTCATTTAGTAAGTAAAATACTGTAAATCCACATTTCTCTCTATAAGGACACCTGTTTGCTTATGTTTCTTAAATCCCCACAGAAAATGACATGAACCTCATTTTACAAAAGTCATACTTTTGACCGCACTGTTCAAACGAGCGATTGTCCAGAAAATGTTTCATCTCCAAACCAATCAAAACAGCTGAAACATATCATGTGACGTTGTGCCAACATTTGTATTGGTTTTCAGTTTATCAACGCAGCAAGTGTGCCCATTTGACCTGACCACCCAATTAATTTGCCAACGAGCCCACACTTACTCTTGGGTGGGTGCTAACATATTACTAACAGAATATCAAAATGGTGCTTGCGGTCTGGATGTACTGACAAGCCCGGTCTTATTTTGTCTAAGCTCCTACTCAGATCTGTACTGCTTTTCTGAGCCACAAGTGCAGTGCATCAAGCGGTAAAACTAGATCTGATCTGACCTCTAAATTTAAATAGTCAGCTCTGTCTATTTCCAATGAGTCATCTGGGAACAGCCGGAGACAGATCAGTTCCTCAAGCATAAACTACTATTCTCTCCAACTTTTCTGTGTTCGCCCAGAAATAAATATGAATACAAAGAGGGATGAAAATGCAACTACGTATATTCCAAAACTCGTGGAGACTTTTATTACAGCCTAAGCCTCTTCAAAATGCACACGACTCAGGTGAACCGAGTAGCAGCCGACATGACAAGAAGATACAATAGAAAGTTGAGGACATTTCTGCCCAGCTTTTTGCCCGCACACAGCCTTTCTAAATATACTGGGCTTGCACAACAGTGTTCACGGAGTTCAGCGAAGACAAACATCTGGATGTCAGCACTCACGAGTTGCAACTTTATCCGAGCGAGCAGCACATCACAAATTCCCTACTTTAAAATAACCAAACCAAACCGCTCAGCCAGCCCAGTCAGAGGAATTATTTTCTCCTTTGTGTTTTGTACTTTTTTTTTTATTTTTTTTTAAGCATCGTAGCTCGGAAGCGACACCAAAACAACTCCCAGAGGCTAACATGCTAACCTTAGCTTCTCTGTCTGAAACTGCGTCTACAACAGTGTACGTGGACCATGACGTCAAAGGTACACTTACCCAACTATGAAGCGCCGTTAACTTTGTTTTTGTCTTCTGGAAGCAGCTGTAAAGTGAGGAAAAGTGAGTGGTTTTATTACACCATACTGTAGAACGTAAGAACATGTACTCCTCAGGGGGCTCCAGCCACAGGCCCCGCCCTCAAAGCGCAACGTCACTCCTCCAAACAGAAGGCCCCGCCCAACACATCATCATCATCATCATCACTTTATTTATTCAAGCCATTTGAAAACATCTGAGCAAAGAGGGAGCAATCTCTATCTTTCTTTCTCTTTCTCTTTCACTCTCCTTTTTTCTTTTTTCAGTTTTTTTACGGTATAGCGTAAAACACATACCTTGAAGACGTACAACTACAGAAGACGTACAACTACAGTAGGTGGCGGTAAATGCACCTTTTCAGTTGGGTGCCAACCGCCATTAAAAGCAACACAACAACATTTGAGCAAAAAGAACAAAGACACACACAAGAGTATCATTTATTTGTCAATGGCTTATTTTATTTTTATTTTTAACCTTTGATTGACCAGGAAGAGACCCAGTGAGACCCACTCAGTGAGGTGACCAGCACAAGTAAAAAACAAAACAAACACACATTAGCCTACCAAGCCCTCAGATTTAAAATAGAAATATACAGTTGTCTATTACATTTCTCAGTGATTTTTGTTTTAAAATATTTTTTTTTATCCTTTATCAAATTTTTAGGCCTTTAGTGCGTTGCCTTTTTTGTCATTTCCCCCTATATCACCCACCCTAAGGAAGAAAGAACAAATCAAACTTAATAGTGTCGAATGTGAACCATAATTACTTTATTTTTTAAGATATAGGTTGCCTATAATAATCTGTCATTCCTAGGCGTCTTATTTACAGCTACTTCTTCAAACTTTTTCTTTTTTTTTTGTTTATAAAAAGGTAATTGCTAAGTAGAAAATACTGTTTTGAATTAATATAAGGTTTCTTTCTTTTGGGGGTAAAAGTTAAACACTGCTTTTCCCATGTGCTACAGTGGGAAGGTTTTATTAAGGGAATGGGTTCAAGATCCAGTTTAAGGCTTAAACAAAACAAAGAAAACAATGTACATATCTCTATAATTAGACGAGACTCTAAACTCATTTGAATCTTCTAAAATAACTCAAAACAGCATTTGCAGACAATTTAATACAAACGACTACAGCGAAAACACAGAAACAAAAGCTAAGTGTGTCTCACTCTCAACACATACATTTGTTGTGGTGTGCTCCGGAAAAAAGATTGGTGGTTTAGTACCACCTGTGAAGATTCACAATTTACTACGGTGTGTGTTCTCCCCATAGCATGGTCTTCCCAAAATATGACTCCTTATTGAAAAGACCTTTTCTCTTTACTTTGATATTGTGGCTTATCACGTCCTAATGTTTGCATAAACAGCATTTCCATTTCCCCACAATGAATAAGATTATATTTTACTTTATAAAACGAAGATTGATCATTGAAATGTGATTGGAACATTTAGTTGGACTGATATGCAAAAACAAAAACATTCGTCCCACATTATAAAGCTTTTTTTTTTTTTAATATATATATATATATATATATATACATACAAAAGGTCAGTTCACATGTTGTAGCGTTTAAAAATAATTCTCTTTATTTTCCACACAATTGAGGATTTAAATGTACTGTTATACAAATCTTTCAATAAATGTCCTTTTTTCCACACAAAAATAACTTATGTTAGCAGACGCATACACACAACATGAACATGTGCACACTCACACCAGGCTTTCAGACAGATAACTAAGGTCGTGCCAGATTTGGCACATTGAATACATGGAGCACTTTGCATTGTGCTGGTTTGGGGCCATGCAGTGCAAGAATAGCCATTTGGAAAATTACATCAGTTTCCCTTCAGAGGGTCCCTTTAATTTGGCCCAGTGGCTACAAGAGCAACCAGCCACATGACTTCTAACACTGTAATGGCAGGAATACACTACACAACACCAGTGCACCAGAATGGGAAACTTATGGAGCTCCACAGACGTGTGCTCATAAAAATATTTTTTAAAAAGATGTCTGACAGATGACCACTGTGTAACGCAGAGAAAGTACAACATGAATCACAAAGTGACAAAGAATTTTGGCATCTTAATGGCAGGACAAGATGGAATGATACAGTGACTGGACAAGGATAATTTAAAACCCAGTGTGTGGCTCCATACAATGAAGCCTTTTTACAACAATCATGACCTGAACTCCACTGCATTCAAACTACTACAATGTACTCATTACCTTCAAAGCCCAATGACTGATTGCACATTTCCAAAATTGGAGCATGTCTACTTGTCCAGTGATGTAAACAAGCAATTGCTCCATTTTTAAATATATATAGTTTTAGACATTTTACACAGTCAGAAATAAGTATAATACACCACAGTGGGGTAAATATAATCCCTTTGAAACATGGAAATCATAAGTTAACATTGGCCAGAGAAGCAGCAGATATGAAATAAGATTACAAACGTATTGAGTGACATTAGAGAGCATATATTAGACAACTAAAGTAAGCCAAAATTTGTATCCCACGTTAGAAGTCTAATGATTCACAATCTTTCAAGTTAAAATTATGTTGAAAATGGACTTCAAACAGCGTTATCACAAACATCTACATACAAAACACATACAACATGAATACATTTTCAATTGAACTTTAAAAAAGACAGAACCAAACTAAGCTTTAAGGATCGTAAGGCCTGTTTGTAATTGGCAGCTGATAATAAAAGTTGTTTGTTGAACATGACAATTCCCGTTCCACCCCAGAATACGCATCTGAAGAGAGTGACTGAAACCCTCCAAATACACATTGCTTTAGCCAGTACACAGAGGGTTCAAGGCAACATTGAATCAGTTTGTTATTTTCCAAGTCAAAAGTGGAGTCGTTGTAATCCTTGCTACAGGGCGATTTGACGGGACAATGCCTTATGTTTGTGATTTTGTCTGTCAGATATTTGGTTCTTTGTAAACAGCCCAGCACTTGTCCCAGTGCAAGTGGTCAGTCTCATGAACTCTTGACTTTCTGGTTACAGTTGTTATCCGTGCTGCTGTGTTCCGCCTGAGAGTCGTCCTGCTGTTTCAGCGGCCGGCGCCTCTTCACGGGCAGAGCCATGGCCAGTAGTAAACACAGGAGATGGAGGCAGAAGTACCACGACCTGCAAGTACAAGTACTCTGCGTTAGTCATCTGTGTCAAGATGAAAAGTTAAGACTAAACAATGACAAAAACAAGAATACATTTAGGACAAAAAAAAATCTATAATCATGGCTAAAATCTAATTAAAAAAAATTAAAAATACCTAAAAGGTCCCGACATCTTTCAAATAAAGAACCCTAGTGTTACCTGTGATATTTCTTGTAATATGATTATAGTGTGAACCAATAGCCTGATAACGTTAGTTTAGCGATATACGACGTTGCCCTACTCTAGAGAGATGAGAAGATGGCCTCACTTTAAAAGAATACATATGTTCTGTTTTTGAAAGGTAGATAAATATGGTTACAATAAATTAAAAAAGACAGCATACATTGCATAATTTGATATCTTTTTTAGGTTAAAGAGATTAAACTCAGGATAAAAGAGCAATTCTGGTTTTATGTCATGGCGGTGGCCCAAAGATGTAAAGACTGTCCTCTCAGCCTCAGCTCTTTGAAGAGCCTTGTTAACCTTTACTGTTATACACTGGAGTTGTGCTAATGAGCATGCAAGCGCCATCTTTACCCCTACTAATGTACGCTAGCATGAAAGCTCCTGTATTTACCAACACAGTACATTATCCCCACAACATACTTCAATAGAAGTAATAATTTAAGATTTACAGGAAAAAGGCAAACTAATGATTAGAAATTATTGCAGTCATCAGGACACTTAACAAAATCAACAACCTGCGGAACTGGTCTGAGAAACGCGACTATATCCTGCTCTGTGCTGCTGACTAAGCCCTGCTTCTTCCTGAAACCCACCTGCCTTTGTGAAATGACTTTCGGATGGAAGTCTAAACATATTTATTTTTAAAACAGTGTCCAGACGACTACCTTTGAAATCTTTTCTACAAGTGCGTTTACATGAGCATGAATAACCCAGCTGTGAGCAGTAGTCCAGTTATGACAATATTCTGAATATGGCGTTTACATGCTCACAGAGAAACTGGGTTATTCGTGTGCATGTAAATGCACTCGATGATGGATCAGTCCTGGACAAATGAGGGAATACACAGACTTGTCCCATCAGAGTCAATTTACATTTAGAGCATGTACTTTTTACTGCTGAGAGTGGCAGACATCCCGAATTCAGCCCCAATATGATTCAAATAACATTTAGAAGGATTTGTTTTTATTGATACCTGTAGAATTTTAGCGATGGTCCCACAGCGAGGAGGACAAACGGCACCACTGTGTAGCTGATGGCAACTTGTGTAGCAGCCCACGTCATGACATCATACACTCGTTTATGTGCATCAGAAACCAAGAAGTATGGCCTGATGTTGTGTCTTACCTGAAAAATAAGAACAGAAATTTGCTGACCCAAGTTCACAATAATGTGCTAATGGATTCAACTTCAACTTACAATGTCCACATGCCACACATGAGACGGATTGAAAACATGAGAGAACTTATCTTCATTAAGTGCATATAAAGTACTCACTGCTCGTGCAGCCATCGTCACAACTATTCCAGTGACGAAGGTCATGTAGTAGCCAGGGTAAACTCCATGCCACAAGGCTGACAGCAGGAAAGTGGCTGCAGTGGGATTGACTGGACATCGCTCGTAGCAGACCCTGTGGAACCACAAACACAAGTCAGTACCATGACATAACAGAAATGTAACACACAGCAAGAACTACTTTACCTTTTGAGCCAAAGAGATGTCTGGATATTCCAATTGTCTAAGAATAATTTAAAACTTGTGGCAAACTAAACAGAAACAACAATAATTGCATTAGACAAAGTACAAAAATGTGGCCCTGCCAGTGTGAAGTAATCAATATTTTCATTATTTTTCATTAATACGAGACAGTTTAAATTTAAAACCACATAGCCTGTTATAAGTTAAGCCCATACTAGTATATGAGCATTTAGACGTAGCGGCCAAGCACCTCGAGACAGGCGCACACATCCAGAGAAGTGAATCTTGTCCCTTAGTAACCAAAGGCAGACGTACACCTTGACAGGCTCATTGGTTGGTGGCACTGATTATAACCAATAAAGCTGAACGGATGGTGCACAAACGACTGTTTTGGTACCACTCTGTAGCCAAAATTCCTCTGTTTGAAGCAAGCCAGTGTGTGCCTGAACCAATCTCTGATCTCACGTGCATGTCCAATAATTCTGCCTTTAACTTTGGGCTTCAGGCCAGGGCTGGTAACTGCAGTTTGTAGCCACCAACTTCTCCTGGCTTCTTTCCTTCTGTTGCCACCCAAGAGCACGTGTCCCTTCATTGGCAAGGCAAACCTAACCTGTTCTATTCAGTCACTAAAAACAAGACAAACTAAAAGCGCTTTGCTTATCCCCTGCACATTGTAACAGTAAACTGCAATTGGACCTGCTTAAAGTGACTTGACCTATTCAGTACAATGAATATGAGACTTTCCCTCAGTACTTTCTCATATTTATAAAAAGCCTATAAACAATGTTTATGCCAAACTGGCAGCTCAATATTTCCTTATATACTGTATTTATTAAGTAAATAATAAGAGAAAAAGATTAACCTCAATGTCCATAATTCTGAGGTTGGATATCAAATCCCAGCGTGGAGATCCATCAATGTTGTATCCATTAAAACCAAATCCTGCAGCATTGTTGATGGCATCAGCTGTAAAATGACAAGAAACATGTTTTTAAACACTGCAGCATCCGCCAATGTTTTTGTCATGTCAGGAACAAGTGATAGACCACTAGGTGGCACTGCAGTGTTCGACAATGACAAGGGCTGCCTAAGGCTTCAATTTAATAGGACTTTTAAGTACTGTGCAAACGGCCTGCATTTGTCCACACGTTTTAAGTAAATGAACAATGAGCTGTTCAATTATGACATGACAATACCAAGTTCAATGTATAAGTCAGTCTAAAGTGTGCAAAGCTTCACCACAGTCTGCTGCGGTGTTTGTTCCGTACAACTTTGGCTTGGAAGCTCAAGCCCTTAATATAGCTGATCCTTCACTCAGGCTTGCGTAGGGGTTAAAAGTCTGAGAGTCCCAGTGAGCCCAGGACATGCAAATACTGTAGCTCTGTTTTGGACTGTTTACTCACCAAGCGTCCACACAAAGTAGTACTTGGGCCTGAGCGCCAGCATGGCCAAGTACAGGTAGACAATCTGTGTGTGGACTGGTGTGGACGAGAGGAACTCATCATTATTGACATGTTCCACTGGGAGCACCTTGCACAGCGACAGGTACACACCCAGTGACAGTGCACACGTGCACAGTTTGGACACCACAGCATTCTAGAGGAGATAATAGTAAAGCAATTTGTGTAACGAACACAGAACAGGGATATTTCCAAATTAAATGACAGTGACACCGTCAAATCAGGCAGTGTGCATTCTTGCGCACTGAAATAGACTGGAAGGGGTCTGCCATGTATGCACTTTTCATAATGTTCTTGATTCTTATCTGACCACAAAAGCATAATGGTGTACCTGAGGAGAGGGCTCACACTGCTTCCACTTGCCATTCTCTTTGCCATTGGCATTGTCCTGGTGCCGAGGCTGGAAGTTCGTACCCTCAATGAAAGCCTTGTAGTCATTGTAGGAGCAAGTGGGCCCAGCCAAAATACCCATGAAGTTACAGTTATAGCTGAGGTACTCCAGCAGACTGGGCATCCTTCTGCAAAAATATATAGTGCATAAATGATACAGCTGTACAACAATGCAGTTTTGACACCGTGCTATTTAAAAGCATACCATCTTCTCCAAGAAAACCACAAGTTTCCACTTTGGGCTAAAACGTCTATATTTTAACACCTTATACAGTATTAAGTAACCACTTATAATTTTAATCAACTTCCCAAAAAACTGGGAGAGAATTGGCATTGATCTTCAGTCAATGCTTCAGTCAAGCAAAAATAATTGTCAGGACAGCATAGTGCCAAATCTCATGTGTGTGCAGATACAGAGACATTCACAGTTGTACAGTTGATGCGTTTCCATCCCACAACATTACAGTCAAACCTGAGCCACATACCTGATAGCAAGGTACTTCTGATTGGAACTCAGCTGCGTCTCACGTTTTGTCAAACCTTCAACAGAAATCATCAAACTGAAATGATATTATCTTACTATTGTTGTTATATTATACAAACCATTACTGTTTGCCTGAACAATCAGTTTGAGGTCTTTCCTTGTTGTGAACAGTGAGAAGTATGTTGGTACAACTGGGGTATTTCTACCAGCCCACCCCCCCCAACCTACTCCCTAGTGTATGCCACTATGTAACTTGTAACTTTTCTCACAAAAGGAAGTACACTTGGTTACACTACACCATCATTGGACTAGGCTTTGTGTGGTTTGTTGTAAACCCCAGAGAACAAGGGTCATGTCAAATTGACACATAATTTACACAAACACAAACACAAACTTGGCAACCATCTTACCATCATGAATTTCAAAAGCCATGCTGGTGATCTTCTGGGTTATAACCATCATAGGCCTGTTGATCAGAAGAACAGGTTCAATACTTTTCTTGGTGTCATGTAGGGCGGCTGTTATCGATTATTTTAGTAATCGAGTAATCTATCAATTATTTTCTTCGATTAATCGAGTAAATGGTAAAAAATTTTGTACATTCAATAAATCATTTAAAAGCATAATATCACTTTTTTAAAATAAACATTATAGTTCATAGTAATAAACAAATAACATATGGAGTTTCTGCTTAAAATAACACATTTTATTCTTAATTTCACAAAAGTATGTCCCCAAAACAGCAACATTTCCCTTCAGTCCAAACTGTTCCGTTTGTATATATAGAATATATATAAAGGACTAATTAACTTGTCACCAGACAGTTGCAAACAGTAGCTATGAATTAATTTGCGCTTATGTCACATCACTTAAAATAAAAAACCTGCTTGTAAGATTTTATGTTGGGTGGGACCAGTGATCCCTGTTTTTTTTAAGCTGTAACTCCGCATTTTGCATTTTTTAATTTTGCAGTTTTAGCTCCGTGTGCCGTTCACTTAAGCCTCCGCATCGTAGTGGACTTTGTTTCATAATCGTGGTCCTCCGTGCTGTTTCCACGGATGTATTGGGAGAACGGCGTGTTTTAAACCTATGAGTGTGACTGGGAAGCAGAGTTTTGTTGTGTGAAAGAGCTCGCAGGACCACCAGTATGAACATGTGTACTTTTAGTGTTTTTGATCAAAAAACAATTTTATGTTATATTATATAAGCACAACCTCAAGCATCTGGATCAAATTTAGTTTAAAAAAAACAACAACAAATATTTACAAGCATTTCTAAACAACTAATCGATGAATCGAAAGAGTAATCACTGGACTAATCGATTAGCAAAATGATAAATTAGTTGCATCCCCAAAAAGCACCTTCTTCTATTGCTTTTTTCTGGGCGTTACCATTGGTTCTGAGCCTCCCTGGTACCACTATCTCATTGGAGGATATTTTTGGGCATTGACGCTTGCAGCTTCTCCTTACATTGACGAGGCATTATAGCGAACACATGGTAAGAGTTAAGCAAATGTTGGATAGTTATTTAGCGGGCAAAGGAACAAGGACACTTATTACAACATATGATTGTCTAATAATAATATTCTGTGGTAAGCCCATGAATGTTCATTTGATATCTTTACTATTTGATTACTGAACATGAACCTTGGCACTATCTTAGTAGATTAACTATGCTCGCTTTAGTGTAATGCTTCAGTTTTGTCTTTGAGTGTTAATGGGATGTAAGCTAAAACAATGTGACGACTAATATTTAGCATTGAATGGATTTTCTGCTCACTTTGGGTAAGAACACGTTGTTAATTTAGATGCCTGTCTTTGATGCCTTGCATAAAAAAGGCAACAAGCTTGTTTTAAATTAAATGAATGAAGCTTCTGATATGAAAAGTGTGACTTTGAGATTGGGCTGGACAATTACTCAAAAGATCAAGCCCTACTTTGACATCAAACAATGTGGCATTATTCAGATAATAACATACAAAAATAATGTTCATGGGTGAAAAGTTAAGGTTAGATTATAATTTGGAAATTTTAGTTATAACCTTCATGGATATTACAATTCAAAGAGGTAAAACTCTCCCACGGATTAGCAGATGCGCTGAATGCAGCAGTGAATTTCACTGCCCATTCTGGATTCCAAATCATTATAAACCTTCAAAGCCCTGTAGAAGTGCTGAGTCACCTGCAAACACACGTCAACAGAGCCATTCAACATTAAGGTAACGTTTGTATGTAAAATTTGCTAATGAAATGTGAGGCATTGTGAAAACTTGAAAAACATAGTGCAATCGTATGCTGCTGAATATACAATACACAGACACAATTATTAATCTTTTGCATTATTTGTACAGACAATCATACACAGTATGTATGAAGTGTAGGCCTTGTCATGGAGAGAGGCAGAAGAAGTCTTCACCTGTGGTCCCATTATTGAGTTTGCTTAACATATTTGAATCTCAATTTTTTTTTTTAGCTCACTGTGGACCAACAAGGCATTTATTGTTTTAGTGAAATTGACGAATTACATAATAACTACAAAAAGAAGGGAAACTCTCCAGAGTACAGTATACACGGTATTTCTCATTTCTTTATTTATTAACTAAATACGTTCCTTCTTTGCCGTTTTCAGAATGATGATTTATGTCACGCTCACAGCGTCCAGAGACGGATTGGTTCTTTTGTTTCTTGTGTAGCGGGACTATTTTTGTTTCCTGTTATGGTGATTATTTTCAGTGTTCATTTTCAAAAACTTTCATATTAGGATATTTTATGTAGTGTAGGTATGCAACAAACGATCATTTTGCTAATAGATTAGTCATAAAACCTCTTTTCCCAGCTCATAAACCTGTGTATAGACCAGTAAATAACGGCACTTGTCGGACCTCAGGGACCGGCCTCCTGCTGGGGCCCAGAGTCAGGAATATTGTATTGTATTCAGTTGTAAGCAGCTCAAATCTGGTCTTGCATTGTGTAGGGGGCCAATAACCCAAAAGACAACGTAAAGCAAAAGAAGAAGGGGCATATATGTGCACGGCTTCTACATACGGGGCGTAAAAGTGCCATCTCTGGTTCTGCACTCTTGGTGGAAAACCACTAGGGGTGCACCTATATATCGGTATTGGTATCGGCCCATATTCACGTCATTGAGTAATATTAGTTTCAGTCCAATTAGTTTCAGTTTTAACTGGTTCTACACATTTTCCCATAACATTGGTATCGGCCAAAATGTTCCATATCGGTGCGACTCAAAAAACCACATATGCAATTTATTTCAAAATGACATGTGAAGGCCATGTCATTTGTAATATTGTGAGAAAGTGGCATGTCCTGCATACCTAGCAAACATGGAAACAGTTTTTGAAAATATGTGAATTTGAAATTTGGAAAATTAGGAGGTTGATGAGAGGCCTGGCACATGGACAGCACAGTTTGGACATCCCCACAACTCCACGACTCCACAATCGGCAGTTTGGACAAAATATACCCAGTCTGACTTCATTAGTTTTCTGGCCAGTCTATTTTCTATATAATCCTGATCCATATTTCTAGGCCTTATATAGGATGTGTTTGAACTATACACTGCAGATAAACAGCTGTGATAGGCTAATCACGGAACAATGACTTGCCATGAGGTACCAATGGCTACTTTTATGTAGTACTATTGTGGTAGTGTGTGTCTGTGTGTCAGCAGTGTTTACCCAGTGAAATCTGCAGAGTACATGCCATAGTCAAAGACGTAGACTCTAGTGATCTGACACAGGATCAGATAGCCCAATGTCACAATGAAGCAGTACCTGTGAGAGACAGAAAATACACACAATGAAAAAAACAAACAAAAAAAACCCTTATCTAAGACTATTCAGTTGCGGAAATGAGCAAATTTATGTGTGTCCAAGACAACTGTACAGAATGTCCTGGAGTTAATATTTCTATGTATGCGATTCTCTTGTCACAGCTGGGTTGGGGCAGTGCAACTGGAACAGGGCATGTCCACGGAAAGCATTTGATGGTTTGTGTATCATTAATACTTACTTTTATATATTGCTCAAGAGCAACAGTTGTGACATAATGTGGGTGTAAAATTGTGGCTCAGCAATTGGGCTAAAAATGGAAGGTTTAGAAAATAGACAAGGACCAGTGTAGGCCTCTGACTGTCAACACTGAGACAAAAGAGCGTTCAGTACCAGCCTGCAGCTCAGCGTCCAAGCACACCCAACTCGGGCTGTAGTGTAGACTATAAATGTCCCACAGGGATCAAATAACAGCCTAACTGGCAGAGCTCCCAGCTACTCCCCCACCTCCAGCCCATAGCAGTGAAATGTAAAGCAGTAGAGAGCAAATGTGACTGTTTCGAATACTGCACAAAATGACCCTCAAATTGCAACGATTTATTAATGCTTTAGGAACCAAAATCCCTTTTTACTCTAGAGGCCTATGGTGTGAGGCCACCAGATCCCACCCCCTCACATTAAGGGTTTTAATTCAAATAACATTTTTGTTATTGTTGGCCATCAGAAAGCAACTGGCGGTTGGTAACCCAGAATTGAAGAGGTGCAGAGTCTCACGCCCCCTCCACTAGCTTCACTACTTCCCAATTCTAAACAGGACAAGGAAAAAATAAGTGGTAATAAGTGCATTTGTCAGAACAATAAAGCACCTGATGAGATTTGTCCATCACTGAGGTCCACAGAACATTCCCACTGGCTCAGTATGCTTGCACTTGTAACACTCTTCTGTCTGCAGTTACGGCACATACTACTGCACTGTCTCATATCTAAGCATGAGGTGTGTCACTGATTGCCATTCTTCAAGTACTCAAATGTTTCAACACTGAGTGTATGTGAACCTTGTTTAGATCTGCAAACGTCACAGCGCTGCTGAGGAGCAGACTAAATGACATGTGGATGCCATTCTGCTCCAAAGGCCTCTATGGCAATCGCCAATCACATTTACAATGGGCAGGATAGGGGACTCTGAACACAAACAAACACACAAAAAGGAGATGTTATATACGATCTAGATCAGTTCACACTGCAGCTGCAGATAAAAACACCACAGTGAACGTGACACAGGCAGATGCCTAAGCAACCTTTCCACTGGCCTGTGTGGAACTAGTGTCACAACCCGGCCCTGAGCCACGACAATAACTAAAACTCCGGAGAACATAAACAGAAAATAAACCAGTATTGAGTATGTCAGGACATGAATCTCCGATGAAGGCAAATTGAGGTGCACGCCACAAGCACCAGCTTTAAAGGGGCATCACCAAACAATTAAAAGACCCACAGCACCTCCTGGGGGTTGTGACACCTCCCCATAAAGACAGGATTCCCTGTAGGAATCACTGTGACTAAAATCAAAACATAGGCCTATACAAACGCTACCACCCAGGTCAGCAGTACCAAATAAACAAAGCAAACAAATAACTAATTCATTATTAAGGTACCTACACCAATGGGTCTTTACAATTTAATGACACGCACACACACACAAAATTAACAAATGTAGTTCACCCACCTCAAAAACAGCAGACTACAGGCATCCGAGTCTTTAAGATTATGGCCTGCATATACCACAACAGGTGTGCTATGATCAAATCTTCCCCAAAAACACTTCAGAGTGCGGTCAAAGCCTCCTGTGCATGGCCCACAAAAACACACTGAAGGAGCAATGTACGTTCCAAGCTGCTTCAACCACATGCCTCGGCTAAGCGCTCAAAAATTTGATAAACTAATCGGGATCATTTTCAGAGAATCTCTGCAATAAACGTGCATTTTAATGACATCAAACATGTTTTCGGAACCATCCAATGACACAGAGAAGGACCAAACTTCCTCACGTTGTCAGCGCTCTTTAATCTGCTCCAATTTCACCCTTTCAATCTTGAACTACAACTCCAACAGCCTTACTTGTAGCTCAAAAATTAAGCTAAGTTAAGTTAAGATCCTGAGGCATTTGCCGCAGACCCAAAACCGGGTTTATCCTCAAGCACCCCAACCTCAATCAAATTAACAACCCTTTTCCTCCAGTCATTTACTTTCAATATCCACTTCGTAGTGTTTCCCAATTTCAAGCAGCTGCTCCTTGGTACACTGGTCCAAAAACATCTCAGATGGAGATTCAAAAAAGTTGGTGACGTCCACCACTTTCTCTGATCAAACACAAGCCCAAGTCCGAAACCAATGTGAGGCAAACATAAGTGCTTAAGTGCTTAAAAATAATGAGATTCATGGGAGAGAGGCAGCAGTTCTGATGCCCCACTAACTACAAACTCAACCCTCACTCTTCACACAGTTCTACAGCGGGATTTTTAGCATTCCACCGGAATGACCAGCGGGCTCGCAAGGCAATCTGAAACAGACGACCCCACGAGACATCACGGTTTGTGCACCCACTCCATGTGAGATGAACACCAACTGCTTCCCCGCGGCTTAAAACAAACAGCTAGGTGAGGCCACAAGAGCAACACCTCTACACGTAACAGGGCAGTGGTCTGCAGCCGAGGATACAGGTGCTCTGACATTACTCACTTTCCTCATGGGATTTACAGACACTGGGTCAAAATGCTCCTCGTTGCCAAATCAATGCAGACACACTTAACAGGTCCAAATGATTGTCCAACAAAATAGAATCCACCAAACGCCTCACAAAACATGCATCCGCACCCCAAACAAAACGCTGAACAAAGAAGTAAAATTCACAAAACAACGGTGTTAAAACCCTGAAGAATGCAACTAACTTTGACCACTTCAGCTTCGGACGAGCCCCCGATTGTCACAACTCTGCTCTGGACCGCAACAATAATTCAAACTCCTGATAACATGGGGTCGGTGGCAGAGCAGAGGGACCACCACACGCCACAAACACCAGCTTTAAAAGGGCGTCACCAAACAATTAAAGACCCACTGCACCTCTTGGGGTTGTGTCAGTTCAGATCCATTTGGTGGGCGCTACCGCCTATAAACAATTGTGTTTCAGAAGTAACTGGCTCAGATTGCCATCAGCCTGATTCTGTACTGTCTATAAAAGCCACATGTGACATGTGACGACTCCATGAAGTCATGCAGTTAGTTACTAAACACAACCACTGAACGGCTATACTTACTTGTGCATGTTCTCCAAACCGGCAAAGATCATGACGCCATAAGAGAGGCCGCTCTGCACGAGGAAGTGGAGAGAATACCTGTGAGGGGACAGTCAGGAGCAGGGTTAGGCACAGGAGTAACACACTGGTGGAGCTTACAGCAGGGGTTCCCAAAGTTTTAAGGCGGGGACCCCAAAATAACTAATGAAACCAACTCGAGACACCCACAGCAACATTTTTAAAACCACTTAAAATGAGGTTTAATTGTATTAATTTTAGTAGTTTATTGTGTTATCTTACCCCATTTTACTAAAATATACTGTTTTCAATTACAAGAGAGATTTAACATTACATCTTAAAATCATCTCTTGTCCCCTGAGGTGTCCCGACCCCCACTTCGGAAAACACTGACTTACAGTGTTGGCTACTCCTTATTGCATTTGTGTTGAATTGTGCTGAATTAAGCATTAGAAAAAGTATTTGAAAAACTTTTAAGCGCTGAAATAGTGTAGATCCCAAGCGTAATGGTTCACACATTCTTAACAAGCTATTAAAATGATTTATCAACCTTATTACAGGTAAAAAATGTCAAATTTTTCACTTAGGACTAGTCCAACTCAAGTCCTTAGGGACTCCCAGTGAGAGTCTGAGTTCAAGTCCCTATTGTTCCTCAATTATTCCACTGCCCTCAAACTCACAAGTCCGGGTCGAGTCCCAAGTCATCAGTCATTATGTTCGAGTCGAGTCACAAGTGACTTGGAAAACCAGTCACTAGTCCTGGACTCGAACACGACATTTCTGCTTTATAATAGAAATAGCTAAAATGCTTCCGGACATTGCTTTCACTTGAACGTGACCTCAGCATGACTCTGTGAAACACTACACTCTTTAGAACGTAGAGCTACTGGTTTCATGCAAACAATCGTCTGTCACTTGACCAGCGAGTAGACATTACACCTGCCAGCTGAGCAGAGCAATCCACTCTGGAGAGACTGCCCCATGAACTGAACCATTAACAATCAATTTCTAAAACTGAACAATTACGTCAAAGAACCTCAAAGTGAGAGAGGTGGACACTCACCAGCCAAAGCAAAACAAAGCCAGGTAGAAGCCCAGCAGTGTGGCCACCACATGCCGGACAAACGGACTGCTCTTACTGGGATGGAGGTAGATCCGGAACCACAAAGCCATGAGAAGTGCGAAGAGCTGACAGGCCACGAAATTTACCTAGACAAATGAAGTAAACAAAGTTTTGTCATTAGTATTAAGACCATGACATTGATGTTTTCCATAACAACTATAGACAGCCATCTGTGTATGTTGTGGGCGCGTGTGAAAGAAAAAGAAGATAACAAGACACCACTAATTGGAACAAATAAAACACAGTTTAAATCACAGTGTGTACATTTTGACCTTTCCTAAATAGTTTTGTGGTCTGGTGATGTACTGTATATCATCAGAACGAGACCAGACTACATGGTGATATTAACAAAACTGCTAAAATGTTGTGTTGAAACTTATATATAGTGTATTTTTTATGATAAATGTGCCATTGAAATTGGTATAGAGTATTCAGCTTTTTCTTTCAGAGTATTCAACAGAATTGAGTTCAAATATTTTGTATTGAGACGACACCAATTTCCAGCAAGTATACGTACTTTTGGATAGACGCGTGGAGAAGTGCTGTTGCACTTTGCAAAGTAAAGCAAATGTCTCTTTTTACCATTTAAAAATCAGTATCACAAATGCAAAAAACAGTTGGAACACTAGGCTTTGATTCCTTGGGTACGTTTATTGTGAACAAAGTTATTTCCTAAGATAACATTCAATCCAAAATAGTTAAAACTTCCCTTTTCTTTCCGTGTCACAGACAGGGTGAAGACCACTGCCCAACTCGTTTATGGCGGAACTCGCGAAAGAGGAGTTTTGCAGACAATGGTGCAATTGACCATCTATTCAGAGGACAATAGAAGCCTGTGGTTGTGATTATGACCACTTTATGTGTGCTTTTCTGTTGATGTGGACTAATAGTGCAAAGACAGAAGGTCATTCTTCTCCCTATTGATCTTCCAATCTACTTGTATATTTGGCCAGAAAAAATTCGCCTAATTGTTCTTCAGTATCCATTGCATAGCAGCGTTGAAGCTTATAGTCATTTATAAAGACAGTTTCATGGGTCATAAGGTGTAATGTGATTTTATTAGTAATGTCATATGCATGCTTTTCTATTCTAATAAAGACCATTTGATAAACTGGTTGGAAGGCATTCCCATTAAGAAGCAGCAAACAGTATTTCACAAGAAGCAGAAGAGAAAACATTGGCATTTGCTATAGATACTGTATTGACATGTAGTCATTTACAAATACAAACATTTGAATTGTTCTACAGCTACAAGTCATTTCTTTATCATGTTACAAGACACACATGAATGCAAGTTCTGTGCACGGATCGTCTAGCCACAAGCAGCGAAAGGCTTCATTCATTATCTAAGGCCGCTGCATGATTCATGAGGGACACATATTCTCTCATTCTGTCCTCGCATCCCTCAGACTCAGCCTCCGTGCTCCCAGAGAAAGAAACCTAGTACCTACTCACTAATGTTTTATAGTACACTGATTAAACCATACCGTTTATACCTACCGTTTACATGCAGAGTAATCTACATCTGAAATGTAAATATTCACCAGCATATGCTATATGGTGACATAATTTACATCTAAATGGTAGTTAGCCCATTACTTTAAGAAATTCATCTTTAGAAAGCACATCATTTTATAGCCTTCCTTGTTTAGTTATTTTCCAAAATTGTGCATCTCTAGTCACAGATCTAAACAGCAGTTTATAATTATCTGTGTTTCTTTATTACCCAGTGCAGTTAAATGCTTCTCAAAGTGTAATCCAAGTACACGGTATGCTCTTTTTTTTTACATAACCACTTGTGCTACTACTTTGATTATGCCACCAATCGAAGTCCCAAGTTTACATGCAGTTGAATTATAATTGGACTTGGTATATTGGTCTTCCTGACAGGAATAGGTCCTCTGTGACCCATGAGATCTTGCACTTGGGCTGCTTGCGTTGAGTTTAACAACACACACTGCAAAACAATACCATGAACTTGATTCTAGTAATAACTAAAGGCCATTTCATTAGTTGAATCTCACTTCATCCTAGGGGAGGGCTATATGGACAAAAGTAAATCGCATAATATTTTCAGAGTGTATCTCAATAACGATACGCCAATATTTGGTCAATAATATACCCACAAAAGTGCAATAATATCTCTTTATACTGTTGAAGAAAGAGATTCAGTTTTAGATTCAGTTGCAGTCATCTGAACACTGTTTTCCAGATGTCCAAATGACTACAACTAAATCTTTTTCTGCAATGGAACACTCGTGGAATGAGGGATTGCACGATTATCACTTTATATCACCTCATTTGGAAGTATACAACATCCTTTTTTTCTCATTTCCGTCAGAATAAACTCTTTTGGCAGCATTTTATTATAAACTATTTACTCAATATTCGAACGTCGCATATCTTCAAAACATCATTCACAATATTATCAATATTTCAATATTCTACCCACCTCTACTTCCCACTTGTCCTCAAAATCTAAAAGTCAGTGTCTATGATACACAGGAGTCTGATTCAGAACCAGTGTGAGAGGCATGTGGACAGAAGAGAGAGGAATTTCACATGGATAGTATGCCTCTGTGAGAGTGGGATGGACTTTTCACGAGGGGAGGATGTGAGGGGGGAACTGTTCGCATGGGTAAGTTGGGAAGGACTGTTGCTGCTGCTGCTGTTGGTATTGAAGTGAATAAACAATTTGCCTCAGACAGTTTGTTGTGCCAGTCCTCTTGTTTTATCATTCATAATACATAGAAGCGCTTGTATTATTTATGTATGCAGGCCGCAAAGATACTCTGGGGTAAAGCTTTTATTGCTGAAATTTAACACAAAGCATCTCAGAGAGTAAGCACCTCCAATCACTAGATCAAACTTCTCCTTCATCATTCAAAGCAGAATCTCGCCATCTTGTCCCGACAACAGTAATTATTTTTTCATCTGTTTTCATTAAGCATCTTCAGGTTTAAAATTCTCAAGTTCTTATAGTTGATGCCCGAGAAGAGAGGTGTGGAGAGACAGAAGTACAGCTGGGGGTTACGGAAGAGCAGGGCATCAGCCGCAGTCTGAGTGGGAAGCTGGGCCAAGGGCCGCTACTACTCACTCCTCATACTCCTCTGCAGTTACAAAAATAAGGTGCATTTCAGGAAAAAACGACATGGTCTGCAGGGCCCACAGGGACCATAAACTACACAGGCTGAATTAAAAAAAATAGTAGAAAACCATAAACACGATTTCAGCTAATATAATGCAGAATTTTTTGGTAAACGTTATTGTGACACGGAAAACAAGACAAATATTTACGTAATTCATAGTTGAAATCTTAAGATCACAAGCTTGCACTCTGGGCCTTAGCACGCCGGGCAAATAGGGAGTTGCTGCAAAAAATAATACATTTTATTCTTAATTTCACATAAGTATGTCCCCAAAACAGCAACATTTCACTTCACCAATCCAACCTGTTCTGTTTGTATATAAAGAATATAAACGACTAATCAACTTGTCACCAGACTGTAAACAGTTACAATATCCCTGAATTAAGAGTTTACGTCACATAACTTAAAATGAGAAACTTGTTTGTAAAACTTTGTTAGTGAGACCAGTGATCCCTCGTTTTGTCATTTTGTAGCACTAGCTCTGTGTGCCGTTCACTTAAGCCTCCGTGTCTTCGCCCTGTCATCGCAGACTTTCTGTTTCATACTCGTGGTCCTTTGTGCCGTTTACATGGATATAGTGGCTGTTTTAATCAGAAGAGGTTTGTTGCCATTGTCAATGAACAAAATTCACAAACATAGGAACTTGTCTCGGCATTAAGGTGCAACATAAAACACTGATCAATGATAAAACAACATATATGAAATCAAAAAGGGCATGCATTAAGAGACGATTTAAAATGACTATAGTATAAAATAAAAATAAAATAGGCATTACTATGTACACGAGAATTACAGTTAAATTTACAATTGTAGTGCAGAAAGTGACAGTGCAGTGAGTGAGGAATAGTTGCAGTTAAAGTGGCAGGTGTTTAAGAAGTGTTCATGAGTCCAACGGCAGAGGGAAAGAAACTATTCTTGTGGCGGGAGGTTCTGGTCCGGATGGAGTGTAGCCTGCCCGAGGGGAGTGGCTCAAATAGTCCATGTCCAGGGTGAGAAGGGTCAGCTGTGATCCGACCTGCTCGTCCCAGAGCCCTGGAGACGTACAGGTCCTGCAGAGATGGAAGTCTGCAGCCGAATCACCTTCTCAGCAGAACGCCACAATGCGCTGTAGTCTCTGTTCTTTTGTCCCTGGCTGTGGCTCCAGCGTACCACACGGTGATGGAGGAGGTGAGGATGGACTCAATGATGGCCGTGTAAAACTGCACCATCATCTGCACTGGCAGCTTGGCTTTCCTCAGCTGCCCCAGGAAGTACATCCTCTGCTGGGCCAAAGCACAACAGAGGAGAGAGCGGTGTGTTTTAAACATACAAGTGTGACTGGGAAGCAGAGTTTTGTTGAGTGGAAGAGCTTGGAGGACCGTAAGTATGAAACAGAAAGTCTGCGATGACAGAGTGAAGACACAGAGGCTAAAGTGAACGGCACACGGAGCTAGTTACAGTAGTTAGAGTGACAGCTCAAAACACTGCGCTCTTTCACACAACAAAACTCTTCTCAGTCACACTCGTGAGTTTAAATCCCGCCACTCTCCCCTCTGTTGTGCTTTAGCTGCTGCAGGTACGGAACAAGCTCTGCATGAAACAAAAGTGCCAAAAGTCGTCCTGTGTACACCGCGCGCCACAGATTCACATGTTTTCAATAACATTTGTAAATTAAATTAATCATCAAGCAATACAAAACTACTCAAAGCTTTTTTGTATTTTGTAATGGAAATACTCTATTAATTGTTGCAGCCCTAATACAAGCTTTCCCCAACCTCTTTTGTTGGGACCAAAAAGACCAGGACCAGTACAATCACTTTTTTGCCGGTTGAAGCCGATACTTTCTAAATGTTGTTATGGTTATAACACTTTTTTTTTACTAGCTAAACTAATTTTTATTCTAAAATAGGGATAAAAACTATTTTAAAATGTGTACACATAATACCCTTCTTTGGGGGGAAAAGGATCAAGTTTGATAGGGCATATGTAGCACTATGTGCAGATATAGGCAGGCTATAGGCTATAATATTATTATTCTTTATTAGAGTAAAATCAGTCTTCACACTTTTCTATTCTGTGAATTTCCTGTTTTATTTAGATCATTTATCAGACTTAAGTGTCTCTCTGCACCTCTCCAGTCTCCTCCTGTAACAGCAGCAGCCACAGTCTCTCTTCCTCAGACATTGTGTATCAGACACTCTCTGTCTGTTCTCCTTCTTTAAATCTCTCACACTAAAGTTATTTGGAGTAAACATGTCTAAACTGATCATTTATGAGGAAAACTAGTCTGAAAAAAACATTGCATTTCTCGCAGGTCGCAAGTGAATTTGTTGCGCTTATATTTAATAAGTTTAGTCTAAAACCTTTCAAGAGCTTTTAAAAGTCTAACTTTATCATTTCTGGTTCATCTGACTCAGAATAAAGACAGAAAGTTTACAGTCTGTTCTGATAGAATATAGCCTATGTCCATGGAGCTATTGTTGTCTTCTTCCTGTTTCTGAAGGGGCGGCAGAGTTAACTCTTTCATTACCCAGGCGTAACATCGGACTGACATCGGTGGCTTTGGACTGAAACCGATATTACTCAGTGACGTGAATATTGGTCGATATATCGGTGCACCCCTAGTTTTGCGCAACGAGATGTGTGCGCGGACTTCTTGTGCATAACTGTGTGGCACTTGCCCTGCCGCAAGCTCAGTCCCAGTTTCCTCAATGTCTGGAGCGTATGTCCTCAAGATGGGCTTGTGCCAATTTAACCGGACCGGAGTGCTCGGTGGGATGCTGCATGGTCCGGCGGGCACGAGAACGGAGCACACACTGTGGTCAGCTCAGTCTGTTTACATGTGCAGATGTCGTGTTGGCTGTCTGGGCCAGTTTTACGCAGACTGGGATTTTGGGTGAATGGGATGTGACAGTGGGGATTTATTCGATTTTCAAAATAGACATTCCTCTCTAAGATGAGCACATTCAAGTCTGCACCGTCCAGTCTGGCCCAGAACGCGCAGTAACAGGTGTCCAATGCCCCGCAAAAGCTTTAAAAGGCCAATTCATACTTCATAAGATGCAAGAAGTTTGTTCGTTTACCTAGGGCTGGAGGAACAAGAACGACGGCGCTATGGCATTCATACTTCAACAGAAGCACCGCAGCCGAATTCCTCTTGACCCGTGATCCTTACTATATTTAATTCGTATAAACTCCACTCGCCATGTTTGGAGGAAGAAGGATGAGTACCATCCTAAGAACACCATCCCCACTGTGAAGTATGGGTGTGGAAACATCATGTTTTGGGGGTGCTTTTCAGCACAAGGGACTGCACTGTATTAAGAAGAGAATGAATGGGGCCATGTATTGCGAGATTTTGGGCAACAATCTCCAATACCGGCCCAGCTCTAATCTACCTCGAAAAGGTTGTTTACCAACAGCTTACTCATTTCCTCTTAATAAATAAATCCTTTGATGGTTTCCATTCAGGTTTTATACCTCATCACAGCACTGAGACTGCTCTTGTCAAGGAAACAATTGACATTCGCATGGACACTGACACGGGCAAAGCCTCAAATCGTAATTCCGTTAGATCTGAGTGCTGCTTTTGACAGTCGATCATGAAATCCTTGTATCCTTGAGAGACTAGGACAGGGTGGGCATCACTGGCACTGCCCTAAATTGGTTAAAGTCATAACTGGAAGACAGGAAGTACTTTGTTGGAATTGGTAACTGTGTCTCAGACCACATGCCCCTAACCTGTGGGGTGCCCCAAGGGTCAATCCTGGGACCCCTTCTGTTCGACCTCTACACGCTGCCGTTAGGTCAGTTAATACGCAGTGAAAATGTGTCCTATCACAATTAAGCAGACGACACTCAAATCTATGTTTCGCTGACAAAAGGTGTATTTCGACCAGCTAAACTCTGACAAGACTGAAATAATCGTTTTTGGCCCACAGAAACAAAGAGAAAATGATAGCAGTCACCTCCAGTCGCGAGCTCTAAATCTACAAATCAAGTTAGAAATCTCAGGGTAATAATGGACTTGAACTTTAACAGCCACATCAAATCAATAACATCAGCAGGTTTTTACCATCTGAAAACATTGCCAAAATCAAAAGTATTGTGTCTAAACCAGACTTGGAGAGACTTATTCATGCATTTGTCTCCAGTAAATTAGACTAATGTACCGACCTGCTAACTGGCCTGTCCACACGCGCTGTAAAACAGTTGCAGTACATCGACAATGCTGCTGCTTGGGTCCTGAGCAGAACCAGCAAGTACAATCACATTAGTCCTGTGCTCAGTGCTCTGCACTGGCTCCCTGTGGCTCAGAAAATAGACTTTAAAGAAGCTTGTATACAAGTCTCTCCATGGCCAAGCACCAAAGTACATCTCAGACATGTTAGTCAGTGCCATATGAACCATCTCAGACTCTGAGGACCTCAGGGACCGGCCTCCTGCTGGTGATTTAACTGCTAACCCAGTTAAATGAATGATTTGACCTTACAGGAAAATGACAACAAAATATAAAAAAGCTATTTACCAAGAAAAAATGTCATAAAAGCAAGGCCAAATTTCATCCAAGTTATTAGATTGGAAACTCAGAAAACAACAAGCCGACAGGGCAATTTTTAAGAGGAGATATAAGCAAACTAATGTCATAGTAACCAACCAAGATCAACTATAATCTTCATTGGAATCTTCATTGGAATCTTATATATATATAAAAACGTTATACTAAAGTGTCAGGAAATAGAAAATAAAAAGTTACAGAAATTCTTTTCTTGATACACTCAATCTACCTGACATGACTGGAGAGTAAAAAAACAGTTATAACCATAAAGAACAAGTGGAAAAAAAAGGAAAAAGTGTCTGGAGTGTCTGCCAGAGTGATCCAATAGATTTGGTTTTCCATCTGGCGGATCTCTAAGCACGTACAAAATGTATGATTCATGTCAGCAAAATTGTTAAATTGAATGAATAGAAATGAAGGTTTTGTGGTTTGTGTCATGTCTTTGTGATTTTAATGCATTTGTTTTCCTGTTGTGTGTCCTCTTTGAATTGTCTTGTGTACGACTTGTGCTCTACAAATAAACTTGCCTTGCCTACTCCTTTACTTTTAGCAACATTCAACTGAGCATTCAAAAAACCTCAGATTCCTAGGAGTTGAAAGGAAGCCATTATATCCTTAATACCTAAAGAAGGGAGAGATTTACTTGAATATGCATCAGTAGCGTGCAGTTTTATGAGTAGGCAAGCAAACTTGGGCCAATAATAATTAATTAAAACCAATTTTTAGACAAACTGCACTGTAAATTAGTAGGCTATTTTATTTTTACAGTCACACTAAATGCATATAATTACTAACTAAACAATTATTGATTGAGTGAGCCATACTGTAGGTAAAAACTGTCCGTTTCTTCACAAATTTGTCCTACTCAGACCATTATGCAGCTGAGCCTGTAGTACAATTATGTACTTATGCACCTAGAAATCATTTGAATGAGTGACATGAGCTCTAGATATTACAGGTGAGTAATGCATTTACTACACAAAAAGTGCATTAATGCAGGGATACTCAAAATAAGAGCATTGGTCAGCAGGGGTGGTACCAAGTCCTTGTTTAGTAAGTCTCAAGTAAGTTTTTGGCCTCAAGTCCCAAGTCAGGGAGTCCCAAGTCAGGGAGTGCCAAGTCCAAGCCTCTGCTTTGAGTTTCAAACCTTTTCAAATCATTATACCATATTGTCAAATACAGCTATTAGGAATTCATATGTTTTTTGTAATTTGCTATACATGAAAGACATTTTCCAGTTTGTTATAATAACACAGCTATTTTGAGAGGCGGAGAAGCAGCAAGTCATCTCAAGTCACAGGGCTCCAGGTCCAAGTCGAGTCTCCAGTCTTAGTTCATTTTATCAAGTTAAGCCTAAAGTAATGAAAATAGTGATTCAAATCTGACTCCAGTCCAAGTCATATAATGCAAGTACCATACTTTTCGGACTACAAGCCGCTACTTTTTTCCCACGCTTTGAACCCTGCGGTCATTGCAACGGTGCAGTTAATTTATAGATTTTTACTGGCTAACGGCCACCGGGGGGCACTCTAGGAGGAAGCGCAAGCGTTTGACACACTGTGGAAGAAGAAGTCTCTGTCCAAGGGACACATCGTGTTGTCTATATTTTATGCTTCAAAACGCTGTGTGTGTTATTACTATCAGACTCATATTCACGGAGAAATTAGTCTAATCAGGAAGTGAATGCGGAGCGCGGCCTGCAGTTTAGAACCTGCCGCAGTGAAATGACTTTCTTGGCCCGACCTGATCCACGGGTCAAAAGACAACCCTGCATTATTACCGTGGAACAATCTTTCTGTATAAATATATCACTACCGCGTCTAACTATCTCATTACAACGTGGGCACCTGCGGTGAAGTGAAGGTGCGGCCCGTATATGTACAAAATATTTTTCCTTTGCAAATATTGTTGACGCAGCTTTTATTCAGGAGCGCTTTGTAGCCCGAAAAGTACACACCTCTGCTGCGATAAAACTCACCTGTCACTCCCAGATGATGCAAGTCAATGACATTCTTTCCTGAAGAACTGGCCTGTATTTGCCTGAAATGGAGTTGGTCCATAACAGCCACAGATCCACTAATTCTTCTGTAAAAGTCCTGTTATTACTTGATTGCTGTTGTAGCTTCGTAAAAACTCTGGGCATAGATGAACACTCTTCTGTCACTTCAATGCTGAGTTCAGATCCGCCATTACACACAAATTAGCTCACTGTGTGATTAAATGACTGCCTGTATTTCTAACCAAAATCTAATCATTAGAACACAACATAGCCTTACTAACAAAGACTTGTCGCTAAACGCTAGTAATTTTTAAGTAACCTGTTGAAAATTTAGCACTGTTGTTGTCCTGCTGCTCATGTGCAGTTTCCACACAGGAGCACAAATTTGTACACATCTCTGGTTTTGGCACGGGTTTATTCAGCGCCGTTTAAGCCTGGTGTGGTCCTCAGCGTGCATGCTCAAACCTCTAAATCCAGCTGCTGCAGACAGAAGTGAAGGGAATTTTATTATAGTTTTGACACACAGTAGTTTTAGATTTGATCGGTAAATCACTGCTCGTCTTGCTTGCCCTGACCACACGCCACTGAAATATACCATAATGGTCCACTGGTGTCGTAGATTAGAACTACATAGCAGACAAAAGCACAAAAATTGTTCTTTAAAATGTGGCATTTTTTGACGTGAGGGAACAATTAGGCGACATCCAAGCAGACCATGACCTCCGTTGCACTGATTCTCCGAAAGCTAGAATTGGCGCTGAACATGGCCGCCGTTTTAGGCCAATGGGAGTGCCCATTGGCACACGTTGCCAGTATAGCCTTTAGCAGCTAGCTATATCAAGAAGGTCAAAGTCCAAACAGCGCAGTGGTTCTCTTCTCCCATACAAGCGTGTGTAAGGAACACAGGCTTGTGAATCACGTGACCACTTTGACCAATGAGAAACTAAAGATTAAAAACTGAAAGATTTTAAACAGAGAAAAAGTTTATGATTTGAAAAAAGGCAATAATCGCCACAAAATCCGACTTTTGTTAAAGCTGTTGGTCCCCGTCAGCCGAACACCAGCAGTTTGTTTTTAAATTGTGCTCAATGGGCAAAATGCTTTTTGGACTGTGGAGGATTTTTTCGCTGCAGTTCCAGTGGAATGGCCAGTAGTCCAACTCAACACAGGTTTAAGCTAACAATACCTTTTCCAAATATTTTAATAAATCTATGATTGGCGTTTGTCTAAGCTAAGTGCTAATAAAGAGCCACCAGCCGACAAGGGACCTGTGTTCGGAAGGGTCCAGGATGTGTCTGCGTAAGATAAGTTTGACACATTTTTGGTCATTCTGAATCATGTTTTCATAAACAGACAACTCTGAGTAAACAACCAAATTCAAATAAATCTGACAGACCACTCTTGCCCCAGTCGACATGCAGGTCAAAGAACTGAATAGTTGCAGGCGGGGGCTAAGAGACAGTGAGGTGTGTCTAGTGATTTAGCATAACTCAGGCATGTCCAAACTACGGCCCGGGGGACAAATGCAGCCCTCAGACCAATTTTCATTGGCCCTCCTATGGCCCACCTATTGGCTTCCTGCTAAGTTGGTCCAAACAACAAAAAGTAGCACTTTTTACTGTAAAATTGGAAGCATTCAAGCATTTTGATGTTATACCAACCTAATATTAATGTTCCAAGTGGTATTAAAAGGTGTGGAGGCCCATCAAAACAATGCCAAATGCAAAAAATGTAATGATTCACTTCATTGCCGGGTTGTCTGTGGCCCTCTGCTCCGAACAAGTTTCAAAATGCGGCCCTTGGTGAAAAAAGTTTGGACACCCCTGGCCTAACTAAAACTATGCCGCTATAATTGCAAATAGAAACAACTTTTACACATTTAACCACAATTTTGGGAAACATACAGTAGATAAGCATACATTGAGAATTTTCAGATATATTAGGAACTGTTTGAAAGTTATTTGCTCTCCGCAACGCAAATAAACACACTAAGTCTATTTTTATCTCATTAGTAAATTGAATTTGTTTTTCTTTAATGCATGCCTTATTTGATATATGTTGCTTTTACAATTGTTCATTGTATGCTGCACCGAATCACCAAAGCAAATTCCTAGCCAGTGAATTTTGTTCATCGACAATGGCAATAAACCTTTTCTGATTCTGAAGCTCTGGTGGTTTTCACTTTAACATAGTGGACCAAAACAATGAAACTACACGGGCTAGGGGCAATGTAGGGGCCATAGTTTATCTTTACTGCTGATCAAAAATTAAGAACACTTCCAAACACATGCCTTGCATTTTCTTGTATGTTCCTTACCTGGTGCAGTTGAATGCCTCTTTTAGTCTGCTCCTAGTCTGATCAGACTGTGTGTTACACATGAGTTCTCCAGATACGTTATTGGGATCTGAAAGCCTCAAATCCATGAGATAGCTCCCGGGTTCACAGGCATTTTGAAAAATCGTTTTGAATTGGACCAGGCCAGGTTTACAAGTGTGCATGTAAACATAGTCAATGAGGACAGAGTTTAACATGAGGCTCGGCAACATACAAAATCTTATAAAAGGAGATGAGAGAATGTAGTCTTTAGAGTTTTCCGCCGTGGTGTGACAACGCTGAGTATAAGAGTGATTTCTTGCGGGCTTTGCAAACTAAAACAAGATAATCGAGGACAAACTTTTGGACTTTGGAGTCCAGAAACAACTTAAGAATTGTGAATTTGCCTGCAATATCCTATGGCAGTACTCTAGCTGAGAAAAAGGTTTGGGCATCAGAAATGGAGTGAACTTTCCAACCACGCTTTTGGTGACAAACGGGGTAAGATGCAGTCTCTGTGTCATGTTCTTGTTTTTCTAAAAAAAATCATCAC
Source organism: Chaenogobius annularis (assembly GCA_015082035.1). Taxonomy (NCBI): domain Eukaryota; kingdom Metazoa; phylum Chordata; class Actinopteri; order Gobiiformes; family Gobiidae; genus Chaenogobius; species Chaenogobius annularis. The sequence continues at coordinate 881,134 of BJKM01000100.1, read as the reverse complement.
TTTCTTAAAATGTACTTTCTCTTTAGACAATGTTAATTTTTAAACTGACTGTTTATTTGCGGTTAATAAGCATTTAATTGATACATTTTAATTCTACAGGCAAAGTCTATGCCTCATGTCTCTGTGGACTGGGGCCTTCCACTGGGGCTTGTTTGCTGTCCTTTCTAATTGACTCCAGAGGGTCTTCTGCCTCCAGTTCATTTCTACATTTTGTTATTGAAAAAAAAGTTATTTAGAAGAGACCCTTAAAAGAAGACAAAAGTGTGAGTTCTGTCCCATACACAATGTCATCCCATTATTTTGGTGTTCTGTAAACAGAAGTAGTTTTGTAAAACAGCTGCTCAGAGCAGCTGGTGTGTTAAAAAATGACTATGATGTCATGTGATGTAAAAAGACTGACTTTGGTGACCTCAGAGCTGGATTGCTGAGGGTGGAGTTACATAATGACACATTCCACTCTTGACATGCTGCTGTGAAAGTGGCAAAGTGAGTTTAAATTCTTACTATAACTCTACACAAAATCAAATTTTAGATTTTTGTCACATTCACAGGTCTTCCTTAATAGGCTGCACAGGGCCTGTCTAGCTTTGAAACATGCAACATGAATGTTGAACGATTGTTAGACACGGCCTAAATGCACACTCACCGATAACATACAGCGATAGAAAAATGAAAAACGGTTTGTTAATCCAGATTATGATGTTGATCCAATGGGAGTGGACCAAAAGTCCCAGCGGGTGCTCTTTACGAGCCCGGAGAGACATTTGGATTACAGGGGCAGACAAAGGCAGTCTCTCTGGGGCTGGCCAGATGATGATACTCGCACACAAACACTGTTTTTGTGCACGCCGTAACCCAAATGCGCAGTCTATGTAGCTATGGCTATGCTATGCTATGTTTTGGAATGTTATGAATAGGCCTATGGCTACGAAAAAAGATGCCTGCGTGCTGGCAACGTGAATACGTGCGGTAAAATAGCGTTTCTTCCGACAGAAATCATACCTGATCAAGTGGGAGGTTGATGATTTCGCTGATGGGCTGCAACAGAGTGGAACCAGTGCATGATGCTGTCGTTTGGGTCGCCATGCTGGCTCGGTGTCGTTGAGTCCTTGGTCTGTGGCCTCAGCCGCTGCTGCTGCTGCTGCTGCGGTGATAAATCCTCTCCTCTGCTGCTTTCAGATGGCTGGAGTCACCAGCGGCTCACATTCAACAAAGAGCCGTGCGTCAGAGAGAGCTGTGCCCCCGCGCCGCGCATCGTCAGAGGTTCGGTTTGAGGGCGGGGCCACGGCAGCAGGGACGGGCACAGGGGTACAGAGAGCAGACTACAGTAGGCACCGAGCTCCGGGGGCAGGAAAAGAAAGTGCGAGGTCAGGGGCTTAGTGTCAACGGGAACGAAGTTGTAAAGTGTTATAGTACCCTATGAAAGAGTGTTGTTTTGATATTTTAAATATAAAGAATAATAATATATAAATAGCTGTGTACCTATGTACATGGAGCCTACAATGTGTGTTTAGTGTAGGCTATGTATTAGCTTGGGTCAGTGGCAGGCCCTGGACTTTCTAGAAGCTCCCAAAATGACTATTATTCAGCCATAAGCAACAAAACCTATTATGGACATGACATGATTGAGGCCGCCAGCTGTTAATCTGAGCTCCATCTCTCGCCTGCCTGTTAACGACTCCTAGTGGCCAGTTTTTGCCTATTGTAAATTCTAAGCAAATGATTATTGGCAAGATAACCTTTATTGTCCCACAATTTGAACAATTCAGGGTTGCTACAGCAAAGTACTAAAACAGTAGCAGCGTAACAAAAGTATCTACATAAGTCCATAGTCCAATCAAACAATTCATTCAAACCTTTTAAAACCAACAAGTGTATTTCATTAACATATACAAAGTATAGAATTTTTAAAAACAATATTTGAAGAGTAAAAACAATAAAGCTAACATTATGTATGTCATTTGACTTTGGGGCCTGCAGCATATGCACTACAAAATGGTTAAGTGTGTATGCAATGTACTGTATTGTATTTATTCACATTATCAGAATCAGAATCAGAAAGGAGTTTATTGCCATTGTCAATGAACAAAATTCACGAACATAGGAACTTGTCTCGGCCTTAAAGGTGCAACATAAAACACTGAGCAATAATAAAACAATACATATTCAATCAAAAAGGGCATGCATTAAGAAACAATTTAAAAATTACTATGAAATAAAAATAAAAATAGGCATTTACTATGTACACAAGAATTACAGTTAGATTTACAGTTTTGAGTGCAGAAAGTGACAGTGCAGTGAGTGGTTGAATAGTTGCAGTTAAAGTGGCAGGTGTTTAAGAAGTGTTCATGAGTCCAACAGCAGAGGGAAAGAAACTATTCTTGTGGCGGGAGGTTCTGGTCCGGATGGACCGTAGCCTCCTGCCTGAGGGGAGTGGTTCAAATAGACATTGTGTCCAGGGTGAGAAGGGTCAGCTGTGATCCGACCTGCTCGTCCCAGAGCCCTGGAGACGTACAGCTCATACCAAGTCTGCAGCCGATCACCTTCTCAGCAGACGCGCACAATGCGCTGTAGTCTCTGTTTGTCCCTGGCTGTGGCTTCCAGCGTGCATACCACACGTGATGGAGAGTTGAGGATGGACTTCAAATGAATGGCCGTCTGTTACCTTCTTGATCTCAAGTTTTTCGTGTCTGAATCACCACCTCATCTGCAGACTGGCAGCTTGCTCTTTCCTCAGCTGCCGCAGAGAAGTACATTCCTCTGCTGTTGCCTTCTTGATGAGTAGGAGCTGACCTTGGAGGGCTCCTTAATTCACTGTACTGAGGGGTCATTCTGATTTGGATCTAATGATGGTGGAATGCCCAGGAAGCGGAAGGAGTCCACTGAGGTGGTGATGGGGGAGTCTGTCATGATGATGACGGGGGGCTGCGGGGGCTTGATGTAGCTGCTTTCCTGTAAGTCCTTTACCGATCATCTCCACTGTCTTCTAGTGGCGTTGAACTCCAAAGTGTTTGGTTGTTACCGCGATTGCACCAGGACACCAAGTCCGGTCCATTGACCTCCCTCCTGTAGACAGACTCATCCTCCGTCCGAGATGAGCCCGATGAGGGTGTCGTGTCGCAAACTTGATCAGTTTTATTGGACGTCATGTTGGCTGGAGGTGCAGCAGTTTGTGTACAGGGAGAAGAGCAGAGGAGAAAGTACACAGCCCTGTGGAGCTTCCTGTGCTGATAGTAACCGAGTGTATCTGAGACATTCTTCCGAAGAACCAGCCGCACGCACTGCCTCTGATCGATCCGTCAGGAAGTCAGTTCGTGATCCACCTGCAGGTGGAGTCTTTGAGGCACGTTGAGCTGGGAGAGCTTGTCCTGGAGCAGAGCAGGGAGGATGGTGTTGAATGCAGAGCTGAAGTCCACAAACAGGATCCTGGCGTAGGTTCCCGTGGAGTCCAGATGCTGCAGGATGAAGTGGAGTGCCAGGTTGATTGTGTCGTCTACAGACCTGTTGGCTCTGTAGGCGAACTGGCAGGGGGTCCAGCAGGGAGGAGGTGAATGACTTGAGGTGGGGCAAGACCAGGCGTTCAAATGACTTCATGACTACAGACGTCAGCACCACAGGCCTGTAGTCATTAAGCCAGTGATCCGGGCTTCTTGGGGACAGGGACAATGATGGACGACTTGAAGCGGGCTGGGACGTGCATGCCCAGGGAGGTGTTAAAAATGTCTGTGAAGACGGGGGTTAACTCTCCTGCGCAATGTCTTAATGTAGTGGGCGAGACGCCGTCTGGTCCAGCAGCTTTTCGGGGGTTGGATTTATAATATACAGCAGACCTATACAGTATAGCACATAATTGCAAAAGATGGTTGACCTATGTCGGCCAATTATGAAAATCAAGAGGAAGGGGGGATCACAGGAACTGGGGCAATTTTGTCTGTGGGTTAGTCACAGATACTGCCAGATCACACAAGCCACCTGCTTGACCCCAAAAGCACAGCTGCATGGCATTGAGCACACTGGCGAAATAAAATTACAGAATTATCACAACAGTGGTGGGCTTTGCCAGGTGATTATGGTGCAGCACAAGATGATACCTGGCTGGTGTTTGCTCACTGTGGAGCATATGGTCCAGGACTCCCAGGACCAGGACAAGCCTCTCCATTTGACAGATGGACATGATATCCAAAGACAGGTTAGACTACACATTTCACTCAAATGTAATGATTGTATTTCTGATTTCCCTAAACATATAGCCTAGTTGTCCCCAGTTTGACCATTTTGTAAAGTTTATAATGTTATGATTTGACTGTAAATATAACCCGATAACGCCTTTATTTTTTTGAATGTTCATTTAAAATTGGATCAGTCAGTGTCTCTGTATTTTCAATGGCATGTCGCATATTGATGATATAGGTAGAGGGATTCCGTTTTAGATCCAAGCACTACTTCCTGTAATTTTATAGTTTTATTTTTCAAATAGTGATTTTTTCTTTCAACTTCCAGGATGTAAAACTTTACCACAGGTCCTATACCACTAAACTAAGTCATAATTACAAAAACATATCATATGGACTGTAAGATGCCGATGCCTTTTTTTCTTTAGCTACTTATAAAATAATTATACAAGCAGTTCGTCCTCAAAATAAATGTATTTTGTAAAGTTTCGCTTGGACATTTTCTTAAACAACCTATAGAGGGCACCATTTACAAATCAAAGGCAGCATCTGGGCGCTCTGAGCAGCTCTGAGTCACTGAGGCTGCCTTAATTAAACAACAATATAGACCTATCCCTTTAACAAATAAATCCTGACTAATCGTATCAGAGTGGTTAACAAAAGTCAAAATTAGAATAAATTATCTTAAATTACACATCCGTCCTAAAACCAAGGACATTCATTATGAAAATCCTGCCTGGTTGAAAGTTCATAATGTGTCTACATTCAATTACATTGGAGGAAGATGTACGCTTGTTCTACAAAATATCTCGAAGACTTGACCAAGATGGAAATATTTTGGACTTTTAAAAGAAAAAATAACTTTCACTCAATGTTATTTTACATGGAAAGGTTTGCATCCCTAAAATATCTAAAATGTTAAAAAACCCTTTTCAAATATTCATAAAAGAATTATGTTAAGTAAGTCTTAACATTATGGAAAGCAAGAATTCTGTAATTATAAATTAGCTTATTTGTTTAGCAAATTTGATGATTTCATAATTCAAAAAATGATTGGGGCTCTCTGCGACAGTCTAACGTCAATAATTAAAATGAATGGTCACTTGAGAGACCCAGTGACTCTGGAAAGAGGGGTGAGGCTTGGTCCCCCCCTCTTGTTCGCTTGGAATCACTGGCCCAATATATTAGACAATCAGGAACAATGGTGTTACACCATGGTGTTACAATTGATGTACATAACATACCATACCGAACATAACATTTCCTGCTACACAGATGATGTTTTATTATTTATGACCAAATCAGAAATGCCCATATCTAAGGGGATGCATTTCCTTCATAATATTGGTCCAATGTTTGGCTATGAACTGAATGTCTGGCTACAAACTATAGAAATATAAAAGAAATATAAAAGAAAGACCTTCCCATTTAAATGGCAAACAGCAGGGGAAAAGGCCATCACAAAAAAGGGTTGACACAAATTGCGCTGGTAATCAAGAATTGGACATTATAATTGACATGGGGGAAATGAAATCAAAAAAACACATTTGGACTAAGTGGTACATTTATTTTGGACTTTATGTGCCTTAATGTTTTCTTTCTTTTATTTATTTTTGTCTCCTGTGTTCTCTCTGGTCGTGTTACATTTCTTGTGTTTGTTGTTTAGTTTTTATATTCTTTTAAAAAAAGAAAACAAAATAAATTTGCTTATCACAGAATATCCCTAGCACCTTTTATTTTATTTATATATATTTTGTATGCTCCTGTCTGGCCTCTATTAGTCCTGCTACAAGACAACTTATTATATGCCTGTATTATAATATTTTGCAATGTTGCAATAAAAAAATAAAGGTGCCCTGTGACTAGCAGTTGGGTTGTTAGTCATTGTGCATTCTCAATCGGAGTTGATTGTTGTAGAGTTAAGTATGGCCAATTTTAGGTCAATTTTGGAGGCAAAGTAAAGATCTTTATATCCCAGACAGACATGATATGTTAGTAACAATCAACTGTGAATTACTGTATTCAGACTAGCATGACAACGCTTAGGCATGCTGCTATTCTGATCTAATCACAGAATAGCAATCACTTTAAAAGCAGCACACACACACCTCTGATCATTTCATGCTCTGTGCCCTTAAGAACTATAAGATCAGCTTGGGACTGTTGAATAAGACGTGTGGGTCAAGCAGAGCAGCAACTGTTCTATAGTGTAATTAATGAGGCTTTTAGTGGATGAGGATTATGAGAATCAATCATCTTGGGTCATATCATAAAAAGTACAGAAGAGTAAGCCACAACGGAAATAGGGATTTGACTCTGCAGCATCATTGGATTTTCCTTGTTGTCTGGTCATTATGATCCAGGGCTGACCATTTAACCTTATTGATGGATCATATGTGAGTCCATTTCTGGCTGTCTACATCAGTTATGGGGGTCTCTAATGGTGGGGGCTGGGGTGGTAGGTCTCTGCTCTTCTGCCAGCTGAAATCAACATTTGGCAATATGATATGACCAGTGATGGGTAAAACAAACTGCAATATCACAGTAAACATAAATGAAACATGATCATCATGATGGAAACATGAGGTCATGCAGCAGGACCAGCACAGCAATGTAAAGTAGATGAACTGCTTCCCTGAAACCCGACCGTACTGCTGTGTAGTTTGAAGTGGTGTAGTTATGGTGCCTATGGTGCTTAATTCTAGCAGGGACAAAAGGACAAGGGACCTGTCACCTGAAACATTTTCATTGGATCTGCCACCTTTTTGACTGGATCCTCCTGTCTCATACCTTTTAACTGGATCTCCCTATAATCAATAATTAGACAATATATTGGAAAACATGACAACCTCTTCTCTGACCTTGTGTACGGTGGTGCTTGGCTTTTGGCTTGATAAATGAACCACTACCTGCCTCCAACTACTAACCAGCCACCAGGATGAGTGTGAGGAGAAGGGACAGTAGGCTATAAAGTTGGTGTGTTAGGTTTCAAGACAATTATCCAATCAGAAAGCACAATGAGCATCACATGACGCTCTCATTTGGGTTGCCAGTTTCAATGTTGCACCAGCACCAATCATGAATCAGTGCTAGTGCAGCCTCTGCAGCTGAGGTTCTGAGCTTTCACACGGGGCCTGGCCTGTCCATATACTACGATGAGAAAAACGTGTTTGTGTCCTCTAAATGGCTCTGGCAACAAGCAGGCAACAACAAAGCGTTTTTTAGCAGTTTACACGTAGGGCAAAACCAATCGTTACAAAGACAGTAAAAGCAGCACGAGTGTACGCCTGTCGTGCTCTGTCATTGGTCGTGGCTCGTTAGCCGCTGCCGCTCATTGGCCACTCCTTTCCCATCTAGTCCCGCCTCTACCTTTGTCAATTTTCATGCGCTCCCGTGGAAACGCCAGTGTGAGGGCTGTTGTTCCCGGGGCCAGTCTGTAAAGGAAGAACTTCTTTAGGTCAGAGATAAACCGTGATCTGCTACTTGAAATTTGAAATGGACTCAAACTAACTTGAATTAAACTAGAGAAAAGGAGCTCATCTGCCGCGGACATCGACGCGGCGCGAGCGGCCACCGGGGCAGGATCGTGTCGCGAGAGCAGCGGTCCTGACGATGCTGTACATTTTGGGGACAGCACTGCACTCACCGCGGTTACTTTTGTGAACTTTTTTGAATCCCTAGATCTCACCCCAAACTGGATTAGGACGAGTAGTACACGTGATCTACAAAGAGGCCATTATGCCGGAGCAAATAACAGTTTCTGAGTTTGTGGCAGAGACTAATGAGGATTATAAGTCGCCCACCGCCTCAAACTTCACCACCAGGATGTCCCACTGCAGAAACACGGTGGCATCACTGGAGGAGGTCAGTGCATTTGGATTCATCTCTCTTTCCAAACATCTATCCATCCACTCAGCCTCTATCCATGCTGAGTGGCGTGAAGGACATAACAGACAAGTAGATCACTGTGTGCTCTGGCAGCTGTCAGTGCTTGGCCTTTTTCTTCTTAAATATAGTTTATGTGAAGCCTTCTTGGTGCATGGGTTTAATCAGTTTGTTCTCGCCCTATGCATTGTAGACAAATGGTTAATCTAACGAACAGGACAGACATGTGGTTGTGTTGCCTCTTGCTCGTGTGAAGTGCAGTAGTAGGCCTGTAGAGTGGTCCCTGGAGCCTCAGTGTGCTGCTGTCAGTGCAGGTCAGCAGGAAGGACACTTCCGCTGGCTCCACAGCCTTTCACTGGCTCCTCCTCTGGCCCAGTTTCCCTAGTTTTGTGCTCACAACAGCCTCGCCCTGTCTCTTATAAAAATAGATGTTCCCACATAAGCAGAATAATGGTGTCTGCATGTCAGTGACCATTGGAGATATACAGTATGTCACATGTGTTTGACTTTGTTCACACGCTCCTAAATACATTTTAACATTTTATAGGTTTGATGTAATGTCCGTCATTTTAAGTTTTGCACAATGAAGAACCAACCGTTACTGATGGACAATCTTTGATTTTCCCAGATGTGTCAAACTATTTAACAATAGCAGAGATGTGCCTCTGTCCAACTGCTCTGTGTTGTGTTGTCATTCATTTCTGCTCTTTATTTTGAGGCCTGAGGTGTGACACCTACACCTGCCTGTCTACCACTGGCCCAGCTCTTTCTTATAGCTCACCCCAAAAGTCTCTATAAACAACTGCAAGGCCCCAGAGAACTCCAAAGGCTTTACTTTTTAGTTACCAGCAGATAGTTCATATACACACATTAGCATAAGGGTGGTTCAACCTGCTTAGCGTTGCTGTTTTACAAAGCTGTGCACATGTCTGAAGTGCCTCTATAATTCATGCACGTAAATAATCTATACAAATAATGGTTTGTGAAAGCTAGAAACAAAATGGGGCTGTGGATAACCGCTTAAACCTCTTGACAGTTTTGAAAACTGGAAGAATCAGGTAATGCTGCTTAAAGTTTGTGAAAAAAGTTTCTATAAATCAAAAGGCAGTATCAATATAGTATAATATTAATGCAGTAATACTGATACAACATCAACAACAGCCCATCCCTTCCACTGTCATTCAGTGTTAAACTAGTTCTACACTCACAGCATCCAAATTATGTTGTTTTCATGGCTTTCGTCACTTGATTCTTCTCAGCCAAAAGCCTGTGTCCGCCCTGCTGCAGGAGCAGCCTGGGACTGCTGCAGGAGCAGCCTGGGACAGCTGCCTCTGAACAGGTGTCCACAGAAAGTCTGCTTCAGTCTGTGCTTATCCACAGCTTGCAGCTCTCCACCCAAACCTGGGTTGGCTCTGAGGAGCAGACTTTGAGTTGTGCCCTTAAGAAGATTACTGCTGCCCTGGAACGCACTGCGTACAAACAGCAGGTGTGAATGGGTGGTTGAATCCTAAAGTACTTTAGCTGTCAGTGGGGGTAGAAAAAGATGCCATTTGGTCAGTCTTTTCTCCTGTATGACAAAAGCAGTTTTCAGAAAGACACATTTTCTTAATTGATAACAGGACTAGGCAAAGTTGTTTCTTTTAATAATTTGTTGTGATTTGTGCTGATTTGACTCTGAATATCCTCTACTGATGGTCCAGTGCATTTGACATGGGAGATGGAACAAGATTCTTCTTTGTTGACATCACAATTGTGCAATTAGTCCCGGTTATTGACATTGACACCATGAGCAAACAATACACATTACATTAACTTTCATTCACGTTGTCTCATTGACCACCAATTCTAAAGATGTTGTTGCCCAGAGGCTTTATTAGACAGGAGAGGACAGGGGAATGAGAGAGAGGGGAGGACATGCAGCAAATCCTCAGAGTCCGGATTTGAACTCGCGACACTGTGGCCTGGCATACATGTGCCCACTGGGCAGCACTGGCCACCAATTCTATCGTGACCAGCTCTATGAAACTGGCATTACGTCGGCTTTAATTCACAACTTTTACTCTGTATGAACCAAGGGCTAATGCACAGAAAAAACATGTGTATACGGAGCCATTTCTCTCTGCCGACCTCAGAAATTACACAATCATGTTGCTTCTTTAAAAAAATAAAATAGATGCAGCCTCGTTCTTTTATGATTAAACCTGAACCTGCTGAATGTGCTATTGACTGATTGTCAGGCTTTTACTTTGAAGGTAGTCTTTGCATTTGAGACTAATGGAGATTCTTAAATAAACAAATGAACAAACATTCTGAATGCTAACTGAAGTAAAGTTTATGTTTCATAATGATAGATTTGGCATAAAGCCAGCACAGTTAGTGGGTTAGTGGTGTGTGTGTGCGACAGGAATTTCATGGGGGCAATAAAGAAATAATTTCTGCAAGATGATGTAACATCTGCACAGGCCTAGTGGTAGTCCAAGCTCAACCAGACAAATGAATACTGCCATGTAGACACTTTCCTGACTCTTTGTCCACGCATGGTAGACTTCCTTCTTTGGCTTTTGTCTGATCTCTCATTCAATGCACTCACTGTAGAGTTGTCTCTGGGGGAAATGTTCATTTAATTTCCACATTGATGACACAGAATGATAAACATTGCTGCTTTATCACACAAGAAAACCTTCACACATGGAAAATGTATGATTTCAGGATTAGAATAATGTATTTATCTTCAAGGGTTGCTGTGTCTCCTATAAATATTTAAGAATCAATAAAAACATGGTACCACTCATCCGTATAAAAGCTGTAATTAAAAAAATCTACATAAAATAAAATACAATTAACAATGAATTAGAAGTATAACATTTAAAAGTATGAACATTTACAGTTTAAATGTGCAAATAGTTATGGGCCATTCAAAGAGGGGAGCACTGTGTGCAGGGTCAGTCTTTGACTGAACAAGCTCCTCAGACTGTGTGCTGTGCAGAGCGAGGACCTGATCTTCCCCAAGAGGCTCCTGTCCAACACAGCTGCGAGAGAGTCCATCTCCTCCCCGAGGCATTGGCCTTTTGGATCCGTTTATTCAGCCTGTTGTGGTCAGCCGTCCTCAGCCTGCTCTCGCGGCGTGTGACTGGCTACTACAGATTTATAGATTATTTGCAGCATGGTCCTGCAGAAATGAAAAGAACGTAAACATGTCGGAGCGTTGTCAGAATGCTAAAATTTCAACTTGATTTTGATACTAGGGAATGGGCTCTGCTCACATTCCCACCTGTGAGGCACTACTAAGACATTTCACATACAAATTCATGCAGGGCCTGGAGGTGTCTGAAAATGCCATAATAAACCAATCCTCAAATGAGCTGTGAGAAGGCCCTGGGCAGAGAGACTACAACCATCAATCGAATTTTATGGACTAATTTGACTGCTGTGTTTTGTTTTTTTTGTTCCTGTCGTCTTAATTATGGACCACCTTGTGTCTGAAATAAATAAATAAGAATGACTGATTTTGATACCACAATACCATGGTGTTTTATATTGGATCTGATAAAGCTCAAGATCATTCTAAAACTGTTCAGGAAAGGTGCATTTATTTATTTTTTATTAAAAAAATCTAATTTCTACCATTGTTTAATCTGTTTTCACTGTCGCCCTTCGAGGCAACTGCTTTTGTGATTTCGGGCGTTACAAAATAAATTGAATTGAATGATTTTCGATACAACCAGCTCTGACCTAGTGGATATTTTGTGGTGTTTTGATATCATCTCAGTTCCCTCCATATTGTGTTTGTGTGCAGTCCCTGGATGTTGATCGCAGTGTGTTGTACAAAATGAAGAAGTCCGTGAAGGCCATCTACACGTCCGGACTAGGTGAGTGTGCCCGGGCCTGGGACCTGTACAGTGGAGCTGGATTAGACAGTGCGGCGGTAACATGCGGTTTAACCTGGTTTGTTGGTACTATGAAGCTGGGTCACTGTCTGTCTGAGTTGATAGATCTTCCACAGGGCCCTGGAATACTGCAGACCGGGTCTTTGCTTTCTCAGACAATGAGCAGTCTAATGTGATTCTTCTACAGAAAAGACTACGAATACTATGTACATGTCAATTTGTTTTGTCATGGTTAGAGTCAGCCATTTGTGAGTGATGTCTATGTTGTAACTGCTTTTGGCCAGTTGGTTCCCTGAGCTCTAAGGCGGAGGTGAACCCTCTTTTATAGTCTTTATTCAGTGGAATACATGCTGTCCTGCTAAGGGCCGCACACAGCCTGAATAATATGCTCATGACAGAGGGACAGCTGTGGACCCGGGCCCCCAGGAGCAGCTGGGAGGGGCTGGATTTGTGTGTGGTTGCTCAGGCATGGTGGGCCCTTCTCGCTTTTACATGGTTATCAACATAAAACCATGTCTTTGTTGGGGCACCACACAGTCACCGCAACGCAGCTGCACTTGTGGACAAACAAAACCCACATCCCACATTGTGCAGCTTTGGATGTACTGCTGATGGTCTGGGTAGACACATTTGAGCAGAAAACAAACACAGGGAACTGCTCTGGTTAGTACTTCCCTTTTCATGAACACACTATAGCTCCATAAACAGCCGCAGAGGACGAGCAAGGACAGTCTGACCATGAAGACAGTGATTCTTCCTGTTTGCCTACTTGCCTTCTCCAAAATAAACCAAGGAAAGCTGACTACTTATTCAGAGGACTTTTAGATCGTCTGGCTTGTTTCAAACTGTGTAAACTAAAGCACAGGTCACAGACTTAATAAGGTTTTCAAGTGCTGGGAGAGAACATGATGCACTCTTGCATTTTTGACCTTTTCTAAAGTGAATTGTCCAATCAGGCTCCTTTTGATTGTTCATATGTTAAAGCTCCTCTGGAACCTTGCATGTCTCTGAGTTTGGATTCATCTCCACAGTCCATGGTTGTCATAGTGACAGCTCCAGCCCCACAGTCTGCGTCAGCATGGCAGCATGTCCCTGTGCTCCTCCAGTGTCCCGTGTGTTGAGGTGTCAGAAGGGCTAGAAGACGGGAGAGATGCTCCCTCTGGGCTGCAATATTGGTTCATTTGCATAGTGAAATTACATCTGCAGCAGGTGTTGATGAAGACCTGGTTTACACAGCTGCTCTCTCAAGTCATCTATGGGAACCAAAAGACAAGATAAAGCAATGTAGTGTGTTCCATCCAATGCAATGAGGAAAGTTGTAGAGAGTGTTACATATGTGAGACTAAACAGCCACTTCACAAGAGGCTTTATCAGCACAGAAGGCATGCACATTCAGGATTACAGAACGCTGTGCTTCTTCATCTTAAACCGCTCCTTTTGAGGACAGTGAGGTGGCGGTTCTAAGCAGGAGAAGAGATGTTTGAAAGGGGAGTTAAGCAGGCCGTTCTTGTTTAAAAGAGAATCCCCCATTAAACAGAAATGGAGGTTTATGGTTTAATCTTCCGGTCGTGCATAGCAGCATTTTGAAGCCATGTGCCCTGGTCATTCATCAGCCCTGGTCATTCATCAGCCCTGGTCATTCATCAGCCCTGGTCATTCATCAGCCCTGGTCATTCATCAGCCCTGGTCATTCATCAGCCCTGGTCATTCAGATGCTATCAGGTACTGATCAGTAATGAGGAAGCGACAGCTAGCTAACAACATGACAGGGCTGTTAGGATAATAAAGAAGATTAGTTTCAGGTGAAACTGTAAACAGGACAGGCTATTATCAGGAGGCTCCGCCCGGTGGGCAGGGCTTGCTCAGAATTGGATACTTGAATGCTTGAGTTCTCAGACCAAATCTGTAGATTTAGAATTACTCTTGGATGAGAGTCTAAACGGCATGTGTCCAGATGACTACAACAGAATCTCTTTTCTACATGCATCTTTTTTACTCTTAATCTTCAAAGCCAAAACATTCCTGAATAAATTGAATACAATTATCTTTAGATATATAGTTTTGTATCTGTACTGTCAAACTAATGTTGGTGTGTTGTTAGCTCATGTGGAGAACGAGGAGCAGTACACTCAGGCTCTGGAGAAGTTTGGAGAAAACTGTGTGTACAGAGAAGATCCTGACCTGGGCTCGGCCTTCCTCAAGTTCTCCGTCTTCACCAAGGAGCTCACAGCCCTCTTCAAAAACCTGGTGAAGCTGCTGTCTGATAATTGTAACAATGGAATTGTTTAAAGATTAGTAGAGAATTGTGTGGTGGTGCTCAGAACTTCATCACTTCATTCCAAAGCTTTTATTTGTGACATTATTTATATATTATCATTTTAGACTAATAGTTTGACGATGAAGCAAAGGAGAAATGATCTGCTAAAGGCATATCTAGCTCCCAAACATGTATTACTTGTAGATGATGAGATTGGTGCGTTTTAATTTAAACTTTGCACAATTGAAACAAAGAATTCAAAATGCATTAAAGTGATCTTTCCTCACTGCAGTTTCTAGTAATACAGTGAAACTCCTAACACACACACACACACACACACACACACACACTCTAATGGCTACTCTTTTACCATTTACTTTTAAATGGGATTGTATTTTAAGGAGATGTGCACATTGATCCAGAAGATCAGGTGTGAAACCTACATTTTGATTATTATATGAATACATTGGTGGCACTGAAGTGATTCTATCTTTATTTTTAACCTTCAGCTGAAGCTATGTTTCCATCAAAGGGGATGTAGTAACATACTGTATGTATCGCTTGTCTTGTTTCAGTTCCAGAACATGAACAACATCATTACCTTTCCCCTGGACAGCCTTCTCAAAGGAGACCTGAAGGGAGTCAAGGGGGTAAGCCATCGCCACTTAACTGTTCAGAGCTACTGGCTTCATAAGGCAGTGGCCAAAACTGATCCCAGCGTGACAGTTTATCACGATAGCTGGATGTGCATACTGTGCTTCAGTGCCTCTGTATGCCCAGCCAAGCCCTGTATTTTTAGCTTCAGTTGGTGTTTTTTTGGAGCTGACATTTCCTTCCTCGCGTTCTTGTTTTTATGACCTCCCTTTGACCTTCTCTCAGAGCTGCATCCTCTCTCTGCTTTTCCTTATTTTGGGACAAAGTGGGCTCTTTTAGCTATTGCACTGAACCAGATTTTCCTTCAAGACGAGACTTTCTCCTTGTGCCCCAACATGATGTTTACACACATGGCACATGGGGCAGATCCTGAATGAACACAGTGACAGCAGTGAGCCCTGGCCAGCTGTAAATGCCCTAAACTCAGTGTTTGCCCAAATGCAGTGACCAGTAACATCAGGTGTTGGTAATGCACTCAAGGGATTTTTCAACAACATGACCTAGATTGTGTAACATAAGGCAGGTTAAAGTGTGTGTTTTAATTAACGTTTTTGTTATTTATTGACAGGACTTGAAAAAGCCGTTTGATAAAGCCTGGAAGGACTATGAAACAAAAGTGTAAGAAATCCACCTAAACGAATTATTTCATATTGCAATGACCATTAACATGCACATTGTTACATTATACTATACATAATACTTTGGGATTATTATATACCTACTCTGGTGTACATTTTATGCATCTCCTGCTGAGATGAGGTTATTTTCTGACCTCATTCCTCCTCACAAGAGATCCACCTGCAATACTACTGGTGTTTTCTTGTCAGCACCAAGATTGAGAAGGAGAAGAAGGAACATGCCAGGCAGCACGGGATGATTCGTACTGAAATTAGCGGGGCTGAGATCGCAGAGGAGATGGAGAAGGAGAGGAGGTTTTTCCAGCTGCAGATGTGCGAGGTGAGTGCTCAGACATGAATCCTTAGTCTGACATACATTAGAGCATGAGTTGGACTTAGAGTTAATGTCGTTCTATCTTTATCCCACCATTTATGATTTTAGTTTCTTCTTAAAGTCAATGAGATCAAGATCAAGAAAGGAGTGGATCTGCTGCAGAATCTTATTAAGTACTTCCACGCACAGTGCAAGTAAGACTCTTCTGAATGGCAGTTCTTCCTGCTCTGCCCACACAACCACTTAACACTTAACACATGTATGTACGGCACAGGCCTCTGAACTTCTCTTAATTAAGTTTTACTCTAAAATGACTGCCTCGCAATACTGGCTCTGTGTGTGTGAGACTGTGTTAATTGTTGAATTATTCAAATCAAAATCCCTGTGTATCCACTAACCCGAGGCACATTGGTTGAAAATCTAATCATTAACCAATTAAAAAGTCCAGAATTATCTGTAAAGAATTCATCTATTCTATTTGTATGACAGGGATTAAGTGGGTGGAGCATTCACCCAACCCAACCCTTGGGCTAGACACATGCCCCTCTTTGCCTTGTAAAATAGGCTCTGAGTGATGATTGGTGGTCTAAATTAGTAGCCTTATTTCCGTCTGATTACTGGAGCTTGCTTATTGCAACGTGTATACGTGGAATTAAGATTGTAAACTGCATACAAATGTTCAAGTCCCTTTTTCCTCTCAGTTTCTTTCAGGACGGACTGAAAGCTGTGGACAACCTAAAGCCCTCTATTGAGAAATTGGCCACTGATCTACATACGGTGCAGTTTTAAAGATATCATTGATTGTATCATTGTAGTTCTTATGTCTTTTACCAATCGCCTGTCCATTTTCAGATAAAGCAGGTACAGGATGAGGAGAGGAAGCAGCTGACTCAGTTACGAGATGTTTTGAAGACCGTTCTGCAGGTGGATCAAAAGGAGGTAAAACAGTGCCATGCTGACTCCTCATTCTCTCCAACTATGTCATATATGTTTTATGATCGTCTTTTGACTCACAACCCTTGAGAGCGGACTCTGGTCTGGATTGTTTAAAGTTAAAATACATTATTAACTTATAATGGGCTTCATCTAAATCTGTTTTTCCCTTTTGCTGCGTCCAACACAAGTCTAGGAGAGTAAGTGAACTTTGTTGTGCTTGTTTTTCTTTTCGCTGACTGTTTGCATGTACTGTTATAAACGATCACATGTTTGTATTGTGATGTATTGATTTTAAATGGTATTCATAGGACGTGTGGTCTGGTCAGTCAAAACCGTCTGGCAAATCAGTCTAGTTGTGCCTCACAGAGGCTCATATTAACGACTTGAAATGTATTTGTATGAAATGCAAAGAGAAAGTCGTTTTAGCCTGATTGGTCTTCCTAAATGATGCGCTTCAGGAATCTCAGATGCGGCCTTCAACAACCTACAGCCTTCACCAGCCACAGGGAAACAAGGAGCATGGCACAGAGCGCAGCGGCTTTCTCTTCAAGAAGAGTGACGGGTGAGATCTCAATTATGACTGAATGGCATACTTGCGCCAAAAAAATGTCGAGCTACCTCTGGTAGAAGTGGTTTAAAAAGTGCTCACACTGCATATTGTACTGAATGTGTCCCAATTTTACTGAACTATATTTATTATTTCTCTGCTCCTTTTATTAACATTTTTGCTGCAGGTTGCGAAAAGTTTGGCAGAAGAGGAAGTGCACTGCAAAAAATGGATACCTCACCATTTCTCATGGCACTGTAAGCAAACTATTTTACTGGTCTGCACTCTCAGGATGAATTCCAGTTTTAGATGTATTGCATAGTGTACCGGTACTGCAGAACTGAATAGAACCCACCCACTCTTGTTAATGTACACTGATAAAAAGCCCTGTCAAGTCACTGACAGCATTTGGTCTTCATTCCTTTGTTGTTATTACCATGTGTTTCTTTAGGGTCTGGCCATTCTTTTGTGTGCTCAAATACATCATTCCAGCTCACTGAAATGTGTTTTTTCAGGCTAACAGACTGCCTGCGAAACTGAACCTGCTAACCTGCCAGGTGAAACACAACCCAGAGGAGAAGAGGAGCTTCGACCTCATCTCCCGTAAGATTATCATCATCGCCTCTGTTCAGTTACAGCTCTGCAGTAACTGCAGCCAAGTGCAGTGCTCATCTGTAATACTGTAGTACTACTGCAGTAGTCTGAGAGCAGGTGCGACCCAGTAAAGTAAAGTGACGTTATGACTGGGTCATCTGTATGCAGAGGATCATTTTTTCTGGGCCTGTTCTCATCCTATACATTTATGATGATATAAGAAATAGCGTATTATTGTCAAAGAATGCTTTCTCATTACTCATCAGCCTCGTTTTGTAATTGTTCCAGATGACAGAACGTATCACTTCCAGGCTGAGGATGACCAGGACTGTCAAATGTAAGTACTTTAGCTTTAGCAGCCCTAAACATAAGCACACACTTGAGACACACGGCCCATCTCCTGCCCATTGCAGAGCCATCAAAGTATCAGGTTGCTCCTGCACTACTCCTTTCATTCCTAAGTTATCTTCTCATTGTGTGGTCCATGGCAGCTGGATCTCGGTGCTGCAGAACAGTAAAGAGGAGGCTCTGAACCAGGCGTTTAAAGGGAACCAACACACCGGAGAGAACAACATTGTACAAGAGCTGACACGGGCCATCCTGGGGGAGGTGAAGAGGATGAGCGGGAACGGCGAGTGCTGTGACTGTGGGGCCCCTGGTGAGTGCTGGCCACACCTAGCAGCACTTAAGCACTGTTAGTCATATGTGACACCGGAGGAAGTGTCAGCTTCCTTACTTATGCCATTAGTGAATATCTCAATTTGCACTCATTTGTCTCCTACGAATGCTGAAATCTCATGACTGTTCTTGTGTAACCCTCTGTGCTCCGGCCTCTCAGACCCCACGTGGCTGTCCACAAACCTGGGAATCCTCACGTGCATCGAGTGTTCAGGGATCCACCGTGAGCTGGGGGTCCACTTCTCCAGGATCCAGTCTCTCACTCTGGATGTCCTCAGCACTTCAGAGCTCTTGGTAGGTGCCGTTTCATCCGCAGGTCCTATTATGTAGTACAGTATATTGTATTGTATCACCACCACAGAGGTGCCCGCTACGTCAGTCATAGTCTACCGGTCGCTCTCAGCAACCCAAAGCCCTATCTGTTTATGACACTTGGATATTTTTTTGTAGCTGCAGCAACTGAAAAATGTCCTTTGAGATCAATTAAGTAGTCGGATTGTGCTAGTGTGAAGGTCCACACTAGCACAAGTGACCCGTGAGCTACAATCAGCACAAGTACAGTTGTAGTTATTGGCTGCTCCTGCAGGACCAGACGGCTGTCTGCTCCTTGCAGCGCTCTGCGGCCGCTAAGCGTGAGCTGACAGTGGAGCCATAGAACACACACGCTCGAAGGACACTTCGAGACAGGCAGTGCCATCCTACCTGCTCGAGCGTTTTTTGTTCTTCACAAAAGTGAGCATAATTTTGTCAAGCCCCTCCCCTGAACCTTAGCATGGCGCTTGTCTCACTAAAAACTGATTGCTAGAATGGAAGTGCTACATGTGAGGTGCCGAGAACCTTACACTTCTATGATTTAGTGGCCAAAATCATTTTAAATTATGAATTATAATAATTAAATTGTAGGCAAGCTATTTCTTATAACTTACACATTTTCCTCTCTGTTTTATACATTTTTATAAAAAATGCGATTAGTCTATTTAATTAAGCCTATACTGTGTTTCTGTAGCCTAATTATCTTTAAGCAGTAAGAAAGTAAGAAGACCGTGTTAAAGACTCAGAAGATTTGAATAATAGATTATAATATAAAAATACAGGTAACTGAATCTAAAAGTAGCTTGTGAACCAAAACGGTGTAGTCAGCCCTGCACCGCCTCCTTGTTTGGTCAGATCAGCCCCACTGATGACAGCCTCACTCTGACCACTGGAGAATTACTGCAAAATACTGTTCTGAGATGTGTGTACTCCACAGCTGGCCAAGAATGTGGGGAATGCAAGCTTTAATGAAATCATGGAGGCGGGGTTAGCTGCTCAAAGTGTGGTGAAACCCAACCCAGCCAGTGACATGTAAGTCATCTTCTCTACATACAAGATACAACAAAAAATACAACAATTTATGTTATAGTTCCAAGACTGTACTGGTGTGTGAGTGCTATGTTTAGGCAGAAACAAATACAATCATTTAAATACTGTACACTTCTCATCCTCCTGTGTCTCACTAGGCAGACAAGAAAAGACTTTATTGTGGCTAAATACACTGAGAAGCGTTTTGCACTGAGGAAGTGTCCGGATGCAGTGTCCCGGCTGCAGGCTCTGTGTGAGGCTGTGAAGTGTCGCGACATCTTCACTCTCCTCCAAGTGTACGCTGAGGGTGTGGACCTGATGGAGCCCATTCCTCTGGCCAACGAGCATGTCAGTGCCACAAACATGTTGGATCTACAGTCAACCTGTTAGAACCTTTCTTACACTGTCTCTGTATTACTTCTTTACCCAGGAACCTGGAGAGACTGCCCTACACCTGGCCGTGAGATTGGTTGATAGAACTTCCCTTCATATTGTGGATTTCCTCACACAGAACAGGTCTGAGAGCTCTAATGAATCCTGTTGAAGTGGCTGTAGTTTGATGCATGACTATGTATTCATTCCTCTCTTCTGTTTGCAGTCTGAACCTGGATAAGCAGACGACCAAAGGCAGCACAGCCCTGCATTACTGCTGTCTCACAGACAACAGTGAGTGTCTCAAACTGCTGCTGCGAGGGAAGGCCTCCATAGACATTGGTGAGAACACCGTGATGCCTTCTCTGTCCAGCTGTTATTCCCTCCACTCACAGCCTCTATACTTTTATTCAACACAACATGCACACATAGAAAGTCCTGCATTCTTCAGTTTATTTTAACTTGGTTAGTTGAGACTAATTCCTACGATAGATCCCATATTAACATGCACAGCAGAGCTCAGAGGACATGTTTAGGTTTGAGTTCTGTGGACACAATGATGACATGTTGGGGGTGTTTTACAGCAAATGAGTCTGGAGAGACTCCTCTAGACATCGCTCGTAGACTCAAACACATCCAGTGTGAGGAGCTGGTGAGTACCATATCACAAATTCAACTCTCTTCTCAGTGACAAAACTCATCTGTTTGTCCTTGTCTCTCTGCCCGTGTCCAGCTCAACCAGGCACTAGCGGGGAAGTTCCATGGTCATGTCCATGTGGAGTACGAGTGGTGTCTTCGCCATGACGACCTGGACGAGAGCGACGAGGACCTGGACGAGAAGGTGAGAGAGGGTAACTCCAAGTACTTTCTTTGATCTGATTCTTCTGTTACCTGTGTGGAACAGCCCAGCCCACTGCGCAGAGAGGAGCGCCCCGTCAGCTGTTACTCCCCCAGCACTAACACACACCCCTCCAGCACTCGCGACGGCCTCAAAGACAAGCACAGAGCATTCATGATCAACAATGAAACATATGGCACTATCCTGAGCTCTAACAATCAGGCTGGACTGCCCTGTGCTGGGCCGGCCCCTCCACTGCCTCCAAGAAACCTGGGTATGCTACAATATACTACAGTATACATGTTCTGTATCTGCATGAAACCCTTGTATTTGTTTGTAATGAGGGCTTTGCTTTGATGAAGTACAAAACGGGTATAGTATGTGATTATTAATACAGACTAAACTCTTCTGTTTTTCAGTTCAGTTACCTGGTTTGGGAGGGACAGCTCAAACATCTGCATCCAACTGGAAATCCAGTGCTTTAGACATGTGTGGGCGACAGAGGTCATCCTCAGACCCCCCCAACATGCACCCTCCTGCACCCCCCATCAGACTCATCTCAGCTGGAGGTGTGAAACCTTTTGTACTGCTGCTTTATCCCTGTGCCCAGGTAAAATGTGACTCTGAACGTTTGTGTTTCAGCCTTGACTTCCTCTGTGTTGAAGTCCAAGTCAGGCTCTAGAGCAGCGCCCCCTCGCTCGTCTGCAAGGTAAGTGTATTTATTGTGTCTACATACTGTGATGGATTTGTTTAACAGTGTGCACACTGAAGAACTGAACACAACTGAATCACTGCTACTGGAATTTTGTCCCGCTTGGTGGTCGAGTGGATGGCAGCGTCTGAAGTTCGAAATCCGGCTGGGACGATTTGCTGCATGTCCTTCCCCAGTACCAAAAAATCCTTTTTTAAAAGAAAAATTAATTATAAAATTAAAGAGGCTTTGGAGACAGCAGACTGTTAATTTACCATCCATTAGTGAAATTCATGTGTTCTTTTTATATACTTTTGTATGTTAATTTTTAAGTCTTAAAAATATACAAACAAATTATTTATCATCAGTACAGGGTCAAGAGGCATGAACACAAAACACATTGCAAGAGTATATGTCATTTGTTTTCAGATATGACAAAAGCTTCATCCGGGGGGCCCCTGCTCAAAGTGAACCTTCTGAAAGAATGGGTGAGTAAACTAGGCAACAAAATGGCAGCTCATACTGCCAACTGTGCAAAATGCCTTCCTGTTTGACACAGAGAGAATGGGAAGCCCGTTTATTGTCGAACGTGATGTGATTTCAACGCCTGTTCCTGTTCCAGCAAAGGAAGTGCCTGGCTGCCCTCAGAACTCCAGTGGTCAGTGTGTGTCTCAGGGGCCGACACACAGAAAGGCCTACACTGTGAGTAACTGTACAATACTCTTGTCCCATATGTTCTACTGCATTCTGAATTTTCCTCTTCAACCATCTGTTTATTTAAATAAGCCTGGAGTTTTCATTTCAGTGGCATTTACTGCGTCATCTGCCCAAAAATGTAAAGAGTTGTATCCGTGTGTTGCAGAAGCAGAAGCCAAAGAGAGTCAAAGCCATGTATAAGTGTGTCGCAGATAACCCAGATGAGCTGACGTTCTCTGAGGGTGAGGTGATTGTTGTGGATGGAGAGGAGGACCAGGAGTGGTGGGTCAGTATCTTCAGTATGTCCATTGCTATATATCTATAACTTCACAGTGCAGAGATAGACATACCGTAGACTGTTGGTTCGCTTGGTGAGCTAAACAAAGGATTTCTTGTATCACAAATGGGGACAACTAAAGCCTATAACAACATATGCTGCAGAGCTAACCTGGGCTGGAGCAGGTCAAGTACAAAAGACAAAAAATTAATTCAATTCTTAATTCAAAACTGGTGATTTTACAATGTTCCTTTTTTTTTCTTTTCTTTAAGATTACCTCTATAAATAAAATAATAAAACAAATCGTTGCACAAAATGTAACTCTTGAGTTTCAAGGTAGAATTTTCTGATTTCAGGTTTAAACAACATTATAAGGTTCCATCTTGTGGAAAGGTAATTGGTTTTCGAAATAACCTGTTAGTTTCCCAGTGGTTGTGATAGTGAAATTGTGCAGTTCAATTTTCTAAACTGATTCAGCTGTTATCTTTGTACCTGTTTTTTTATTATTCTAATTCAGCCAACCTAGAGTAAGTAAATGTACTGAAAACAATAATGTCATCGAGAGTCGTTTGTGTAACTGACTGTTGTAGTTCCAAGCGCCAGTAGAATCAGCAGTGTTATCTAGGTCTTTAAAGTTGTGTTGTGCCCACAGTTCGGACACATCGAGGGCGACCCCACGAGGAGAGGAGCCTTCCCGGTCACCTTTGTCCACTACATCGCAGACTGAGATGGGCACTTTGGTAATTCTGCTGATTTGTAGGGCAAGTGGCATCTCAAGTGTCACCAGCACTTTCTGGACTAATACCAGAGTCCTTACACAATGAAAACACTTCAGATTTGTCCTGTAGCGGATTGTTCTGTTATTAGAGAGAATACCTAACCTGTTTGTTGCCGCTGTTGAGTCTTTACTGGTCAGAACTGAACTGGTGTAGAAGCTATAATAAATGATGCTTAAAACTGGGACACACTGAAGCAGAGCATTCCATTGGTTTGTGAGTGACACAAAAGTGAATAACTTAAAGGAAAGTTCATGGAAGTTAACTCACTGGAATTTTTTTTTTTACCTATGTACAAATTGTTGTTTTATATTTTAATGTAATGTAATAATGAATGTGCTGGGATAAAGCATAATTGTAGCTTAGCCTAAGTTGGACTTGTGTGTAAGTAGAAAGAGGGAAAATAAACAAATCATTAATATTCTCAGTCTGTTTTACGTATTTAACTGGTCGGAAATGATCTGCAAATGCTGTACCTATTTTTGAACTCTCGTACTCCCTCTGCTGGGGAATAGTGGTACATCATACCATGCATAGCTGGTGTAAAATGTGACTTTAATGTGCATATACAATATCCCCGTACACCAGACAAGAAAATGCTCGATTAAGAAGTCAAGTTGCAAGTATCATTATAAGTAATTTTGAAACGACACCAAAACATTGTGTTTAAAAAATATATATAATACAAAATATGCCATTTCTGTGTACAGTACATAACAGGAAGAGTAAAACTGAAGGTACCACGTAAACAAGGCATTGGAGGTTTGCATCCATTTCAGGTCAAACTAAAACCACACCACAAAAGTTTGTTCAATTTCAAGAGAACAAAGCTAAAAACTAAAACCTACATATGAATGTTGAATCTTATGTACCAATATTGTACTGAAGTACAAAGTACCATAATCTCACTGAAGTCTGTGCATCAGAGCTCTTTTTGTACAAAATGTGTGATTATAATCTGTACTTTTACAGTACATTTTGGAGGTACAAAATCTTTTTTTTTTTTTTAAATACAAAAGTTGCATATTTCATGAGAAAAGGCACTCATTGTTTGGAGTTGCACCTGCCAGTCAGGACTTCTCAGACACCAGAGCGCAGTCGAATGCTGCTGACAGTACCTTACAGATGGACTGGGCCTGTTCCTGCACAGAACAGCAAGATAAGGGTTACTTCAGTGTCTCGGAAGTTTACAGCTGACCCGAGTGCACATACTCACCGAGCTGTCACTGGTACACCCAGATGCTGCACTCTTCTTGGTTCAAGTCTGTGGTTTTAAGAGCAAGAAGATTCTTTCCTGCTCCGAGGCATCGTCGTAACACAACATTCGAACAATCAGGTACAAGGGGTGACGATGCAAGACATCCTGCACAAAAAAGCCCAAACCCTAAAGCACACACGTTCACCAGCGATAGAAGTTCAAATTTAAAGAAATTCAATTTAATTGAACTCTCATTGATAACACTCACACACTGGTCAATAGAGGCCATTTGACTCCATGCTTGGACACTACCAGAATCATCTCTTCCTCTGCAGGCACAAAAGGCAGCTTCCCATCTTGCTGTAGAAGGAACAAAGCCATATTTTTTTGGTTGAGAACTTTAATTGCACTGGGTTGCATTAAAAGAGATCTAATTTCTGCCATACAATTGCCAGGATTAGCATTTGAAACCGCACACGTTACCTGAGCTGAGTCGATGTAGTTGATGAGGTCCAGAGGCTCCTGAAGAGTCCTGCTTATATCAAACTGCATCTTCTCGATGGCTCCCATATACTTCACCCTGAATTCTGCACATGCCTCCGAGCTGTTCCCTGCACACAACAGCACTGACATCACTAACACAACATTTATTTAATGCTGACTTATTGCAAAGCAAAGTGATTAAATATGTCTATTTTGATGGCATAAGGTAACTAAAATGTAACATTACAGTGGCACACCTGAGCTCTTGGCAGAATCTGTGTCGAGGCTGGCGACAGTGCTGGACCTGGACAGTCTCTAGACTGGACTCCACAGACTGAGGGACACAAGGAGAGTTAGAGCTGAATACAAACATCACCTGTGTGTAGCTGTGGACCGGTCTGTACTTTGCTCTTGGTGCTATATCTCACTGCTCTGGGAGCTGCTGCTGCTGTGACGCTTCTTTACTTTACGGAACATTCTTCACCATGACGACCACATCCAGCCTTGAACCCCCCTGCAGAACAAACATTTTCAGAAAAAATGTGCATAGTGATCTCAGCCATGATCATATGTTTCTGTTTCTCCTGACGACTCAAAGGTCTCGCAGGAACCTCGTAAAAAAGAGTAGCAAGTAAATGTGATAAACGCTCTGTGCAACTTTTCGGGTGGAGGGTCCACCATCTGCTTGTTGCATGGAGACGTGGCTAAACTGTTTCAGTATGGCATTAAACTCTCCATGGAAACAAGCAGGGACGTCACTGGGCAAAGTTACAAGTTAGATCTGCGGAGAGCAACGCCGCTCACAATAAGAAATGCATGTTTTTCATTATAAAAACACCTGTAAGTGAATAAATACAAGATAGTTCATTTTGATAGATTACCGTGGAAAACGTAAAACATTAACATCTCCATAAAACAAGCAGGTGGCAGAGCCCCAATAGAAAAGTGACATAAAGTAGTGCACCTTTGAAAGCCAAATAGTACTCACTTCTGCCTGGAGCGCCAGACAGCCCTGAGACCGTCTCATGCGCTGCTCGTTTGCGTTTGCACTGTAGTTAGCAATAGTCATCAAACATTTATAACTCGTTGGTCTACAAGGTGCTCCATCACATAATTATTAAAGACATAGTTGACATTACCTTGTATATTTTAGATATGCGCGTGAGAAGTGTAGTGTATATTATAAATCTACATAATAATTAAAAATTCAAACCAGTTTACGCTATGAAAACAAAACCAGAATATTCACGAAGAATGTAAAAGAGTCGCCAACCTGGATCACAGCTTTTCGCACCGATGCTTCTTTCGTGTACCTTCGGACTCCGATCTTATTTTTCAGCAAATAGTCTCTTCGTCATGTTTACTTGGTTTGACTGGACTTGCCATCATTGAGCTTTAACCACAGCCTCCACCCAAAGCTCTTAAAGGGAGCGCCGCCGAGAACTTCACAAATTCAATTATTCCTTCAGAAAGTCACTAAATATTCCTACATTTGGTTCTTAAAACGAAGTCTTTAGATTAAAAAACCCTATCTGCCCTATCTACACAGAATAAAGCACACAAGTGTCGGGTTTATCGTCACTAGGAACCAATAAGGACCGCTTTTGATTCTCTCCGGAGGTATTTTGGTTGACAGGCGGAAGTGCACAGTGTGAGACAGGCCCTCCCAGAGTCTGAGGCCCTCCCACTCATTCAAATATGCGCTGGAGCGTGGATCTGTCTGATGGAGAGGTTATTATAGTATAATACATTGATAAAGGTTATCATTTGTGCTCACATAATAGTTAAAGATGGCTGTAAGACGAAAAGTAGACGCCATTGTTCCTGCCGAGGAAAGTGACCAGCTGCACATTCGACCATTGTAAGCTTCTTTAGCAAATGTGTCTATTTTGCATAAATGTGAGATTACAAAATGTTTTCTATATCCAACAGGGGTGCTGGGCAGGAGGTTGGGAGGTCCTGTATAATTCTGGAGTTTAAGGGAAGAAAAATAATGGTACTGTGTCATCTAGTATTGTCACTTGCCCTTTATATTACCTCTTAAATGCAAGAAGCCATTTGGGCCATTCATTCATCTGTTGCTTTCTGTGTTAATTTGGTTCATTTGTGATCATGTTAACATGGAAAACGATAAGCAGTTATATATGTCGATCCAGATTTTTAATTTTTTGATTCATCAATATAAAAAATTGCATCACAGTCAATTCAGCCGGCTCATGTGAAATGTGTGTTTTCAGCTGGACTGTGGGATTCATCCTGGTTTGGAGGGAATGGATGCCCTTCCATACATTGATCTGATAGACCCAGCAGAGATAGACCTGCTTTTAATCAGTCAGTAAGTTCTTTGTTCTCTTCTCTGTCTGTGCACCGGTGTCACAACACAGATTTTTGACACATCCATTTGGCAGTTTCCACTTGGACCACTGTGGAGCTCTGCCCTGGTTCCTCCAGAAGACCAGTTTTAAAGGCAGAACCTTCATGACTCATGCTACTAAAGCCATCTACCGCTGGCTCCTGTCAGACTACGTCAAAGTCAGGTTGGAATGATGTATTTTTAAAAATCTGCTCTATTCCATTTTAACCTTTATAATCCTGTAGTAACATTTCGGCGGATGACATGCTGTACACGGAGACAGACCTGGAGGAGAGTATGGACAAAATTGAAACCATCAACTTCCATGAGGTCAAGGAGGTGGCAGGAATTAAGTTCTGGTGTTATCATGCCGGACACGTATTAGGTGCGGCCATGTTCATGATCGAGATTGCAGGAGTCAAGGTGAGAACAGAAGTTTAATTTAGCATTTCAATTACAGTCACAGGCAGAGTACAAGCAAAAATAGCCCGTGGCATGATTGTTACAGTAAGTCATACATACATTGATGAATTATTCTTTTTTTTTCCCTCAAAGTTGCTTTATACTGGTGATTTCTCTCGACAAGAGGATAGACATCTAATGGCTGCGGAAATTCCTAGTGTCAAACCTGACATCCTCATTATAGTAAGTCAACTTTTATTTGATCAACCACAAGCACAACACCTAATTTCCATGTGGTGAATTTCAGGAGTCCACCTACGGCACACACATTCACGAGAAAAGAGAAGAGCGAGAGGCGCGTTTCTGCAACACTGTCCATGACATTGTGAACCGGGAAGGCCGCTGTCTGATCCCAGTCTTCGCTTTAGGACGAGCCCAGGAGCTTCTGCTCATTCTTGGTTAGACTCCGGTCACATTCAATTCAAGAATGTCTGGTTTTACTGCTAATGTGTTCCCCCGTAGACGAGTACTGGCAGAACCATCCTGAGCTCCATGACATCCCCATTTACTACGCCTCCTCTCTGGCCAAGAAGTGCATGGCCGTTTACCAGACCTATGTCAATGCAATGAACGACAAGATCCGCAAAGCCATTAACATCAATAACCCATTTGTTTTCAAACACATCAGCAACCTCAAGGTACGTGGGGCTTTCTGATAGCTATATGTGTCAGCTTTTATGCAGAACTTCCATGTTGTGTTTTCTGCAGAGCATGGACCATTTTGATGACATTGGGCCCAGTGTGGTGATGGCATCTCCAGGAATGATGCAAAGTGGATTGTCCCGGGAGCTGTTTGAGAGCTGGTGCACAGACAAAAGAAACGGGGTCATCATCGCGGGTTATTGTGTTGAAGGAACACTCGCTAAGGTCAGCTCACAGTCTGCGTGCCAGGCAAGCTGCGAATAGTACATGTTACGAGTAATTGTGGTGACATTGGCTTTTAAAAATGCCAGAATTTGAGTTGCTGTGTTGATGTGGTTACAGCTTCTTAATTTGACTGGTCTCCAAAGATTAGCTACTCGTCTCTCCACACTCCTTCCTCAATGTTATGCTGGGCTGTCCAGTTAATATAGCCTAAAGCTGATCTTAAAAAACATGTTGGTTGGAAAATGTGTTAGGGCTATACAATTTATCGCGAGGTCTACAGCCAATCCTGTTTTTTTGTTTCCATCTTGTTTATGTTCAGGAAAGCCATTTAGATATGTTTTTAATAAGAACAAATCAAATGAAAATCATAATAATCAGTAGAAGATTAAATATAGCCTAGCCTTACAGTGTACAGTAGCAATTGGGAAAAGAGCACTAAAATAGGACTTTTGAAAACAAATTCAGATGCAGGTGCACTTCCCTGAACATTCATAACCACTCCTTACTTGCTGTCGTACTCTGTGTGTAGCACATCATGTCGGAGCCAGAGGAGATCACAACCATGTCGGGACAAAAGCTGCAATTGAAGATGTCTGTGGACTACATCTCCTTTTCAGCCCACACTGACTACCAGCAAACCAGCGAGTTTATCAGAGCTCTCAAACCTCCACATGTGGTAAGAGCTGCCCTGGACCACTGTGGCTCGTGCAGCACAACCAAAATACCCCAACCACCTACTTCCATGTTTTAGATCCTGGTGCACGGGGAACAAAATGAGATGGCACGGCTGAAGGCGGCTCTGATCAGAGAGTATGAAGACAATGACCAGGTGCACATTGAAGTCCATAATCCGCGCAACACAGAGGCCGTCACACTCAACTTCAGAGGAGAGAAATTAGCCAAGGTAATTTTCACCTGCAGTACTAAAAAAGCCTATGTTTTATTTTTATGTACAGTATATCTTGTTTGTTTGTCTGTACATATACTACAATGTTTTAAGTAAGTCTATTCAAGATGTTGTCCTTTTGTCTGTTTGTGCTTGTAGGTGATGGGCTCTTTGGCGGATCAGAAGTGTGTTCAGGGACAAAGAGTTGCCGGAATCTTGGTGAAGAAGAACTTCAACTACCACATCCTGAACCCCAGCGATCTGTCCAGTGAGCGCCTGCCTCCTCATCCTCTGCTCTCCGGCTTTATGGCGTGTTAAACTGTTTGTGTTTACAGCTTACACTGAGTTGACAGTGAGCACAGTGAAGCAGAGCCAAGCAATCCCCTTCACTGGCCCATACTCCCTGCTTGTCTGCCACCTCCGGAACATCACTGGTATTGATCACTTGGGGCCTACTGATCTCATTCTTCTGCCTCTGATGGACTTTTCCTTCTTGTTTGTGTTAGGGGACGTGGAGGAGCTGGAGGGGACAGAGAAAAATACTCTGAAAATCTTCAAAAGCATCACTTTGTTTCATGAAGTGGGGATGGTGTTGCTGGAGGTTAGTCTTCATTTCTACAAAACTTTATAAATTGCACTGAAATGATAAATAACGCTAAGGCCTTTGGATGTTTTAGTGGATAGCAAACCCTCTGAATGATATGTACGCTGATGCGGTCACAACAGTAGTGCTGGAAGTCCAGTCTAATCCAAAGGCTCAGAAGGGTTTGTCTGAATTGAAGATATTTGTGCATGTTTTAAAGTATTCATTTTGGAACTTGTCTTGAAGAAGAATCCATCTTATTTGTTTATAACTATTTTGGGATGACAGAAAAGCCTGCCAACTGAATATAAATGAATCTAATCTGAATTGTATTTGTGATCACTTGGTGGCAATGCACTTCCATGTTGAAATATAATGGGAATAATCGGATTTCCTGATTGTGCTCAATGTAGTAATGGAAACCCAGAGTAACATTATGGACATGGATGTGTTCCAGGCTCGACTCAAAGTCATGCTGCAGTGAGTCTGTGCCTCATTTTCCTTTGAGCTCCACCTCTCTGTTCTTCACTTACACTCTTGTATTCCACGCTCTGTTCAGGGACCTGTTTGGAGAGGAATGTGTGGCTTTCATTGATGATAAAATGATTGCAGTGACAGTCGACAGGAGGGTTGTTCACATATCTGTGGAGAGCAGGGTTGGACATGTAGATCTTATGTTAAATACAGACTTGTACCTTTCATGTGGGTAATAACATATATTTGTGTGTAGACTGTGGTGTGTGAGGACAATGGCTATGAAGACGACTCTCTCAGAGAAATGGTGGAGCTGGCCGTGCAGCGACTCTATGATGCACTCAACCCTGTCATCTAAGACTCCAAGAGTCTGCTACGTGCGATCTTTATTTATATTTATTTATAGTGATTTTACAGCAAAAGTGTATGTCTGTTTTATTCATTGTAATGTTGATTGCATTTTTAACTAATGGCTCCTTTGTCTTTTTGATATTTCTATATGGTGATTAAATTACATGCACTGTTTCTGACCACCCACATGTAGATGTATCCCTTTTTGTCATAGTAGAACTTCTGGATGGGGAAACAGGGGTCAGTATGTATTATGTTGTTGGATTGTTGGATTTTTTGTGAACCCTTTAGACTTTGAAGTAAAACTACCAATAAATGTTATTAGTAGAAAACAAAATCAGACTTTGCAACAATTCTTCCACATGAATTTGGCAAACAGAAATCAATTAGGTTCTGTTAAATCCATTTTATTTAATCTATGTAGAACTGCCCACTGGTCTCTGGGCACTTCCACACATTACAGCAATGTCTTTTAACAAGTGACTTTATAAAAGTCAAAGAGCACCAGTAGCAGAGTGAACATAATCGATCGTGTGCCAGTAATCTACTTAGACATTGTTCTTTTGAAAGTGCACTTAACATACAGTTCCACAGTATTGCACAATATTCGCCTTATTCCGCCGCCATACGCCACGTAAACCTCCTTCCTGTTGTATCACTAATTAGTGTATTAGTGTTGGGCCGCCCAGGGAATCGGTGCATAATTGACTTGCACATGAAAATGTAAAAATTTACACAAATCAATCTGCTTTTTAGTATATATTGGCGACGAGACATTTCCCTCGTTCTCCGTTTAAATATAATAACACCAAAAAACATTTTAAATTATAATAGATCCATGATTTAAACCAATGGCGTTCCCGCTGGACCGGAAGAACCATTACAACGAAAATCCCGATGACGTGGCAAGAGTCAATAAGCTGCATACTGCACAGGCAATAATGCAGAAAGAATCAAGTGGTCTTCACAAGCCAAAAAACTTATTCAAGACATTTCAAAACCTTTCATGGAGTATTGCACTTTCAGGCTCGTTTGAGGCTGATGAGAATCCCCAGAGCCATCATTAGAAGCAGCCCCACTCCAAAGCCCAGCATGCCTTCCGCGGTCTGATGCACCAGACTCTCCTCTTTGCCCTTTTCCATCTGCACTTTGCGCACACGGATGTCTCTGTCCCTCTGTAATTGCTCACCGTAGTGGGATTTGAAAAACTTGTCAAAGTCAAACATCCGGCCGCTTCCCTGCTGGTCCACCGCGGACCTCTTGGGGTCGGTGTGCCGCTTGGTGGGGCTCGCTGTGCCCATGTCTTTGGTGGAGGCTCTGGCAGATCCTAATAGGTCTGAGGAGTTCAATAACCCGCGATCGTATTTTTTGCGCAGAGCCTTGTTGCCCAGAACTGTGTACGCCTCGTTAATCTCCGAGAAGCACAGCGTGGCCTCCTCACTTCCCGCATTTCTGTCCGGATGATACGCGAACGACTGTTTGTAGTAGGCGGTTTTTATTTGGGCTTGAGTGGCATTTGACGAAAGTCCTAAAATATCGTAGTACGCCGTTTTGCTTTTGTACAATGGCTCTTGGTAAGTGCCATTGTCATTGACACGGTATGCTCTGGTAGAAATCAAAGAGAAATGTCTTGACCACGGGTTGTCTAAAAGTCTTCTTACATCATTTTGAATTCGTACCACACGTTTTGGTTCATAAAATGTTGCTGATTCTCTTTGATAGCAAATATCCAGAGTAGAAATGACTGGCTTTACCCTTGTGTAACTGCTCCACACACTTTCAGCTCCAGTTCCGCACGTGTTTACAAGGTTTTCTAACAGAAACCGCACCGACAAAGAAGATACAAGCCGTGTGCTGTTGTACCACAGAGTCCCAGGCTTTAGACGAGCACGGAGTCCTGTTTTGAGCCCAATGTCAGACACTCTCCTTGCCCAGCGCAGAGTTTCGTGCGCCATGTTCAGACAACATCACAACGAGCAGCGAGCTGTGCACACTGCCCTCTGGTGGACCGGAGCTGACCTGATTTTAGCATAAACGCCAGAGCTTCTCAAACTTTTTCTGGTGCCCCCCCCTTGCTAGATAAAAAAAAAAGTATCGCCCACATCCTCCGGGACAGCGCAGGATTGCGGATCTTGTTGTGTTGCTTTAATGACGGTTGGCAGGCGAAAGGTGCATTTACCGCCACTTGCTGAAGTTGTATGTCTTCAAAGTATGTGTTTTACGCTATACCGTTCAAAAAAGAGAGCGAGAGAAAAAGAGCAAGAGCTGATGTTGCTTTTTAATGGCGGTTGGCAGCCGAAAGGTGCATTTACCGCCACTTCAACGGAACCCATAATAAAAGGGTGTTGTAGTGTAACACTACAAAGACTCTATTAACGCTATAATCTTCCTATTAATCCTGTATTATGTAAGTAAGCAACAAAAGCCTTACACGATCCTTGTGACTGGATTGTAAGAAGATTCAGCAGATTGTATTTCCCGTTTCCCGTTTATTATTTTGAAACCATAAGACTAAGCCAGATCTCTGTCTTTCATATGCTGTACAGTGAATCAGCACATGCTCAACAGTCTCTGGTTCTTCAGTGATTACATAAACCGGTAGGATGTTTGCCTATCCTATACAGTGACTTATTGAGTCCAGTGTGGAGCAAGAGCAGGCTTGTACTGCTGTGTTTATGTTTCATTGTCTTCAAAGCCCATGAGACCAAAGCGTGAAAGGATTCGAATGCACACCCAATCTTTTCGCATATTCTTCATATCGTCAAACTTTCTCTCTATCCTTCTCCCCCTATTTCTGTCTCTCTTTCTTTCTCTTTCTCTTTGTTTACGGTATAGCGTAAAACGCGTATTATGAAGACGTACAACTACAGAAGACGTACAACTACAGTAGGCGGCGGTAAATGTACCTTTTCAACAAAAAGTTTAAAAAATAGATTCTAAAAAGGGAGCGTAGGCCAGAACGGATGGTTAAATGAGTTTTTATTGTTTCCAATCCGCGTCATTCAAATAACGTCTGAACTAGGCAAGAACAAATAAAGACTCATTACCATTTTGTCCATATAATTACATAACATTAGCTTAACTGTTTTCCATACATTTGTAAAGAAAATATTTAAACATTTTCAATAATACATCCATTCTCTTATAAACCTTGTTCCTCTGTCGACTGTAGCTTGATCTTTGGGTTTTACTTTCACCATATTTTTTGTTTTCACCTTTAACCGTAACTTACTTTGCGTCTTTTCCGCACTTTGAGAAGCTCTGATATACGTGGTTCTCAAGGATGAGACACTCCCACTTAACCTCATTATAACCTGTTGTCATTTCACTATGCATAGCCTATTTGCTTTTGATCCCATATGGAAATCTTTAAATCAAAATATAAAATATGTATTCATTACAAGCTCTTTACTCTGAAAATGCGCTTTCCACATTTCCGCACTCAACCGGAAGTCATCTTTAAAATGTCCAAGCTCAGTGCACTCGTTTGGCCTAAAGTTTTATTATTTGGAGATTCTATAACGCAGGTAGATCCTGCATTTCTATAGCATTTTCTTGATTTGAAGTTCAAAATGTTATGTTTAGCTTCTGAGAACATGAAATAAATAGTTGCTCGTGTTTCAGTTTTCTTTTCAGCCAAATGGATGGGGAGCAGAAATTGCGAACAAATTAGCGAGGTAGGTTCAAGTCCCGACTATGAAATCCAGTTTAATACAGTTGCGTATAATCACATAAAATGAATGTTTGACAGGAAGTGTGATGTCGTTAACCGAGGGCTGTCTGGTTACAACTCCCGGTGGGCCAGGATCCTTCTGCCGCGGCTTCTCGGAGCTCCAGAGTCCACGGAGAGCCACATCGCAGCGGTCACGGTCTTCTTTGGGGCCAATGACGCTGCATTGAAAGGTAACGAGAGAGTTGTGTAGCCATGCCGACATGAGAACACACTGAAGCCGTCTGTTATTTCTATGTTAATGGTCAGTTCTGTGCTTTTTCCTACAGATGAAAATCCCCAGCAGCATGTACCACTTCAGGAATATACTGAGAACTTGAAAGAGTTGACCAAGATCCTCGCATCTGCAGGAGTGTCTGCAGACAAAGTCATCTTCATCACTCCCCCTCCGATTCATGAGCAAGCCTGGGAGAAAGAGTGCAGCATAAAAGGTTCAACTTTTTTTTGTATATAAATAAACTGTAGGGACACAAGAATCAGAATATAAAGTAAACAACATCTGCATCTAAAATTGTACTCCTAAGGCTGTGCACTGAACCGAGCGAATGCAGTGACAGGCCAGTATGCCCAGGCTTGTGTGGAGGCAGCAGCTCAGAGCGGTGTGGACGTGCTGGACTTATGGACTCTGATGCAGAAGGAGGGACAGGTCTGCACCACTTGAGCTAAGGGGTTGTATGTATTTATTGTGGTTTGGTTACATCTTTCCTTTTTGACTTCAGAATTTCACAGAGTACTTGTGTGATGGACTGCACCTGTCTCAGAAGGGAAACCAGTTTGTAAGTGAGCAGTTGTGGAGGCTGCTGCAGAGGCGCGTGGAGCACCTGCCCTTCATCCTTCCTTACTGGGCAGATGTGGACGTTGCGAGCCCTGAGACCAGTCTGCTCTGTAACTGACACTCGAAGCCTCAGTCTTTTGTCTTTGGTGATACCGTTATATGCGGACCATTTCTAAATCAAGAAATATACAATAAACAATTTAATTTTTTATTTAAGCTCTTCATTTACATATTTAAAATGACCTCACATCACATCGTTTAACAGTTCAAACCGGCACATGTAACATTGAACAATAATCGAGGCATAAGTGGTGAAACAGAAAAGTGCAATACTCTAAAATAAAGTTACAATAATGAGTTGTATTAAAAGGAATTCAGATACATCTCTAATGAACTTAAGTCTAATGACCTTATTAACTGGATACATCACATAATTAGAAAAGGCACATTAAATTCACATACATACCATCACTGCCACAGTAAAGGATGTTCATAAAATGTATGAGGATATTAACACTGAGGTATATATACTATTGTTGCCACTGAAATAATTTAGAAATGCATATAACAAGCTTAAGTTTCTATTAAAACCAAGCGGTCCAGTGTTTTTAGAACAAAACTTGAGTACAGTGACAAGTAACATAAACAAAGGTTAAAAAGTCTGTCTAGATTGTATAAGCAAGGGTGACTTAAGTGCATAATAATGAAAGCTCTCAACAGTCTGTCTCTTTGGTGTCAATGCAGTCCTGCCTGTGCAGGCGGCGCCGCTCCCGGCCCATTGGATTCTCTCTCAGATCCTCGCAGGAGGATCTCGTAGCCGACAAGGAGGCTCCTGCGGTTGTGGAAGCGCCGGGGCCCTCCTCTCCGAGGGGAGAGTCGCTGCTGTCCTCCTGGATTGTGGCCATCCGCGGACCTCCGCTGTCCGGGCTGACGCTGGAGCTCTCCCCTTGGGCCACAGGTCTGCTGGCTGTGAGAGGCTGGCTCTGAGGGCACATAGAAAAGGGCCCGGTCGGGTCTTCGGAGGAGAAGTGTGCTCGAGCAGGCTTGACGATGCGCACGGATGTGGATTCCAGATTGCTCAAGATTTCTTGATTCTGCAATAAAAATAAAACATTTATAATTGTAAACATGTACAGAACAAATGTTATCTGGTACTTCCCACAGTGGAACAAGATAAAAGAAATGACTGATAATATGGTACTTCAGTGTGGACTACCCTCTCACACTATTAGTTACTCATATTATGTGCACCAATGTGCCTTTGGTGTCTGAATAAAAATCTAACAGTGTAGAGAGCAGAGAAAACTGACAATGTACATGACAGATCACTTGGGAAGTTCCTTTATAATAGACCAGTGGTCATTTATAAAAGAAAGTTAATTAATAAGACCAAAGAAACCTATTTGAAGCCACCTGACAGAATATTGTGGCAGAGCAGTAATGCAAACAGAAATGTGGACAGACGATGAGTGAGAGTGGGCACAAGACAACAGTGAGGTGCAGCGACTCCCTCCTCTGCACTCGTCACACTTCACTGCTACTGCATTTAGTCTCTTCTGTTCCTGGTGCCTCACCAAGGCTCAGAATAAATGTGCAGCCAGAGCAGGAATCACATTAAGCAGTGAGTGCAGAAATATTTAAATTGTGGGCCACAGACCATGCAGCGCCCTGGACTCATTGCAACACAAGCACACACTCACCTACAGCCGGCGTGCGATTACAAACCTCCACCATCCGCTGCCGTGTGTGAAGGGGGGGTTAAGGCAGAGAGCAGGTCAGTGTCCCACTCCAACACTGACACCAAACCCTGTCTACACCCGCGATATAATCTCTGTTCTGTTGTTGAAAGCCTGGTTAGTCCACTTTTCCACTTTAAGCTCAGTTATGTAAATCATGAGTCATTTAATGAGTCATTTATAACCTGAGCCAAACCTGCTCCAGGGCAAAGAAGTCATGTGGAGAGTAGCGATTAACTAAACCAAACCTATATCTGGAGATGGAGTCCACTCAAACTAAACCAGAAATTATCCTCAACTAAAGCCTTAATCAGCAACCTAAAGTCCTCTGTAGTTTGTTAGTACCATGGCATTTTGAGCCTGCTTTTAAATGCGTATATGCTTTATTTTTTTCTTTTCAATTTGACTATGGGATTTCATTTGACACCTTAGTTCTTTTAAGAATTTTCATGTTTCTTGTGTTTCTTGAAAACACAAAGCTCAAAATGACCATTGATGTCCTGATTAAACATGCCACGCAAGATGTTCTGTTAGTTCAGTTAGTGGGACAGCAAGACTGGAGCACACAGTTAATACAGAATGACAGGGTGGACTTACACTGGGAGGGCAGTAAAAGCTCTTGGCATTTTCCTCATATTGCTGGTCCAGTTTTTTGTCCTGCAGAACACAAAATGGTGAGCCCCGACAGAGTGCACAAAGAGAATCAAAAGGGGACAGTGTAGACTGAGGCTCACCACACAGTGAACCAGGATACTCAAAGGGATCCAGAAGACCAAGGAAAACACTACCACCGACCCCACAATGTTATCTGCCAGGAACTTCCCTAGATTAAAGCAGAGGTAAAGGTTAGAACTGAAACCAGCCACCAGTTCAGGCCTTTTCATATACACTCACCAAATGTGTTGATGTCAAGTTTATCAATAAAATCCCACAGCCTCTCTATCACATCCTGGACCTGCTTCATGCATTTGCCCTTTGATCAAAAGAAATGGTCAGCATCTAAGATCTTTGTTGATGGCGTTTAATATTATGTTGAAATGGGACAAACACTGGAGACTCACGGCCTCATCGCAGAAGCCCACAGTACAGGGCTTCCCTTTGCGGAGGAACAGGAAGCTCCCGTTGGCCTGCACAAAAGGAGAACATGTCCCATCCTTCCTACAGCACACTTTACATGAGTGCTCCGTCTCTACAGGACACAATTACACATAAAAGCAACAACATTACAACTCCAGCTTGATAAACGGCAACATTATAAATAGAGGTGGGTAATATATTGTTAAATAGAAAAAATATATAATTCTGCAATTGTTTTAGAGGTAAGCTAAATTAGAATAATCGAGTATATTATCTATAAATAAAACAATAACCCCAAAGAGACAAAAACATTTTCCAAACATTGGTATAAATTAAGTGATATTTTTGCCCGTTTGTGGTTAATTTTATGGTCCATTCCTGATGTGTGGTAGGCTTGAACAAACCTCAACAAAGCAAATTTTAGCACATTCCTGATGCATTGGGGAAAATACTGTCTGAATATTGTTATTGAGGTAATGGTAAAAAAAAATAAAAATAATTTTTAAACCAACTTTATTGGTCACATCATTAGGAATGAAGCTGTTTCTTGTTATCTCTAGCCAATATAATTGAAATAGTGCAGTGTCTTGCGCTGCTCACATTAATTGTTGTGGTTAAGGATGAGTGGATTAATACCGTTACAGGCACAAGACTGGAGGTTCTGCATGGCCTCACAGAAAGGATTACACTCTCCATTTCGACACCTGCCGTTGTCCACACAAACCGTGTTGTCAGCTGCATTCACTGGCGGAGGGCATTTACTACTGTTTCCTGCATTAAATACATTTGAACTGCTCATTAACTGTAAAGGCTCTTTTAATCATATTGAGTAAAACATTCGCACCTGTACAGGAGGAAATGCCTTTACACGTAGCATTGATGGCCTCTTGGCACCTTTTTCCTGCCGTCTCAAACATGCAATTCCGACAGCAAGCACTGTTTCTGTCACTGTGTTAATAAATAAAATATAAAAGCTGTTAACACTTATTCATATTTCACAGAATGGCAAAAGAACATGTCTGCCCTGTAAGTAGATTCATGGGAATAGTTAAAGTCACTGGGAGTGTTACCTGCAACGAACGGCAGGTTTGAACTTGCAATCGGCAGTGCAGCAGGGGTCATCGTTGAGGTGGAGCAGCCCTGGGTCACAGTCCTCACCCTCCTCCACACGAGAGTTCCCACACACTTTACTGTTCCTCTCCTTGAAGCACATTGGCGCTTTAAACTGCAGCGTCTTTCCGACAGACGTCTTGCTACAGTTGGAGAAACGCTGGAGGAAATGAAACATTAAAGTTGCACATGATATTCTTCTACTACAACTGGAAAATAATTTCACTACTGCGTCATGTTTTTCACTGATTAGTATTGTGCAATGTGTGCGCATTAACACTGTTGTTAAGTACCTTGTTGTTGTAGTGGTCCCCACTCACAGCAATGGGGTACATGACAAATTTGCCCCCGTGGTCGTCACTGGGGGCACACTGAGGGATGTTGTCAGGGTCGTGTTCGGCACCGAAGTTGTGTCCTAACTCATGAGTGGTCACCAAATCTGCCTCCTAATGGAACAATACAGAGTAATTTTAACAATAATTTGTTACTTTCACCTCAAAATGAAAACCCAGACTACCTTTGTTAGGATGGTCTTTCCATAATTCTTGGTGCTGGTCAGACCTGTGTTCAGATAGCTCGGTTTCGAGGCTGAGGCAGAGGGATAGTATGCTACAAAAAAAAAATGAACGAAAAGAAACAAGAAAAAAAAGATTAAACTAGGCACATGGGGAGTTTGAATCATCAACCAGACTTTGAATCAATCCGCTTACATAACAAAAGCAGGGGAAAAACTTCAAATGTATGTAACATGTTATTGAAAGGAAATATTAAACATGAACAAATCTGTAAAATAACAATAGTTAACTTGACAACAGTTGGGGTAGAAAAACATGAGCCTGCTTACGTTTGGGACAGAGGCCACCCAGCGCATGGGCTTTGGAGGGGGCCACGTATGCCAGGCCCAGCGTACCCTCGTCAAAGTCTTGATATGTGAACAGATGAGCCAGACACACGCTGGATGCATTTTCTGCAATGTCTGCGCTGAATTGCTAAGAAAAAATAAAAACATCATTCAGGTATACCATTCAGATAATCGCTCATTTCTTTAAAATTCTTATGATATACTGTATACGTTTTGAAAATGAAATAATATTCTAACAGGATGCCTGTGTTGTCTGTGTTATCCCTAAGTTATCCAGGTCCCTCCCAACTCAGTTATAGAACTTAAACTACTTGGATGAGTGGTGAACATATTCACGTTAAACACTTTGTTCAGTTGACAAAATTCATCCTTGTACTATAATGTACTAACTTTTTGTTGTTGTACTAACTTTTGTTTGCTCAATTTCACAAAAGCAACAAGTGACATTGCATCTCATCACAAGATAACCGTTATAGTTAACTGTGTTTGGAATAGTACCTCCAGGAGCTTCTTCACATCCCAGGCTTCCTTTCCCTTCCTAGTGCTGTTTTCCATGTTGTAGTGAATCCAGGAACTGTGGACATGCCCTGGTGGAGGCTTTGTGGGCTCTTTGTTGATGATAATCTGAAACAAGGTCCATGTATTATTAAATATAATACTTTTTTTTCTGATTTGAAATGAATTGCCTATCAAAATAATAATGAGAGGTACAGTTACCTGCTGGATCTGTACTCCATATCCTTTGAACTCTTCATCCCATGTTGTGTTTCTATAAATGTCATCAACTCGATCAATCAACTCAATCTACAGGATGAAAAAAAGCGCAATTAAAGTATTAGGGAAGCATATGGAAAGTACTACTACAGTAAAACTGAAAAACAAAAAGATAACGAGACATTTTAAAGCCCCATTAAACTTTTCGGCCAAAAAATAGACAGGATAAAAACATTTTAAATGTAATTGCTCTGAAAAACAGAAAACATGCGTCCTTACTGTGAGCAGGCTTGTATCTCCACAAACCTGCCTCGCACTTGGCGGAGGAGCCTCCAACCTGCTTATTTTTTCGATGGAAATGTTGTTCCTTTAGCTATAATATTCCACAGTATGGCATAAAACGTATCTCTCTCCATGATGAATGTTCAGATGTATGTTTTTAACCTTCTATTTACATGGAATCATGCAGGTAACGTGACACCTCCAGAAAGTTACATAATGTTGCTTTAAAACAAATAAATAGTACCAGATAGTTTAGAGTGACACTCTCCTGTCCTCTCCCCATGTGTCTGTAGAAGCGGTAATCGGCCACCAGCAGTAGTGGGCATGTGTTCTTCCTGTGATCGTGAACTTGTCTTTTCTCTCGGCTTTGGGGCTCTAAAAATCAAATAAAGACATGTTCAAATCAGTCTCCGATTCACTACAACCGCATCACATGAGGCTGAAGTACTAGGATGTCCATACCATGCCCCTGCGGCTCATGGTTTTGCCCCAACTCTGACACAAGGTCCACAAGGTCTCCAGAATGCATGTAGCCACACACTTTTGGAGAAGCAATTCGACTCAGATTTTTGATGTCTTCAGATCGATAAACAAGAAGGCTGTGGTCAGCTGCTGAATTAGTGAACCTCCATAATGGCTGCAAAGATGAGCAATAAAATTAAAACATAGCAACAAAAAAACAAACGTAATTCAAATGTTTAGTGTCAACATGGTGTGTACTTCTATTGTATACTCAGACTCCTCCGTAAGTATGTGTGCAGAAAACTCATCGCCATCTATGTGTGCTTGGACGCGTGAATGTTCTTCCCCTGCAAAAGATCACTGACCGTCAAAAAACTATGATAATCTTTATAATCACAAATCCAAACTGTAATTTACCAACAACATGTCCTCTGAAATAGTTCTGAAGCTGAACATCATAGTTCTTCTCGTCGCCGTTTTTATCGACAAACACAACTTTTAGGTCCTCAGTAAAAATGCCGGTGTTGGAGGTCAGATACAGCTTGAAGTCCCTAAAAAGTAATAAAAGGGATTTAAAACATTTGAACTTTTTTAAAGCTTTCTTGTTCACTCTAGCTGTTACTAATAAACCAAGGGATGCCAATCACACAAAGACCAGAAGAAAACTAAACATATTTATTGGTGAATTAGGGTGAGTGACCACCTTCTTTATGTGGTGTCCTACAAAGCCCATTAGGTCTTTGTCCCCCAACCAACCAATAAAGAATGTCATGTTTTAACTGGTGCTCAGTCGATTCTATTAACATTAAATTAAAAGTGACAACAAATCAATGTAGAATCTTTTTTATAAACGGGGCTATTCAGTAAACCTGACTATTCCTCCCACTATTCAAATGTTGCTTTTTGAAGAGGTCACCCGAGGAACAGTTTTAACAGAACAGGGAGTAGATGCTGAAACAAGATGTTTTTTGTACCTGTGCAGAGCTGAGAAGCTGACCAGTCTCTCTATGTGCGAATGGGTGTGGACATCTCTTCTCCTCACAGAGTGCATCTGCAGCCTCGACAGCGGCAGGACCTCGAAGTCCGACAGAATTGAGTGGAGATCATCTAACCGGTTTGTGCAATGAAAGTACAATGAGAAACAGGCAGATCAGAGAAACGTCTCGCATGTATAACTAAAAGCAAAACACAACAAAAGATTTATTTCACACATATACCGTATTTTTGGCTTTGGTCGCGGTCCTCTTTGTTGACATTTTTACTGGCACCGATTACGCAGCAGGTAAACACTACGTTGAGCAAAAACAGTATCTTCATTTTAGATCTTTTCATTAGTTATAGTCTCAGCCGTTTGGTTAGCCTTTTCTGCATCAAAGCTACCCGGAAGTGTACTGAATGCCAAACACCCAAATGACGGGTAGGCCCTGAGGACATTTCAGAATCCGCATGGCGCAATCGCGTTTAGCTG
The DNA here is from genome assembly GCA_015082035.1 of Chaenogobius annularis. Classification (NCBI taxonomy): domain Eukaryota; kingdom Metazoa; phylum Chordata; class Actinopteri; order Gobiiformes; family Gobiidae; genus Chaenogobius; species Chaenogobius annularis. The sequence goes on along the minus strand of BJKM01000100.1, from coordinate 837,709 downwards.
CGCCTCGTCTGCTCGATCTACGAGAGTTGAAGGGTCCAGTTAAAGATCCATGGAAAAACGCCCAGCAGGCTCGTGTCGGATCTGCGCAGGATTTACAGGATTTTCAACATGAAGGGAAATTAAAAATGTTATGGCAAAGCGAGGTTTATGTTGGGAGCCAAGAGGGGGGAAATAGGAGCATGGCAGTATTTTCATTTAAGGGCAAATACACTTAATATAATCAATTTAAAGATATACAACTTGGCCAATTTTGTATGCTATTTGGAGCAATAGAGCCAATGTCATGCAATATATAATATACTTATTGGACAATTTACTGTCCTGGTTAAATAAAAGGTAAATTACAAAAAAAATGTTCTATGTAAAACTTTTTATACACATAATTCTTGTAGCATTAATGAAAATGTGGGACCTAGGACACTCCAAAAAAAAATACAGTACCCGTTACTTTAAACTGAGAAAAGGTCTACTTAACACACTGTCATAACAAGTTCAAAATTAAAAGACATGTTGGTTTATAAAATGCTTTATTATTGTTAGCCAATACACTGGAATCCAAACAGTTCCTCAAGGTTTTGAGCACTGCAAAGTGAATATCAAAACAATAGTGGTTCAGATAATTTATGACAATCACTAGACAAGATGAACAAATCTGTATGGAAATTTACCATTTTGACCGTTTATAATGTGATAATAGCAATTGCCCCCATTCCAGTGTGACATCTAAGACAAAGGTTTATACTAGAACCCCATTTGATCAGAAGAGCCCAAGAGCCATGCTTCAATAAACAACGATACAAGGAAATAAGCATTCAAAACAACCGTCTTAACAATGTTGGGTAATGATCATTGCCAGCTTGTAATAAACAGTGGCTATTCCTGTGCTATAGCCATCATAGACCTCATTTGCGCAAACCGCATCTCACAATGGTAAAGAGTAATAAACAAAAGGGTTGCAAAGGCCTAGGTGTAACATTTGCTTTGAAGCTGAAGTCCAAATAGCTGATGGCAGATTATGCAATAAGAGGTAAAACTGCACATATACAAGACAGGACAAACCAAAGGAATGGACAAGTTTTTCATTACCTCAAATCTAAAACAGTGAAAATATTTATTTGAAATTTCCATTCACAACTCTAAGCAATGGGAATCATAAGAATGAGGAGCATTCAGGAATGAAGAAATTACTTAAGAGATTTAGTTCTCGTTTTCACCATCTCCTCCGTCTCCATCACCCTCATCAGCATTATCGGAGGTCCATAGCTGTGAAGAAATAACACACATTAGATACAAAGAAGGAATTTCATCCACCCCCCCACCTTTATTATTTTTTATTATTTAAAAAAAAAAATGCTGGATTGTCATTACTATAGTGATCTAGTTAACAGTTCAATGACAGAAACTAGAAACTTACTGTCAGGTTGTCCCTCAATAGCTGCATGATCAGAGTGCTGTCTTTGTAGGAGTCCTCATTTAGTTTGTCCAATTCAGCAATGGCTGAATCAAAGGCCTACAAGAACAATGGAGGGGAAAAAAAAGATCAGGAAGCCCGAATATACTTTAATTCACCCCATGTCTAATATACAAACCTCTTTTGCCAGGGTGCAGGCTTCCTTGGGAGAGTTGAGGATTTCATAAAAGAAGACAGAGTAATTCAGAGCCAAGCCCAGGCGGATGGGATGAGTAGGATCCATCTTAGCCTTACACCATTCCAGTGCAGCCTCGTATGCCTTTTTGGAATTGTCAGTAGTGTCTGGGGGGCGGGGGGAAACAATCTATTTTATAACAATCACATTCCCTATGGGGCAATAACTATAGATTCACATTTTTAAAAATGACCCAAGAACTGTAGACTGGTTATCAAAAAGGTTCTACTATCACAACAGAACAATGGGGGAAACATCCTCCCTTCAATAGATTAAATTGTTAATAATCGACCCCAGGTCACCCTTGAAAAAGAGGTTTTACTTAAATCGGGTTCTCACCTGGTTAAAAAAAAAAAAAAAATTCTATTAACGTTTATTCAGTTATGCAAATTAGAAATCTCAGTACATAGCCTACAATTTTAAAAATGAATCACCTCGAACACAAAAATCCCAAACTGATTTTAAAAAAAAAAAAAAAAAAAAAGAAAAGAAAAAAAGAGTCTTGTAGCACACAAAAAGAGTCCAGGGAAGAGAGCCATTTTAGTGTTCACAGAATTATATTTTTTGCAAAGACTGAGCATTGGAAATAAGAGTGCAAATTACCCTTTTTATCAGCATCAGAGGCTACCTCAGCAAGGTAACGGTAGTAGTCTCCCTTCATCTTCAAATAAAAAACATAGCTCTCATCATTGTCCTTTGAGTTTGGAATTAAATATTCCTCCAGCAACTCCTGCAGAGAGAAGAAAACAATGTCAGTCCCCTTCCTCCATGTGTACAGCTATAGCTTTATTTCTTTAATGATGCACATGAACCGAGTAAGTCCTCACAATAAAGCCCATTTCCAGATCACCAAAATAGTGATCTGAAAGAAGCTAAAACGGGAACCTTCTTTTCTTACAAGGAATTCTCCATCTCTCTCTCTACATTTAAATATTACACAGTGAAGTATTATATTATTCAATCAAAATGCAAAGCAGAGTGAGGTTAAAGCTCTGTTGATAGTTTTTTAAAATGCATCATTTTAATCATTATACATTATTGGATGGGGACAACCTAAATTGCCATTTTCAGTTAAGTAGCCGTGACATACGGTTGTGGCTGTTGTCTTAAGGTATGCATCAAGGTGCAGCGCATTCAACTGGAGTGGCTAACTTCATACCTGGATTGGGACTAGGATTGTCAAAATCAGATACTAAAACAAGTATCAAAACTAGATACTTAAACAAGTATTCATACTTTCAGTAGGATGCCTTTTTTCCCCCCAAATCAAAATATTTAAAATGTTCAATATCCATGACAACACTAAGTGGGACATTTAAGAATGCCCTCTATAAAAAGGATGCAACCAACTAGACTTCAGAAGAGTAGACTGTTCCCATGGTTTGATGAAGAAAGAGTGGCAAGGAGCAATGCCACAGACAAGTTAAGGCATGCGCACTGACACACACTGGCATCAACTGGAAAGGTACCAGCCCCGGAAAAAGTCTAAAAAAGGATGAATTTCAAAATGGAGACAGCTTTGTTAAGAGCAGAAGATAAGCCAATTCACCTATACCCCCCCCCCTCCCAAAAAAAAAGGTCTACATCTGGAGGTAAATGTATCATTTTGTTTTATTTATTCTGTATCTTGTGGTTCCCTGTAATGAACATCTTTAGAGTCAACAAACCCTGTCCAGGCATTGAGCCAATTAATCCAAATTGCTGAAATAGTGGCAGCAAGATGACTACACCCCATTTTCATTAACTCCCGGGGCCCATAGACAACATTTAAGCAGCAGGCCCCATAACATATTCTTTGTTTTCAGGTTTCGATTTATAGGTGATATTTTGAGGGCTTCTGCCCATTTAAAAAGATATACTATTTTGTTTTGAATTATTAATTGTTGCTATAGCAATGGTGCTAGATTTTCACCACTCTGGGACCCATGGATAGGTTCAGATGACATGCACAATATAAAAAAGGGATGATTAAGTCTCTTCATAAATAGTATTTTTGATCAGCCTTAAAGATATTACATATTCACAGAACGGAAATTTAGGTGCAAATATTTCAGAAGTGAAAACTCAATTTTTTACCAAAACAGTGTTGCAGATTGTTTTCAGCTCCTCCTCCACCTTCTCCTGATACTCCTTGACCAGCTTGTGTTTCGAATCACCCGGGTCTGTTTTGGATCCAATGCTGGACAGCATCCTCCATGCAGACCGCCTCGCCCCGACCACGTTTTTGTACGCCACAGACAGCAGGTTCCTGTGCTCTACTGACAGTTCTTGGCCCTTCTGTGTAACGGTCTTCATGCAGTCAGCCATGTCTTCATAGCGCTCCGCTTGCTCTGCCAGCCTGGCCTTCTGGATGAGCTCCTCTGTTTCCATTGTTTAAACGGATTTGTGGACGGGGCAAAGTAAAACTGTAGATTTACTGTAGAACTTGAGAGTGGATGCTGCTTTTAACCACGGCAACAATTGAACCTGCGGAAAGGGTAGGCGTGTGGGAAAAAAAAAACAAAAAACATGAAGAACGTCGTGTACGCTAAAGAAATTATTATTACACCTACGACAAACGGCAGCGTTTAACTTGAAGAGCTAATCGTACTCATTATATAAAATTATCTACAAATCAATCACGCAATTGGGCCTTCGTGTAAAACAGCCGCTGTAGTTCACGTTGAGCCCCGCCACAAAGCAGTCTGGAGGGGCTAACTAGCTATGCTAGGTAGCGTTAGCATGAGCGAAATGTAGCTTTAGCTGCTACACTGGCCACTCCTTTCTCTTTAATTCGACCATGAGCACTACTCCGACGCTCACAAAGCGTTTTGGGGACTGCCCTTTGCTCGATAGAGCACGTCTACAACACGAGTACAAAAATTAAACGACAGAATGGTTTCCTACCTGCCAAATTTCAATTTTGCTTCACGAATCGCTCGAGAGGTGAACCAGAGGAGCAGAAACGGCGGTGAAAAACCACCTGAACTTGCTAAAATGGAGCAGTGGACCGAGGAGCAGCTCTCCAATGTAAACCTTGATCACTGTTGATTGACAGTAACACTCGAGGGCACAGACCAATCGTTGTCGCGCATTGGGAGATTGGGCGGGCCTTGTGTGTAGGTTTGATGAGGGCGCTGCAGTCCTCGGCCGCGTCTCAACTCTCTTTCCTCGTCTCCTCGTTTCCTTAGCTGTCAGTCAAATGTTTAAGCAATGTCCCAAAACTCAGAGCATCGGGGAAGGATAGCGAAGGCTCAGGAACTCACATAAAAATAATATTAGTAATAGAATTTTGTCTCACAGAGAGAGGAGTTTAATGTTGCTGCGGGCACAAAAGTACTGGGACAGCAGAGGATCAGGATATATATTTAGTTTATTATAAATGTGTTGATTTGAAAAGACGTTGGCGTGACTTTGATTTACAAGTTCAAGAATTATAATAATATAACGTAAGCCTATATATTCCTCACTACACGGTCATTTTGGTCAGAATATTACCAGAACATAGTAGGGTACCCAGAGTCTACATATAACATCAGATTGTATATCCTCTCCTGTCTCGCGTCTTTCCCCTCGCTGTGTTCTCTCTGTTGTTGGGACCTCCTCGCCCATTTGCTGCGGAGGAACCAAAGACGCGAGGACGCGAGGAGGCAAGAATAGAGAATTGAGACGCGCCCTCCTCGTACCGCACAACGTCACCACATTGCCGTGCCGAGAGGCAGCCAATGAGCACACGCTTTTTGTCGTGATTTTCACACGCTGTAGGCTCTAGTCAGCGTGGTAGGCGGGCGTGGCACTCCAGCCACTCCACACGCGATATACAGTCAAAGCTCCACATATATACACGTTGGGACGTTTGTCTAAGGACACGGGATGGTGGGACATTGCCAAGTTCATAAGGACATTGTTTAATCTGTTCTCACTGTCGCCCTTCGCATTTGCTAATGCGATTGTGATTTTGGGCGTTACAAAAATAAATTGAATTGAATACACGTTGTGTCAATATACAGTTTTTATTCATGGTTTTCAGGCATAAGTATTCCTTTCTGATTTGAAAGATTTGGCATGACAATGGAGGACCGTTGTCATAGCAATAGCACACGTCAAATCAAAATATATGTTTTGAATGGAAAAAGCTCCTCACAAAATCCTTCAAACCAGGAAGTAAGGAACTGGTTTCTGCCGTTTGGAACAGGAAGTTAATGGACCTGTTGTTGTTAATAAGCCATTTTAGACCAAAATGTAAAATAATGATACACGTAGCCTATACTAAATGTCTGGAAAAAGACTGTTCTGAGTAGAAATGTTGCCTTATTGTGGAAGCAACAAAGCTTTTTTGAGGCTATGGCTAAGGCAACAATAGTGCCTGTATAGCCCACACAAATGCCATTATCAGCAATGCACCCCTCATTCAGTTCCCTCTGAAAACAGTTCTGACACTCATTGCCTTTGTAGTCAGGCCAACCGTCTTTTTTAGGGGTCACCACAAAGCCTGTAGGCTTCTCCTGTATCTATTTGTAAAATACTTGCTAACAGTATCTTCACATGTTGAGCCTTACACAGTGGTAAAGTGAGTCCATGCATTATCCTTAAATATCAAACTCTTTGTCCACTTGGACCAGGGCTCAATTTGTAAATTTGTAGGCTTACTGGAGAACTTTTGGACTGGTGTCATGACGAGTCAAACATCACTGCCATTTAAAATAATTACATGAGAGAAAAAACAAGACTGCCCTCAAATAAATATAAGTTCATTGTTTTTCTGAGATCAGAGTGCCACTCTCAGTTGGTAACATGAAGTCCCTTGTCTCCAGCAGGCCGCCAAGTCCATAAATAGCAGTAGATAATAGGTTGGGAAATCCCAGGGCTTCATTTCTATTTTTGAAGTTCATATATTACTTGCAGATGGTACGCTATACAGTCTACGAAATGTAAATATATTTAACATAATAGCACATGGCAGCAGATGTGAAAAAAGACATAAAAAGAGATAGTTCCACAACTGTCATCGAGCAACCATACTACACAAGGGCCACGAGTGACAAACGTTAGGACAAAACTTGCTTAATTTTCACAAATGTATTGGCCTATTATTTGGCAATTAAAATAATATAATATATATATATATATTTTTGTTTAAACTGTCAAAAAATCTGTATCTCTCTTGTCACCAAATCATTTAAAAATAATAATGAAATAATAATTTTCAGTTAAAAAAAAGGCCACTTGCTTGTTGTAATATTTAACATTGTAATCATCCTACCAAACTAAGTATCCTAATGATTTGGAAAACAATAAAACCTGTTGTATGCACAATGCACTCATATGAGTAGTTATTGTGATACTCTTTTGTCCGTCTCTAAATTATGTTTCATATTCCTATAGTCAATGTTTGCAACTTTAAACAATAAAGCAAAAATATAGAACATATAAGAAAACATTTTCAGCAAAAACAATGGCTACAGCTGTTTTTTATCAAATGGTTCTGAGCAGAATAGGAGTGGGCCATAGATCACATAAATGCCAATGAAAGAGCTTTATCAGAACTGTTGATTTTGTAGAGGATATATAGATGTTACTCTCACCTAGAGCTCTTCAAGGCTGACAAAAACCATGAAAAATGCAGCTACAGGTCTCCATCTTTCTTCCTCTGTGGGTATTGCGAGGCAATCAAAAACATAGAATTGCCTGCTACACAGATGATGGTATATTATTTATATTGTTATACCTATGTGATGCATTTCCTTTATGGTATTGGTCCAATGTCTGGATACAATAAAGAAAGACCTTGAAAAATGTAAACTTATTCCATACTAAAGTCAAAGGATTGAAATAAAAATGAATGTCCTGTCCAGATTTCTCTCTCTATTCCAGACCCTCCCAATTTCCATCCTCATCCGGCTGTTTGATGAGTGGGATGGGTAAAAAGAAGGTTGGGGTTTATCTTGCCTGAAAAATGACTTTATTTCAGCTCAAATCAGAGTGTTGAGTACAGGTGTGACTCGGAGTATGAAAATGTTGAGAGTAATAATGTGGTGCCAAAGGTTCTGGACAGGCCTTACTGGCGTATGACAAACAGTTCGGTCATATAGAGGAAATCCCTGTGTAAAAATCTGTGCATTTAACCTGGAAAGAGCGAATCAAAACATTAAGTAACCAAATATGTTATCTTAAGCTAGATGGCACCAAACAAATATATAAAACAAATAAAGGTATTATTATTTGTCAAATCATAATTATTGTGTAATTTTATGACATTTTGTTCTTTACAATATGGTTTTTAGTTATGTGAACGTAACTTATTGGGCAAAATACTATTGGGTAAAATCTCAAATTTAATAATGTTTACTATGTTTTATTAAAATGTGAAGTCTAACTTCTCATATGTACTATAGACAACTCTAACCGACAACTCTGATTTGCTAAGTGGTTGCCGTGGCAACTAGAACTCCTAGACGAATTATGGTAACAGTAGGTGATGAACTGTAACTATTTACAAAGGTCTTTTAAACAGTAGGTCTTTGCAATACATCATATAGTTAGTTGAGTTTCAGTCGTCAGTACTCTGGTTGTGTTGAAAGTTAGAAATTAATTTAGCGGTAATGACTTGCTCTCTTTGTCCCCATTCACCTTAATTTCGGAAGTTGGCCTGAGCGCCGCCATCCCACGTAATCCTTCTTCCGGTTGTATTAGTGAACATAGGGCTGCTGACCTCGGAGAAAATAAGTTCTACATAGACTAAAAAGTAATTTTCAGGCCGCCCAGGGAATCAGAACAGTGTTGGTGCAGATGAACATTTGACACAAATCAATCCATTTTATAGCATATTTTAGCAGCAAGACTTTTACTAAGTTAAGTTTTCACTTAAGTTTACGGAGTTACCGCTCAACCAGAAGTGTGATTACAACGGAAGTGCGGCATCCGTGGCAAAAGAGGCAAAAGTGGGTGGCTCACTCAGCTCCTGCTCCTGTACCAGCCAACACCAGGAGGTCAGAAAAAAGACCAGCAGAGAATACTCTCTGAGATGTGTAACTATCAGCTTATTCAAATACTAAATGAGTTACAAATAAGAAGGACATTATTTGGACACATAAATCACAGACAAAGTGTTGTAGATCCTGCACAGTCTTAGCACCACCAAGTCCACACATCCACACATGTGTAACAAATGGGGACTGGAACTAAAAAAAAGTACCAGGAACTTAACAAGTTCTCTCTGCAGAAAACCCCCAATACTGTATACCTTGCACACAGGTCACGGCTTGATTGATTCAGCCAGGAGCGCGTCCCAGCTGGTTGTTGACATATTAAGTTGATGAAATTGCATAGCTCAGTCACCCAGTTGGGATGCATTTCTAGTTCTGCCCTAAAGTCATCATTGTATTTCAGCTCTGAACCATATAAATGTTGCACACAAAATGTAAACCTGCCCTCATGTTGGCCAATCCAGTGGTTTAAATTAAATAATGTGGTATGAAAGTGTTGCAACACAATGATAATAACAGAATGTGTATACTGTAATATACTGAGATCCATAGATACAAGGGCAAAGAAATGGGTCAACTCTAGGCAGTTTTTGGAAGGGTAATAAGATGGTGTTGTCTTGTACTGCCCTCTGCTGGAAACAAGGGTCTGCCCCAGTCTTTAGACTTGGTTTATTTCCCATCTAACTGCGTGTGTTGGAGTCCTCAAGAGCTTTGAGGTTCAGAAACTTGGCTTCTGTTCAACTGAAACCTCCTGATGCCAACTGACTTCCGAAAATACAATATTATCCTGGACTAAACCAGGATCTGTGCGGAGTGAACCAATCAGATTACAGACCACAGACCACACTCTGACCCACAGACCACACTTTGACCCCCCCCAGCAGACCACACTCTGACACACAGACCACATTCTGACCCACAGCAAACCACACTCTTACAGACCACAGACCACACTCTGACCCACAGACCACACTCTGACCCACAGCAGACCACACGCTGACCCACAGATTACATTCTGACCCACAGCAGACCACACGCTGACCCACAGACCACACTCTGACACAGACCACAGTGACATCTGAACCCATCAGCCCCACACTGACTTCAGCACGACATTTGACCCCAGCAGACCACACGGTCTGACCCACAGACACCACATTCTGACCACAGGCAGACCACTCAGACACACAAACCACATTCACAGCAGACCACACTCACCTGACACAGCAGACCACATTCTGACCCACAGCAGACCACACGCTGACCCACAGCAGACCACATTCTGACCCACAGCAGACCACACGCTGACCCACAGCAGACCACATTCTGACCCACAGCAGACCACACGCTGACCCACAGCAGACCACATTCTGACCCACAGCAGACTGCTGTGGGTTGTTCATGGCAGAGTGCTGGGAGGGTTCTGGAAGGTTGACGGTTGGATTGATGACAACAGAAACTGGTGCAGGCTTGTACATGTCATGGAGATTCTGCTGAATGTGTCACTGGGGCCAACTCATGCTTAGACTCTGTCAATAAGTCTGAAGTGAAACTTAGTTGAATCCGATCTCTCAGCAGTCAAATCCACACCAATAAGTTATGAATTGTCTTCCAAAAGTAATATATTTGAAAAACACTGTATATTTTTCATTCTTGTCTTGACCTTTAATGGCCCACCTATTTTCACTTTTCTTCACCAAGTGTCTTTTAATTGTAATTTTCCAGATTACAACAAGTATTAAAAGAGTACACTTTGTCCAAAATGCACTTGTTGTACACCATTTGAAAGGTAAGGAATTCTAGTTGATGTAGAAGCAACGTACAGTAAGTGGTGCGCAGGCAAAGCTAATGCACACAAAATATTGATTTATTTGATTTAGAAAAGAATGGTCGATTTCAAAAAGCTTTAGCAATTACGTACTTTCAGTGGTGGCACTGTGCATCAATAGATTTTTCAGTGCGGTTTTAGGTCCAATCATAACACTTTGAATGTTTTTCAGCAGAAAAAACATTGCCAAAAATTGCTAAAGCAAATGAGCAAGTTAGCTTCAGAGTTAGCTTTTTGGGGCCTATTCACAATGCAAAGTCCGAAATGGCTGAGAATGGGTTCATTTGAAGAGGAAAGGTAGAACATGGAAATGCCAATTAATCCAGTTTCCAAGTTTTTCATAAATTGTTTTTATCTGATTATTAAATTGACATTTTAGGAGTTTTTTGGAAACAGTGAGTTTTTGTAGAATTCTTATGTCTGGATTTTTTGGGTCAAAACTAGACCAATCAAGCCATTATTGGACACCCATAACCTGATAAGGGCAAGATTAAAAAAAATTAATTCTTTTCTGAGCTCTTTTTTATTTTTATTACCCTGTATTGCTCTTTTGGGTTCCATTGCGGCATAAAGTGAATGCAATACACGTTTCCAACAATAGCATTAAACAAAAACATTCAGAAAGATTGAATGGGAACAGAACCTTTAAGGGCCTAAACAAGTTAGATGGTACTATTCTCAAATATTGGATTTATCACACCTGATCCATTTACACCAAGGCCCAACCACCCACACACCCCAGCCTTTTTCAAAAATGGATTAAATTCATTATTTGCCTCAAAATTATACAAACAATAACCCATAATGTAAAAATACAACGCGAAAGTTGCAAATGTATATATTTTAAAACACACAACACACACACACACACACACACACACACACACACAAAAAGCACATGTACATAAGTATTCACAGCCTTTGCTCAATACTTTGTTGAAGCATCTTTGGCACTAATTACAGCCTCAAGTCTTTTTGAGTATAAGGCTACACCATTTTTGTGAGCAGTTGAGGAGCATCTGGGTCTACAGGTCAGCATCAGCAGTGTCTACAACAGTACCACTTTACAAGTGAAGTGGAAGAAAGAGAGACACGTGAACAGCAATGAACAGACACAGGTGAACTCAAATATTAAATACTGTTAATAGGAAAAGTAGTCCAAAGTAGAGGATAGTGCTCAAGCTGTCATACTTCCCCAGTTGATAGGAAAGTGGTGTGAAATGCAGGATGAGAGAGGGCTCAGAGGACATGCAGTAAATCTTGGGGTTGGGAATTGAACTCACAACACTGTAGCCAGCTGCACTAGGAGCCTAGCATACATGTGCTGTGCCTCAACCACCGGGCAGCACGAGTAACTGTTCCAGGTTTTTATTTCTGTTCCTAAAACTGGCCTGACCATAAGCTATTTCAAAGGGAAACATTTTAAGCCTGCCTGGTCTTAAATGAAGAGACTGTGTCGGCCTCTTTAACATGGACAGGAGCTGATTCCACAACACAGGAGCTTGTTAGCTAAACGCTCTACCTCCTACTGTGCTTTTTAGAGACTCTTGGAACCACCAGAAGTCAGGCATTTTGAGAACAAAGTGCTCTGTTTGGATGATAGGGTACTATAGCATCTTTGAGGTAGGATGAGGCCATGTCATGTATGGCTTTGTAAGTCCGGAGGAGGATTTTAAATTTGAAATCTAAACTCAACAGTTGCCAGTGAAGAGACTCGAGCACTGGCGCAAAGTGCTCTCTTCTTTTAGTTCATACACTATTAACTTTGGGACCTTATATAGCAGACATGGGCATTTGTGGTCCCAGGGGCCAGATGTGGCCCTCTCGCTGTACTAATCTAGCCCCCCGCAAGTTTTCAGTTTCTCTCTTAACTATGTAGCATTGTATCCTTAATAAAGTTTACATGAAATGAATGAAATAATAGATTCAGTAGCCTATATTTTACAGAAAAGTGCTTATAATTATAAGAATTTGTTACAACCAATGCACTTTTCCAAATCATATCCAATCAACTGAATTTACCACAGGTGGACTCCAATCAAGGTGTAGAAACATCTCAAGGATGATCAGTGGAAAAACAACGTACCTGAGCTCAATTTGGAGTGTCATTGCATGTCATGAAGACTTGTGTACACTTATGTTTTTATTTCCTTTTGAACGTCATTATGGAGTAAGTGTGAAAAAAGTGACTTTCCGGATGCACTGTACAGCAGAGAGGATCTTCTGATCACATTATGAGTGTGCATGCCCAGGGACTACCGGGGGAAATTTGAATCTTTGCTATAGCTGTTATAAGGCATCCCTTATTGGCCAATGTAACATCGTACACTGTCATGTACAAATAAAAACATGACGTACCATGCCCTCACATTGTCTGAGTCTGAAGTGATCCAAGTCCTGGTCGCATGAGCTAGACTGTACTAGATTGGGTTTATGTGACATGAAAACCATTCAAATTAAATGCAAAATTAAAATTAAGGTGGAGTGCAGGTCAGAATTCTATGATAAAGTTGCTGATTAACTGTTGCCGATTTATTGACCTTGTTTTTTGTTAATAAAACTGTAATTACTGGACCCACCCTTATGAAACAAAGACTGGCACAAAGTTGAAAGTTGACTCTGTCAGCAAGAATAAACAAATAAGTGAAATTATTTGTTCAACATAGCTTCAAAAAATGGTGGCAACCCCTGAAGACGGGATTGTTGTCCAGTTGAAAGGACTCAAGTTTAAGATTGCAATCCCATGAAATAATTATTTTTGACATTATCAGATCCTACAACATTAGGATTTATTCACCCTATCCAAAAGGGACAAGAACACTGTGATTTTACACTGCTCACAGACATGGAAGGAACAAAGCTTTCTTTTAAGAATCCTGTTGATCTCTATTCAAAATTATACCAAGGAGTATGTAAGTATCACAATTCTCAATTATTAAGACACCATGAATAATTTGATCCAATATCAGTTATCTCTCTCTCTCTCTCTCTCTCTCTCTCTCTCTCTCTCTCTCTCTCTCTCTCTCTCTCTCTCTCTCTCTCTCTCTCTCTCTCTCTCTCTCTCTCTCTCTCTCTCTCTCTCTCTCTCTCTCTCTCTTTATTTTTATTTTTATTTTTATTTTTATTTTTATTTTTATTTTTATTTTTATTTTTATTTTTATTTTTATTTTTATTTTTATTTTTATTTTTATTTTTATAAATGTGACTTTTATTAAATTATGATATTGCTGGTATTAAAATTGGCATGGTTAGATTCATATGACATTAAAATATCTGATCATTTGCAATCAATGGATATTGATATAGTTAGACATAACTAACTGTGACAATGCTGTGTGTCTGTGCACTCATAAGCTGTTCACATGGTCTCAACTCTCTGCTTCTAGTTCCTCCTAAAGACACCTTTCAGGTTTGACCACAGTTCTGTTCTGGGAGGATTCCTTTGAGCTCCTCTGTGGGCGAAAAAAGAGCTGCACCCAAAACACCCAAAAATTATAATGTCTTATTGTGCTCACAACTGCTAAGGACTGTAGACATAAAGTGAGGAAAAATAATGATAATCTAGAACAAAAAAAACTACAGTGCCTCGAGACAGCGTGTTCATTTCTTAAATAAATGACATTTGACATTTATGTCTATGAATATTTGCTTTTCAAGACAACTCACTAAAGCTACCAAAATGTCACACGCCATTTACAACATTCTCAACCAGCAGACAAACGAATAATTGTTTGACTGCATGTGCTCAGAGTGTGTAGGCTGTGATTTGTGCTCTTGTGTTGACTTCAAATCCGTCCTGAGATGCTAAACCTGATGGGCGAGAGTAGGTGACGGAAGTGGTGGCAGAACTGGTTTTCCATCCCTCACAAACGAATCTGCTCGCTCAATGCCCACAGTGCACCCAGACATTAGAGCCAAGACTTAAAACATGGCATCTCAGAAATCTGAAGGGCCTTTTCTGCTTCAGTCTCGTGTATCTTTTCTGGTTGAGGAGCCGCCCCTTGTTTGTGTCCAGGAATCTGTTACTGCTTTGTTTGGGATGTTCCACTTGATCTTGACATGTGTTTTTTTACCTTGAGGAATTAATTGTGAGCGTCATGCATTTTATCATCATCAGTGATGCTGAAGTATAAAGTCTACAGGAAGAAGTCGATTAGTTAATCTCCAGCAGTGTCACGTTCTCATCTGGCATGGCATTGCTGACGTGAGAATCTCAGCACCTGTGTCTCCAGGTTGAAATCTCAGTTACAGGTTTTGACACTATGACACTAATGTTTAAATTTCGGCAAAAATTCCAAAAGTTGCCAATCAAGGAGCAAACACTCAGCTCGGCACAACCTTATATCGATTTTCAAGCCTTAACGTATGTATCAAAACTACAAAACACTTTATGCAGTAACTAAAACCCAATGATCAACTATTTAAACACAGATAATAATTGTAAAACTCTCTTTGCCTGTACATACTGCACACTGACTGAACTCAGAGTTGTGTGAAGATATTTTATAGTCCAACTATAAAAGGAGATGAAAACACAACGTAAACACTTCTGTAGCAAAAACATGAAACAGCTCTGATATGTTAAAAAGTATTTATGTAAAGATTGAAAATAAGCTTCATTTGTGACATAAATGATTTGTGTTATATTTGATACATTTTGCAGGAAGACCTCACCCTCAAACCAACAGAAACAGTGTGATATGGGTCCTACAGGCCTCAACTTATTTCTCTCTCTCTATCTCTCACTTTCTTTGGTAGGTTGATGTTTGTTTGTGCATTAGCAGTGCACTTTTGACAGATTTTCCATGTTGTTGGAATGCAGTGCGTTCTGTTCAACTACATTCCTTCAACAACCCATTTGTTCAGCGTGGCACTGAAAATAGAACATGTACCATTTATGTTTTTAGAACTGAGGATGTAAAAGTGTCCAACAATTCACAGCGAGCATGAAAATGAGAGACAATGTGTTTGTGAGAGCTTGCATGAGATACAGGTGTGCCAGGCCCTCACTGTCTCTAACTGTTTTTACTGTCATCACTGAGAGGCTTGTGATAAACATCTCTGAGGCTCAGCAAAACGCTTTCACTGTGTGCCCCCCTCCACAGCGGCAGGTACAAGACAAACAGACACTCATGAGGACCAGCCCACAATGTCAATACCAATATGTGAACATCATCACAAAGTCCTGCTCTCTCCTAATGTCAAGAGAAACAATTCTTCTTTATGTTTTGTTCACTTAGATGTAGGATTACATGCCCGAAAAAGTACTTCAAGTTTACTTTTATACGTTTTATAACGTCTTATCTTCACAGTGTTTATCTAATAACAGATCCCTACATCTCAGCTCCGTAAGGCCCAGTTAATGCTCCCCCCTGATAAGTGTTGACATGTTCCACAATGTCTAAGTGGGGCTGGATTTGCATCTGATTTCCATCCCTGCTGGATTCCCGGAGTGAAAGGATAACGGTCTTTCTATCACAATCCCCGATGGAGGATCCAACCTGTCAGATCCTCAAAAGTAACACGAGTGGCAAAGCAGATCACTGTTCTGATAAGTTCAAATATAGCTCAAATTTGTCCTACAAAACATTCAGTCCTGATCGGCCATTCCTGCTTTGGGTTGTAGTTTAAAGACTTCCCCTTCAATATCAAGCTTAAAGAAACTCATACCAATATATTTACATTTTGAATTTGACATATTTGTAGCAATTTATTTAGCTTTTTTTCTAAAAGCAAAACTCAAGAAATACAGATTACATCTAACTTGTTTGATGCAATAATTCCAGAATCATTTTACAGTCTGTAGCTTATCTGTGTTAAAAATGTGTCCTTTGATCCACTGAGCTGTGTCATGTCAGCATCCAGCACACACCCTCTGTCCCATGTAGCTGCAGAGCCAACACAGAGCAGGATCCAGAGCTCCGGGGGAGGAGCAGGGGTTTCTGTCCTGACTGTGAAGGGGGCAGGGAGGGGTATGTACTTTGAATATGTCTGATAGCATCTCTTAAGCCTCTTCTCTCCTGAACAAAGCTGTTTGTTGTTGCTGTTTTCATGCCATGCATCTGTGTTGTTGGATTTGTTATACATTTGAGACCACTGGGAAGATTCAAAACACTGGAAATACGCGATAGGCCTGCATGTTAGTGCACTGATCGCATTATTGGAAAGATTCTCATTTCCTTGTAGCAAAGGCTTCATTATAATATATTTTTTAAATGTTGGCTTCTATGACTTCACATAGCGCATTTTGAAAACAAGTCATTTACATTGCAGTCAACCCTATATTACAGTTATTTCACCACAGGGGCTGATTGGTTTTTACAGTCTTCCGATCACTCTGGAACCTCCTTTACCTGCTCTTCACCTGCAGCAGCTTTATGGATGTGCACCAGATAAAGGAGGCAGTGCATCACCACAGCAAACCTCCAGCATCGGCAAAACACAAACATTAAAATAGAAAATCTGAAATTCATAAGCTCAAAGCAACCACCCAAGCAACAAGAGTGAATCTAGTTATAAATTGCCTACTTTTGCAAAGTAGCTGGGCAAGACACTATCCTCACATTGTCCTTTGTTTCAGAATAAATGTGGCTGGATGGGCTGACTGTAGCAACCAATACTGACCAATTGAAGGAAAAGGAAAATATTCCCTGCTACTTCATCAGAAGTGCACACTTAAAAGGGGGTTTTGACAAAATTTACCATATGATATTCTCTTTTACGTTCTATTTTTTCCAACATTAGGGCTACAAAAAATAAAATAACAATCTTTAATTGAAGCCTGTTTTGGATAATGAATTATACTTTTATTCATAGGCCTTATGTTAAAACATGTTGTTTTATTAAATAAGCCTAAAGTTTATATAGCACAAATAACAATATGCTAAGTCTATTTGCCTCGTGAAGCAGTGAATGCCAGTGGTTTCTCTCACACTCTCACTTGTGTCTGACTCCGCTCTCACCACAGCCCACTTCTGCAACAAGGCCCAGTCACAGTCATAGTGACCAAGAGTCCACTGGATCACCAAGGACCAATATGTCGTGTTTAAACTGACTTTAAGCATCTTAAATGTAGGCCTGAACACGTATTAATAACATACCTAATGTGTAGTTTCTTTGTATGGTATTGTATTGTATCAGGCCTAATACATGGGATCCACTGACGTAATCGCCGCGGTTTCTCCGGAGTTCACCTGCCCTGGTCCCCTGCAGCTCAGGCTGGACAGCTCCTGTCCAATCACAGAGCGCACAGGCAAAATATTGCATTAAGCCCCGCCCCCCGGTTCACCTGTAATCCAATCCACGGGCCTGTCACAGGTAAAACCGGCCTTAATTTCTCAGTGTTGCCCCAAAAAGCGAGAAAAGCTGACAAAACGGGTTCTCGTGTTGTTTGTTGCCGCAGCCCTCATCCACTGCGTTAGAGTAAGCCAAAGAAGACGGATCGGATTTTCAGTACCAACTAGAAAGTCCAGTTCGACCGAGGAGATGTCACAGGAGCATGACAAGTAAGTCGTCCCGATTCTGGCGCAAACTGCCCATCTGCTCGGACCCAGTCACTCTGGGAATGTCTTTGCATTTTAAAGATTTTAGGCTACATTTATTCAACTGTCCTTGACCTTCTGCTGTACTGCTGAATTCTGTAGAATTTTTGTTCACTGCATTTGAGTCTAGAAGCTTTTGCCATTTTGAATCTTTATAGGCTGATCGAGAAATTGGGTGTTTATCTCGACTATTAATTCATTTCCACTTTGCGTCCCACTCAAATGCCAAAAGCCTAAATTGGATTACAAATATTTAGGCCATGATCACTGGAGATTCTATTGTTTTTTGTTGTTTTCGTTCAATCTATGCAATTTGCAAAAAAATTGCCTGCATTATACGCATTTAAATAAATGTATTGTACGCGTTGCCGATGCCTACGCCTAATGTGTGAAGAGAATGTGATCATTTTGACCGACCAGCGCCAGGTTTTGTGTCGTTCGGCCCGCGCAGCCTTTGGCCTCTGAGCCTGGACGTGACTGTTTATTATGGGTTTACTTTAACGGAGAGTAGTGTGTCTGCGGCCGCGGGTGTTTTTTCCACGCACGCAGCGCCTCAGCGCGTTCACCTGTCATGTCGGAGCCTGCACAGGTGACAGGTGTATCTCCACCTGTCGTGTTGTGTGTGTGTGTGTGTGTGTGTGTGTGTGTGTGTGAGTGTGTGAGTGAGAGGGGTGTGTGTGTGTGTGTGTGTGTGTGTCGCTGTGTGTTGTGTAGAGGTGTGTGTGTGTGTGTGTGTGTGTGTGTGTGTGTGTGTGTGTGTGTGTGTGTGAGAGAGAAAGAGCGTCCCGTGATCGCGCAGGGCGGTGTGTGTTTGGTTTAGCTGTAAGCTTCAACAGTTCTGTGGTTTTGTGCTAATCATGTTTGTTTAAAGAAAGAAGCCTCTGACTTCAGGGGAGTGCAGCGGGTCTTAGTCCAGACCCGTACCTGGGGTTAAAGTGGGTAAAAATGTCGTGAACAGTGATTTTGATTTTGAGGGCATATGACAGGACTTTTGAGGGGAATGTAACTGTACACCTGTTAGGCGTTGGCTCACTGCTCATACACACAATGTAAAAAACACAGGGTGCTTTTCACTTAGGATCCAACATCCACTAAACCTATTTACCCCATCCCAATATTACACTCACATTGCTAAAATAGGCTATTGTAGTTGCCTCACTTTGGACTCATTTTGGACTCACTTTCATGGAAATAAAAAAGATTCAGTTGTATTAACTGGTGTATGTGAACAGAGTCTGTAATAAACCTGTGAGTCTTTGTTCAAACTAAAGCCCACTGCCCACATGAATGGTTCTTATCAGGTTGCAATTTGTCAGTGGCACAATTACATCTAGGATTACTAATCATCACTTCAGTGGCACTGTGGAGTTTAAAGCTTTATTTGTTGTAGATACTAAACTTGGAAACTGAACCTGTTCGTTTACACTTAACAGTGAGATTTCCATAGAGCATGAGCTCTGATAGTGGCATGTGGGCTTCACAGAACAATCACAACCTTCACACAATTCGTACCAAAGACAGTTGATGTTTATGTTTTGACACTGCAGAAGAAAAAGCCCCATCCGCCCTGAATGTGAAATCGACTGAGGCTGTAACAGACTCTGTAAGATTATTATTACAAAGCAAGAGTATTTTTAAACAAGTTCTTTCAAATTAGTGGCACAGCCTCAACATAGTGCAGGAATGTGGCAGGGCCACCTCTGTCACCTATCAGACACCACTGAGGTCGGCTCCGAGCCAATCAGATGCTGTGCAGAGAGGGCAGAGTTGTCACACTGGTCAGGGCTGTGGAACGTCTTTTCCACGCTCATACCATGGCTCAGATTTGTTGCACAATCACTGAAAATCTTGTACAACTGGTCCAACCAATCCACCATTACCTCTGTCAATCTGCTCTGAACAGGTGGATGACTTTAATAACTTCAGCGAATCTGTGAAAATGTAGCATTATTGTTCTAATATGATGAGTTCCTGGAGTAAAACCGTGTTATAGCTGAATTCTGTGGCGTGTTACAGTAAGCGAGCTGTGCTGGTGCTCCAGAATGAGGCGGGCTATGGAGCGCAGCGCAGCCGGCCCTTCACAAACGAAGATGAAGCGTGGAAGTCGTTTCTGGAGAACCCACTCACTGCTGCCACCAAAGCCATGATGAGCATCAATGGAGATGAGGACAGTGCTGCTGCTCTGGGACTGCTCTACGACTACTACAAGGTCTACCCCTCTCACTCACTCTTTATCCTATAATGCCTATTATCTTTAATTTCATCATTGCTAAAGGGACCAATAGTCAAATGTCACCAAAAAAGGGCTCAGCGTCTATAGACTGTAGTAGAGATTGGAGACCAAAGAGGTGTGACATGTCACTCCTCACACACACTCAGCAGCAGCAGCCACAACTGCCCTTGGGCAGACTGATAGCTATATGGCCATTTTGTGCAGCTGGACTGTCTGATCATCACACATGACACAGTGTGACTGTGGAGCTGTAGAATGATGTGGTCTAAGTGTGTTTTTACCCTCTCACAGGTGCCCAGGGAGAAGAGGACAATAGCTCAGGGCAAACCTGACACACTGCTCTCAGATGTGGATCACAACAAAAGGTACAAACACAGCCTTGTAACACACATGGCCCTCTGAACATAAGCACAAACACATTTTAAGGCAAGATTCTTAATACCTACAATAGTAATAATTTAGTTGTAGCACATTGGTAACTTCACGAGTACCTTTATTTACGGATTGTTCTGTTTTAATTGTTGAGTATGATTGTGAATAAGGACGGCATGTTTGTTTGCAGGCAGCAGATTCAGACAGCACATTCCATAGGCTCTCTTCAGGAGGCGGGGATGGAGAACCGTATCCAGGTCCTCAAAGGGCCTTTCAACTTACTCCACCTAAACTCAGACAAACGGAACCAGTTCCCTTCTCCAGGTGAGACCAGACCAGACTACCGGTACTCATAGAGTGTATCGTTTACTCCAAACAACACAACAGCCAGTCGAAAATCTCTCCGTCGGTTTATTTTGTGACATTTTTTCATGCTTTCAGACACCACTGTGACAGTGTCCATTGCTGCTGTGCCAAACTTTGCTCCCATAAAGACAGAAGTGCCCACTCACGGCTTCTCTGTCACGGTGCCAAACAACTGCAACGAAGAGTCCCATGTGGGAGTGTTTGACCGACAGCTCTCCCACAACACGGTCCAGTTTAGCCCCAACACCCAG
Organism: Chaenogobius annularis; assembly: GCA_015082035.1. Taxonomy (NCBI): domain Eukaryota; kingdom Metazoa; phylum Chordata; class Actinopteri; order Gobiiformes; family Gobiidae; genus Chaenogobius; species Chaenogobius annularis. The sequence goes on along the minus strand of BJKM01000100.1, from coordinate 816,507 downwards.
GCCCGCACACCCCCTGACTCCACCTTCTCCGAGAGCTTCAAGGACGCTTCCCAGGAGGTACGTTTCTCTCTCACATCCTGGGAACAATAGAACTTTTCACCCGATCCAAGCAGCCAGTGGTGGGCTCAGCCTTCCCTGGTTTTATTTGAACATGCCAAAATAGTGGCCAGTGTGTTATTATGCCATTGTCTCACCAACACAATAAAGTGCTGTACTTTACTCTCACAATAGCCAAAGCCCTCTCTCTCGTCTTTTCTCTGTTTGACCTGGAGGGAAATTACCTTAGAAAACAGTAACACAACAAAAGGCCTGGTGCAGGAGGTAGACTATAAAGAGAACTGCCATAAAAAAAAGAATAATCAAATTTAAAAAGAATTACAAAAATACATAAAATATTGTTACACATAGAAGCTACAATGCATAGTCTGTTTTTTGTTTGTTTGCAGGTATTTTCCTTCCCAGGGGAACTCCACCTTCGGATGGCTTCCATGACACCCGAAGACTACGCTCAGTTTGACAACATGCAGGGGTAAATCCAAGCGCACAGCTCTGCTCTCCGGCACCCACACCACCCGCACCACCCACACCACCCGCACCACCCGCACCACCCACTCTTTACACAGGCCAGCTCATGGTTCTACCAGAGCACATCTCAGCGCATTTATTCAGCCATATGTTAGCAACAACTGACCTATAACTGACCTCTGTTCATAACTCAACTGAAAAACATTTACATTTACACACACTTATTATGTATTATAGTGACTCTGTGTTAATGTTTGCATTTCTTTTTACTCAGGAATAATTTCGAGTACACATTGGACGCTTCCAAGTCTCTTCGACAGAAAACAGGAGATGGGACAATGACATACCTGAACAAGGGCCAGTTCTACCCTATCACTCTGAGGGAGGTGGACAGCAAAGGACTGCAGCAACCCATCACCAAAGTGCGGGTGAGTGTGAAACAGAGGAGGGACAGAAGGAGAAGCTCTGGACCTCTGAAGGGGGACTCATGATATTTGGACTGTGTTGCAGAGCGTAGTGATGGTGGTGTTTGGAGAGGAGAAGTGCAGAGAAGACCAGCTGAAGCACTGGAAGTATTGGCACTCCAGACAGCACACAGCCAAACAGAGGTGTCTCGACATTGGTAAGAAAGTTGTGTTAAATGTATTATGGCGTTTCAATATGGGCCATATCCAGGCTTTGTAGTTCAAGGGTTTTCTTCCAATTGCTATAGGGATAAAATGTGATGACCTCACTTCTAATATTGTTTTACTTTAGTTTAAAGGTAAATTAGGTACACAGATACTACCCAAAGCACCTTAGCATTTAAAATCTTGTGTTTTTCAGCTGACTACAAGGAGAGCTTCAATACCATCGCAAACATTGAGGATTTCTGATACTTCATACAATGCTATTTCTTTTACCTGGGATACCAATGAGGAAGCTAAGGTAATGAAAAATATTTTAAAGATATTGTCAGCCACTACTTTATAGGACAGAATAGCAGGAATTGGCGCGCAAGATAAAGGTGCAAGCTTACTTGCATAAAAACATGAGGGAACAAAAAATCCTTGTTTGAGGGGAGTGCTGACAGAAACAGTTTATTGTGATCTGCAGCAGCAGAGTGATGTCACGTCTGTGTGCTGGGAAAGAGTGTCTGGACTGGTCCAACCAGCCCGTCTTCACTGCTGTGGAGTCCAATGCAATGAGATGTTTTTGTGAAGGAATGAGGAAACTCACAGAGGCGGGAACAGGATTGGACAGTCAATGGTCCTGTTTAACAAGTATGATGTAGAAAAGCACACTGTGTCAAGTGATGACAGTTAGAAACACACGTTATAGAACCAGGATATGCCAGGGTGGCTGTGGCACACTCACAGATGTGGATACTTATAACTCTGTGTTATTACTTCAAACGTTGAAGGTGTTAAAAGACAACCCCTTCTCCCCCGCAAACAGCCTGGTGTATTGACTAAGGGCAGAACTGTTTACCTGCTCTAAGGCTGTTTGTTCAAATGATCTCTGATGAGTTGTTTCTAACTGTCCTGACGCCTGGAGGCTTCCTGCCTGTGTGTGTGTGTGTGTGTGTGTGTGTGTGTGTGTGTGTGTGTGTGTGTGTGAGTGTGTGTGTGTGTGTGTGTGTGTGCGCGCGTCTGTGTGTGTAGTGCACAGGCTGTGCATGTAATGTAATATTTTAGTTTGGCCAGCAGAGGGAGGCACATGACTGTCAGGACTACTGGACAGCTTCCTCAAAACTCAAGTTCTTACTTTGAATTGAAGAAAAGTACTGTAAAATGTAATTGGGTTACATAAATATGGTTTGCAATTTAGAACGAACAACTAAACAATGACTAAAGTAAAATGTATGATGTAAGTAAAATTCCAACATGAAGCAAAAATTGCAACATACATGTATTCATCACACAAATAAGGTGTGTGATGAATACAGTGAATACGATAAAGTTAGCTATGAGTCTTTAACCGTTTGCAACAGTGTTTCGTGCTCAGTGCATCCTGTTGTAAGCTCCTGCTCTGTTTGCAGATCTTCATCTCGGTCAACTGCCTGAGCACAGACTTCTCGTCTCAGAAGGGCGTGAAGGGCCTTCCTCTGAACATCCAGATCGACACCTACAGCTACAACAACCGCAGCAATAAGCCCATCCATCGCGCCTTCTGCCAGATCAAGGTGTTCTGCGACAAGGGCGCTGAGAGAAAGATCCGCGATGAAGAGCGAAAGCAGTCCAGGCGAAAAGGCAAGGTCCCTGAGCTGAACCCCAGCCTGGCCTGTGAGTGCTCCTCTATTCTGCCCTCAACGTCACTGGCACAAACTCATTTTTGTCTGTGTACAGTTGTGGATGTCAAAGTGCCCATCATCCAGAAGCGCAATGATGTGACTATCTTCAAAATGATGAGTGATCTGGAGACACAGCCAGTGCTCTTCATCCCAGACATCCACTTCAGCACCTACCAGCGCCATGTGAGTGTATAACCCACTCTGTTCTATTGGCAAATATGAACGTTAACATGGTTTCATTATTATTTTCTCCCATTGGATTGTACCTGCTGTAAAAGTAAATCATGCAGTCAAGGGGCAGGATGTGATGAAAAGTTTTTAAAAAGTTGACAAATACAGGAAGTAGGGTTGAGTTCTAAAAAGGAAAGGAAATTCCATCCAAGATGAAGGCACAATTTGCGAGCAATTAAAAAAGAAATCTGACAGTATGTAGATTCATTAAACAAAATGTAGGTGTTGACATATATTTTAATGTTTCAAATAGGGATGTCACGATTTCAAATTTTAGTATAACAATTATTTTCACAATAAACATTGTGATTTAAGGATTAGTCGCGATTCATTAACATCACGACCAAAAATACAATTCTAAATTTTCTTTCCTTGTTTTCTTTACACATTACCACTTCTCAATATGTGACCTGCTTTGTGAAATCAAACTTTCTAAATGATCAATTTGACATAAACAGCAAGATAAAAAAAAAGCACTTTACATTTAGATCTACTTTTATGAGGAAATGGTGAGCAGATAAGACTGGGTTACTTACTTTTAGTAAAATTGTTTTTCTAAAAGTTTTAATCAAGTCTAAAAAAAAGAATACATTTTGTAGTCTTTACAAATATATTGTGATATCCCTATTGTCAATCAATAAGTACTGTGTCAATTAGACGAGCTTTGACCTTGTTTACGGTGTGGTTGGCAACACCTCGATGGATGTCATATTTTTTGCCCAACAAGGAACTCAATCTTCACCAAAATTATGAAACTAGAAATGACTGCCATGTGGGTTTTTTCTTTTTTGAGCCAAATCTTGAACATAATTGTGTTCATTATATTCTAGAAATTAGTAGTCTAATCTGTCATCTCATATGCACTTTGATTTTGAAATGAACATGAAAAGTAAGAATCATACTTAAATCAAATCAAAAGTGCTTCAACCATTTAGTCTACTGTAATTGTAAAACAAAACAACAAAAAAGTGTTTTAAAAGTGCCTTCTTTCAGTGCCCCACTTAATGCGCCTCCAATAATAGTAAAGTGTGTTGGCCCCTGCTGGCTGAGAAGTGCAGCTCCACATTTCTTATCTAAGTGAAAGGTCTGTGCATGCGGAGCCCATGCAGCAGAAGCGCTGTATTTTTAGAGCAGCTGTAACGGTGAACTGACTGGACTGGGGGAGCTGGAGATAAGGCCGGGTCATTGCTCTGAGCAGATTTCTATTAACAGCAGCCGTTCCGATCAATATGTTCGCCGAGTGAAAGGTCCCAAGCAAACAGTAAAGTTCCTGGTGTCCAAAACATTCATTCATTTGGTGAAATTGTTTTGTTGTGGCCTTTAAACAAATACATACAATATGGCTTTCTGTTTAAGGGAAAAAACAACCTGTGTTTTCTTTTTAAAGTGTTTTGCTGCACTTTGACTTGTGCGTAGGACAGTTACATAGTGCAGTTACGACCTGCCTGTGGACTTCACCTTTAGCCCAGTTTACTCATTCTGCAGCCAACGTCCAAAACGCCTCACTCACTCTTGCTTTGACTGAAAAAGACCGGTCCCTACTCTCTCTCCATCAGTTTTGATCAAATGAAATGACCCGTGTATAAAAAGCCAATGTCCATTTTCTTTGTTTGTTTTGCAGCCATTCGTATCAGAAGAAGGAGAAGACAGGTGAGTGCAAAGGAAAAAACATCCAGCTGCATTCCTGTCCAAGATATATGAGCACGTAGTCTTCTAGGAACTAAAGGCACAGTGCACTCCTTCACTCGCGTGTTGTGGGCCAGTGTTTATCACATTGTGAAGGCCAAAGTCTGTAACTCACTCAATTCATGGAGACCTGCCTAAAATTGGTTAAGATTAGAGATTAAAGATTAAATAACTACAATTCAGGTTAGATTTAGTCCCCAGAAAATGATGAATATAAGTCAACATAACATCCCCCATAAACCCAAAATGTGTGCATGGTTGTGTGTGGTTTTGTGAGGGGAAAACTAATGTGTGATTTATGTGTAGCTCGGGCATGAAGCGATTACCCTTCAGCGAGGACGAGTTTGCTTCGCCTCCCAACAAAATGGTTCGAATGGACGAACCAAAGAAAGGTATGTATGTAGCTCTCACATGCTGATCAGGGAAAGTCCATCCCCCACCCAGAAGCTCTTTCAAAACACTCACACGTGCCCAGTGCCCCAACAAACATTTCCACTAAATGTCCTTTTGCCTAATTTACACTGACCCTGCACACAGCTGCTCCTGCTTTACTCTTCCATGAGATTAAAACCACAATTTCAGTTCAATGCAGTCTCAAACGTCAATGTAACATAAATTAACCCATGTTTCTATGACAATCTATAATGTTGATGCAAACTCATATATTGAACACAGACAATATTGCAACTTTGTAAATATCGACAATCTTTACCTCTCAGGATCTCAATAAAAGACAAATTGAGAGGCGCAGGAAGTCCCAGGGTTAAACTAGACTTAAGGAACCTAATTTTTACTTTGAAATTGAACAAAGCCTTTTGTTTTATTTTGAAGATGCTGTTGTAGTATTTCAAATAAAGCAGTATCAATGAGAATAATCCCTCTCATTTCTCATGTACGTACTACAGCTCATGATGATGATGATGCAGGGATGTGACAGACTTGCTTTTCTTGTCTTTCCTCCACAGTGCTGCTGTATGTGCGTAAAGAGGCAGAGGAGGTGTTTGATGCCGTCATGTTGAAGAATCCCACTCTCAAAGGCCTTATGGAAGCGGTGAGTTTTTTCAGTTCACATGTAAATGGGACAATGCACTTTTGTGTGTGAAGTAATAAACCATACTGATGAATCAAACTAACTTTGCTGTGTTTTTCAGATCTCAGAGAAGTATGACTTGCCTTTGGACAAACTGGGAAAAGTGTACAAGAAGTGTAAGAAAGGGTAAGTAGACTTCTTGTTAGGAACAGTATTATTTCCCAATCATTCTGTAAGGGTATAAGAGCTGATTGTTCATTGATTGCATGGCTATAATTAAGACACATAAAATGTAGGAGGAAGATGGAAAAGCTGACTCTTTATGTGTGTAGAATCCTGGTGCACATGGACGACAACATCATCCGACACTACTCCAACGAGGACACCTTCCAGATGTCCATAGAAGAGAATGGTGGCCTGTACAAACTCACTCTCACAGAGATATGAGCACCGTACCAAAAGTTGCATCACTACCAAAATCTTAGGACCTGGAGTCTGCAGGAGGTTTACACGTTCCACAACTTGTCTTTTGTGTCAAACATAGAAACCTGAAAAGCCATTTAGCTCTTAAAATAGACACTCTGTGTTTCACATGATTTGCCAGATCAACCTTATTCTGTCCAACTTCTGTCTGTAAATGTCACTTCAGAGCATCTGAGGTTTCCCTTCTTGAAGCCGTAGCACTGACTCCATTGTAAACGCATGTGCCGGGCCCTCAGGGGCCACTCAGTGTATACAAACAGTATTTGGTGTTGATCATGTTCAACAGCAGAAAATAGGACATGTAAATATTTTTTTAACAAAAGGATACATTTTTATTGATCAATTATAAAATACTGCAAGTATTAAATGATGGCATTTTCTTGCTGTCCCTGTAGACAGTATAAAAGAAATATTGAGATGCGTCTATTATTTGTATTGTTTTTTTTTAAGTGAGATTTGGATATGGCACATTCAGAAAATATGATTATAATTAGACTTTTTATTATATAATTGAAAATGTATTTCTTGTATATAAGAAGTGGTATCACAGTACTTACTGCATATTTATTATTATGACATGGATGTGGGTTGATATTTTTCTTGACAATAGTATGTTTATATCATTTATATGTGTGTTTTATAACAACTTATTCTGTCATGTAAAGTGCACCTGTTTTAATCTTTATTAAGGCTTTGTTGCTGAAACTGCTGAATAAAAGTTTTTTTGTTGTACATCAGTGTAAAAGCATCTTTACATTACACCAAGTCACAGGCATCAGAATCAGAAAAGGTTTATTGCAATTGTCCGTGAACAATATTCACAGGCTAGGAACTTAATGAACTATAATAAATGCAAGATATATCAAAAAAGGCAAAATTATCTAAATTTACTATAAGATAAAAAATAGACTTAGAATGTACACAAAATGTACAGTTTATGTTTGTTTGTGGGTGAACATCACATCACATGATCTCTCTGGGTGGAGTCTGCATGTCCTCCCCCTGTTACCGTGGGTTCTCTCCGGGTTCTCTGGCTTCCTCCCACCGTCCAAAGACATGCATGTGTTAGGTCAATTGGCCCGAGTGAGTGTGAAAGTGAATGTGTGTCACTCATTCACTGCGGTAGGAAAAATGGAAGATAGGAATAAAATAGGAAGAATGAATAAAGTGGCAGGTGTTTAGAAATGTTCATGAGACCAACGGCAGAGGGAAAGAATTAAAAGAAATTACTATTCTTGTTGCGGGAGGTTCTGGTCCGGATGGACCTTCTTGATGAGGGAGTTGATGGAGGGCTCCCACTTGAGGTCCTGGGTGATGGTGGTGCCGAGGAAGTGGAAGGAGTCCACGGTGGTGATGGGGGAGTCTGTCATGATGAGGAGGGCTGGGGGGCTGTGACTTTCCTGAAGTCCACGATCGTAGGGGAGGCCCAGGATTGATAGAGTTGGCTGCATTATAAACCTAAAAATTAGACGACGAAATTGATGAGGACATCTACAGACTGGCAGAGCAAGGAGAGGGGTGCCACCATGCAAACACTGAGGACTGGACAGGAGATGGGACTATGGGACATCAAATAGACTCTTATTTTGCTGATGTGTTCAATCATTAGCTAGATCATTTCAGTAGCTTGGACATAATTCAATATTGTATTGTTGTATTGTTGTATTGTTTACAGCTTTTGTAGAGTAATGAGCTACGTTAAGTGTTGACCAAATTGAAAACATTTAAACCATATAAGTACATTGTCGCGCATTGATAATTGCATTTGCTAAATCCTTTATAAAGTGTGAGGGACTTGAAAACACTTTATAACATAAACACAGCAACAAACTTCCTACGGAACATTACATAACAGCCTGGAATAGGTCTGTGTTGTGATTCAGTGACTGTTACACACACTCCATTCACAGACCGGCACAACCACACGGGCTCTTACTCCCTGTGTGGCAGGAGCATGGATGCATTTGTAGAGGAAAACGATTTGATTATTGGCTTCACTCATGCTCAGATGATCCAGGGGGTGGGCAATGATTCGGGGCTCAAACCTGCCTCTTGCTCCTGCTGTTACCAGGACGACAGACAGCAGCTAGGAACACACCGTCACCGTCTCTTAGCAACAGATTGGCTTTGGAGTCTGGGCTGGACCAATCGGAGAGCTCACTCTTGCAGCATCCTTCAGTAGGGGGCACGGGATTGGTGCGGGAGCTACCACACAAAGGAGTAAAGAGAACAGTGATGTAAGACTGCCAGCGACAAAAACAAAAGGATTATGAAACATGAAGATTTCTATATTCAGGAATGTCATTCAAAATAAGCTATAATGTTGGGCATTGTATTTCAATAATCAGATACTTGATATGTGTGGTAAAACAAACTAAATTGAACCACCATTCAGAAAAAGTTGCACAAATGAGAGTCAATCAAGTGAAGCTGCACAGAGTCACATTGCCCAGCACTCTGGTCGAAAAGCTGTGGGGAACTTTACAGAGAGTAAACAACCACATTCATTTTCTGTCACTCTAAACTAGGATCTTGTCATTCTAATACCAGGCTGACTCTACAATATAAAACACTCTTGCGTGAACAGAAGTCTTGTCTTTTGCTTTTGTCCAAACCATTTGAATGTACACATACAGCATTCTGAAAAGCAATTACCAAATTCCCACTGTATGTTCACCACAGTGCTGCTTGAACAGGTAACAGGTCTTCCACAGTTCATGTTTGACCTGGGTGCTCAGAACTGTTGCTTGCTTGTCATGTGGAGTAACACTGTAGAAAATGACAGTGGATGTATGTACTGGCAAAGCCTGCAGCAGGCCCTGAAATGCAGTCTATGGCTAGTATATTTATCCCTCCCCTTTTCAAGTGTCTCATGGTGAAGTGTAGAGCTGGGGAGTTGCCGTGCCAGGGGAGATACTGAGGCCCACATCAGCCCCCAACCTTTCCTCCAGATTCCCTGACCGGCCCACTTCTGTGACCAACAGGCAGCTGCTAAGCAAACCTGCCAGGCCTCATGCTAACTGCTTTTTCTGACAGCGCCGCCCCACAGCACATAGCTCCACACAGGGGTGACAAGCTCCTGAGGCCCAGGAGCAGTGAGGATACAGGGTGCTGGCTGCTCGGCACTTTTAGATCACTGGTTACTGGTGCATTATTTGCAGAAGCGGCAACCAGTGACTATCTTTAGGCATTTCACAAGGCCCAATTTCACCTACAGGTAATTTAGGCATTGGGAGGAAGCCACAAGTATCTGGAGACAGTCCAGAAGCGTAATGACATGTGGACGTGCGCGCACTTGTGAAAAGATTTATTGTGAAACAAGTGAAGCATCTTGACTTTGTCTTGAGCCATCCCTTTAAAATTGTTCCATGGATCTAAATCAACAGTTTGAACTTTTGACACACATTTATTTGTATTGTATGCACACTAATGCCAAACAACTCAGGACACTGTTAGCAGTGTAGTTAATTAGATGAGATATTTTGTGTAGCCTTGTGTACGCTACATTAAAGAGGCCCCACCCAGGTACTGCTGTGGTGACACCGAGGGACAGAAAAACAACCTTAAGATGAGATCATGAACATTTTGTAGGTCAGCCAGTTATACAAGGCCGTTCAGACGTTCACTTGAATCTGAAATATCAGCTAAATTGTGACATTCTAAAAATACAGTCTAACAATGTACAGTTCATAAATGTAACTTTATGATTAATTGTGTGGAGTCTAACGAGTAGCTATGTTCATAACAAGTCCAAAAACGTCTGAGGGACGTGCACCAAAACTCGCTCAACTGATGCGTTCACTGCATGGGTCTGATATGAGAAGGCCTTTGTGCAGTCTGTATTTCTTCTCGTTGACTGACCTAATTTGTACAGTAGAAGATCTTAAATTCTCTCATCTCCTATTTAGTCTATGTGCATTTCTCTGATTGTAGGACTAATAATACATTTCCATTTCTCTCCGTCGAACAGCTCGGCTCTAATATGTGGAGAATACGCAGAAAAAAAGTTGAGTGGTCTGTGCAAACCCAGAAGCGATGGTAATTCGGATGTTCCGTGAACGTTGCATAGACTGGATCGACCTTTTGCCTAGTTTAGCGGGCGGCAGTTCATCGGGTTTACTCTGACACGGCTGACTCCTGAGGACACGCCCCCCTTCAGCCACGCACCCCGTTTCCTCCAACCGCCCCGCGAGCACTCGCTGTTCACGCGCACAAAGCGCTGGGATTGGCCCCCGCCCCGCACACACTCGCCTGTGATTGGCGGAGTGTTGCCACCCGCCGGTGCGTGTTGTGAGTTTTGTTTTTCTTTTTTTCTCCTCCCCATGTTTTACACACACAGCTGAGAGAAAGGGGAGCCAGTCAGAGAAAAAGCACCTTCAGCCGAGAGAAGGCAGCGGCACTGGAACCGCCGTCTCTTTGTTCTGACGGGTTTTGACAGACTTCAGTCACATTAAACTGTTCTTCTCTTCATGACATCGCGAAATCTCACTGAAATGGACTCAGAAGGGGTAAGCACAGTGCTTTACTATTGTTTTGGCGTTACCCCACCTTTTGTCTTGTGGTAGACCGTTAAAGGCATCTAGTTGTTTACTCATATGGAGATGAGATGTGTCATTTTGTCAGTGTGTTTCTAAACCAAATCCAACATGTTCTTATAATATCTTTTAATGTAACATACATTTTACTAAATGTACACAGTCAAAAAAATCAGTTTAGGGCACATCGACATAAATGTACGCCACAGGCACGATTTAATTGTATTTATAAGCAAAATTCTTTAATATCCTCCTGATTATTAGGTCCTTACTGCTATATGAAGAATAGTGATCTTAAGAGTATGTTATTACAGTTATTAGAAGGCCACTTCCTGGTGCGAACCCGCTTTACGGGGATTTCACATGGCTCATCTCAGCAGCACGTCACTGCGGTCTATATTTGGAGATGGGAGGTGTCCTGGGCGCGAGCCAAAGGCAGTGAGTGCACAGTGCACGCATCGGGGTGTAGTCTCACACCCCAAGCCACTGCCCCCACTGGAAACCCTCACAAGAGAATTTAACAAAGACTTCATGTTTGTATGCTGGAGTAGGCAACATTATATTATTATTGTTTAAACGTGAGGCAGACTCTTGTCAATAGAAAGCGTTTGATAAAATGTGTTCTAAACATTTTGTTTTATTCTATGCCCACGTGTTTAAAATAACAATTAGAATAGGCCTACATGATTAGTGGCAAGTATAAAGTGCAACAGTGTTATACCAATACAAAACCACCAATAAAGAATAAGGATATGCCAAGAAGATGGTGCAAAGTAAACTTATTTGACATTTCAAGTTTTTAAGGTTTAAAATTCAAGATCAAATTCTGACCATACTTCTCCTGACAAGAAATTGAGCCTAATGTTTGCTTTGTTTATGTGTTCAGACTGTCTGTATAGAAAACTGCGGGCCCCAGTCCAAGCGCAGAAGGCATGACAGTGAGCAGAGTGGGGCAGGCACTGGGCTAGAGTACACAGACCTGGAGGCCGCAGAGGCCTTGGTGTGTATGAGCTCATGGGGCCATGCTCCTCTACTGCGGAAACCACGACCACTCACACCCGCATCAGATTCCTGTGACTCCCTGCTGCCTCCGGAGATGTCAGAGTCACCCAAGGATTTTGTATCACTCTCTTCTCTGGTGAGATTTTGGATATTTCGTTGGAAAACAAAATCTTTTTTTTTTTTCTTTACATTTTGTGTGATTTATAACTGATGTATGTCCCTCTTTTTGCAGTGCATGACTCCTCCACACAGTCCGAGTTTTGTGGACGCTTCAACCTCAGGTTCTAGTCAGCGGTGTTCCTCCGTTCTGGCTCATATCACAGAAAAGCCCACTTCTGGGCACCTGCCATCCCAACCTTGCAAAGCCATGGCCACCAGTGTGATCAGGCACACAGCAGACAGCAGCCCCTACCACGTTCCTGCAGCCCCCAGCTCAGAGAGTCCTGTCAGACCAGTGGTGTGGCAGCATCAACAGCTAAAGACTTTGACCATAAACAATTCTTGTGCCCTTTTCCCTACAGCACAAACTTTCACAAACCCATCTTTGGACAATCTTACACATAACACACCCCCTGTCCCTCCCACATTGTCTCCTCCCCCTGTCTCCAGCCCCCAAATCATCTGCCAGATGTTTCCCGTCAGTAACCAATCAGGCATCATCTCAGCATTCATCCCCAGTGCAGTGCAATCTTCATCTCCTCTGCGACCCCCCTCTGGCTGCTCCACACGCACTGTGCAGCAGCCTTCCTCAGGAAGCAGCTCATCCCCTGTCCCATCTCTTCTGGTGGGCTCATCAGTACCTCAGGGGACTGTTATGCTGGTACTGCCCCAGCCAAGTGTCCCACAAACCTCCCACGGCCCGCAGACTGTCATGACCCTGGGCAACACCAAGCTGCTACCTCTGGCACCAGCCCCTGTGTACGTCCCGGCAGGGCCTGCGGCCACCACCACAAAAATGGACTTTTCTCGCAGAAGAAACTATGTTTGCACCTTCCCTGGCTGCAGAAAAACCTACTTCAAGAGCTCTCACCTCAAAGCTCACCTCCGCACGCACACAGGTATGTACTACCGTGTACCGAATACTTTATAAATTACTCTAATGGGAATGTTTTTGAGAGGTTTGATGTAATGCCTGTGGGTTCACGCTAGTAAGCCATGTGCTTGCTTTTTCTTCAGGAGAGAAGCCCTTCAGTTGTAGTTGGGATGGATGCGACAAGAGGTTTGCCCGCTCTGATGAACTGTCTCGTCACCGGAGGACTCACACAGGGGAGAAGAAGTTTGTGTGTCCCGTGTGTGAGCGCAAGTTCATGCGCAGTGACCACCTCACCAAACATGCCAGACGTCACATGACAACCAAGAAGATCCCTTCTTGGCAGGCTGACGTCAGGAGCCTAAACAAGATGACTGTTGGCAAAACGGTCTCCAAACCAGGCCTTTCCACCCTCAGCATGCTGGTACCAGCTGGCTCAAAATAGACAAAATGCCATGCTACAGTTTCTGTTCACCAGAATAACAGGGAGCAGCCAAGCACAGACGGCTGCCACTATTCTATTCATGGGAATATATAACGACATGCACTGGAAAGACATTCTCTACTGCTCATTTGTACATGGACCTTTTGTTTACTTTATAAACCTGAAAATGAATGCACATTGCCAAAGCCTTTGTATGAAGAGTATCTTACACATTTCACCCTCTACACTTGTGTCTAATTTGTGTATTAAATGTATATGTGAATGTATAGTTTATTGAACTATAAAAAAGCATTTATTTGTCACTTTTGGAATAATGTAACATGAACATAAAATGTATAATCTATATTAATCATTACTTTAAACCTTCATGTCTAACTTTTCATATTTAAAACATACATATTTGTAATAAAAACTCTTAAGAAAGTGCTTTGTTTCATTGTTGTCTTTAAACTTTTAGACACCAACATAATCTAAATTCTGTGATGAGTCTTTTGCCCTGTGTAGTAAGGTGCGGTATGCCCATCCTCTGTGCGTCACGGCGCTCTTCGAGCGCGGCATGAGCCTGAAGTGCTGAGTGGTCTGTGGGTGTTTTCAGTTCCTACTGTTCCACTCTTTATTAGACAGGAAAGATGAGCGTGAAATGGGGGCTGAGAGAGAAGGGAGGACATGCAGTAAATTGTCGGAGTCGGGATTCGAACTCCCGCACTGTTCCACTCACTTTTAGGTATTATAAAAGCGCTTTTGGAATAGCGCTTAGTGACGGATAGAATGGACAGTTGGAGCCTGGCAACAGGTATATTTTTTGGAACAATTCATGATACACTCGGTGACAAAAAGGGACGCCATGCTCCAACATCCACTTGAATACCGTGTCGGAGAGACGGGTTTAATCCTTGCATAACGGAATTTTCAGCAAAGCTGTTTGTGACCTCTGTCTGGGTCCATGCCATACACACACAGTCAATGGCCCCACACCTAGTAACAGTGCGTCATGACCAATCAGAGTGTGCGAAATCTGAACAGTTAGGGGCGCGCCCAATAAGCTCTCACGCCTTTGGACCCACCCCTTTGCCTTACTGACCGACATCCACGAACTCAGCAGCACCGCTCCGCACGCGCACACGACCCGCGGTGCGCAGCGGCGCCTGCTGGTGAACATGTGCAACTAACGTTAACTTTCAGCGTTAACTTTCGGGGGCCGAATCTGACTCCGTTGGGATTTTAAGGCATATGTACGGCTTGTAGCATTATATAATATTTATATAACCCCATGGCACGTTTGTCCGCATTTGTTTGGTTCCTGTGTAACCAGTGTTTTGGGGGGTAATATTTGGAGGTTACACCGCCTTTCGTTGTCATGGCAATATCAACACTATCAACACTATCTGGTCAGCTCAAAGATTTTTTTGTTTTTCTAGTTTAACGCTAGCTTTACAGGACTCATTTTGCTTCGCCACATTTGTTTCTCTCCGAACATCAGCAACTGCACGGCGACCATGCAGCGCGAAGGTAAACTCCCAGAGCTGAATTTGACCGGAGAAGAGATTGGCAGGTTCACGAAGGCTTTCAAAGATGAGAACTTCAGACAAATGCTGCTGGACTACGCCGAAGAGATATCTGACCCTGAGAACAGGAAGAGATACGAAGAAGAGATAGCCATTCTGGAGAAGGAGCGAGGCAACAGCGTCCAATTCATTCACCCAACTCCATTCAAGTGCATCAGGACCAGCGTTAATGGGCAGAACAAGTGCTACGTGAATGTATGTGCCAGTGACAAAATAGGACAGCCTTCATGTAAACGAGGACTGTCTGATGAGGGACAGAGCGGACATCACTGGTCTCTTCCGCACAGCCTTCCACCCGAGAGGAAAGAGCTGGATCCAAAAGGGAACAAAATCCTTATTTATGATGTGATTTTTCACCCTGACACTCTTCACATGGCGAGCGCAAACAGCAGGTTTATGGATATGGTGACGACTGTTGCAATCCAGAGTATCCAAGATGGGTTTAATGTTTGTCTAGATAAAATCAACATTAAGACCATGAGTACAAAATATAAAGGGAATGCAAGCCTGCAAGCTTGTGTCATTCGTAAACCCATACCTGGATTTAAAGCAAAAGATGCCTCAGATGATCCTGATCCTCTAGCCTTTCCATATCCTGATTATAAAGCTACAGTGCCCAAAGAAGAAGAGCCAAAGAATGGCCCAAGTAACTCCAAACATCTTGTTAATGCTCAGAAGTGGACAAAGCCTCACTACACTCTCAAATACCGGTCATTCATCGATCTCCAAGACTTCAGGTGCACTAGAGTTTCCACTCAGAGTCCCAGGCCCAAAGAGATCATTTTAACTATTGACCTACCACTTCTCAAATCAGTGGCAGCCATCACTCTTGAGATCAAAGAGAAAAGTCTTCTGCTGGAGTCACAGAATCCGGTCTACAAACTGGAGCTGTCTTTAGCCTATGCTGTAGATGAGGACAAAGGAGCAGCAAAGTTCAACAGACAGAGCAGGCAGCTGGTGGTCACACTCCCTGTACGGGCTCCTCCAGAGGGTCTGCACATCAACAGCTGTGCTCAGGGGTCTGCTAATGACATGCAGGATTCCGATGGTGTCTGTGAGAGAGGCAGTGAAGTGGAACCGGATGATACAGACCACTCCGAGACGGGGGCAGTGGAACCACAGGAGCAGACAGCTGCAAAGGAGACTGACAACATATGTGAGGAGGAAGACGAGGGTGCTGAAGTCAGTCAGCAACAGGAGAGAAATGATCTGAGGCTTTGTGAGGAGCACCAAGATGGAACCAAAACAGGGGAGCTTGTGGGAGTAACTGACGAGACTCACCAGAAAGGACATGCGACAACACAAGAGGTCCAAGCCTGTGTAGAGAAGAAAGTAGAGAGAGAAGCAATACAGGAAATACAAAAAGAGAAAGAGTTGGAAACTGAGTTAGAGTTAGAGTCAAAAGCCCCGATCAGGGACGACTTCATCAACACAGAAAAGGTAAATAAAATGAAGAGTTTCGCATCATCTCATCTGTCCCTGGTAATGAATGACATGTTTCTTATTGTTTTGTTTGTTAGGCATCAGAGGATTTACCAGGAACTCCAGAGCCTGTTAGAGCTGCAGAAGAGATGAATGACCTTCTCAACTCAGAGAGGGACTTTGAAAACACCAGCTTTCCCCCAGTTTTACTGATGGAGGTGAGAGAGGATGGCTCACAGCGGGCCATTGGCAATCATGTGACCACTGCTGGCTTCAGCTTCCACAACTCCCTCCTGTTCGAGCTGGACTGAGCTGCACAGGGCCAATACTGTTGATTATGTTCACGTGGCACAACCGAAGACACATTTAAACATGAGATGTTCATTTATTGAAAAGTGAAGGAATCATTTCCCTTACCTGTATTGTCATAATAGTAAACAATATTAGAAATTTGCCTGTCATTGATCTGACATCTGTAATGAAAGCGTTCTTCTATTGGCTCTGTGCAGAGCCTGTTCTGTTCTTCATCACTAGTTCAACTCTATTTGTTTCAATGCCAAAAACCAGTAAGTAATCTACTTATAAATATGGGTAGTCTTTACTTTAAATTCTGATGGTTTTATTTTATTTTGTATGCTTGAATAAAATTAGCATTTGCTTTGAGACACAAACCACTACCTTTAAAGAAGACGTATTCACTATATTTGTAAAGTCGATATCATGTTGTAAGTGATTTCCACTGTCTGATCTTTAAGTATACATTTTCACACGACTCGGCCAAAACTCTCTAGGAGACACACCGGTAACAGAAGAGGTGACAATAAAATTGATCCGTGGTGCTCGGAGCAAATTCTTTCCACGACATTTCAGGGACAAAGTCAGAATATTTCATTTTATTAAATGCTTAAACATATAAAAGTTATAGATAAACTGCCTGTTCAACTTGACCGTTGTGGAGATGCTGTAAACTTGGATGCAGTGAAGGGCATTTCAAGCCTGATGTTTCTAGGGCTGAACGAAGAGTCCATCCTTTCTTGCTACAGCAAATGTGTAGATTTGAATATTGGGACAATATTGGACTCAGAAACAGATGTGAATATTCTGGAAAATACTCAAGGGTTCATTTTAGTTGAACTGGTAGTACTGTAACTGTTGAGTCCTTGCATCTGTACTGTCAAAGTGAAGCCTTCATCTGGCTGCCCTCTGGAGGGAGCTGTCCAAGAAGTGGGAGTAGCAGGTGAGTGAGCAGAAGTACTGCTGGACAGGAGCATCGGTGCCCCCCATGTCGTCCACTAACACCACTGTGTGGGACACCTGGTGCAGGTTCATGCTTACGCTGCTCTGGATGTACAGGCTGATGCACACTTGTCCACAGCAGCAGGTCTTTGCCACCTCCAGGTCCCGACACAGATGAGCCGGGATGAGCTGAGGCCCGAACACGAGCCTGTCGGAGATAAAGCACATACTTAGTAATAGTAGCCTCTCGGTTTATCTGCAACTGGATAGGAGATATGTTACTTTAAAACAGGAGTGTCCAAACTATGGCCTGGGGGCCAAATGCGGCCCTCAGACAAGTTTTTGACCCTCAGGTTTCCGGATAAATTTGTCTCAATGATCATAGGCAGAGGTTTTAACAGCAGATTTCAATATATCTACCCCTGTAATCTCATTAACATCATTGTGATACAGACCTAAAATAAATATTCAATGGCATTGTCAAAGCCATGTATCTGGATGAACAACTCACTGTATTAACCACCAATCTGTGGCCCTGCTCTTCAAAAAATTTTCAACCAAATGAGAATTGTAAATGACCATGTGCATATTTATTTTATATCCTTTATTTTTGGTCAAAGGAGGACATTGCTTGCACATCAAATTGTTACAATGATTTCGAACAATGTCTAATATCTGGAGCTGGGGGGCGGAAAAAGGCTGAGAAATCTTATTACATTTTAATATTACAAGATCTATAAGAAGAAAACTTATTAGAAAGGACTGGAAGTGTTTTGACTGACCTCTGGTTTGCTACAGCTCTGGAAGCAATCTCCAGCAGAGGAAGAGGGAACGTGAGTTTGATGGTGTGGTCAAGGGGGTTCGGCTGGATAAAAGGGTTCCCAAACAGGTCCAGGTTCTCCAGGCTGAGCTTCCTGAAGTCCATGGGCAGCACCGACAGTTGGTTGTGGGCTGCCGACAGAAAACGGAGCTTGGACAGGCGGCCGATGTGGAAGGGCAAACAGACCAGCTGGTTGTCGTCCACTTTGAGGGTGACCAGTTCTCGGAGCTGGCAGAACTCTGTGGGGAGGGAGCGCAGCCGATTGTGGGCCAAGTCCAGGGACTGCAGGGTCTTCTGGAGCGTGGACAAACACAGAGCCTCACTGAAGGACTCCAGGTGGTTGTTCCGGAGGTTCAGCTGAGACAGGCAGCCCAGGTCTCCGATAGTCGCGGGCAACTTCTTTATGTGATTACTGCTCAGGTCCAGCACACAGAGTGCTACACAAAAACAGGGATGTAACAATATTGTAGAGACAAAATAATGAGTCTTTGTCAGCACTATTAACAACAGTGAATACAAAGAAATGACATACTGACATGACGACTCGGGCTGGGAATCACATGTTCCCTTACTATTCGATGCGATACACCGCTCACAACACAATCATTTCCTTATTGCAATACATGCGATAATCGATATATGACTCATGATATTATACAATATATCACTATTTTTAAAGACGTTTTAAAACAGTTTTTCTTTGTTAAACCACGACCTGCACAAACTTGAAATGAAATACACCCATTTAAATAATCAAAACAGTGAATATGTCACATGTTTTGCATAAAGAAGTTTACTTTCTCCAAACAAGCAAACAAAAATATAGCGCTGTCACAAAATATGTCGGTAGTTACACGATATATCGATATTTTGTCACACCACAATGACTTCTCTAAAAGGTTCGCATGGAGATTTTTGGGGTAACTTTAGGAGAATGTAAGGTTAATATAATAATACTAAATGAAATGTGATTGTTAAACCCTTAATACTGATACTGCTGAGCTTGTAGGGGTGGGACTATACAGTTTTGTCATGATTAGAGAATTATTTAAATACATGGGTCAAAGGTTCAATAGTATTTTGATTTAGTTGGGCCTCAGAAGAACAAATATTTTTGTTCATTTGCTGCTTTGATAAATCACAATAATGTGGCTAAATCTAGCCACATTTACTTATTTATTTGCCTTATTTTAGGCCACAGGTCGGAATTTTTAATCACTGAAAAGAATTATATTACATTTTAGTGTTACGATTATTCACGATCACTGAGATCACAATCAAATACCAGTGAAAGCTGTTATTTTTTTTAATTTCCAATCTGCAACCAATTTATGACCAGTTTTATGAAACTGAACTGTCAATGTGACAAAATAGTATATATATTTTTTTGACTTTAGAATGAATTTAAAATACTTAAATATGCTTCTAAATTTGTTGTTGTTGTTATTAGTATTATTAATATGATTTTCAGCTTGATTAAAGTCTGATTGAAACAGAGTCAATATTATTTTGAAAATTGCCCAACCCCTAGAACAAGGGCTGTGCAATTAATTACCGTTTTAATCAAGATTCAGTCAGGTCTAATTGTCAAATGAGTTTGTTTGTTAGTTAACTGAGAGATCTACAGCCAAAAAGTATAAGTTTGGAGGAGGAAATGTTACTATTCTTGTGTAAAATGGCAGGAATAAAAGACTGACTTTTTTTGTTCAGGAATAAGAATTGAAAGACATTTGGTTAGTTTTTAATAAGACAAAATAGAATCAGGCTGGGTGATGGGACTTATCTTGATCATTTTTTTCCCGTCATGTTAACCAGCCCAACTGATAACTGATTGTTGATCTTGCGTCCATGTGGAACTCACCTTTCAGAGAGAGCATGCGCATGTCGACCCGCGTCAGTTTGCACCAGGACACCTGCAGCTGCTCCAGAGAGTAGGGGAAGTTGGAGGTCAGTGGGTAGTCCTTCTTAGAGAGGATTGAGAGCTTCTTCTTGGGCTGCTCCACGTCTCGAGCCCGCACCGGCGTGAGTGTAGACAGAGGAAGGCTGCTGGTTTCACTTCCCCTATCTGCTAACCGCGCTGCAGATAGGAAGTTCTTCAGGCTGTTCGGATCTGCCTGGATCAGATCATTAAAGAATTAATAGTTTATTAATTATTAGTATAGTACAGTGTATTAATGTATAGTATTTATTATCTATCATGACATCTAACAGCAATGATGTGTTAGACTCTTTCATAGTATTTCCTAATGCTATTGCAGCTCGAGTTTTAATATACTTCCAAGGCACCTAGATGACAACATAATGACCACATCTCAGCTGACCAACACAAATACAAATGTGAAATCATTAGAATAGTAATGTAGTATGAGGTAGTACCCTGCTTAAACAGATGTCAACTGCTGGCTCTTTTAATCGGACGGTAGCTTTGCCATCTTCTACAAACCATGTGAAGAACTTCTCAATGTTGTCTTTGAGCTGCAACAGAAAAGTCCACAACGAATGTAAGAGTCACACAGTATTGTCCTGAGAGAGAAGTGCAAATTACATTATGACTTTGTTTGGTGGAATAATACCTGTTATAAATATATATATATATATATATATATATATATATATATATATATATATATAGTTTTACATCAGCCAAGTTGCAGGTTGTGACAACTTTTTTTTTTTTTTCAAAGCTGAAAATTACAGGAAGTAAAGCAGAGTTCTAAAACACGTCCCTCTTTCGATGTCATCAATAAGTGACATTCAATCCAAAATGCAGAGACAATTTACAGACAGTTAAAAAAATTATTTAACAAAGTAAAAGGTATTATCAGATATGATTATTTATCAAAACATAATAATTGTGGGGTTATGATACAATTGTGGCTTATTATACACAGACAAATGCACTGCAGACAGTAAATTCAAATAAATAAATGTTTATGAATATGTTCAGCTGGGGCGCAGTGTCTAAAACAGGACTGAGACGGGGCTCAATCTAAACATGACCACAAGTATGACTAAAGGGTAGAAAAAGACTAGATCCAAAGCAGAACAGTAGCACAAATAAATCTGTAGTTATTAGAAAAAGGAATAAGAAAGACTCGAGCAGCAGATGGTTTTGTGTGGGAGAAAGCCCAGTGCTGAGGTGACAAACGGCTCGGTTAGAGATGCAGATGGGGCTTTGACAGAGGAGCCGGGAGCGTACAGACCTTGTACTTGGAGCCGGCTCGGTCCTTGGCGGTGCAGATCAGCATGTACACACCGCTACGTTGACTTGTTTTGTCCAAATGTTTCCCGATGGACAGAACTGCTCTCGTCCCTTTCCCACGACCTTTCATCCCGTACGTAGGAAGCTGACGATTTAGTACTTCCACATCGCACTGCAGCTTCATTTTGGCCACACAGCGCAAAAAGTGCTTTTATTACTCCCGTTGTCACCGTCGAGGGCGCAGAACATTTATGGAAACGTCCGTGTTTTGCTTTTTGTAGTGAAGCCGTCATGGATGTCAACAACAACAGAGCACTCTTCGCTCCTAACAGCGTGAGAACAGCCTCAGAAAACACCCCACGTCACAGAAAAGCAACCCGACAAACGTCACAGGAAAGAGGACAGTGGACAAACTCGTACGGACAACGCAAATCACCAGATTAGGTTGAATTTTTGGAGCAGAAATTAGCAGCCTGTTAGCGGGATCTCGCGCGCAGGAAGTGACGTCACGGAAGAAGTTTTGACAACAAATTGTTCGAGGAAAAAAGTGCAATAAAAGGTCATTAAATTAATATTCTCATCAATCATTTTTACAATAATAATAATTTGAATGGCCAATGTTTTAAAAGGAGACATGTTGTACTTTTTTTTACAAGTACTTAGTATTGAACTATAACATAAGTAGACCATTTTACTTTTTGTTCAATGTAAACTGCAATATTGATCTAAAACAGCTTAGTAATAGGAACAGGTTCACTGGCTTCCCGTTTTAAACTGCGGAACTGATAATTGCCACCTCTTCATAGTGACATTTCATCATAACAAGCAGCGGATTATTATTTACATACATAGCATAATGGCCAAAATTTGTTTTTTGTCTCATATACTTTCCAGACTGTCACTGGCTCGACCCTCGGTCAATCAGAAAGATTTATACAGCCAAAAAACACTTCTGTCTTTACACTTATCATCTCTATGATAAGTGTAAAGGCTTTTTTCTATTATTCATACTATTCCCACAAAACCTTTAAAAAATGACTTAGGCCATTATGCTATGAGGCCAACAATGTTTTATTTTTGAAAAGTGGCTGCGTGACAATTTTTAACCCACAGTGTTGCCTCAATTTTTCAAATAATTGCAAGGAATTTTCTGAGCTCTTGAACCTCAGCTGCCAGACAATACTGGATTACTCAAACATGCAGGAACCATTTAAATTCAGTTTTGAGGAAACATCATTGTAAGAAAGTTGATTTTGCATAATATATCCCCTTTGTATGTGAAAAGTTTTATGAGTGTCACGTTAATGTTTAATATGCCAACTATCCATTAACCATTGAGTGTGGTCTATAGAAACAACAACCAACATCATCAAGAGAATCATTAGATTTATTATCTAATCTATTCAATTCAACTTCCAACCGCATGCAGTTAGGGGCTGAAATAGCTGAAGTATTTTCTCAAATTGTTAATGTAATAAAACGGTACTCATCTGTGAACACTGACAGGTCCCCAACTCCAGCCACATGACTGCAGTAAACCCAGGATCAGGTGTGGCTTTGTGGAAGAGGACTAACCATTTCAATGATTTATTCCAATGTTGTAGAAGAATCATTTTTTTTCAAACAACATGGCACTGCTGTTTTAAACTAACATGCATTGAGTTATTTGGTCTACAGTGCAGTGATTGTTTTAATTGTCACAGTGCCGTCTCCACACAGGAGTCTCTACGTAAACAGCCCCTCCCCTCATGTCCACTATCATTACCCCTGGCCTCTGAATGCTGCACTATCAGAACAGGGAAGAAGTGTGCGTCTCCATATGAAGGGGGGCTGACGCTGGTGCTTGGCTGACAGGACTGCTCACACCAGGGTTCACTGAGGCTGCTGCTACGGCTCCTCCAAAAGCCCAAGGTATGCTGGGAACCATACATTCGGCATAGAGAGAAGCGCGAGGTGTCCGAGGATGGATGTGAGAGGTACAGCGTTCCACGACATGAGAAGACAGAGGAACAGCTGCTCGTGATGGTTCTCCTTCTTTGTCTCCTCTCCTGTTGAGTTGGCCCGGTGCTTTGCTCGCAGACATCTGGCGTGAGTAGTGCACCATAACTGAGCGGAGTCTGACACCGGTCCAACAGGAGACAGTCTGAGGAGGAGGTGTAGTCTGTGTCCTGTAGAGAGATGGATTCAGTGGTGCTTGTGTTTATTAGCATGGCCTCAGAGTAGCTTGGAATTACTTGTCTATTACAACGTATGTGCACCTCCATCTCTGTGCTATCTAATGTGTCCACTCTAGGAATAATACAGCCGGTATGGTTTCCTATTAGCTGGTCATTTTGCTGGCTTGAGGGCGTGCCTGGATTGTACTCTAAGCCAAACAGTTTTTCTATTCTGTAATGCACAAATGCAGTGCGGTATTCACTGAGAACTCGAAGTGGCCAAGACAACGTGAGGAAAGCTGCCAGCCAAAATGCCGCCTGTGAACTGTACCAAGGCATCTTATCTGGGTCCACATAGACCATTACGTTCTCTCTAAACTCCACATTCTTAAGCTGCATACCCTCCCTGGCCTCCATGTAGTCATCCAAACCTTCCACTTCGGAAAAGAACCTTGCTCTCTGGTTTAAATAATCGTTTTCAGGGCCTGTCTCAGTAAAGCTGAAACACTTAGTAAATCTGAGTCTTGTGGCAGCATGGGCCTCCAAACCCTTGAGGTCACGGGAGACATCCTTCACACCACACCGGCTGTAGTCGAACTCCCCCTCAGCCAGATGGGTGTTCACTCTTTCGTGGTACACCTGAGTAGTGATGTTAGGGTCACCACTTCGATATCGAGTCACCTGCCGAGTCCGGCGGACAAAGTGGTAACTAATGGCTTTCCACCAGATGCAGGGCTGGGCTTCTCGCATCTTCAGAACACGCTCATACACGCTGTCAATGTCTGCCTTACGCTGCAGCTCACTTCTGGCTCGACAGTGCCAGCATTCAACCATATACAACACATAGAGCATCACAAGGAATGCCAGAGGGATGTAGATGTAGCCATCAGAGCAGGGGCTGTCGTGGTAGATCATTGAGTGGCCCCCAAAGCCTACTCCGGACAGACCCCGTAGAGGTGAGGACAGAGGAGCAGTGAGAGGGGGGGTGAAGGAAGACTTGAAACTGATCTTGGTGACAGTGGTGAGCTGACACCAGGCCACTGCGCCCAAGCAGCTGTACATGAGCAAAGAGAGGATCAAGCAGCGCCAGTGGGCCTCGCGGCACATGCACGCTCCCAGCGACTGCTGCTCCGGACGTTGCTGTAGAGAGAAGAGAGGCACTTAGAGCAATGAACCTATCCACTCTCACATACACATACACACGCGCACACACACACACACACACACACACACACACACACACATACACACACACACAAACACGCACACACACTGTGGCACTTAGCATTTCCATAGCCAAGAATTAAGTAACATGAACTCAAGAAGACATAGACATTGGCGATTGGATGAGACAAAATTCTCACAAGACGAGACAAGACACAAGATTGGGTCCACAATCATGAGACAAGATCAGATCTTGACATAATATATACTAAATTAATTGTGGGATTAAATTCACAGTTTTGGCCTTTTGGGGATCTAATTATATTTTGATGTAATTGTAGCACTGATTTTTGAAACCACAGCTTCTCAGGAAATGTAACTCTGGAACAGCTCTTTCTTCAACTTTTTTGTCAGCGCCAATGTAGACACATGCACAATCGTCTGGTAATTTTGTTTGTTTGTTATCTTATCCTTAATAGACACATAATAACACTTTCGTACTAATTGAGTTAACTTAAATCAACGTCATATGCAATAGGTGGTTTGTTCACATTCAACTAATTTGAAATCTATGAAGTAGGCTATGTGGCAATAACATGTAGGCTGAGGAAGACAAAACCAGAGGGTGTTGTTTTTCTTCCAGGAAAGGTGGAAATTGACCTCATACTTTACTCTTTGGAGGCCTCCTTGGCTTAATAGGATTTATACGTCTCGGTGCTATCACAATTTGTCTCCTTCATCTTTTAATTATCCAAGTGGTTAGGTCATTGAAATCATTACAATTCCTGCCAAAGTTTATATTGATATAAAATGACCCTTACACTTAAAATAACCTCCTCCCCAACTAAAGAATGTAACCAATCTTCACATCATTGAGCAGTACAGAGAACATTTACATAGAAACAATCTGATGTAGTCTACAGTGCCCACTTTCCAGACTTTGACTATTATCTGGCAGAGTTAGTTTAGATTTTAGATTTAGTTTAGATTTAGTGTTGACACAGATGTATTCTGTCAAACTCAAGCACTATGACTTGGCTTAAGTGCTTTGAAGTTTTTTTTGGGTGCATTTCAGAATGTTCTCTCCCATCTAGCCACCTAAACACCTTACCTCCTCCGGGACATCACCAGCACCTGTCGAAGTCTCCGGTCTCCCCCCTGTCCCATCTTCACTTGGAGCAGAAGAGGCCGCAGTTGCCTCCACACTCTCCGGATTTGGGGAGCTCATTCTGTACTTTTTGCATGTCCGGGCACAGATTAAGAAGTTTTGCTCGCTGGTTTGGTTCGGTCTGCGTTACCTCCACCTCTGTGTTGGTCCCTGGAGCGCGGTGCGTCGGTGATGGAGGCTCCGTGGTGCTGATGCTGGGAGCCCCGCGGTGCTGGTGGAGGTCCTCCCGTCGGACTGCTGCTGCACCGAGGGGGGCGGGGTTGGGGGATTTCTCCGCAGCAGAGGCAGCAGAGGTTCACCATGGTGCAGCCGATCAATTGTAATAGCAACCTTGACACGGCGTGATATATTGTCAACTCACTTCAGTTCTGAGCCTGTGTATGGCGACGACTGGAAAAGAAGCGCAGTCCAGTCACAGAAATCGTCCGATAACACGCGACGTTCATGGATGTAACACGGCCATAATGGTCAAGTGAAGCGTTTCAGAATGATGCATATCGCAAAGAAAAACGTCTTGGTGTTGGATACGTTGAATGCATCGTCGCACAGGGCTTTTATTTTGAAAACGGAACTGACCGGTGTCACACTAAAAATGCTCCGTGTTTTTATCTTCGGCGCAGTAAACGCATGAGAAGCTTTATCCATGAAAGAAAGTGAGCGAGAGTTGTCTTTACATTGTTGAGCATTTATTTAACGTTTGGGTTTGCACCGTCAGATGAAGCTACACAGGCTCAGCTCTGTTAATAAGTTACCTTTATTTATACTGATGTAAACTTCACCTGCTGTTCCACGTGAAACAAATCATCCTCCTCCAAGGTTTGAGATCATTATTATCAGTTTTACATGGTAGCATATGTGCATATAATGCTGACAGAAATGAGCCGCTGCGTTATGTGATGTGAAAAGGATGCTGCGGCGCCCCCAGCCTTCAGACTCAGAGGCGGACCTGTTGAAGGAGCAGGAGAGGTTCCTGAGCTCTGGAGCCCAGGCCGCTGCCAGTGTGGTCCGCCGGCCGGACAAGAGGAGACCGCAGTGTGGAGCCACAGAGGAGCCAGAGAGCACAGGAGATGGGCAGAGAGATGTCGTCTCCATAGAAGGTTGAATATTCACTCAGCATCTACTGATGGAACTCTTTTGTGTTAGGAGGAAATAGTGCCAGTTCTGCTTACACTGACCGCAGTGAATTAGTTTTATGTTTAAGGGGGCGTACAGAGAAGTGGCTGTTCCCGGTCTCATTGCATGATAATATCTCATGGGACTTTAGTGGTATATGTGTGAGGTACTAAACGTTTGTCTTTTGCAGACCTTCCAGATGAAGTGCCCTCTCTGACCCCAGCTCCACCAAAGAAGTCCAGGGTCAAGTCTAGCCGTGTGACCTTTGAGCTTGAGGATGCAGAGGAGCAAATGGACAAACATGACACTCACATCAGTGCCGTCCTGTCTAGAATAATTGTATGTAAATTGAAAACATGTCTTTGTTTGTTTGGCCAATTCCTTGCAAACAATATCTTTCTTAAAGGAAAAAGATACCAGCTCTGTCCCTGTGTCACTCCCGGAGTTTACTGGCATGGCTTTCCCCAAAGTTCTCCATCGCTCTGAACATTGTGAGGTACAAGTAATGTATCTATATATTATTCAAGAGATTAAAAAGAAAGTAGAAATAGAAATTAAACCATTTTATTTATTTGAATACATTTTTGTTTGATAGATGCCAGACGCTTCAGGTCCTGGTCGTAAAAAGAGCATCTTTGCACGTCAGATCACTGCTCAAAGACTTAAAGAGAGAAAGGCACGGTTAAATGGTCCAGGTTTAGCTTCTCAGGCACAGACCAAGAAAGACTTTGTGGTGGGCTGCAACATAGATACAGGTTAATATATTCCATCCAAAATAATATTTCTGTTTGTGCACTTATATCTTCTCTGCCAAAAAGCCGTTGTATGGATGTGTTCTCAACAGACCAAGCTGCGTTGGCAGGCTCGAGGCTGATTTCGGGGCAGAGTCTTGTGGTGCCAGGTGGCTCAGAGGAGATCTCGAGAAGTCACAGAGAGAACCAAGAGAAACTATGCATGACGGAGTCCGAGATCTTGAATGAGCAAAAGAAACTTCTGTCTCGACTTGGTACAAATTTATACACCGCACAGCAGAAACATACCTGAATAATATTCTGATGAGGTTATTTGATAAACAATTGTTGGAGCCCTGCATACTCTCCAAAATCCAATGTTTATAATGATGAGGATTTATACTGTACAACTATTATAAATGGGACCTTCACGCATTCACTTTATTTTACCATTCATTGAATTTTCCTCATGTTTATAGAATGATATACTTTAATTTCCATGTGATAAATTTTTCACTCATTGTCCCCTGCCTTAGATCCAAGGCTGGTGGAGTTTATAAAATCACGTAAAGCCCAAAACAGTCCGCCCTCTGCACCAGCACCTGGAGGCCAGAGCGCTCCTCGTGATGCTGTGGCTCTTTCATCAAGTGCTTATGTGGATGTGGAGATGGAGCCAGACCAAGAATCTGTCTCTGGTAATGTTTGTTGTTTGATCTCACCATCCCTTGTTCTGATGAATGGATAAGAACATAAATATTTAAATTGACAGGGAGAAGTCATCTCTTTATCAATTGAAAAAATGGCGGCGTTACTTATCAGAGTCTACTTGATTGTAATTGTAAGCTCTGAACACAGTGTTGCTGTGTGTGTGTGTGTGTGTGTGTGTGTGTAGAAGCTGACCTGCCAGTGAAGCCTGATAAAGACTGGGTGCATATGGATAAATTGGAGCCTGAGAAGCTGGAGTGGATGAGAGACTTGCCTCCACCAAGGAAAAAGGGAACCAATAAAGTAGGAGAGTTGTATTCTTCAAAAAAAAAAAATTTTAATAGAAAACTCAAAATGTAGTGCGTTTTGGTAGGCCATGCAGGCACGGTTCAACTTTGCTGGAATGCTGATCCCACCCACAGAAGACTTGCCCACTCACCTGGGTCTGCACCACCATGGAGAGGAACCAGAGGTCAGAGTTGCTACATCTGTCAGACTGTGGGCTTTAACTGTTGGACCCTGTTCGCTTTTAATTAATGTATTAAAAGACGTTCCATCTTTTCTGTTCTTCACAGCGAGCAGGGTATTCTCTCCAGGAACTGTTCCTGCTGTCCCGGAGTCAAGTGATCCAGCAGAGGAGTTTGGCTCTCAGCACTCTGGCTAATATTATTTCGAAGGTAACCTCTCACACAAACACATAACATACTTTGTTAAGGCATTAGGTTTATGTACGTATAAAGATGACCTGAAACCAAACAACTATGCTAGATCTAGTCAAACACCCATTAGAAGTATGTGTATTTTATTTGTAAATGTACAATTCCCTTCCTGGATACTCTCCTCCAGGCCCGATATGGCGAGTACCGCTCCTCCCTGAAGGGCTGTGTGCTCCCTTCTCTGCTTGATGCAGGCCTCCTCTTCCTGCTGCGCTTTTCTCTGGATGACAGCGTTGAGGGCGTAGTGTGTGCTGCCGTGCACGCTCTACATGCACTACTAGTGTGTGCCGAGGATGAAGTAAGTTCATAATCTTTTAACACAGATCTGGTACAATACCCAAGTGGTGATGGATATCCATCATTGTTCCTCCACTTTGATGACCCTGAAATATTATATTCTTGCAATGTTCCACATTGATCAAGTCAGGTTTTTATTCCAGGCATGTATGGACAGCACTTTCTCTTGGATTAGTGGCATGGCCTCATTTCCTCTGCTGCCATCTGCTGATGAGGATGATGATGAGGATGAGCCCTTAAAAGAGACCAAAGAAAAGCAAAATGACAAGAGTGACTATGAGGTGGCACAGCAGGATGTTGTACAGGTAAGTCAGTGCACAGTGCCCATGTTCTTTTAATTGTTAATGACTTATTCGTTTTTTTTGTTTTAAGGGTTTACTAAAAATGAAGCTTCTTCCACGACTGCGATACATTCTGGAGCTTGTCTGTCCGTCTCCTCATGTCATCCATAACATAATGGAGATCATTATTCGGCTTGCGAGGCACTCCACTTCCTCTGCCACTCAGGTGCTACTTGTTACATAACATTCATAATTACACACGAGCTGCATAAAAAGAATGCAGAAGATGTTTTTGTGAACATTTTAACTATGGAGAGTGGAGGACTATAAATGCATATCTTGATGTATACTATCAGGTGTTGGACTGCCCTCGTCTGATTGAGGGGATTGTGCGGGACTTCCTGCCCTCCTCTTGGTCGGCCCCTGCCTCAGCCCCTCCTAAGTCTCTATATGGAATCCCTCAAACCAGTGCGTTAAAGTTGCTTAGAGTGCTGTCCACAGCTGGCAGACATCTCTGTGCCAGAATAGTGAGTGATTATAATTTGAGAGCTCCTGTCTCAACTTCAGATTATACAGCTCTCTGAATGTGTGTGTGCTCCAGTTAAACTCTTTTGGGGTGAAGGAGCGTCTCTCCTGCCTGCTCAGTGCTGAGCCCGGTGACCTGTTGCTACAGGAGGGTGAGGCGTTAAGGATCAGCACTGAAGCTTACCGACTGTGGGCTGTGGCCGCCCGATATGGACAGGCCTGCGACCTATACCTGTAAGTGCACGTACACTTTGAGATACTGTTTTACTGTTAGAGGTATTGCCATTCCATATTATTATAAATGCATATGTATCCCTTTGTTGCCCCAAGTGATTTGTATCCAGCCCTACTGAAGTCCCTCCAGTGTCCCGGACCCCTTACCCCGTCAGAGCCTCTGTTAGAGGAGCGGCTCCAGAGGCTACTGGCCCTGGTTTGTCTGCTCACTCAGATCACTCATACAGCTGGGTGCCACCAGGAGCTGCAGACTGCTATGCTCAGGTTAGTTATCAGACCCCGGTTGGGCACATGACTTTGCACAAAGTATTGTTAATGCATTTTTGAACTCCACACATAGTTCTGGTTGTGAAGAGTGCCTGCCTCCTCCCCCTGTGTGCTGGGAGCATGTCTCTGGACTGCAGCAGACCTTGGTGTCTCACTTAAAGAGCTTTTTGAAAGGACTTGATGGTGAGGCCCAGAAAGAGATCAGCCTGGCTCTTATTCCTGCTTACCTCATCTACCTACAGGCTTATTACCATCATCTGTCTCTACAGGTACAGGCTTCTCGTGTGTAAGCATATTCACCAGGCACAGCTTCTACAGTTTACACTCACAAAAACATAGTACATACAATGTAATAATCGACAGTGAACATTGATCAAATGCAATTATGTTGAATGCAGTGCCAGGATGTGATGCAACATACACTGCCTGTCAAAAAACAACTGCTATAGAATAAAAAAAGCCACACTCTAATAGTTTGTTGGACCACCTTTAGCTTTGATTACAGAACACATTCATTGTGGCGTAATTTTAATGAGCTTCTTCTTTAAAGTTAAAAGATTAATTTCATTCCAGTGTTGCATTATATTTTCATCTAGAAATTGTATTGATGATGTGAGAGAGTGACCACTGCACAAAGCCTTCTCCAGCCCATCCCAAAGATTCTCAAACTGGGGTTCTAATCTGCAGATTAGTTTATGCTTCTCCTTAGATGTTCTCTCTGCTTGATGCCAATGATTTGACCTTTCTCAAACACACTGACATATTTCTATGACCACGGGATTTGTCTTTCCACAAATCAGAAATGAGAAGTCACTTACTGCATCAGTTGGGTTTGAATACCGTGTTGCAGCTGAAAGCCAATCACTCATACAGAAAGTATCTATAGAGACTCGTAACCTATTTGCTAAATTGAATCCAGGCGGCGCCACAATCAAGAGAATGTTAAAGATAATAATTAAAACCAAACATTTCTTCACAGAAGAGCTTCAGTCCAGTCCAAACCCTGGAGGAACTGGAGGGACTGGCATCAGACCTTGTGACTCTGCTGTCCCATCGTGTGGTACAAGACCTCATGAAGAGTCTTACGTGAGTTTCCCTATGAAAGGGCTTTGTGTAGTAGGTATGGTGCTATAGCTGTGTTGATATTCGTTTTTTATTTCCTCAGGTCTTTCTCAGTGGTGTGTAGTGCTCTCCAGAACCATGGGGAGACCACTGCTAGTCTACCTGGCCTGTCTTGTTCCCGGGTGGAAGGACTCTCCTGGGCTGGCTTCTTCCCAATCGCCTTTCCCTCTGTTGACAGGACTGGCCTTTTCTGCTTGACACAGTCACAGCCATCCACAAAGGCCTCGCATTAAAGGCAGGGAGACTCTGTAAAACCTTGTTTGACTAATACTTTGTGCTTGATATGTCACAATCTTTGTCTTTTTGTCTCTTTAGTTCACCGGTCTCCTTTCTGAGCCTGTTCTTGAGTACCTTCATTGTGCTGCCCGAGCCACTCCTACCTTGTCCCTCACTAGAGCCTGGCTCCTGCGCCACGAGCACCATCTCCTGTACCTGCTGCTGCCGAGCGACTGTCACACAGGCTGGTACGCTTCAGCCCCTCTTCTGCAACAGTATAATCTGGATTATTGTATGTTTACCTAGGGGAATTATATATATTAATATTGTGGTATCACAGGGGCGAGTGTCCTCATGTGACCCTGTTAGACGTTACCATGTTGGTGAAGTTGAATACATGTAAAAGACTACACTATTTTGAATGATTGTAAACTAAGTTCTATTGTTGGTGCAAAAAGATAGAGTAAACAATTGTTTATATAGTTTGGATCATTTTAGGTTTTAATGTTTTTTTTTATTTCAAAAAAATTCTGCAGGTTTCTGTTGATCCAGAAGTGGCCAAACGAACTCCACTGTTCCACCAGATGGCACTGGTTCTGTTAAGTTGGCTGCTACCAGGAAGTGAATTCCTGGCTTATGAGCTTCTCTCAACCATCATCTTTAGCAAGTCCTTCATACCGTGAGCTATTTTTGGCTTTCTGATGTAGTTCTGTATCAGTTTTGGTGCAATGCGTTCTTTGGCGGTTTGTATGCAACACACCAACTATGTATTAAGCTAATGAATGGAAAGCCTTAATATAATAAGATTTAGTTCCAAATCTAATAAATGTAATTCATTTCTTTAAAGAATGTCGAGGTTGAAATGATTTGTTGTTGACTTTGTTTGTCAGCAGAGAAGGCCACAGTGGAGGACCGGAGGCGGTTGAACTGGGGGAGCTCAGGCTCCAGGAGAAAATCCCCAGCTCTGGTCAGGCCATAGGCTCACTCCTTAGAGAGGCCTGTGCCCAACTGCCCTCCATCCGGGCCTGCTTTCTGACCCATTTTGCCCATTTGGAACCGGCTGTTGCGGTGTCCCAAAACTCACTCCTCGGTCGAACCCCTTGGATCACATCTCAGTTCCTCCGAAAAGCAGAGCTCAGTGGTCCCACCGTGCCTTCTGATTGGCCCTACCTTCCCTTAGTGAGCCTGTATGAGCGGGCTGGGGTGTCAGAGGGTGGGGGTCTATCCGTGCAGGAGCTGCCCCCGGGTGCACTGAGATGGCTGTGACCCACTGCCTCCAGTGGCTGCTGGTGCTGGACGTCTGGAGAGAGGAGGCTCTAAAGGTACACTCTGATTATTGCCTGAAATATGTTTCATCATTGTTTAGACATGAGCTTCCACCACAACTGGTTTGTGAATTGGCAGTAATCAAAGTGATTTAACGTTCTTTGTTATTTTGATATTTTTTTGTTAAACAACTTTCCAACATTATTTTCTTTACTTACCGTATTGACTGCTCTGGCTCTGTGCCAGCCTCAAAGTATGCTGAATGTCCACCCATTTCACACTATACCGTACAATTCAATAAAGCCTATCGGCCAATAAACTCTGCACAAAAGGATCACATGGACCTGCCTGACTCTGACGCTAATGCTGTTGAAATCATTTTGGCAAAATGTTATTGTTGCAGGTGATCCCGGCTGTTGCCAAACTGGCCCGTTTATCTTGTGTGTTCCTCTGCTCCAGTGACCCTGTTCCTTGAGAGACCCATCCAAAGTCTCACCTGGTCTTTTTTCCGGCTGCTCACAAGGTTCAGTTCTCAACGCACTTCCTCCTCATATCAACATAGAACTTTGATCATAGATAATGAACGGTTTCTGTTCCCAGAGCATCCCGACTGAATTCTCTGGACCTAAGCAGTTCCCTCCTCCTGGCCTGGCCTCCTTCCAGGACCTGTACTCAGCCCTACTGGCTCAGTATGAGGCTGTGTCATTTGGGGACCCCCTATTTTGCTGTTGGATGCTGCTGCCTTTGCAGCGAAGGTACAGTGTGGCTCTAAGACTAGCTGTGTTTGGAGAGCACGTGGGGATGCTTCGCTCACTCAATGTCACTATGGAACAGGTAATATTATTGTCAGTAAAAACTACAGCCTACAAGTAATAGAGAAATCAGGTATTGTTTTATTCAAGTTGTTTGAAGTTTGAACTTTTAATATTTGTGTCTATTTTAACTGTTAGAAGTCTTTAAAGTTCTTAAATTCCTTAGCTGTCCATCCCCCTGGAGTGCTTCACCTCTCCCCCTGAGGACTGCTGCCTGGCCCTGCTGCGCCTATACTTCCGCTGCCTGCTCACAGGAGTGCTGAAACAGCGCTGGTGTCCTGTCCTTTATGTGGTTGCACTCTCTCACCTCAATTCCTTCATTTTCTCCCAGCATGCTGCAGCACAGGTAACATACACTTCACTGTAAAGCTATATGTCTACAAATGTTTTGACTTTTTTTTTTTTTAGTTTACCAGTAGCCTTGCTAGAATTTAATTTACAGTAAGTATTTGCAATTCAATTAGTTTTTAATCATCTCAAATCACTCTACTTCTACACCAGTTGTTACATTTCATATAATTTTGTATATCTAAGTTCAACTCTTCATCAGAAGTCTGAAAACTGCTCACGCCCACCAAAATGGTCTTCAGGATGCGCATTTATAAACCTCAAAAATCATAAAAAGGCTTTAATGCAAATCAGATCAAAGATGTGAGTCTAATGCAGAACAGAAAGGTGGTGTTTTTGAAGGACAGGAGATTGATGTTAAACCCAGTTCAGAGGAGCCTGGAGGCTGGAGCCCGCTGCTCATGTGGAAGAGTTTCACATACTTCACATAGTCAGACACTAAGCTGCTGAAGTGAGTGGAAGCACACTATGGAGGATATATTGTTTCTTTCAATGTCTAACATTAGCCAAGTGTAGGTCATAATTCTCCTTTAAATTCTTCAGAATACACTCATGTCAGAAATGTACTATATTCAGAAATATCCCTATTCCCGAGGTGGTTTTTCTTTTCATTTAACTCTTAATCATGCACAAAGCCTGTAGTGATGTATGTATATGTGTGTTACAGGAGGTGGAAGCTGCTCGTGTCAGTATGCTCCGGAAAACTTTCTACCTGACTGATGAGGTAGCTCTCTGCCCCAGACTCTGAACATTCTTCTGTCCAGCTCTGCTTTTCTCTTCACTAGTCTCTTTGCCCTGTGTGTGACTGCAAAGACACTGATCTTTACAGCTCAGTGTGGCACGGCTTGATTTCCTTTCTGTGTGGAGTTTGCATGTTCTCCCTGTACCTGCGTAGGTTTCCTCTACCACAAAAACATGTACAATAGGGTCCACTCTGTGGCGAGGACTCCCCTGAAAGAGATTCCAAATCTCAGTGGGACTTTCCTGGTTAAATAAAGGTCAATAAAGAAATAAAATAAATCTATAATTTATATTTGCTTTATAATAGCAATAGCACACACCACATTCATGGAGGCAATGTTAATATGGTGTGGGCTTATGTTAAAGTCATTTAAGATTTCAGAGGCCAAATTACAACAGTATCACATTTATTACCAAATTCATTTAAATTATTATTATTGTGTTGCTACCTCCATATCTTTGTGCATACATTCAACAAAAAACAGATGGACTGTATTCTCTGCAGGCAAAAGACTCAGTGTTGCTTTCTGTTCCAAATGTTGGCAAAGAGGCTGGTAAAATGGCATTTCAATGTTCTGCTCCCGCAACATGGAGTAACTTACAAAAGGTCTGGAAACTGATTTCAATTGGTCAGTTTAAATCTTTGTTGAAAGGTCTGGAAATGGGATGTATGGTTTAACTGTTTTTAGGGAACAAATGTACTTGTGTGTGTCTGTGTCTGTGTGTGTTGTGTGTGGAATGATATGTGCTGCTGTCCTGAGATCAGTCGTGTGCTCTCTGAGAACACATATTAACTGAACACCTCTGGTTTCAGGTGTTGAAGAAGCACCTTCTGTGGTTCCGTCTTCCCCAGCAGCAGTCAGACTGTGGTTTTGACCTGTACGAGCAGCTACCTCCAATCAGGACCAGGCGCCTGGAACAAGTCCTGGGTCCACAAGACCCCAGTAATTACAATGGCCACCAAGATCAGAGTGAGAAGTGAGAGAGAACAGGGGACGCAACAGGGGGCTATGATCCATCTCCATGTGAACAGGCCTGTGCTGCATTTGTGGAGAGATCCAGCATTTTTAAACGGTAACAGAAGTGTTTATATACTGGCAACAATCATACATTGTTTCATGGATTTTATGGTTGTTTTGAAACCATAAAATATAAATGGTAAGAGTTGGGGATGGACTATCAGATGGATTGGCCAACATTTTTTGACTTGCGTTTAGTCAGTGCATAAAACCTACTCTGTTCAAGAGCAAAAAAAGCATGTTTAGAAGTGCCTGTCTGGGAATAAAATCTGATTCTCACACAACCTTGTCCCTTCTTTTTATTAGATAATAAATAAGAAATGTATTGTATTACTAAATAAACATTAACATGTCAGCAATAAAATAACACAAAGGAAAGAAAAAACGGTTTTATTTGTGCAAATGCTCAAACATGTTTTTTATAGACAGGGTAGAGCTGCGTTCACTCCTGTCATTGATCATTCCCTCATTTAGTGGCTCTTTACTGACGGAGCCCATTAATGCTCATAGATCAATTACTCTTTTTGTTAAACATGGGAAATTGGAAAAATGCCCAGAGGGAAGTCTGTACTCACTTTGATAAAAGCCAGAGGTGATCAATGCAGTGCAGTTTGAGAGCCCACTATAAGTTAACTGTAAAAGCATGAAAAACACTGCCTGAACTGACGGTGTATTATTTGTTAGATGGAGTTGTGCATGATTATCTCTGTCCCAGATGTCAATAAGTTTCAAACTTCAGTTTCAAACTTATTGTGCTTAATGTAACTGATCAAAAGTGTGTTGTAATAAGTAAAATGTTGTTAGTACTCTATAAATGAAAAACATTGCCCATATGTTTCTTGTACATTGTGTTTTATCATGTGTTTTTTGTGGGATCTTCTTGATTTTTTACTCACTACTCATAAAACTACCTTTTTTTCTTTTGCTTGAAACTTATTTGGATTCCTTCCATAAAACGTTTTGATTTCATGAGACGTGATTATGAATGACTGAATTTAACTGAAATGTATTTACTTTAATGACCCAATTTAGACAAGTAAACATTTAAATGTGTGATAATTAACTGAAGGTAACTAAACAAAACAAAACAAACCAAACCTGTTATACTTCATTTTAGCTATTTGGTTGGATTAGGACAAATTACAAAAAAATGAAAATAATAACGTGACAAACAAACTTTGTCACTTACAGAGCAGAACCCTTAGCATATGACTAGATCTTCACCTCAGAGATCTCAAATAGAAGCCTGAGAACAGCCATCTACGTAATTTGTTCTTCAGATTTTGGGTGGATTAGCATAGTGTGCTTGTGTTCCTTTTCAACCTGTAGCTGTCTCTGTGTCCAAACCCACATCTCCATCGGACACCCATAGGTATAGCGGTATGGAGAGAGAGAGAAGGGAGGACATGCAGTAACTTGTCAGAGCCGGGATTCGAACAACACTGTGGCCGGCTGGACATGGAGCCTGCCATGTGTGCTGTCGCCTTAACCACTTGACCACTGGGTATATTTTTCTACTTTTCAGTCCAGTTAAAAAATGTGGTGCAGATACAGTACTGTACAGATACCCAAAAAATTAAATACAGTACTTCATTCTGTTACTTTCCACCACTGCTACACAACCAGAAAGTCAAAGTAAAAAAGTATATTTCTCTATTCAAGAAAATCTAGCCTGTCAAATTCCTATTTAACGGCATTGACTCTGTTACAGTTTGAATCCAACTCTTCAAACCAGAAATGTGGCTTTTTGTTGACCCGTAAAGTTTTAAGCTTTGCCATGCTTTGGGGCTGATGGAAAATTTGAACTTTGAATTTTTTATGTCATGTAAAATCTTTCAAGGTAACAACAATTGCGTACAAAGCAGAAGTTTTTAAAAAAAAATTTATATATTTTTTTATAACTACTGTAACTGTAAAAGAGAGCGGTAATAATTAAGAATTCAGAATAAAGAATAGAAGAATATATATTTATAATATATTTGAGTATATTCAGGATGGAAGCATTTCCACAAACTCAGATGAGATCATTTAAACGAGTGAGGTCCTTCACTTGATGATTACTTACTTGGATATTACAAAATGACAAAGTTGAATATATTAAAGGTGTACCGTGTAAAAATTACTTTTGAATTCGACTTTTGAAACCCCAGAGAGCATATTTTTGGTGCATTTTTCAACATTTGGGGCCATTTCTATTTTCTTTTAAAAGTGTGTGCAGATCCCCCCTGTATGATAACGAGGGATCCACCCATACCACGTGTGGCCCTTCTGAAGTAATGGCTCCTCTTGTGAACTCTGCCAGAATTCTGAATTGTCTGGTGTGGTTAGTATTGATG
The DNA here is from genome assembly GCA_015082035.1 of Chaenogobius annularis. Lineage (NCBI taxonomy): Eukaryota > Metazoa > Chordata > Actinopteri > Gobiiformes > Gobiidae > Chaenogobius > Chaenogobius annularis. The sequence continues at coordinate 777,806 of BJKM01000100.1, read as the reverse complement.
ACTAGATGAGGAGCAATCAGGTGAGGGAGGGGGAGGCATGGATGGGGGAGGGGCTGCACCCTTGACTTTGATCTGGGCTGATTGCAGTCACGAGCTGATAAACTTAGGCAAATCTACAAAGATATTTTGTGGCTAATCTTAAGCCATACCCGCAACTTTTTTGTGATGGTGGCATCATTGCAACCTTACGACAGATGTGCCAAACAAGCAACAACAATTGTGCCTTACATACCTACAGCAGACCTTTTCTCTAACCGCTCTTTCTCTATGCATTTCATTTGAAGCCTCATTGTCTTTGTGTTACTTTTCAACTGCACCACCAGGAACCTGACACATGTATTACAACATTTTCAGGCAGCTTGTGTCCACAATTGTGGATGCACACATTTAAAGAAACGTTTTTTTTTGTTGTCACAGTTTTGTCTCCATGTAGATGTGGCCTGAGGCACAGAGGAACCTCCTCACACAGATGCTTTTCTGGAGACACTTCTACACTATCTACCAAATATGTCCTGCATAAAAAGCCTTTTTTTGCATATGTTTATTATTATGCCAGCTGTACATTCTGTTACACTCAGTGAATCAATAATAGTAAATGATTCAATAAAAAGCAAGCAGGAATATCACTTGAGGAAAAATAAGTGACTAAGTCGTGAAAGTTGACCATCTATTGAAAAATATCATAAATTTTTTTTTTTTTTTTTTAAATCTACTCATATTGTAATTTCAGTACCCAGTAATTCAGCTGTCTGCCCTGAGCTTTGACCCTGGAATCTACTGATCCCCAGGCAAATTTTCTACAACTACACCAGCCAATACAAGCTCTTGGTACAGTTCAACATGAGACATGACTTCAGGGCCACAGGTGGTATGGGCTGATCCCCCATTATCATACAGGGAGCCCAAGGCCATGGAGGACACGCCTACTGACCGGAGCACAAATTTTGGATCAAAGTGATCAAATTGACCGCTGGACACCACATAATATATATTTACAGGCTTGTGGTTTAGTGTAACATCTAGTGCCAAAAATACTATACTTAAACAATTTAAATGTATGTATTTATGAGCGGACTATATGAGTTGAATATATACTGGCAAATAAATGTTCATTGATACACCAGCACTGCTCTGGTGTATGAATGAGCACTGCTCTGTACTTGCAATGATTCCAAAAAATTTCCCAGTCAAGTTGGGTTCAAAAATGTCATATAGCCATTTTTCCACAAGAGAACGTCAAAAATCTGCTGCTTGCTACTGTAAATACCATGATGTTCTGCAGTTTAAACACAAAGTCAATTAATCGGTTTCAATCAATACGCAGTTTTAGATCACCATGGGGTGGCACTGTTTAGTCTGCATTGTTCAACATAATAACATTCCGAACTGGACTAAATGAGTGTCAGCCGGTCATAATGTTATTAGGCCGCCGTAATTTAGTGAAACAGATTTGATTAAGAGCAGGACGCTGTTCTCTCATGTTGGACATGAACAAAGGCGTCATTCAGCCGAAGCTTCAGCAGAGGGAGGAGCCAGGAGTCAGATGCAGGAGTCACATCTGAGGAAGTGGCCCTGCAGCGCCTCACACCTGAGGGAGGGGCCTGTGCAGTGCTTCACACCTGAGGGAGGGGCCTGTGCAGTGCCTCACACCTGAGGGAGAGGCCTGTGCAGTGAGTCACACCTGAGGGAGGGGCCTGTGCAGTGCCTCACACCTGAGGGAGGGGCCTGTGCAGTGCTTCACACCTGAGGGAGGGGCCTGTGCAGTGCCTCACACCTGAGAGAGGCCTGTGCAGTGAGTCACACTGAGGGAGGGCCTGTGCAGTGCTCACACCTGAGGAGTGGCTGTGTGCAGTGAGTCACACTGAGAGGGGCTGTGAGTCACACCTGAGGGAGGGGCCTGTGCAGCGCCTCACACCTGAGGGAGGGGCCTGTGCAACTCCTCACACCTGAGGGAGGGGCCTGTACAGCCCTACACACCTGAGGGAGGGGCCTGTGCAGTGCCTCACACCTGAGGGAGGGGCCTGTACAGCCCTACACACCTGAGGGAGGGACCCATTCTGGATAAGCAAGACCTGCGCAGATCCAACCAGTGTCGATCAACATTGATCTGAACGTTTGCGTTCGACTTTACCCTGGCTTGCTCTGAGTTGAAATTCCAAACGGGATCAATCAGCAAGAGCAGCCGCCGCAACTCCAGTGGGTTATTATATTCATAATTAAACACAATAAGAAAACACAATTTCAAACACTTTGAAGTTGTTGTTCGTCTTTACAGCAGACTTTTAGCCTCCGTTGTAGCCGTCAACTCTCATCGATCATCAAGACGAGGCGCAGCTAAACACGAATGCGGCAAATTTAAACTTGCATTCTTAGCTTGTAGAGAAGACCAGGTCAGAATGATGCATCTTTGATGCTCTTTGAAATTATGTTGAATTATTTACTGCAATTTGTAATGTGAGTGTGAAAGGTGCATCATCCATCTTAAAATGTTTCAATTGCAACAAAAGCAGAAAAAAAAATCTGATTAATCAGTGGAATGATGTAGTTAAGATTACCCTTGGGTTACAGTGGATTCCTCTGATCAATACCTATTATGAATTCAGTTTGACCTCATGTATATAGTAGACACCGTGTTTCTCAGTTTTTCATCAGCTGTACAAAGAGATGTCTACTGTAATAAGATCTTATCCTGAAGCCTGGCTTTCAATTCATGGATGAAACGCTATGATCTGGATTTTCTTTTTAAGTCAGAAATATGTATTAATTTAATTTCAACTCATTTACATTATACCCCAATGAAACAATGTACTATATTTCATTACTACACCTATTTCCCGTGTGTTTTTCTTGAGACAATAATGTCTAAACATGAGCTCATTCATCCAGTGTCCCCTGGAGTTTCCCGTACCCTGTGAAAAAGGAATGAGCCTCTGATACAGTATTCATGAGAGGTTTTAGTTTGAAGCTGCACGCCCAGCTGATTGGCTGCTTCCTCCAGAAACCAGAGTGAACACTGCAGTGCTTTTCATAAAGGTGACACTCTTAAAACACCATTACCATTTTCCATCCAACCCTGTCTTCTACAGCCTATTCTCTTTTCAGTATCAGAATCAGAAAGGTTTATTGCCAAGGAACAAAATTCACAAACATAGGAACTTGCTTTTACCAGCTAACTTAATACGTTTTCCTTTGACGCTATATCCGTAATTGTGAGGTGGCTTTTACGGTCACAAAGAGGCTGAAATCTAACGGATTCTGTTGCACTGATGGCATTACGCATGAGGTCAGGCGCTTTAGTCGTTCAGCACTAATGAATTGGACTGAGAACCACTCAGCGCTGGCCAATCAATACTCTACCGTTAGCTGTCCAATGCACCCACCATCTAACTCTGCGCTACCCGTCTTATCTAGCACAATAGAGACGTGAAATTTTGGTCGGACCAACATGCACAGAGTATGTCTATTTGATAAACTGTAGAAGGAAAAGAAGAGTGTTTCTGTTCCAGCTATTGTCCACAGTAAGAGGCTGACGTCACAGAGCTCACCTCCTGCTGGAGCTGTGGAGCTGCTGTGGGCCAGCTGGCAGTGAAAAGCACATGTGCATGAATCCATGCTGTGCATCCCATAAACCTGTAAGATCAACACTGTGTGCACATCGGACACAAGTAGTTTGTCAAATAGTTCTTGGATATACAAGGAATAAGTACAAATAAAAAGGGAAGGATACAAAAAACTATAGTGGACTGTGCGCATATACCCTTCAGAAGAATCTAGCCAATAATCAATTCATGATCAATATCTCAAAAGCAGTGGCTACAAAAATACTGATATTGTGTGCACAAATGTTTGACACCATTTTGGGGTGCATTGGACCTTACGGGGGCCCAACTTCACACAGGTCAGCTGATTCTCACTGATCTTTAGGGACTTTCTCTGAAGGAGAGCACTTTCTTTCTTATTGTTGCCCTTTTTAGACATCAGAACTCTTATCGGCCTTTATTAATCAGCTTGTTTGTCAAATCAGATCGTCATACAATGGCGATGTTCATAGGTGTTTTGCATGTTACATAAGTGTGCTTGGAAATGAATTCATCACAACAAACCCCCCTTTTTCACCTGCACACTTTTGTACTGCTGACAGAAGAGCTAGCACGCACAGCGTGTTTCTATGTATTCATCCAGTTCTGCAAATAGGTAAAGCCAAAAGAATTCACCTCAAAATTGGTTTGCACTAGCCTCAACTCACGCACACACCGATGCCCACATGACACTGGCACTAACCTTTTTTTTTTATAAACCATGTAATACATGGCATAGCAGTTTAAGTTGCACACTGACATACTGACAAAAATAACTATGATGCTTAGATTTGATACGACAAGTGGAAGCAAACACCTTTTGCAGGCACTGTTCCACTTCCATGTGCATGCACATTTGAATGAACCAGAGTGAACAGAGACACTCACTCACATAGTTAGTGTTGAAGGGTTTCCACAGAGCGAATCAGTCAGCTTGTCTGCTGTTTTTTCATCAGATTTAAAGAGACCATAAACAATTCGTGGCTAAAGGGTCCAAGGCATGTCAGCCGCCCCTAACACTGCCACTGAAAGCCCACCAGAAACCAGCGAGAATACAAAATGCTGCATTTTAAACGAGCACCGGAACAGTCTGTATGTACAGGTAACTTGAGTTTGGTGTCATGAAGTGCTTTATAATATCTACTCTGGGGAACTTTGTGATGAGGCCCATTTGTCACACATTCCTCCTGAGCACACACATGCAATTGAAAGAGTCCTCCTGAATGTGCTGTAGTGCCCCCCTGATCATGGACGTTTCTGCTGTACTCTCATCTGATGTAATGTAATCTGATGTATTTGTAATCCAATGGATGTGGACACAATTCACAATATTCCTTTCACCATTCATTTGCAAGTGATATTGGGATTTGGGGGAGGCATTGTAGACATATTTTATACACCAACAACTAAAATGTGCGTTTATTATTATTGTTATAGTTCAAGAAAGATGTGTTAACAATATTTTTTGCTGTTTCAGACAATGCAACAATTCATACTGCCACAAAAAATGTGCTTGTCCTCCCATGATGGATCCTCCTCCAGCACCTCCTCCTCTGTTCCTCTTGTCCTTGATGTACTTGTGGAGCTTGGATATTTCATCCTGGATAGTAACTCTCACACTCACTAGTCCACAGCCCTCCTTCCTTTCGGCTAGTGTACTGTCTCATTGTTCTTTATTTGGGGTGGAACCCTCCATGCATGGTGAAGAGCTTTCTTGACTTAACATCTGTGGTCTGTATCTCTTCCTTTGGCCACCTTACTATTTCTGCAGGCGATCTAATCACTGGCAGGGTGTAGCTGTTTATTGCCCGGGACTTGTTCTTGCCATTGAGCTGACTTCTTAGGACTTGCCATACTCGTTGTAGGTATTTGTCTGTTTCTTTCCTTGTTACCTCTTCGAGGTTACCATTTGCCTGTGGTATTCCATTCCAGGTACTTGTAACCATCCTTAATGTCTGCAATTGTTCCTTCTGGGCGTAAGACCCCTTCTGTGTCTTCCCTCTCTTTGTCACCATTCGACAGCACTTCTCAAGCCCGAATGTCATACCAATGTCAGCGCTGTAGATCCTGGTCATGTGGATCAGTGAGTATGTGTATGTATGTGTGTGTGTGTGTTTGTGTGTGTGTATATTTACATTTACACGTGTGTACTTCCTTAAAACTCTGGCCACTGTGAATAAGCAGCCTCATTAAATACAAACCCACAGAGGCTGCACCACTCTGCTGGTTTAGCCGAGGAAGTTGAGGTTTTGAGCGCTGCTTCCTGATCAGAGCTTTTCCTCAAGGATTTGTCTGAACTGCCTGCTTTAAAATTCACAAGTACGCTCACACCACAAGTCCAGTTTTAGAAGTGCTAGACCCTTGGCACATCACTTGTATCGTAAGCAGTTTTTGCACAGCTTTAGAATAGCTTTTTTCGACAAAGTGAAGCAAGATGGAAAGGCAAATAGAGTCGAACTGCCAATGCACAGCCAATCAGCTCTCATCCCATAGTGTCACAGAGCAACGCACGTTTCTTTCTTAAAAGTGTGTGATCGCTCTTTCTCCCGCTCCCGTCTTCTGTAGCGTAAAACATACCGATGCAACACAACTACAACAAGTGTGCGATCAATACAGATTTTTTAGTCGGACAGTTTCAGTGATGGGATTTTGTTTTTGGGAGGAAACCAAATGTATACAAACCTTGCCTCACCCACAGATTATGAAAAATATGGCTTTAGTTAAAGGACATTGAAATTAATTTAACTTATTTGTTGTTTGTTGACATATTTTCAAAGTTAGATTGATGTTGCAGAATATCATTAAGTTGTGTAAAGGTCTTATAGACCTTTTATATTCGTACAGGTTGGCCTCTTTGTTTTTTGGTGCCATCTTTGAGCTCTGAGATAATGAATGTAAAACTAACCATGAAGATCGTGCATAGTGACTTGATTTTCTAAATTCTTTTGGTTTGCGCCGTTTATAATGTCGCTTCCTGGTTTGACGTGGGCAGACATGAGTTGAGATAATTCCACAACTGTTACTTAGCATCCAGATTGTAAACAAGGGCCAAAATCCATTGACAAATAATTACACCTGACAGTTTAAATTGTCATAAAATGGTGTAAGTTGCTTGCAAATTTTATCTGCATTTTTGATGGAAGAAGAAGAAGCTCTACTTCTTATAATTTTCTACTTTTATTTGTAACATTTTCTTCACAAACTGCAACTTGACTGATGAAAAACTATGGAAATTATTTACCACAAGGACAATCTCACCAAATAACATCATTATTAAAAAAACATGTGAACCTGTCATAAAAGCTTCAATGCCATGCTGTGAAACATTCCATCTCCATGGAGACAAGCAATTTATACCTTTAAGCAGTTACTATATAGCTGTTTGAAAAATCAACAGGCTGGACAGTCACATCTGGTACTATTTGGTCCATATCCACTAAAATAATGAAGATAATATTGTACTGTTGTTTTTGTTTATTTGTTTGTTTGTTTGTTTTTTAAAGGATTTTATGGCCCGTAGGCTTTATTGGACAGTAGAGAGTGGCGTGAAAAGAGGAAGAGAGGGAAGGACTTGTCAGAGTCGGAATCAAACTCACAACACTTCAGCCGGCTGCACATGGAGCCTAGCATTCAGACAACCCACTTGGCCGCCAATTACTGTTATACTTTTAACCAGATTTTTTTTTTTAAAGTCTTAGAATCTTGTTCGTCTTGATAGTGGAAAATACAGCATGCCACCTATTCTATACCAGTTCACTGAAACCAAGTGTGTCCAATGTCAACCAGAACGGCTTGACTCAATGTTATGTGCCCAGGTCGTGCGGAGTAGTCTGATAATGAGGGCACTTAGGACTTAACCTTTGCTGTATGGAGTGCTCGGTGCCATTTGTGTGATGTGTGTGTGTGCAGAATACACACTATTTTTTTCCTTTACCTGATCCACAGACTCAAAGAATGAACCAAAAAAAGCCAAAAAGGATCAAGGAATACATCATATTTCACTGAATTTATTACCTGACATTCTTTCCAAACTCTTCATGGGTTTAAGTTTATCTGCTCCTCGGCCTAGTTTGTATTTAAGAAGAAATGTCAAGAAATGAGACCCAAGACAAAGCTTTATTTCTCCAGTCAATTCAAAGTAATGAGCTTCTTGTAATCCAATCAGCTGATTCAATTTGAGAAGATCCCGGGAAACTGCATCTGGATAAAGGTCACAGGGGTGTGGTGACGCAGGGTGACTGAATGGTGAAAGACCTAAGGAAAATCCAAAGTTCACGCTTCAAGTAAATGAAAGGGGGCCTGGTGTGCCTTTGAACTCAACGTACATTTTTAACAGGGCATAACAAAATTATGTATTTTAATCGCATTTTTCATTTTGAAACATATTTTAAATATTACGCCACCTGATGGTGAGGGGATAGTACACATGTGAGTAGTCTGCCATGTGGGTTTGAATCCGGCTCCATGTCCTTTTCCAGTCTCATCCCTATTTCACGCTGCACCGGTGGGGCCTGGGGCCAAAAAAATCCTGCAATGAATTGATCTTACTTTAAATTGTATTTTGTTATTTATTAATTTATGTTTTTTATTACAGCATTAACTATTTTCTACATTTCTTCCAGTCAAATATTCAGTTATTTTGATTAATCTTAAAGATAGAGTTCTAATAATAGTTATATAATTATCCATATGTAACTCTAAATATTCATTTATTTTGGTGCCATTCTGCAAAAAGCTCATAGGTTTAAAAGGAGTGGAAGGGCTTTTCCACCTTCAAGGCATTCCAAGCGCTTCACTAGGCATTGTGAGTGAAGGACGCAACAGCACAGTGCTGGGAGAGGGAGAGGTCAGAGTTAAAGGTCTGGATGACTGAAGGAACAAAGGTTTCCTTCATCTGTGTCCTACGGCCAGCACAGTTCAGTGTGATGGCAGCCACTCAAACACAGATGATACAGAACACAAGAGGGGTCCCGAAGAATCCTATGGGTGACTCCCATGGCATGTTGCCTCTCTTCTTCTTGATAGCTGCAAGGATTGCCAGTGTATTACCGACATTTCAGAAACCTCTGTAGGTTTGGCAAACTTTACTACCTTTTGTTTCTTACATGGTATGTCCAAGAGAATAATACTAATGCTTTTGATTTGTATATCGCTTTTTTGGATACTCAAAGATGCATTACGTTGCATTATTCATTCACTCCACATTGCCCTGAGGCAGTATGATGGAAGCGAGGCTGGCAACGGCCCCTCCAACCACCACCAACACTCACATATACAGCACAGAATTACTAAGGCATAATCCTGTCGGATTCTCACCAACCGTTCCGAGAGAGAACAAGCCATGCAGCTCGAATGCTGTAGCTGTATGCTGTAGCTGCTATACATCTATCCATATATTTATGCATTTACTGCATCTATTTATTTATCAACTGTATCATCCATCCATCTATCTATTGATCTTTTGATCTATTTATAGGAACTTTGATACTTTAGAAACACTCAACTGTTTCTCAAGGTGCATATCAATCTCCTGGTCACGCTAAAGAATCAAACATCAATCGTGACTTAGTTGAACAGGACAATAGCAGAGGCCTCATCTCGCATTTATTGTATGGGAAGAGGAGGCTAAGAGGTTCTGGCCGATTTTCCGTCAAAACAAAACAGTCACAAGGTTTATCTAGGAAGTGTGCGGATAATCCAAACAACAGCTGAAGGCAGTTTCCTATTCAGACCAGTCCCATTGCACAACAACATTTATTCCCACAATTTTGTGTTTGTGCACCTCGAATCAAGAGTGCTACATGCATCCATCGGGCTTCTGCCAGGTTATTCTTACCATAGTTTCTTACAACAAATAATGCAAATTTCTTTGCTCCGTCACACTATGTCAGCAGTCTGTCATGCTCTGTCTGCTTTAGGAGTCCAAGGGAGATTGATTGATTGATTACTGAATGTATTATTGTACTTACTATGTTACCTGAACAACAATCCATGGATAACCAAGACCATTGAAACCATCATTAACAATAAGAAGATGGCCTACAGTGCAGGCAGCAAGGAGGAGCTTCTCAGAGAGAATTGAAAGTGCAGATGAGGCAGGCTATAGGAAGCAGCAGGGGAGAACCACATGAGGGAAGTATGGAGTGGCATGAGGACCATCCCTGGAAACAAGCTAACCAGTGGTGGAGGCATCGAGGGCAGTGTGGACAAGGCTAATTTGTTCAATACGTTTTTTAACTGCAATGAAAATGCAGTTGCTGATCACGGCAGTAATCACTCTTCTCTCTTCTTTGTTTCTTTATTTTTGGATTTCTTCTGCTGATCGCAAATTCTGATTTTGAAAGCCCATCAGGACAGTAATGCCAGTCAGAATTTGATTTGTTTATATGTTGTTTTTATTATTGCTCAGTGTTTTATGTTGCACCTTAACGCCGAAACAAGTTCCTATGTTTATGAATTTTGTTAATTGACAATGGAAATAAACCTTTTCTGATTCTGATTCTGAAGAAGTGACATAAGTGTGAACTAAGTTACTTTAGTTTGTGGCTGTGGATGGTTTGCTTAATGCCCCTGGACAAGATTAAAAATACAGTCATAATCAGGGTGGGAGTTGGACAGAATTTTTTTTCCCCTATATGCATGAATACATAAAACACAATTTGAAGACTCTTATCAGCACACATGGTGTATATCAATTGAATGTCTAGGTCAACTTTAATGACCCAATACAAGTTAATCGGTTACACTTTATAATACCACACTTATTTCTGCCTTAGTAATCAGAATCAGAATCAGAAAAGGTTTATTGCCATTGTCAATGAACAAAATTCACAAACATAGGAACTTGTTTTGGGATTAAGGTGCAACATAAAACACTGATCAAGAATAAAAACAACATACGATGATGTGAGTGCAGAAAGTGACTGCAGTGAGTGATTGATTAAATTGTAGTTAAAGTGTTTAAGAAGTGTTCATGAGTCCAACGGCAGAGGGAAAGAAGCTATTCTTGTGGCGGGAGGTTCTGGTCCGGATGGACCGTAGCCTGCCCGAGGGGAGTGGCTCAAATAGTCCATGTCCAGGGTGAGAAGGGTCAGCTGTGATCCGACCTGCTCGTCCCAGAGCCCTGGAGACGTACAGGTCCTGCAGAGATGGAAGTCTGCAGCCGATCACCTTCTCAGCAGAACGCACAATGCGCTGTAGTCTCTGTTTGTCCCTGGCTGTGGCTCCAGCGTGCCACACGGTGATGGAGGAGGTGAGGATGGACTCAATGATGGCCGTGTAAAACTGCACCATCATCTGCACTGGCAGCTTGGCTTTCCTCAGCTGCCGCAGGAAGTACACCCTCTGCTGGGCCTTCTTGATGAGGGAGCTGATGGTGGGCTCCCACTTGAGGTCCTGGGTGATGGTGGTGCAGAGGAAGTGGAAGGAGTCCACGTTGATGATGGTGGAGTCTGTCATGGTGAGGGGGGCTGGGGGGCTGTGACTTTCCTGAAGTCTACGATCATCGCCACTGTCTTCCGGGCGTTGAACTCCAGGTTGTTACCGCTGCACCAGGACACCAGCCGGTCCACCTCCCTCCTGTAGACAGACTCATCCCCGTCCGAGATGAGCCCGATGAGGGTGGTGTCGTCTGCAATTTTACGGAGTCGTGGCTGGAGGTGCAGCAGTTTGTGTACAGGGAAAGAGAGCAGAGGAGAAAGTACGCAGCCCTGTAGTGAACCTGTGCTGATAGTCCGAGTGTCTGAGAAATTCTTCCCCAGCCGCACGCACTGCCTCCGATCAGTCAGGAAGTCAGTGATCCACCTGCAGGTGGAGTCAGGCACGTTGAGCTGGGAGAGCTTGTCCTGGAGCAGAGCAGGGAGGATGGTGTTGAATGCAGAGCTGAAGTCCACAAATAGGATCCTGGCGTAGGTTCCTGAGGAGTCCAGATGCTACAGGATGAAGTGGAGTGCCAGGTTGATGGTGTCGTCCACAGACCTGTTGTCTCTGTAGGCGAACTGCAGGGGGTCCAGCAGGGAGGAGGTGAAGGACTTGAGGTGGGGCAAGACCAGGCAGTCAAATGACTTCATGACTACAGACGTCAGCAGCCACAGGGCCTGTAGTCATTACGTCCAGTCATCCGGGGCTTCTTGGGGACAGGAACAATGATGGACGACTTGAAGCAGGCTGGGACGTGGCATGACTCCAGGGGGTGTTAAAAATGTCTGTGAAGACGGGGGCCAGCCCTCCTGCAGTGTCTTAAGGTGGCGGGAGAAACACTGTTTGGTCCAGCAGCTTTTCGGGGGTTGGATTTCCGAATTAGTCTCTTTACATCCTGTTCCTGAACTGAGATAGGAGTGGGAAGGTGGGGTGGGGAAGGTGGGGGGGACCGGGGGTTGGGTTGGCAGAGGTGGCCACCATGGGGGAGGGGGTGGTCACATCAAACCTGAGAAGGAAGATGTTAAGTTGCACAGCCAGTTTTCGGTTGTCTGCGGTAGGGGGGCTTGGGGCTTATGATTGGTGAGAAGCCGGAGCCACACGGAGGCGGGGTTGTTGTCAGAGAACTGCTACTTCAGACGCGTATTGTACTGTGATCAAGCTCTCGATACCTCTTTGCTAAATCCATACTTTGCATCTTTGTAGCGCCCCCTGTCTCCGGCCCTGTGCGCTGCCTCCTTCTGCTGCCTTAACTGCCTCAGTTTTGGAGTGAACCAGGGTTTGTCATTGTTGAAATGCTTTTGGTGACTTTGGTGTGTGTTGGTATGATGCTGTCCTCACAGAATCGAATGTATGACGTCACAGTGTCCGTGTACTCATCCAAACTCTCTGTGGCAGCTCTGAAGACCTCCCAGTCTGCAATTTCCAAACACGCGCCCGAGCTGTGCCACGTGCACGCTTGCACTCGGTGGGATGTAAACAACAGCCAGAATGAATGAGGCAAACTCACGTGGCGAGTAGAATGGTTTGCAGTTTATGAAAATATATTACAGACCCTTCCGCCACGTGTTCTAAACCCGGAGAGATCCCTTTGTCTATCCGCACGAAGAAGCTCGAAGCCCTGGATCTGTACGGCGCCGTCCGGGACCAACTCGCTGAGCCACATCTCCGTGAAGCACAAAACAGGAGATGAAGAAAAGTCTCTGCTTCGTCTAATCAGCAGCGTTCATCCATTTTGTTGGAGAGTGAGCAAACGTCGGAGAGGAAAATCCTAGATAAAGGGGTCCGCGCCTGCGGAGACACACGAAGCTAAAACAACTGGAACTAGGTCTATAGGAGTTGTGGTTTGGATGGATGAAAGCTCTTCACGGGTGTAAGAGCACACTGACACACAATTTATGGACAAAAACAGACAAAACATAGAGCACCTAAAGGCCAGGGCATCCATCGGCGGCGCCATCTTTTGTGCCAAAGCATGAACAAAGACTTAATTCAAAGTGAATGAATAGTTTGTAGAATAATTCAGGCTCAGTAACTACTTAACTAATACAAACACCTCTTAACCCTAACCCTAACCTTAATTAAGTTGTTACTAAGCGTGAATTATGCTTAATAAACAGTTTTTTTTCATTATGAATTAAATCTTTGTTAAGGCAAATTAAAGTCTAGTTCATATAAAGTGGTACCAGTTACTCTTCCCTCTGGTTGAGAATCACAGCACCATCAACACTGTCTTCTGTCTGTTTGGATCCATTCACTGAAAAGTTAGACGCCACTTGTAAATCCGACATTGGTGGAGTTGCAATTGGTTTCTACCCATATAATCCGCATAACAGCAAAATTTGGACTGAACTGTGTTCAGAACGAGTTAACCTGCAGCCCTTTGACGTAAGCAAATGTAATTTTACTTTTGAAAAGGCAGGTGCACAACAGTGTATTTATATTGAGTAAATATATGGTGCATACGAATTAGTGCTGAGTCAGCGCAATGATGCTCAACTTGTGATGGTGCTAAAAGAAACTTAACCTTTACCGGAGTGTCGTCCATTCAATCTAAAGTTTAAGTGAGTGTTAATCAAAAAATACAGAGCCCCGTACATTGCAATGACGTCGACAACCATGGTCAATTGTTGGCTTATGCTATGTGAAGTTATAACAAGACAACTAACCTTTAAATTGTTGCAAGATAAAGGGGCGTGCCGTGGATTAGACACGCTGTGCGTCATGTTGGTCTTCAGAGGAACAGCGTGGCGCCACAGACGCCGCAGCATCAGCAGCATCAGAAGAGAGAGAAGGGAGAGAAGAGCCGCTTCTCCCGGAGCCCAACGCCGGAGCACCTTCATGTGGACGCGCCGAGACTAAAAGGAGCCATGGAACATTTAAAACTCTGCACTGCTCTTCTCTCCGGGCTTATTCTGATAGGTGAGCACAAGTACGAACTTGATCTACCATTCTTTAACACAGTATACCTCATTTATAGTCTATTTGCCTATCGTGTCGCTAAGCTTTTATCATATTAACTTTTCAAATAAATAGCCTAACCTTAAAACCTCCAAACGGTAACGTGACGTCATATGACTGAATTTGACCTGCCTATAGTTTTTATCCCTCCTCTGACTCTCTGACGCACTAAATCTAACAGAGCTGACTGTTTTTGGCATCGATATACTGCAGCTGTGGTTCATGTACAGTAATTCATACAGTTAGTTAAATGCATTTTGCTAATGGAGCGACTGAGAGAAGGGCTGACGGCCGGACACTGCGCTGGAGTTACACTCGAACCTCAGCGCGCAGAACAGTGGCACACAAGCTTTAGTCCTCTATAGTCCTGCTGTGTCTCATCTCCAAGTACCTCCTAAGTGATTCTTTTCTATATTATTAATAATTAATTCTATTAGGCCTATATTTTCTTATTTTAATTAGACTATGTATTGACGTTCATAATCTTCATAGGAAAAAACAGGGCATAAAATGTACTGCAAAGAACATTTATATTCAACTACTATACAACTTCATCTCTTTTTAAAATCTGAAATCATTCCAAGTGCCCTCCAGGGTCCAAACCCCCTCTTTGGGAAACACAACTGTATGCATGCATTTAACATAGTTTATGTGCCTAATTTTGCAGGCCTATTTAGTTTGTTAAAGTATATTAACAATTTGGTACAAGTTCAGAACCATCATTTCTAATAGGCTTGTGTGGCGTGTCGACATGTTTTGGACTGTCTCCCTTTGGCCTTTGTGTTACTGTGACTTGTCTTTGGTTTGTTTGTTTTTTTGTTTTTTTGTTTTGATTTTGTGCCCGTAGGCTTTATTAGACAGGGAAGTACAGGGTGAAATTGGGGCTGAGAGAGAAGGGAAGACATGCAGTAAATTGTTGGAGTTGGGATTCGAACTCGCGACACTGCGGCCGGCTGCACTTGGAGCCTCGAATAGTGTGCTGTCACCGGGCAGCACGTGACTTGTCCTTCTATATAAGACTTCTGGAACTGTTCATTTGGTTTTCGTTGCACTATTTTCTGTAGACTACCTATCGTCACTGTAGGACATTTTGTAACAACATATTGATGTGTCAAGAAGTTTGTAAACTAAACTAAACTAAACTAAACTAAGATTTTAATGCACATTGTGTTAATTACACACAGAACTTGCCATATCATATTTTTTGTATCTGGTTTGTGCATCTTTCCCCAAAGTTTAGGCTTTGTTTAAAAACAGATGGTTCCAGTTGTTGTAATACTTTGGTTAGACTCACGAAATGATTCAAATGCATGATCCAACTGTAAAATCCCAACCACTCAAGTTTCCTCATCCACTATAAGTATCATTTGGACAGTTTGCCTAAACTGCCTGCTCAGAAAACACACACACACACCACACAAAGGAAAGCCTGAAAGCCTTCTTTTTTTTTTTTAGATCGTTAATATATGGACAAACAACAACATATATGAAATCAAAAAAGGGCATGCAAAACAATTTTACATTTTCCTGTAGGATAAAATGTAAATAGGCCTACTATGTACAGTTAAATTTACAGATGTAGTGCAGAAAGTGACAGTGCAGTGTGTGATTGATTAAATTACTGTTTAAAGTGGCAGGTGTTTAGAAGTGTTCATGAGTCAGAGGCAGAGGGAAAGAAGCTATTCTTGTGGCGGGAGGTTCTGGTCCGGATGGACCGTAGCCTCCTGCCTGAAGGGAGTGGCTCAAATAGTCCATGTCCAGGGTGAGAAGGTCAGCTGTGACCCAACCTTCTCGTCCCAGAGCCCTGGAGACGTACAGGTCCTGCAGAGATGGAAGTCTGCAGCCGATCACCTTCTCAGCAGAACGCTCAATGCGCTGTAGTCTCTGTTTGTCCCTGGCTGTGTGGCTCCAGCGTACCACACGGTGATGGAGGAGGTGAGGATGCGGTAACGCAAACGACCCTAGAGAAGCTGGCGGGAGCCCCGGGGAGAGTTCTCTTTTCTTTGTGAAGGGCAGGGCGCCTGGAATGGGTCTGGAACGCTGTCTCACACTGCTCTGTCCAGTTCACCGGGTTCCTTTGGTCCTTGGCGGTCAGGGCGGTGAGTGGAAAAGCAATAGTGGAAAACTGGGCACAAAGCGTCTGTTACCACCCAATAAGACCCAAGAAAGACCTCACTTCTTTCTTTGTGCGGGGTCTGGAGCAGTTGCGGATTGCCTCCACTTTGTCGACTTGAGGGCGCACCTCGCCTCGGCCAAGTTGATAGCCCAAGTAGCGCACTTCTTCTCGGGCCCACTCACATTTCTTGAGATTGAGGGTGAGCCCTGCCCTTTCAATCTTCCCCAGGACCTTTCTCAGGTGTGCGACATGCTCCCACGTCCCGGCTGTAGATCACAACATCGCCCAAATAGGCTGCGCTACATTCTTCGCATCCCTCAAGGACCTTGTCCATCAGCCGTTGGAAAGTTGCAGGTGCCCCCATGTAGGCCAAACGGCATGACGGTAAAATGGAACAAGCCAGCTGGAGTTCGGAAGGCGGTGTAGGGCCGACTGCTGGGGTCAAGCGGTACTTGCCAGTATCCCTTGCAAAGATCGAGGGTCGTGATTTACCGGGCTGACCCGATCCGCTCCAGTAGCTCGTCTATGCGGGGCATGGGGTAGGCGTCAAATTCGGAGACAGCGTTGAGTTTACGAAAATCAATGCAGATCCTCAGTGCTCCATCCTTTTTGTAGACCATCACGACTGGGCTGCACCACTCTGAGTTAGAAGGCTCAATAACTCCCAACTGCAACATGGCTTCTATCTCTTGCTTCAGCTGCTCCACCAACTTTGTGGAATGCGATAGGGCCATTGGCGGAAGGGGCTGTTTCTTTCAGTCTGATAGTGTGCTCAATCGCTCAATTCCGGGTTTGGCGGAGAACAGAGAAGGTATTTCACTGAAGAGTTGACGGAGCTCGGTGACCAGGTTGGTGGTAAGATGGGCCAGGTCAGGTGTGCTCTCCACTTCAGTGATGAGGCCAATATCATGCTCCTCTTCTTCCTCTCCTTCAACTGCTTGCACCAGAAGTGCCGTCTTTGGAACCGTTTCAGCAGGTTCTTTCCATTCCTTTAACAGCAACCTCAACAACCTTTTGGCTGGAGGTGCAGCAGTTTGTGTACAGGGAGAAGAGCAGAGGCGAAAGTACACAGCCCTGTGGAGCTCCTGTGCTGATAGTCTGAGTGTCTGAGACCTTCTTCCCCAGCCGCAAGCAATGCCTCCGATCCGTCAGGAAGTCAGTGATCCACCTGCAGGTGGAGTCAGGCACGTTGAGCTGGGAGAGCTTGTCCTGGAGCAGAGAAGGGAGGATGGTGTTGAACGCAGAGCTGAACTCCACAAACAAGATCCTGGCATAGGGTCCCGGGGAGTCCAGAAGCTGCAAGATGAAGGAAGCTGTTGCACCTATCAAAATCCTACGCAGGCCGATATTTTGTTTGACAAAAAGAGACACATGAAGATTTGTTTGAGCAGCATTTAAAAAATACATATTTATTTTGTGTTTGTTCTTTTAGTTTATTTGTAATTGTTTTTGATTTGGTCAATTTCAGTTGTGCCAAAAGAAAAAACTAAAAGCTCATGATTAGGAGTAGGCAAAATCCAAAAGCATTAGGCTTCAGTTCATGTGAAACTGAGACTGTTTTCTTACAGTTTTCTTAAAGGTTTGTCGAGAAACAGGGATGTGAATGTTTAAAAATCCTTGTGATACATACTATTCTTCACTTATGTTGAGCAGTGCACTGGATAGACACACAATTTAGGGAAAATTATGCAAATCAACGCAACATATTGGCCTTATAATATTGGCAGAGTTTATCGGCAGTCGGCTCCTGTGGATTCCTGATAATTGTTTTGGCAATTGAAAAACTAATTTCGCTCAATCAATGCCATTTGCTATGACGGAGAATAAGGGCCAACCCAAATTTTAAAAAATGCGGAGCGCTATGAGAATAAACTCGTAAGTTAACGAGAATAAACTCGTAAATTAACGAGAATGAACTCGTAGTCGAAATAGCCACTAAACCAGGCATGTCCAAACTACGGCCCGGGGGCCAAATGCGGCCCTCAGACCAATTTTTGTTGGCCCTCCAGCTTCCTGCCAAGTCGGTCCAAACAACAAAAAGTAGTACTTTTTACTGTAAAATTGAAAAAATCAAGCATTTTAATGTTATACCAACCTAATATTAGCGTTCCAAGTCTTATTAAAGGTGTGGAGGTCCATCAAAACAATGTCAAATGCAAAATTTCGAATGATTCACTTCATTGTTGGGTTGTGTGTGGCCCTCTGCTCCGTATAAGTTTAAAAATGCGGCCCTTGGGGGGAAAAGTTTGGACACCCCTGCACTAAACGTTTAATTGTCGACTTTATTTTGACTACGAGTTTATTCTCGTTAATTTACGAGTTTATTCTCGTGCATTTACGAGTTTATTCCCGTTAATTTACGAGTTTATTCAAACATTTGTCACGTGGCTTAATTAAGACCCTCTTGGAAGGAATATTCAGCCAATGATTACATTTGCTGTAAATGCTTGCTCTCCTTTTGTCACAATCACCACATTGTCAGAAAACAGCTCCTCATTTTAACGCAATTTTTTTCATCAAAACACAAAATGATTGACGCTCAACATTGGGCATACAACTGGGACGGGGATTTCCCTGCAATATGCTTGACACTATCAAGTTGTTTCCTCTGTGCATTGATGCAGTTGGATTTTCCATTGTATCTTGGAGTAAAAGTCAGATTTCAAGGTTGAAGATCTAAGCTGTTGTCATGTGACTAACAGGATGTGTGAACATGAGGAGGCGACAGCTGTTTTTAATAATCTTTCTTGGTCGTTTTATGTCTCTTAGTTCTTCACAACTCAAGATGTATTAGTTTATGCTCAGTGATGTCTTGGTAAACGTTTTGCAAACTTTTAACTATTTTTTTAATTGATTTTGAGAAGATCTGGGGCTTATTCCACATCAACATTCCACCAGTGGTCTCTGCAGTTACCACTAGAACAGGATTGTCAATATCGGGCTGCATTATATGTTCTGTGTTTTACGTTTTTAAAATGTAAAAAAGTGTTTTTGTTTTTTTTCCTTGAAATTGAGCAGCCGTACTTGTTGATACATCCCTTCATTGTCATAGGAAGTTTGGGGAATGCTGTTTTATTTATGTTCAATTGAAATAATCCTCCCTACATGCCTATCTTTCAGACTCCGTTCTTCCTCTTCAGCCATTCATTTTGCAGCAGACTGTGGAGGTGGTAAATGTCTATGCATTCATTTTAAATCCATTTGAATGTGCTCAGTCAGTCATGTTAATATCTACTGTTCCACGGTGGCAATGGCAGGATTAGTTGGTGACAGCGGAGGTGGGTTGAAAGCTCATCGCGTTGATTAAACAGCAGGATGAGTCTGCAACACTTTAATCACGCACTGATTCACTGGTACCTGAATGACTCACAGTATCACAGAAGTTAGATGGTGAACGTCAGGAGCCAGGAAAAACAAAGAGGTGGATTTGAGGACAGACTGGACAGAGAGAGGACTGAAAGGATTTGAGACTGGTGTTGCTACATCATGAGACGTTTCTAACACTACTTCTGTCACGGTAGCTTCGAGGAGACCGTTGGAAAATGTATTTGTTTTTATAGAGCATGAAAAGAAGATCAGGGGATGTGTTGGTAGTTGTGCTTCTGCTGTTGTGGGACATTAAAATAATGCACTAAATATCAATTATGAACATCTCTCTTAAAAGCCAAACTAAAATATTTAAATGGGACATAATATGCAAAATCAACTTTAGTTAGTAGTTTTTTATTTTTGTTACAACAGTGAAATGATTCATGCATGTTTGAGTAATCCTGTTTTGTCCTGCAACCGAGGCTCGAATGATTTCTTGTTTTTCACTTATCCCCGCCCACATCCCTGTACTTAGTTGAACACATTTTTACTTTAAGTGTAGTGAAGTGTAGGGTATTGAAAAGTCTCTTGGCCACTTTTCAAAAATAAAACATTTAAATCAAAATCTGCTTTTTGTTACGGTGAAACGTCACTATGAAGAGGCGGGGCTTATCTATTCTGAACAGTATTTTACAATGTATAAAATTCAAAACGGCGATCTACTCATGTTGTAGTATATTAAATTCTAGAAAAAAGTAAGTTGAGACATTAAAAGGCCTATGTAAAGTTGATAATCATTTCACAAAAACACGGTGAAGATCATTTATATCTAAAATTTGCAAACTTGATCCCAGTCAAGCCATTTTTGGTCAATAATTTTACTTCGCACAAGGAAATTTCATAACTGTACAACCTAGCAACCAGTTTGTACGCTGGGCCAAAACTCCTCCAATATTTAAAGGAAATCATTATATTAAAGGGTCAGACAAATGTTGTTTCTTTCTTGTAAATTGTGCCAATCTCCCTTGTGTGATTTTGAACGGATTTGTCCACTTTTATTCGCAAATTACGTGATTGATGTAAAACTGTAATATATATTAAAACAGGTATTAGCCCACTAAATAAAGTCTAAATTAGAAAAGGAAAACCTGTTATTGGATTTGAAGTGAGACCGTTAAAACATCTCTGCATGTGCAATGACTAACTGATGCGTACTCATTTGCATGTGTAGCGTATTTCTGCTGCATCCAGGGTGTTTCTTTGACAAAAATGTCCCCGTAGACAGCAAGTAATTGAAGCTGAGCTGTATCCACTTATGCGTTCAAATTGAATTACAGGCCTTTTGACAAACAGAAGACTCACATGGACGAGTAGCCTCTTCTCCAGGATGTTCTGACCTAAACTCAAGTTGAGCAGGTCTAATCTCGCTGGTGGAAAAAGACTTAATATCTTTAAAGAGACTGGAACTAAAGAATAACTCAATTGAAAGTAAAAAATATTGCATTAAAAACTATTCAAATACCCATCAAGTACCTATGTAAAATGCACTTTAAAGTAGCAAAGTAATTGTATATTTCATTGCAATTTTGAGAATTAAACACTCAAATGTTGCCAGAATAGTGCCGATTTAGGTGAACAGAACTGGTTCCTTCATTTTCTTTTTTTGGTGATCTCATGTTATGATGGTGAAATGGCTTTACATTTCTTCAATGCTGCTATTTGGACAAGCGGGGTTATTTGTGAAAAGTATTTACAGTCATATTTCATGTATTTCTTTCACTAAAGTAGTGAACTATTAACTTTACTGTACTAAATACATTTGGGACCCTCTCCAGCCTGCTCATGCCATGAACAGGGCAATGCTCTAAAACAATTGTCGTTCCATTTCATAGTACCTGCATCACCGCACACACTCGGCTCCCCAGGCTATTTTTTGACAGAAGTGTTGCATCTGAGAACTGGGGCATTCTGTTTTGGTCCCATTTGTACCAAAGTGTGATAAGAAAAACACACACACACACACACACACACACACACGCTGGAACAACAGCAGTGCTAATACAAAATAATAGAATACAAATGTGTGTTTAAGATTTCAGAATCTAAATATGCGTATTATTTTTGTTGTTGCGTTTTCTGTTGTTGTTTTTGCTGCTGCTGTTACTGTTGTTGGTGTTGCTGTGATTGTTTTTGTTGTTGTTGCTGCTGTTGTTGTTGTTGTTGTTGCTGGCTGTTGTTACACTGGTTTTGTGTTGCTGTGAATTGTTGTTGTTGTTGTTGTGCTGTTGTTGCTGTTGTTGCTGTTGTTACTGTTGTTGGTGTTGCTGTGATTGTTGTTGTTGCTGTTACTATTGTTGTTGTTGTTGCTGCTGTTGTTACTGTTGTTGGTGTTGCTGTGATTGTTGTTGTTGTTGTTGTTGCTGTGGTGGTTGTTGTTGCTGTTACTATTGTTGTTGTTTTTGTTGCTGTTGTTATTGTTGTTATTGTAGTAGTAGTTGCCGTTGTTGCTGTTGTTGTTGCTGCGGTTGTGGTTGCTGCTGCTGCTGTTGTTGTTACTACAGTAGTAGTAGTAGTAGTAGTAGTAGTAGTAGTAGTTGTTGTTGTTGCTGCTGTGGTACTTGTTGTTTTTGTTTAGAAAGAAGTGAAATCCTATTTGTCGTTATCACATTTGGGCATTGATTTCAAGTACTTGAAGATCTTAAATTTCTAATAGTTTAATAACATCAGTCACTTAATCTAATTGCATCCATGACTCTTCTCAGTCAGTTCATTCAGATGAACAGAATTAACTTAGAAACATTTGCCTTTAGGGTTTTTATATATTATGCTTAAAGATGCACAAATTATTTTTTTATACTTTCCTTCATGGATTGCTTGGCCTGGAATGATCCACAGTATGGCATTAAACTTTTTTATATCCATGGAGACAAGCAGATGACGCCACTAGGCCAAGTTACAGGTCAGATCTGTGAAGAGGCAAGCACACGCGCAGAAAGAATGTGTGTTTTTCAAGTCAATAAAAACACCTGTATTTGAGTAAAGGCAATATGGATACGTTTAATGCTGTGCAGTGGGACATTCCGGATAAAGTTAGTAGTGCTCCTTTAAAAACAAATGAATAGGCTTTATCTGACAGGACAGTATAGCAGTATAGTATTTTTTATGCTGCAAAAACAAATGCTACAATTCAAATAACTTCAACGGTTTCTTCCTTTTCCTTGTTCTGGTATGTGGTTCATGTTTGGTTCTCAGAGGTCGCGCTCTGGTGTAATACTCCTCATACTCTTACCTCATGTTGGACCATCACTTTCTGGTGCAGAGCAGGAGGAGCCATGCTTTTGCATCTGTGTCAATGCAAACTGCTGTGCTCTGGGCCTGGCTGCGCACCAACTGTCCCTCCCTCCACGCAAACACTGCTGCCGGGGAGTTTTTAAATAAATGTTTACAGTCACAAAGTGTTTGAGATAGTGGGAATACAATTTTATCGCTTTCTTTTAATTGATGACAAGATACAGAGTCAGAATAGAGTGATTGTATTCCACAGATCTTTTTTGAGTGCCATAATATTTTTGTTGCTTTTCTTTTGTGATTATCAGTCAAAGAGTCCTTAATAATGAGCCTGGGTTTTCCCCAAAAGTCCGGACGTTCTATGTCTTTTTATGGCCTCTTATTACTTTCTGGTTTAACATTATGACCCAAACTCTAGCCCATTTATTTAATAATAACCTCTAGATGAGCGCGTCGCCTCCACATAATGTGTGCCTTTATAGTGAAGTTGGTCTCAGATGACACCCCAAACACGAAAACACTTAGGACCCTGTTCACTCTCTTAGCGCCTCTGTTATATTCATCTAGTATACTCCTCAAAACTTTTAATCATTTACCCACATTCTTCAGTTTAAGTGGCAACTTTGTCTGAAAGACCCTGTGTCTCCTGTGCAATTAGGAAGTACTCAATTATATTTACAAATTTCCTTGAGAAACTTTTTAAAAGACATTGTACTTACTTTTACTGCTACTTAAGTAATAAATGTTTTTACTTACGTAAAAGTTGCAGTTACTGCTCACACTATGAGTAAGTCTTTAAGGCTTTATGTTGACAATATGAAATTATTTGAAGTGCTTTTCTTTCACCTTACCTTCAGATATGTATTACTTTTTACTTTTATGGTCTACACTTTATGTAAAACCAATTTTTATGAGATTGTAATCATGTTTTAACTGTATTCCCTTATCATTATAGTAATGAGTAATCCTGTAAAGTAGTCCATTTGAGGCTTGAGTGTTTTCACCTACCTCCTAGCTCAGCCCACAGCTCTGTACTTGAGGTTATCACCATAAAAACACATACATGTAGATCTGCTGCTTGTCATGGTGAAATTCATCTCAGAAGAGGCGGATTACTCATAATTACACTACTTGTGTAATGTAATCTTTATGTAACTCAACTCGTACTTTCCTCCTGTGTTCCGCTGCAGTGAGCAACTCGAGCCATGCCCTGGACCATCTCCTGGAAGAGTCCTTCTCGGACCCTCTGGACCTCCACTACAGTAAGGCAATACCACTACAACTATATAACAATGAAATTACATTAATACAGCTGAAAGCATATATATATATATATATATATATATATATATATATATATATATATATATATATATATATATATATATATATCTTCTTTATATATATATATATATATCTTCTTTATATATATCTTCGCCCTGATGTCTCCAGGGTTTGCCCTTTAACATGTCGCATTTTGGACAGTTTCCTGTGTCAATGTCACATGATGTCTGCCCCCTGCCCCCTTCTGTCACACACACACACACACACACACACAGATCATTGTCTGTAGTTTAGCAAAAAGAAGTTTGTGGAGCTGACCAGCGCCAACGTACACAAGCAGAGAGCTTAGATTGATTCGATTTAGTCTGTAATCCATTTGAGGTGTGTACATGACTGGAATGTTCAACTCTGCTGCATTAAAACAAAAATGGCAGAAGGCAAGGTTTGTTTTTATGTCAGTATGAATCAAATTGTGCTACACAAGCTTCTTGTATGTGGATTCCTCTGCAGTTCAAATCTTTAAGTCATTTAGAGTCAGTTTAATCCATAGTTTTTGTCCTCCTTTGGTTAGTCCTGGTTTAAAACTAGTAAAGGAATTGAACAGTATATTTAAGGCCTGGTTTAGTCGTAGTTTAGACCTAGAATAGTCCTGTTTTAGGGGCCGTTCTCTCATAGACCACATCAAAATTGGCATTAAACTGGGACTAAATTCTGAACTAGACCAGTACTGAATCAGGACTAGAACAGGACTAAACCAAGTCTACAGCTGGACTAAACTGGGCTCAAATCAGTACCCAATAAGGACAAATGTGAACTCACCTCAATGTAGACGGTTTGGTTCTGTTTTAGTTCTGGGTTTAGTCTAACCCATTTTGACGTTATTGTGCAAGCATGAATGCACCCTTCGACATGGTTTAGATCTGGTGGTACTCAGAAAGCTAAATATTTTCTCAGCTGGTACTTTTTAGCTGGTAAGTTTGGGAACATAATACAATAGAATTGTATGGATTCACATCTGGGAGTGATCAAATTCTTGCTCTATAATTAAGATCAAGTTACCAATTGATCAAACTAACTATATGTTCCTCCAGTCTCCTCGTGTGATTTCGAGTCCTTGTGCCTCTGGACTTTCTCTAACCACAGTGAACAGAGCGACTGGCTTGTGGTACCTGCGGGTAAGGCCGAGCCGAGCGGAGTGTCCAGACCCCGTGCTGACCACTCCCCGGGCACATCTAAGGGTAATCCACTGCTGCTGTTTTGTCACACCTGTTGTTTGTTGGAGTTTAACCAAAAGGATGAGGATGATAATATATCACTCAAAGGCATCAAAACAATCAACTAAATACAGTTCACAGTCATACAAAGAGGAGGGCAGATTCCATTAACTCATGGGCAAAATTCTCAATATGTTACAAAGGTTTACCACTATTATTAATCTTTTTATAAGAGTTTAGTTTACAGTAGACATTTTCAAGTCAGTAAGCCCCAATGTTTGCCAAAATTAGCACGATACACGATATTTTTGTTATATATGATATGTTTGATAATTGTTTCTATTGCATATTGATGACAATGACAAAGGGATTCAGTTATAGAACTTCCTGAGAATATACAAGTCATATACACTTTAATAGCCATTATTCCTGCGGTCCTCTTAAAAATGGCCATTATATAATACAAATATGCAATACATTTCAAAATCTATGAAAAATACAGTAATAAATAGGGCTGTACTCGATATACGTCAAGGTTTTGTAATTTATGGTAACAGACTTCATGACTATACGGACATTGATGCAAAGATGTGCATATTCTGATACATTTAAACAACATAAATTCATTATAAATTGCTGAGTTATGTACTTCTTACCCCCTGACTTCTGCATTAAGGCTGACCTTGTTTGGTTGAAATGGTGACTTATTCTTAAGACAAATGTATTCTGATATTAAAGGCTTTATGAACATGAAATTCAACCAAAACAACATTTGAATTCGCTTTGAACAACGCTTTGTTATGTATGATGACACATATCGTATATCAGGCTTCAAGTATTGGGATATGTATTGTGGACTCTGTATTATTATGACTAGTAATAATAAGGGTAATGGTTGCATTTTCATCAATAATAAAAGAAAATAATAACAATGTACATGTGTTTTGGTTCAGGACACTTTCTAGAACTGAGATCCACTCCAGGTCAATGCGAGTACCACCTGACCAGTCCAGTCCTGTCCTTCAGCTCGGAGCGCTGCAGACTGCACGTGGCCCTGTTGAACTGGGCCCCACAGGCAGGAAACCTCAGCCTCCTGATCACACCCATGTACTCAGCCCCCACCCACAGCCCAGAACCTCTCCTCGTCCTCTCAGACAGCACCAGGTGAGCCCAGTAAGACAGGTGACCATTGCCTTCATGAGATCACAACATTTGAGAACATATTTTAGAATTCTGCTGAGACAAGTCAGAATTCTATGGTAAAATCTGCTGTTGACATGCTGTTTACAGATTGCTGACCTGATTTACTGGGCATAGCTGCATGAAATTGGTATGAAGTTTAAGAAAGAGGTGCCATTTTTCGACTCCAAAGTCATAATTGTTGCCAGTTGAGAGGACTTAAAGACACAAGATTAATATGGCATGTTTGTGGAGCCAATCACTAACAAATCATGACATTTGTGGATCATAAGTTTGAATATTTCTTTCAAAAACCGTGAATCTTTCCTAGAGTTAGTATATATAAATTGTAGAACGTGAAGGCGACCTATTCACAGGTTTCAGCTTCCTGTGATACGCAACATTTAGATATGATATTTTGTTTTAAATTGTTATTTACCCTGGCATCGGTCCTAATTTCTCATCCCTTCTGAAACTTGAACACTGAAGCCTCATACCATTTGATTTTTAAACTATGTTATGGTAGTAACAAAACATTTGGTGTTTACATCCTCTCTAGCAGCACACGGTTTATCTTCAGAAGATATTGTTTTGCACAATGGGACAAAACCTAGTGGGAAATTACTGCGAGAAAACCTTTTGTTTGATCCACAAAGGAGAAAATACATCTGAATAACAAAGGGAATAGTGAAGATGAATATAATGAAAAATATGACTAGTAAAAATTATTTGCTTAATATCTATATATATATTAATTACTTTAAAATATATACAATTAGATACCAAACTGAAATTAATAAAAAGAACACAAACTTAAATACAGTCTAAGTAAGTGTAATAAAACAACAATAACAAAACTATTGTGTACTATGAGTCAATATGGGTGTGAACAGTATATGTACATGACATTATTATAAGTGTATTGCACTGAAGATCAACGCACATTATATCAATACAGTACTACTTACAATAGGGCTGGGACAGTATATTATTTTACAATTTAAACTAAAAACATGTACAACAGCCTGTTCCCCTCAGTGGGACTTAACATCAGCCTGCCCAGGGACTACAGCTGGAAACTAGCACTTGGGCTAGAACCCGGTACCTGGTATCTCTCCTGATAAGGTTAATGTATATTGTGCACTGTCCCTGTCTCATATTTTCATATTGTTTTGTTGTGATATGCATATTGTATCGAAAACCGTTCTTCTAAATTCTGTAAGACAGTAGTGTACAACTACTACAGAACACATGACATGGTCAAATATGTGTAAAGTTGACTTGTACATACGTGCTTGCAGACTTAGTTACAGGCAAAGCTTGTGTGTTGACATCAGTATTGTTAATACCAGCTTTGGTGCTGATCGATTAAAAGCTTATATTACAATATCACATCAATGTGCATTTGCAATGTACAAACGCTGGACTGATTTACAGTTATTTTCTAACTTTTGAAAATTTGACTCCTGCATTCTATTTAAATTCATTCAGCGCATGTTATTGCAGTTAATGATACTGAACTATCTGTGATAGGAAAAAAAAATCAAGGCTATACTGCATATTATACCCCATGCATCGTGATGGTGTTGTATTGTGACAAAAAATACAATCATATACAGTATGCTACACATGAATGACTTATAGTCATAGAGAGATGTGTTCTCAACCGTGTAAATATTCCAGAGCTCCAAAAGGAAATGCTTGTTCTGGTGTGTGATTGAGCTGTGTGATTGTTAAGTGCACATGTTGTTCTTCCAGGGGGCAGTGGGAGGAGCTGGAGGCTGTGATCGGCAGGATGGATGAGCCCTTCCAGGTCACTCTGTCGTATGCATCCTGCCAGGCCGAGGGCAACACTGTGGCTTTGGATTCTCTAGAGCTCCGAAACTGTGAAGGTGAGGTCTAGATCATCAGAAGGTCCCAGTCCCACTCATGTTTTTAAAATAGCTTCACAATACCCAATTGTTTGTTGCTGCTGTTGTTCATCTCAGTTTAGACTAGGGCTGAACAATATATTGCCATGAAATCAAAATTGCTATTTGAGTTGGTGGAATTATCAATCGCAAAGGCTGCAATTATTTAGATAATAGAATGTCCCCTGCAAAGAACGCAATATCCTGTATGTTTATTGAAAACGCTGTTGTTTAGACATCTGCAAACATGTTCTGAAATATATGGGATTCTTGTTATAGTTTATCAGGTCATATTTCAATCTTCTCTTTATCACAATCACAAAAATCGTGCCGCTATACTCCTGGCTCTCAGTATAACACACAATCCATTACAAATATGTCTGATGGGAGGAAATTGTAACATAAGAAGAGATCTTTTTATGTCTTCAAACCTTATCATTGCTAATCTTTCAGCATTTGTCAGTTTTTGACCAAGGCTTCACTTAACGGCACAGTACATAACAAAAAAATAGACTAAAACAAAGCATCTTTTTATGGTTTCATTGCACTAAAAATGTATGAAAACCTTTGTCCTTACTGTGCGCGGTCTTGCATCGCCACAAAATGGACTCTTATATGACTTATATGATCACCATGTTCTGAAGTATGGTTTTAACTTTCTATTTCCATGGAATTATGCAGGTGATGTTCTACCTTGATTAAGTTATATACTGTGCCTTTAAGAATATCTGTCTTTTTTTATTTTATTTTTTTTGGTTGATACCATTTTGGTTGTTTGGGTTAAGGTTGCATCGTTAGAGATAGGTCATAATCCTCATAACTTTGTTCCTGTTGTGATACTGTGTGCAGAGCTGAACGACGCCTGTGTGAAATCCTTCCATTGTGCCACCACTGGGGACTGTGTGGAGCCGACCCACGTGTGTGACTTCCACTCTGACTGTCCATTTGGAGAGGATGAAGGCTCCATCTGTAGTACGGCTTGTTGAACAGTTTAGACACGTTGTATCTTGTATGTACATGAGATAAGATGAGTTACTGATGCTTTTTGGTGCTGTGCAGGAGCCCTTCCACTGGGCTCCTACTGTTCATTTGAGGAGGACGACTGTGGCTGGTCTGTGTCCATGCAGCGCTCTCACTGGAGGAGACTGTCAGCTAATGCTCTGGAGCCCCAGGAGCAGCAAGGGAAAGCTCTACACTCAACTCCAGGTCAGTCACAATCACACTGCATAGTATGTATGATGCACATGTTCTGACCTGGAACATAATTTTACGTAGGTTCAGCTCACAAAAAGCAAGGCTGGGTTGTGTTACTCCCATGATGTATAAAGGTGCGACAGAAGGTAAAGTGGGTAGCCTATAGGGGAGATTCTGTGCTCACAGTTCTGTAGATCTGGACAGTGCTGTTCACTACACAAATTCTATACCTCTCATTCCCATTTTATGGTGTGGACATTTTCTTATATTTTGTAGTGTTAACAGTGTGTGCTTGTACATGTGGGGCCCTCAGGGCACTTCCTGTTTTTGCAGGTTAGAGAGAGCAGTGCCCCCAGAGAAGTATCCATCCTTAGCCCATGGTTTCCTGCGCCAGTCTCTTCTAGTGACTGCCAGGTCAGTGTCAAAATTATTCGGATGACTCTGGGCTGGTCTTGTTTTTCAATAGAGTCTGTGTAATTGTCTCAACTGTGTCTGTGTAGATGTACTTTTCTCTGTACCTCTTTGGAGACTTCAATGGGACTCTGGTGGTGGCTGTAGAAGAGAGTGATACAGCTAACAGCCCTCTGGTGTGGGAAAGAAATGGTCCATGGACAGATGACTGGGACCATGTTGCTCTGCAGCTGACTGGGATCGAGCACAGGTATGCAGAGGGGCCGGGGGGTAGTACAAAGTCACACCTCTCACTTTCTGTCTGTGTGCAGGTTTCAGATGAGGGTGACCGCTGTGTGGGCTCCTGGCTCCGAGGCTGACATCGCCCTGGACTCCATCTCTCTTGGGGCAGCCTGTTTCTACACAGGTACTGTACCTTACATTTGAGTCTGTATGTAGATGAGATGTATTGTTTTTTTGTCTTATCTTTCAAATGTGGGAGCAACAGGATTTTTCAGTAAAAGCTAATGTAAAATGTAAAATATTTAGTTTTAGAACAGTTATTGTCCAAATAGCTTAGAGCTCTCTTTGTGCTGTGGACAGATGTGAACGAGCTGGGACCTGTGGTGGATCTGGGGGATCTTCTGAGCCCTCTACCTGAGCCCTCAGACTCAAGTATTTACGTCTTTGTTAATCCATCCTCAGCGTCTACACAGCAGGTTCAGAGTCCGAGGTGGTTTATATGGCATTAGCATGTCAGAGGTACAATTTGTTGCTAGGGCCATGAAGAGGACTTGTACATAGTGACTGGGGGAACTGGAGCAGCCTAGAATATGCAAACTCACAACAAAAACTTTTTTGTCCTGCTTAGCACTGCACCATCTTGCTGCGCGTGTTTAAACTAATGACAATTTCACGATGCTAAATACTAAATTTGGTGTGTCATTCAAAAGTGTTCTGAATCTATAGAGTGATAAATGTAGTATAATGTTCCACAGCTCTTTTGTATAACTTTTTCATATCGTTTTTGCCAATGCATCTTTTATATGGACGTTTTTGCATGTTTGGCCAATAACTTTAAGGTTTTGAAGTTCGATCTTGAGCTCTGTAGTACAACCAAGAACCTGCTGTGAACTGAATCTCTGCACTTCTCTATCTTTGCAGAGGTTTCATTGATGACATGGCTCTTTTAACTCATGTGGGGCCAGTGGTCCACATGGCCCCACCCAAGCTCAGTGTGACACCACCTACAGGAACAAGAACATCAATGTCACTGTGGGAAAGGAAGGTGCATTGAAAGGAGTCCAGATGTGGAAGGTCCCAGCCACCAACAGATACCAGTGAGTTCAGAATCACTTCCAATGGACAAACTCCCAATATCCAACAAGAGGTTTTGAGTTTAGTCCACAGCAAAAACAACAGGAGCACTGGTTTATCACAGGGCTTTCAGTCAGATAAATGTTGTCCTGACCCACACTAAATAGAAAGAATCACTGGGTATTGTGTTGATCTTTATAAACTACAGTTACTGCTAGTAATATTACCACAGCTGGTTGATAGTCACAGGTAGTGTCTTCTGAGCATGGAATTACAAATTGTCAGACATAAGTTGTTTGCTCAAGTGTCTAATATGATCGAGACTTTGTGCCAGAAAACTATTTCCTTCAGTCACTGCAATGCCATCCCCCTAGGATCTCAGGATATGGAGCTGCAGGAGGGAAAGGAGCCAAAAATCACAACAAGCGCAACCACGGAGTCTTCATTTCGGCCATGTTTGCTCTGGAGAAAGGAGACACACTGTACATCTTGGTGGGCCACCAGGGAGAGGACGCGTGCCCAGAGGGTGAGTGAGCCGCAGGGAGATTTTGGAAAGCATTGGAAAAACTACAGCTCTATCCATGATGATTGACAGTACAAGCAATAAACCATGTAAGAAAAATATTAAGCTACCTTTTCCTGTGGAGCAGAGAAATCAACTGACCCAGAAGATTTGCCTGGGGGAGTCCTCTGTGATAGAAGACAACCTGATGTCGAGAGATAATGCTGAGTGGGCAGGCGGAGGAGGAGGTGGTGGTGGTGCCACATACATCTTTAAGGTAACTCTAAATTGAAATAAACTATCTTGTTTGGAACTCTTTAAATGTTTTTCAAACATTTATGGTATTTATTTATTGAGCTCCCCAAACTATATCTTAAGTAGTGGTTTGGATCAGGAGATTTTGTTTTAACTTTCAGATGGAAGGGGGTGAGATGGTGCCTCTTGCTGATCGCAGCGGGAGGAGGAGGAAATGCCTACCTGGAGGACCCCGAGTCCAGCCTTGATCAACCCTCTCTGGACCAGTTTGAGAGAACAGCACCACAGCCGCTAGTAGCAGTGGTCGCACAGGGGCTGCAAGGTACAGCAACACTCTCGATCAATAAACCAATCATAATGTATTTTTGAGAACCAATTCGTACAAAAAATGTTTAAAGTACTCATGATACAATACAAACCGCAATACAAAAAATAAATGCCTAAATAATCATTTTTAAATCTATTTAAGATCCCAATAAAATTCCCTCAGTCATAAGCACAGTTAAACCGTAAAGAACTGTTTTGAGCCTAGTAAGTAAGTTTAGTCCTGACTCCACCAGCAGGAGTCCAAGATGGTTCATATGGCACTAACATGTCAAAGATGAACTTTGCTTTAAAGTCTATTCTCTGAGCCTGAAGCCAGTGCAGAGCCCTGAGCACAGGACTAATGTGATCGTACTTCCTGGTTCTAGTCAGGATCCGAGCAGCAGCGTTCTGTAGCCCCTCGAGGCAACTACTGCAGCTGTTTTACAGCTCGTTTGGAGGCCAGTGCCAGTGAGCAGGCCGTTGCAGTAGTCTAATCTATTGGAGATAAACGCATGGATAAGTCTCTCAAGTCTGTTTTAGACACTATACTTTTACTTTTTTGGCAATGTTTTTCAGATGGTAAAAAGCAGCTGATCTTTTTGATTTTAAGAGGCAGTTACAGCATCAGTTTAAGTATCAGTTATATATATACAGTGAGGAAAATAAGTGAACACCCTGCGATTCCCCCACTTAGAAATGGAGGGGTCTGAAATTTTCATCGTTGGTGCATTTCCACTGTGAGAAACAGAAAAGTATTATCATCCTGGTTCACAACAAATAGAAATAATTCATCACTGGGCCTTGTGTGGATCCTTATAAACCACACAAATGTAGCTTCTGCTAATATTTTCACTGATGGTGTCAGTGTCAAAACAAGCAAAAAACAAGCCTATCATTTTGGTGACGAGACAAACCTTAAATCAAGCCATCCCAAATTACAGTAAGAGGATATTATTATCATTAATGCTAAGAATGTCTTATAATGGAGCCCAATCTTTCAATCCAAACGTTCCTCTGGCTGCTTTGCAGGTGGAGGCGGGGCTGGAGAGATGGCCTGAGTCCCCATTCTCAGGCGGGACAGTCCCTTGTAGATGGGGCTGTGGGGGGTCTTCTTGTCCACTGGCTCTGTCTAAACTCGGCTGGGCCACATACGGAGGCTTCGGCGGCGGAGGGGGCGCATGCACTGCGGGAGGAGGAGGAGGGGGCTACACGCGGTTGGTCTCTAAAGCCTATTTTGTCATATAAATATAATTTACAATTCAGTTTTACACAGAGAGTTGGATATAAAACATTTTTTGTTCCAGGAGGTGACGCTGCTATGACTGATGAGATATTGGCTGACGGCCAAGATGGAATTTCTTTCGTTCACCCCACAGGAGAGATCTTCCTGAAGCCGCTGGCAGGTGCGCCTCAGCAACAAAAAACTCATGTGTTCCCAGATTCGACTCACAGATTGAGAATGACTTGGATGAGAGTCTAAACGTTTTGTTTAAAAAAAAAAAGAGTCCAGATGACTACAACTGAATATTTTTCTACAATTATAAAAGGAAACAGCAAGTGTTTAACAAAAGGGCCTGAGTACTCACTGACAGAATGCACAATGTTTTCTGTGTAACCCCTTTTAAATGGGACGCACAATCTCTTTCCCTGGGTTGTAGTTTCAGCTATAAACTATAAGTGAAGTTGCACAAATCTTGTGAGTATGGGCCCGTACGCTTTATTAGACAGGACACACTCTTTTAGGTTTCTTAGTACCCCAAGCGGATTAAAGTAAATGACAAAAGTAACACCTACACCTCCATTACTTACGCATCACACTTGTGAAAAAATGGTGTCCCAAACACAGATCATCAAACAAATGTAAATATTAGTCAAAGACAACCCAAGGAAAGGTATAAGGTATTTATTATGAAGAGATAACAAAATCCAAACACTTGTTCTCAATCAAGAAATCACTTAAATAGGACCTGCCTGACAAAGACCAAAAGATCCTCAAAAGCTAGACCTCATGCTGAGATCCAAAGAAATTCAGGAACAAATGAGAAACATTGCGAGCTGTCAGTCTGGAAAAGGTATATTATAAAGCCATTTCTAAAGCTTTGGGACTCCAGCAAACCACAGTGAGAGCCATTATCCACAAATGGCAAAAACATGGAACAATGGTGAACCTTCCCAGGAGTGGTCGCTAGCCCAAAAAGGCCCCAAGAGCACAGCTCATCCAAGAGGTCACAAAAGACCCCACAACAACAGCCAAAGAACTGGGGCTGTTTTGCTGCTACAGGACTTACTATGATAAATGTCAGTTACTAGGTTTAGGAGGCAATTTCTTTTCACACAGATATGGATTTTGCCTTAATAATTAAAACCTTAAATTAAAAACTGCATTTTGTGTTCCCTTGTATTGTCCTTGAATAATATTTAAATTAGTTTGATCTGAAACATCTAAGTGTGACAAACTGTTGCTGTATGAAGTAAACGCCACAGGGACGATGACATGTGGCTGTGCTTTGTGCAGTCATGGAGAGCCATGGTGAGTGTGAGATCAAAGTGCAACCAAATTGCAGCCACTGTCAGATGCAGAACTGCAGACAGGACGAGGACACTCTTCAGATTATTTGTCTGTGCCACGATGGTGAGGTCCTGGCCAACGACAACGTCACCTGCGTCAGTGCTGTAGGTAGGACATCCCTATGGACTTTGTACATTTATGTTCTTCACCAGTTGACTGTGGACTAACTGACCCTCCTGTCCTCACCAGCTGCTCCTCAGGGCCCTATCCCTCAGGGCCCTATCCCTCAGAGCCACATGTCAGTGTCTCTGATCTTGGCAGTGGTGGCATCTACTGTGGCCAGTGGCATCGCTCTCATCTGTGCTGGAGTCATCCTCAGTAAGAGGCTTTTTCACTTCTGTGCCCACTCTGTGCCTGCTACCTTCCACCGGCTCTGAAGGAGACCGGGAATTACTGACCTAGAATACGAATATGAAGTGTGCCCAATACGGACATTTACTGTTCTCTGTGGCCTTATGTAAATGCTAGAAATAAGTTGTATCTTTTAATTAAATAACAAAAGTGGCCAATGTTTATGTACATTATCTGTAAAGGACAGTTTTTTCACATATTTTACAGGACAAATGTTATTTTTAGGTGTGTGTGTCTGATAAAGGGACTGTAACACACATGCAGCATTGTCTTCTCTCAGTGTTAAACATTGATATTTGTTATACTATAATACACTAAGCAGGTGTGTAAAGTTTATACAGTCTCTGTGGTGGGAGAATATGGCTTTTAATTTAACTGTAGTGTGCCCTGTGTCAAAAATAGTCAGAGATTGTTTGTGCAACTGTGACATTATATGTTCTGTTTTATTGACCTTTTAAAAAGGGCTTCAAAGGGCAGGAAGTCTGCTTTAGTCAGTTTAGAGTCACTCTTTCCCCCATGCAGGGAGGTAGTCTGTTCCCTACATCTCTCATGTCCGATCTCGTTGCTCATCACACTTCCATCTCACCTTCTTCCTGCCCTGCTCTTCACGGATCCTCTGAGTCCTGCATCTGCACCGGGCCAAGGGTCATCGTCTCCCCTCATGTGCACGTGCCCCACCCATTCACACCCCTTCCAGGCAGTCTGCCATCTATACTCCCTCACCTGCATCTTTCCCAGGCACCTATCCACCTGTACCACTTCCTTCTCCAAGGAGGAGCTCCACCTGTACCCACAGACTACCACCTGCATCAGGGACGTCGCTACCTCAGCGGCGGGTGAGTGTCCCTCACTTGCCCCGACGGTCCAGAAGTTGTAACAAGGAGAGGACAGTGGTCACAATTCCTAAAACATCTGATGACACTGTGCTGATTTCATAATAACAAAATCTAAATTAATAGCAATAATATAATGTGGCAGCCAGTGTGACCCCTTTTTGACCCTCTTTGTGTTACCACTTCTTCTCTCAGCAGGGCTCTGATGCAGGTCAAAACTCTTGACAGATTTTCTGTTTTTAACTGAAACTCTGTTTGATATATGCAGTGTGGTACCGCAGGAAAAGCGAGCTGCATGCTGTCAGAGGACGGCTGCAGAGTCCAGAGTACAAGCTCAGTAAGATACGCTCCTCCACCATAATGACAGACTACAATCCCAACTACTGCTTTGCCACTTCACTCAGTGAGCTGAAGGAAGTTCCTCGAAAAAACATCACGCTTCTTAGGTCAGTATGAAATTCTGAGATCTTTCCCCTGTACCTCATTGACAGTATTGGATGTGTTGTGTAGGGCTCTTGGCCATGGAGCATTTGGAGAAGTGTATGAAGGACAGCTCCTGGGGATGAGTGCGGATAAGAGTCCCATGCAGGTGGCTATAAAGGTTAGCTCCCACCGTGACTCAGAACTCCTTTTATGGATCTATTCAGAACATATCATTCACACTTGAAGGTCAAACATGTCAAAGGTCTCTTTAACATATATTTCATTTTTTATCACAAAAACTGTATTCATAAATACATTGGTTAAAATATTAAATTGATTTTTGGTTCATTTCAGTTGGTGCATGCTTCTTGGTCAGGTTTTCCTATTCTCTGGATATAGTGGACAATATAATAATATTGCCCTCCCTCGGGTTTCAGGTGCTGGGTCTATACAGTCTCACACATCTGAAACATAATCTTTGTTGTTTAGTTTATTCATTTGAGCAATGCCAGTTCAAAGAACTGAACAATACATTGCTATGTGAACAATACAATACTTTAGAGAATACAGTGACGCTCAAATGGAGGTCTTAACCCTCATGCAAAAAGTGACCTGTTGTGTGGTTAACGCACTTCAACCTCTCACAAGGCATTTTATTTATTACAAATACACAAGTACATGCTGTGATAATTTATATTTGTACAGCGTAATTGAATAGGATATATATATATTAGGATAAGTAACGTACATTTTTGATTGTGGTCATACAAGCTAAAATAAACTGAACAATTTAGTTTTTGGTTTATGGTCATACATATTGAAAGGTAATGAGACGTTTTTCGTTTATGGTCGTACTAAATAAAAGATAACAATCTCTGTGCTTCTCAGACCCTTCCTGAGATCTGCTCAGAGCAGGACGAGATGGACTTTCTGATGGAGGCTCTGATAATGAGGTCATTCTTACACTACTTGATTTTTTACTTTTATATTAACAGAGACAATCCCATAATCAAACGTGTGTTTTTCTGCAGTAAGTTTAGTCATGAGAACATTGTCCGCTGCATTGGAGTGAGCCTCAACATCCTGCCACGCTTCATCCTCCTGGAGCTGATGACAGGGGGAGACATGAAGAGTTTTCTGAGACAGCACAGACCCAGATCTGTGAGTGTGAGGCTGTGTGAGCCATCACACACTGCGTGAGAGCATCTGTTCTAATGTGTACTGTTGTGTCCAGGGTCACACCTCCTCCCTCACCATGAGGGAGCTGCTGCAGATGGCGCGGGACATCGCCTGTGGCTGCAGGTACCTGGAGAAGAACCACTTCATTCACAGGTTCAGTCCCACACCACACATCCACATCTTCACACAACTAGGTCTCTCAAAGCTTCAAACTTTGCTCTAATTCAACCCTCATTTTACTGTTCAGCTTTTAAACTAATATGTTATAATATTGTTTATGCATCCAAAAAAACATAGCTGCAGTTGAGTTTTTCCGTCCTACGTGCATGTCTGAGTAATGCAGTAACCCAACTAATTACTGCTGCAGTAATGCAGCAGTAATTAGTTAGTACTTAAGTAGCCTAAATAAAAAGGCAGTTTATTCACAAATAGAAGGCCTTAACTCAATTAACAGTTATATATTCACATTTACATAATTTTAGGTCATACAATGTTGAATAACACTGGTGATAAAAGTGATCGTGGAGATGTATTGTTCCCTAGTTTTGATATGATAGTTTAAAAAAGGAACAAAGTTTAAAAAAGGAAGTTGTATTGACCGAAATTTTACTTTCTTCCTTTAGAGACATAGCAGCTCGAAACTGCTTGCTCACCTGCCCGGGGCCCGACCGAGTGGCAAAGATAGGAGACTTTGGCATGGCCCGAGACATTTACAGGTCAGTCATCAGAACACCACAGAGATCCTCTGCATCCTCTGCTCTCTGTAATAGACCCATCTTCCTTTCAGGGCCAGCTACTACAGAAAAGGAGGCAGAGCCATGTTGCCTGTCAAATGGATGCCCCCAGAGGCTTTTATGGAGGGTATTTTCACCTGCAAAACTGATACATGGTAAGCTAAAGAAAGATTAATTAATGAAACCTAGTACGCATATAGCATAAACTCTGTTCTTTTGATATACAAGCCTATTTGACTTTGATTTTTACAGATTTGCACACATAATCCAGCGCTATACAGATTTATAATATTTTTCTGTAAATCTAAAGATAGAAGATAATGAATGAGGCACTTTACTCAGGACATGTTATTGTGTGTGTCTCCCCCTGGAGGTCGTTCGGCGTGCTGCTCTGGGAGATCCTCTCTTTAGGATACATGCCTTACCCTTGTAAAACCAACCAGGAGGTTCTGGAGTTTGTCACCAGTGGAGGCCGCATGGATCCCCCAAAAGGTTGCCCAGGGCCTGTGTGAGTGATCTACTGTGATGCTGCAGTGCAATATTCTTAACTTAAATCTTGGAATGTTTTTGGAATAATTTTAATTAACACTAAGGTAGATCTGAAACTATGTATGATAGCTGATTATTGACACTGAACACTGTATAGCTATCGGATAATGACCCAGTGCTGGCAGCACTGTCCGGAACACAGGCCTGACTTTTCTACAATTCTGGAAAGAATCAACTACTGCACTCAGGTATGAACAGTTTTGATGACAAAGTACTTTTTGTCAGCAGTAATATAGCAGACTGTCTCCTCAGGACCCAGATGTGATCAACACTCCTCTCCCAGTGGAGTATGGCCCAGCCCAGGAGGAGGATGCAGTAACACGTCCCTCTGTTCACCCTTCTTCCAATTTGACACCTTTGCCATCTCTGAGTGACTCTGTTGTTCCTGCTCCCCCACAGCTCCCCAAACCTCACTTTCTCCTTCACACAAGTCTACCCCTTCAACAAGAGGCCCCGGAGGTGTCCCCCAGGGGGGCCTGGCTCCACCCTGAAACTCAAAACCAAATAAACTCTAGAAATAGTTCTACCTCAGGAAGTCAAAGACTTAAAAACAAAACCAAGAACTTGTGGAACCCCACGTATGGCTCCTGGGTTCTGGAGAGCTTCAAGGGGAAGAAAGCCCTAGCCCACACTCAGTCCATGCCCCTGTCCTCCAGCAACTGCCTTCCACAGAGCTCCACCTCTGAGTGCACTGACACAGCCTGTGATGGGGCCAACAGCCTTCACAGTGGGACGCCCACAGTGCTCTCCCATAGACTCCCTGGGGGTGCTTCAGCTACTTCAAAGGGTGGGATGGACCTGGCTAAGCTCCAGAGCTTCCCTTGTGGCAATGTCAACTATGCATATGACGGGCAGAGCTATGAGTCAGAGAGCCTGCCTTTGGCGAAGGCTGAAGTTCCAGAGGCGATGGCCAGCTGTGCACTGAGTGTGTCTTTGGGAAGTGGCTTAGGGCTTGGGCTCCACAGCTCAGCCACAGCACCTAGGCTCCTGAAGAGGCACGCCAGCTACGGACACGAGGACGTGAGGAGACACACCAAAGCTGACAAACCGCCCCGCGATCGTGACTCAGGATTCTCTTTGTCTGAAGACCTCAGCGTAACCCCAATCTAACTCGAGCCTGGGTCAACAGTCGAAAACTGTACATGGTTCATCTTCTCAAAATGAAATGTTGGACTTTGCTATTCTCAGCGCCATGTGCACCACTGCCATGGTTGCATGCTGTATTGACTCCCATTACGCCTTGGGTTCATATTAATTAAAACAATATGTAGCATTCTTCTTATTGTAGGCCTGATTTTTCTTCAGAACAGCTTTAAATACTGCTAAGCCAGTACAAGTACACAGTAGTGTAGTATCCTCTACCTTCTCCAGTAATGAATCAGGGGATTGATGTTGCCACAAATGTAGGATAGTACAGGATTACATAAAATACATGAGGGTCAGCAGAGAGGGTAAACTATTATAACAGGGTTATAGCTCATAAAAGTCCATTTAGCATAATATGTCTCCTTTAACAAACAAGGTTGTGTTCAGTAAATTTATAAGAACCTTTTTGATGAATTTGATGATTGCGGTTATGAAAAGGATTTTTGATTCATTGGGGTACACTAAACAGTCTAACTTTGCTCTTTTATTTTTTGTGTGTTTAATTACATAGATACTGTAAATTGACATTGTAAATGAATTTGAAGCAGATCACTGCCTTTAGATGTTGTTTAGGGGAGGCCTTTTACGCCACAGCAACTTACAGCTCATTTTTGTGTATCTTATCTTTGTGTTAAATAAATACAGTGTGTTTAGTAGTAGTAGCTATTGTTTAGTGTTTACTTCCTTTTTGATCACTGCGAGTTACCCAGTTGCCTGATGTATAAAACATTTATATTAAAAACAATGAAATTGATTGGACTGTTATGTTATATTGGAATGTAATTTACATTTTTATATTTGATATATATATATATATGTATATATATATATATATACAGCTGAATAATTCACATCGATTGTTATGTATGTAGCTTGTGGAATATACTATGCAATTTACTGTCTCTGATTTCACACATATTACCCCCAAAACAGCAAATACAATTGTAAATATAACATAAAAATACAAATAAATACCCTTGTTTGGTCCTAAATGGTGTGCTCCTTAACAATACCCCACACCTTTTGTCTTTTGTGTTTAACTTAACATGTGCACACAATCGTAATACATGAATCCAGTTTGAAATGTCCAGTTTGTGTTTGTCTCTCAGAAACAAAGACAAACATATGGATTTGACTATTGGGTCTGTGAGGAACCTTCTTGCAGTGTCATATCTTGTATTTTTAGACCTACCAAAGAACAAATTCACAATCCTATTGATAGTTAACTAGCCAATGGTCAAAGGCCACAGCCTGGTGTGGGCACAATCTGGTTATTTTGGCTGCAGGACTCTTTAGCAGCCTCTATGGTGTGGATGAGGTTCTGCAGACCCCATAGGTATCCATCCTCGCGGTTTCCCTCCTGCCAGGGAACATTGTGTTGGAGCTGTCCCTCTGCTAGAGCTGTGGTTTTACCAAAGTCAATCATCCAGACCTGTGCCTTGCTCGATATGTCATGGAGGAAGAGTAGAGAGCTGCCGATCACCTGTAGAAATCCGCTTTACTGACATGATGATATTTTAAACTCATGATCTGTACATGACAAAGCGAGATTACCTCGTGTTGCTTAAAAAAGTGGGATTTGCTCAGGGCCTGCTGAATCTCTTTAAGTCTGCTCAAGTACAAGTGCTGTTGTGTTAAAGAGAAAAAAATTAACAAAACAAATGCCATACAATACATCCTACACTTTCTAGGAGTTCACTTCATGTATTTCTGTGTCAAGTACCATTATGTCAATGCTGCCGCCAACAAAGTCCTGGAAGACCTTGATGATATCCTGCTGCGACCGTGTTTTCTTAAAGTCAGTCCGGCAGGTGCCGTCGCTTTTCTGTAGACAAAAAAAACAGTCAGTGTTTGTCCAGACCACACCTGTGTGCTGTTGGGGCAGGGAACTGTTTACCTTGATGCCCTCGATCCTGTATCCCAGTGTGTGCGTGGAGCTCAGTGTCTCTCTCCACTGCATGTAGCGGGGTTTGGTGACTGCGCCATTGGAATGCT
Organism: Chaenogobius annularis; assembly: GCA_015082035.1. Lineage (NCBI taxonomy): Eukaryota > Metazoa > Chordata > Actinopteri > Gobiiformes > Gobiidae > Chaenogobius > Chaenogobius annularis. The sequence goes on along the minus strand of BJKM01000100.1, from coordinate 735,808 downwards.
CCTCTGCTGTGGGCCCCTCTCTGTCCACCTCCACCATTTTCTTATACAAGTCCTCTCTGGGACGGGGGTGCTCACGAGCACGCACCAACTCCTCCTCAAGATAAGTCCTGAAAAAACATGAACTTCAGCGGTCTGCAGTGTAGGAGCAGCATGTGTGATAGACTGTGGGCCAACGTATCTACAGTGCCAACTACATCAATTAATCCAGTTGAACATCCCTGGATTAGGAATCATATTTTTTTGTGTTTAGGTTTATGTTTTCATTGATTGCCTTAGCCATTTGCCTTTTTCATTGCTTATCCCTGTTATAATGAATAAGTGAATTAACGAGCCCAATTTTAGGCCTGAGGTAGGGTACAGATAAAAGCTGAGCTGATTTAAATTCATTCTGATTCTCTGAGAACATTGTCAAGCTTGGTTGGTCTTTATTGGGTTCCCACCTCACTCCCATCTTGCAGTCCATGACGCTGGGCTGGTCAAAGGGCACAAGCAGGTCATTCATGTGGATGAAACGCTGTCCATCCCTCTCCACCACACCATGGTATTGTGGCACAAAAGGAAGAAGGGTGTCCTCTTGGAGCTTCTCAAAACACAGTCTCTCATTTTCAGAGAGCTTCTTCAGAATGGTGCCTTCCCCTACAGACTTAAAGCTACCTACAGAGAGTGGAGCACATTCTGTTAAGATCCTTCAGACATAGTAATAACAGACAGATACTGAGATATTTCTTTGCCTTTATGGCCTGCTAGCTGCACCCAGTTGACTTTTCTCTTGAGAGAGCTTCGAAATGGCCAGTGAACGAAGGTCTTCAGCTTTGACCACTGCTTGACCTGCGCAGCACACAACACAATGACTTCACTCACACCTATTGCTTTTTACACACTTGTTATCTCTGTTATGACATTGTTGAGACAAGGCTGAATGTGAATGGGGTCATTTATGTAAACTGAGAACGAGTATTAAATGAAATACTATGTAGTAATGTGTGTGTGTGTGTGTGTGTGTGTGTGTGTGTGTGCGCGCGCATGTGTGTGTGTGTGTGTGTGTGTGCGCGCGTGTGTGTGTGTGTGTGTGTGTGTTTCAGCTGACTGATCATGCTCTGATTGAAAGAGGAAATGAAACAGTGACAGTTTACATTCACACAGAAGAAAACTCTGTTAAATGTCAAGACTGGGCTTCAGACACACACACACACACACACACACACGCACACATTCATGTAAACAGTACGCTATAATATACTCCACACTTTGTACACTGCTTTAAAGTCTGAATCCAGCTTCCAAGGCCTGAGCAGAGCATGGGCATACCTATATCCCATCAGAAAACCAGCCATGCAAAGCTCTGAAAGCTCAGACCTCTCATGATATATTTGCCCGTTTGTTAGAACATGGCCGTTGACAATGTGTAGTTTGTCAAAGGTGGGGCCCCTGAATGTCACAGCAGGAACATGACTGAAAATCTATATAATAACATATCAACTGAACTGAGATGCAATTATAATAAGCAATATATATATGCTAGAGCAGGTTGTCAAACAGGATTGGACACTTTCTAGAGTGACACAAAGTTCATGCACGGGCCTGTACCTTGTTCTTGCAGAATTTTTATTACTTCATTGCATGAAGTTTAATATTTCAGTCTAGCCTACTTTTTTAATATGTCTCAATGAACAGGAAAGATTTCTTTGAGATCAACCACTTGTTGGTGTTTCTTCTCACTGTCAGAATTAGCTGGCAGGTCAGTGCAGTCTAGGCTATTGAAGTGTGTTATTAACTTATTATTGAGGTTAGCATTATTCTGGAGCAGACTTTGATCACCACCTATAAAACTGAAGAATCCTTAAGGCACAGAAAGGTCTGAACATGTTCTGCAGCCTGTATAACATCATCGTTTTTCATTGAGATTTCACGCCATTTTATTTACATTGTTGGGCCCCTTATAGGGAGCCCCTGTGTGGGGCTGCAGATGTGCGTGCGCAGTTGCGCGTACTCACCTCACACGGGTCCCCCACCTGCTCCAGGGTCACAATGCCACGGCTCTTGCTCTCGCTGTCACTGTGTAGGTCGTCCTCGGACTCTACGGCGGAGGAGCCCGTGGATGAGATGGACGTGCAGGACCGTGTTCTGTGCAGCGTCCCATCCGCAGGTGATCCCCTGTCTTCTTGCGGCACCTCCAGTGATAAACCATGCTCTGGAGTGACGGTAACCTGCGGGATGGCCATGCTCGGTGCGTGCGGCTCGCAGATTCTTCTTTCTGACCGGGAGCCAACTGAGAGTGTCGTTGCTGATGGGTCCCGTGTGCTCTTTTTGCGTGTCTCTTTGGGCATTTCGAAGTCTACCTATAATGCGCTACTACTTTCCACATTATCGTGCGATAGGTGTGCAATTCTGCACTTCCTGACCAACTGCGCGCCCTGACGCATCCGTGTGCGTCTGAGCTGAAGGGAACCCCCTCTGGCCTTGTTTCCGTCGGTGAACTCTCTAAACCACACAGACAGGCTGCGCCAATCATCTTCCGCGTAACTTTCTCACTTCCTGACTTTACATTTGACATCTCTTCAACTGTGGACGCTCTTCATAGTCCCATAACGCTGGATGGCTGTTCCAAATTAAATACAGTCTTAGAGCAACTATTGACTACCCAAAATGAATCTTGATAATGGTTGGAGCACAGCATGTTCAGTAGTTTTTGTAGTAGCAGTAGTTTTGGTAAATGTAGATTTTGTTTTTCTTTTCTAAATGTGTAATATGTGTAATGTTTCAATATTTGTGTGCTGTTATATCTCAGGTTTCGATCTCAATGGGTTCTTACCCAGTTAAATAAAGGTTAAAAAGAATACAAAAAATACAATAAAGTCACTTGTCCTAAAGCCGAAGGTACAAGGTACTCTACAAAGGACACAGAGTACGGTCCGGTGGGGCAGGCACTGCAATTGGGCCCCCAAAATGTGGCCCACACCAAGCAATAAAAATAAATAAATAAAAAAAAAAATCAGTTTGAAGCTGTTATACATAATGCGCCCATGTCTTTTTGTTTGCATTTACAAGGCCTACGTTTAAAGGGCAGATTGAGCCTACAGGCATAAGGCCTATTATCTGTATTTATTCATTTATTTATTTATAAAACATAAGTTTGGGACTGGCATACGCAATAAATGCGTGCGTGCGCGCGCGCCTGAGACAGGTGTAGCTACTCCGAGGTAAAGCGAAACGGACATTGGATATTCGGCTATAGCAACTTTTGGCACATCCTTTGCCCGATTTTCGCCATTCAATGTTATTTTTGTTTAATGCTTGCTATTACTTTTGTTATTCCTCGGTCTTTCAGGATTCCTCGTTTTTTCAAGATTCGTTGTCAAAATTGCATTTTTTTTCTATTTTAGAGTGGCAGAATGTTGATGCTGTGACGTCATCATCCTGGCAACTGTACAGACACTCTGCAGTCACTCAAATAAGTGTTTCAAAAGTAACTCATTATGTTACATCCTTACTGCGTTATTGTTTTGTTTTTGTTTTTTTCTCCCTCTCTTTCTCTCTCTCTCTTTCTCTCTCTTTCTCTCTCTTTCTCTCTCTTTCTCTCTCTTTCTCTCTCTCTTTCTTTCTCTCCTTCTTTACGGTATAGCGTAAAACACATTGAAGACTACAGTAGGTAACAGTAATGAAACACTTTATGGATACCAACCGCCCTAAAACACCAAAGAAGAAGACGTTAGACGTGCAACTACAGTAGGTGGCGGCAAATGCACCTTTTCAGTTGGCTGCCAACTGCCATTAGAGTACTCTTGCATTACCAATAATTAAAGTGTATATATAGTTAGCTGACAATACCTTTGCAAAATATCAAATAAACAAGCAAAGTAAATGACTGAGCTTTATTTATCTTTTATGTTGACAGATTACCACAATACACGCACGCGTAGGCTTGTCCTCAAGCAGTGAAAAACAGTGCTTGGCCAGAGCACCGACGCACAACACAACGCGCTTGTTTTAGCATTGTAGTCTATTTAAATCAAACTCACCACAAACTCGCTGTTACCCTATATTTACTTTACAAAATAAAGGTTATAATGTCAGTTTTTTCTCTTGAGGACTAGACTAGTTGCTGTGTTTGGTTCTGCAGTTCTCTCTCTGGGAAACAGACCTGGCTCTGGGATTTTGGTGAGATGAGACCTAACCAAAAAGTAACTAGTACTAGATTACATAGGTGCACAAAACTAGAGCGTTACATTCCTATATGTATAACTTGAGAAATCTAACACGTTGCCAGCTAATGCATTACCCCCAACTCTGCTCACAATGGCATATGACATTTAGTTATTTTGTGTGATTTTCCTCCATAGTTTTTAGGGCGTTTGACCCAGTGACCCAAAACTGCTTTAGAATATTATTTCCACTTCAGGTCTATGGGACTCAGCCTTTTGTATTTCATTTTCATTTTTTTTTACAATAGCTTTTAGGGCAGGGGTGTCCAAACTTGTCTCACCGAGGGCCGCATTTTGAAACTTACACGGGGCAGAGGGCCACAGACAACCTGACAATGAAGTTAATCATTGGAAATTTTGCATTTGACATACTTTCAATCACTTCCACAGCTTTAATAAGACTTGGAACATTAATATTACGTTGGTATAACATCAAAATGCTTGACTTTTCCCAATTTTACAGTAAAAGGTACTACTTTTTGCTTTTAGGACCAACTTGGCAGTAAGCTGGAGAGCCAACAAAAATTTGTCTGAGGGCCGCATTTGGCCCCCGAGCTGTAGTTTGGACATGCCTGTTTTAGGGCATTTGCCCCAACGACCTCAAATTGTTCTGGAATATTACTTCCCCCTCATGGCTACGGCCTTTATATCATAAAAGCTGTAGCTGGCTAAATGTACCTCCGGCCTCTAGGTGTCACTGGTTTTAGGCTCTGACTTACCTGTGCCCATTTAGGGGACAATTAGTGCTACAGGTGTTTTGACCGTGTTGAATTGCATATTTTGTATGTAGTATTGGACGCGTCTGAAACACCACCAAACTTTTGCAACCTAGTGGCTTTGTGACACAGGGTCACCTGGCCTTTATAAAAGCTTTTCCTATTTTAAAGTTTTTCTTCAGTTTGTTTACCACCACTGAGTATGAAAGAATAATGACAACAGTGTTATGCTTTCAGAGGCTTTGATAAGCCTGTAAAGCACTGAAAGAACTTTTGCCTGTAGTTTCTCATCTTACAAAGTAATTTTTCCACCATATTTTGTCCTTGGGGATTTTACTTTTCGTCTTTGTCTTTATTGTAGTTTATTGTATGTTTATTGTATGTTGGCAACCAGTCTACGGTTTAGTACAGAATGCAGCCTTTTAACTGGTAAAAAGTGCAGGGACAACATCACTGCCATTATTAAATCACTGCACTGGCTTCCTGTACATTTTAGAATCCATTTAAAAATTCTTATGTTTGTTTTAAAAACGTCTAACTATTAGAGACAAACGCATGGATAAATCTCTCCAAGTCTGGTATAGACACTATACTTTTGATTTTGGCAATGTTTTTTAGATGTTAAAAAGCTGCTGATGTGATTGATCTGACGTGGCTGTTAAAATTCAAGTCTGAGTCCATTATTACCCCCAGATTTCTAACTTGATTTGTAGGTTTTAGAGCGAGACTCTGTGACTGTTAACAATTTCTCTTTGATTCTGTGGGCCAAAGACGATGATTTCAGTCTTGTCTGAATTCAGCTGGAGAAAGTTGTTTTGCATCCACACACTGATCTGTTGGATGCAGTGACAGAGTGAATCCACTGGTCCATAATCACGGCTGTCAGTGAAACAAAGATCTGAGTGTCGTCTGCATAATTGTGATAGGACACATTTTTGCTGCTTACCAACTGACCTAATGGCAGCATGTATGAACAGCATGAACAGAAGTGGTCCAGGATTGATCCTTGGGGCAACCCACAGGTCAGGGGCATGTGGTGTGAGACACAGTCATCAATTTCAACAAAGTACTTCATGTCTTCAAATTAGGACTTTAACAAATTGGTCTGAATCCTGACTGAAAAATAATAAATTAGTTATTTATTAATCTGTGAGTAAACAACCTTTTCAAGGACTTTGAGATTAGAGATGGGCCGGTCTTCTTTTTCTTTGGTGGTGTTTTATGGCGGTTGGTATCCATAATGTTACATTACCGCCATTCTTTAGACTTTTTACTCAGCATCAAGACTGCTCTCTTCTTCAGGAAAGGCTTTATGACCACAGTTATCAAAGACATTGAAGCGACATGTTAACTATGTGAGTGAGTGGTGCTAACAAACTGTTCAGCACAGACTTTAGAAATCTGGTGGGTAACACATCGAGGCAGCATGTAGATGAACTCAGACTGGTGATGATCTCCTGGACAGTTTTGTCAGTTACAGGTGCAAAGTGAGTCAGCTCTAGGTGTCTAGGTGGTTTTAGGGTTATTTTTGGATTATGGAACTTAAAGAATTTTTAATGCCCTGAACTTTGTCATTAAAGAAATAATGCAAACTCATTACACTCATTACAATTACCGTATTTTCCGGACTTTTAGCCGCTCCCCTATATAAGCCACATTTGCTCTATTTTTAAAAAAACGATAATAAAACAATACATAGGCCGCACCTTTTGTATAGGCCGCAGAACTCTTTCCTTGACTTTTGGCATAGCATGAGCTCGTCCGCTGTCCCCTCCAGCGTCTCACCGTACATTCATTGATGTTAAGCTTGCGTGCAGCCCGCGGCTTCCTAGCAAGATCGATGGCCTTCAGCTTAAAACTTGCTTCGTACGAACTTCTTCGTTTGGGTTCCATAATGATGCGGCAAGAATTTGAAAATAATTTATAGTTGGTAATTTGTCGTCCGTGTTCTATTTGCTAGCTGAATAAAAAAGCAACATCTGCTTCTTTGCTTAACTTTTCTGTAGTTTTGATTCTAATACCGGTTAGTTCGCAGTTCGCCCCTAGCGGTGAAAGAAAAAAACCACAGAAAAGCCGCAGCCTCTAAATAAGCCGCATGGCTCAAAACATCTGACAAAAGTAGCGGCTTATAGCCCGCAAAATACGGTAATTCTAACTGGAGGGTTTGTTAATCTGTTTACTGTGGCAAACAGGACACGCTAGTTGTTACTGCAGCTTCCAATTATTTCAGGAAAATATCCTTCTCCAGTTCTACATAAAATTAGGTTGTACATGTACAACTTCTCTGTAAATCTCTTTTTGAACCTGGAGCTTTGACTTGCTCGTAGTGTTTGTTCATGCTTTGCAGTGTGTAGTGTTTGTTCATGCTTTGCATCAATCCCCATCTACTTTGTCAGTGATTTAATGACCTCTTCCTACTTTGTCTTGGTGTGGCTATCAGTAACTTGTCACAGATGTCTATGTTAGAGGTTATATTTGACACAGAGGATTGTTACAACAAGTGAAATATGTGTACATTTTCATTACTGTATTCATTCATTCTGTCCCATGTCCTTAATATTATCCAATAGCATACATTGTACTGAGTTTGTATAGGGCTGGTCTATCTTTCTGGCATGTACAGTAAAGTCCCTTATGCACTTTTCAGTGTCCTATCTTACGCAATCGTATTTGTATATTTATTTGAAATATTAAGGGGATGAGCCCATAGACCTGAGGGGGATAAAATATTCTAAAATATAACAGAAACGTGCATTTGCACCGCTGCTGCAGAAATTTGCCTTAAAAATCAGTTTCCCCCACATAATCCCAGAAACAGTAAACATGAGTAAACATGGAAAACACTTGACAGTTACTGCTATGGGAACTAAACAATCAAAGCTCGGTGGAAAACAAAAATGCTAATGAGGCTAACATGGCTAACAGGCCCAGCGCGGCTGGCGTCAGCCCTCCCCCCGCCGCACGCTGTCCCAGTGTGGAGTCTACAGGATTGTCCCTGTTGTAAGGAGGAGAGGACATAACAGGTGGCCCTTAAGTTGCATTAAATGCACCATGACATGGTGTCATTGGAGCTGAAATGAGGTGCATGGCGGAGCCCTACTCGACCAAATTGAATCAGAGATAAAGGAGCTGAAACCGAAAGGAGGAGATGGAGCACGCATCGGTGAGGCGGAGCTAAATATTTCAGACAATATGGATGAGTTACGTGAGCTACGGGCCAAGGCAGTGGCACTGCAGATGGAGGTCAAGAATATGTCAAGGAAGATCCTGTATTTGGAGCCCAGATCCCACAGGAACAGCCTCAGATTTGTGAGGGAGAAGGAGAAGAGGGGGGCGACACTGAAAGTTTCCTTGAGAAAGAAGAGCTCAGAGGGTCCAGTGTTGCTGTCCCTCCCATTACAATAGAAAGAGCACATTGCGTGGGCCAAACAAGACAAGAAGCTTGTCTGATAAAACACGAGGCCTGATAATGAGATTTCGTAAGGATCATGTGAAGGATGCTGCAGAAGTTAAAAGAGCCCTCCAGTACAAAGGCAAACTCATCTTCTTTACCCCGTATAGTCCTCACAAGGTTCATCACAACGAGAAAAGTTTCGCCACATCTGTGAGGAATTCAAGAGGCATGGGTTTTTGTTCACAGCAGTTCTTTTGGTGACTTTTGAAGGTAAAAATCACATGTTCCAAACACCAGGAGAGGCAGCAGTGCTCCTCAGGAAAATTAAAAACACAGAGAACTGAACAGCAACAAGAGATGGAGCCACCAATGTGGGGTATGTGAGTTCAGATGGTGGTGACATGGTAATACATTTCTGTTGATTTGAAGAGACTGATGGTAGTGACGTGATTCATCTGTCATCTTTATTCAAAAAGCATCAAAATAAATGTTCCTGCCTCATACTGCACGTTCCACAATCAAAAAGAACCGCCTTGTCGGCTGTGTTCCTTCTCTCCGCACCACACCACATCACTTAAACACGACTCAGAATCCTGAAGCTGGGTGTACCGAGACAACTGGGACCACGCACCAAGAGAGAAAGTCCAAGAGGGTTATTGAACCACTTGCCCAATATATTAGACATATCCAAAAAAAATTCATGGTGTTACAATTGACACAAATCAAATGTACAAAAAAACTGGCATTATCTCATTCTGGCAACCCCGTTTGACCTTAAGAAAGACCCATTTAAATGGCAAACGGAATCTCTTAGATATTTAGGTGAAGTCCTCCATAAAGATCTATCAACAGAAAAAAATTATACCCCTCTTTTTAATACTATAAAAAAGTATACACGTTTTGCCCAGCGAAATCTCACTTCCAGACTCTCAAGGTTTGTATGGCAAGGCAAAAAACCTTGTATCCGGTTCAAAACCCTACAACCATCAAAAAAAAAAAACGCACCTACAATCAAGGACTTGACCAAAAATGGGGAAAAAAATCACATTCTGACTCAATTTGGAACTAGACAAATTTAACAGAATTAGGGTCCACTATTTGATGTTCAATGTGATTTTGTTTCTGTATATGTCCTGTGCTACTTGTGTTCTTTTTGTTTTGTATATTGCCTTCTAGTTGTGTTATATGTGCTTTGTTGGGAGTTTTGTAAATGATATAAAATGTTGAGGGAATTGTTGAAAATGTTGATTAAAATAAAAAAATAAAAATAAATAGATTATACAAAGGGCTGAGCAACATAGCCATGAGGGGGAAGTAATATTCCAGAGTGACTTTTAGGGTCAAATGCCCTAAAAGCTATTGAAGAAAAGCTGGTATTTTTACAATAAAAATGCCTTAAAAATATAAAAAGCCTTAAAATTAAATGTAAAGGACTGTGCCCCATAGACCTGAGGTCTAAAATAGTTTGGGGTCACTCGGTCAAATGTCCAAAAAGCTATTGATGAAAAACGGAAAAATCTTCTCTAAAAATCAATTAAAATAACTAAAAGCTTTTAAATCATAATATAAAAACCTGAGCCATATAACTCAGATGTAGCAGTAATGCTCCGGGACATATACCATACAGGCTATTGAAGAAAAACACATATTGTTAAATGGCCTACAATAACTAACGTTATACACTTTTAAATCCCAAAATAAAAAACTAAGTACATTTATTGAATTTTAAATGTACAGTTATAACCGGTTACTACTCATTATAAAAACGTTCCTTCGTTTTACATGCATTTATTTAGTTACTATTTTTCGTTTTTCTCATGTAAGGTATTTTCTTGTCAGTGTCTAAATGTCAACCGGCGTGTCAACACTTCTGTTGTTCACAAGTTCTCCTCGGCTACATTCGTGTTTGCATCCCGATCTGACAGCAAACCGGTCTCTGTGAGTTTTGGCTTTTGGCAGGTTGCGTGCATATTCCATGGTAGCCGTGTTGCACTGTCCGGTTGCCATGGTTTCCGAAGTAAACTAAATTTGAGAGGCGTCTGGCAGCAGACTGTAATCCAGAGTCCGCCCTTTCCCCGCAGACCTTAACCAGGAGGTCCCTAAAGCCAAGCGGTGTCAAAGTAGCCATAGATGTCTCCGTTTAAACGAGTAGTTTTAAGTTGGCGCTACGGCCGCGCCCCTTTTGGGGGCTAACAGATAGGCGGGAGATACAAATTGTTAAAATGTTATGCTGTTATGATGTCATATGTTTTGCTCCAGAATACAACAAAATATGGATACTGGCGAGATAGCAGCCATGGACGGAGAAGTTGGTGGGGCTGGGCCTGTGTGAGATGGGAGTGACTTGTTTTGGTTCTTGGTTGTTGTGGTCTCTGGCGCGGGCCTAAGAGCGACGAGGTTTTGACACTTTCGGATTCTGACAGTTCTATCGGGCGTGGTTACGGCTGACAGTAACCAGTTCTGGTTATTTCATTTTTTATGTCATTTCTCACAAAAATCTAATCTACCAGCAGTTATTTTATTGTATTAACTCAATTTCTTGAAACAGTGTTGGGCGACCCGAAATGTTGTTTCAGTAGAGGACCTCCTGCTAGAGGTCTTGACCCTCCAAAAATCTGGCCCCCGTGGAAAATTAAGCTGAATAGCCCTGGTCTATACCATTGTCCTCTATGCCCAAAATATCCAATGTCCATCCTTCGTGGGCACATAAATGCACACATAACACAGGCTATTACATTTAAAGTTAAGGTAAAGTTATTTATAGTTTTCAGATCTTATGATCTTGTTTTTTATTACTGAAAATGTTTTCTTGTAGACAAGAAGATGTGTCGCTGCAACTTAGCATGCAGAAGCTCTGGCCATTATCATTGTCCTTTGTGCAATAAAACTATCATTCTAAAGTCTGACATGGGTAAACATTTATAAATCTGTAAGGCTCAAGGGCCTCCTGAGGATGCCCTCAGTGCCTATAAGGCGAGGTCTTGTAAAAAAAAAAAAGAAAAAAGAATATCTATCTCAGGAAATGTTTTTTGGTGGAGGATGTTGAGAGATGCAACCAGGAGTTTTGTCAGAGCGGGAGTCACCTGAGGGCGAATTTGAATCTCCTAAAGGCAGGAAAAAGAAGAAAAGGAAAAAGTACACTGTGTCAAGCGACGCGAGTGTTATTCAGAGCTCTGAGTCCTATGCATGCCCTTTTGATTGAATATATGTTGTTTTATTATTGCTCAGTGTTTTTTGTTGCACCTTAATGCCGAGATATGTTCCTATGTTTGTGAATTTTGTTCATTGACAATGGCAATAAACCCATTCTGATTCTGATTCTGATGTAGTTGGAAATTTGGCTGAAACACCGGAGGAGGGAATGTTTAGTGACCGACGCCTCCTCAGGCGGTTCGTTGACGAGAGAATGGAAATGTGACATCCGTTAAAGTTACCTGAAGAGGGTTAGTTACCATTGATTGTGCGACAAAAGAGCAGAAAGAAGCCATTAAAGATAAAAACCTACAGGTATCAATGTACCTCACATATCAGCATATCAACTCACATATCAATATGTGAGTTGTTTCCCGCTGGACAAAATGGGGGGGAAGAAGGGGGTTGTTTCTGGCATGCCACTGTCACTGCAAGAAGATAGTTAAGATTTGTAGATGGGAAAAGTGAGGAAAATGTGTGTTTGTTTGACTTTTTGTGGTGACTTACTAGATCGTGTGTATCTGGTGTCTATCAGATGAGGCTGTGTGAAAGGGGCTCATTACAGTGTTACTTGTTTCAAGAGTATGGGCATGAAGCATCTGTTTGCACCAGGGAGAAGAAGTACTTTAGACTTTATTCTTTAGACTTTATTCTTTAGACTTCTTCTTTTGTGTTTTTTATGGCAGTTGGTATCCATAGTGTTACATTACCGCCATTCTTAAGACTTTACTCATTAGACTTCATTCTTTGGACTTCATTTTTTAGTTGTTGTGTCGTGTTGCTTTTAATGGCGGTTGGCAGCCGACTGAAAAGGTGCATTTATCGCCATCCACTGTAGCTGTACGTCTTCTAAGCACGTGCTCCACGCCACACGTCAAAAAAGAGAAAGAAAGAAAGAAAGAAAAAGAGAGATAGAGAAGCAGAGAGACGGAAGAAAGAGAGAGAGAGAAAAAAGAGAAAAGAGATGGAAAAAAACCGTTATACTTTATTCTTTTAGACTTTATTCTGCCCGGCTCGGCGGGCAAACCGGTCTTTTTTATGATTTTTTTTATTTTACTTTTAATGGCGGTTGGCAGCCAACTGAAAATGTGCATTTAGCGCCACCTACTGTAGTTAAATAAATAAATAATTATAAAAAGGAGAGAGACAGAGACAGAGACAGAAAATAGAGAAATAGAGAGAAAGAGAGAGAAAGAGAGAAAGAGAGAGAAAGAGCTTTACTTTGAAGTGTTTCCGTGTGAGCAACGTGTTCTTTTATTTATTTGCTTTGAAGTGTGTTTACTTTGAAGTGCTTCCGTGTGTTTTTCCGGACCGGTGAAGGTTCCGCCTGGTTACGGGGGCTCTTTTTCTTTCTCTCTCCTTTTTTTTTAACGGTGCTGTATCGTAAAACGCATACTTTGAAGACGTAAGACTACAGAAGGTGGCGGTAAATGCGCCTTTCCAGTTGGATGCCAACCGCCATCAAAAGCAACACAACACAACACAACATCCTGGTTACGGTCTGCGGCCAGACACTCTTGGTAAACTTAACGATGGATGCGGTTAAGCACGTACGGATTCCACTGGAGATTGCGGCATACGCCGAATCTCACCACATTTTAGAATTGACCCAGGATCTGGTGCGTGGACTTGTGATCGAGCAGCCCGACGACCCTTTGGAGTGGCTCATCAGAGAACTGAAAAAACCGGAGCGCCTTCCCCGAGTGCTGGTGCTGGGCCCCCCGGCTGTGGGCAAACGGAGCGTGGCGTCCCGTTTGGCGGCGGAGCTACGAGCTGTACATGTGACCACGGACAGTTTAATGGACGACTACAAGGAGTTCAGCGTTCAGGCGCGCCCCTATTTGAAGAAAGACCTGGAGGTACCAGCTGAGCTGCTGTGTTCTCTGGTTCAACAGAGACTGGCAGAAACGGACTGCTTCAACAGGTAAACGCACTGTAACTAACAGCACCTGATATGCCCCTTTTCCATCAAGGAGGCAAGGCGAGTTTATTTGGAGAGCACAATTCGGACACAGGGTAATTCAAAGGGCTTCACACAAGAGGAAAATTGCATTAAAATCATAAAACAGATAAAGACATAAAAGATAAGAGTGCATATAAAATCCTTTCAGTCATTTACAGCTAAACAAAATAGTCTTAGCCTAACGGTAAGATTTGAACATTGTCAGAGGAGAGGCCTGTTTCAAATCTTCAGGAAGATTTGCATAAAACTGAAAAGCTGATTCCCCATGTTTGGTCCTGACTCTCGGCACCAGCCGGAGGCCGGTCCCTGAGGTCCTCAGAGTCCGAGATGGTTCATCACTTTGGTGCTAGGCCATGGCTAGACTTGTACACAATCAGAGCGGCTTTAAAGTGTATTTTCTGGGCCACAGGGAGCCAATGCAGAAACCTGAAAGTGAGCTTTTATTGATTTTCTCCTGACTGCCACATGTTGTGCGGTAGGCTGTTTCCGTTCTTTCTTTTGCCTACCACGTCGCTGTAATCGTATAACTTTTGTATACTTATTTCACCTGAACTAGACCAGTTCTCATTTCCAGTTAACTGGTGCAGAGACAGGACCAGTTTCTGGAACTAAAAGCCAGAATTTTTTGAGAGAATAACTAGTGGAGAAAACTGGTTCAGAGACTGACACCGACCCAGAACCAGCTTGGTGGAAAAGGGCTAACAAAGGCCCCATCTGGTAGGCTTATTATTAGGCTTATTGGGGTTGTGGTTTCTTATTGTTCGAGGTCTGTGTAAGATTTAATATTGACTGCGAATTTGCCTATGGGTGGACATAAATGTGGACAGTTGGGCCCTATCTTGGCTTGCACCATACCTTTTATGACTGAATGTGACTCTGTTGACAGGGGATGGATCATGGATGGCATTCTCCAGAGCAGACTGCAGGCCCTGGCTTTACAACGAGCAGGAATCCTTCCTGAACATGTAGTACATCTGTCTGCTCCAGAGGACGTGTTGCAGGAGCGGAACCAAGGGCGAATGATGGATCCAAACACTGGAGATGTGTATCACCATACTTTCATTTGGCCTGATGACAGGGCTGTTGCTGACCGACTGGTGAGGGGCCAGGTCCTGAGTGGGGAGACATTCTCAGCAAGGTTGCAACGATACCGGTGTGAGGTCACTGGGTTAAACTCGGCCTACAAACACTCTCTGAAGGTGTTCAACAGTGATCAGCCGCATGAGGATGTGTACCAACAAGTGCTGGCATTTGTCAAGACCCGGGATTGCCAGAGAACCCCCAGAGTGCTGTTGCTGGGTCCTCCAGGTGCAGGTAAAAGTCTGCAGGCACAAAGGCTCAGTCACAAGTACAACCTGGTAAACATCTGCCTCAGTGAGCTCCTCAGGGCCGTGGTGGAAGATTGCTCTGAACTAGGGGTTCAGATCAAGCCCTATCTGGATGGGGGGTGCCCCGTTCCAGACTCCTTGGTCCTGCAGGTCCTGGAGAAGCGGCTGAATAGAGGGGACTGTTCTAGGGGGTGGGTCCTCCATGGTTTTCCAGAAGAGATCAGTCAAGCCTGGGCACTGAAAAAGACATTTCATCACCCAAATCGAGTGTTCTTCCTGGACCTATGTGATGAGGAGAGTGTTCACAGAGTGTGTCTGAGAGCTACAGACCCAGTGACCGGGATCAGCCATCACCCCATAAGCAGTCCAGCTCCAAGTGCTGAGGTCCAGAGCCGACTGCAGACCAACCCTGTCAACAGCAAGGAGGCTGTGCTCCAACAGTTCCAGCACTTCAGCTCTCAGACGGCTGGGCTCAGGGCTGTCTACCCTGATGCCATCCACATTGATGCACAACAGGACCCTCAGTCAGTGTTTGAGGTCCTGGAGAAAAAACTCACTACCAACTGAGGACACAAAGAGGCATGCACTGA
Organism: Chaenogobius annularis; assembly: GCA_015082035.1. Classification (NCBI taxonomy): domain Eukaryota; kingdom Metazoa; phylum Chordata; class Actinopteri; order Gobiiformes; family Gobiidae; genus Chaenogobius; species Chaenogobius annularis. The sequence goes on along the minus strand of BJKM01000100.1, from coordinate 720,423 downwards.
GAGAGCCAAATAAGCTAAAATTACACTAATTGAAGGTCAGCCAAATGTTGGTGTGAACAGTAATACAAAAGTAATAGGCTCTGTCTCACAAATATTTATTCTTCAAAACAAATCCAGAAAATCACTAAAAAAACAAAAACATTTTGGAATGTTTATAGGAAGTACCTCACTTATTGTTATTTTTGTGATAACATGTATTTTTGTGGATTTTATGTGGATAACTGATCAAATATAATTCATAGAGTGCTTAAATGGATGTTAAATCATTTTTAATATTTGACTTAAATACTTTGTGTTTCTGTAATGATACACACATTTCGGAAATGGGGCTGGTTTTTTCGGTAATGATATGGTACTGAATACTTGTTAAACCCAACTGGCTAAAATGGAAAACAATGTTCCCAATTTTAGTCAATTTAATTTATCCTCTCAACATACAACCACATATAAACGGCAACCAAAAACATTTGACTTTGGATTTTTTAAAAACACTAACAACAATAACGAAAACAACTTTAGTATCAACTCCTATCAACTCATGGTAATTCCTAAACTTCTAAAAAAGAAAAAGAAAAAATCTTAACAGTTCAAGTAAAATGCTTATTTCTTGGTAAATTTCTCCCAGATCTCAGGCAGCACACAAAAATGACGGAGCGGGTATTATGGCTTTCATGTCCCCTCGTATCGAATGGCTGAAGTGAAGAATCTATTCACTCCTGCACAGCTCATTGTATCCACTTCATACTGGTCAAACACAATCTAGAATAAAGCACAGCACTGGGCGGACACTGGATTATTTACATATTTTCATCATGTAGATATTATATAGTTTACTGTATGATGACACCTGGGACATTGAGATCCAAGTCTCTTGGGTTAAAGCATCCACAGTTATTGGCACAAAGGCAGGACACCATTCGGGTTCGAATAATCCCAAATTTGAATGATAACTGTAAAACAAGTCAAATAGTTCCTTTATTACATGTGGCACAGTTTGAGAAAACAGTAAGGAGAGTGTCTCGTATTTTGTTAGGCATTAGTCAAAAATATGTAATTTTACATCTTACAAAATTCCGGTCTCATTCATTTAAAAAAAAGTCAGATTTTGTCATAAAGGGTTAATTTAGGTGAACGGCACAAAGCTCATATAATTAAAGATTTTTTTTTCCTCAGTTTCATCAGTGCTGAAGCTCTGGAATTGGGTTTAAATGAAAAAGACAATGGAGTTTGGGTGAGGAGCTCAGATACACAGGTGGAGCTCAGAGTAGAGTTGCCCTTCTATGTGGCCTGGGAATGTCTTGGGATACTCAGGAAGAACTGGAGTAGAAAATTAATGAAAATACTCCTTTTTGTAAACAAAGGGTGATTTAGTTCCTTTTGTAACTCTTCTTTTCATAGAAATTATGTAAACCAGAACCAATCCCAGAGTAATCTCAGAAATTAGATTGGATGACGTTTTCATCCTTAAAGTTTTGTCCAATTAGTGTCATTTGAAGCTTGACTGAAGAATTGACTGAAGAATTGGCACTTAGTTGATCAAACAAGGCCTCTGCATTCAGTATAAACTAAAACATTTCTGGGTTGGAACTGTTTGCAAAATATATAAAATGAATATATTCATTTTATTTACCACTACTACAGCTAGGTCACAGATTCTGTAACTGTGGCTGTTATAATGGGATATTATATAATATATGGGTTATAACTACTTTTAATGATAATAGCACTAACGCATTTGAAAATGTGATGTTTTTATTAATGTATATATAATTAAAATATAAGTAGATTTCTCATTACCGAAACATGAATCTCATCCACCGCAACAGTTACTCCTTTGGAGTTTTAGTTGAGTAACTTTCACTCTAGTAAATAAACTGAGTAATTGTAACGGCGTACTACCCACCTCTGGAAGATGTAGTAGCCTAAATTATATATTAAAGCTATTTGTAATTGCAGACACAATACTCCTTTTTCAGTAATATTTTTGTTCAAGTAGCAGAACTCTTACTTTAGTAAAAGTTTGTGTTCCTCTTCCCACTGTGAGTAAATAGTGACAAAAACTTTATGTTGACAATATGAAATGATTTGAATATTTGTGTGTCTTGCACCACTTCTTCGGAGATTTTGTGTTTCTTTGTGTCTATCCTTTGAAAATACCAGATTGTGTGCTTTATTTAATGTTTTGTCCTTCCAATTAACTTCAAATTATAAATCAGTTGTTCAATATCACTCCAAATAGTTCTGTCTTATTTGAGAAGTACTTTCCCCAAATATCCTACTTTTTCACACTTGAGTAATTTATAGGACTACTTTTTTTGTACTTTTACTTGAGTAATATTATTTTGACGTCACAGAGTCCAATTTTTGGCTACTCTACTGTGGTGTATTCATAATAATATACTGTACTGTACTGCGCTAGTGTATGTTACGGTCTATGATGATTGATTACGTAATGACGTTGGGCGTGGGCACGTTGTTTAATAAAGTATGTCTCCAGGCGCAGGCAGTTGTCCCACGTTTTATTTCTGTTCAACATAAGGACAGTTTTCGTCATGCGGTGAATTCTGTGTGAAAAATCAGATTTGCTGTACCCAAAGAAGATATAAAGATTAAAAGACAAGACGTAAATATTTGTCTTTTAAAGAAATACAATTCAAAATTATAAACAAAATTTACCTGAGAAATTATTTTTTAAGACGCAGATTTAAAATGAAGTTTATATTTTTATTTGATATTTTATGATCTGTCTTCCTCCTGAAGCCTCGCTCACGTTTCCTCGATGGTTTCCTTCCCTCATCTCCTCAGAACGTTGGGACACTACGAGGAGAGGAAAGGAAGCGAGGCTTGTTGAGCCTGGGCTGCTGTTCATACCGTCCAGCAGATGGGGCTGCAAACGGTTATCGTGGAGTCAGTGATGAACTGAAGAAGAATTGTTTTGTAGCAGGAACTGTGAGCTGAGAGAGCACACAAAACCTTTTAGACTCTGTGTTATTCCCGGGACCTAGTAACTGAGCATGTTGGCCGTTAGAGCCGCTTTGCGTCTCGGCTCCAGACTGCACCTGTCCCCGCTCCAGGGGCTGCAGAGACGGGGCTGCGCTGGGGCCGCGATCCCGGTGGACGACGTGGTAAACGGGCTCACGGACGAACAGATTCAGGTCAGCCTCATTTAGGCGCTGTGAAAACTGGGAAGATGCATTTGATAAAATGATCTCGGAGCGGAGTGCTGTTGTACTTGTGACAATGTCGCACTTGAGGACGATGACATAACAGCATGACCTGTTTGATAACGGGGGCCAGAGAAGGGCAGTCTGGTCTTGGAAACATGCTATTCCTCCATAAATTATAAATCACCTATAGAGGATGAGATAAGCTGAGGTCACCTTAGGCAAAATTGCCCCACAGTAATTGAGGCGACTTTGAGGAGTGAAGAGGGCGAGGGGTGGGGTCAATGAGCTGAATTTGATTGGATGAACTTCCACATCCACGTGACATAGTCTTGATCTTACTAAATTGTTGAGAAATCAATAAAAGCAATGACATTTGTTAATTTTTTTGGGCAAAAGCCACTTTCTACTCAGATTAACCAATTGTCCCATTCGATCTTCAAGATTTTCTTATGCAAAAATGTGGAAGTGTCGTATTTTCTTATTTTGTTTTTGTTTTTCTTTTGCACAGCTCCGACAAAGTGTCCGCAAATTTTGCGCTGAACAACTAGCTCCTTACGCAGATGAGATTGACAAGAAAAATGAGTTTCCACAATTGAGAGTAAGTACAATGTACTATAAACACTGCTAAATCTGTTAACCCTGTATCTAACCCTAACCCATCCACCTGTAATTATGTGCAGTACCGTACCATAATGTAAATCATCTCTGGTACAGTACACACACACACACACATATATATATATATATATATATATAATTTCTGTCCATACACTGCACTTTACTTAAACATAGTCATAACACTTATTGTACTTAGTTTTTATTTTTTTTGCTCTACCTGCACAGTGTGTTGACTTTATTTTTTTTTAAAATAATTTAACTTGTTTTTAATTTGCATGTTTCTATTCTCCTGCTATTCTTGAGGTGGGGTTTAGCACTGGAATTTTCCCATTGTGCGAAAAATAAAGGTTCTATTATTTGAAGTAATCTTTGTTATGTAAAAATACATTGTTTTCATATAATCTGTGTTGGTTCTCAGTCATCTAAGTGACATTCAAGAGTTCAGTGTGCTTTTAATTTCCACTAAACCAGTATATGTTTGACCACAATCAAATATCTATATAAAGAAAATATATTTCAATATGATACTGATCCGTGTTTCTTTTTAGAATTACTGGGAAGCCATGGGTGAGATGGGCCTTCTTGGCATTACTGCTCCAGGTAATTTAGTTTCTCATCAGTTAATTGACCAAATTCTAAAAACAGTGAATTAAATAAGCCCCCATTGTCTGCACCCAGTGGAGTATGGCGGAACCGGGCTGGGTTACTTGGACCATGTGATTGTAATGGAAGAAATGTCCCGCGTATCAGCAGCCATTGCATTGAGCTATGGCGCTCACTCCAACCTCTGTGTCAACCAGATGGTCCGCCACGGCAACGAGAAACAGAAGGAGAAGTATCTACCCAAGGTTTGGGCCAAAAACTCAAATTTTCTCTCTAACCTGAATAGGGCTGGATCATTGGTGATAAATGATTAGTAAATGGAATAACTTTGACATCTGAAGAGTGAATGTGCCCCAACACTGACAATACTGTCTTCATTTCTCCACTGTGAGCCTCCATTTTTCTGAGTACAGGCAGATCCAATGTATGACGGTGTAGTAATCGTAACACAAACAGTAAAACCCTAAATAAACCTGACCATAGCCATCATCTTCCACTGTTGTGTAGCTACTGAACGGGGAGCACGTGGGAGCTCTGGCCATGAGTGAACCCAACGCTGGCTCTGACGTGGTTTCCATGAAGCTCAAAGCCCAGAAGAAAGGTAAGTACTGTTAGTTTATACCCTCCAATCCAATTCAACTTTATTTGCATAGCACATTTTACCAACATAAAGTCTCTAAAGTGCTGCACAGGACAAAAAACAAGCACAAGTAAAATAGATAAACACTAATACATACACTAATACTAATACATAAATAGCTAAAAATCAAATTCAAACAAATTCACTATAGAAAATATATAATATATATCTTGTATTATATAAAATATTAAAAGACAGAGGACCATACGATTCTCGTGCCGGGTGGAATGCCAGTGAATAAAAGTGTGTTTTTAAATGAGACTTAAAAGCATCAGCTTAAGGCTTTTGAGTCTCGTTTTTGAATAAAGAAAGAAGTTTGAGCTGGGCCTCAGACCTCAGCGAGCCTGCAGGAGTATATGGAACAATGACGTCTGAATGTGGGGACCAGTCTGTGAAGTGCTTTAAAAACAAACACAAACATTTGAAAAATCTATTCTTAAATGAAAGGGGAGCCAATGCAGTGGGCATAAAATATGTGTAATGTGTTCTCTCCGATGTGTGCCAGTTCAAAGACGTGCTGCAGAATTTCTAACTGTTCGCTTGGCTGATACCAGTGTATTATAGTTGTCAAGGTAAAAGAGATAAAAGTACAGATCACCTGCTCCAGGTCGCTAGAAGATAAAACCGTTTTGAGTCTAGATAAAAGCCTAAGGTGATAAAAAAATTTAACCATAGCATTTATAAAATCTCCATCAAGGATGACGCCAAGGTTGGTGGCTGTAGACTTGATGTAGGGTTGGAGTGACCCCAAGTCCAGATAGACTTGGGAATTTGCATAAAAGTGATAGAATATCCCATGTTTTCTAAAAATCCTACCTGTCAGTCAGGTAGGAACCACTCCAGTGCCGTTTCCCAGTGCCCCAAGCGAGATAGGCGAATTATTTGGTCCACTGTATCAGAATTAGCCATTAAAAACAAATCATTAAATCATCTGTGCTATGATTGATACATGCCCATTACATTGTGTTTTTGTAAAAAAAAAAAGACTAACTTCACTCATCTACCCATCTGCAGTAAATGTCCAAACCATCCATCTAGAATGTTATATCCAAAACACAAACAGTTTTTCTGACATGGTCATAATTCTATTGAAGAGAATCCCAACCTCTCTGCATCGTGTCTTTTCCTGGGTACCACTGTGACAACTTGAAAAGAGAGAAGAGTTTATTTAACATCAACACAGGACCTAGAGACAATAAGTCCTCACATAATGGAAGTATTAAAACTTAGGGTGACAAAATACATTTTAAGAAGGACCAAGTCGGAGGTGTCCTAAGTACAGTTGTGCAATGGAAAACTCAAAGCTGATTGCTGACTGCTGCCATTTGCTTTTACAGGTGACCACTATGTTCTTAATGGCAACAAGTTCTGGATCACGAACGGGCCAGATGCTGACGTCCTCATTGTTTATGCTAAAACACATCCGGAGGCCAATCAAAAAGGCATTACAGCCTTCATTGTGGAAAAGGTAAGTTGTTTTCTGTTGATTTGGTAAATCCCTTATCTTCACAAGATGAATGAGGTATGGAGGCTTGTTTGTTGTGCAGGGGATGCCTGGATTTTCTACGGCACAGAAACTGGACAAACTTGGCATGAGGGGCTCCAACACATGTGAGCTCATCTTTGAAGACTGCAAAATCCCAGGTTAGCTTTGAATATTTACAATGCAATATTCAAATTAAACAAAGACATGTGGGTCTGAAACTTTTTATTAAGGACAATTTGGATAGATTGTAGAGTAGCCTGACATTCAACCCTGGCAAAAAGTAGAGTAATAGACCTCCCGTCACATAAAATGACAGCCACAACAGAAAATCGACGAATGGTGTTGACTAGATCAGGTGTCCCCAACCATTTTCCCTGTGAGAGTTAGAAAAATGAAAGAGAGCATCTGCTGTTACCATTTGCAGATGAATGGAACCTATGTTTAAACAACTACTGTATTGCTGTAAGTGGGGTGTAGAGAGGTACTAGAAATGTTTTAAATGGAGAAATAATATAAAGAATTATATATTGATAGTATTTTCATTGTATAGATCAGGGGATGGCAAACTGTATGGCTTTGGGTGCCAATTTAAAGCGTGCCACCATGAAACACATTTACATGATTAAAACAAATAATAACAAAATAGTAAATAAACGTGGACAGTGTCGCTACAGAAGCAGCTGTCAATAAAAAAGCTGCCGGAGCAAGTGCACGGCAGTTATGATGCGTCAATGCGTGCAGCTGGACATTATATTTTTTTCTGACCACTTTTCTGCGCATGCCACGCAAAATTCCTCCATGTGCCTAGGTTTGCCGACCTCTGTTGTAGACTATACGGAAATTATTAATCATGCTTATGCCACGAGGTATATTTGTATGTAGAAGATGACCAATGACCTTAGGTCATTTGTAATCACAACCTGAACATTGTGTTGTCCCCCATGTGTGATAGAGGAGAACATCCTTGGACCTTTGAATAAAGGTGTGTATGTAATGATGAGTGGGCTCGACCTGGAGAGGCTCGTCCTGGCATCCGGACCAATTGGGTGGGTTCATACTGAATGTTTGTTATTTCAGAATACAGTGCCGAGTTTATCAAAATAATATTAAGCCAAGCTGGATTTGAGAATGTAGCTTTTCCTGTCCCAGGATCATGCAGTCTGTCCTTGATTTTGCGGTGCCCTACCTCCACGTCCGAGAGGCCTTTGGGCAGAAGATTGGACACTTTCAGGTTGAATCTTCTACACTATAAGGATATGTCAAGTCAGCAGGGTTATAGGGATTTACAACACAAAAAAAGAGGGTAAAAAAAGAAGACAATTTAACTTAGCAGTTTTTAACATGCATTGTTGGACTATTTAATCTGTATTTTTTTTTATACAGTTGCCATTTTAAATTAATGTTAGACATTTTACATATTTAGATGTTATATGTTCCAGTGTCCCTCTGTTGCTATCCAAACCGGTTGTTGTTGTTGTTAGCCTAGCCATTGAACCACTCAATTGTATAATAATAAGAATAATAATAAGAATTCTATTCTTGGTGTCAGTCACATGACTTATTTGTTATGTAGCCATCTTGAAGACGTCACCCCATGCTGTTGCCTATCTCCGCTGTTAGATTGTTGTGAGAAACGGCGCATAAAATTGAAAATGAAAAGGGTTGTCACTTCAAGAAGGCAGAAGTTATGGGCTTTGATCCTCATCTACAGCAGTGACAATTGGCCACAACAATCTTTTGCGGACATTTACATCTAATCTTCGTCCACAAACCCTCTGCACGAAACAAGCCCTCAAAGCTTTCAAGAGCACGGACTTTGTGTGCGGGTGAGTGACTGTCGGATCCTAAAATAAAACACCCGGACAGTTGGAAATTAGGCTAATTAAAACGGTCTGCCAGTAGGCTTATGTTTATTAGCATAGCCACCCAATAAACTAGCATTAGCCAGCTGCTAACTAATATTACCTGAAACAAACAGCTCAGAATGTCTGGAGTGATTTCTTTTAGTCCACCGGCCCCTCCTGACCACAGTAATCTATTTCTGGCGACAAACAGGGTCTTTGGGGATGTTACAGACGAGGAATCTTTTGTTTTGGGCCTTTATATTGGCCAGCCCACAGTGAGCATGCAGCTTTCATCCTCAAGATAACAATAGCAACGAGTGTGTGATGTCACTTAGGGCCCATGAATATTCTAATATGTATTTGTTGACAGTTAATGCAAGGAAAGATGGCAGACATGTACACCAGGCTGAGTTCCTGTCGACAGTATGTCTACAATGTGGCTCGAGCCTGTGATAAGGGACACTTTAGCGCAATGGTAAGTACATGCCGGGCTCTCATAAGGTTGGTCCCTGGGCTGCAGCGAGGTAAGCCCTTGCATTAAGACCATACTAATGGCTGCTCTGTTGTCTAGGACTGTGCTGGAGTCATCCTGTACTGTGCTGAGAATGCCACACAAGTCGCTCTGGATGGTATCCAGTGTTTAGGTGAGAACTTCAACAGACACTCAAACTACATATATGATAGGCAGTGAGGTCTGGATGTGAATAAATTGGATTGTAACTGTATGGAACCGGTGCCGCCGATTCCAGTTTGAAGAGCATCAAGTGGAACCGAGGGGCACCAGCTCACCTCCATGCAGTTGTGATTGAATGACACAATATCCCAGAGCTTCTCAAACTTTTTCTGGCGCGCCCCCCTTCGGAGATGAAAAAAAAAGTATCCACCTCCCACAGCCTCTGGGACAGCGCAGAATTAGCGCTTCACTGCCGTGAATACGGCACTTCAAAAAGAAGACACACTCACGTCAGTGTGGATCACTTTTACCACTGCGGGTCCACGACCACCACACACAGACTGCTTCTTCTTCTTCTTTGGTGGAGTTTTATGGCGGTTACGCTGCGTCTGTGTTTCATTGTCTTCAAAGCCCATGGGATCAAAAAAGTGGAAAGGAATCAAATGCACACGCAATCTTGAGTGGTCAGTAGCAGAGCAAATTCAAAAGTTAGATTCTAAAAACCTTGTTCCCCTCGACTGTTGCTTGATCTTTGGGTTTTATAACTTAACTTTACGTCTTTTATTTGACTCTCAAGTAGATTTTCGTTTCACTGTAACTTTTGGTTGCACAGGAAGTTACCAAAATAAAAGCAAAACCTTTACAGGGAGGGAGATGAGTGGGAAGGGAATCAGGACAGAAGTGCGTGCGGAGGGACTGCGGAGGGACTGCGGCGGGACTGCGGCGGGACTGCAGCGGGACAGGGGAGGGACTGCGGACGGACAGCGGACGGACAGGGGACGGACAGCGGACGGACAGGGGAGGGACAGCGGACGGACAGGGGAGGGACAGGGGAGGGACAGGGGAGGGACAGGGGACGGACAGGGGAGGGACAGGGGAGGGACAGGGGAGGGACAGGGGACGGACAGGGGACGGACAGGGGAGGGACAGGGGAGGGACAGGGGACGGACAGGGGAGGGACCAAAAGCGCAGGGCTGATTTGATCTCTCCCTGTCCAGCCCTGCTCTTAACTTTGTATGATTTATATTATTTTCTACATTGTTTCTTATTGCCTTGCATGGTGCCCTTGAGTGTCTAGAAAGGCACCTTGATATAAAATGTGCCATTTTTATTACCACAGGTGGAAACGGCTATATTAATGACTACCCAATGGGGAGGTATCTGAGGGATGCTAAGCTGTATGAGATAGGAGCAGGCACCAGTGAGATCCGCCGTCTCATCATTGGAAGGGCATTCAACGCCATGTACAAATAGGAGTGGACTGACCTCTCACATGTGGACAATTACTGACACCAACAGCCTTATTGTGACTTTGCCGTTACAGAGAACACAATGCAATGGAAATGGAAATCAACAGGTCATTCTCTTTAGCCTCATCCAGACAAGTCCTGAGTGATCACATGGCCATTTGCACCTACCGTGAAATCATTTTTTGTCTACTGAATGAAGTAGTGCAGTAGTAATGATTTTTGTTTTGTGTATTTCTTATCCAACACTCCCATCTAAGCTTCAAGAGGCAGTAAGTGAATCCTGCTTAATATGAGCTCAGATATTTATGGTAAAGAGTGTCATTAATGAAAGAAGTGGATGCCACACTTTGATCAGTGACAGTAAATGCTCTAAGATTTAAACTGAAATATATAAAACTGCTGTCTGAGGAGAACATTGTGGATAATGGGCTATGTTTAGCAACATCATTTCCCTACTATTCCACCCCTTGCATTTGTATAGTTATTTACATATAGTTTTTTCCAATAAATGGTTTTCTTTCTTTCTTGGTGTTTCTTCCTGTTTCTGAACGTGAAATCTATTATGAAATGAAAAAGACACCTTTTGAGTGCGTCTCAGATTGGGAGCGATCAGGCAACACTGTGCTTCATCTTGGTAATTGAAATCATGGTATTGTACCTGGAGCGTGCGGGCTGCACCGCGCGCAGTGACATGGCCCTTTAAGAAACTCCATGTTGGCGCTCCGTGGTGCGTCACTGTAGCAGAGGATGATGATGTTATGTAAAGCACGCTGACAGAGCTGAACTTCGCCGGAGCCTCATTGATGTCTGGATCCAACGAAGAGGTTTATAAGCTGCTTTAGGAGTTTGCAGTGTTGCTTGGGAGTTGGGGCGATGTCGACATCGCGCTCGGACCAGCAGCGCTACTCGGACTGTCGACGTCTCACCATGAGTTTCTCGACTCCCAGTTCCTCGTGCAGTGCAGGAAGCGAACACCTGACTCGTTCCTGGTCCTTCTAGAAGAGCTTCCTCGTAATTCTGGGTGATTGAATCGGTAAGAAGTGTCACTGTTGTCTCTTCGCGGCTGTCACGCAGCTGACGGGATCGGGTGAGCGCAGAGTTACCGTAACCGCACCGTGACCACACCGAGCCCGCTGAGCCCAGTAGCCATGCAGGTGCGGTAGTACGGGAACTTCTCATCGCAGTGTGAGAACTATGGGCGACTGTTTGTTTGGCGTGTTTTTCTTGGCCATAGTAGACCAAAAAATGGCCATAGAATTGGCATTCCTCAAGACCTAATCCACTACTTTGTGCACTTGTGTTGTGGCCCAGTTTGATCTTTGCAAATTGGACCAATAGTTTGCGTTCACGTGACACGCAGCGTTCTAAAACTCCTGGTTGAAAATTGAGCTAAAGGTCAGGGGAGAATTTGAATTGGCTGTTTAACTGTCAGATCGCGTATTTATTGACCTGGTTTATGGCGCTGTCATTACTGGGCCCCATCAAACAAAAACTTGCACAAAGTTCAATGTCTTTCCTGTCAGTATCGCTAAAGACATTGTGTTTTTACAATAGCCTCAGAAAGTAGTGACATTATTCAACTCCAAAGATGTGATCGTCAGTTTAAAGGATTTAAAACCGACCCAAAAAAAATCTTAAATGTGAATACGTCAATATGAAACTCCTGAAGTTTACTCACATAAATGTTAGAGAAAAAAAATGTATTATAAGTTTTTCATTAAAAAAACAGCCAAAATAGCGCCTATTTGGAATTTTTTTTTAAATCAAAATCTGAATAATTTTAAAATCCATGTTTAAATTTAGTGTTTGAGTATCCTCAATCCGACTGAAAAATGGCCTAAAATATCGCCTATTTTCTTAGACTTAAAACCTTAAATGTCCCTATGGAAGTAGAATGCATTTTAAGAAAACCACCTATGAAGTTACAATGCCCCCTAGAAATCTGTAGACGTAAGTGGATTAAATTATATAATTTTTTTTAATGTAGGAGCAGGTTGGACAATTGTTTTGTTTCCACGGAAAGCCTATGTTGTGAGATCAAACTGAGCTAAACAAACAAAAACTCAAACTTTAAATGGCCATTTATTAAGACATATACTATAGTGTGCCAAATAAAACCAGTTTAGTACACCAAATATTACTATAATGAAGTGTGCTTTCAACGTACTACTTCCATATTTGTGGTCATAAAAGATAGTACACAATTAATTTACAAAACTGTAAATTTGCCATTTCATTTCAGACTAAAATTACACTAAAATGTCATTTTAGACACTAAAAATCTACACTTTTATTTTGTAAAATTACACTTCCTAGTGTCTTACTACAGTGTACCATTTGCAAATCCTAAAAAGGTGAGTATCTTCACGAACAACCAAAATAAGTATAAACCCTCTTTACTGAGTTTTAACCCACAACACTTTGTTGTGTTGCTTTTAATGGCATTTGGCAGCCAACTGAAAAGGTGCATTTACCACCATCTACTGTAGTTAGTATGTGTTTTACACTATACCGTTTTTGTTTTTGTTTTTTTTAAAGAAGGAAAAGGAGAGAGACTTATTTCACTTACGTTTCAACACTGCAACACTTCAACACTTCCAAAACAGTTGATTGTGGAAATTCATTTGGTACTTTCATGTTTTAAATATTTTTTTAAATGAATATGTAAAATTCACATATCAATTATTGCATTTACTTTCTGGATCCAGGTTCTCTTGTTCCTTTAGCCCACCATAACAATCTACAAAAATATAAAAGGAGAGAAAATAGTATTACTTACGCATTCAGTAGTCTTGCTTCCTCATCTGCGCCATTTTAAATATTAAAGACTGACTAAGACTACTGCTCAGTTACTTTGACTCGTTCTTGGCCTGTCAATAGCGGTTCAAAATGTGCTCAGCTGAGTATTTGTACACGTGATAGCTCATGTTCAAAACACTTGCATCTGAACCACTTCAGATTTAGTTGGCATAGTTTAAAGGAAAAGTTGTCATAGCCTCGAGTCAACCATTTAGAATCTCTACTCACTGACAGGTGATCACTGTCCATATTCTCATTATCATGCCCTTTTTGATTTCATATATATTTTTGTTTTTGTTATTGTGCATCGTTGTATGTTGCACCTTAACGCCGAAACAAGTTCCTATGTTTGTGAATTTTGTTAATTGACAATGGCAATAAACCTTTTCTGATTCTTATAAATGAGCGAGTGCTAGCAATTCCATTTTTAACCCTCAAAATGTTCTTTCATGCACTTGCATATCACTGGGTCAGTTCTTCTGTGCACTTGTATTCTCGATTCCGCTGTTAAAGAGAGTTGGGAAAAGAGCCAATAGTGAAGTATCTAGAGTTTTTATTTTTTGGTCTCAAAGGCTTGGTCATCGCAGTGAAATGGGGGGGGACGGCTTTCTTGTCTTACATGCGTATAAGTTTATTAGTTTAACCTACTATAGGTCCAGAGACTACTCATTATAATCTAGGCCCTTTCATTGTCTATTGCTGTGAAATTTAAAGCTGGTCATGTGATTGGCAGTGAGCTGGAGACATTTGTTTAATCTATTTCATGAAAACAATCTCTATTTCAAATAGTTTGAAGTGCAGTTTTGAACAATGAGCTGGCCGTATGTTGTAATTAAACATGTTAAAAATCAATAGCACAAAGGGAGTACCAACTTCAAGTCTATGAATTAAATGTACATTTTAGTGAAGTGTATGTCTAAACAATATGTTTGCAATGTATACTTGTATAGCATGACTACTGACTTTCTGCTGGTAAAATCAACAATTTTGTGCAGCCCTGTGAGGTAACTGCTGTTGTCAATTTTGGGCTCTACAAAAATGAATTGAACTGAATTGAATGGTACACCATAAATCATTGGCAAAAAATTAACAATAAGTGAATTTTAAACATTTTGTGACATAAAATGTATGTAATTGTAAATTTCGAGAAATAGGACTAATTTGTTTATTTTTAGTTCGCTAAAAGTCTTCAGAAATATTCTCTTACAAGAAAGGCAAGGCAAGTTTATTTGTGGAGCATTTGTATTTGTAAGTGCTTCACACAACAGGAAAAAAATGCATGACAGAAATCACAAAACAGTTTAAGACGTTAAAGAGAAGAGTGCAGAAAATAATTTCCGTCATATGCACAGCTAAACCAAACTGTTGTTATCTTAGATTTGAACATTACTAGAGAAGAGGCAGCCTCCTGCTGGTGCCCAGAGGTCCTCAGAGACCGAGATGGTTCATATGGCACTAACATGTCCGAGATGTACTAAACCATGGAGAGACTTGTACAAGCAGAGCTGCTTTGAAGTCTATTCTCTGAGCCACAGGGAGCCAGTGCAGAGACCTGAGCACAGGACTAATGTGATCATACTTTCTGCTTCTAGTCAGGAGCAGCGTTCTGGATGTACTGCAGTTGTTTTGCAGCTCGTTTGGAGAGGCCAGTGAGCGAGCCGTTACAGTCTCAGTGCTGTGATGAGGTCTAAAACCTGATTGGAAAACATCAAATAAGTTGTTTATTAACAGGAAGTCACTGAGCTGTTGGTAAACAACCTTTTCGAAGACTTTGTCCCAAAATGGCAGATTAGAGATGGGCCGGTAGAGGGGCTTTATGACCGCAGTTTTCAAAGACATTGGAAATGTTCCAGATTGAAAGAAAGAAGCAAACTCCCAGTTCATTTGAAACACTTTCTTCAAACCCGCTCATCTCTACCACACAGGGAGGCTGCACTGCTCATTCTGCGTGAATGAGGGGCGTACCCTGTTCACTCCAAAGTTTCATGTCAGAGATTCTGGTCCGGACGAGACAACTCCTATTAGTGACCTGGGGCATAAACGCTTCCTCACTCCCTCAACTGCTGGTGTAAATGTTGTGCTTAATAGCCTTCATTCGAACGTATTATTAGTGGTGCTTGCTAACACAGGTATGGGGCCCCATGGCAGGGCCCCGGCACGCCGCCAGCCTCAGAGCGCTATCGGCTCACTGACATGACAGATTCATGTACTTTCAAACAGCAGCACTAACAGTCTCTTTAGTGAGTTCAACAATACCTGGAGAGTGTTGTTGAGATTGTAGTTTCTTTTCATCGTCAAGTCTTTTCTGCTTTCGTTTTTTGGCACCGGAGGGATATATACTTTTGGACATGTTCTGTTGTGTTTATGTCTTGCTTTCATTCTACTCGCGCACAATGAAGTTGACCACTCAGCGCTGGTCAGGTGCCTTGGTTACCAGTTTGTCATTACAAATAAATGCTGTTTCTGCGTTATACACACAGCGTTACACACAGAGCTAACTCACACAGCGGTAACATAACGCTAAGTGTCCAGCTGAGCTAGAGGGCTTGTTAATCTGTTTACTGTGGCAAACAGGACACGCGTTGTTACTGCAGCTTCCAATTATTTCAGAAAACTATCCTTCCCTAGTTATACACAAAATGAGATTTTACATGTACAACTTCTCTCTGTAAATCTCTTTCTGAACCTGGAGCTTTGACCTTCGCCATTTTCGTTCGGCCCGGCGGCACTCCCTTTTCTGT
Source organism: Chaenogobius annularis (assembly GCA_015082035.1). NCBI lineage: Eukaryota > Metazoa > Chordata > Actinopteri > Gobiiformes > Gobiidae > Chaenogobius > Chaenogobius annularis. The sequence goes on along the minus strand of BJKM01000100.1, from coordinate 704,602 downwards.
GCCCTGACCGAATCATCATTTCTCCATGGCGCCTTCTGCTTATTTTTAACAATTTTAGCCTTCATAGGGCAATGTTGTCGAGAACATTCAAAACACTAGATGTAACAGAGTTCAACAAATCATTTACATTAGAACATGAGACATTTTCAAAGTTTATCATTTCCATAAACAGTTTTCCTGTGCTGTCATTTATTTGTCTCCTCTGAACTGCAGGACCAGCCGGTGGTTTGGGAAAAACAGACAGGTCAAAGAAGACACAGAAATGATCAGACAGAGCAACATCGACCACATTGACGTTTTGAAATATAACTCTCTTTTTAATTAGAAGATCTAGAGTGTGCCCTCTGCTGTGGGTGGGGCCACTCACGTGCTGAGTAAGAAAGAAGGTTTCAAGGACACCATCAAGCTCTTTAGCGTTTCTGTCACAAATATTATAAACATGAACATTAAAATCACCCAAACCATCAAAGTCTGCATATAACTGAAAGCATCTCAGTGAAATCATCAATCATTTGGAAGTACACTTTTGAACGACATGGTATATTTATTCAAACATCTTAACCCTTGTCCTACCCGCAGAGATAGTGCCTTACAAACACCTTTTCTTTTTTTACTATTTATTTTTTAAACATAAAACAACAAAAACAAACACACACACAAAAACATGTTTTTATGTTGAAGTAACTTGAAGTATATTAAGTAAATGTGCATTTTAGTATGCTTTTTATGTAAAGCATTTCTCCTAAATGTGTTTGCAATATATTCGTGTAGCACAGTTTAAACCAACAATGGCACAAACGTACACTTAGAGAGTAGCAAGTACGAGTATTTTAGTAAGATTTATAAAGGGGGGCATTTTTGTACAGTTTGCAATATTTTCATGTGTAAAACGTTACAAATCAATGTCACAATGCACTTTGAGCGTACTAACGTCACGTAAAAGTGTGTTTTAAAAGCGCATTTTTAAAGAGTGTGTTTGCATTATATTCATGATACAATGAGAGTACTAACTTAAATATTAGTGTTATTTATTAAGTGCATTTTTGAACAATGAACTGGTATTATAGTTAAACTTTGAGACTACAAAGTTTCAGTGCATTTATTTTATGTGCATATGAATTTCTGAAAAGTATGCCTGTAATATATTCATCTAGCTTGCCCCCTTTAAGTAATTCATTCAATGTGCATATGAGGAAGATCTATTATTTCTCAACATTGTGTATAAAATTGGTACATTACTAGTACTATCTGTGTACCAATTTTAAGGGAATTTATTGTAAGTGTATTTTAGTATGATTTTATTTTTAGGGACATTTTTGGACATGTGTTTCCAGTATTAACCAGCTGTGCCCCAGTATAAAAAGACCCAACCCTGAGCCTGAGGCAAGTGCCAAGAACGCACAGACATGAGAAGTCCTTCCCCTGAGTGCAGCTCACGGCACTGGATGTATTTTATATTAACTGGATAAGGCACGCCCCCTCTGCCCACAATCCAAATTGAGTACTGGCCGCTCTGTGGGACTGCAGCCTACAGGCCCAATCATTTCAAGAGTTCGGCCTCTAAAATTACCAAAAGTGCTAAATTCTTTTTAGTCTAAAAATAAAATGTAAGGAATTTCACTCTTTTACCTTTTCTAAAATCCTTAACAATCACATTTTTGACTTCACAGTGAACGGAGTACGCGTACTGGTCACAAAGGTGGGCGGCGCTAGCCCCCATTCAGGAAGTAATGCGGAAGTAGGAAACTTTTTTGGAGACGCGCCAATGACCACACCACATTGACTTGAATTGGGCAACATTTTGTTTTCCGGGGGCTTGCACTCCACTCAGTTATAGACAGATGGGCCTGTAACCATCAGACGAGTCTGGCATCTCAGTGTACAGCAAGTGCGAGTGGGCCCGATCCAAACGCTCTGATTTGTAAAATATAAACCCTGCCTCCCCTAAGCATTGGATCCTTGTTTAATTGAATTAACTAGGCCTATAGACGACTTTTGTATCTGCACGTGTTATTGGCGCAAAGAGAACAACTTTATTCTTAAGTGTGCACTTTGATTCACAAAGAAAAAGCGTCTGTTCTACGCACAGCCATGTTTTCAATGTTACACTGTTTTAAACACATCATAACTACACAAATGACACTCCAGCGTTAACAAAGCAAGTCACTGATCAAGATTATGTGTGCTTTGTGTGCTAAAGTTCCTCCTCAGATTGCTCACGCTCCTGCACGATCCCGACTGCTGTCGTCTCAAACTTCAAAGCTTCTGCGCTGCTTTTGGATTATTTTTGCCCATTTCAAATCGGTCCTAAAAAGCTAACCCGAGCATCACTACAACAGCACAGAGCATGAGAGGAGCTTGAACAGCACTGACGTGACTCGTGAGAGTGCTGAGGGACTCACAGGCTGACTCCAAATCCTCCATCTGAGGGCGCAGACCTTTGCTTTTTAGACGTGTATTCAATAAGAGAAGTTGTTGTAAAAGACTAATAGAAGTAAAAGCCTATCTTGGGAGTATTTGCTGTATGTTAGGGCATTTGGAGTGCTCTATAAAACAGTTACACATAAGTACATTTTGAGAGTACCAACTTCAAGTATATTCATTTAATGTGCAGTTTAGTGCGATTTACTGTATGTACAAGTGCATTTCTGATCTATGTGTTTGAAATATACCCATGTGTAGTACACTATAAATCAATAGCAAAAACTTGTACTATGAGAGTACAATTTAAGGTACATGTAAAAAAAAAAGACGACTTTAGTGCTTTTGGTAAACTGGTAGTATATTTGAATTGCACATCTTAAAAATAAATGGCACAAAGATACACTTTTTGAGTTTCAGTGTATTGATTCTACATGCACATTAGTATGATTTATCTAAAAGAGTATACTGAATGTGTTAGCAATATGTTAATATATTCATGCTTTAAATCAATAATTTAATCTTACATTATGAGATTACCACCTTCAAGTACAATAAATACTCAACCAACTCAAATTTATAATCAAATTATGACTGTATTTCACTTGAGTACATTGTTGTAGAATTAATGTTAGAAAAACTTTTTTAAAAGGACATTAAAATAACTGATTTCAATAGGTCAGTTTAGATCTATGTTCAAAGATCTGGAAATGGGATCTGTGGTTTGTAACTGTTTTTATACATTTTTGTGAATGGTCTGTGCTGCTGTCTTGGCCAGGGTTAGGACTCCCGTGTAAAAGAGATGAGTAATCTCAATGGGACTCTCCCTTTTAAATAAAGTTAACATTACATTTTTTTTCTTTTGATAAATTTAAATGTAATGTATTACAAAGTTGTGGAGCTGAAGCTAAACCTGCAATAAATTTACGCTCACACTTTTTCACAAATGCATTATTAAAGTGTGTGAGTGAGCAAGCGAGCACCATTGCAAATATGCTTGGAAAAAGCATGCTATAAATATATTGATAATTGGCACAAAAAATTCAAGCTACTACAAATGCTCTAAATCCATGAAAAGTGCATTAAAAGTATATTTTTGTGTACTACTTTTCTACTTTGGTAACCCAACCACTGCCCATATTAAAAATTTTGGCAGAGAAAAACCAATGCAATTCATAAAAAATGTTTTGTCTAGGTTCTAAGTTAGCAAAATCGCCCAAAAACCATTAAAGCAGACAGGGTAGTGTACTTCACACGTACAGTGGTGTGAAAAAGCCTTTGTCCCCTTCCTGATTTCGTATTATTTTTGCATGTTTGTCACACTTCAATGTTTCACATCAAACAAATTCAAATATTTGTCAAAGAACACACATGGAAACACAAAATGCAGTTTTTAAATTAAGGTTTTTATTATTAAGGGAAAACAAAATCCAAACCTGCATGGTCCTGTGTTTTTAAAAAAAGAAAAAGAAAAAAGAAAGTGTCACTTAAATAGGACCTGCCTGACAAAGTGAAGTAGACCAAAAGATCCTCAAAAGCTAGACCTCATGCTGAGATCCAAAGAAATTCAGGAACAAATGAGAAATAAACTAATTGCGAGCTGTCAGTCTGGAAAAGGGTATAAAGCCATTTCTAAAGCTTTGGGACTCCAGCAAACCACAGTGAGAGCCATTATCCACAAATGGCAAAAACATGGAACAATGGTGAACCTTCCCAGGAGTGGTCGCTAGCCCAAAAAGCCCAAAAAGACCCCAAGAGCACAGCTCATCCAAGAAGTCACAAAAGACCCCACAACAACAGCCAAAGAACTGCAGGCCTCACTTGCCTCAGTATTCATGACTCTACCATAAGAAAGCCAATGGGCAAAAAAATCACAGCTGCAGCAAACACTGCGTGTTGTGAGCATGCGCATTGTCCAGCTAGGTAGTCTTGTCCTCACGCCAAAGAGAAATAAACTTTCAGATGCACAATTTGAAAAACTCCTTCTCCTTCATTACAACCACTATTTTGAATCTGAGGGGTAAATGTAGGGTAACAGCGATGTGGTTAGTTTGATTGAAATAAACTACATTGCTAAAGCAAGCGCTTTCTGTTGTGTGTCTTTGCAACAAAAAAGGGATTGTCGGCAAACGATATAAGTTATATAATAATGTTGATTATTGGTAACGCAAGAGTACTATAACACGTTATTTTTATAACAAAGTAGTGCAGTAACTTGACTTGTTAGTTTTACAGGGCAGTGACAAGGTAACGTAACAAGTTACTTTTAAAAGTAACTACCCAACACTGTTGATTATCCCCAAGACGTTTGAGAAAATATTCTATGGACTAACAAAACAAAAGTTTACCTTTTTGGAAGCTGTACGTCCCATTACATCAAGCGTTAAAGTAACACCGCATTTCAGAGAAAGAACATCATGCCAACAATAAAATGTGGTGGTAGTGTGATGGTCTGGTGCTGTTTTGCTGCTCCAGGACCTGGAAAACTTGCTGTGATAAATGGAACCATGATACTGCTGTCTCTCCTGTTTGAGAATGTGCAATTGTTCATGACCTCAAGCTGAAGCGAAACTTCAGGTCTGCATCAGGACAATGACCTAAAACACCGATAAGTCCACCTCTGAATGACTGAAGAAAAACAACATGAAGACTTTAGAGTGGCCTAGTCAAAGACCTGAATCCTATTGTGATGCTGTGGCACAACCTTTTAAAAGTTTGTTCATGCTCAAAAAATATGGCTGAATTCCAAAAATTCTGCCAAGATGAGTGTGCCAAAATGCCTCCACAGTGCTGTAATAGACTCATCGCAAACGCTTGATTGCAGTTGTTGCTGCTAAGGGTGGCCCAACCAGTTATTAGGTTTAGGGGCAATTCTTTTTTTTACACGGGGCCATGTAGGTTTGGATCTTGTTTCTCCTTAATAATAAAAACTTTAATCTAAAAACTGCATTTTGTGTTTCCTAGTGTTGTCTTTGACAATTTTTTGTGTGTGAAGCATTTAATGTGAAGCATTTAAGCGTGGCAAAAACTAAAAAAGTAAGAAATCAGTAAGGAGGCAAATACTTTTCCAAACCATTGTATACCAAATGGGAGAAGTTACACATACGTCCTTTTGGTTGATTTCAACATTTCCAGTTGCAGCATGAATTTTTAAGTATTTCCTTATGGGGTTATTATATATTAATAAAATATCAAAATACAACTATTTTAAACTGTATATTGCACTATTTTCTCAAGTCAAGTGAAACAGGTGTACAAGGTGGACTACTTCAATTCAATTTATTTTTGTAACGCCCAAAATCACAACAGTAGTTGCCTCGAGGGGCTACAGTGGAAAACAAAATAAACAATGTTCATAGGGACTTGGAAATGTTACTTAAAGCCTATATGTAGAACTAAATAGTACTGTGTTGGAGATTGACGATAAAAAAATCAGGTCATGTGGCTGCCACTAGCACAATGTAGACTACACTACACACAGTCATACATTCAGGGGGAAGTGTGTATGTCTCGACTGTTTGGGGGTATCGAACCGATGTGTTGTAGACTTGGCACACTTTCATATTCAACCATAAATTCTAACGAACACGCTGAGCACTATGGTGTCCACTGTCATCTGCTCACATGTGAGGGCTGCGGGTGTGTGGGTGTAGAGATAAAGTCTGCATCATAGGAGGTCGGTTAGTGCGTGGTGCTGTGTGAGCCATTCGAGGCTCATGGGGAAAGTGGACTTTGAGTCGTGCTGCCCACAGACATGTTTCCCCGTCTCAGTGCGTCTCAGCTTGTCCCAGCGCGTGAGACTTACAGCGGGTTGCAGATGTTTTTTTTCCAGATGAAGCTTGATCAACAACCCAACGTAATGACTTAGGCCAGGGGTGTCCAAACTTTTTTCACCGAGGGCCGCATTTTGAAACTTATTCAGAGCAGAGGGCCACAGACAACCAGGCAATGAAGTGAATCATTCAAAATGTTGCATTTGGTATTGTTTTAATGAGCCTCCACACCTTTAATAAGACTTTGAACATTAATATTAGGTTGGTATAACATCAAAATGCTTGAATGTTTCCAATTTGACAGTAAAAAGTGTGCTACTTTTTGTTGTTTGGACCAATTTAGCAGGAAGCCGGAGGGCCAATGAAAATTGGTCTGAGGGCCGCATTTGGCCCCCGGGCCGTAGTTTGGACATGTCTGACTTAGGCTTTTGAGACAAATTAATGTAGACTAGTCTATAGATTGTTGACTTTTAGCAAAGAAATGTTTTGGCAGGGACAGTGCTCATACATAGTTACAGAACAAAGCTCGTAGCTGACGCATGCTCATTGAGTTTATGGCAAGTGCTAATACTTAACTCCCGTCACTGGTTGGGCTTTTCTACACTAACAAGCAAATACAAAAGACATTTAAAAACAACATCAGTGCAACTGTACACTTACGCTCATTCTTTTGCCCTCACTCATTCACTTTCATAGTATTTTTAAAGGTGGGTACAGTTTAAATACAGTATACGTAAATGCTGACTGTCCAAAAGATGTCCTATACTGTGGGATTTTACCTCTGGAGCCTCTGGTCACTGGATAAATGTACTAAGTGGTTCAACATTTTGAAACACAATTTGAGATAACAACAGATTACTGAAGCTTCTAAAACTTGATAAATTAACATTTGTAAGGAAGGAGCAGTGATGAAAGCGTATAGGTTTTCTGTTCATAATTTTGATTGCTTTGTTGTAAAGTGAATTAATGCGCTTTGTGGCTGAGGGAGCTACCTGGGCCCATGCTGTCATGCAGTACGAGATATGAGAAAAGATCATACCAAGCAAACATACAGCAGGGCCGTCTGGTTAGGAAAATATAATATTGATAATATTGATAAACAATTGTGGACTTATAGCAATGTATATAGGCCTATTAGTTTAAATGCTGATTGTTTACCACAGCATAGGAAAGTAGGCTAGAGCTACACAGAATATCATTGTGTGACCCTCTAGCACCTCACACTAACACAGGCATCTGATGATACCAAATGAACGTGCTTTGCTCAGTGCTTTGCTCAGACTTGTCTGTGTTTGCAGGGAGTTGGACCCTAGGAAATTAAAGGAACATGCTGAATTCAGCATCCTTTTGAGCTGTGCCTCTCTGCGGTCCGAGGTGGTTCTCCAGTGGGTGAAGATGGTGAAGGCTCAGGGCAGCTGCATTGCCAATTGTAGCAAAGACAAGAAACGGAGAGCGCAGACTTCAGCAGCCCAAAATAATAAGACAAGGAGAAACACAGAGGTAAGCAGACACAAGAGGAAGGCCCCAAAAGGGAGCCGCAAAAATGCATTAGACTGCTGTGTCCTACTCACGCGGCTGGACGCTGGAGATGTCAAGAAGGCACGTAAAAATGAAAACAGAAGTGCAAAAGTCAAACAAAGGAACAGCTGTGATCAACCCAGACTAAAACATCAAGCCATTCAAAAAGCTGAGGAACCAAAAATTAACCACTCCCATGCTTTATTGAAGTTGTCACCAGAGCCGCGAAGGCGGAGGATTGCCTCTCTGAATGCTGAGGCTGTTAACTCTCTACTGCTGTTCCGGGGGGATCCACTGGGCTCCAAAAAAACACAGCTGCCCAAGGACAACCATCAAGCACATGAGTCCAAAAGCCACAGAACCAAACGGAAACCAAAACCACAACAAGATATGGGGTGTCAAAATGCCTCAGCCACACAGGACCAGAACATTGACTGGTTGAGTATATTTGCACCTACACCTCGGCGACAGGCTGGACTTACCGCTGCGACACTCCTCAAACTCACCAGTGCTCAGTACACAAGCAAGAGGCAGAAGAAGAGGGAGATCAAACATGAGACTGAGGGCACCACTCAGAGTGACACAGAGAGAAAACCAGACCACAAAATATTTACCCAACACATAAAGAAGCTAAAGACTACGGGGAAGGGAAGGCCGCAGGGCTGCTCCGTGTCTTCTGCTCAGACTGTGAGGCCTAAGTTTAGCTTAAAGAACTGTGTTAAAGCAGTTGAAGAGGAGAAGGAATCGTCCTGCTACTGCTGCACTCAGGAGCAGTGTGTCCAGTACTGCCACCGCCTCGCCCTCTTCCTGCGGGACAAGTCTTTCCAAGGACAGGATAGTATGTTCCACCATCACCACCATCACCACCACCTCCCGGCCCTCGGTTCACACTCGTTCACTTGTTTCCCTGGATACTACTTTCACTTGTGCCACCCCTCTGACACCTCGCAGGACCATGTGTACCCCAGCAGCAGAAAGGGGACCAAGCTCCCGGGGATCCAGAGCTCGGGGGCCTCTGGGATCTCCCACCCTGTCTACTGCTGCACATCTGTGGAACCATGCTTCGACCCATGTACCATCAATAGTTATCGATCATACTCCAGTGTGATTCCAGCCATCTGCCACTTGGGCTGCACCAAGTGCAACTACACTATAAAGAAAGGTGAGGAGCCAATGTGCCACTATAATTATATTTCACATTTAGAAATGACGGAAGCCATTTGTGTGTGGGGCCAATAACAGAAAGGTACTACATTGTGAAACTAGCCTTGGTCCTCCTATGAATGCATTTGATGAGGTCATACAAGGTGTACAACCAGAATGGGCTAGTCTATTCAAAGCTTTAAAAACATACAATGATGTCCAATTATGTAAGTGTAAACTTTTTTGTAAAGAATTCCAGGTCCCACCGACATTACAAAAAATGACAACTTTCTAATAATAAACATCTGCGCTAGCCTAATAACACTGCCAAACTAACTTAAGACTCAAAAATAATTCAAACTCTACCTCAGCTGAACCCTTAAAATCTATTTAAGATTAATTATTACAAAAATGTATTGTGTCAGCTGATGTGTCTTTAAAAATGTTACTGAAACTTCGGATAAAGTTAGTGGATTTAAGGACTCTTTAAAACGGGTGCGCATTCAGTCTCAGCCTAGACTATTCTGATCCGTCTAACGGCTTCTCCGTCTGTAGTTGTACTTGCGTAGTGCAAGTTCAGTAAGGAGACTGTTCTTTGGTAAGAAAATTGTTTCTCCACCAATGCTCATATTTTCATATATTTTTATATTATTTTATATTGTACCCTTAAAAAGTATAGATTGCATGCATTGTTTTTGTGAGAACTCTGTATCCCTATGTTATGAAAATGTGTTTTATGTTCAAAGACGCTTAATTAGTAACTCTGACTTGATTGGGAATATTTAATAATATTTTGGTAGTGAATAGACCCCTAACAATATAATAATGGTGTATATATTGTGAGCTTGTTGAACATGTGTTAATGCATCTTTGGTCTTTTCTCTGGTCTCTCTTCAGAAGAGTTCCCCCCAGCAGAGAGTGACATGCACCCCCCAGTCCTCCCCATGTGCCCTAGTCCCAGAATCCTCACTAGCTGTCCCATTCCTCCCGTGCCTCCAGCCGGACAATCAGCACACACTCAAGCCCTGCCCTCCAAGCCAAGACAGCCTGCTGCCCCATTGCCTTTGGGTCGCAATTGTGCCAAGGCTCACAGAGCTTCCCACATGGACCCAACAGCCAGAAGGGACAGAAAGCACACAGCCTCTGCAAGCAGGGGGCGCTCTATCCTCAATAAGTCGCACCATGAAAGCACCAATGGATGGCAGCCAGTGGGTGTGCCTTTTCAGAGGGAGGTGTTCACTGTGGTACGTTGAGCCTGCTGCTGTAAGAGTCCCAGGAGTAGTTTTATTTTAGTGGTAATTTGTTAATGGGTGGCAGTGACAATGTTGTTCTTGACGAGTGACTTTTGGCTTAGAATCTTAGTGGACGGCCAATGTGGGTTTGAAATGAGAAAATAAATTTGAACGAATCAGTGTGAGAATAATGTCATGTCATGTCATGTCACTTTTGGAGGCTAAAGTTCCTGTCCTGTTCTGTGGAACATTGAGGAGTATTAGTGGAGAGGCCCAAAAACCAGGTCAAAACATATGCTTTCTTAATCATTAAAAGCAAATTCCACAATTTAAATTTGACCTTTACTACTTGCCCTTGTGAAAAGTCATTTAACAATTAATGACAAAAACAGAAGTAAAAATGACAACCATGGCCTCCCTGCTGTTATCAGGGTGAGGAGACGCCTGTGCTGAGGACTTGTTTCGAGGCAGTGCAGCGGGACGAAGATGTAATCCAGGTCCGGGACACGGTCCTTCTCAAGTCTGGACCAAGGAAGAAGAGTCTGCCTTTTTTGGCCAAGGTGTCAGCACTGTGGGAGGATCCGGACTCAGGTCTAATACATGCCCCTCTGTCTGTCGAAGCCAAGTCTTCTTTGGAGTTAATTGTTTTGTGCTTTTAGGAGAGCTGATGATGAGTTTGTTTTGGTACTACCGCCCAGAACACACACAAGGAGGACGCAAGCCACATGTCCACTGTGAGGTCAGATATTGAGTCAGCTGTGATGACTAGTTCTTGTTAACAGATTTAAAAATATATATTAGGGTGCATAGAGCAGGCGTAAATCCACAATGCAATGGTTCTGAAGGCATTAAGTTGTCAGGGAAATTATCTAACCCCAGAGCCTAGATATACTGTAGATGGTAGTGAAGTGAAAGAAGAGGCTGATGGTTCTGCTGCTTTGATGGAAATGAGACGTTGTGGAATGGTTTGAACGTCAGATGTTTCTCTGGCCTCACTCAGATGTTGTTTCTACAGAATGAAGTGTTTGCATCTCGACACCAGGATGTGAACAGCGTGGCCTGTATCGAAGACAAATGCTACGTTCTCACACTGGCACAGTATTGTCGGTAAGTAACACATTCAAATGAACTGATATTCTCAAACCCCTTTCTCAAGTCAATTATATCTGCATCATAATATTGGTTACATATATTAACAATTTATACTACTGCTTATTAATACAATCTAAATCTCCCTGAAGTTTTTTTAATTGGAAATTCATAAAGAAATATACTTCAATACTATTATTTAAAAAATGACTGGCCCCACATGAGAGCATCTTGTTTTGTGCAGGTTTGGTGCCTTGGTGAAGCGGCAGCAGGAGGGGGTTGGCTGCACTGCTGCCTCTGTGGTGCCCCCCGCTCTGGAGAATGGTCTGCCCACCTACCACTGTGTGCCCCCTGATGTGGACCCCCAGCTGGTCTTCTTCTGCAGGCACGTTTATGACTTTCGTTTCGGACGCCTGCTCAAGAACCTTCAGTAGACACATGATCCCTACTCTGGTTTGTCATCCAAGCCATTTTTTTCCTATGGGGTCTAACGTGTCTGTTGATGTGCAACAGTCGAGCAATCACGATGGTGAGGAAACCTGGTTGCGATCGAGGTTAAAGGGCCGAGGGTTGTTTGCACTTGCTGATGAGAGAAACCCTAACTCATGACTGCTAAAAGGTGTCACTGAAGATGTGGTCTGTGAAGGTGATTTCTTCATCAGTCTTACTTGAGGAGGTAAAAAAACAATCCAAAAGAAAAATACAGATTGCAGTGCTGTACTGCTTTAGAACGACATTATGTAGAGCTTATTGGTCTAAATCAGGCATGTCCAAACTACGGCCCGGGGGCCAAATGCGGCCCTCAGACCAATTTTCGTTGGCCCTCCGGCTTCCTGCTAAGTTGGTCCAAACAACAAAAAGTGATACTTTTTACTGTAAAATTGGACAAATTCAAGCATTTTGATGTTAAATCAGCCTAATATTAGTGTTCCAAGTCTTATTAAAGGTGTGGAGGCTCATCAAAACGATGTCAAATGTTATATTTCAAATGATTCACTTCATTGTCGGGTTGTCTGTGGCCCTCTGCTCTGTATACGTTTCAAAATGCGGCCCTCGGGGAAAAAAGTTTGGACATCCCTGGTCTAAATCAAAAGAATGGAATTTATCTTCTAATAATTCCTTTCTTCAAATGAATGAGAAGCTATTTTGTCTGTTCAAAGGGAAAATACGATTCATTCTTAACCTAGATATGACTTTCCACTGTACATTTTGGACCACATCTTTCCTGCCATATTGCATTAGTGGGATTTTGAGTCATGGCCACAAATGTTTCTGTATTTGAAAAGGACATGACCATTTTTTTTCTTTTTGAGGAGTGCTGTAGCAACTTAAGTAGTTTACTACCAACAAACAAAGTAGAAATGTTTTGACCAAATTTCCCCTCTCCCCATTCCTTTCCTGGTTACAGAGCTTTGTCAAAGTATTGTATAATTATCTCTTGCTATAATAGGTTGTGCCCTTAATATTGCTGCCTTATTGATCATACCCCAGCCTTTTTATGTGCAATGATAAGACCTGTAGTGAGCTTGAAATCTGGAGTAAACCAAATGTGATTCCTCATTGTTCTGATTTCCCATCACCGAACAAACTGACCCTGTATCCATAAAGATTGTCTAGTCTTCCGGTGACATCAAGCCATAATGATTTCTGATGATAAAAAGAATTATGTGACGATTGAAGATTCTATACCATACCATAAAAACATCTCTGTTCTACATCCATTAGACAATACAGTTTATTCCTGGTCTTCATCTACGTCTCCTTCCTGGCCTCTCGAACCTCAGCATGTTAATCCCATATTTGATATGCAGTTCCTTCTCTGTATGTCCACAAATTTGTCTCAGCTGCTAACAGCATCATCCATGGCTCATACATGTCCATAGTTAATGCACAAAACTTTTCAGCAAAACTTTTCAACCCTCCTTTAACTTCTCAGTATCTGCAAACCAAACACTGCAACTGTACTGCTGTTTTTTGTTTCTCCACATGAACCTCACAAAAACTCACTTAAACCTTCAATAGATTTCGAACTACTAAACACATACTGTCTTGACCTTTGACCAAATAAGCAAATAATAATTATACAAACATGGGACAATCTCTAGCTTCTCTTTTCATGTGTTTAATGCCTGGATTATCTTTTCACAGTTGTCCAGACATTTAAATTACTGCAATAGACTTTTGGTGGTCCTGAATTTTGATACTTGGGCTTTGTTGGACGGTGGATGTAGTGTATGGGATGTTCAGGTTTTTCTTCACTGTTGCTTAGAGACTCATTAGATAATGGATTGGAGTGAGCTCTTGTGTCCTCACTGAGGTGTATTTTTGACATGACAGTTTACTCCACTTTCAAACTGTAGGCTTATTTTAATCAGATGATGTTCTGTAATAGCCAACTGCAGGGTGTATTTTTATGTTATTGTTACTACTGCACAGATTATTTGTATGAATTTAAATAGACCTCTGTAATATAAGAACAAATATTTATATGTAATAAATAATTTATCTGTTTAAGCCAGCAGATGTGTTTTTTTTTTTCTTTTTCAAAACTACTAAGCTAATAGAGAAAAGACCTTAGTACCAAATTCAATTGTTGCATTGATGGATATGTTTCAAGTCATTTAAACTAATGATTTTTATGGTGATCTGTGCAAAAAAGGTGTGATGTATAATGTAAATAGTCATATTTGCATGGCATGTCTACAATGGAAAATGGCTGATTTATACCCCGCCTGACAGTTACAAAAAAATTCACCACAAAAAAAAGGTTACATTCTCTAATAAGTCGTTGTTTAGCTTTGATTACAGCATGCATTCACAATTGCGTGGTTTGTTTCAATAAGGTTCTGCAATGTCATCCAGTGTTGCATTCATTTAAAGAATTTTTGGGCCCGAAGGCTTTTTGACAGGAAAGGACAGTGTAAAATGGGGATGAGAGAGAAGGGAGGACATGCAGTAAATTGTCAGAGACCGAACTCACAACACTGCGTCCGGCTGTACTTGGAGCTTGGAATACGTGTGCTGTGCCATAACCACTCGACCACCAGGCAGCACGCAATTCATTTTTTTTTACCAAAACCTTGTATTGCTGTGAGAGAGTGACCAAAGCCTTCTCCAGCTCATCTCAAAGATTCTCAGTGGGGTTCAGATCTGTAGTAGATTGCAGAAAGTAATCTCCTTGAATGTTTTCTCTGCTTGATGCCAGCGATTTGACCCGTCTCAACCATACTGACATCTTTTCCATGACCACGGGATTTGGCTTTCCACATGGTTGCAACTGCATCAGGTGGGTTTAAATACCATGATTCCATCTGAAAACCCCATACAGCAATTATCCAATTTGAGTCTTGTACCCATTTGCCTAGTTGGGTCCAGAGTGTGACTTTTTATTTTTGGTCAGGCAGTGTATCTGCAATACTACTGACAATTCATCACGGCCAGTAAAGAGTAGCTTTAACTTTCTACTACACTAAGATGAAAAAGACATGCAGACGGTATTTCGTCCAATGAGGTAATACAATGCTTATTTAATAAGGAATAAAAATAATCCAATCAAGTCATGGTAAAAATGTAAATATGAAGACTCAACAATATTACAAAACAACTATTACTGAACGATAACAAAACATCGCTGCATCTGATACTTTAAAGACGACACTAACAATAACTCTGTGCAGGGACAAAAGTACACATTCTCTGATGAAAACAGAAGCAAGAACTTTACATTGGGTCATTATTTCTCAGGACTGGAGGTCATATTTTAAAAAAAGGATTATTTCTCTGGGCTAGAGGGGTCGTCTTCAGGGGGCTGGAGCTCTGGCGTCTGTTCACACTGTGTCTGGCTCTGGTTCGGTCTCAGAAGATATTCCAGCTCTTCTGCACTGATGGCCACTTTTTCTGGAACCAGCCACCGCTTGAAATGTTCCAGGGCACTATAAAAGAGCAAATTGAGGATATAATTACTTTATTTACATTTATCAGTATTTAACAGTGATGAGAGCTACCATCCCAACATAAAATTAATCGTGTAAGTATTTTCACAGGCAGAGCTTGAATCAGATCCTGTTTGGGCCTAAATTAGAGCTGTTCAATTATTTTTTCTATAAGCTCTATAGTTTTAATAACACATAACTTGTGTGTGCGTGCGTGCAACGCTTCAGAGTCAGTATAAATAAACCCTTTCCCCAAGATTATGCAACTTTGTAATTGTTAATGATCGCAATTAATTGCCCTATGCTTAATACACAGGGCACATGGTTATTTAAACTATGCATTGTGTACTAAGTACTACTCTACCACTGGTCTGACCTTAAAACCCACAGGACCATTTCCATTGAAGTAAACATAGGAGCCCTTACAGTTAAAGCAGATGTAGTAAGTTTGAAAGGAAATCTGAACATGGCTTTAGCTGAAGACTTGCCTCTAACTCAAGAAGCGATACATATTCAACTTAAAACCTAGTCCAGTGTAGGGTAGGATATTATGTATGGAGCACTGAGATGAATGAGGGTTGATTACACAGACAGCAGTAGTTTTAAGTTGAGTCATACCTCTGATCCATGTCTCCTCCCTGGAAGAGCTCTGATGTCTGGGCGTCATGCAGAAAACGGTCCCAACATTCTTTCTTGGCCTGAGACAGAGAGCGCAGCATGTCTCTGGAAGTCACATCACTGGACTGGCCTTTCAGTCTTTTCAAACGATTTTCTGTATGACAAGGACATTGCGATGCCTTAATAAACATGTGCAGTATTTCAATAGTACTTAATTTCAAAGTCTCCTGTTACAATTGATTCCGCGAGTTATGGAAATGCAAGCACGAGCAATGGCCAAGACTGACCTCATAAAACCATGAATACCTAAAGTTGCGATGTAAATTTGAGAATCCTCCATCGGCTCCCACGTGGCTCCGGGTGGGCAGGTAGAGGTCCCATGTGTTTGGCCATTGAACTGCCCGGTTCCGGGCAGAAATGAGTCGCCAAAATCGGGGTGGCCCTCTGCAGGGGTCCCAACTTGGGCTTGTGGTAGGCTGGAGCAGATTTCGGACCAGAGTTCACCACTGGACCGAACTTTTCCATCCTCAAAGTCGTCAACCATTGTCATAATATCAACAGTAGCTTGATATGTTCAATACAAGCTGCCAGTTGTGCCGAGGATACTCGTTTAAGCTGCAACACATGCACAAAGAATTTGGTGAAATAGCAGAATAGCTTTATTTTAATGGTACTAAGTCTACAACACACCTCACCCAAATCATGTTTGTGAAAACAATCATTCCACAAAATAACGGGGAAATCTTACCCGTGAAATTAATTTAAGCAAGAAAATCCTCACAATTTGAAGCAATTTCAAGCTTTGACTCCACCATTGTTGAGAAAATAAACTTCCGCGTTGGAAAACAAATGATTGGCTAAGAAATACGTCTGTCAATGGACGTTAAAACATGATTGGCTCTTTATTTCGTTGGCATGTCTGTGCGTAGCCAATGAGCATGCGTCTATCCCGGATGTCACAGACTGCCAGTGGGAAAGGTAAACAATTATGTTGACCTCTGATGCGTTGTATTTCTGTATAATATATTGTTGTGAGCATTTAATTATGTTATATTTCAGTTTATTTTAGCATAGACATTATGTTCAGTGCTCACATTAATGAGCAACACAGCTATTGTCTGCATTAAATTCAGTTCATAGAAAGATATTGATGATTTTACACTGTTTCAGTTTCAGTTGCTGAAATGTCACTATTATTACACCTGGCCGCGGCGTAGGAGATGCAAGCACTGCGCTTGGCTGTGGTGGCGGTCCCTATGGGTTTGCTGCTGTCCCGGACGATGGCGTGGATGTCCAGCGGAAGAACTCACCCTGAACTCGTGAGCCGGCTAAGAGGTAAAAATCTGTGGGCCATGAGCAGAAGGCACTTGTGTTTCACGTTGAATTAAATTCTTTTAGTTTCTAGGAGATTTTTTATGGATGGGTAATTAATATTCTATTGCTATTAGACCCTTCACTTGACAATGATCTGGACGTTTATGACAAACGCGTTTTATCTCAATGGACTCGAGTATAACCTATTCTGTGTGCAGTGCACACTATTCCCTGTAGAATATCGTGATATCTACTGTGGGTAATGGCAGGAATGTCAACCCTATATAAATTAATAGAATTTACAATGCACTTGTACTTTATTGTACATACAAAAAACGTATTATGTTTTATCTCATTCTCTGATTCTGATTGATTTTCTTCTGTTTTTGCAGATCATGGTGTAATCAAACATGACAGAGTCTTTGAAGCCATGCTTGCAACGGACAGAGGACTGTACTCCAAAGATTATCCGTATGCTGACTCTCCACAATCCATAGGTGAGTCCATGATTTTAATAATCTACTAGCTAGTTTTTCACTAAAACAAGTAGCTCAGTCTTAGTTATCCTTTTACAGGCTACAGAGCTACCATCAGTGCCCCACACATGGTGAGTCTAAGATGATGAGAGAAAATGCCAATTTACACAAGTTTTATTATCTATTTTACAAATTAGTCTCTGTATATAACAGCATGCCCATGCTCTTGAAATACTGAATGACAAACTAACTGATGGGGCAACTGCTCTAGATGTGGGGTCTGGAAGTGGTTATCTTACTGCCTGTTTTGCACGAATGGTAAGTGCTTGTTATCATAGAAAATTGGCAAAATGGTAGAACGTGCATTAGCTTTATGTTATGTTTTTTATGTTTCTTGTAGACGGGTCCTACTGGTCGAGTGGTGGGTATTGAACACATTGATGAACTTGTAAAAATGTCTGTTCAAAATGTGCAAGCGGATGACCCGGGGCTCATCTCTTCTGGGCGTATCAGGTTTGTTGGTGAGTATGACACTGATGCCAAAACAAGTGTTTTCAGTTGCAGGAACTAATGACCTAATATCCTATGGCCTCAGTTGGAGACGGGAGGCTGGGGCACTCTGAAGGGGCACCGTATGATGCCATCCACGTTGGAGCAGCTGCAGCTACGGTTCCTAAGGCGGTGAGGGCAGACGGCACTTCAGTTCATTTGACTCCTAAAACTGAAATGACAAAATAGAAAATAAATAGTGGATGCTGGTTACTGGTTTAATTCATTCATGTCTTAATTAGCAGGGGAAAAAATGATTGTTTTCTCCCTGTTTTGTTTGTGGCTCTGAAGCTGCTAGAGCAGCTAAAGCCAGGCGGGAGGATGATTCTTCCAGTTGGTCCAGACGGTGGCACTCAAGTTTTAGAGCAATATGATCGTCAGAGTGATGGCACCTTCCTTAAGACGGCTTTAATGGGAGTGGTCTATGTCCCACTCACTGACAAGAGGAATCAGTTTCCTGGGTATGTTGGTATGACATGACATTTACCATTGAGTCAGATACCAGTTATAAATTTCCAGCACAGTGTGTTTGAACAAATGATTCTCTCTCTCCAGAGGGGAGCTCTGATGGCGTTTTATTGCTCCTGCAGATGGTGCTGGTGCTGTGCCTAGGTAGTGCTTGTCTGGCCTGCTCCCTGAGTGAAAGATATTGTGGCTGTGTATCCCTTCATGTCTTCCTGTGGTCTTGGAAATGTTCTTTTCATTGGGACAATCCTGTTAACAAAATGATTCTCGAATGTTAAATGGTCAAATGTTTTTGTTGTTGTTGTTTTTTGTAATCAAATAACCAAAATTTTTTTCCAATTGTTTTATATTAGCCCATAAATAAATGGTGACAAAAAGCTCATGAATAATACATACTAGTAAAGTGATGTGTTTACTCAATAAACATTCAATAAACATAGCTTCTGACACTGTTGATATGCAATATAATTATTATAATGGATAAAAGCCATGATCATAAAAATTAAAGTATTAAAAACAGTCTGAGAAATCCCTCATTCCTACTATTAAAATGTGTTCATTTAATTAAGTGTCTTTAGGAGTCAAGACAAATATTGGTTAAGTGAATGTGTGTATTTTATGTTGGTTGCTACTGAGAAATGTTCTGTTTGTTTCTGCGGAGCAGAAGACTCTTGTTTGCACAAAATAGTGTATTTTTCGCACACGATGATTGTCTTTTAATTAACTAAGATAATTAACCAATTAAAAATAGAAAAGGTTATACAGAGGCAAAGGAGCTTTGAAACAAGAAGTGATGGGAGTATCGATATCAAACCTGACTCAGCTTTGGGTGTTGTTATTGTTATGCAAATATTGATGGCCACGTTTGCTCCTTGTACTAGTAAATGAGTAAACTTGTTGTCGTGTAACTGTACATATATTCAGGACTGTTTCCACCACGGCAATTTCTACACCTTTTACTGAAAATTGACCTTTTTTCTGCCGTCTGTGACCCATGGATTAAAATAATGCAGTAAACCTGTGTTTATTCACTGACGAATACTCGGGTGAAGGCAAGGCAAGTTTATTTGTAGAGCACAATTCGTACACAAGGCAATTCAAAGTGCTTCACACAACAGGAAAAAATCCATTAAAATCACAAAGACATGGCAGAAATCACAAAATCTTAATTTATAAGTGCCATTTTCAGGCTATCCGTCAAATAGTTCAAGCCATAAAAGAGAAGAGTGCAAAGAAAAGCATTTCAGTCATATGCACAGCCAAACAAAAATGAACTACAATTTGACGTCACAATTGCGCGTCCTTATTTTGAAGGACCTCAAGGTTACAGGGGAACCAGAGTGCAATGCACTTAAGGTTTTATGCTAGATCTAGACATTTACACGGTCTCTTTTCCAGATTCAACTATTTTCGGAGTAGTTTAATTCTATCGTCGTATTTCAGGCTTCCTTCTCTTCGTATTTTACCAACAGCCACCAGGACTGAGCGCATTGTGCTTATGGAGCAGGCAGAACGCACGTTTTTGGCGGACCGAGAGGGCACGATCCCGGATACTTCCGAAGTGACTAAAGTGATAGAAAATAAACAAAAGGACTCGGGAAAACGCAAGAAAGACGAGCCAGAAGAAACAGAAGGAAGAGGACGAGGGAAGAGGCGAAGAGGAGCGGGAGGAAAGAAACTTCGTCCTGGAGAGAGGTACATCCCTCCGCCGCAGAAACGCAACCCAGGCGTTAGCTTCAACCAGGAACATTTCAATGAGACGACCTACTATTTTGAAAACGGTCTCCGCAAAGTGCGTCCTTACTATCATGATTTCAAAACTTATTGTAAAGGACGCTGGATAGGCAAGAGTCTGCTGGAGGTGTTCAAGAGTGAGTTCAGAGCTGAGTCCGTAGAGTACTACCAGAGAGCGGCCAAAGAGGGGCGCATTCGCCTCAACGACACACCAGTGGAAGACCTCTCCATCGTGCTCAGGGTCTGTAACTTGGATAATTATATCAATGTGTTGATCAGTAATATAAAGTGATATCTTATTTATAGGACCTATCCTGGTAACTGCAAGAGTTATTTTAATGTAAATGTGTACACTTTGCTGCCAGGGCTCCCTTGTAAAATATGTTTTTTAATCTCAATGGGACTCTCCTGGTTAAATATAGGTTTAAGTAAAATAAAATTGAATTCTCTCAATTTTTTCCTCATGCACAGAACAATGACCACATGCGGAACACTGTACACCGCCATGAGCCCCCTGTGGTGGGGAGACCTTTGGAGATCTTGGCTGATGATGGTGAGGTCTTGGTGGTGGACAAACCTGCCTCTATCCCAGTGCACCCCTGCGGTCGCTTCCGACACAACACGGTCATCTTCATCCTTGGCAAAGAGCATGGCATCTCAGAGCTCCACACAGTGCACCGACTGGACAGGCTCACCTCAGGAGTACTGCTGTTTGCAAGAAACCTGAAGACGTCAAAAAGGCTCGACCAACTAGTCAGAGACAGACAGGCATGTCCAGGCTGTGGATTGAAAATATAATGTAGCATTCTAACTATTGGATCACTGTACCACAATTATGATACTGGCTTTTTCTGTACTTCTTATTGTAGCTTGTAAAGGAATACGTATGCCGGGTGGAGGGGGAGTTCCCCGAAGGGGAGATCACCTGTGAGGAGCCCATCCTGGTGGTTTCCTTCAAAATTGGCTTGTGTCGTGTGGATCCTAAAGGTAAAGAATGTCGTACTGTATTTGAGCGGATCAGCTTTAATGGCAAAACGAGTGTGGTGCGCTGTTTACCGCTTACTGGCCGCACCCATCAGATCAGAGTGCACCTGCAATACCTGGGTTTCCCCATCTTCAACGACCCTATATACAACTCTTCTGCTTGGGGCCCACACAGGGGCAAGGGAGGGCTGGTGAGCAGGACCAATGAGGAACTTCTGCAGGCTCTGGTGGAAGAGCACAAGTCGCAAGAGAGCCTACTCCTCTTGGACATAGCCGAGGATGCTGTTGAGGAGATGAAGACAAAAAGTGTTTGTAAAGATGATATGAGTGGAGCCGATCACCTGTCAGGTAGTTGCGTAAGAGATCATTTAGAGGCTACAGTCGCAACATGTGGTAACATCAAGGAAAATGACACAAGTGGTGAGAATCCTGTCAAAGTTTCTGAGACCGAGAGCACAAGTACCAATGCAATTGCATCGAACAATGAGCTTGACCCCCTGTGCAGTGAATGCAAGTTTGTGCATGGTGACCCCACAGAGAAGGAGCTCATTATGTACCTGCACGCCTTGCGCTACAAAGGTCCTGATTTTGAATATTCAACACATTTACCAGTTTGGGCCAAAGAGGACTGGGAAGAGACACTTTAAGACTATATTTTACAGTTTGGATTAAACCCATTTTATGTTTTTGTTAACAGTTTTGTTACTTGGTATAATATCATATAAATTATTATTTCTGAGTGGTGGTGCTATAAAAACTGTAATACCAGACTTGTATATTTAATAAATCAATGTTCTGTGTTGAATACAACATTGTGTGTACTCAATTTTGTCAAAAGTTGTCACATAACATCACATTACATTTACAAAGTATTATAGTTATAGTATACAATTTGCTTATTATTATTTTTTAAACAGTTTCAAATAATGGCGGTGCGTTGATCTTGGACCCATACAGACAAACATATATTTTGAAATGGCAGATGTACTTTCTATTGAACTCGCATTGCTACATGTTGAGAAATAGCCATGTGCTACTAAAGGATATGTACAAAGAGGTGAAGCATCTCCACTCCTTGAACACATCCTTTTGGATAAAAGCGCTTTTGTCGATTTATAAAAACAAGAGCATGTAAAAATAGTTTTACGCTCACATACACAAGATATTTCTTGATTTTTCTGACTTCACACACACAAACTGAAGCCTCGGTCACGTGACTGACTTGTTACTGTCACACGGTTCATTTTTAGGCTTCATTTGACACGCCCACTTTAGCTGGAACCAGGTTTTGAAGTCTAGCTTCATTTTGCCCATCACTAGATACAAGTAATCATTATTCATAATTTACTATTATGTAGGTCATGGACATTCTTTCAGCTAACAGTCACAGTTTATGTTTTGCAGCAATGTGAAAGCCCCATTCACACATGCAGCCTTACCTGGGAAATGGAAGTGATGTAAATGAAGCCAGAACTGAATACCCTGCATGTGACAATTTTCCTATGCAGTTAAGTTACATTTAATTTAATTTAAATGATGCAGCACATTGCTTTAGTGATAGAATGCAGAGAGACAGATGCAGGGTTAAGTGTAAACAGAGCAAACCTGGCAATGTTCTGGGACGCATGTGTGAAGGGGGTCAGAGCTGAATGTTCTGGCAATCTGTACATGGCCATTTACTGGGAACTACACTGTACATACAGTACATCTTTTAATATTGCAGAAGCTTATTGAAACTGCGCCACTGCAAATGTGTGCTGTAATCAAATGTAAAGGTCGGTCCTCCCAAATATTAGAGCCCTTTTTTTCTGTGGCGACTTTTTTTTGGACAGGCAGTGTATGTGTGAATGGGGCATTTGAGTGGCTATATGTGTATGAAGAGGCTTATTAGATTGTACAGCGGCAGTTTAATCCTTGTAAAGCCTTTCATATAACATATTTAGTGAGATTTCAGTTTAAAATTTGTATGACTCTTCCTTTTATTCTCTCTTTAGTGTAAAACCTGTGTGTATGACATAGGCTGTAATACATATCACACCTCCACTCAAAACGGATTATGCTTGAGTATGCATGTTATTTGGAATGATCAAGGCTGGTTTAAGTAGTGACAATTCCGATCAGAGAAGCATTTCAGGTTTCACTCAACTGGATTTAGTAATAAGAACCAGCAATCAAAATGAGAGACTCATGCCTTGAGAAGTACCATAATTACATATTATATCTTTAAAATTTGAGTATGTTAAGCCTGACTCAAAAGAATAGAATGGGAAAATTAGTTTGTCAAGAGTAGTTTACCATGTATACTGATTTTTCACAGTTTTGTATCTGTCTATCATCATACTATTTGCAACCTCATATAAAATGTGTGAATATTAATTATGCTGCACGTTAATACATGCTATTGGTATTTTATACACAACCGACTGAACATATGACGTACATACTCCAAAGTATACATAACTTTACTTGGACATTGTTAACATAATGCACAGTGCTTTAAATCTCAGCAGCTGTCATCCTGCTCCCCACGCTTAATCCACACGTCTGGTAGGTCTGGTTTACTGTTGGGTAAAATGACCACTTCACTGCTTCTGCCTCTGTTCTCGCAATCATAAGGTGTTTCTTTCAGAGACAAGCGAAGGGTATCCCTTTTTTCATTTAAGTGTCCAGGTTGCTGCTGCACCTGCTGCGTTGATTGCAGGGATGTTGAGGCCTTTGCTTCTGTGATGCTCAGACCAGTGTCATTAGAGTTGGCCTTGGCCTCGTCTTTGCACAAGGAAAGATGGTCTATTGTCTCTAGTGTGTGGCTGGCCATAGTCTCCTCGATGCTGGAAGAAGAGGAGAAAGGTGTATTGCTCCAGTGTTTAAGCCCACCACAGTGACCTTTGCAGGCCGTACACAGCTGTTTGTCCTGGTGCAAAAAGTTGGGCTGCACACTTGTCTCTTTGTAAGGAGAGGATGTTTGTAATGCTGGGGGTGTAGGACACATCTTGTTTTGGTGAGTGCACATGTCTTCTCTGCTACAAAACTGGATCTCATCTGAGAGGACAGAAGGCCTGTTGGACAATTTACTGGTACAAGTACTGTTCTCAAAGCTGTCACTGAGTCGATAGGCCAGAGGTTGCAGCTCATACTGCTCATACCCTTGACCTGTGCCAACAGTAGGCTTCTGTTTCTGCTGACGTTGGTGGTTGGGGTACAAATAGCCCCCTCCATCCTGGTCATTGCTTCTCCTCACTCTGTTTTTATCAAAAGCCCCATTAGCAGCAGATGAGGCGCTGCTGTTTAATGTGACACAAGAGTCAGTCTGTTCCATAAAACACGGAAAAGTTATCCTTCCACAGTTTTGCTGAGGTCCAAAAAAACAACACAGAGACTGGAAAAAGAATGTCGCAAATCCACAGGCCACACATTTCACCAAAAACAAAAAAATACCTAACTTTCTAAACAGTAAAGCAGTTGACGGTAACATAATGATCCCCATACAAAAGAAAGCTCCAGAAACTACCGCAACAGGGCAGCCCATCCTTTTAGTGGCATGTGCCACCTTCCCAATTTTGTCTGAGTGTGGAGCTAAACTGTAGGCTATGGAGTAGTTAGCAATGAAGTCGACAGCCAACCCCGCAGCACAGGATATAAAGAGAGCCTCGATGCCACTCAGTTGCCACTCAAGCAGAACCAGGAGGCCAATAGTGACAAAGACACTACCGCCGACTGCCACCATGCCATACAGACTCAAAGGAATGTTCCAGGTACTAACCAGCAGAAAGGCAAACGTCAGGGCCACTGAAAACCCTGATACCAGCAGCATCTCTGAGCCCAGGGACTGCTGCAGATCCAACAGCGTAAGCTGGCTCACAAACCAGCCACGGGCCAGACCTGGTGGAGCACCAGATTTCTCCCTCGCAAACCATGCATGGATTTGTCTGTAGTAAACGTTGGTGGTGGTGTAATTAAAGCTGTTGAGGTATGTTGTTCTAAATGCTAAAACAAGGGCAGCAATTCGTCCGTCTGTGTGGAAGTACACTCCCCCTGCGTGAGCCAGGCGGCCCTGGCTGTAGCGCTCTGCCAACAGCAGACTCAGGCACCTCTCAAATACAGCGGGATGGAAGGGGAAGGTCTGGTTGGCACAGCAGAGGTCTGCTGGGTCATTGCTTTCTGAGCAATGCCGCATTGAGGTCCACTCTACCAACTGCTCCACCAGGCATATGTTTTCTACCATGCTTTTGTCTTCAGGAGATGGTGGCAAATAAAAGCTTTGATTCTGCACATGTGCACAAAGATCCTTCAACCAGACCTGGGAGTCAGGGCTGCTCATGCTAAACTCTGGATCCAGGACCAAAGAATTGTTGCTGTGTGGGTTGAAGTGGTCCCCATTGTCAGTAGCCTTGACCCCCCAAACTAACTGTAGGCTAAGGGGCATGTCCTCTCCATTTCTCTGGCGCTTAAACATAAACATGTGACGGTACTCTGCGTCATACCTCTCAAATGGGTGACTGGAGCGGAACAGTTGGGTAACTTTACTCTCCAGAGTAGGCAGCTTCATGCCTGGCTCCACACAGGCCATGTAGGTGCCCCCAGCAGCAAGCACTGCAAACCAGCATACCCAAATGTAACGAAACTTTACTACTCCACATGGAAGGATCTTCATGAATAAAAGATTTGATGTATCACTGAGCCCTCTTTTAATTTCTCTCATTTTCTGACTGAGATTGAAAATACATTTCTTGCGTGAACTTATCTCCCAGAATCCATTGGTGTTTTTGGAGCAGCAAGGTCTCCATCCCTGAACAGCAACAGGGGAAGAATTCATGTAGCGCTCACGCAAAATAAAAGAACACGGCAGCCACACTAATGCTAGGAGTGAACTGACAAAGGAGGCTGTGCCCAGGTAAATGGCAAAGCATCGAATGGCTGGGAGGCTACTTAGAAAACCGGCAAAAAAAGCTGCACTTGAGGTTAATCCAGTGGCTATAATTAGATAACAGACTTCATGCAGAATTCTGTTGACCCTTTTCTCTAGAGAGACACAAGGTCTCTGGGAGAGCAGTAGGTTCCAAAAATCTGCAAATATAAAAACCTGATTTGAACAGATCCCCAGGAGAATTATGGCAGCAGTAAAGTTGACTAAAGGAAAAAATATCAGACGGTAAACAACTTTGTACAAGAAATAGGATGTGAGGAGAGAGCCAGCAATGGCTAATACAGATAACATTACAACAAATGGTGACTGCAGATATACAGTCATGGAGAAAAGGAGGGACGAGACAGCGAGGACAGGGTAAACACAATCCCTTGAAAGGTAGAATCTGAAAAGGCTCTGCTTGATGCCAAAGTCCATGCCAGTGATGGTGGTGTTATTGTAAGACAGAGCTCGTCCTTCCAGACTGTTCATGTAGATCTCCATCATTTCCTCCCCTTTCTCCACTGGGAGGAACAGGAGGCTGTACTTTAAGGTGGGGATTTGGTAAGCCATTGTTTGAGGACCCAGAAAGTCTTTATCCACCAGAAAGTGCAGTATCTGGAACACCACATGGGACTGTTTACAGCGACTGGGGACAAAAGCACAGCCGCCATGTTTGGGTCTGTCCACACAGGTCTCAGTGAGATGTCCTTCGTGATAGTACGGAGCACATTTGCGCAGCAGGTTCAGAGACTCCGAAACCTATAAGACAATTGTATTTAATATTATGTGAAAACTTGAAATTGTACTTTATATACAATATGTAGAAGTGACCTGGTGTGTGGTGAGGCTAAGACAGCAGGATACATTTGTGAGCACAGCTAAATAGTTCCCTAGAGACCAGCTGGGACAGCAGCCACTGATAAGGCTTCCGTCTTGGGGGTTACTTCTCAGGGGCCGCTGGCACACATCCTGGAAGTGTGCCTGGGACCGAATCTTGAACAAAACAGAAAGCAAGATTTTACACGCAGCTTTTTTGGGAAGGATGTTTACAGCAGTCAATTGCATTTTAAAAAGATGAAATGCACAGTAGCCCTAGTGCAAGAGTCATGTCGTGTGGATGAACAACACAGGGACATGGGGGGTGAGGCATACCCTGGACTGCTCCATCTCACACATGGACTGGATGGTTTTCAGACTCCAAAGACTGGCTGCATTTTCAGATCTGAACACAAGCTGTGCCAGATGCTCACCTGCACATATAACACACAATCACGAATGATGATCTGTAGTACATTTTGTTACCTTACCTTCTTAATATTGCATATGCTTGAATTTATTATAGAAAACCTTTTTGCCATGCCTCATTTTTGGTTTTCATTTGACCTCATTTACTCATTTGCACCTGATTGAGTGTGCTAGATGTTAGTGTACATGGCATGTAGAGCGTGGTGAAGGCATATGATGTGTGTGCAGATGACCTGGAGCATCACAGAGGAACGAGTCTGGAGTAGAGTGTCTGGCCAACATCCTCCTGGTGCGAGCTTTACTGCTGTTCTGACTGACAGCTCCTCCCACTCTTCAGCATACATGAAAACAGACACATTGACCATATTATTGAATGCACTGTAGTCTTCTGTATTTGTTTGTTTTTCAACATGAGCATAGCAGTGTGCTTTGAAATGTTTAAATATTTTGTACTGGGGTTGTTATTTTCATCTTGTGTGCTTTGTTTGCTATATGAACAAGAATATAATCAGAATACTGTCCTCCATGTGTGTTTGGGTGACTCAGTGTATTCCCATTACTGGCCGAGTTGAACAAGCTCCTCAGAGCTGCTGACCTTGGACTGAGTGCCTGTGGCAGCAGAGACAGAGTCCTGCCAGGGCCTGTGTTCTCCAGCAGCTGCTGAAGACTGGACTCACGCAAGCTGATGTATGTCCCTCGAGGCTCAAAGCCCTGCATCCAAACACACAGGGACATCAAAGAGTGTACTCTGTTCTCCATCACTGTCAACAAGCATCTGAAACCACCATGTTAACTTATTTGCATGTGCTACGTGAGGAAACTTTCCCCCCTCATTAACAATCTAAAGTGTTATAAAAAACATGATCTTTTTGGCCTAATTAGGTCTATTCATTTAACTGGTTTGTTAGCTACTACAGAAATAAAATAGAGTTAGATAGAATTTATATCTAAGACATAGCTACTATGTGAAACTTACCATTAGAGGGTTGGAGAAGTCTGGTAATGGACCTATGAGAAGAGCTGCTCCAGAACACCCCAAAAGGAGCAGAGCACAACCCAGCAGCAAAGCTAATGGGTGCTCAACCAACAGCTGACCATATCTAAGCAGACACATAGTATGGGGTAAGGTTTATGTGGAAAATAGAAATTCCTTTCTGACACTTACATCCTGATGATCCGTGACAGGCCTCCATCCCTGCAAGGAATCAAAAATCAGCTATAAATGCAAAGAGGGTGTACTACTTTGATTCATCACTGTCATTCACATTGGAATAACATGGTAAAAACAGTCATACCTGACAGTCCGTGCTTGTGTTAGTTTGTGTGGTCCATTGTCATCTGAGCTGTGTAGCCAGTGACAACGGACTGGTCCAGGACATGAGGACTGGGCAGAGCTGAAACTCTGACCCCCCCTCACCTTCACAGCTTTCGATGTACACTCATGCTTTCCCCAGGAACTTCTGGGGCAGCTTTGGCAGGTGCCGACCTGGCTGGAGTGAGGACATGTCCTGGGTAAAGGGGAGTCAAAAGGTCCCAAACGGGAAATCTGTTGGACCTGCAGACAAACGGAGCGTTCGTTAGTACCGCATTTAGAGGGACTGGGAAATTAGCTTCCACAAAATATGGAGCAAGCTTTATTAGCATTAATTATGTCAGATTAAATGAAAGTAAGATCAATACAAATTTATTTTAAATAAACATGGTCTCATCTAATTCATTTGATGGGATTTCTGATTAGTCTGAAATGGAGAATTCCTGGGTAAAATCTGTACTTGCTGATTGGAAAGAGCTAATGAAAACATAAATCTATTCAAACGGGAAAGAGAAAGGAATTTTGTTTTGACGGTTGAAGAATGGGAAAATATAAATATATATCGTCATGGAGGACCAAAAACCCCATACGGATGGGAAATCGTATTACGTCAACAAAGTCAAAGTACCGGTATTCACTATTCACAAGGAAATGCTAACTGTTGGAGAAATTGTGGTTTACAGGTGGCTCACCATTACCATGTGTTTTAGGTCGGTCCTGTTGCTCAGAAATATTTAACAAAGCACTTCAGACTGTTTTTGACATCACCATCCCACTCGATTTCAGAACTATGTACCTGGGCCTCAAAACTCCTGCCATGGAAACAGTCAACAGATATCTTTGAATCATACTCCTGGCAACAAGGAAAAACGCCCTCACAACAAAATGGCTGACACAAAAAGTACCAATGATCAAGGACTGGACCAAAAATATATTGAACATTTGTAACAACAAAAAAACATTCTGACTCAATAGGATTTACTTTGGATATCTTGTTTTTCCATTTTATTTTTATCTCCTGTGCTCTCGCTTGTCTTTTTCTGTTTTTGGTGTTTGTTGTTAAAACCCAAATAATAAAAAAAAAAGAAAATATATCAAATACATTTCTGATGAGGGTTAAAAATGATTCATCTATTGAAAACAAAAACAACAAAGAGACCAAACAATTCACTCCTATCTCTCTAAGATTATAATTATTATTATCAGTACTCCTATCATTATTGAGAGTATTATTACGCATGAATTGCCCAAAATGTGGTGGAGTAGAATGTTGTTACCTGGTGATAGAGCTTACAGGAGGAGGAGGGTCGGCCCAGGCTGCTGCAGCTGTCACACAGTCCCCCCTCAGAGAGGAGCCCCTCCTCAGAATGGTCCACTGCGCAATGGTGCTCAGGGGGGCACAGGGCGATGGATGGGGGGTCACTGTTGAGCACACAAGATATGCATGAATAGACACATTATAATGTTATTCTTATCGGACAGGTGAAATATATGCACTTTATTGGGGTTTTGATGTTGGGGCATGGCTATATGTTTTTTGTGTTAAAATTGTGCACACCAGACTGTCGTGTGTGTCTGATGAGGTGACCTGTAGCACTGTGAGCCCAAGAAAAAATTCCCTTTGGGGACAATAAAGTTGAACCTGACCTGAACAAGACCCAGTGTTTGACAGAACAGATGAAGAGAAATGACAGACTGCAGCGCTCATCACAACAGAGGTCCATTGTGCTAAGTCAAACTACTGGTAAGAATAGATGGGTAAAGATTTCCCACTGTGTAAGTATTTGTCTATGTTGAACAGGCTGCATGCTAAAGTGGGGTTTATATTTGGTTTTCCACTGGGAGCCTAGATGGTAAAGTGCTGTGCAGTGTGCTTCCGGCTCTGTCTCCAGGGCGACAAAGTCAACAGTCAATTTGCTGATGTGATCCCAAAATAACCCTGGGGTTAAGAGATAATGAATAGTCTTGAGTACACAATGGCAGGAGAAAATACTTCATTAACCCCAGAGATTTTTTACAATAAATCTGGTAAATAGGCCTAAAAAATGTCTCAGACATCGATTTAAGAATAGAACAAGAACTGCAAACTTCTTTCTCCTTTTCAACCAGTAGTCATTATTTAATTTACAGTATAGGCTAAATGCTCGACAAATATTTACGGGTATGGGTTTATTCAAGTAGTCTATATCTCATCTGTAAGTACAGCAGTCATGGTACTCTGAGTGCTCTGTGAGGTACAACAATAATGTAGTCATAACATTTTAAAAAAAAGGCCATTACTTTTTCCTTAAATAAAAGTAAATCGTCAGTTTTCTTGATTATGCAGCCTATTTGTCGGGCAGAAGGGTGGGGGGCTTCAAGGCAAACAGGAAACAGGCCTATGCCACAGTAATTCACTCTCAACCCTTTGATTTCACATGTCAGATCAGCATTAACCTTGTTCCTGTTTCACATGGCATGCTTAATCCAACCAAATCTTTTTTTTTTCTATTGCGACAATGTATTTGACCTGTGCTGACAAAGCAGACAATAATGTAGTCGACCATGTTATATTTATTGGCCTATAGCCACAGTGCAAATGTTGTCGCATATACAGGCTATAAACACGGGCTTGTGTCGCTATTGAAGCCATCACACAAATCTCTGCTTTTTTGTTTCTTATTTCGCGACAATAGTGACCCGCATGCTGCTCAGTTGTCTTTTCCATAATGAGATGCATATGATCGTGCCCACCTCTGAGCTGCTGCTCGCGTCCTCTCTCTGGGGGGGAAATCGTCCATCACAACCGAGCTCTCCCCGAGCGAGCTCGCGTCCATCCTCTGCTCCCGGTCCAACTCCACAGCTGTTTATGGTAGAAAGACGTTCGCTGCCATGTCCCCCTGTCCACGCTGGTCACGCAGGCAGTACGTGTGTTTGTCATATACACCTCCTCAGTAAAGGCCGTGAGGCAGAGGAGCGCGCTGATTGGCTCAGAGCCGCTGGTGATGCGAGCTGCGCACTGGGTCCAGCTGAAGTGATGCTTCACGGAGAGGCAGCTCACAGCACGCAGCCAGCCAACACTAGACACATCTGATTCTGAGTCCGGCCGTTGCTAATGATTCATCTAATTTAATAAACAAGGGCATGGCACAATATGCCAATAACAAACCTCATTCAAAGATATTCACCCAATTAGCAGTGCATGGCATTGTGTCGTTTAGCAAGACATCTGCACATATAAAAATGAATTTGTTTGTTGATTAGAGAGGCTGTTGGCCCCTAAAGGTAGCCACATCTTAGTCAGTGTGCCCCAGGGCACACGTGAGTAATTTCTAACCCAAGTGCACTGAGGAATGGATGAATAATGCAATGTAAATATTATTTTGAATTCAGTATCAATGATTAGTAAGTGCACAGGGAGATAATAGCCAACATAGTTACAAAGTGCCCTACACTTTGACAACACTGATGGAAAATAAACGTTGCTGCTGATTGTAGAGGAAATATGTTTATACTATTAGGCAAGCAGCATTTTATTTCCCAATAAATAGCCAATTATGTCATGGTGAATACTAGTAGTACATTGACTTTTGTTGCCGTCTTGCAGGGCGTTTTATTTATGTATTTATTTTCTCAAAAATGTGTTGAGTAAATTCAATTTGGTTTAATTTTAGCAAATGTAAATGATAGAAATGTTCACTGAGCTAGTTGTTTTAATGGGATAAGTTGTAACCCTATTGCCCTCACAATCATAACGACCTCTAGAGAAAGTATGACTATTACTGGTCACTCAAGACTTCGCTCCAGTTCACGATGACTGGTTGTTGCTGCCACCTTGTGGACAACGTGTCATCCCAGCTCATTGAAATAACGTGCTGGAGTTTGTATTTTGCTGTCGGTCAGGACATTGACATTCCCATTTCTATCAGGGCGATAGTGTCAACCTTTTTGCTATTATCAACAGTAATCATGTTGAGTATGCCTCTTTGGTCCTGTAAATGTTAGATTTATTTCCATTTCATATGTGATTGGTGCCTCGGTGCCATAGAGCCATGACGGTGACCACACGAGGTCTATCCGGCCTTGTTGAAGGGTGTAGAGTTACGAGCGGACAGGACACACCTCTGGAGGGAGTTCCCGGGAGGAGGAAACCAGGAGCTGATCACGTCTTCAGCACAAACTCCACTCAAAAACTTTCACTGAGCGGCTGTGAGGTGAGCACAGGAGCCCGGTGGCGGCGGTTCTTTTTGGAGTGGCTCAGATTATGGGCACGTCTCTCCGCGCGGCCGCACTGCTGGCCTTTGTGGTTCTTTCTATCTTAGTGTCGCTACTGATCAGTAGCGTGCAGCAGTTTGGTGCCCGGGTCGTTTCTAACGTGACCCGCGGCGAGCAGCAGCTCCCCGAGGCGCTGATTTCTCAACTCACCGAGAGACGCAAGGAATTCGTCCCACTGCTCTTCGTCACTGAGGATGAAGAGCGCCTCTCTGACCAGGCTTTGGACTCCACATGGGACCACCGAGTGTGGGACATGCTCGCGCGTGGCTCGAGCCGTGCGCCTGGAGATGACATGGGCTGTGACTCTTTGGTGGACATGCAGGCGCTGGAGGTGCTCGGCTCCGGATACACGAAACTCGTGGTGAAAGCGAACCTGGCCGGAGGCCTGGCCGTGGCACTGAAGCTGGTCAATGAGCAGGGCATAGACATGGGCAAGTGTTTGGAGCAGTTTAACGAGCCCGAGGCTTGTCGGCAACTCGTGGCTTACAAGCTGAAGAAGGAGATGGTGCTGCTGAAGCGGCTCCAGCATCCCAACGTCATCGGGGTAAGTCAGAGCGGCCGTGGAAAACACTCATCAAACCCAATTACGCAAGTTACGCCTTTGATAAGTAGACTGGAAATATATACATGTCAAATGCTATAAAACAATATGCCTGTATAAAGTGTAGTTCTGCTGTATATATGGACATGCTTTAGGAAAGGGCAGCATTACGTTAATGATTGATAATATTCGATTATTCAGACGCTGACTTTACAAATGCATCACTCAGCTAAAACAGGCCTGCATGAATCTGCCCTCCGAATATAATAATGATAGTTTCCTGCATAGTTTCCATAATCACGAACCGACCACTCTGGCCCTTTGTTCTATACACCGAGATGGAAGAAAAGCTCCTCTGTTTCATACCAGCATGTCTCTGATTAACTGGGCGCTGCTGACCCCGTGCTGACCTTTGTCCAGCTCTCTAAGACAATGTCCTCCTGTCTGTCCTAGACTCTGCTCTACCTTCCACTGATATGCCTTTAAAGCCTCAAACACCCACTCTGTAATATTGTGTGTCCATTTGTGTAGTTTCTGGACTCATTTTCTTGGTGCCTGTTGGTTCATCTAGGTTTTTTCCCCCCCAAGTTTTTCAATTGAATTGTACACAATACATTTGAACGGGGAACACAAACTGAGACCAAAGCAAAATAATAATAATACAAATGATGAGAATAATAATAATAATGGCACAATGTGATGAAGCATAAATGAGGTTACGGCAGAGTGAGTCCCACATAAACATCCCATCTCGCCCAATGTTCATCTAGTTTTCAAGTACAGACAAATGTAACGATTTTTATTATTAAGAACATTCCAGCTCACTTTCAAATATTTGCCCCAATTTAAATGTGTATTATCTTGTAGCTGGCGTTTTCCAACTTTTAATCTAATGAGAGATACTTTGCTGTATGTTGAGAGTGCAGCAAAAATCTAATTGCTGTACAATAAAACTTCCATTTTGAAAAAAAAAACAATCGAAATATAGTAAACTTTAAAATGTAATTTCTATTAATTATCAAAATACGTAAATATAGTGTAGGTTTAAATGAAAGCTACGTCAGTAAAGAAGTGGGTAATATTGACAAAAATAGTATCACAATATTATTCACATGATATTATGTCAAACCTACACTTATTAGTTGAGGTTTAATTTGCAGACAAATGTAAAATGTCTGTAAAATGAATCACAAAGTGCAGAAATATAAAATAGTATACCCTAATTTGAAAAGTTTACAGCATAACTGAATTTAACTAAAAAAGGTTATTTTTCTTGCATTTTTTACTATAAACAATATACTTGATATTCAAATTTAGCATATCTTGAAAACAACATTCACAATATTGTCTAAATGTTGATATATATTGCCCACCTTTTATGTCTACGTTACAGTTCCCTCTGGTTTAACGCATGATCTTGGATCTAATGCTTTACTTTTCCGCTTTGACTTGATTCTCAAATACCATGTTTGCATTTCCCATGAATAACTGTGTTTTATCCACGCTGCAGCTTCGAGGGCACTGCGAGGGCCAACACAGCGCCCGAGAGGCCGAGGGCCGAGGGGCAGCAGAGGGAGGCAGACTGGCCGTCATCCTGGAGCAGGGCACTCCGCTGCAGATGATCCAGCTGCTGCAGAGCCCCTGGGAGGACCGCTTCAGGGTGAGCACAAATGTATTTACTGCATGGAGAAAGACTTGGACTACATTTTGGGAAACAGTTATGGGTAAAACAACAGGGCATAGTGAGATTTCTACGATTTAACACATTTAAACATTCTGACACTGGCAATTGTCAGGGCAGTGACTCAGGATTATATATTTTGTTGTGATATAAATCATCAAATGTATTCTACATTTTCTGAAACTATCTTTGCTACAATTGTGATAATATTAATAATAATGCATTTTATTTAGAACACATTTTACATTTGCGCGCAAGTGTCAAAGTACACAAAAAACATAAAAGTTTTTTTTTTTTTTAACAAAACTTTATAAAGAAACAACAATATTAAAGGCAGGTGTTGCACATGTAGTTTACTGTAGGCACTGTTATGTTTTTATTATGATGTTTAAAATTATGATTAATAGTAGAATCCATTATTCCTGGCATTTTTAATTTCACAGCTAATAAGATTAATAACTGTATCCCTATTGAGGCTTTATGTTGTATTTCTTTATTGGATGTAACCTCATTTCCATTGTCATCCTGAATAACTGTATGACAGTGATGGCCTTTGATGGGGCTGACGTTTACTGCTCTAGCCCTTGGTGAAGTGCAGTTTGACACTGTGATCTGAGGCCGTGCGATAAAAGGACGAGTGCAGCAGACATTCGAAACTGTTGCGTCGTGTGTCTGCGGGGAGGGCCAGCCTAATCCACTGCAGCCCAGGAATTTGAGCTGCACTAACAGACGGGCTTAGTGCACCCCCAGCCCAGGTATGCTCCCGGCGGGGGTCCCACAGCAGCCCCTCAGCCCTGCTGGAGAGGATCTGCCAGAGAACAAAGCCTCTAAACATGCTGAGCAAGATTAAAAAAAGTTCTAACAAAGGAGCGTGTATGACCCGAACTCCATCACCCAGAGATCTGTAATAATACCACAGCCCCTGGAGGGCACGGGCCTCTCCATCTCACTGCATCTGCGCAGCTACAGTAATGCGGGGTGTTGGGTTACGCCCCTCGAGCTCAGGACGTCCCAGAGCAGTCCACATGACCTCAGGCTGCAGCAATGTGCGCTGCGCCACAGCAGCTTTTGCCCTTCCACTGGTCCAACTAATGCAGTTATTTGGTTTTTAGTAGCCTACTTATTTTCTCTTTTTGTTTTTATTATGGTGTTTAAAGTGCACTATAAAAACAGTCACAGGAAATGGCTTGCAAATGTGGTCAGTGGAATCGCAATGTGTTTTTTGAGACTTTTGAGTTGCTATTTTTATCCATTTAATGAAAGAGGATAAAATTGAAGAAGGTGTTTAGTGTTCTAAGATGACCTCTGTGAACCATGCTGCTGCTCATGCTGCTTTTGCCACAGACAAAAAACAAACCTAATTTGTTTCTGAAATGGCTTTATTGGCCTGTTGGATGAACCTCAATATTTGCCATATTTTCTTATTGCCCATAACTATCACCTAATTTATTTGAATAATCCTGTGATTGTGTTGTGCTCTGTTGTAGGTCTGCCTGGACTTGGTGCGTCTGCTGCACTTCTTGTCCAGCTCTCCTCTGGGCTCTGTGGCATTGTTGGACTTCCAGCCGCGGCAGTTTGTCATGGTCTCAGGGACTCTGAAGCTCACGGACCTGGATGATGTATGTGCAGAGCCGACCCGCTGTCAGACCAGCGCAGACTGCACCCTGCTTTTCCCCCAGCGGAACTTCACCGTCCCCTGCGTGCGCGGCCTGTGTGAGGGGCTCAACCAGAAGAGGAACATGTACAACGCCTACAGGTGCAGCAACACAGCTTTTCTGTGATGTCTGACAAGTGAAAGCTTTGAATACTGAGGTGTGTCATCATAATCCCTGGTGCTCTATAATACGCTCTACTTATTTCTCAAAGGAACATACTGGAGGCAAGATGAAGGTCCGTGTCCAGTGTTTCCCACAGCAAGCAATCCTTATTGAATACAATATTTGGAGTAACCTAAATATGTCATTTAGGCATATTGCCGCTACTAATCAAAAAGTGACTGATTAAAGATGAAATAATGCCACTTCTATGTACAACAAGCTCTTTTAGACTATGGGGGACCACCATATAGTCTCCTGTATTCATGGGAAACACTGGTGTCTGTGTGTTTTTGAAGAAAATCTCTCAACTACATTGTGATGTCCTGGTTATTAGGAATACACACTGCCCTCAAGAGTTGGAATGGATCCAAAACGGAGCCTGTGAATACAATCTCTTTGATAGCAGTCCTTGTTAGTGCACATTAAAGGAACACATTTATGTCCCTAGCTATTGTGTGTCATGAAACATTTCCAAGTGACTTTCGGTTTATGTAATATCTTAATCGTGTGTGTATATTCAGTCAAAGTATCTAGTCTGTCTATTTTTACCTTATTTAGTAAATCGTTCTTTTTATGCATGCCTTATTTTATATATTTGCTATTATTATTTTATGTTTGCCTAATATAATATTTGTTATAATGTTTGTCTGCAGATATTTCTTCACTTACCTGCTGCCGCACCAGGCTCCGCCCACCCTCACACACCTGGTGGACCACATTATGAACTCTACAGGTGAGCAGCATTATAGATCTGACAAAGTCAATGCGTTTGTCATGTGTTGACATGTCTGTCGGAGGATTCTGGCTTAATGAATAGCAGTCCGACAAAAGAACTTCATTGTAGATGTTGTGGCATTTGTGCAGGGGAGCTGAAAAGTGACATCAATGAGACGCTGCAGGCTTTTGAGGAGCTCCTGGCTCAGTACCAGTCTGGTGCACACCTGGACAACCTGCCAGCTTCTGAACTCTCAGGTACCGAGACTTGCTTTGTTCACTTCTTTGGGAACAGCTTAGCCTTTTGGGTACACTTCACTTGAACTGTATACTATAAATAGCAGCATAATGTTAGCCCTGAACTTCACACAGTTGAACTTTAAATGAAGCAGGTCAAACTATAACTATACTATAAGAAAATATATGTGTGTGCATCAATAATGGTGATTTGGATAGTGGATCTTATTATCTTAACTAGTCTAACATCAGAGGGTGGTTGTATTTTCATTAAGCATCTTGACCCAGAATGGGAATAGGGTAGAAATTCAGAATAAACCTGCGTCACTACTCTTACTTTTGTTGTTGGTGATGTGGGAAAACGCCACTGAAATAACCAGACACAACTCCTCCAGCCTAAACTGCTCTGATCCCAGCCTCCTGAGAGCAGACGTGCCGGCTCGCTGTTTTCTTTTGGAATGGGAGAAAAGTCGGGGGCAGGGTGTTTCTACCTCTCCAGGCTGTTTTGACAGGTTTATTAGGCAGCTGGAATGAGAGGACAAGCTCAACAAGAAGGGATTAGTCCAACGTTTCACCAGTTTAACTCATTTAAGTCCAAGTACTCTTTGAGGATTAATCACAGGCTTGTTTAGTCATTTTGTGAGTAAATACATTTTCAGTTTCCGTTTCTAATTGTGAAAGTTGTAAAAGCATATCTGAGTAGATTTCAGATCAAATAGTTAGAAATTGATGTGGGCTGAAGTACTCTCAAATTACTGCTGTAGACTATGCCTCTTGCGTTTTAAGTTGAAACATGAAGTTTCTCAAACTTTGTCTGGTCCTGAAAGAGTTATTCTCCCTGTACTCCTGGCCTCCAGTCTCTCCTCGCTCCCCCGCTCTATGAAATATTAATACCAGACCAACTGGCTGGCTGCGTTCCTGCGCTGAGTTTCCATTCCCAGATGCAGGACTGTTTATATAGCAGTGCTATGTGAATCAAATCACTGATGGAGCAGTGTGGAGGCTCACACTGTGAGCAAAGGCTTTGACTTAACAAGGAGGTGCCATGGGCTAAAGGCACAAGGGCTTATCAGGCCCTCCACAGGCTGAGTGGACATGGCACACAGCCTCGGGGCAGAGGTTGTTGATTTTTAATGCAATGTATGTTTTTCTCACTTTAGATAGAATAGTAGTGAGCTGCGGTCTGTGACGGAATCTCTAAATGTAATTAATGTCACAGCAGGAAGTGTTATTACTACTCAAATAACAGGCATAATCGCTTCATTTAGAAGGCTTACACCAGGCATGTCCAAACTACGGCCCGGGGGCCAAATTCGGCCCTCAGACCAATTTTTTTGGCCCTCCGGCTTCCTGCTAAGTTGGTCCAAACAACAAAAAGTAGTACTTTTTACTGTAAAATTGGACAGATTCAAGCATTTTGATGTTATACCAACCTAATATTAATGTTCCAAGTCTTATTAAAGGTGTGGAGGCTCATCGAAACTATGTCAAAGGAAAAATGTTGAATGATTCACTTCATTGTCGGATTGTCTGTGGCTCCAAATAAGTTTCAAAATGCTCTTTATAAAATAATAATATGGGAGTACCCCAATGATGGCTAGCATCCAAATGACAAGGAGACACTATTTTGTTCTTAATAGTGGGATAGACTTGGTCAGTTTTGGGTACTATTTCGTTTTCTGGGGAAACATTGGTTTACAAAGAGCTAGCATTGGTAGAAATGTAG
Organism: Chaenogobius annularis; assembly: GCA_015082035.1. NCBI lineage: Eukaryota > Metazoa > Chordata > Actinopteri > Gobiiformes > Gobiidae > Chaenogobius > Chaenogobius annularis. The sequence continues at coordinate 664,921 of BJKM01000100.1, read as the reverse complement.
TGATTTCTCAGACACAAAGCACGTTCTCCTGATGGTCCATGACATAGTGGTGATTCAGGGCTGTCTGTTGCAGCAGCAGGCTCACATTCTCTGCTGAGCTGCCTCGAACACTCCGCCCCTTGTTCACTTTTCTTCCCTCTTCTCAAAGCCAGAGGCAGATCCTCGTGTCGTTTTTCCCTCGCCAATACCCCACCCGCTGTTGCCAGTTAGAAGGTTAACAGGCAGCGCTCTTCCATACAGCTCACACACCAGCCTTTGTCCGCTGCGTGCACAAATGTTTCTAATGCAGAGCAGATGATTCGGGGCTGGAGAGCAGAGTGGCTGATGAATGGGGCACAGTTGGTGGAGGTAGAGGTCAGGGCTGGAGCCTGGTTCATTGTGAGCAGGATGTGGAGTCAACTGGTTTTGGCCCACAACCAGGACATCGACTCCCATCTTCACACCTACAAGAGCTGAAGGAGCTTTTCTCAGCTTTAAATCCTAAACTGTGTAATGAAAGTGTACTGCTTGTTGAGCACTGTCATCTCAATATACGTAGATGACATTAATCTATAATCCGCCTTTGATGGAGGTCTTGAGACTATGTACTGAAGCCTGGGTCCTTGTGTTCTTACTGCATTGTTGAATTGTTTGTAATGTTCCAGATAAGTGATGTTAGTTGTTATGCTGTTGTTCCACAGACTACTCACTTCTGTGGCGTGTGGGGGTCTCCGGGGGAGAGTACCGCTGCTGGCTCTCTTACAGCGCGCAGGGCTGTGTGTTGTCTGTGCACAGTCCACGAGAGGCGGCGCACATCTGTAGCTCTCACTCTCAGTGCTCTAGCTTCAGTCTGACAGGACAGAGGACGTGGAGTGGTAAGTGTACTACGTCCTTTGTGTTTTTGGAGTCAAGACATGAGAGCGCTGAGTGATCAGGGTCTTTAATCTTTAATGGGGTTTTTAAACACAAACATACACACTCATTACTCATATCATGTCTGAACATGTCTGTACTGTGTGTGGACTTATCCTCTCATCTCTCTCTTCAGGGCGTCTCCTGGCCTCTTTCCGGAGCAGCTCTGTTCAGCTCATTGCTGATGGCGCATCAGATGTGTACGTTAAGAAAACCACTGTCTCTGCAACAACTTCACTTTGACAGGACGACTGGCCTTATACAGGATTATGGATCATGAAGTGGCACAGATAGTGCTGTCCCTGTGAACATAGGGATCAGTAGGAGCAATTCCGCTGTGTCTGAAGTGGAGCCAAGTGGCTGCCTGTGCCAGCTGCTGTTTACAGGGATTTCCTTCAGGTACGATCAGAGTGGGACTTCCCGGCACAGGGCTGCCACTGTCTCACTGAGCCTGAGGACAAGAAACAAGCGCTTCGACAAATCCACACACCTTCTATGCAACACCTGAATCATTCCTTTTATGAAGATAATGTATTTATATGCTCAAATGCTTGTATGATTGTGCATCTGATTTTACATGCACCTTGTGGGTGATATTGCTTTATATTTTCAATGAAAAATTATATTTTTTCTACTTTAAATCTGGGGTTTTCATAATATAAATGTCTTTTTTTTATAACGCTGTGTTGTGGTTATTTACGTGCTCTTTGTCTTTGTGCAAGTGCACTTAAAGAGGCTGTTTGTTTGTCATTAGCACCTCCATGAGTGCAGGCGGGGGGCGCTGGGCAGAACAGGGGGTGCTGACTCACTATTGTGTTTTTTAAATCTTTATCTATTCGCGTGCCTGCCCTGCTACAATCTGTGCACCATCTGAAAAGGCCAGCTCAAAGCACACAGCTCCAGAGTTTGCACAATACCAGTGGAATGCATTCACATGCTGTGCCATGCTGAGCTCATTATCAGCCTTAATTAATACATGTAAATGAGCCAATACATCAGAGGGGCAGGCCCAGGACAAAGACCCTGGCGTGTGCTTTGCACCTGAATGGTACCCCATCTGTGGCTGCAGACCCAGTGGACCATGGACGGAACACGGCTGCTTTCGACAGGGCTTTGTACACCCACAACAAGCTCTGTGGCAGCATGGCGTGCGCAAACACTAAAGTAGAATTTGAGATGGCATTATGGCCCTATTCTCATAAGATGAAAGTGTTCAATTACTTCAGGATCAACTATTTTGTTTTGTCCTTTATTGGTGTCATTTTCAGACAGACAGAAACATGAAACATTGCGATTTGGTTGTATTTCAGGGTAAAATGCTAGTGGGGAATGAACTAAGGCGAGAGAGGCACCCATTTCCTGGCTCTTAGGACATGCTCTCTCAGGTCAGTACACAACTCAGAGAGGGCATGTCCTTCATATCTCCCCTCCAAGATTACACATTTATGGAGTCTATGGGCTCTGGGCCCCTGTTTGCCTGCCGTTGGTCCTTGTAGTCTGCACAAAGTCGGCTGGTTTAAAGCCTGATAGAGCAGATAAGGGCTGCGAGATAAGGTTTTTGCAGACTGACCGGGGAGACCAGTGTTAAGTGGGTCTAATCCTTCTGTCCAAATTATTTGTTGTGCTGCTGTTCCCGTGTGTGCTCCTGAGAGTTGAGCGCAACAGTGTGGAAATGGCATGTTTCTTTCTGCCCCATGCGCCTGCTGTTTTTTCTACGTTTCTAGTTTCACTCGGCTTGTTTCCGTAGGATTGATTCATGTCCTCCATCTGGAAATAATATCTGTTCATGAAAACAAGCCATCAGCAGTTCTCGAGCAGAGTGAATATGTGCCGTATGTGAAAGCACTATGTGGCTCTGTGGTGGGAATGAGTACACTGCTTGGAATGTCTCGTCTCTTCTGCCCGATCTTTATGTTTCAAATGTGTATGTATGCAAACAAAAAATGTGTCCACATTTCTGTTAGGTCTGTCTTGGCATGATACAAGTCCTGTATATGTACTCATGCATCAGAGGTGGTTCCTTCCAAGGCAATATTTTGTCAGAACGTTACACTGCAAAAACAGTACACTAACGTCTATATATCTGAATTTCTCAAGACTTGGAGTGCATGATGTTTTGTCTCTTTGGGGACTGACATGAGCCCTGTGCAGAGAGAGAGAAACTCATCTGGGAAAGAATGACAAGTCAGGATGAGCTTGACTAGAACTGAAAATATGCATTATGTGAATGAAAGGCTGGCGTGTGGGAGTGGAACTGTGGCGCTGGATACAGGGCAGACACAGCTGGAGCCTGGGCCGGCCCACAATACTCTTTAGGCTTATATGGAGCAATTATAGCATATGATTTGTGTGGTTGTTTAAACACATGTGTAATACAAAGAGTGTTTTCTTTTTTGGCATGTGTATTTGGATTTGTGTGTACAATGTTAGTTAATACCGTGTTGCTTTTCTCCAAACTTGGGAGTATGTCATACTCACTATAACTACACAGTTATTATATGGCAACATGACAAGAGAACAAAGCCATGCCATTTAAAACCTTCATCCACTGGTATTGCTGGCCAGAACATTTAATTTTTTGATTTGTTTATTTGATCAGGACAGTGCATGTTAATGTACCGGTACATCCATGATATACATCAGGGGTGTCCAAACTTTTTTCCCTGAGGGCCGCATTTTGAAACCTATACACACAAAGGGCCACAGACGATATGACAATGAAGTGAATAATTCAGCATTTGACATTTGACATCGTTTCGATGGGCCTCCACACCTTTAGTAGGACTTGGAACATTAATATTAGGTTGATATAACATCAAAATGTTTGAATTTTTCAAATTTTACAGTAAAAAGTACTATTTATTGTTGTTTGGGCCAACATAGCAGGAAGCCTGAGGGCCAACAAAAATTGGTCTGAGGGCCACATTTGGCCCCCCGGCCATAGTTTGGACACCCCTGATATACATGATGTAAATACATGGGATTGTAGCCTTGGGCTATTTTCCATCCGCTCTCCTGCATTCACTCTCTGTTTAATCTAACAAAGTCTAAACTTGAAGAAGAGACACACAAGTCCAAACATAACATTATGATTAATGAATTTAGAGCAAAAGGCAGGACTGCCTGAGTGCAGCTTGTGTCTGTGGCGCACTGAGCCCCTGCCTCTGGTCACTGCTGGAATGCTGACTGGCTGTATTTGTTCAAAATATAACCACGCTCTTTCTGTCCCTGGTTTATGGCATTATCAAGAGCTGTGCTGCAGATACTCCTGGTGCTCCAGCACAGAGCCCCCACCCAACTCCACAGACCCATCCATCACACACCTCTGTTTGGACAACCCCCCGACCCCCACATGCCCCCATGCACTGTCATTAATGTGCTGCTAGTAAACTCCATGCATCTCTCTCTCTCTACCCTGTAAGCATCTGGCGCCCCCACCCGGGCCCCCCGGCCCTCAGTGTGTAGGTCATCTCAGAGGGCACGGCCTGCTGAGGATCACAGGCCGTGGGACAGTGATGTGCTGTTCTAATCAAAGACCTGCCTTTTGTTCCTGGAGTTTCCCCCATCACACCTCAACCATGCAGGGCCAGTTCTCAGCAGGGGCACCCCCCTCCAGCCCCCTCCAGCCCCCTCCAGCCCCCTCCAGGCCCTCCAGCCCCCTCCAGCCCCACACACTCCCACACACATTTGGTTTTCATGCTTCTTGGGGACATCACATTGACTTACATTCATTTCCTGTCTCTTTAACATTAAACATAGTCACTACTTGCCTAACCTTTTAACCTAAACCCTAACCTTAACCCTATCTGAAGTTTAAATCATGGTGATTTAATAATAACATATTTTTATCATTTGGACTTGATTTTTGGTCCCCATGATATGAGTGTGTATACAGATTTTAGTCCATATAATGTACCAAATACACACACAAACACGCAGACATAGACACGCACTTACATAAACACACACACAAAACAGAGGGAAGAATATGTTAATCTCCACTGCAAACACTCAAGATCAATCTGTAGCTTTGGGTTTCACTGAGGTCTTATTTCAGTAAAACAGGATTCTATAATGCTGAGTTACAATGCAAAATGTGTGTGAAGTTGATCCCGTCTGGGCCACCACACTGGCTGAAAGTGAGCTCCTGCTGCTCTAGAGTAGACTGTTCAAAGCTACAGCACATTTGACTGAGCTGACCTCTTGTTCTAGCACATGAAGCGTCATCAAGTGGCCGCGGGTGACTTTTATGTTTAGTTTTTTCCTAATATCTCTTATCTCTTACTACATATTTATTCAATGTCCTATACTTGTTCATGTGCGATGTGTGTCCTGTTCTCTGTATTTCTCCTTTGCTGATGTGTCACACTTCATTATTGTCTCTGAACACAATAACATTAGTGAAAGCTAATGTCGTCAGTGAGGCTCTAATGGCTGCTGCAGGCTGTTAAACCTGTGAAGTGCACTTCTTTGCCACAAGTTCCCAATTAAGCTTCTGCCCACAGCGCCATAAAACAGTTAAAGCAATGAGTGGGGCTGTAAGATTTCACACTATTAAGAGTTGATTAGAGCTGCTGCGTGAACAAGGCACATTGACACAGTGTTTCCCAATAAGGGGTACTAGGACCCCTAGAGGTACGCAAGCACTTACCAGGGGGAACATGGAATGGTTTTGTTTTTTATAAAAAGGTGAAAGAATGTAGAATTTCTATTTCACAATGTTTAAACATGTCTTAACTGTGTCCCCAGATCAAATATGGTTTTATTGAAAACAATTGTAATGTTGATTTATTCTTGTTACAAAAATGTTGGACATGATACAGTCAAAGTTGTTGTTTTTATTCACATTTTGTTCTCAAGGCTTTTATTCAATCAGAAAGCAGAGTGACAATCACATGAGTCTCTCATTTGGGTTTTCAGATCAAATGGACTAAAGCCCAGAACCTGCACCAACACTGACTCATGATGCCTTTGCAGCTCAGTGAGCCTGGAATTGTGGCGGTTCTGAGCTGATCATGAGCCATGGCCTGTCCATACACTGAGAAGCAGAAACACTTAGATGTGTCCTCTACCAGGGCACTGGCAGCACAGTTTGAACAAGAGAGTTGTGTCCCTGCGCCTTCAGGTTGGACAAGTCTCTCACTGTTGTGTCGGCCCACTGGCCTCCGGTCCCTGTATGACCGGAGCAGAAGCTGTGTTCGCATTGCCGGGAGTAAGTCAGACCTGTTCCCAGTGTGTGTTGGACCTGTAACATGCACTGGGACGTTTGCAGCCGAGTGGGATGAAAATCAGCACCTACAACTCCGAGGCCATCATTCTCGACCGGAAATAAGTGTCTTGCCCCCTCCTGGTAGGTGGAGAGTCCTTGGCCCAAGTGGAGGAGTTAAGTATCTCGGGGTCTTGTTCACGAGTGCGGGGAGGATAGAGCGTGAGATTGACAGTTGAACCGGTGCAGCGTCCGCAGTGATGCGGTCGCAGTATTGTACTGTTGTGGTGACGAAGGAGCTGAGTCATAAGGCAAAGCTCGTGATTTACCGGTCAATCTACGTTTCTATTCGCACCTATGTTCATGAGCTTTGCGTAATGACCAATGATGACCCAGGACACGCTGGGACTGGCCTGGGAACACCTTGGGAGGAGGAAGTGTCTGGAGTGAGGAAAGTCTGGAAGTCCCAGTTTAGACTTCTGACCCCCTGGATATGCGGAAGAAGATGGATGGACATTATACTACTATCAGACTTATTTGCCTATAGGACCCAGGTTCATGGATTCTCAGAGTGAGAGTTTAGTATTACTAATGTTCTCAGTTTAATATTAGAATCATTTGCCTTACATTTGTCAAAGCCTCTAAAAGTGCTACACTGTCATTATGCCAATCTATCTGCCCCTCCAACCACCACCACTCACTCATGCTCACACTGCTTTCATAGTAGGCAATGTGGGTTAAGTTTCAATTCAATTTGTTTTTGTGACCCCTTATTTGGCACCCCCTCGGGGAACTGGAAGGAGAAGTTGAAAAAGTGTGAACAGCAATGAACAGATTACAACTGATCTTAAATATTAAATATTGTTGATAGGAAAAGTAGTCAGAAGCAGAGGATAGTGCTCAAGCTGCCATACTTCCCCAGTTGCTCTGAGGACCTGGGAAACTGCAGGTTTTTATTTGTGTTCCTAACTGGCCTGACCATAAGCTATTTCAAAGAGGAACGTTTTAAGCCTGGTCTTAAATGAAGAGATTGTCTCGGCCCCTTTAACATGGACAGGAGCTGATTCCACAACACAGGAGCTTGTTAGCTAAACGCTCTACCTCCTACTGTGCTTTTAGAGACTCTTGGGACCACCAGAAGTCAGGCATTTTGAGAACAAAGTGCTCTAGTGTCTTGTCATGACCCAACAACAGAACTTGATCAGAGCGGGAATCAGACCTCCTTCTCTTAGTTGTCATGAATCTTTATTCAATAGAAATTGTGACCTCGCTCCAAGAAAATTGTGATATTCATTTATTTATTTTTATTTTTTGCCATACCATATCGCCCCACCCTTAGCAGATATTATTATACTGTACCTGTCCCACACGCCACTGAAGAACTACAGGGCTGGAGTGGAGTGTGGCAACTGATGGGTATTGTCATATTCACATATTCTTACGGGCAATAGAATAAAAAGCAGAATTCGAGCAGGCTTTTAGTATGTAGCATGCATCAGAATTGAAGTGAACTCAGAAAAGTGATAATCTCACTACAAATGACCTCATGTCACTGAATTCTGCCGCAATTGTCTGCAGCATCTGCGTACACTGTTGTGTGACTGTGTGTGTGGGTGAATACGTTAGTGGTTCTTTGTAAAGCACATCGAGCAGTTGAGGGTAGAAAAGCACTATATAAATGTGAGTATCCCATTTACTTAAGTCAGTTTTTATTCTTGTTACAACATTGTTTTCTCATCATTAGTTTACTTCAAATCGTATTTTGATTGATTACTGAATGTTTGAGTAATACTGCAACTGAAGTGCTCAAATGCCTGTTTTCACCTTCCCCCTTTCCCCGCCCACATACCAGATGTTAGACTTTATCCAAACACAGGGCGCAGGCCTGTTCGATTGCAAGCCCGACCTCCAGGACAAGAGAAACGCAGCATAGGTCAGTGACGTGTCCATCATCTTTTACCGGGGTGGCACAAGTGGGGCAGCAAGTGTGGCACCCAAAACTATGCGGTTTGGTTGTAAAACGAGTATGAATCATTTGCTAATCGTGCCCATGACACCCAGGACTTCAGGCACTCAAACACAGCTGTCAATAGCTGTCTAAAAAGCTTCTCAGTCCTTGACACCTGCACGCGCTGAGGTGCTGCAGACACATGCACGTTTAACTATCAGCAACCAGTGAAACTGTTGTACAGGAAACTGACAATCTGCAATACTTAAATGCGTAATAACAAGTCTATGCAGCAATGTGGCACGTCTCTCCAATACAACACATCAGCTGATCTACACAACCACATGAAGCACACAGCGAGTCAGAACATCACAACCAACAACGAAACACAACTATAGGGAACGCATCGATTTATTGTATTTTATATAATTTGGGTATTACGCTAATCTTACTACTCTGCACTGCATTATAACACGCACACACTAATGTTGCACAATTCTCACTCACTGCTGCTGTCTTCATCAGATCACCATCAAGTTCACTCCACACTTGTGCATACTTTAATGTTTAATGGTCATTCTTTTCTCCGTGTGCTCCGAGTTTCGGGCCCGGCAAAGAGGCTGTCTACAACTCTGGCTCCCTCTAGCGGAAACAACTGACAGTCTGGTCGCGCCGAGTGATTCTTTTCTGGGCCGTAGGGATAATATTAGGCTCTGTGGGTTTAAAAGTACACAACAGTGTTCTAATGCCGATGTTTTCTAATCATTCTGCATGTGTTGTAGGTTTACGAAACAAATCCGAGTTAATGGGCCAGGCTAAGGCTACAGTGACAGCTTTTATATTTAGTGTCCAATAGAACCGAGCGGTCCGTATGACTGGCACCGTGCGTGTCCAGCGCTCAGAGCGAGCAGATACTAAGGCTTGTCCCGGGTCCAAACAACGCCCAAAGACCAAAGAACAGTATATTTAGAAAACCTCACTGAGAGAAGAGAAGAAGATAGGAGCTGGACCAAACTGGTGCATCCCGGGATATGACCGACTCTAAGAGCCAAAATGTGGGTAAGAAAGAACTGCGTCTGTGCGAGTCCAAAGAGCGAGAACGGGTTTGCGCCGCTAAACTGAAAGCAGACATAGTGTGCAAAATCTATCATGAGCTTTTCACCTTATTGCAACGGTGTTCCTTCATCATTATTTTACAAAGTTGTTATATATGCATGTTCGAGTAATCATTTATTGTCCTATTCGAGGGTCAGTACCTGTTTTCACCTACCCCCTATGCCCGCCCACATCCCTGTGCATAGTTTTTTGAAACATTAAATGACATATGAAGGGTTCAAAAATAAATAAATCACGTAGACATTCTCAACAATAAAAACATTGTTGTTATGGTGAAATGTCACTGTGCAATTTTGAACCAAAAGTCAATGGAACCAATTGTAATATGAAGCCCTTTTAAATTGATATTGCCGTTTACAATGAAGTAAATACAATATTATTATCTAGTTGTGTTCTAGTTCAATATTTTGTACCTGATAAAAGCATAATATGTCTTCTTTAAAAAGTAATTTGGCCTCTTTACATTAATTGCTCTGATTCTTTGAATAAGCCTGGTCTTAGTTTCTTCCTCATGTCAGACAACACTACGTTAATCCTTGTTTAGGCCTTACTTTTCTCTAAATAGGAACACTGGATCAGTGCATTTCTAATTCCGACTTAATAAGTCTATCCCTGGTAAGATCCCAGTAAAGACCTGGTTTAGTTCTGACATAGATTCGGTTGCAGGTTGCTGCCTGGTTTAATTCTGTTGTAGCCTGCATTTCATTAAGATAGTGAGACTTGGTTTAGAACTGTTTTTCGTCTTCTGGCTTTGCAAAGTTGTTTTCTTTGGTCTTTGTTTATCCTCTTATCTGATCAAGTCCAGGCTGATATAAAATCTGATGTGAGCTAGTTGGAATCCAAAATGGTTCTCAATCCTCACAGTGTAAACAGTTTTGGTCTTGTGCGTGAGATGATGTTCTGCTCTGTTGCTGCTGTTGAATGGACATATAATGAATGAACATGTCTCAATAGGCATGCTCTGGGACACTCAGCCCGTGCTCAGCTGCGGACAGGATTTTAAGACCTTAAAAGGCAATGCGCAGTGAGTTCCCCCACATCCAATGAAATAATGTAGAAAGACTGGATGATTTGGGCAGAGATAACAGCCATGGTAGGAGGAAGTGGGGGTTCTAAAGGGGAGAAGTGAACGAAGTAACATGGCTCAGTTACTGTCTAACTTATCATATGCCCATTTGCCTTTTGTAGATTATGTCTATAGTCCCTGTTTATAGTCTACAAGCAGTTAATGCACAAATATATATAATATGCACTTTACCTCAATCAATCTGTATATTTGTACTTATATACTACAGCTCCTTATTTAGCTATCACCTATTTATTATTATCTGTATATTGTACTTACTATTATTGCACTTCTGGTTGGATGCTAAACTGCATTTCGGTGCTCTGTACTTATACATATGTAATGACAATAAAGTTGAATCTAAATTTAAATCTTATATTAATTTTTGGGATCTCCAGAGTTCAAACTAAGACAGTATCTGCAGTCTCCGGCGGAGCAACCAACAACCACAGAGAGGGCAAGAAGTAGAAGCTGCTAAAACTACAGTTTCTAACACTACAAAAGTATTACAAATTCTTCCATTTCGGTAGCCACAGAGCCTGCTGGCTGTGGGCCGTGGTGTTGTGTGGAGCCAAACTGCAAAGGCACCAGTTAAGGTTTACAATGGAATCAATTGAACTTTATTGATTCACAAGGGAAATTACTTGGCAGTTTAGTTTCAAAATAAAGCACTCATAAACACACTAGTAAACACACAAATTGTGTTGGGCAATAACAAAATATATCGAAAATTTGCATTATGGGCCCACGTAAAAAAAAAAAAAAAAGCAAAAAAAAAAAAAAAAAAAAAACATACATTGGACTTACATAAAGCAGGACAAGCAAGTGTAAAATGGTTAATGTAATGTTTATTAATATTCATTAAAAATATATATGTGTACAGAGTGAGTCCAGGTTTACTTGTTATGAAGACACAGTGACTACTCTGCTGCCTCACCTGCACCTCCACCTATATTTACTGCCCACCTCTGCGGGATAAGTTGAACTGAGCCTTTCACCGCTCAGCCTACCTCCGTCTCTCCATTCAGCAGTTGGGCTCGCGCAGCCCTCCTCCGCCTCAGAACCATAATTAGAGTCTTATTTTCTTTCAGGTTTATATTTATATCACCACCAGTGTCCAGGCTCTGGGAGGAAGATTCTTGTCATATCCTGCTCTGCACCTCCTGCACTGCTCATCATTCCCTGCCAGGGTCTAATCGCCAAACCCAGTATATTCATCATATCATTCTTAGTTGTATTCATTCATTATCTTAAAACAGTGTTGAAGTGGGGGCTGGGTGTGGTTGTACTAATCTGATTCTCCTGCTTTTGCCTAATGCTGGCTTTCAGAATCTGTGTTTACAAAGATTATTAAAATCTCAAAATGAAAGTGTCTGCTAGATTTTCTAGGTTTAAAATTACAGTTTGAGTTTAACAATTATTATTTTTATAACTGTTCTTATGCAGTTGCTGTATTTTCACTTTTGTTCCCGTAGATGGCAGTGTTAATTCATAGAGCGACTTCGGTATAAGGACCAGGCAAAGTCATTGCAGTTACATCATAAGGTTCTTAAAAGGGAAACTAAAGACGGACTGCAGGGCGAGGATGTGTAAGAGTCAGGAGCACTGATTGATGAACCAAACTCTTCAGTGCATGAACAGTTGAAGCTGAGTTTTTTACGTGGTTGATTTGGGGGCAGGTATTGATTGTGAAGTGCAGCTCATGTTACTGAGGAGCAGCAGAAGACAGCATTTAGAGTGATCAGGGTGTGTCTCCAAGTTCAATTTCTACTAATATCCTGAAGTGCTGCCTTACTTTGGACGAGGTACAAAAACAGACACAAATAAAAATCCGTGGTTTTGCTCATAGACACAGCTTAATACATCACATCAAGTAATCAATGGTCTTAGCAGCTTCATTAACAGACACACTCACAAGAGCATTCTTACATAACACTTCTATCCCTTTGCTGTTTTCTCCTCTCCTCTGCTTCTCTCATTTTTGAACATTATCTGTCCTTCACAGAATCATTTGGAATTGTATTTGTCCCTTTGTCTTATATCGAGTGTCGAATTCTTCCTTGAAGCTGTGGAGGAGGGTGTGTATGACTGTGTGACCCACTTTTTGGATTCATAACGTCGTCTCAGGCTTTTCTGCAGCTGCTAGTCTTTTGTGTGTTTATACCAATGTGGTGATTGAGGAATACATTTATATTTAGAGGATTTTATATGATCTCATTCTTGCGTGTATCACTTTCACACACGGTGCAGTCTCACGTTACAATGCATCAGTGACATGTAGGCAAGGAAAAGGCTGAAAGTGGAGGTTCAAAGTCCGCTCCACATATAAGTATTCCCTCAGAGTGGCTTGCTGTCAGGTTCCAGTAATTAACTGACACATTATAGATTCTAGAGCATTTTTTTAGATCAGGGCTCAGTTGTATAAAGTAAATTTAATAGCGTTATTGTGATTTTCTGTTGCAATATATCACACCCACTTCTTTATTTGTTGGAATTATGAAACTGTGGCAATGGTGTAGTCCTATTTAGCTCTAATTTATAGCCAGAATAGTCCTTTTATAGACTTTTACATTTGGTGAGATCTTTTCTTTGATGGTATTTGGTGTGAAACGTTTGGCTTAACTAATATATGAATTTCAGAACATGTTTATAGAGGTGTAAATCAAAGGGTCAACATGTTTCCATAGAAAGACATGACACTACACCAGCTTTTACAATTTAATTTGTATAATTGTGTCAATTTGATCTGATTGCGATTTGATACAGGCCTATTATGCAGCACTAATCAAACCCCACAGCTACATTTACAGTAGTGGGCCTAAACTGAGCTCTGATCATCTTTCCATTGCTTCACATTGGAATCATGGTGGGCTGTCCTCAAGCAGAACTGGGTCACACTTCCTCCCCATGATTCATCAGGAGAACATGTCAAACTCAGGACCTTTTTCCCACTCAAAACTAAAGAGTATTTCTTGAATATAAAGCAGGTCGAGATTCAGCCATTACAAATGGTCAGTAATCATTTAGGGTTTTTTTCATGAGGAGGGCTACGGCCACATCCTCTGTCAGTAGAAATGGGGTTTGGAGCAGAGTTCAGACAGAAGAAATTGCAATCTTTTTTTTGTTTTGAATGGAAATTATTAAAAGTCTATGTTGTTTTTGTTCAGGCAGTTTACAAAGAATGGTTTACAATGTACAAAATGTAAAACAATAATATATACACTGTACATGCTTTACAGCCAACTACAAAGGTGTTTATTCACACCTTGAGAAACACCTCACTGGTCTGTTTAAAAGAAAATGTACTGGATATTTAATACTCTTGGTAGATCAACTGAACCTTTTTGAAGTCATAATATGTCTTCTTTCACTAAATCAAATGGAAAATTGTGATGGATCATTATGTGATTGATTGTTTTCTATTGTAAAAGATGCAATATTTCATAACATCTGCAATCATAGCACTCACGCATTTAGGGGGGGGGGGACAAACAAATCTGTTGCTGTGCTGTGGTGCATATTTGGCTGGAGGACCTCTGTGTCCCGGGTTCAAGTCCCATCTCTGTCTGTCCAATAAAGCCTATCATTGTGGTGTGACCCGGGCAGCCTCTTGTCTGTGTTCATGAGGAAAGGATTATTGTCCAGATGGAACTGAGGATTGACCTGTATTTATTTATTTATTTATATATTTATTTATTTACTTACTTACTTACGTGCGCTTCAAAAAGGTAAATTATTTTTTAAAATACTGATAATCAGGGTCTGTAAAGTAAATTGTAATCAAATCAAAATTGCAATTGGATCATAGTCACAATTAGCAAATGGCAAAGAGTGCAGTTATTTAAGTTTATATATATAAAGCCTGCTAACCCTGTAGTTTAGACATCTACAAACATTTGGTTCCTGTATTTGTTCAGGAGTTCATATTTTAGTTACTGGACATGTTAAAATATAGGCTAAACTAATTGCAATGTTAATCCAAAATCATTGCCGTATCACGATTATTTCCTCCAAAATCATTCAGTCCTCTTTCAGTCTGTGAAGCCTTTTATATATTTTTATATATTTGACACTTTCTAACCAAAATTGGCTCCTGTCTGTTTGTGGGACATGAGTTTTCAGAATTTTTTCTCTCACGTCAATACACTCCCCAAAACGTCTGCCCCTAATCTACTCCAAATCTGCCCCAGTATGAGATTAACAATAATCTGCAGACCTTCAGACAAAGCAATGTATTCATCACACAAAGGATGTTTACAAGCTGTGTGATGGAGGAGCCGCACAATTTTACTGACAGCTTCTGAGTCAAAACAACAGCAAAGATAAGTGCACAAAGATAGTCCCATTACAGTATAATGGAGCTGTAAAAGTGTAAAGTGAACAGAAAAGGCTGAAGGTTAACTGCCCTGGGACCATAATCTTGTGATTTAACGAAACAACGCCTGCTCTGTGGAGATGGAGGCAGTGTACTGTGCAACACAAAGCTTCTTATTATCCACTGCATTAGCTCAGTACAGACACATGCACTGACGGTTGGTGGTTCAATCCCTGCTACCGGCAAAGCATGTTGCCTTTGTTTCCTTGGGCTTTTCACCTGGTATCCACCCATTCACCCTTCACCCTGATGTGCTTTGAATTTCTGTCACTCAGGCGCTGCAGCTGGAAATGAGTTAGTTATAATCTGGGGCGGAACATATCTGGTTATCTTAATGTCTTTGTGTCGGGGAGGATGTTTCCTTCCCACCTGCTCCACTATGTGTTGGTCAGCGGCAGGATCGTGTTCAGCAATAGCCCGTTATTACCACACTGCTCCCTGGAAATGATTCCTGCCATGTCGCCATCAAACTGCTGAACTCTGTGCCGTAAAATCTTTTCTGCCAAGTCATTTTGCAATATACAATACTCACCAAAAATTGTCGGCCTACATGAACATGTAAATATGTTGTGAGGGTACTATATTTTTATAAGTTAAGTTAAATATAATTCATTCTGTTTTTATCAGGGGTGTTTAGCTCATAAAAAGACTGTAATGTTTAATTTCAATTCCTTTCTTTTCAATAACTTTGTTTCTGCTGCTGGTCGCCTGCATGTCTGTGACGAAAAGACTTGAATAAATGTAAATCTGATTCTGATACCCCTGTGTCCAGCAGGCCCAGTGCCCCCTCACCATTAGCCCCTATCCCCTGCCACCTGTCTGTTCCCTGAGCCTTTACCCCAGTGTCAGTATCACCCCCTTCCTTTACCCTTCTGGTCCTGGGGCATCTGCAGAGTGCAGATAAGACCCCTGATGCACAGTAATTGGTTCAGCCCTTGCGCTGTCCCATCCTGGAGAATAGTCAATGTTCCTCTGCACTTCCCATTGCTCCAAAATGCTCAGAGTTTTTATGGGCTGTTGTTTTTACATAATTATGCACATGAGTAGCCTTCATATCCACTTAATTAAATACAAATTGCACAAAAGATTGTTTGTTAAAAAGATATATGTCTACTGTTTTCTCTATTAAGCAAAAAAAAAAAAAAAAAGATGTCAGTGTTGATATGGACTTTTTGGAAGTGGGAAATAACGTTTTCTGCTTTTCTCCTGCACGTGGATGGACGTTTGAAGATAACAGTGCCGTGAACATGCTGCAATCTAACTTTAGCACTACAAGCTCGGAACTGATTGAGTGTAGCCTGAACCAAACCTTTTTTTAGGGTACGTTTTTGGTAAAAAAGACATCCTCCTTGAGCGAAGGGGTGGAGTCTGCACCAGAAGCCCCTCCCCCGAGCTGGGACTGTGACAGGGCAGAGTCAGGGCAGTCCCGGCTTTATCTGCGCACATCATCCACCCTTTTACGCGCATGTAAACACAACCCTGAGGAGCAGCGCTGTATGACGCCGCTTTCGTTGCTTCTTAAATTGATTTTTTTTTTTTTACCGTGGATCCGCCACCGACCTGCATGTCTCCAGGGCCAGAGGAGGCTAAAGGACAGCGGCGGAGAGAGGGACAACTCAGGAGCCGCCTTGACCTTTTCTCCGCATATTTCTGTGACGCCAGACTCTAAATCTGAAAAGGAGCGAAGAGGCTGGAGCTCACTTGACATAATGGCACCGAATAGGTTGCCATGGTGACTGAGCCAGGAGCCTGACCCGCGTGAAGTGAATGGAGCCAACGCCGCGTGAGGAGAGGTAAACAAACGGAACCGAGCGCGCGGCCACCGGAGAGGAACCAGCGGATCCGGACGACGCACACGAGCGTGGACCGGGCGCAGCAGCAGTATCATCATGGAGGACGGCTTCTCCACCTACAGCAGCCTCTACGACACCTCGTCCCTGCTCCAGTTCTGTAACGGTAACGCACTGTTCTTCAGCTGCTTCCTGACCCCCAAAACTGCAGCTGTATTCATTTTGCTCAGAGGCTGGATGACCTTAAAATATATGAAGAAGTGTTTATTATATGCTTAGACTATTAGGCTATTATTTTAGGAAGACTAGGATACACCCACACTCTCAAAGTTGACCAAAATGGAAAAAAGTAGCCTATAGTAAATAGAATCCACAAAGAAAGAAAATAAACAAAATGCCACACAGGCACATTCTTTCATGATCACAACACTTGAATGTTGTTGTCAGGAGAAGGACTCTGGGGGGACTCTTGGACCAGTGGCCTTCTTAAAGGGGCTGTGATTGTGAAATGAGGGAGAACTGTGCTGCTCATGTGAGACTCGGCCCAGGCTGGTATGACTTCAAGCCCTGGTCTGTGTCCTTTCTATTGAATGTCATGTTCAAAACATCACACTCGCTCTGATCAGGTTTTTTTTATGGGACAGTGCTGCGGTGCGCCCCCAAACAAAGGGGATTATCCTCCACAAAACCTGTCTGAGGCCGCCCTGTGCTCTGACACTGCCTCCTGGGCTCTACAAATTAAACCGGGGGGTTTCTTTGCTGGACTTTGTAAGTGCTCTTGTTCGTGCTAATGAAGGAATCTATAATATCCACTTAAATGTGTGTAACCAGGAGCTAGTTAAACCACGCTTAAGTGACTGTTACAAGAGCATTTGCCAGAGCATGTCGTAACCTACTTAAAAAAAAAACATATCCCCTATTCATTTGGGACAGTCGCACAGTGATTTGACAGATTTCTACCGGATGTCCTTCTGTCCGCACCAGCCAAACATGTGGCTAGAGCAGGTTCAGTTTGGTTCAGTTTCGATAAGATGACTTAACATTGTACCTGCCAATGCAATTTTAAACTTCTCCTCTTCCTTGCGTTTATATGTGATGTCACAGGCCTACATGTTGCCTGTACTGGAAAAACAGGCTGCGTTACGTCACACTGTTGTTGAGGAAACTATGCCACATCCAGAGCAGGTGTACCACAGCCTTGTATGACTGAGCCCAGCACAGACAGTAGTTTTATGAACGTTCCAGATGGTAATGGCACTCTACCTTCACCTCAGAATCTGAGCTCATACTATCTGAATGTATTTGCCTCATCCCAGTGCTGTTGCTGCAGTGCCAGAGCAGCTGCAGGAAGTGAGGCCTCTGCCCGAAGTCTCATTTAGGGCTGAGATGGTCTCCTCATTCGGTTATCCCACTCACAGATCCTGATAATCACATTTATTTAGCAAGTGGCCATGACCTTACCGAATAAGACGTGCTTTCGTTTCTAGTTTGGTCCCAGCTCATTGCAGTCCTCATGTTCTCCTTGTGTTACAGTAGCAGAGTGGTTATCCTGTCTGTGTTATAAGTTTCTCAGCGTTTCTGCATTTGCCTCCTTTTGCCCTATGTCTTCATGTATCTCTGGCTCAAAGCGATGTTGGCACGTGTTGAAAGATTAGGAGTAAGGCATGCTCACGTTTCTTCACTGCGGCCAAGAAAAGGATGAGACGGCTTACAGTATAGTAATCTGCTAAACCACCTTGTTTCTTGAGCTCTCACTTATTTCAAACATAAAAAGAAAAAGCTCAAGGGAGGAGTTAGAAGACTGGAGGAAGACTAAAGACATTCATGGTTGCAGTGAATGTGTTGTTCTAACTCTGAGACAAGCAGGCAGTGATAGCCCTTGTTTTATAAATGAAATGAGGTAATCTTAGCTGGATGCTGCCTCTTTGGAGTGCGTCTCCCAGATGTAGGTCACTTCATCTGCAGACTGCTGTGTGCTCTGCAGTCTCACAGAGCAGAAATACAGAATCAAATGAAAGAAGTCCCTGCTATGTCTATTTCTGAACATTAAAGACCAGAATGCTCACTGAACAAGACAAGAGCTGTCCCAAACCAGTGGCTAACGGCTGAGCTTACTCCATGTTTAGCCTAAAATAAAAATGCAGCTAAAAAATGCTGTTTAAAAATGAAACCTGTTTGGTTAATAATACTTGTTAAACTTGTTTGATTATCAACACTATAGGATGTGACGCAGAGATGGAATGTATCTGACTGCCTTCTTTGTCAATCTCTAATCCATAAAAGAATGGGTCTACATAGTCAAGTGTGGAGACAGTGAACAGAACACAGATCAGTGCGGTGTGGGAGGGGCTCTTCTTCAGGCACACTTCCCCCAGCCCGCCTGACCCACTAAAACACTCAGCCATGTTAAACAGCTCTCTAAATATGTGTTAGCAGCCACTCTGTATATCTGGGATGGTGGAAGAGTCAGAGTCAAGGCTAGAGCACAACCCACAGTCACTGCAGTCCTAAACTCAGGAGTAAAAATATCCTGGAATGACCCCAGACGGAGATCACCTCTGGAGCAGGATGTCTCACTCTTTTGGCTGGGTTCAGTGATGTCATCTTTGGGGGTGGGAGTGTTATTTTTATCCCTCAAATCTCCTTCATTTCACCCTTTGATCGTGTTTAAATGAGAAGTGTTTGTTCACTGAAGCATGGGATTGTCACCTAGAATACGAGACAGAAATGAACAAAATCATTTGGAACGGTCGCAATTAGTATATGTTCTGCAATTATTTTGTTTTTTGAAATGACTTTTGGCCCATAGGCTCTCTTACAGTGCGGTGCAAAATGGGAACGAGAGAGGGAAGGACATTCAGCAAATTGTTGAAGCTGGAATCACACTCACGACGCTGAATGTCGAAGCCTGGCATAAGTGCTATCCACTCTGCCACCCAGCGGCACAGGTCGTATACATTAGGGTTGGTTATTGCCTAGTACCTCACGATACAATACGGATCACGATACACGAAACATGATACGATACACGTCCTGAGTCATGGATATTCCTTAAAAACAGTGTTCAATCTCAATCTCAGAATACAACTGTCCTATGATGAAGTCACATGTTCAGCTCCTCAGATCCAGCGCAGCAGTCTGTAGGTTCAGATGTGTAACTCTGCAATTTCTAATGACTTTATGTTGTTTAAAAGTATCACGATACGCAGCTCTGTATCGATACACGTATTGCCAAGAAGTCCGTCACGATATATCACGATATCAGAATGTTGAGCACAGCCCTAGTATACATAGTCTCCACGGACTCCTATTATTTAAAACTCAGTAACCATATACTTTAGACTAGAACGAGATACGTACATCAGTTGGCGTATATAGCTTTAAAGCTCCAGCATTGGCCAATATTTTATTTTAGCTGAAAAAACCGCTTAAAGAGATACATGTGCTGTGTTTGAACAGTTCAGTGCAGCATTAACGTCGATACTATTAACCTCTGACTGCAGCTCGCTTTGCAATCAGATCCTGCTTCTGTTTTCTACTTTTCTTTACTATTATACCTTTTTATGTCGAGTAGTGCTCTGTAGTAACATAACTGAGTTTATAGTCATATCACATAATTTGGAGGAAATAAAAAAAAATCTGCCTCAATATATTGGCAGAATTTATCCTCCATCAGCTGCTCTAGATACAAAAATGGCATCAGCCATGACAAAAAAAGCCTATTGGTCGATCGCTGCTTTAGACCCTAACAAACATGTTTTAAAATGCATGTCATTCTTGTGTTGGTTAAACAGTCTTTGCTGAAATGGTCTAGTCTATAAATAAAAGTCTATAAATAAATCAGAAATGTAAGCAAAAAATCACTCATGCAGATTTGACCAAAATCATTCAGCCTTATCGTCGTACTTCTAGCTAATTAATCAGTTGAAATCACATGAAAGCACTTGTATCTTTATGGATAACGCATATTGTATTGCAATAGCCTACATATTTAATGTTATTCAGAGCGGCTCCATATGTTTATGCTAATGAAGACGCCTGCCCCTCACCTCTGCCTGCTGACTGTTCTCTTTAATTGTTATTTTCCTCACATTAACCTGTTCATGGCCTGGAGGGAAACGCACTCGGATCGTTCTAATTGGCTGCTGATGCTGATGGGGAAAGCCCTGTTCCACAGTGTGTGTAACCGTGAGTGCATGCAGGACACAGATGGAGAGGCGAGAATCCCACCAGAAGCACATTAAAAATAGATCCATCATGGCCCCAGCTGCAGAGGCGAGGGTCCAGCTTCTGTCATTGTCAGGGGGCTGCGTCACCGTGTCAACATTGATCTTCTTTATCCATCAGCTGATCTTAAAGGTGTTTGTGTCAAGTGGAAAGGTACACCATTAAACAGTGTTGGTTATATAATCTTCAATATTGAGATCATATTATTGGTAAACCATTTTGTCTCTTCAAGTAAAACAAAATATCCTTGTGTGTATTAGTTAAGTAGTCTCTGTAGTATTGAAAATGTCAAAAAGGGCTGCATCGATTGATCGACTAATCATGACTAATCAACTATAATAATATTTACGTATTGGTCGTTTTATAACTGTAATTGCTATCTGCACTATACTGACTCTAAAAAACCCATGCGAAAATACCTTATAATAACTAAGACATTAGCAGCATTATCAAATCAAAATGTCAAAAAAGAATAAACAATTTCTGCTTTTCTTCAATAACTTTATTTGTACATTTTCTCTCTCTAGAAGTCGTCAGTCACCATATTTCAATCTTTATTTAGTTAAAAATGTAATTAAAAGTCTCAATATACAAATAATTGTTTGATTAGTCGACTAATTGAAAGGGGGCAGAAAGCTGACTAGTCGACTACTAAAATAACAGTTGGTTGCAGCCTTTTACAACACATGGTATGCAGAATATAAACAAAACTGTCAAAATGTAAACATGTAACATGGCTTTAAATGATATCTTTTGATATAAAAACTGGAAAGAAACAGAATCTCCAAAGTATCAGCATGAGGTTTCCTCCAAAGAGTTAGCATCTCTGTCCCCCACACGTCTCATTCTTTCCAAACGGGAACAAATCTTCATGACAACACAGACAGTGTACAGTGGGTCTACTTCAGGATCCTTGTCCTGCTGGTTCCTCTGTGTTCCTCTGTTCCCCTGCTTGTATCGGGGAACACTGGCCTGACTGTGAGGGCTGTGTGGCAGATGGACTTGTTCTTAGGCTTTAGATGCATTATCTAGGTCTGATTTATTGGGACGGGTGGCAACACTGGCAAGCAAAGTTAAATGATTAACATGCTTTGTGTTGTGGAAAAAGACTAGTCAGCGATTATTTCTATTGTAATTTACATTGTTAACCAGATGAAGGGAAAATATGCTGATGAAAGGCTTCTTGATAGAGAAGATGAATTAAGTGTCTCTTTTAACAACAATTTTGCAGCTGTTTTTGTTATTAAAAAGCACATATGTCACATTTTTATTATGTCTGCAACTGATTATTATTAATTATTTTACTACAGATCATTCTTTCGATTAATCAAAACGTTTTTTATACAGTACTGCAAAGAGCAGATTTTTAATTTTTTTATGAGATGCCGTTTTAGTACATTCTGAGTTCTGAGTATATTTACAGACAAAATGAGTTTTTCATGAAAACACAAAATTAACGTTGAATGTTTTCTTTGTCATTTGGATGTAATCAGTGCTCTGTCTAAAAGCTAAACGCTGTTCTCTCAGCGTATGGCACGTTTCGAAGTCTGTGCATAGTCATAGTACTGAATTAGCTGAAAATTTTTTCAGTAATAGTTTAGTAGAAGTGATAAGAACCAACATTTGTGGATTTTTGTGACCATTGACACCTCATGAGAGTGGGTAGGACTCACCACATTTTTAATGATGTTAACAACTAAAATGAGGAGACCACTGCTGTTGTGGTTACTCATCTTCTCTTGTAATGGAGGCGTGCTGATTGAAAGTTTAACCTCGTGGCATTGTGAGTTGGGGTGTGGTTCATTGGAAACATTTCAATGAGGAAGATGTCCGCGGTGATTACATTTCAGCTCATGAGGATTCGTGTTTTAGTAGAAAATTATGACAAGATGGAGTACAAAATGTTTCCATTATGTAAACTTGGCAGCGCACTTAAACATGGACACTGCCTTCTCTGCAGCGCTCTGCCGCAGGAAAACAGTTTGAATGTTGTGACAGGTTGTTCCTTTGTTGCTTTTCCTCTGCTCCCCGCCGAGATGAACTCACTTTGAGGGTGAGCAGAAACACACAACCAAATACAGCTTGTTCTCACATTGAAAAAACATACAAGCACGGAGATTAATGAGGCACTGCAGACTTCAACATGAATATTCCATTTCACTTTAAAACAATTTATCTCGGATGGAAAACTCCAACAATAGAAACGATGGATCGATACCTGTGGAATGTACTTTTGGCTGCAGCAAAAAAGTCAGTAACAAGAAAATGGATGACAGAATGGAATTTTTTTTAAAATTTGTGTTATTCTTTGGTCTTATCTATTCCCTTTTTGTTTAGTCTTTTCACTATCTGGTTTTGTTCAGTTTGTTCTGTTTTTATAGTATACAAATAAAAAAAGAAATGGAAAAATAAAATTAAATCATACACACAAAAGCAGATTTTTACATGATTTATTTCTCCAATCTCCACTGTCTCTCGATCAGTAATGCAGGACAAATGACAAAGTGCTGTACAGAATTAGGCCAAAACAGCTCATTAAACTTTAAACTCACTCGTGGATCTTTGATGGACAGATGGAGCCAGGATGCTGTCAGAAAGCTAATGGAAGTACGCTATTATCCACCCAGGCATTAATGTAACTTGACTTGGTACGGCCAGTAAGTGCACCAAAGCCAGACTGTATCGATCTGAGAAAGACCAGGAGGAAATGGCTGTACGGATTATAAAACTACAACATTTCAGATGATTGATGATTTTGAAAAACGTCATCACTGTCCTGTCCTGGGGGCGTGGTTGTTGTTGTGGGCGCTAAAGCGAGGCTGTGACAGCAGTCTTTGTGCTGAGCAGCTGATAGTATTGTGCTCTCTTTGTGCCGGAGCAGACCTACAGCAGATGATCCTGGGATAATAAAAGCTTTATGTGGAAATGGACACAAGCAGGATCTGTTTCACACCAGTCTCATCAGGTGAGTTCTGACAGTAACGCTTCCTTAGACTGAACCTGGGCTGAACTTGAGTTAAACCATGGCTAACACGTTGTATCTGACCAATATGAAACCTCACACTGAATCACCTGTACTTGAAGAAAGACTGAAGTGCTGAGGGTAAATTGTACTAGTTTGGACTAATACAATGTGTCGTTTTCTCATTGCTACCCTTTCTGTTTGTGTCCGTGCTTCTGTGAGTTCATTCAGAATTCAAATGGTGTTCTATCAAAATAACATATTCAGAATACGTAACACATTCTGATACAGTTACTCTTCTTTAAATGGAATTCAGAATACAGTTACTTTCCTAAAATGAAAGGAATAATACACAGTTCATCATGCAATTTAGGCTTCAATCTGCACAGTACTGAGAATACACGGAAACACAGTTCTGGGGTGTGCGATTTTTCCTTCTTGAAGCAGTGATAAATAAACAAACGTAAATATAAAGCTGTTTTAATTCTGTCATTTTTACACTATCATTTAATGCAAGTATTCAGAATACTGTACTCTCATAAATGGAACATGTAACGGAATACATTATAAAGCGAGTATTCTTCTCAACACTCTTTTATGGTGTCAAGTCAACATTAATCACAGTCAAATCGAAATTTGAATGGGAGCAATTAGTAATCCCAAAGGCTGCAATTTTTCAAGTACCATAATTTCCTCCACAAACAACAAAATATCGCTGTAGTTCAGATCTGTACAAACAATGTCCTTTTTGTCTGTCAATTCTCCTGGATGCATTTCAGATGGGAACTGATCTTATTATTAAAACAGAAATTGCAAATCTAATCACAATTCTAGATATTTTTTCCCAAATGGTTCAGCTCTACAATGACCTGACCTGACTGTGTCCTGTGTGCAGATGACAGTGCGTCGGTCTGCAGCAGTATGGAGGTGACCGACCGCATCGCCTCGCTGGAGCAGAGGGTGCAGATGCAGGAGGATGAGATCCAGCTGCTCAAGTCCGCTCTGGCCGATGTGGTGCGTAGGCTCAACATGTCCGACCAGCAGCAGGCCCTAGGGTCACGCCGGGGCCCCACCAAAGGTAACATTCCAAGCCCCCAAACACACTCCCTGCTTGTAAGAACTCTGTCTTTTCTTACTGTTGTCTTTTCACCTTTGACTGTGCTGTAAATGCATCACGTGTTCAGAGGCTGCAGGGATGAGAAAGTCCCCCTCCGCAGACAGCAGTGTGGGTAGGACAGGTAGGACTACTGCCCGATCAAAGCTGCCCCATCACTGTGTGGATCATGTAACATGCACATATGTGTCATGCATGGCCCTCATGCTGCAACCATGTCTCTGAGACGGGAAATAGTTCATCAGCTGGTGTTTTCCATGTGCTTTTACTGAAGAAATCTCATAGGAAAAGTGGCTGCTTGTATTGCTTCATGACCTTCATGTACATATTTCCACTCTGATTAGAATATCTAGTATTTTTTTTACATTACTTAATTATTCTTAAATATTCAATGCAGCATGTGTGTTGCCATCAGTTAAAGATCTGTTCAGAGCTTATTAAATATCTAAAATGTACGCTGGTCCACCTCGATAATTCTGCTTTGCTCAAAACAGTTAGATTGACTGTATATTGTAGATCCCAAGTCATGAATAGGCAGACTCCAGTCCGGATCCAGACCCAAGCAGGAGATCAGTCTGATGTCTGTTTTATTCTGACTAAATAAGAAAGAAGCGCAGCGCTGACTGATGACAGATTTTTAACACTGAACATTTTTGCTCTTTAGAGCAACGAGAGGAACGTAAAGGTTATTGCGTATAACGCCAGTCAGCCAATCATATCGCTGCATTGTTTTGTGAGGAAGTGAGAGTCCAGTTTGTGATGTACTGAACTGAACAAAAGCAGAATTTTGCTCCACATCTCATGTAAGCTTTATATCCTACCTCATATCAACTTTTAAGTGAGCAATAAAACATTTCAGTTTATTTTTAAACCATCATTAGACTATTTAATATCAAATATAATTAATTTGTAAATTGTGAAAAATAACTAGCCCTCTTATAATACTCTTTATGTGTGTTATATTATGATAATATATATTATAGTATAAAAGTGGCAAAGTGGCAGAAATGCTGTAAATGTATGTATATATGCTATCTGCATTCTCAATGATGTTTCCTGATAAGGCTCACATAACTCTTAACTATGGGCCATAGGCGGTGACCATGGTGCACTATAATAAATCACCAACACGTGCATGACTTTGGATGGTGGAAGAATCTTACTGCCGTCTCGTTGTTAGACCAGACCACTAATATTCCTTTTTCACCAAGCGGCTGGTTCTGGGCTGGTTCAGAGTCGGTTCTCTGCTGTGCCAGCTCCTTTTCCCCCCAAGTAAGAGTGAGCGTTTGTTGCCACAACAACGCGTTGTTTACTAGCCACCAGTGAGCATTTGGCTGTTTCTTCTAACTGCTCCCTCTAGTTTTTGGTGTATTTCAGTTGCGATTAACTTTGTTTTGCCTTCTCCATTATTTACTTTTAGTAAGTGCCACCGATGATGATATGTAAGTTTAATGTTTAGTATTCCACCAGAATGTTTTCTTATTTCTGCCCCAGCTGTTAATATTAAAACATTTTTGAGTGTAAAAAGGCAGAACTCTTTCTGAAACCGTACCGACATCGGAACCAGCTTGGTGGAAAAGGGACGTAACTGCACCATCACTGTTCCTTTGCCAAACATGTTTTTGATGATCTCTGTCCTCATCAATAATGTCTCAAATATATGATATATATTAACAAACATCTTCTGTCCTCAGCACGACCAATGATTGCCACTCTTCCAGTGAGGCCCATGGTCAACAATGGGACGGTCCTACCAAAGAAAGGCAGTGGTTTACCCTCCCCGTCCGGATCTGGGTCCAGAAAAGAATCCAGCGCTGCTGCTAATAAGAGGTGAGGAACACAAGAGACACGACATGGTGTTTGTTCTCCAGACCACTGGGTAGACCCCTGTCAATAGGTGCAACTATAGGCCAAACTGAAGCTTGAAATGTCACATTTTTGTTCATTTGCGTCATCATTTAGCACCTCACATCTGTCTGAGCAGCTAATATGAACAAAACACACAACTTTTCTTTTGGTCCAAACTGAACTATGCGCTCCAATCGTAAACGAATAAGATAAGAATCACCTGTTTATTGTGATGCTAAAGCAGTGTGTCCACTCACTCTTGTGTCTGTCAGTGTGCCCAGCCTGTCTTCTCTGTACCACTCTAGAATTCTTGGTCTTTCTCTCAGGTGAGATCACTAACGGCAACTGTTTAACATGTAACATGGAATTTTAATCAACCAAGCTTTTTCCACTAGCAAGTAATTCTGACCACTTTTCCACCTTCTTGGACACTAAAAACTTGATATTACAAGACTAAACCAATGTACACTTTTACATACTGTATTATACACCAGCTCCACACAGGGCCGTCTACTGAAAGACCCTTTTAGCATATTTCGCATTTGAAAGGGTTTGATACCGCAATCACAATCTGCAGGTGATAAACTCTGCTGATGTTGTGCGACCGATTTGGATTTTACCTCAATTATTTGACATAAGGAGGGGTGTATTCTGGTCCAGAGGGGTGTATTCTGGTCCAGAGGGGTGTATTCTGGTCCAGAGGGGTGTATTCTGTATCCTGGTCCAGAGGGGTGTATCCTTGGTCCAGAGGGTGGTATCTGGTCAGAGGGTGTATTGTCCAGAGGGGTGTATTCTGGTCCAGAGGGGTGTATCCTGATCCAGAGGGGTGTATCCTGATCCAGAGGGGTGTATCCTGATCCAGAGGGTGTATCCTGTCCAGAGGGTGTATCCTGGTCCAGAGGGGTGTATCCTGGTCCAGAGGGGTGTATTCTGGTCCAGAGGGGTGTATCCTGGTCCAGAGGGTGTTCCTGGTCCAGAGGGTGTATCCTGGTCCAGAGGGGTGTATTCTGGTCAGAGGGGTGTGTTCTGGTCCAGAGGGGTGTATCCTGGTTCAGATATGGTTCAGAGGGGTGTATTCTGGTTCAGAGGGGTATTCTGGTTCAGAGGGGTGTATCTGGTCCAAGGGGTGTATTTGGTCCGAGGGTGTATTCTGGTCCAGAGGGTGTATCCTGGTCCAGAGGGGTGTATCCTGGTCAGAGGGTGTATCCTGGTCCAGAGGGGTGTATCCTGGTCCAGAGGGCGTGTTATCCTGGTCCAGAGGGGTGTATCCTGGTCCAGAGAGGGTGTATTCTGGTCCAGAGGGGTGTATTCTGGTCCAGAGGGGTGGTATCCTGGTCCAGAGGTGTGTATCCTTGGTCCAGAGGGGTGTATCCTGGTCCAGAGGGGTGTATCCTGGTCAGAGGGGTGTTATCCTGGTCCAGAGGGGTGTATTCTGGTCCAGAGGGGTGTATTCTGGTCCAGAGGGGTGTATTCTTGCGTCCAGAGGGGTGTATCCTGGTCCAGAGGGTGTATCCTGGTCCAGAGGGGTGATCCAGAGGGGTGTATCCTGGTCCAGAGGGGTGTATCCTGGTCCAGAGGGGTGTATCCTGGTCCAGAGGGGTGTATCCTGGTCCAGAGGGGTGTATCCTGGTCCAGAGGGGTGTATTCTGGTCCAGAGGGGTGTATCCTGGTCTAGGCTACTTTACTACCTCGGGAATAGTTTGGTCTAGGACAGTTTCTCCCCAGGTAACTCAAGCCGGGGCCAAACTGTAGGGTTAGTCTGCACAGCGGTTAATCGGGCTGTGGACATGCAGGGCACAGGCCGGGCTAGTGAAAGGCCCTGGATTACAGCAGGGGGTGGACTGCTGATGGGGTCTTTTCATTGTGCTCAGACTGTGAGCTGCCAACACATCTGCTCCGCTCAGAGAATGCTTCTGACAAATTACATTATATCAGCAAGTTTTAAGAATTGTATTTCATTTTCAGCAGGTCAAGGTTGAACATATCATTGTGAAAAACAATGATCAATGATTTTCTCCTGTCCAAATTTACTTTAGAGTATTTTAGTATTTGATCAACGATTTATCCATCACATTCTCATAGCAATGCCACATGTTAGTCTGTGAAAATTAGTATTCACAAGGGCATTTACTAACTGTATTGGGCAGACAGTTTTACATTTGACTAATAACCCTGATAGTATACTCTAACAAACTAAAGGCCAGTTTAGTAGAATACCGTCTGCACCGCAGCCCATGCTTGACCATCATTTTGTGGCTTATTCCTGTAGCACTGTGAGAAGAGCCAACTCTAATGAACATGTCAGCTCTCTGACCAGGAAGGATTCTGCGGACACCAAGCGCACTCGAGCTGGATCCACAGGCAGCAACTCCAGTGGCAAGAGGAGCGACAGGTAAGATAGTCCTGAGCACGCTGCAAAGAGCTGACCACAGAGTGAGCACTGTGCTTCTCTTACAGCAAACAGAAGGAGCCCGTCTTCAGCCCAGGTAAGCTGCTGGTGCTACAGAAATACTAAGAAGACTGTTATTCACCCTTTTCTAGTTTAATGATACATGATATTTGATCTATCCATTGTTCCTGTTTGTCACACCATACTCCATCGCTTTTATTTTTTAGAGTGGTTGTCAGCTAGTTCATTTTGGTCCTTATGATGAGTTTCACTGGTTGGCGCAGCGTTCTGCCACACTTAGATACACTTTGTCTAGACAGTTCACACCTTAAAGGACAGAAGCACCATCAGGAAGTGGTGTTAGCACAGACAGGAAGTGCCCTCACCTGTCTCTCTCTGACCCTTACAAAGGAACACGCCGTGTGACCCACTGCCAAGGTAGGCCTTGCCCCCCCACATATTGCCCCCCTGCACTGCTCTTTGGGCTGCAGACTCTTCCTGTTACTTTGTGTGGGCAGATTCGTTCTGTCAAGGAGCAGTGCAGACGGGACAGGGGCTTCGAGTGTGTGCCCTTCTCACGAGTGTTTCACTTACACATAGCACACTTGAAGCACAATGCTGCGTCGCCACGGCAACAGTACAAACATGCCACTGGCCCCACTGCTGTGGCTTCAAACGCTGTTTTCATCATACACTAAGGCAAGCTTTCTCACATTCTGCCTTCCTCACTGCGGTGAAAGCTGTTTTCTAAAACTAGTCATAACTGACTTAAAGAATAGACCAATCGAGCTTAAAGGCCTTGCATGCATTATTTAGACTTTGGTTTTAAATACGTAAATTAATTTATAACATTATTTAGCTTTGTTCCAATTACTTCACTCCTTGTGCAGAAGAGGGCACAAGGAGTGAAGCAATTCAAACAAAGCTTAACTCTATACTTGCTCCAGCTGCAGTTGACTAGCAGTGCAATGAAGGCAAGTGTGCCGAAATGATTAGAATAAGTCTGTTCTGCATGCACAGATGAAACAAAACACCACTTTGGGTGTTTTTCTGATGAAATATCAATATTATTACATAGTAAAAAGCTTAAAAGGTCAGTTTAGAACATAAATTATACTCTTGAGCCCATAGTATTCCTCTGTGTCTCCTGGAGCACATCTGGATCATACACATGTGTTGTAGTTGAAATGCCTCATTGTACTTTCAGCTCAGACCAAGTGCAGCATCTTTCATTGATCGGATGGTTCTATAGTGACAAAAAGACACAACGTTTTTATTTACTGATACAAAATGTAGTGCACATTATTTACAGACTTACACTTTGTGTGTTTTCCTGAATGCAATGATAGACACCCACTTTCCCTCTGTAGCCAGTATTTCAATAATTCTGCAAAGTACCAGACATTTGTTCTCCCTGTAGTGCAGTGCAGCGCTACTGTGGCCCCCAAAAGAACAAACTGTTTTGGCCCACTGCTCCCAGAAATACCCCTAACTTTAGCCTTCAGCACTATGGCAGCACCCTCTCCTCTTTGGACACCCCCAGCCACTACAGCCCGCTCAAATCTCCCAGATAGTACTTTCAGATCTGCTCCTGAGTCCCACATGTACTTGTGATCTTGTTTAGAAAGAGGGCAGGTTCTCCCATTGGGTTCTTTCAAAACTGTACAGTATTGGACCTGCTATAAAAAGAACGGTTACATGTTGTGTTGATAAACAATGGTGTGTTTGTGTTTCATTTTACACGTTTTGTCGATGTTAATGTTGCATTTATTTTATTATTTTCAATCTGGAGTTTCACCTTCACTTTGCTTTTTGCATGTGTGAGTTCAGCTGCAGTGTCTGACAACATTAATAAAGTGTGTTCTAAGCCAATGTGTACTTTGTGTTTATAAGTTCTGTCCTAAATGCATCTTGTCATGACTAATCCATCACCTCACTGACACCAGCCCACCCCTCAGCACCTCTCTCTGTCTGCCGTTCGTGTTTTTCCTGACTCTTCCTTTGCTGTCTTCTAGAGGAGGGTTATGTGAAAATGTTTTTGAAAGGCCGCCCCATCACCATGTACATGCCCAAAGATCAGGTGGACAGCTACAGCCTGGAGGCCCGAGGAGAGCTGCCCCCCTGTCGCCTCAAACTCCACTGGGTGTATCCTTTATTCTTACCACTTCTGCTCAAAACACTTGCTCAGTTTTTAGTACTTCCCCACACAGATTTCTGGAATAATTAAAGCGTCACTTATTTTTCCTATTGGATCAATATGCAGACCTGTATGGTAACTTTTAATGTTTTAGTCAAGGGGAAAAAAGTACAATTTGATGTGGCAGAACATTACACGCCAAAGGCCACCATAGTCTCTTCTAATGGGGAAAGAAGAAATATTAACGATTCAATTTATTTAAAAAATCGTTCACATTTTTGTTTTCCAAATACAACGCTACACTAAAAATGCATTGCTTAACTGAAACAAGTTTTTGATGATCAGCCAGATCTAATTATTGGGTTATCTGATTACTTACGGTCTGATTGTTACGTATGTTGTGTTAAATGTACTCACTGTGTATGTAACACTACCTTTTTAGCGTTCTTCAAAATTGTGAAACAATCCATGCCTTGAACAAGTCGAGTATGAGGGGGAAAGAACAGCCAAAATGCCAGCCAGTCCAGTTGTCTGTGTTGTGTGAGTTGGTTTGAACCTTGACCTCCGAGTGTAGCTATGGTTACCGGGGACGGGACTGCCGCTCCAACCTGTACCTGCTGCCGACAGGTGAAACGGTGTACTTCATGGCCTCTGTGGTGGTTTTATACAACGTAGATGAACAGCTGCAGCGCCACTACACTGGGCACACGGACGATATCAAATGGTATGTACAGCCATTATACATTATAATATATTATAAACTTACAGTGTTTTATAAACCAAATTAACTATTACCTTTTACATGATTGTACATATTGTGTTTTGGTTTTCAAGACAGTAGTTTGCTTTCACGTTCTAGGACTATGTAACTCCACGGGAGATTTACTGTTTTTGAAAGAATTATCTAAAATAGAAATCCACAAACATTGAATCTCGTCAGTATTTGTCTGGGATTGTCTCCACACGCATGTTATGTTCATTTCATGCCCCAAAATCCTTTCAACTGACGACAATCACACTTTGGAGCATAATTATAGCATCACTGTCTGAGGCTATTGTGAAAAGAAAAAAATCACTTTTGTTTATTTATGCTGAAAGAAAATACATGAACTTGGTGCCAGTTTTTATTTTATGTGGATAGGCCCAGTATTTACAGAGATATGAACCATAAACCAGGTCAACAAATCTGTATCCTGACAGTTAAAACAGTAAACTTTACTATAATTCTGACCTGTCTCTGCGCAGTTTAAACCATAGGCGCACTAGAATGTTGTGTTGACACATGCCCACGACCAGTAGTACAATCTGGAAGCAGAATGAGCTTCTTACTTTGACATAGACTCAAAACGCTCTATATGATGTGAGTTATTGTGCATTATTTTAGGTGTCTTGTTGAAGCCTCTGTTGGTTATTTATTGTTTTTACGTCTCATCCTCAGCCTGGCCGTCCATCCTGACAAAATCACCATCGCAACAGGGCAGGTGGCGGGGACCTCGTCTGATGGAAAAGTATGTTTGTTTGGCCATTCTCACACGCTTTACCCTGAAATGTTCACCTTGTCTGAGCCGGTGCATCGTCCTGTGTCTGTGCAGCAGCTGCCTCATGTCCGAGTGTGGGACTCCGTCAGCCTCAACACACTCCACGTGTTAGGGGCAGGCTTCTTCGACCGCGGCCTGGTCTGCCTCGCTTTCTCCAAGTCGGTAAGAATAAAATCTGTTCTATTCTGATTTCAGAGCCTCTTAGTTTGGATTACAGTAGGAACAAATAATTGAAATGTGAATGAAATGATGATGCAAGATGATTTCTTTTTGCTTTTATACTTGCTTCATGTTGATAGTACTAGCTGTTTGTGGACTATTGTGCTATTACAGTATTGTATGAAGAAATTCATGTGTGGAAGGATATGAGTTGTGATGAGGCCAGTTGCAGACATAACAACGCTTTATAATAAGGTTCCATAGTACTCTATTTATAAGGTTTTAATAAGCACTAGTTATTTGCTTATAAGCACTTAGCCAATTACTAGCATTATTAGATGGCTTAGATGACCTTATAAATGTGAATTAGTTAATATTATTAACCAAAAATGTGTGTTTTGATAGCGCATATCCAAAATGTTTGCAAGAGCATTAATAAGATGCTTATTAAACTGTGTTCAATAACCAATTGATGAATTCTAGTAAATTAAGGCATTATAATTAGTTTACTAAGGAACCTTATTTTAAAGTGTTCCCGAAGTTTTCTATTGCTGGCGTCCTAGTTTCAAAGAGCACTTCCAGCTCACATAATACTCAATTCTATACGCCCATTTCTCGGTTTGGTGTTGCAGAATGGAGGAAATACACTTTGTGCTGTAGATGACTCCAACGACCATGTGCTTTCGGTGTGGGAGTGGCAGAGGGAGGTCCGACTGGCCGAGGTCAAGGTAAGCCACAGAGCAAGCAAGCAACACAAGCCCGATCCCGATTGTCCTTTCATCAGGGCCTCTGTCTGTGATTCAGTGCTCCAACGAGTCCGTGTTCGCTGCAGACTTCCACCCTACGGACAGCAACGTGGTGGTGACATGCGGCAAGTCCCATTTGTACTTCTGGAACATGGAGAAGGGGATGCTGGTGAAGAAGCAGGGGCTGTTTGAGGTAAAGCACAGAGTTTAAAGGTGTATGTGTATGTTGAGTTCACATGACTCCAAAGGCAGAATAGTTATCAGTGGAAAGGACTTAAAGCAATACAATTACTATTGCAGATTTGTGGAGCCAATCCCAAACAAATAATGATAAAGTTCATCGTTTGTGGATTTCTATTTTGGAGATTTATTTCAAAAACATCAAATCATCAAATTCTAGAACGTGAACGCAACCTTTTGAATATTGAATCAAGTGGTGCTTAAAGTCTGGACAGAAATCTTAACTTATGATACTTTCGACTTTCTCATTATAGAAACAAGAGAAACCTAAGTTTATTCTGTGTGTAACATTTACGGAGAATGGAGACACCATCACAGGCGACTCCAGTGGAAACATCCTGGTTTGGGGCAAAGGTACAATCCAACACTGACACGTGTGTTGTTGGCGGTGCCAGAAGGAGATGTCTTTACTGTGTCCCCCTGCTGTGTGACCCTTAGGCACTAACCGCATCAGTCAGATCATCCCCGGAGCACATGAGGGTAGTATCTTTAGTCTGTGCATGCTCCGGAATGGGACGCTGGTGTCAGGAGGGAAGGACCGCAGACTGGTGTCCTGGGACAGTAGTCTACAACAGATACAAGCTGTGGAGGTGAGCAGTGCTGTTTTGATGTAGAGTTTGATCACAGATTAGTTACTGCATGATATTCACTTAATTCTAGTTTAATTACAGTATATTATGTTACAATTTCACATTCATTATGGATTTATTACACCTTAAGAACAATGTGTGTACAATGCAATATGGATGGACTATAATTAAATACATCTGTGATATTTCATGTTTCTCTGCAGGTTCCAGAGGTATTTGGCCCTATCAGGACCATTGCTGAAGGTCGAGGGACACTGTCCTCATCGGGACCACCAAACCTGATCCTACAGGGCAGTCTGGATGGAGAGTTTGTGCCCATCACTCAGGTGGGTTGGTTGCTTACAACATTGCTGCTGTTTTTGCGTGTGAATATGCTCTGTGACTGAAATGGTGGTGGTTGGAGAGCAATTATATAGACCTGATAATAAATGTTGAAATACGATGTATTGCTACAGAAAATGTCCGAGAAATAAAACCAGAAATTGTTCTGGTTTTAGTCCTGGTTTAACCTGGCCTTGTTCAAGTTTATTCCTAGTTTAGTCCCAATTTGAATATGGTGTTTGTGCAAATGTAAGAGCACCTTATGCAACCCTATTTCCCCACTACTGAAAGGAAAGAAGATTTTATTGAGCCCCAGAACTATGTTCCATCTCTCATGCATTGAACAAAAAGTCAATATTATAATTTTCATGCCAGACCTATCGTTAAATTGAGTCTGTCTCTGTCCAACGGGAGTGAGGTGTCTTTCGGCAAAGAGAAACTTTGTGTTGAGATTAACAGTCAGCTCGTCTTGCTGTTGCAGGTCACGTGGATGAACTGTGGGGCCTGGCCGCTCACCCTCTAAACCACACTTCCTCACCTGTGGGTATGACCGGCTGGTGTGTCTATGGGACCCAGCTCACATCAGCTCATCTGGGCTAAGAGTCTGGAGGTGAGTCACTACCGCCCCCTAGACTCAGGCATAACCACGGCAATGAGAAGGTCTTTTGTCAATTTTATATATATATTTTTTCCAATATATTATAAAAAACAACAGAAACAAAACAACAAAAAAGAATAGTTAAATTGTTTGTGTTATATGTCTTAATATAAATTAGATGTCATGTCGATGTTGAAAACCACATTAACCTCAGGCCAATTTTTATATGAACATTAGGGCAGTCCCACTTTTTTTCCCTATTTCACGAATTGTCTCTCAAAGTTCCGAGACGATTGGTTAGCGTTCTGATGCATTATTCCAAGCTGCAATAACCCACAATCTTTGCTGTGACTCTATAATAATGTGTGCATGTGCTATTATCCCAGGACAACGCTCAGTCAGCAGGATTCCACCCCTCAGGAGATGTGGTTGCCATTGGAACCCACACTGGCAGGTAATGTATAGACTGTAGAGCGATATCTTCTTACAAACCACATGACAGTTGTGTTTGTGCATAAAAGTTGATTTGTGGGGCTGTGCAGGTGGCTGGTGCTGGACACTGAACCAAAGACTTAGTCACTGTACACACAGACGGGAATGAACAGCTCTCCACCATGCGATATGGACCAGGTATGAAGTAGACAGCAGTTTGAAACGGTCTACAAAAAACATTAAAAAAATATCTCTAATCTGTTTTGATATAGATGGAAACTTCTTGGCCATTGGTTCACATGACAACTACATCTACATCTATGCCGGGGGGAGGCGGAAGTACAGCCGTGTGGGCAAGTGTTCGGTGAGCCCCAAAAACACGATTTTATGTATTTAATTATTAATTAACGTCAAGCAATGTAGATGTGCCCAAGTTGGCTAATATGAGCTAATGCGCATTGGTAGTCCTTTGCCAGATGCCACAAAGCACCTAAAAGGGAATACACTTACAATACAATATCACATCAGATATTACAAAAATCTACAATAAAAATGCAAAGACAACTACAATATATACAATAACTGCGCACAAATCTGTGAGCAGTTATTGTATATACAAGACAATTTTTAGCATTCTTTAAAAAAAAAAAAAAAGGAACAAGGGAGACTCTCGAATGCCTTCTGGTACAGCGTTCCACTGTTGGGAAAGAATAATGCAGTCTTCCCTTATGGCTCCTCGGGTCACTCTGCCCTCCCTAAATCTAAAGGAGAAGGAGGAGCAGAGCAATGTTTTCTCCTACACATAAGACATATGTTTTTGAATCTAGTAAGATTGTCCCTATTCATTAACTTCATAATAACTATTACAAATAATATAACATAGCAGTTAACGACATGAACTGTTAGCTATGTACATGACCTCCATGTATTTACCATACCATTTACCATGTTTTCTGTCTCATTCAGGGCCACTCTAGTTTCATCACTCACTTGGACTGGTCTGTGGACTCACAGTACTTGGTCTCAAATTCAGGAGACTATGAAATATTGTACTGTAAGTATGAGATGTTTTGTCACTCATAAACAACTAAAGATGTAATCTGCTGCTAAAACTTAAACCTATATTCTGTATGTTGGCAGGGATCCCATCTGTGTGCAAGCAGGTGGTGGGTGTGGAGACCACCAGAGACATAGAATGGGCCAGCCACACGTCCACTTTGGGTTTCCATGTGTTTGGTAAATGTCCTGATACCAAAACATACCATGGAGCTACATGTAAGTTATAATGCAGGTGTTGAACTCGTTTGTCTCAGGGGTGTGGCCAGACGGTTCTGACGGCACAGACATTAACGCTGCATGCACGTCCAGCGATAAGAGGCTGCTGGTGACCGGAGATGACTTTGGAAAGGTCCACCTCTTCTCTTTCCCCTGCTCCCAGTTCAGGGTAAGGCTCAAAGTGCAAACATAAAGTCTGTTAAGAAGCCTGAAATAAGAGAGAAGAATGGGAAGGACAGTATATAATGTAATGAACATCAGCATGAAAACTCTAACTCCTCTTATGGATTTCTCTGTGTGTTTTATTTTAAGCAAACATCCGTCTTGTGCTTGCAGGCTCCCAGTCATGTTTATGGCGGCCATAGCAGTCATGTGACCAACGTGAGCTTCCTGTTGGATGACAGTTGCTTGGTTTCGACTGGTGGCAAGGACATGAGCATCATGCAGTGGAGGATAGTCTGACTAAACCACATGTGCACGAGTCGAGTCCCTCAGAGCTCATCAAACCCAGCAGGCACAGAAGTGGAAGAGATGGGGAGCTGAAAAACTGTGCATTTGTTCTTTTAAATTCACTTCATGGTTAAACCCTGACTGATACTGTAGCCTGTAATCACCAAGACTAAACTACGCACATCCAACGCCTCTTATACATCACCAAAGGCTCCAGAATGATGTCAAAGAGCTTTTGCAAGATTGTTGTGGCCTCTGACAACCACTTGCAATCAAATAGTAGTAATCAATTTTCCAAAGTATTGGAAAGAAACTGTGCATGGAAAGATATTTTTTATGTAATTTTCTAATATGTTTGTGTTTTTATTTATTAACTCAGGAAAGCACTAAAACACTAGTGAGTTGGCAGAGAGCTGGCCTGTGGTAGTCCCCTTCTTAACTACGATCTACCAGGGCTGATGTGTGGAGAAGTTATCAAGCATTGCACTGAATATAGATTAAGATCGCAGTCTGTCTGTTTCTTTTGCATAACAACATTTGAGAATTCTAAACTCTATTATGCATATATTATTTACTTTTTATGAAAAAACAACACTAATCATTTTGAGTGACTGGCTGACCACTTCTTTGAGCAGAAACATGCTGTTCCAATGAAATAGAGATATTACAGGAGTGGTCGATCACTGTATTAAGAGGTTTACAATTAAAAATGTCAATTCAAATTGCTAAATTTTTTTTGTCATGATTGAATAGCCTTCAATCTATTGTTTTACTCCAAAATGTTTTACTTCAAAATGCTAACTTGTTTGAAGCCATGGGGCGGCATCAGCCTTTCAGATGCTCATCAGTGATGAGGGAGTTGCAGCCAGGTGATAATAGGATTTTGATGGCCAATTACAGGGCTGTTGGGATAAACAAAGAATATTAATATTGGTTTCAGGTGAAACTCACGATGTAAACAAAAACAGGACAGGCTATTATCAGGAGGTTCCGCCCGGTGGGCGGAGCTTACTCAGAGGAGGATAAATATGCAAGTTCTAAGACTGGATACACAACTCCAGATGACAACAACTGAATCTTTTTCTACACTGGAACACTCCTGGACGAATGAGGAATTACACTGACTAAATGTTCACTAAAATGAAAAATTGCACAGGATCCTCTCTCCAAATTGACAAAGCCGGGGGTCTCACTGCACTTGTCGGAGCCGACCCTGTGTTTTAGGAAACGTCTTGCATTTCACATATTGTCGTCTCACGTAGTTATGTGATTATTCTCCAAATAAAAATAAATAGCTATATAAAATAAATAAATGCTTATGAGTAGCAAGTAAACCTCTGACCCACGAGGGGGCGGCATTGTGCCAGCCCACCCCCGTTCTTCCTCTGCGCTCCTCTTAGCATTCTCCCTAAATCTGTCCAGCTCACCAAAACAGCGTGAATGGGAGCAGTGCTGTGCGCTCAGACGGCGGTTGCTAACATTCACCGGTCACCGTCCTTCTCCGCGGGTCTGCTCGTGGACATGGCCGCAGGGATCTTCAGCCCCAGGAGCAGCAGTGTGCGCGGACACAAGAGACAACTGAGCACAAAGCCAGCGGCCGCCGCGCGGGCTTCTCTCGAGGCTTAGCGACCACCGTGAGCACGTCTAACCGTTCTGTGGAACTCTTTAGCATCAAAGACTTTTTATAAAGTGTAGCTCGAACAGACAGGATCATCTTTGACTGAAACAGCGGAGGGAGAGTATGAGGTAAGCGGGCCACGCGCTCTGTTTGACGCGTCATGACAGATGCGCTCCACACGCAGCCTCCGCTCCATCTGTAACGGCACATTTTTCCTTTCATGGTCATTTAATTCATTGAATACATTTTCTAGACTAGACCAATACGGTTATTTTTGCTCCTTACGATAGCACGTAGAACCTTTTTGATTTGTGGGCCCACCCAGGCCCACGGCCGCATATATTGTTCTTTACAATGAGCTTTACACTAACAGCCAATCAGTCGCGCAGACCAAATGCACAGTTTAATCGTTTTAGTCCTCCATTGTCACGTTGGGACCCGCCCAAAGGATGAACGCCAGGTTTAAGACGGGCTCATGTTGTCATGGAAACGGCAGCATCACGGTAAAGGTGGCTCACGGGGGAATCGGCCGTGTGACGGAGTGGTCCTGTCACAGACTAGGGGCTACGCAGCGTGAGCGCCGGGTGTTGCTGCTGTGACGGTTGCCAGGCAGGTTAGCACTAAGGACCCCCGCCCCCAGCTCACCGTGAGCCCGCACCGCG
This sequence comes from Chaenogobius annularis, assembly GCA_015082035.1. Classification (NCBI taxonomy): domain Eukaryota; kingdom Metazoa; phylum Chordata; class Actinopteri; order Gobiiformes; family Gobiidae; genus Chaenogobius; species Chaenogobius annularis. Next base: position 625,223 of record BJKM01000100.1, on the reverse strand, counting down.
AACCCACCCCGCCAGCCCGGCATGTAATGGATCCACTGGTGTCTAAATCTGAGCGGTATTTTGAGCCATTCTTCCATCATGTGCGCTGAAAACATGCACCAACGAAGAGGCCTAGTCCCCTTTTTGTCTGCCACAGTTCTATTTGTGGAGGATCTTTGATCCCTGTGGTCTGTAGTTCGACTCCTGGGTGACTTCATATGCCCAGTCTTAGCCTATGTATCCTGGATTCTAGTGAAACTATAGGCCTACCCTAGATTTGTGTCCTGTTATGGTTTAAGGGGGGGACTGTGCAAATAGTAGTCAATGGAAACACTTTGGAAAATTCCAACCAGCACTACTGTGAAATAAAATACAACAGTCTTTAGTAACTTACAGTCATTTACTACCCTCAAACACAAACAAATAGGCCATAAATGATAAAGTAGATGTTGTTTTCTGGACTAGGTCTAGATCTATTCATTTGGTACGGCAACAAATAACAAAACATTTACCACTGCCTTTTAAGGGTGCCAAGCCTTGTTTAGGACTATTGCAGGATACATTATTGTTACATTTATCCCCATCTCATCTGGAACTCTCTCAAATCTTTTTGCGGCCCCCAATCCCCTTGAAGTACATCTTCTGCTTGCTCTAACTCATGAGAAGCTGATGGTGGGCTCCCACATGAGGTCCTGAGTGATGATGAGGCAGTGGAAGAGGAAGGAGGTCCACCTCCCTCCTGTAGCAGACTCATTGTCGTCGAGATGAGCCCGATGAGGTTGGTGTCATCCTCAGACTTGATCAGTTTCACTGAGTCTTTCAGTTTCAAAGAGGCGTTCAAAATAAATTTAAAAGTGACATTCAGAAGTTTAAATGAGGTCCATAAATAAAGTCTTCATTGAGAGCTTATACATTATTGTTTTGTTTCCTATATTTGACTCATCCTTCATACAAAGTGCCTGAGAGCGACAGCAGTGCAGCACCTGAAAACCCATCTCCAGATCATTGTCAGGATCATCTGGTCCTATGGGCCTGTTTAGGGTTCATGGGTAAATTGGCGCACCCAGAGGAAATCCTCCCAGATACTGGAAGAACCTGCAAACTTCTCACAGAAAGGCCTCGCCAGGCCTGTTAATCAGAACCCTCTCATTGTGAGAGAGTGTTGCTCCTCTTTTGGGCATCTTTTCAGGTTGTTATAACCCTCATCTCTCTGTTATAACCCTTATCTTCTCTCATACTTTCAGAGCAGCAGTCGGCCCGTGCCTATGCTGCGGCCTGCGGGCCAGTAGCAGCTCTGCTCTTTGACCAAAAAGCCTTCTTTTAGTCATCACACAAAGCAGACGAAGAGGAGGGATGAGGAGTGATTCAGAACAGTGTTTGTTCAGCATCACTGGCTCTTTGCAGTGCTTGTGGAGGCGTGCATGTGCTTTTGTCTCATCACTGTGTATGTGCACGTAGCTATTTATAGTCAGAAGACAGAAGCTTTCTTTGCTGTGGACTCTAGGTAGGGTTAGCCTCTGTTGCTTGGTTATTTTGTGTTTCGAGGCACTAGGATGTGAAAGAGTGCAACTGTGAATATCTTTGAAGCTGTGACTCATCGAATTAACGGAGACGTGACATGAGAGGGCAGAGTCTGCAGGAAACAACTGCAGCTGATCCCAAAAACACTGTGGCTCCCACACAGAGGAGCTAGAGCTAGCACTGCAGGTGCAGGAAAGGGCCCATTCTTTATACGTCTACAAATTGCTTTTGTCCTATTAAAATGACAAAAAGGTTGTCCCTGACCTGAGTAAATCTGTTTGACCCATTCTTGACTGCTGGAGAAACCTGGCAGTGAGGGACCCAGATCTTGTACAATATTAAAACTGTGTCGGTGATTAATTGTTCGATGGTTTATTTGTCGACTCTTTTTCTTTCATTAAGATCATGAGCTTAAATGCAGACAACAGCAGAGAAAAGAGAGTTGGGAGTTTTTGGTGCAACAGGAGATTTAAATCTGCCTTTTCACTTATACAAATGTGTACTTGTACTTCTCTGTATGCAAAGTTGTTTTTGCAAAAGGTCTTAAACTCTTTTAAGTTTTTGCCAGTGCCACGCCCCCTTTTAGTCGATTGTTTCATGCACAAGCCATGTCTTTTGTCGCCCAGCAGTGATCGTGGGCATGCCTTCAGAAATATGCCATGTCATTGTTTAATTTGACACAAAATGGCCAGCAATCAGTTAAACACAGACAATTAGATTTATTATTTAACCGCTCTACAGCCAGTAAAAATTAAGTTCCATTATTTTTATCTTCAGTCCTAAGATTTTCCGGGTGTCCTCTTCATGCGTTCTTCAGTGACGTTAAAGAATTTCTTAAAGAGACTACAGCTCTTAATAAAAGCTGGTTTAACTCAAAATAAGACAAAAGAGGAGCTGAGGTGGTTCCCTCAAAAAGCAGTTAAGTATAAATAGAGCCACATAAAACGAAAGAGGAGAAGAGTTTAGGCCCTGCTCAGCTGAGGGTCAGCTGATTCAGGCCTCTCTCACAGCTCACTACTCTCTGTTGCTCTATTGTTTAATATGATAAAATGTCTGCATCTAATACGTTATTTTATCAATTGCAAACCTGGAGGAAAGTGCCGTAAGTGTCCACCCCTGCTTCACTTTTCTGTCTGAAAAAGCAGTTCTAAAGTTCTGCACATGCCCTACTATTCATCAGAAATCAGAAATCTTGTGAATATGGGCCAAATGGTTTGTGAAAGCTAGGAACTTCTTAGATAGACCTGATTATCTATTTTCTCCATTTATGGTTTAAAAATCAGGTAATGGACAAAACAATTCAAATCATTTGTTTACCTGTGTCAAACCAAATTCAAAATGTAAACTCTAGACCAAAGCTAAATTAAGATCAACTAAAGGACTTCTTTAACATTTAAAGTCACACATTTAGTTACAATAGGTGCTCATCTTGGTCCTTCTCTTTCTTTTCTGATCCTCAGCCTGTGTAAGGACATGAGGTGAGCTGTGAGGTAGCTGGCCTCACGTCACATCACCCATGACGGCGTTCTCCTTCGGCGCCACAGTTGTGCTGCTCTAGCCGTTCATATTCCATACATCTTACAAGGTTTCTGTTTCTCGTGATGTGTCCTCGGGCATTGGCAAGGTCATGTGGGCGTTATTAAAAGAACACTTCATAAATCCCGGCAAATACAGGCAGACATACTAACAATCCAGTAAATGTAACACTCAAAGTCAAAGTCAAACCTTTTGTCATTTTCAACTTAGAAAATATGAATTCTCGCTAGCCCAGGTCTAAAACTGCTGAAAAGTAAATAAAACAGGTATTTGTGTCACAAAACCAGGACTAAATGGGTCTCAATAAAAACTCTGAGGACTAAAGGGACCAAACCATATATAATCCATTAAACTAAACTAAAACAGAGAGATGCATTGAGGATTGGAACTGGAAAGAACACCTAACTATAAGTGCCACTTGAAGAAAACCTCGTCTTTAGCTCTCTTATTATTCCTTAAACTCAAACGCTGATCTACTTCTGATGGTTGGCTCTTTGTTTGTCTGTTCCCTATGTAAAGAGGCTTAATGGTATACATTTGCCAGAGCAGATGGAGCAGGACTGAGGGAGAGTTCTAATGAGGGGTCGAGGGGAACCACAGAAGAACCAGTGCTTTGTTCCACACTCTCCTCCCTCCATCCTCCTGCTCCGATCTGCTCCAGATGTCCGGCTGCAGTCCACAGGCCATGTCGGGATGATTCTGTTAGTGCATATAATTGTCATCGCATTTGTGGATTAGGGACGTCACAATATGCAATTTGAATGTTTTTGTGAGAAGAAACTATTGAACATTTTTGAAGTATAGATGGAAATTGAGATGTTGTGATATTGCATTGTCAAGCGTTGTCACTGAAGATTATTTTAGTTATCGTGAAGTCAGTGATTATTTTTTCGATAAGTCGACCGGACAAACAATGAATCTCGTGTACAATATATTTTTAACCAAATAAAGGTTGAAATATGGTGACTGAAGGGTTCAAGATAGAGAAAATGAATGTATAATGTGTAATGTTGATGCAGTTATTTATTCCTATTAGACATTTTGCGTTAGTAATGCCTTTGTTATAAAGGTCTTTTCATATGTGTTGTAGAGTCTGTACAGTCCAGATAACGATTTTGATGATCAAAATAAGATTACAATAATTTTTTATAGTCGACTAGTCTCAATTAGTCGATTAATCACTGCAGCCATAGTATTGTCACTAGTCTTGTAATAATATCGTAGGCTGTCCCAATATATCAAATTATACGCTTATTTGCTATTTGTATTGTTACGCTGAAGAAACAGAGGGAACTACATAGACCATGATCCTTTGCTTCATTTCAGTGCCGACAACATGAAGACATAATTGTTATCAAGAACGTTTATTGTAAGTCTTTGAAATTTAGCTGTAATGATATGCTTATTAAGGCATTTTAAATAGACTAGAAAGTAAAAATCCATTCAGTGCACAATTTCCATATGTAATTTATCTACATAAAAATCTGCATTCCTGCAGAAATATAAAATGGAATTGTTTTAATTTGACACAAAATGTCCAACAACCGGTTGAAAAGACTCAAATGTTATTTAGCCACTCTCCATCCAGTATAAACTATATTCCCTCATTTTTATCTCCAACCCGCACACTTATAAGATTGTTGCGGGTGTCCTCTTCAGGCTTTCTTGAATGAAATTAAAGCTGTGTTTTCATTGCGGCTCAGTCACAGTTGCGGGCCCTGTGGTTGGTCGGGATCAGTCACATGACCTGCTCCCTGTTCTGCTCCTCACTCCTGGTCTTCCGCTCTCACTCCTTCACTCCTCTCTCGCCTCCGCTCTGAGTGCTGCGTGGAGGATGTGATCAGAATGTGGCTGAGCTGCCGTCCCTCCGCTCCATAATCCTTCTCAGACCTGCTCCTGGCGACTACACTCGGAGTCATGTACTCCCTGGACGACTTCGGGTAAATCTGTGCTCCTCTTCTGGAATGTGCTTTTATGATGCTTCTCCTTGCTGCGATTTTACCTCCTGTCTCAGATTCCACTCAGAAAACTTCTCCTTTTATAGTTCTCTATCTTCGTCTGCTCCACTTTTGTTAAATAATGCAACTGTTATGCTTTGTGGAGAGAAAATCTTTGTCTTGCTCTTTGTTTCTACTGCACACAGCTGTTTAGCAGAGAAGCATTTGTTTATTGGCTGATATTTGCGGAGTTTTCCCAGATTCCATGTCTGAGACGGGAAGGGGCCAGTGGTGTGGTTCACAGTAGTATCACAGCAGATGACAGAAAGATAGAGGCTGGATTAGCGCAGGCAGTGGGAAAAGGAGGTGTCATGTAATTGTGAGGTTTTCAGATGATTTGTGTGCCCTCTGATAATCCACTGGGGTCCACACCACTCCAGGAGGCAGCAGCAGCAGCAGCAGCAGCAGCAGCGTGCATTGGACTGTGTGTTAGAGGAACCTCATAGCTGCAACAAGCCGCTTACCCAGGGGAACTTTAAGATGAATTCATCAACAGTGGAGCTCATACAATTTGTAGATTATACATAGCCTGACACAGATTCACACCACTTTAACTAAACTAATTGAAACCAACCATTTGAAAATGATTAATGTAATAAAGATCCTCATTGGCTTAGACTGTACATAGTCAATTAAATAGTAATATTGAAACCACTTTACTGTGGCAGATAATATACATTTGTGTATTGAACCTGTCCTCAGGTATAATAGTATGTGCTGTGGTGGAGTGTGATGTACTTCATTACTGAATTACTCTCTCTTTCTGACCTGCTTTAAATCTTTCTACTTAGCTCAACCCAACTACTTATTTATCGTGTCATTATTAGTTGCATTTTTTGGCAAAATAGACATTTTATTTCAGTAATACTGAGTACAAAGTGCAAACTAAGATCATTTTGCAAAATGACATCAAGTCAGAGAAATATTTGGAATTAGTTTTGACTGTGTCCCATTACAGACCACAGAAGTGATCATGCTAAATGCTAACACCCTATAACCTGATATTTAAATGTTCAGTTTGAACTCTCTTATAGATAGACAGATATTAACGATTTAGAGTATAAATCAAATGCTCTCAGTGTGTAATTAATATGCATCTAGGTCATGTTTAGATATAATTGTCTTTGACATCATAACATTTTTGTTTGTTTTGCCAGTTACTCTTCACCTTCTGTTAATCCTTTGTTTTGAAGATTTTCTCTAATTAGATTAATACAGTACATACTGCCGGCTACAGTCTCCCATTGGATGAATAGAACACGATATGCTTAGCTGTGTAGAGAAGAGACTCTCTGACATCCAAGCCCGTAAATACTGCACCCAATCTAATTATAATTTTCTTTGTTTGTTGAAAGAAATAACAAGCAATTGATCTTGGCTCTGCTACATTTTTGTATTTCTGTATTTGCTCCCTTTGAATGTGAGCAGAGTAGTGTTCCTTTAAGGATGAGGATTAGTGAACGAGCTGGAGGCACTGGGGGAGGGGAGCACTCCAGATTGTACTTATGGCAGTGGGAATGACAGTTTTCCTGAAGGCCTTCCGCACATGGATCATGAATAAGTGAAGCTATTTTAGAGGTCAGCTGATTGTGCAGCTCCGCCTGTGAACCAGGGCTGCTGCTGTGCTCACATGCACAGAGGATCTACAAGAAGGTCCACACAGCACTATAGGGGTCTGCAGAGCGTCTACTGACAGACCACCGAGAGGGTCCACTGACAGACCACAGTCCACAGTAGAGCTGGTTATTGCCTAGTACCTCATGATACAATTCCGTATCCCGATACACAGAACTTGATACGATACGCGTCATGATTCATGATATCCCTTCAAATCTGTGTCAAAAGTTTACTAAATGTATGTTTTTATTAAGTAGAATAACAAAATGCATTAGCAGTCTGGAGGTTCAGAAGTGTAGAACTGCACTTTTTAATGAATTTATGTTGTTAAAAAGTATCACAATACGCATGTCTGTGTCGATACACGTATTGCCAAGAAGTCCGTCATGATATAACATGATATTGACCACAGAGCGGGTCCACAGACGGGCCACAGAGCGGGTCCACAGACGGACCACAGAGAGGGTCCACAGACGGACCACAGAGAGGGTCCACAGAGATTAGTGCTTCTTTGTCCACATAGACAATGCTTGGTCCAATAACATTTGTGAAATCAAAGTTAAAGGTGTATTTCTCAAGCCATGCATCGCCTGTGCCACCATGTCTGCTGGCATTAGAGGTGCGCTACTAACCAGAGGGCAAGGGTCACAGAGCATGTGTGATCCTGTTACCAACGACTCGTGGCTGTCACAGAGAAGACTGCTTGTCCCTATTTGTGCAAAGATTTGTATTAAAAAATAGCGGTTCATAAGGAGCCACAATACTTTGAACAGTCAAACATTTGTGTACAGTGTTAACTGACTAGGCTTGGATCATTTAATCGATTAATACGTAAATTATTAATGTTTTCAGTTGACTAATTATTTTTTGGAGGGAGCATAAAGGATTCATATGAACAGCCGAAAGGACAGTACATGGATTTAGTTTGTGCATTTGTTTTGCTTTTTTAAATACAAATATGCAATTTACTTGTCCCTCTCTTGTCCTGCACTATTGGTCAAATATAGTGTTGAGATTTAGCTAAATGTACCCCTCATTTAATAAATTAATTTCTTTACTCAATTACAGCCCTACTACAACGACAGAATGGTAATTTTCATGGATGCTGACTCTTTTCAGACAAACAATCCAATTTACAACAAAACTAGGTAACAGTTTCTGCTTTTGCTGTGCCAGTGATGAACATTGTATAACTACACGTATGCTTGAGTCAGTTACGACTTCTTTATTCTGCCTTTGCCAATCGCTTTGTTTGCCATAATTCTCATTTCGATTGATGAACCCTCTTGTTGAACCGAGTCAGTACTAACCATCTAGAGCAGGAGGTTGCAAATCCAACTATAGACTGTGTAGTTATCGCAAAATTAAGTCTCAGCAACCCCTCGATCCAGTTTGAGCAGAAAAAACGTACTGTAATTGTTTGCCTTTTCCCATTGTGATGTTGAGGCGTGGTCTCACTGATTACTGTCCGGCTCTTTCTGAACCCCCTTGTGTCCTCGGGGCTCACCTCAGCACTGCTCTCATCCAAAGCGTTGGACGAGGGGGGTTTCATGTTCGTCAATGTGAGTGGGTGAGTGAGGCGGGGGGCAGGCGGATATGAGGTAATCTCCCCTGGGTGCCCACAGTACATCATCATCATCATCTGGCTGAGAGTTCATCCCAGTCTGTCGCTCTTTGTTTCATTGAGTGGACCGCACAGATGCTGCAGGCTTTTTTTATTTGGGACGTTTTGTTTTACACCATGAGAGTAAAAGTTGTTCTGGTATTGTCATGGATTTGCTACTGTTTTTTGTGAGGCCCCTCTGGTGTTAGTTTGGGTGGAGGTGGGTCATGGATGGGCCTCGGGTTCAGATGCTGCGGTACTGCCTCCCACAGAGCATCAGCGACTCTGGACTCTTCTTCAATCACATCAGCCGCAGGTCTGTAGTTTCTCCTCCATCAGCTCCACACTGTTCTGGCCCGATCCCGGACTGTGTCTCATGACCTATGGGAATGGGACGGATTAAAATGTCAACGGTTGAGGGGGCAGGCTAAATTAGATGAAATCAGAAAACGTCTATTGTTGAATAAATGTTATGCCTTATCAGAAGTAGACATGGCTTCCGTCATTTTGTTTATTTTAATGCTCAAACAAAATACTAATCTGTAGTCTTAATCTGGTTTGAACAAACGGTCATTCACCACAGGCTGTTTTGGATTAGGAGCGCTGCATTTTGTACTGCATGAAAATACAAAACTTGCAAAAGGTGAAATTCAAACAAATGTTTGGGGCCAATTCTGATTTTGTTGAGCTAACAGTCAGGCCTTAACAGTGAAAATGATCACTTATGTTTTGTGAAAGCATTTCCTCTGCCATTTCACATTTTTCGTTTTTGCATCCCCCATTTTAGCATCCTCATCTGCTTTTCCAAATTGTGAATTTACTACTGGAAATTGTTTCACTAATGTAACAATTCTCTAAAGTTTGTGTTGTGTGTAGAAGCATTAGGAAATTAGAATTGTCATGGTTACTCTGAATGCAAACAAAAAGCTAAAAGAACACTGGCTAATATATTATCACAATTTAACGTGATTAGTTGTAGAAAGAAATGTTGCTGCCTGATTTTTATTTTTAAATATAGGCTACAGATAGGGCGGGGCAATATGGCGATAACATTTTTAAAATTGTGATCTGCTCCTGTACTGTATGTATATATACTGTATGTGTGTGTGTGTGTGTGTGTGTGTGTGTGTATATATATTATATATTTATATATATGTGTATATATATTTATATATATAATGTATGTGTGTGTGTATATAATGTACGTATATATATATATATATATATATATATATATATATATATATAGTGTATGTATGTGTGTGTGTGTGTGTGTGTGTGTGTGTATATATATATATATATATATACACACACACATATACATACTATATGTATATATACACTGTATGTATGTGTGTGTGTGTGTGTGTATATATATATCTATCTATCCCATTGGTCAGCCTTGTTCATGCTCTGAGTGAGTGACAGGTGGATTTAACCAGTCTCAGTGACGTGAGCTCTCAGAAGCTGCCCTTTTAGTCTCAATGGCAGATGAAAAGATTCTAATTGGATGGATCGTGATCTCGGCTCTAAACAAAATTGTGCCTGGTTATTTTCGGCTAGCCCTAGCTTGAGAACATAGGTTACTGCTTCTAACATTTTTCTGACTTGACTATATTATGATATTTAATCTTAAAATCTTGACTATAAGCTTTTACCAGAACATGAATGGCATGAGTTCGGTAAGTTGAGAAGACTCCAACGTGGTGCTTCTAGTTGTCGTTTGAAAGGTGACTGAGGACCAATGTTTCTCCTCGCAGCAGCTCCATGAATAGCAGTGCTCTGTAAAGCATCCATTACATCTTTAATGCACTCATGGCTCCTGGCTAAAAAGCAGCATCCAGGCCACTGCACTCTCCATCTCCACAGCTCAGTTTGTCTGCACATGAGCAGGATCACAAGGCTCTCATGGAGAGAAGGGTTCATTATTGCCTGTTTTCAAAGGATGTGTACGCTAGAGGCTACCCCAATCAACATTTGTCCTGCTGCTCTGGGCTATACTGTACATTGCTAACGTTAAGTGGTTCCTCTCAATATTGTGGCTATATAAAATAAAATAAAATGAATACAATACACTTTCTAAAATACTTGGAAATACAACTGACAACTGACTGTTTCTATCTTGTGGGTGTGGAGGAGCTAACCTTTCTTTTTTGCTGTATGCAAACTAGAGATCTGTATGGATTCTGTTTTCATGTGCTCTTTGAATTGCTATATATACACTCCGGATGACTTGTATGGCCACAAATATTTAGGTCATACGCAAATCTGAAAACGGACACATTATGGGATTAGCCGCTCTCTCCATAAGTGAGAACATAAGAACCATCATACAGTCTATACAGTTTTAATGCCACAGAGACCCAGCGCCTGGCCTCTTTGTGTGTCATTTTCACTGAGCTGTGCGTCCCGTGTATCAGGTCAAAGGTCACGCTCTTTCAATCTGCTCATATTATGTCTGTAGATTATTGCTTCAACAATCTGTTCATAACTGACTGCATTAGTGCGGAAGAACAGATTTAGGCCTGTAGCTTAGGGTTCCACTCTGACATTTAACTGGTTGGTTTTAGGCCTGGGGGATATTGACAAAAAGGAGTAGCTTTATTTATTTATTTGTTTATTTATTTATTGAGTGTGTTGACAACAATATTCAGACGATGATGTCAGTCCAACTGAAATGTGTGTTTAAGCTTGTTAGTTCAGGTTTCATTATCAGACTAATGTTAAATGTTTGTAAAATGAATCACAAAAGTGCAGAAATATCACCTTATACCTTCATTTGAAGTTTAAAGTTTAAAACGTAACAATACAAATTTTTAATCAGCTCTTTTTGTAGCATTTTTTACCGTATATGATATACTCGATATTCACATTTTGCATATCTTCAAAACAACAGTCACAATATTCTCTAGAGTATTATTATTATTAATATACTTATTTGTTTGGGACATGTTAATGAACACACACTGTAAACAAGCCGGGTTGTAGCCACTAGCCACGGGCTAATTTCCAGCCATTGTCCCCCATTCACGCTCACAAACACTTTCTCATTTATACACCAGTATACATGGACACTGGACACAAGGTGGGTGAAGAGTCTTGCCCATCCTGTGGCACCTGGCCTTCCAGTGGTCTCCCATCCAAGTACTAACCAGGCCCATCCCCTTTAGCTTCCAAGATCTGTATTGGTATAATCATGTTTAAATTGTTTCTTTAAATGTTGTTTTAATTTTTTTTAAATTCATTTATAATAAAAGTTACTTTAAGGTTGTATTACAGACATCAAACCCCTATGTATTTTTTACACATATGAAGTTAGTTGGGGGGCATGGGAGCACCACTGAGCATCTCTGCTTTGTGTTCCCAAAATGTCCCACTCATGCTGTTCTATAAAATTGTGTCAGAAGTCTTTGTACAGTACTCATAGACTGTATAGCATTGTGTTCTCTCAATTATTGCCATAACCAGAAACTGCAATATTTTGTGATAGCTTCCTTGATTCTGTCCGTGACCTGATTTAGTGTAATTAATGCCTCTGTAAATGTGAAAGACTATCAGCCATTCTTCAAGTGAGATAAGTAATTAGTTTTCCAAATGAGCAGATTTGACTGTTTGTGGGTAATAGCTTACTCGTGCTGTTTTTAGTCCTTCCGGGCTTCCTTACTTTCCCTGTGCTGCAGATTAGAGGTCTTGTGCCACACTTAAAGCCTGGTTAATTTAGATTTAAGACTGCGCTGAGCTAATGATCTGCCTCTGTCTGTAATCCTGCTTCTCAAACTGCCGCTGGGCTGTGTCCCACACTGCAAGCCAGACACTACCCAAAGGAGACCCCACAGACATGCCACTGCAGACCCCACAGACGAGAAGACCTCAGAGACACGCCCCTCTAGAGGACCTTGCAGACATGCCCCTGTAGAGGACCCTGCAGAGGACCTCACAGATACGCCCCTGCAGAGGACCCTGCAAATATACGCCCCTGCAGAGGACCCTGCAAATATACCCCCCTGAAGAGGACGTCACCTCACACCTGCAAGTGACACTCCCTTGGCTTGGTGGCTGAGAGGGAAGCACACTCGCCTCACAGTGACAAGGTCCTGGATTCATTTGCATATTCTTTTGGCGTCTGGGTGAGTTTCCCCTGATGCTTTGGTTCCATCATGGACCTAAACACAAGTTCTTTACTCCTGATGGACCTCATGCACAGAACAGAGCAGAGCCATAGTGTGTGCCCTGAGCTGGCCTCAACAGAGCAACATGGCTGTTATTTTGGGACTAGTACAGACCAATATTATAGTCTAGTGTGGGTGTGTAATTACAATGTCCACTTCACCAGAGAGAGGCAGCTGGTTCATGGGTTTTGGTGTATGGCATCTAGTTTTCTGTGGCAATAAATCAAATGAAACCATAACAAGCACCAATATACCTGTGCAAAGGCAAAGAACAGAGAAAAAAAAATGCATAGGACACTGTTATTTATGGTCATGTTTTAGCAAATAGCCTTCGTCAGATCGTTTCTTTCTTTGGACCACAGTGCTCTGTGGTCATGAAATGGGTGGTGTCATTGTTACTTTAAACTTGTGTACTGATGTTTTGTGAGTCTTCCTGAGTTCTTGGAGACCTCACATGTTCTATGATCTGTTTCATCATGAAAAAGTATTATTCATGCATCATCCTTAATGTCAGGGAATGTGATGTGTGATGTGAATGTTATTGGGAGTGTTTGGTTGACATTTCCTCCGTCTGAGGCTGAGGTGATACTCACTGGCTCATGTGATGCTCTTAGGCCTGACCTCTGTGTCACCTGACCTTCTGCACAGCTCGTTGTCAAAGTCAATACTATGATTTCTCTATCTGCAATCTTAGATTGAGTAATCAGACTACCATAAGCAGGCTAATAAATTAGTTTAGAGTTAATTGATTTGATTTTTGAACGTTTGCGTGTGAACAGCTGGTGTTAAGTTGCACTATCCCTCTCCATCAGGTGCTGATTTTATTTTTTTCTTGGTAAAGCTTGAAGGACTTGACTCTTGTCTTATGAGTGTTATGTGCTATGTCACATGAGCTAGTCTGTCTTTTGTAACTCCAGAGGTGTCCATTGTCATGTGAGGTCTGTAAGGAGCACTTTACATTTATTTACATCGCATTTGTTTAACCAGATAACTGCGTTTACTATGAATCCCCTGAGCTGTGGATATTATTTCTTAACATTTATACATTTTACGACCTCGCAAGGCCTCTTGTCTCTTGGGCTTGTGACTTGTGCTTTGGTTCTGTGCAGCGTATCATTAGTGCCCGTGCCCCTCCCTCTCTGATGTAGGACCAGGATCTGTCCACACCACAGTAAAGCTCTGAGGCTCCGTGCTCAATGGTCCTCTCACACGTTTATGAACATGTGAGAGTGTGCGTGCGTGCAACTGTGGAGAAGGAGAAAAAGAGATTAACTGAGTGATCATGATGTTTATGCTGTCATTTTGGGGCTTGATTACATTTGAACCCATCCCCAATCATTTGTGGAGTACTGTGAATGTACTGTTTGAGTTTCATTTGTACTAGTATCGCAATGTAGATCTGTATTGGACAGAATTAAGGGAACAACATTCAAACTTACACATCTTCAATTAATTTGAAAAAGAGTCAACAACAGCCTTTGGTTTGTCTGTCTTGCTACATGCATTATCTTATTTTCCCACTAGAGGTCAGACTGGCTCTTGGCAATTTGTATGATTGCTGTACCTACATTTGCATCCCCACCAAGTTAATTTGTATGCGTTTGAATGTATTTTCATCTTTTTAAGCTACAAACTGAGAAGAAAACTGCTGAGGTTTCAATCAATGAGTACGCACTTTACAATTCTCACTGTAATTTGTTGTGTTCTAATTTTTGAGAAGCTTCCCCATTTCAAATTTACTTCCTGTTGTTTTTACTTTGCAGTTAATTTTAATTGTTGTAAATAGAGTGATTACTGCAGTTGTTATTCGAATTCTGATCCATTACCAGGCAGCTTATTGATGAGAATATTTAGGCGTATCCTAAATGACTTCTTTGTAACATTTTATTGACTGGTTCTTGATGATCTTACATAATTACTCACCCCCCCAAAAAATACAATGCAGTCCTTTAGAACATGTGATGTCCTCTAAAGCCCAGCAATTGTTCTAATATAGATGTGTTTTGTTTGTTTCAGTGAACAGAGCATCTGCCAGGCCCGGGCCTCTGTCATGGTCTACGATGACGCCAGTAAGAAGTGGGTGCCCATCAAACCGGGCCAGCAGGGCTTCAGCCGCATCAACATCTACCACAACACTGCCAACAACACCTTCAGAGTGGTGGGGGTCAAACTGCAAGACCAGCAGGTACGCACTTGGGAACAGCAAGTTTCAAAACGTTTTGCTATAAAGTGTTCCAAGGATGTAACAATATCCAATTCTACAGTATAATACAATTTTAATGTAATATAGTGGGGATGATCATGCTACCTTTTCTCTAAAATGGCTCTGATGATATATTTTGAAGATATGCACAATTTTATAGTAAAAAATCCTAAGAGAGTTGATAACCCCAATTTAAATGCGATCCAAAATTGGCTTTGGCCCTCAGAAGGCTAATACGTATTCATTTTGGCCTGCTGGGGAAGAAAGTTTGGGCACCCCTGGTATAAGATCATATTTCTTAACTTTTTTGATTCATTTCACCTTTGTCTCTTAAACCAAAACTTTAAAGTCATTGTATAAAACTTTCCTGTTGGATTGACATAATCTCATCTGAATATTGTTAACAGGATACTCCAATTTTTCCCTTTCCTTTTCCCATTTAGTGGTTATGTCATGCAATTCTCTGAATGTCTGTGTTCTGTTGGGATAAAGGTGGTGATAAACTACTCAATTGTGAAGGGGCTGAAGTACAACCAGGCCACACCCACCTTTCACCAGTGGAGAGATGCACGGCAGGTCTACGGCCTCAACTTCGCCAGCAAAGAGGAGGCCACCACCTTCTCCAACGCCATGCTGTTTGCCCTCAACGTGCTCAGCTCCCCGGACAGCGGAGGTAACGCTCTGCACAAAGACTCTCACGTGCCCAAACATGCAGATAGATTTAGAAGGATTCGATTTATTTATTTGTCATACAAGTTAATACACGGTCAACAATGCACTGAAAGTTTAATGGAGAAGAATCAGTCAACTCTCTTAAAACATATGATTACTTATTGCACATCATAAATTGCTAGAACTTTGAGTTAAGGCGTCTGATGGTAATAACAGTTTTTTTGTCTTTGCGTGTGGAGGTAGACTCCCGTAGCTCCTGCATTATGTCACAATTATGGGATCTGAATACACTGATCACCCAAATTGAATTATTGAGCTATCCCTTCAGGAGAGGGCATTTATTTATTTATTTTTCCTGTAATTTTTAGACAACCTAACTCATTTTGATTTTAACTCACATTTTGTTGGTGTAATTATGTATCTAATACATATATAAAAAAGCTCACTAAAGAGCTCAAATGTATTATAAGTCAGTGAATCTATTGCAACGATGACCGGTAATCAACTATAAAAGATAACCAATTTTGACCATTGTTATTGCTATCTGGACTATACAAACTCTAAAACACATAAGAAAAGCCCTTTTGTACCATAGACAGTGGCATTAATAAATGTAAACGTCAAAGAGTTTTCAGATTTTCAGTATTACACTATTTTGAGAAATCTACTCTAGAACAGTGCTAAAATTGGACTAAACCATTGATAATGTAGCTCTAAATGATGATTAACCCAAAAGAGGACAAAAACAATTTTAAAAATACACAAACTGTAGAGAGCCCCGCGTACCATGAAAGACAACCCATGTACCACAAGTGGTACACATACCACAATTTGAGAAGCCCTGATCTAGAAGAAGTCTTCAGTAACCATATTTCAACCTTTATTTGGTTAAAAATGTATTAAACATCCCAATGTACAATAGAAATATATGTTTGACTTGTCGACTCTAAAATAATCATTAGTTGCAGCCCTAGTGTTCAGTGAGTAAAATCAAAAATACAAACCTCTAGTTATATTTAACTCCTATCCGGTGGTGGGTTTCATGTACTGCAGTCATTAAAAGGTACTAAAAAGTCTTACATTCAGTGTGGCCAAGAATAAAGGTAAATACATACTTTGTTTGCACTATATGCAAAACGGTACCTTCAAGTTAGATTTGAGTAATAAAATGGCTGATCGTTACTGTCACATTAAGCTTAACCCATGTCCTCTCTTGCTTTACTTGTGCGCAGCTCTGGTTACAGGACACTTATGATGTGTGTGCGTGGGTGAAGGAGGTGTGTGGCTGTTTTACTGGGGTGTCATCTCCCTCCGTGTGACCGCCCTATCATTCGCAAGGTTAAAATATCCGCTCAGAGCCGGGATGTCGTTCTGCTCTGAGCTTACATGGCACCTCATTATTTATTTTGGGAGTGGTGGGCTGCGTCAGTCAGACCACGGCAATGTCGTGGTTGATGCCCATAGAGAATTGTGTAATGTCTGAGCGCAGAGACCTGTGCTGCCTGTTTACTTTGGGATCAGTCCACGATGCGGACTCCAGAAGGGTCCCCTGGTGCCCTCAGACGGGTGTCATCAGCACACATTCTTCTCAGTAAGTCTGGAACTGTGGAGGTGCTAAGGGACTGGTTTCAATTTGACCAGGATGATGATGTGATTTTGAGTTGTCGAATCGACTTCTAAGTGCTTTGTCTTTAAGCCTCTGAGCCTCCTGTTATGTAAGATTTGGGTGTGAAGTTGTTATCAAAATGCTACACTAATGTGGCAATAATGTTGTGGTTTGAGGTGGGGTTGTTAAAAGTATTGAAAATTAGTTCTCGAAACTAAAACTAGTATCAAAATTAGACACTCGTTTTTTTGTTTTTTGTATCGATACTTATTCAACCAGGACACGATTTGACCTTTCATGCATAGTTACAGTATATAATGATGTTGAGCTTTATCAGAACTCGTATAACACCACATGGTAAAATAAACCTTTTGTGTTGAAGATAACACTCTAAAGAGCGTTTTATTCTTTTTTTTGTTTTTGTTATTATCATTGTGTTATCAAAATCGATATTGAGTATGGAGCGTATTCCCAAGTTTTACATTTTGGTATCGTGACACCACTAGTTTCAGGGCAGGCGTCTTGGATGACTTGTATTAGTGACACTTTAAACACGTTTAAATGTTGAAATGTTGGGCTGTTGATAAGGCAGTGAGAATCTTTGATTAAGCTTGATTAATACATTTGTCACGGACATGTCTCATCATGCCCATCTCCACCTCAGCTTCCTGTTTATACCATCACCATGTCGACAAGCAGAGCCGTATGCCTCGCGTCAACATGTATGTAGAGATTGTGTCAGCAGCTAGTCGGCCTGTCACTAAAGACCATCTCATTTGTGAGGGGTTGTTCTGTCTACTATTGTAACCTGTTCGGTAACAACTATTACTATATCAACTTATCGGTCAATAAATACTATATTTTGTTTGCATACAATGTTTTGTTGTTTTGCATTAGTAGGGAATATTTACAATAATATTCATTTACTGGGACGACCTGGCTTTTGTATTATTGTGTCAGTGGCATCAAGTTGTTTCAAAATGATTGTTTATCATAATTTTTTTTTTCTCTGCTGCATCATCAAGCGGACTGAGGGTTAATGGAGAGCTCTGTTAAACATCATTATGGCTCGTCACGCTGCCGATGGGATATCGGGGCCCTAGGCAGTTTTGAGACCCCCTAATTTCATATTAGGATAATTACAGTATATTTCTTGTCTTTTCTTCTCATGTATCTCGAGTTCCACATGAACAGCATTACAATATTGTATTTGGAGAATTTCATAAATCATATTAATTATGTCTGATGTAGCACTAAATTGTGATGGCTGACAAATGACAAATGAACTAATCTAACAAAACAGTAGATTTGTTATCATCATTTTTTCCCAAATAAGTTTCCCAAGTTATGTGTTGTTTTAAAATGTTGTAACTTGTATCTTGTGAGGATTTTTTTGTCTTCTTCTTGGTTTCCAGGTCCAGTTGTCCAGCGCCAGAATGGACCATCTTCAGAAGAGAGTGAGGCACAGAGGAGGTAAAAAAATATGTTCTTCTGTTTGTAGTGCAATGTGTGTGTGCTTTTGTCACCACTGCACATGATAGGACACTTTGTGGTTAACAGGATGATGGAGCAGCACCAGATGCAGCAGGCTCATAAGGAGAGGGAGAGACGCACGTCAGGATCGGGTGAGCCTCAGACAAACACATGAGCACAGCTTCAGCAAGGTACCTTAGCTCTGTTGGCAAACCAGTCGTTTCAACACTAATGATGGGCACATTCCAGGTGCTGATGCAGTAACAGCTCAGTGTCGGTGTGTATGGTGTTACTGTCCCCTCCTAGAATCACTGCTCCCACTGTGTGTGTATGCTTTACCCATGCACACATAAATGTCCCAGTCCCCCTGAAGCACATGCCCTTGTCCTGTGAGGACCCCGTCCTGCAACATGCTCGATTGCCATCACTGTCTCCAGCGCCGGCCGCCATAAACTCAGACCATGGCTCAGTCATGTTGCATTTTGCTGCTTGTTCTTTTTGATTATGATGATTATGAGTTGATTCTTTCTTATTTGCCGTAAGCTTCTGTTTTTGATTGCTATTGTTTTCTCATCTTTACTTACTTGGTTGCTCAGTTATTTGCTTTTCATCTGCTCACGTTTCTCTTTTCTGTTTTCCTTTGTCTGTTGCCCTCCTCTCGTGGTCCACACCTTTGTCTGTCTCTATCTCTGTGGCTCTGTTTGTCAGTCGTTTCCACCCTCCAATACAAAGTGTCCAATCCCCCTGTCCACCCTGACACCCCTCCCGAGTACAGACAGTTCCGCGCTAGCACACTGCCGCCATCCTACGCACGCGTGGCCTCCGACTCACCCCCCTCCCCTGCTCAGGACAAGGCACAGCTCCAGGCTCAGCTCCAGGCTCAGCTGTCCACCTCCCTTGCCTCTGCCTTCTCCCCGGTGCAGGCCGGGGTGAGCACCCAGGGCCGGCAGATCCGTCAGATCCCCCTTTCCCCACCTACGGCTGCTCGCCACCTCCACCATCAGCAGCAACAGGAGATAGTTCTCCCCCCTAAACATGGCACTTGGTCAGCATCACATTTGCAGCAGATGCAGCAGATGCAGCAGATGCAGATGTATGGTCAGATGCCCCCCTCTAACTCTCCCCCAGTCATGATGGCTGTACCTGTGAAACAGGGCCTTCCCCCTCAACCTGTTCTCCCAATGGCCCACCCCCTGCCCCCGGTGAGGATGAAGCCCCCTCCCGTGGACCCCAACTCTGCTTATTCACCCCAGCCTCAGCAGCACTACCAGCCCCCTCCACAGCAGCCGCAGCAACAGCTCCACCCCCAGCAGCACACTACTAACGGTCAGCCTGAAGAGCCTGTCCCATACTGTGACCCTGCCCCTCCGACAGGTCCCACACCTTATGCCCCACCTCAGTATCCCACCTTTCACCCCCAGCAGCCATCACCACAGCAACTGCAGTCATCGCCACAGCAACCACTGGTATACCAGCATCAGCAGCAGCCCCCTGCCCCATCGCCCCCCTCTTATACTGCCTCTGATGGGGGCTCGCCAAAGGAGACCCCCTCCCCTGTTCCCCTGCAGCCCCCCATGGCCAACAGCAGTAAGTATGAGGAGCCGAGGCGGAGGCGGGCTTGCACTTTCTGTACTAGTGTGTACCAGTCACAGGCCCACACAGGGTTAGAACTCGGCTTATGGGCAGCATTTTAAAGATGAAGACATCTTGGTTGGATGGTGTTTTCACATTGCATCACTCTGCAAAACTGACACCATTAATGTTGTTGGTTTTTTTAATCATTGGTCTACTTAATAAATGTGTTTCCACACTGAAAGACAGAACTGTTCACATTATGACCTTGTGTGTACAAAGCTACTGGAGATGTCTTTAACCTTTAAAACTGCGTCCCCTTGCCTTTTTCTAAACTGTTGGTCCGTGTGCTTGTGTGTGTGTGTGTGTGTGTGTGTGTGTGTATGTGCGAAAGAGCAAGAGAGAATGAGTCAGGTTAAGAAGTTCTCAGCTCTCCTGAACGCACCCCATCTATTATAAACAACAGTATAAAGTGACATGCACTTTATGTACTGTACACAAGGCGACCCAGTCACTAACGCACCACCACACATGGTAAAGAAGTCTCTTAATCTTTGGTTTTGGAGAGGAAAGTTAAGGCACCACTTCAGTGCATTCATTCACCATGTATTCATTCGCTGAGCTGTCCACTCAAAGATCCCTTAAATCCTTGGGCCACCCTGAGCCCATACAAAGGGCCATGTTTCTGTGCTTCCGTTTGTGTTTGTGTGCCTACTTGGAGGTTTAGTTTATCAAAGTCATCTGTTTTCCATCATACATTGAAGATAAATAAACAAATATTTTCACCATGCATATGGCCTGTGAAGATATTCCAAAGAGCTGACTCCGCTTTTAATTGGACTCTTATAGTATTTTTTAAATGTATATTCTCTAGATAAAAACAGACACGTCACAGAGTCCAGCTGTAGCAGATTTTCTGCGTGAACCCCACGGTGCTTCTCGGGAGCTGGGAGTAGTATCTCTTCACACAGTCAGGGCTCTTCTTAGATTCTGTCCTTCCCTGTCGGTCCTCAGGCCCCCCTGTCTCGACCGGTCACCCCGCCATGCTCTCTGTGGCACCTCCCCCAGCAGTACCGTCTCCGGCCCCACCACCACCTCCAGGTCCGCCACCCCCCATGGCAGTGCCCCCTCCTATGCCTCCACCTCTGCCCGCAGGCGGGGGCCCTCCTGGGGGGCCGGCCGGGCCACCTCAGCCCTCAGGCCTAGCTGCAGCCCTGGCAGGAGCCAAACTACGCAAAGTTCAAAGGGTGAGTGTAAGCCATGAGCCGGTGGCAGAATAAACTCTACAGAATCTATAAACATCAAAAACGAATGATCGCATCGGATTTAATACTTTGATGAAACCCCAGAGTTTTGGCCTTCTATACAGCAATGTAAAAAATAATAATTATGAAACTGAACTCAAACTAACCTGGGCCAGACTTCACCAGCATTAAACTCCCCAAACTGGCATGATCTGTTTTATTTGTGTTTGTTGAGTTTTTTAATGTGTGATTGGACAGTTGAGAAGGACGCCCATCAGATGTGTCCCAACAATCCCAACCCTTAATTCAAATGGAAACCTGTGGAGTGACTTGGCCAAACTCAAATTAAAATGGGTTTGGTGGTTAATGCTGCCTAAGCTGCAGCAAAGATGTGGACTAACTTGAATTTCCCTGAGAACACATAAAGACATGTCTGATGTGTCTGTTGTGTGGCAGGATGAGAGCAGCCCGCCTGGATCGGGAAAAGCCGACTCAAACCGCTCCAGTGGGGGCAGCGGCGGCGGAGGAGAGGGTCTGATGCAGGAGATGAATGCCTTACTCGCGCGCAGGTAAAGCAGCTCTATACCAGGGCTGAATAATAAAATTAATAATCTAAAATGTGACTTTCCAAAGATAGCAAATATTTAGTATCCAGAACAAATGATCCTTTCTCCACTGTGTTTAAAGCTGCGAGCACTGACGTTTGTTCCTTTACAGACCTGTTTGTTTATCAGTTAAGATTTCAATATTCTCTGAAGTCTTAATCCTCCTGAATGTGATTTATTATTTTTTTTTTTAATCTTCAAACAATATACATTTCCACAGTCATTCGACACTCGGTTCACCTCTTACTTTCTGGAACTTTCACTGTGATTAATGAGTGACTTTTATTCGATTTTTATCTGTCTGTTTACCCATGACATCATGTGCTCTCTATGTTGCCAGGAGGAAAGCCTCGGAGAAACCTGATGAGGTAAGCAAATATTTGTTATTACAAGCCATTAACCCCCTAATTGTCCCTGTGTGATTGTGTTTGTTTTTGAGCAGGACGACTCGAGTGGTCGGGGGCAGAACTCAACAGGTAGGAAACATCTAAACCCAGACTGTACCAGGACTGGATAAGAAATAAACCAGGCCTAGTCCAGAATGAAATAAATAGGAAATTGTAAATTACACAGATGAGTTTGATTTTAATAGTATGTTTAATTGATAGTCATGTGGACTAAATAAAAAATACTTATCTTTTTGATACTTTGGTAGATGCTGTGAAAAAGCCTTGGGAAAGATCTAACTCTGCAGAGAAGTCCTCACTGGTATCCAGGTGAGTGGGGAGGAGACTATTTTATTATTATTGTGTGGTTTCAGTGACTTACTCGATTTACTTTGTGATTTGTGTTCCAGAGTTCGACCCATCGGTAGCACTAGTGAGTCCGACTCGGAGTTTGACCGTATGAAGCAGGTAAATGACTCTCCCACGTATAAACCAGATCATTTAAAGTGAATTAAAACTCGATGACTAAATATGTTGCAGGAAATTTTGGATGAAGTTGTTCGTGAGTTGCATAAGGTTAAAGATGAAATAATCCATGGTAAGTCCAGTGGTCGGCTCTTTCTTGGGTAAAATGGCATAAAATCAACAAAATACCAAATAGACAGAAGCACAGCATGGTTTTTTCTAATAATGAAATGCTTGGCTCAAGGAACTCTGTCTGAACATTTCTGCATTTAGAATTCTGAGTTCAGAATACTGTATGACCAACATCAATAGATTTTGTCGGTGTACTGTATATAACTTTTCTAGTGGAGGGTCCGCCAACTGCTTTTTTCCATGAAGATGTTATTGCTTTGCCTGGAATGTTCCACATATCGCGTTAAGCTTCTCTATCTCAATTTTTTTTTCATAGGTGTTTTTATGGCTTAAAAGATCTATGAAAAACATTATTTTTGTGACTGGTGACTGCTTATCTCCAGGGACATAAATACGTTTATTGTCATACAGTGGGATTTTCTAGGCAAAGCAATAACATCTCAAGTTACATAAGTGCACCTTTAACTTTTGTTTACTAGTTTGCAAGGCAAATATGTGAGCTGGGCCATATCATACCCTTCACGATGCTGTCAGGGCAAAATTAAATTTGTTCCATGCGCACTTCAGCCGATTTTCCTCTAGTGAGGCAGACCGAGATTGCAGCCAATTGCAAACTAAAAACACCTGCCCAAAAAGGGTGT
This sequence comes from Chaenogobius annularis, assembly GCA_015082035.1. NCBI lineage: Eukaryota > Metazoa > Chordata > Actinopteri > Gobiiformes > Gobiidae > Chaenogobius > Chaenogobius annularis. Next base: position 601,802 of record BJKM01000100.1, on the reverse strand, counting down.
GAGGAGTGGAAGCAGAACTTACAACTATCAATCACTTGAACGTCTATGTCTACATTTCCTTCATATTATACTAAATCATTTTTAATGAGCTTCTAACTATTGTTATAACAGTGTTTCCTCATCGTTAATTTACTCATAAATTGTATTTTAATTGATTCATGCATGTTTGAGTAATCCTGCATTGTCCTGCAGCTGAAGCTGAAGCTGTTTTCACTTGTTGCGATTATTAGAAAAATGAAGACTCTGACACATGTAGGGTTCAAAAACCTCACATAGCCACTTTTCAAACATAAAAACATGCAAATTAAAATTGGCTGTTACCGTGAAGAGAAGATAAGAGAGGCTTATCAGTTCTGCAGTTTTGAACAGGAAATCAATGCTTCTATGTCTAACCCGCTATAGATCAATATTGTACTTTACAATGAACAAAATGTAAAATTATGATTTACTTATATTATAGTTCAATATTGAATACCTGAAAAAAGCATATATCTCCTTTAAACAAGTTAGTACAGATGCCAATGTTAAGTATTTGGTCTAGCATTAATTACTAACTTACTGCAGTCTCTAATTACGTGTAAGTACAAAATTGGATAAAAGTAATTATAAATAACTGAATTTGTTTTCTAAAAGCACTTTTTGTCAACTCATAAACTGACTTGAGAAGAGGTAGGCCTATGACAAAAAGCCTAAAACCCTGTGTGTATTTTCAGCCATCAGACAGGAAATGGGCAGAATCACTACATCCTAATGGAGCAGCCGAGGCGAGGCGAGGGCAGAGGCGGCCGATGGACTCACTGACACGAGGACCAAACAATGTTCTCTCAATGTTTCTGTGACCTCTCGCTGCTGCGGTGCACGTCGCAGAGATGTTGCGCCAACATTAGAGTCTGCTGGACAGAGACTGGACACACGAGGGGACAGAGGAATGCGACGGCATGGGGGGAACATTTGGGCTGGAGTGCTCGCGGTCAGCCCTGTGTTGCAACTCTTTATCTTCTGTCGAGTCCCACAAAGGAATTATTTTTGTTTTTTAAGTTTTTACGGTTTTATTATTTAAAAACTGTGGTGTTTGTTATACTGTTCATGGCAATGCATATTTTATTGATGAGTTTAAGAGGGCAAAAGGAAACTTGCACACCTTTTTGTCTGTCTTTTATATTTTGGACGTTTTTTCTTGAGTTGATGAGGCCATAAATGTTTCACAAAGACAAGCACAATAAGAGCAACATGGAGCAGGACCCTCTATGATCCTCTGAACGGAAGGGACCCTAAACCCGCTTCACCTCTCAAAGTGAATGGGTGCCCGGACAATGTTCATACTTGTGTCTCCTTTACTGATTTTATGTCTCCTTTACTTTACTGAAAGATGATCCATAATGAACTACCATCTTTTCCCACACAAAATTGGTAACCTAAAAAGTGATAAGTTTAAGCAGTCTGCTGATCAACTCCAGTGCAAGAGTTTGTTTGAATGTTCAAAAACAACTAGACTTGGGGATAATTCTCCAAAACAGGCCCAGAGTTGTAAATGTGCCACCTGCTTTCACTAGCGTTAGAATAACAGTATGTAATTTCTGTCTGTCTCTGCTTTGTAAATCCCCATGTATGCATGAAACTCTAGCTCTCAATATGTTTGTTTTCATTTTAGAAAAAAAATGAACATTCAGGAGATGGTGGTACATTTATTTTCATGGTTTGTTTCCAGGAGGATTCTCTACTCTACAGAAGTGTGCTGCTCTGGCTGTTCGCGGGGCTCATTGCTGCCTATGGATCAGAATGTGTTGGTTTATGTGATAGAAGTGGATACATGTGTTTGCAGGTGGACTTTGGTTGACAAAAAAAATGTTCTTTCCAATCTTGTCTATCAACTATTTTTGGATTTTAAACCTGGAAGCGCAAAACGACAAACATTCAATACATGTGTCAAAGCACTTTTTTGTGTCCTTCTCACCTCTATCCGCAGCAGCAAGTCTGAACGCTTTAGGAGTTTTATTTTCCCATGTTTACATTTGGCTAGGACAAAGGGTTAAACACTGAGTTATGCATTTTGAGAAGCCGTAGTCCCAAAAAGAAGTGCTACAATAACCACAAAAATGTTGAGGCCATTCTAAAGTATGTCAGAATCTCCTCATCTCGTTCTAGAATCTCTTATCTCGTTGACATAGTCTCGTTTCTCATCCCACTCCTAACACACCAATACTACTACATAAAGATACACCTGAAAGACAAAACATAAAGACTTCAACAGTATACATGTTTTATTTTTTTAATAAAGATATCTAGTGTTAAATAGCATTTGACAAAAACAAAAAATATGTTGTATTTACATCAAATGTTAAGACTGAGATGGGACAGAACCGCATCTAGAGGGGAAAATCCTTACTAACGGTAAGTTTCAAGGCTCATTTCCACTGTGGGTTCTACAACAGGTCATGTGGAATTTCATCAGATAACATGAGAGTAACGGATGTATGACAATGTTCAATTATGAAAAGCTTTTTTATCCTATATGGTTGAAGTGGTTGTGATTGACTGCTGTAATCAGGAAAAAATTGTTGAAATGAATTAAGTGGTATCTGTTACGGGTACGATATCTTGCAATCAAAGCTAATATTTCTGAATGTGTTGAAACATACATTTCAGTTTGGTATAAATAATTTCAGGCAGAGAACATATGAGAAAAGGGGTTCTTCTAAGAGTCAGTCCGTGTTCTTGCCGTGCCGGCTCAGCTTGTACTCCCGTTTGATCCGAGCGTACGGCCCGATGCTGTCATCAAACACAAAATCCCACAGCACCCTGGTCCAGGATGTGTGCTGGGGCAGGCTGTCGTAGTATTCTGAGGCGATCTGCTTTACCTGCAAAGAATATATATGACATTTAACAGTGAAGGATTAAATACTACCAGTGTCACCCACAAAAACTGGTCCAATCATTAACTTTTTCAGGTAATTACACTATTGACAACATACCTTTGCGTATTAGTAATACATCAATGGCGCCTTATCTCACACTTAATGGTGTGGTTCAAACTAACACTGATCATAAACAAAGATTGAGACTGGAGCCACCTGTGTAGCTGGAGTAGCTGCTTTCAGTGTCTCACCTGAGGTAGTTTACTGCCAGGTATGCTTGGGAAGTCGTGGTGCTCCATGTGGTAGCCCACATTGAACGTAATCAGATTAAGCGGTCCATAGTAAGAATAGGTTTCATGTCCTTTTAGAAACATATAATGCTCAGCAATGAAATGTCCAGAGATGGGATGTATTCCCATGCCTAGGATGGAGCCTGCTATGAGGTACACTATGGGCTTAATGCCCCAGAAATAGAAAATAATTAAGTCTGCTGTGAGTTGAACAACTGCATTTTGGACCTCCAGTTGACCGACTGGTTTGGGGTTGACCAAACAAAGGGCGCAGTGCGTAGAAAAGGGGCTGAAGGAAAAGCCAGACCAGCTTTCGGGCCGGAGTACTAAAGAACCATCCCTCAAAGTCTGTGGGGATGTCCACATCCAGCTGGTCCCCTCCCAGGTAACGATGGTGATCGACGTGGTACTTCTTAAACGAAGCTGAGTAAGGCAATCCGATGGGAAGGTTGGCCCACATGGCAAACCAGCGATTCCACTTGGCCAACTTGTTTCCGAAGGCCACATTGTGAGAGATGTCATGAATGGCTAATGTGAGTGAATGGTTAATGCAGCCCCCAAAGGCATAGGCCCAAAAGAAGACCCACTTCCAGGAAAGGTCCTGGACCAGGTAACAGGCCAGGAGCTGCATCAGGACCATCCCAGAGACCACCCACTTCAGTTGAGGGTCTGGGCCCATCAGGGACTTGATTTGAGGGTATTTTGCTGCAGAGACAAAAAGAAACATAAATAGAGTTAGATGTGGGATGAGGAAGGTGAAAAAGAACACAGTTCCTTGGTTAGAGCAGAAGAACAATAGGTTATTGTTTATGCCGTTACAGGTGACGACAACAAGAGCAGTATGTGTCAGATCACAGGTGCCACTCCTCTGGGAGGCTCAGTGGCTCTTTAATTGGGAGAAGTGTTGTTTCTGTTTTGCTGGGGGACATGGAACAAGGATCTGCTGAGTGTGTTTTAGGTTGAACATCTATAGGTTGTTTTAGGATTATGATTTTTTTTTTTTTATAGAAAATAGACAACTAACTGCAGAACTTTCATAATGAAAAAGTGATTTGGACTGTGATTGCTAATACCAACTCAAATGCAGTTTGCTCCTGGACGAAAAATCCACACATATCTGAAAAATGCAAATATGGCTGCTGCTGCTGCTGCTGCGGCTGCTGAGCTCGTAACTTGTGTAAAGCTTTTTTTTTTTATGCAAACAGGCTTCACCTTAGTAACAAATAGAAAAGACAATAGACTGAGTGGAGAGCAATACCAATACAGAGCTGGTCTCTCAGTGGCCAAGCCCAGTTCAGTTAAACGTTAGCCATCGGCCCACCTCACTCTAAATGCTCTCTGGTTTCTGTAGCAAATAGTTCATAGATATGTTCTGTGACTTTACAGTACAAGGTAAGATCAATTAATTGATGTGATAAATGTATGCACCACACAGCAGCTTCAGTAAAGACAATAGTATTAGGGATGGGACAAGATATCTTGCCACACGTTTGTGCAAATCAGTGATATATTTTTTCCTTGTGTTTACATTTGGCTTAGACATAAGCCAAAGTTCCAACAAGCAGTGTTACGATGAATGAAAGCAAATATATATTAAAAAAAAAAAAAAAAAAAAAAACCACACAATTTTATTTTGTCAAAATGTTGTCTAGGCTTGTTCTTGTGGACCCAAACCATGTATCATCTCACCCCTTTTAAAAACAAACTTTTTTTGTTCTTTTAAAAAAAAAAAAAGTCAAATATCGGGCCTTAGAGAGATGCCCTGAGTGACCCAAGTGTGGCGTTTGTGCTCACATTTTGACGCATATTAAATATTCATATTACGTCAAAAGTGATGAACTCAAGTGTAACGCTTAGAGGTTTTGTTGCAGAACACCCGGCTCCGCGACAAGAGGCAAACACAAAGCCTAGGCCTCTGCTCGTGTCACCTCCAGCCCAAACAATGCACACCACATGTTAGGAGGGGGCTGTTTGTTATTGTTGTGGGACGAGGCGAGGTCACACATTAAAACCTCTTGCATAAAATATTCAGGGAGTCAAACAACCCATCACCTTTCTGGAGACTGCCTTTACACAAGACAACTCACATGCGACACAGGATTTAGTATCACAATAACCACACTTTAAATCAGTAGCTACATCCATATAGACTTGGTAAGAGCTCCGTGGGTCTATGTAGTTTATGTGACAGCCATTGTGGTTTGTTGGATTAACGAATGTTAGCTCATCTCTGTGTGTGCCTTTCTTCTCCGCTCATTCATATCATTGTGCGTTTGTCAGGAGCGCAGAATGTGTCTTGTTACCAGGACAGCCCAGGGGTACTGTTGTGGCTGCACCTGTTATCAGCGCGCTTCTATTGTCAAGGCCAGATAGGTTTACAGAAACAGCACTGGTCAAATCTGATGCGGCTTTGCTTGTCCCACAAACCCCAGTTTGAGAAACACTTAGAAATGCTGTCATGGAACACTTATCATCACTTCAGATTTACACAACTGGGCTGGAATGAACTGAGGTGAAAAAGTTGACTGACTTCCTTATGGTTTAGGAAATAAATACTATTAAAAAAAACTCAGGGACTTTGTTATGAAGTAATTTACATTATTTAAATATGTAGGTTACTATGACTGTAGCCTTAATATGACTTCATTTGAACCTTACATGCTTCAATAAAGAGACTGGAGGTTATTATTTGTTGCCACAATAAATATGTACAGTTTTTAGATGACTTTGAGTGCTCCTTTAGCAGTGTGTGGACAGTGTACCTCGTGCCCTGCATCCACTCCTGCCCTCGTCAAACATGAGCCAGTAAACAGGTTTAACCGGAAAATATTTTGTAAGGAAACAAGTGCCATAATAACAGACAGGTGGAATGAGCGCGTGGAAAACAGAGTAAACTCACCTAGGATTTCTTTTCTGCGAGATGTGTGCGGCTGGTCAGTGTAGACCCATTCAAAGTCGCCTCTTCCACCTGTCTTCCCCATGTCTGTGCGCGCTGTGTGGCTCTGGGGCAAGGCTGTGGCGCGTTGTGTGTCAGCAGACTCCAGTTTCTGACACACCCACTCGCCCGGGTTCAGATGTTCAGAGCTCAAGGTGGAGGGTGTGATCCCTCCCCCATACAGAAAGTGGTCATATACTGGCCCGGCCAACGCGGGGCCTCCCAGCCAACTGAGGGCCCCCTATTAGCGTACTGGTAAATCCACCGAGGTTCAGCGCGCACCAGGCTTCTGGAAGGTTTGAAACCACGTGGGACACAAAAGAGGCAAACGGCGAACTTGTACACGCATTTAATTGTTTAATTGGCAAATTGATTAGGCTAATTAATAATTGAGTTAACTGGGCGCCACAATCTTTTGAATCAACACTTGCCAATATTTATGACTGTGATAATAATAAGGATGAAGTCATGTAAATTAGGCCAATATTTGGTAATTTACCTGGGCCAATATTTTTTTGGTTTTATTGGTAACTATACTATATTTTGGGGTGAAACTGAGAAAATAAAATGCTATTATTTTTGTCCCAGAGCGTTTGAAACGTCAGCTGACATTTTGGAGAAGAGCTGTAAAATGAGCCACATGTTCAGGTAGTTCTAGCTTCAACTTACGCGTAAAACGTTAAATGAGCATTAATTCAGCTCTTGCATATTGAATATTATGTTAACAAACGTTCATATATTCACAATAAACATATTTTAACCAAAATGGACTTTAGGGTAAATTGAGCCACCATCATAATGGTTTTTTTTTTTTAAATTATAGGTTAATTAGACTAAGTTAACCAAGTGGGTACACACAGTCACAACATGCATTGCTTATAATTTCTGTAGCTGTACAATTCAATTTTCTATTGAATTATCATCCTTATAGTTTTCAAGTTAATGCTTGGCCCCAATAACTGTAATAAATGTTTGTTTTTTTTTCTTTTCTCTTTTTTCTGATGAATCAGAATCAGAAATCAGAATCAGAAAAAGGTTTATTGCCATTGTCATTGAACAAAGTTCGCAAACATTGGAACTTGTTTCGGTGTTAAGGTGCAACATAAAACACTGAGTAATAATAATTGCAAAGTCTATCAAATCAAATAAGGCAGGCATGCATAAATTATGTATTTACTAATAAAATAAAAAATAAACTTGGTCTCAGTATGTACATAGAAATTTACAGAGGGTCGGAAATACTGCAAAAAGTGAACAGTGCGTGAATAATATTGGTTGAATAATTGGCAGGTGTTAAGTGTTCATGAGTTCAATGGCAGAGAAAGAAAGAAACTCTTCTTGTGGCGGGAGGTTCTGGTCCGGATTGACTGTAGCCTTGTATTTTGTCAAATACAGAAGGGGCAACAAATTGAGAACCTTTGCATAAATAGGGAGTGGAAAGAGCAAGGGGGCTTAAACCTTATCAGAAATAGAAAGGGGTTTATTGCCATTGTCAGTGAACAGAATTCACAAACAAGGATTTGGCATTGAGGTGCAACATAAAACAACGAATAATAATATTAGAAAAATATATAAAAAGAGCATGCATAAAATTTTGGATTTACAAAAAAAATGAATTAGACGGTCTGAATATATACACAATTTATAGATGGTCACAATAGTGCAAAAAATCAGAATCAGCAAAAGTTTATTGCCATTGTCATTAAAGGTTTATTGCCATTGACATTGAACACAGTTCGCAAACATAGGAACTTGTCTCGGCGTTCAGGTGCAACATAAAACAATGAATAATAAAATAATAATAATGGCAACATCTATAGAGTCAAATATGGCATGCATAAATTAAGAATGTACTTCTAAAATAAGGTACAAAATAAAGTTGGCCACAGTGTGTACATAGGTATTTACACAAAAAGGTACAGATGGTCGTAAATAGTGTAGAAAGTGAAAAGTGCATGAATAGTATTGTGTCGGTGTAATCCCTCATTCGTCCAGGAGTGTTCCATTGTAGAAAAAAATTCAGTTGTATAAATGCATGGAATAGCTTCCCCAGGATACAGTCTGCCTGTCTAGCACCTCCTCCTTTTCAAGCATTTGTAAACAGTATATCACCTTCTTCTTGTAGCCACTGGTCAGGTCTCTTTTCAACCGTTCGTATGTGGTCCTGTCCTCGAGGAGGCTGTGGACTTTGGCTTCATAATCAGCTGTATTAAGAATCACAGTGCAGCGCCCCTTGTCCGCTGGAAGAATGTTTATGCTGTGATCTTTTTGTCGTGGGGCTGAGATGTTGTTATAGCTCTGGAATCTATTTCGCACGAGCGCTCTCCTCCTGAAGGATGTTGATATTTGAAGGAGGAGGTTTAACAATAGTATCGGTTAAGTATTGTTAAAGTGGCAGATGCTTAGAAGTGTTCATGAGTCCAACGGCAGAGGGAAAGAAACTGTTCTTGTAGCGGGGAGGTTCTGGTCTGGATGAATCGTAGCCTCCTGCCTGAGGGGAGTGGTTCAAATAGTCCATGTCCAGGGTGAGAATGGTCAGCAGTGATCTGACCTGCTCGTCCCAGAGCCCTGGAGACGTACAGGTCCTGCAGCGATGGAAGTCTGCAGCCGATCACCTTCTCAGCAGAACGCACAATGCGCTGTAGTCTCTGTTTGTCCCTGGCTGTGGCTCCAGCGTACCACACGGTGATGGAGGAGGTGAGGATGGACTCAATGATGGCCGTGTAGAACTGCACCATCATCTGCACTGGCAGCTTGGCTTTCCTCAGCTGCTCCAGGAAGTACATCCTCTGCTGGGCCTTCTTGATGAGGGAGCAGATGGTTTACCTGACTTCACCCTATTATACAAGGTGAAAAGATGGGGTTATTGTTCATTTATGGAATCTATAAAGATACTTTATTCATCGACAAGAGAAATTCACACATAATGGATTACTGCATTATGCTAGAATATCAAAAGTATGTCACATATCTTGATTTATCAATTACAGTCACTAAGAGGTAAGGCATATTTTCTTGTGAAAGTTTACACCTCACTGTGATTGATTAAATTCTATCACTCACTCATGACAGCATGACAGAGGCTGGTCAATAGGAGGAGTAGGTGGGGAAAAGCATCTGTGTTTTATCATAGTGCTGCAATAGATATGCACTTAAGAGAAGCCTTAAGATCGTCTGGTCCACATGTGTCAAACTCAAGGCCCGCGGGCCAAATGTGGCCGCTTAATTGTTTTAATCCGGCCAGTCGAACATGGGACGGCGGACTCGTAAGCGGTTAACCCTTTACACTTAGTGCGTTCCGTGGGACGTTGGACTTTTTCTTTATTTATTCCATTTTGTCCACTATTTTATAAAAGAAAACTCTAAAGCTGTACATAAAAATAAAGCTGTAACCCTCTTATTTCCAGTCAAATCAATCATTCTGGGAAGCATCAGGGTCAGTTTGTACTCCAAACCCACAGGTAAAAAATTACCCTAAAATAAAATTGTAGAAAAAGATTCAGTTGTAGTCATCTGGACTCTGTTTTAGAAAAAACAAAACGTTTCGATTCTCATCCAAGTCATTCTCAATCTGTGAAATCAAGTTTGAGAACTCCTGTTTGTATCCTACTCTGTGAAGCCCTGCCCACAGGGTGGGTCCTCCTGATAATGGCCCATTGAAACCTAACTGAGATGGGCCATCTACATCCTATTGTGACCTGACTTTGGCACCCTCCTCCTTGAGTACCTGATTAGCATCAGAATGCGTCGGGCGTCTCCAGGGTTTCAGCAAACCATTATAAACAACTGGAATCTTAAACCTCCATTACGATTTAAGGATGGATTCTCTTTTTTAAAATAAAACGAGAAATGAACAGGACTCCGCCTGGACATTTTTGCTTTATTACAAATCCCTAAAACTTGGTTTTAGGGATTTTACCTTCAGTTTTAAAAGAGAATTGTCAAAGCCCAAGTCATAAGTCCATGTTCCTGTGTCTTCATATAACTATTACTCGGCTATATAAAGCTATTTATTTCTTAGTTTTTATTATTATTTTTTTTATGCTATGTTTGGCTCGTTTGGCTCACGACCCAGCCTGAGCATGGAAATTCGGTCCGCGGCCCAAAATCAGTCAGGTCAGTCGAGTTCAGAAAATGGCCCACTAGGAGCCTAACTAATCCAGAGAAAGAGGAGAGCTGGATCATTGTCATCCAATGACTTGCGAAGTAAGCAGTCATCTGGACGTTTCAACTCTCATCCAAGAGTCTGCGGATCGAGTCTGGGAACTCAGACGAATGAGATTACACCGTCATGTAACTGAATACATGTACAAAAATATGTATTGCAAATACCAATCTACAGTAACTGTATTCTGGTACAGTTACTCATTCTTTTGGTGTATTCAGAATAAAGTTACTTTTCTAAAATCAGTGGAAGACATTAATATTACAAAAATATATATATAATATAATGCAACTAAACGTGAACGTATTGAATACAATACTCTGATTTGAGCAAGTATCTGAATATGTTACAAAACTCATTATCATGCAGTTATTCAGTATTCTGTAACTGAATACATTTTAAAAGTATTCTTCCCAACACTGTCCAATGATGAAATAATGAAATCAGGCCTGTGTTGACACAATGACTGATTGATAGTTTATTAGGTAGATCTAGGTAGATGATGGATCTCTGACAATATCACATGCAAAATAAAGTTATATTAGTTACAGACATCAAAGAAAGCCTACACTTGTAGCTTCCAAAGCTGCTCAGAATAAAATTGGTCCACAGTTTTCTCTCTTTGTCTTAATAGCTGTGTTGTTAAAGATTGCTTGTATGGCTGATGAATAGGTATGACATGACATAGTTTTGAGTAGCATTTTACCGTTTATAGTCAACAAGGACATCCATCAGCCCTTACCTAAAAATCCTAAAATATATTAGTCTTAAACCACAATATCACCTGTAACTCCACAAACCCAGCTGAGCTGGAGTGTTAGGATACTGTCGAATCAATTAAGTCAAAAGTATTTAGTTTTCCATGAAGAGGAAGATATTGTTGTTGTTGTAGTTGTGTTACTTTTAATGGCGGTTGGCTGCCAACTGAAAAGGCGCATTTACCTCCACCTACTGTAGTTGTACGTCTTCAAAGTATGTGTCTTACACTATACCGTTAAAAAAAAAAAAAAAAAAAAAAAAAAAGAGAGAGCAAGATGAAAGGTTCATCTACCTCCACCAACTGTAGTTGTATGTCTTAGACTTTAGGCTTTATTCTTTAGACTTTAGATTTTAGAGTTTTTTCTTTGGACTTTATTCTTTAGATTTTAGACTTTATTCTTTAGACTTTATTCTTTAGACTTTATTCTTTAGACTGTATTATTTTGACTATTCTTTATACTTTAGACTTTATCCTTAAGCCTGCACCTCCCTAAACTCCACATAAACTGCTTTCTGCGCTCGAGACTGACTTGAATGATTGAATCGCATTATTATTTTTCCATGAAGATATTTCCATTTACGCTGAAGTATCAGCGAGGAATCTCGCGAGACTTGATAATTGGAGCATAGCGGCGGCGAGACTTGAGAGGAGAGTTTAGGAGAGGGAGGACAGCAGAGGGAACAGGAAGGCAATCGAGTGGAGAAACACTTTTAAATAGTACAAATAAGTAGGATCAATGATGGCTTCGGGGGATACGCTGTATATAGAGACAGACGGCTCGGACATGCCGGCGGAGATAGTAGAACTTCACGAAATAGAGGTAGAAACCATTGACACAGACGAGCACCAGCCTATGATCGCCTTACAGCCTCTTGACACGGACGACCACTCAATTCACCCGCACCAAGAAGTGATCCTGGTACAGACGAGAGAAGAGGTGGTGGGCGAGGACGACTCTGAGCTGCATACGGACGATGGATATGAAGAGCAAATTCTCATCCCTGTCCCTGCGGACGAGGACTATATCGAGCACACGCTGGTCACTATTCCCGGAAAAAGCTCTTCGTCTGGCAGGACGAAGCGGGCTGGAGGAAGCAAGAAAGGGGGCAAAAAGAGCTACTTCAGTGCGGGGGAGATGGGGAGGAAATGGGAACAGAAACAGGTGCAAATAAAGACTTTGGAAGGGGAGTTCTCCGTAACTATGTGGGCATCAGGTAAGTTCAGTTCCTCTGAGCTGAGTTAGCATGTCGCTTTGTTCTTAGCATGTGTACCTTGTGACTAGGCCTCGTGGAGGCCTGCTTCTCCGCCAAAGTCTAAACCATTTCCCCACTTTAAGGCACTTAAACTTCACTTCAAATGTTTTTGTTTTTATGGGAAGCCATGTTTTATGTGTCAATGGGCGCCGCCATATTTTCCCGGTCCAAAAAGTATGGCGGCCCGAAAAAATGGCGTTTATTTGTCCGACGAACATGGCGGCGGCAGTGGGCTCGCTCTGGCTCCGCTAGGCCGCTGTGGCGCAGTTCAGGCCGGCGGCGGGGCGGGGCGTGTGGGCTCCGTGTTGTGCTCCTGGGGCTCTATATACTCTGTGGTGGAAAAGTACATGGCCTGTGTATACAAGTATAAGTACGAAACAAATACATATTATATCTCACATTTTTAATATATATGTTTTTCTTTCAAAATTATACAAATCCTTTGATTTGATCGTACTTTGATAATTTAATCATTGGTCATAGAGTGCCTTGTTTTTTGGGGGATCTTTTAATAAAAAAGTAGAAAATATGCAAAATATATAATCTATTTGCAATTGATCATCTTATGGTGTAAACAACCTAATTAATGTGTTTTTTGTTTCAGATGACAAAAAAGATATTGACCATGAGGAACAAATCTCAGGTGAAAACTCTCCTCCAGATTATTCCGAATACATGACAGGAAAGAAGCTCCCACCTGGAGGTATCCCAGGCATCGACCTGTCTGACCCTAAACAGCTTGCAGAGTTTGCACGGTGAGTGAATGAAAATGAGAGAATATTCCCTATAAAATTTTACACATTTAAGATTATTAAATATTTTTCTCTTTCCAGAATGAAACCCAGAAAAGTAAAAGAAGATGACTCTCCTAGGACAATAGCTTGTCCACACAAAGTGAGTACTAATATACAATTACAGACCCGTCCCTTTCATATTGTTCAGAAAAGCGCTATAGAAATATTTATTATAGTAATTGACCCACATTTTTCTTGCCCAGGGATGTTCTAAAATGTTCAGGGACAACTCTGCAATGAGGAAGCACTTGCACACCCATGGGCCTCGTGTGCATGTGTGTGCCGAGTGTGGGAAAGCGTTTGTGGAGAGCTCCAAACTGAAGAGGCACCAGCTTGTACACACAGGAGAGAAACCTTTCCAGGTAGGTTTTGTCCATTTGGTACCCCAAAAAATTTTTTGGGGGGGGGGGGGAAGATATTTGAACTTATTCTGCCTCTTTCCTGTTTTCAGTGCACATTTGAAGGCTGTGGTAAGAGATTCTCTTTGGACTTTAATTTGCGCACTCATGTTCGTATTCACACTGGAGATCGGCCATATGTGTGCCCTTTCGATGGCTGCAACAAAAAGTTTGCTCAGTCAACAAACCTGAAGTCACACATCCTGACACATGCCAAAGCCAAGAACAACCAGTGACTGCTGCAGAGCTCAAACTGAGCGGGCACTAGTGGACAGTGTATTCTGAGAGATGATCTGCTCCTCAGACATTTTTATGTACATTATGTTTGGGCTGTTGAACCCTCACCCTCAGGTCTCCCTTGTTTGGCACTACCTGGGTTTCAAAAAAGTTTCTTCTGCTGAAGACTTCAAGGATCTGCACCTATACTTATTTAAACTGTTTCACATTTTGTAAGTCAAGTTGCATTGATCCTCAATATTTTCACTTTTGTACTTTTCCAGTGTGCATATTGTACACTGACTGTGCTTTATGTAGTTATGATTTGAGTAGCTCTTCTTTGAAAGTTTCAGATTTCTTGTGTGAGTGTTTCTGCTGAACAGGGTGGTCTGTGTTTTTGTACAATGCTATATCTAAATCATGTTAATAATTGCCATGTGATTTTTCCATAGTAAATAAAATATTTTCCCTTACAATAGAACATGATTTTTATTAAACTTAAAACAAAGTTGTATCAAACTAACACTAAAATGCACCACAAAGTGACAGAGTATAACAAGTGACTTTAATTTCTAGTACCATGGAAAAAAATATTTTTTAAAAAAATGACATCACACAAATTGCTTCTAAACATGAAATCTTGCCTTTGGTCTTTCAGTCTAATTCCACTTTACTCAGTACTTTGCAGGAGCAGTCATTAAAATGGCTTTTGGGTGATCACTTTAAGAGAACAGTCAGTAGTTTAGGGTAATTGGGCGTCCCCCAGCCAGTTACAGGGTCCCAGAAGGGAGCGGCACAGAAGCCCTTCCCCTGCACCTCCTCATCTAGGCAGCTTAAGTGACAGCCGTCAGTCACCTGGAAGAAAAAAAAAAAATCTCCGACTGAGGCATAGCAGGGACATTTCTCTATGTACGAGGATAACAACTTGTACAAATTTGTAGTTGGAGACATCAGTCTTTACTTTTTGAATAATACTGTCCCTATAACCGGATGTTATCAGTAATCCATAAATATCTAATATATAACTTCTTTTTAAAAACTTACATCAAAGAGGCCCAATCCTTGGAGTTTATAGAGACGAGGATTGAGAAAGCCCAAAACTGGAAGACCCTTTAGAAGTCTTTGATCATTAATGAGAGACAACATGCCTCCCACAACAGGAGTAGAGGCCTGGAGGAAAGAAGAGCAAAGATCTGTAAGCCAGGACACCATTGTGTGTGTATGTGTATAAATAAAACATTCGTCGTAAAATAAGGATTTGAATTGGTTTACCGATGTCCCAGACACCCAGGGTATTGGAATTCTGTTGGTGACCACCCAATAATTATCAGACAGAGCCGATATGTCGGGATAAGCCCTTCCAGTGGGGCTGTAGTACGATTGAGGTGGGAGTGACGAGCCCACCGTTTTCAGATATGCATCAACTGCACTGGCCTAAACACCACATTGTTGTAATTACAATGAACAAAATAAAATCAAAATATGCAGATGTCCCTGAGCAGTTTACCTGATAATCGGGCATCTTGAAAACATTACTAAAGCCTCCACCGCTGATGTAATCTGTAACCTCTTCTGTCAATTTAAAAGGGTTCTTAAACGAAGTTCCCCCAACTGTGGTTACATATGGGCTGGGAAGAAAAACAGCAAACAGCTTCTATCATCTCATATTGAGTCTATTGCATGAAGACAATTGAACAAAAGATTTACAAAAACTATTGTACCTTGATGCAGGAAAACTGGGTCTGAAAGCATTTTCTTTCCCCATATGTCGACAGCCGGCTCCACTGTCACCTAAACATAACAGTACAGGCAGGGTTTTATTGTAAGCCATACAAACAAAATTTTGCTACTCAAAAAAAGTACAGATTTGATATGCCCATCATTTCGGCACATTTTTTTAACAAACTGCTGCGCTCTTTTTGAAGATGACACCGGTTTGGCCTCTGCAGTATGATTTACTCCAGTTTTAAAAAAGGAATAGCAAGCTATGCAAAGAACACGAACACACACACACACACGAACACAATCTAAATGCAAATTATTTGCAAGCTTCAATTCTAATAAAGGATTATTCTAGTCAGTTAGTTTGCAAATGTTTAGCCTCAAGGTTTGTAGTGAAGAATGTAATAAATCTTTAGACATCTTTGTTGTACATTGCCATGTACACTATTGTCCAAAATTACATAAAATGAATGTGTTCATGTTATCTAATCAGGTTCTGATCTCATTTACATGCAAGTGGTTTTTACCCCCCAAAAATCTTTTCCCCTCATTTTCTGATATTCTTAGGCTAATCTTAATTTCATATTTGAAAGATCATCATGTTCCACTTCACTTTTTCCCTCAGTTTCATCCGTTCTGAAATTAAGACTGTTGGACACAAATAGTACTGTGATTTGTGTTTGTATATCGTTTATGTAATGTTAAACCCTTCCAATTATTAAAACTGTAATTGTCCAAGAAGTGTAAAAGAACATGAGATTTTAGATACCTACCAGAAGCAAAGAGCAGCGATATTCCACGGACTCCTGCCTTCATAAACTCCGCGTTGATACGCGTCATGTACGCAGTAGACAAACTGTCCTCGTCATCTCCATAACTGATGGTGTGGACCCATGGCAGAGCAGACATGTTACTGAGTAGAAGCATCCACTGGAGGAAGGGTTCCTGAGACTCGTGACGCCCTGCAATCACACCAAACCACAATACTTTTACTTATCAGGTCTTTATTTTATTATTCAAGCACCCACTGCCTTCCCACCCAAAAAAGACAAATGGACATGGTAGAAACTCTTTTTGGCTCTTGAGCAACAGTTCTCTGCCAACGCTCATGTGTCTGTGTGGAGAGGGCTCAGGCAGTTCTCCAACTACAAGCCCAACGTCCCCCACACTGCTGGCGAACAGAAACTGGCTGAACAACTAAACTCACTTTTAAGTAAAAGTATGCTCCATGACAATCTCTCTATGGTAAACCTACACTACTCCACATGCAGGTGGATCACTGTCCTGACAGACTGGATGTCTTGGACACTCAGAACGTCAGCAGAGGAAGTCCACAGGGCTGTGTAATTTCTCCCCTGCTCTTCTCCCTGTACACAGACTGAAGCACCCCCAGCCACGACTCGAGTTTGAGGACAACACCACCCTCATTGAGCTCAGAGGATGTACTTCATGTGGCACCTTCAAGCTACCCGAGCAAATGATGATGGTACAGTTCTACACGGCCAGTGAGTCCACCCTCACCTCCTCCATCACTCCTCATGGAGCCACAGCCAGGGACAAACAGAGCAGCGCATTGTGCGCTCTGCTGAGAAGGTGACAAATTGTAACCTTCCATCTCTCAAATACCTGTACGGCTCTGGGCCAAGCAGGTTGGATTGTAGCTGACCCTTCTCATTGTGAACATGGACTATTTGAGCCACCCCCCTCAGGCAGGAGGCTACGGGCTATTTGGACCAGAACCTATTGCTGCAAGTTTCTTTCCCCGTGCCAGAACTCATGAACACAGACTCATGTCAATAATACTTCACCTTATTTGCACTGTTAGTTTGCACTGATCCTATAGTATATGTATTTGTATTTAAAATATGTGTAAGAAAAAAAGTTATTTTGCATGCCCTTATTTTAGCGATAGTCTTTTTTTTCTACATTATTATTCATTGTTTTATGTTGCCCCTTACCGCATAGTTCCTAGTTTGTGAATTTTGTTCACTGACAATAGCAATAAAACTTTGCGGATTCTGAAAAGCAAAGTTATTGTTATGCTGTAACATTCTTTTATATTGAGCTGAAAGCTGCAGACCTGCATTGCTGAAGACCCAGGTAGAGATGTTGGCCCCTGTGCTCATGATGTACTCCACGTCCAGACTGGCCTCCAGCCCAGCTTTCCCTCCTCCCTGAGTGCCCACCACTCGCTCCACAGCCGAGTGATGCAGGAAGCTTCGCCCAAACAGGCTCATGAACTCTGACAGGTCAGCAGGGTGGTAGTACTGCTCCAGAAACTGGAGAAAGGGAAGCAAAGTATTACATGTAGTACACATACACAATGGAGAGAACAAAACTGGATTACAGAGCTTTTGTAATGCATGGGCTTTAGTTAACATTGTATTGGTGTAATGTCTTGCACAAGTTTAGTACGCAATGTCGGTAGCAAGAATCTAATCACCAACCAAGCTGCTGCTACCCCATCAGAGCAATGTCCTAATAGTCATGCCACCCGAGCAGTTTTTACCTGTGCCACTGCCTGGCTGTTGTTGGAAGCCGCACCCACATCTGATGCAGACAGGTTGTAGCGCTGCCGGAGGATGGAGGGAGTCACCCCCAGATGCAGCCCAGCCTCAGAGCGCTCAGAGTGGGATGAGCCATGGGTGAGGTCTTCTGCTTTAGGAGGAAATCGGTGCACTCCTCCAACTATGAATGCATGAAAATGTATAAATAATTGAGACACTGTTGAAAACTGCAAGTTTGTGTTCAAACATGCAAATTTAAAACTGCATTGACTACAGACTACAAAATGGAAATTAAATAAAATTAATAAATTAAGAGTCAAAGACTCCAGCAAGGGACAAAGAAAAAGGTAAAGAAAACTAGGAATCATTTATGGCAATTGTGACAACAAATGCATTTTTAAGTACATCAAAATACTTCTAGAGTTGAGATAAGCCTACCAACACTCCCTTATCCATTATGATTACCAAAGTCCAGATGTGGATGAAGCTCATCAGGAACAGAGTATGGAGCGGAAGACCTCAGGACAGAATTATTTTCACTGATATATCTGTGAAACCTGCTTCCAGGGAGCAGCCTCTCTGCCTGCCTGTGGGAACAAACCCAACAATCACTGTCTGGATAAACAAACTGTCAGCAAGAAACTCTGCAAATTTTCAAAATGAACTTCTCTTTTTGTGGGTTTATGTACTTTCAGAATCATACTCTTTTTGTAAAACTGCCCAGTCAGATTTTTTTTATTTAAATCATCATTTACTACACTATCCATTTAAGTTAAGTATATGGTTTTTATCATCAGAAAATTTGCAAATACCACAGATGACAAAACATATTTCATATGGCATTGCTCTTTGACTACCACACAAAGATAATCAAAAGGCAAGTACATAGCACGGGTCTTGTGTAGAGAGAATAAATCTGCTGAACCAGGAACAGAGCTTTTAAAAAGTGCTTACTCTGCGCTCATGGAGCACTGTAGAAAGTCCTGGGTGTGGACAGTGTGACAGTCTCTTATCCCATGACTCTGGAGCCAGTACCCAACCACTTTCTGGGTCTCTGCAGACGGACGCATCAGTCTGGACACCTCTTCCAAGCTCATGTGTTTGCCTGAGGAGGACAAGGTCATTCCACACACATAAGCCCAAAGAAAAGGTTCCAATTTTAGTATTTGACATGTTAAAATCTCAAATGGTGGGCAGAAATTTAAAGTTGTTCCACTGCGCTTCTCTTTTCTCAATTTGTATCGTTTTGTCAATAGCCTTTGACCATACCCATATCAGACTTTTCTCATGGTCTTTGTTTCATATATAACCCCGGGTAGTTTAAAATGGATGTGATGAATAGCTAAGAATTTCATTTCAGTATCACTAGATGCTAATATTTCTACTGGTAGTCTGGCAAACCTATCATTTATTTGGTGCATGGTTTATCATAGTTTTACATCAGTCAAAAATACAGTAAGTGTACAGAATTATTATTATTATTATTATTATTATTATTATTATTATCATCTTAAAAAATAAAAAGGGCCCATCAAGTATTTTAGTAATCAAATTAGTATAGTGTATGGTAGAAGAGCTTTGGCCCTTGTTTACGGTATAGTTACTAGGAAACGCCTCCATTTATGTCACATCTCCAACCAGGAGTAAACATAATTAACATCAACAAAAAATATGAAACTAGAGAAAACTAGAGAAAACGTTAAGCAAAATCTTAACTATAATTATGTAAACAATGTTTTACGGATTTGTCAAGTCTAACTGCCCTATGCACGATGCCTAAAGCGTCGACGGTTGTGCCAGGCCAAATTACTCAGCCTATTGACAGGAAACAAAAACAAAGTCACAAAGTTAAACGTGCTCCGTGTGACATCGGTCCTCCATTTGTAATCTCAAAATAGTTCAGGGATAGTCTGTACCATAGAGGGGGGAGTCTGGGTCTGAAACCTTCATGAGCATGTCCTCCAGGATGGCAATATTCTGCTGCTTGAGGGCAAAGGTCAGCCTGAGCTCCTCTTCAGGGTTGACCCGACCCACATCCGTCCAATCATGAGGCACCCTGAGGAAAAAAAAAAAAAAAAAGGAACACAACGCTTTAACCTTAAAGTATTCAATATTTACCATCCTCTCACTTCTATGGTGTACTTTTGATCTTGAAAAGGATTTATACTGACTATGGGATTTGACTTAAAGTGCATATAATGTCATGTTTTTCTGATTATTACTTTATTTGGGGGGATCGTACCTGTGGTTAATGTTTATTATCGTTTTAAAATCAGTAGAGTGGCGGTTTGTAGAAAAAAAGAAAAGTAAAAAAATACAGGAAGTAGTTCCGAGTTCTAAAATGGAATCCTTTTATGTCATCAACATGAGAAATCTAACCACATATTTTGTCTAACAGTTTAAACATTCATGTCAAGATGTTACCATATATTTGAAGTTATGGTTTCTAGATTACAGTTACACAATATTCTAGAACTCCTATAGTTTAAAATCGAGCTATTCTCAGGTAGAATTCACTGTTCAACTGTCTCATTGTAGATTTGTTTAACTGGTTTATGGTTCGTATCTCTTATTACTGGGCTTATCCACATTAAACCACAACTGGCAAAAATTTCAACATATTCTTTGTCAGCACAAATAAACTAAATTTCAATAATTTTTTCCACATTAGCTTCAGAAAGTGGCGCCATTATTGAACTCCAGAGATGTGACTGTTGTCAGTTGAAAATACTTTAAACTGTAAGATTAATATGACAAGTTTGTGGAGCCAATCCCAAACAAATAAGGTTCAACGTCAATGGATTTTTATTTTGGAGATTTCTTCGAAAAAAAATAACAAGCTAAGATTATGATAAAATACAATTCTAAACAGTGAACACAACCTGTTACCTCCAAGTCACAATCTGCTGCTTATGTTCAACAAGGAAGTTAGGATTAGTCACCAAAAGAAAAACTAGAAAAATATATTTTTTTGGGTAAAATAGATCTACTTATGTTAACTTTGCTTCATAATTATTCACATATGCACTTTTAACCACTTCATTTTCAGTGTTTCAAAGTATGAACAGAGTTCTTATGAACAAATCGGTCACATGTTCAGTTGTTTTGGTCAGAATGGACAAAAATAAACAAACAGTTCAAACTTACAAAACGTTCTGGTCATATTCCAGGAAGCCTCCGCAGACCAAGGAGCCCCATAGGCAGCAGAGAAGCTGGCTGGTCCTGCTCACACAGTGCACAAGTCACAAGGTTAAAGAGTTTATTAGCACGGCGTTTTAGCATTACCCATTCAAGAAAGCACGAGCGATTTAACATGCCATTTTCCGTGGATCAGCGCTAGCTCTGGTCAAAATGTGACTTTAAGGACATGGAAGAATCACTCAAGGGCTGAGACTTACAGTATGTGCATGATTTCACCTCCAGTTCTCTTTTGTTGTTGATCTCACAGTGCGCGTGCTCCGGCTGTTTAAAAACAGCGTCAGTCACGTGACAAGCAGCCACGTGACCCTTGGCCTTCAGAGAGGTTCAACCAGAGCTCAGTGGAGGAAGTCGTTTTGTAGAGATAGCAAACACAAACACTCCAGTCAAGTATCGTAACAAATATTGATAACTTTTAAAGTATTTCAGGAAGAAAAAAAAAAAAACTGCATTTTTTTTTCTTTAATGCAAATTGATGTTTGCGTTTTTATAGTGTCTCAGTGAAAACAAATTACATTATAATTTAATCTAAGATTTTTCAAGTCATAACGCTAACTCCCAATATTTAATTTAAAATGTGTGTAATAGAAACCATTTAAAAAACAAACCAATGACTCAAAGATTTGTGCCATTTCATTAAAAATGTTTATTCAATAAAATGATATTTAGACATTTAAAATAGCTGTTTAGGTATGAATTAATCTTGATTATTCACAACGTTACTTCATTCTTGTTGGCAATGAACCCACATGAATATGTTCAGGATTTTACTCGTTTTCTGAAAAATAAAAATCTTCCTCTTCACCACTGTCAGCCGGGGCATCTTCTTTCTCTGGAAACATCTCCCATACCACAAACGTATCATTTTCTAAACAAAAAGAGACACAAGTATTGACTAAATTGACAATTAAAGTGCATGCTGGTTTTGGCGCTAGATTCCCTCACCTGTGTTTCCACATCTTCTCATCGTTTTTTTCACAGACGCAGGAGTGAAGTTAGCCTTAATCTTGAAAGAAAAAAAGATGACAGTACAATTTAAATAAAATAATTAAGCTGATAAAGTATAAAGTTCACAGTATTTACCTTTCTAGCATGTTTTTCGACATTAAACTGATAATGATTTTTCATCCTCTTTTGGAGTTGGAAGACATACTTATCATCATAGTTCCTTAAAAAAGAAGGACAGAGTTATACATTCAGTTCTTTTATTTGAGCAAGTTGTATTATACAGTTCTTTCTTTCACGTTGATTTAATTTCAAATCCAAGGTTGTGTTAGTAATGAAATAGTGGTGGTACCTGCTGCTGGAGCCCATCATGCCAGGGGTGATGTGTAGGCACTGGGGGGTCTTGGCTTCAGGGAACCCTGTGGGCCCGGGGGTGAGAGGCTCCTGGTCCGACACAGAGAAGTCATGATCATCACTCGTACACATAGACGGCACCTACACAGGCAGGAAACATGGACCAATACATTATTATCTAAAGGGCATACGACAGGTTCCAATTATGACGTAGTTTGGTAGAACCTGTGGTAAATATTCATCACAGTTTTACATCAGTCAAGTGTCAGTTTGTGAAGGATAAAAGTTGAAAATTACAGGAAGTAGAGCAGAGTTCTAAAATTCTTTCTATGTCAGCAAAAATACAGGGACAATTTACACACAACAGATACATTTTTCAGGCAGTTTAAACAATCATTTAACAAAATAAAGCTGTCATTGGGCATTTTTATTTGTCAAATTATAACGGTTTACAATATGGTTGTTAGGCTGCTCATTTCCAACCAGGATGTACAAATATAAATTTACCAAAATTGTCAAATTGGGGGGGGAAAAAAAACATGCAACATTTTCAGTAAAATCTTAAATATAATCAAGTTCATTACATTTTAGTGAAATGAGTTGTCTTAATTGGTCATATGACAAAACAAAACTTTAAGTTGACAGTCATTATTTAAATGATAACCTATTAAAAGACATAATTAGCAGGGTTTTAAGTCTCTCAAAGGAAAAATGTACTCATCATACTGCAGAGTGAAGTGAATAGTGTAGTATATGATGAAACATTTGTGATCTCTTTGTAGGGCTTTGTACACTGTAGGGTGGCAATCTAGCAAAGAAATTCCTGATTGATGTATTGACAAAACGGGTGTGTGGCAGAGTCTTGCTAAACAGTATTCCTATGATCACTACAGCTAACTGACAGATAAAACTGTTAGTCGATCAAGATGCTACTGACA
The DNA here is from genome assembly GCA_015082035.1 of Chaenogobius annularis. NCBI lineage: Eukaryota > Metazoa > Chordata > Actinopteri > Gobiiformes > Gobiidae > Chaenogobius > Chaenogobius annularis. The sequence goes on along the minus strand of BJKM01000100.1, from coordinate 578,472 downwards.
GATTAGTCAAATAAGTGACCTGAAAATACAGCCCCAGTTCACTTTAGTTTTTATTTTTACAGTAAATAAACTCACCTCGATTCGTTTACTTTGCATGTACGCTGAGCTGAAAACATCATCCATGTCTTCTTTGGGCATTGCTTCCAGGAAGTCGCGGACCTGCTGTTTCCTCCGTAACGTTCCCACACGGGCAGAGATCACGGGGTTAGCTGAACAGATAAAGATAATACTGTTTTCATTTAGTTTTACCACACATATAACAACAAAAAAGAAACAGTAGATTAAAATAATGTAGGTATAGGAAGAGACAAAAAACTAAACAAAAAGGGCTTATATTAACACCTCCACATTAATAAATAAAATGAAAACATAATTGTAGCTGTTACAAACCTTCACGTACAAGTATGATTCATTTAAAACAAAATTTAATTAAATATCAAAGACTTCCTTCAAATAACTCTTAAATTACATTTTTGATATTTTGTCACTAGTTAAATGTGAAAATGAGTTCCACAATTTACAGCTTCTAAATCACAGGTAAAAACTCTTGATGCGACACATTTCGGAACATGAAAAGTACGATTTTGACGAGTTGGTTTAAAAGGAAAAAGAATCAATATTTTGTTCAGATTAAATGGGAAAGTGCTGTTAAGGGTCAATTAAACCATATTATAGTTACTGACTGACTTTTTTCTATTAATTATTTTCTTGGTCACAGTGTCAAAATTTGGTTGATTGGAAACACATAATTTCAATGCAATACATTTTTAGTCAAAAAATGTATTGGAAAGTTTTTTGGTTTTTTTTTTACATATAATTCTTTCATCAAGTGATCACTTCTCAATTACTCTGACGTTGTGGTTGTCGTCATCTTTAACCTTTATTCTTTATGTAGGTTAGAATGTTGAAAAGACATGTTTGTAGATCAGTTTAGGACCACAGTTTTAAAACAGCAGGACCCACACCTTAGTTTGACGAAAGATAAATCCGGGCCTCTTCGTGAACCTATGATCTGCATTAAAACAAACAATTGGGTGGTAATACCTTTCCCTTTCAATGGCTCCTTCTTTGTTTTCCGCTCACATTTAGAAGGCGTCTTGATTCTCATTGACGTGTGCCGTTTATGGCATTCCTCCGCAGACCGTGTTCCAACCATCATTGCCACCTTAGTCCAGTAACCAGTAATGTGCTTTGGGTGGCATGACGCTGCTCTAAAAGTAAAACAAACACATTTAGCTTGGATAAGGAATACAACGATCCGTCTGTACGAAGGGCTTACTCATGCAGCTTCCTCAGTTCCTCCTCGGACCACTTGTCTTCATCCTGTTCTGAAAATGGTTTGATACGTGCTGTTCTTTTGCGTGCCCTGTTGGGTTGAGCAGCTTTATGCGGAGCCGCTTTTGTAGTCATTGGTGAAGGCGTTTTGGTTCTCGGTTTATGCTGAGACTTTACACCTTTCGACGGTTTTGTTTGCGCCTTGTGTGAGCGCGCGTCTCTTTCCTGCGATGAATAGGACGATTGGCTGGAGCGACTGGGCCTGCTGCGGAGGCTCATCTGGCTCTTGTCAGCAGAGTTGTCTGTCTTTGTAAAAACTTTCTCTTTATAAGTCAATGGTTGTGATGATGCGCTGATGTCACCTGGAGGTGAGCGTTGACCTGAAGCAGAGCATTGCCTAACTTTAACGGCATTCGCTTTTGTGTCATTCTTTTTTGCATTCTTAGATTGGTGTGATTCTGCGTCCTCACTGTTCTTCTTAGTAGTTGGGCAGTTTATGCTGGATCTGGTGACTCGGTCTGTCGTGTTGGTGCTTTGAGGACTTGGAGGCTTCTTGATGGCAGTGCCTTTGTTTTGGTGAGGTTTGCGCTGTGGGGCCTTGACCTTTCTCTGGAGCTGATGTTTGGCAATTGACTCCCGCTGCTCACAGACTAAAAAGAAATTTATGTCAATAATGTAAAAACATTTATTAAAAAAAAAAGAGATTATAACTAGACAAGTAGAAAAAGACAAATGATTATTACCATTGTTCAAAGGAACCATCACCAGGGCTGTTTGTTTATCAGGCTTTGAAGCGATGAATGACTTTGTGGAGACGGAGGTTGTGATCTCCTGAAAGACAAACAGGCTTATTATTCATTTAATTATGTTTTATTATGTCACTTTAACATATCTATTCAGGATCTGTGGTAACGTGAGTGGCTTGCCTTATCCATACCTGGCTAACTTCCCATGAAAGTGCAAGTGTAATTCTCTGGGGAAATTTGCATATACAGTAGTATAGAGCAAAAATCTCATTATCAAACAAAGTTTATAAAAGTCCTTTTCCTTTCTTTCATATTATGAAGAAACATTCACACATTGAACCAATTCTATGAGAGCTGAATTTGTCACCTGACATAAGTATCAGACAAATCGAGGGAGAGTCTTACAGGTTGAATGATAGTGGTGTCATAGCTGTCATGAACAGTGACATTCATGTGTGCATCCAGAATGACACGTCCTCCCTTCCAGTAATCCAGGGGGGGCTTGATGAGGCGGCCGCTGCGGGACACTTTGGTGCTGGACGCAGAGAAGGAGGGACTTAACACGGCTGCGGTAGAGCAAGGGGTACAGGTTTCAAGGTCTGTACACTCACACAATGTCTTGTGATTCTGGGATACATACACGTCTGCGTCTGCGTCTGCGTCTGCTGCTGCGTCTGCTGCTGCGTCTGCTGCTGCGTCTGCTTCATGCTCGCCTTCAATCTTTGGCCTCTTTTTTCATTTTGTTCCACAGAACTTTTTTTCAATTTTCTTACAGGAAAAACACATCAGTTAGCTCACATTTCAAAATGACAATTTTCATAATAAATATTTATTCGTACCCCTTAGACTCTAACAAATATTTTTCATGAAGCTCCTTCCAGTTTGAAGGGAAGCCATTGACAAATCTTTTCAGAAACCATTTTGGAAACACTGTAGTTAAAGAAATGGTTAAAAACATAAAACATGAAATCAGCAGTATGCTCATAGTGTGATTTGTGACCACCACATTGTGACTCGCCTGAAGGAGCATCTAAGTCCATCTTCCCAACTAAAATGTAGATCCTCCCGGAGACTGTCTTCAGAGCGGAGTTGGACACTCTGTCTGAGATTATGTTGCTGTTCCATGGGATGTTATTTTCCCTAACGGAAAAATATAGGATTTAAGAAACAAGAAAAGTCTTTACAACTATAGAAAACACTCTACCTGTGGATGCCATCAACAAAAAGACCTTTACGTCTTCCACGAATGAACCATTTCCTTAAGTGAATTACATTCTCCTAAATAAGAGAAAGTGGGGACGTCAATGACAATTCATGCCTAATCAAGTCAATATCTACATACAATACAATTACAGAAAAACAATATTCTCACAGTGGGGAAAGTGGTAAAGTGGGACCATTTAGTGCGCCTGCACATAGTTTCTTGAGTTTTGGGAAGGGAAAAGCGTGGCGAGTTTAGCACAAGTGGATCTTCAAGCAGGACAGGCTGCAGCGGCACGTCAGACACTGAATCATCTGGGAAATCCTCATCAGTGGATCCATTATCAGAGCTCTGCAGTCTGTCGATGTTGGACGCTACAAAATCTGGCCCCACTCTCGTCTCGCTTTGGATTTCTGCAGTTAGAAAATGTTGTACAACTAAAACCAAGTCTAAATCTCTTTGATCAAGTGTCAGCTTCAAAGGCTCACCCGGGTCACCTTCTGGTCTGGGGCTGGGTGTGTCGAGTGGAACATCACACTGCTCCCTTTGCTTCTCCCGCTCTTTCAGGTAAGCAAACATCTTGGCAGGAGTCATTAGCCTCTGAGGAAGTGTCTCAACAGCACATCCTGTTAAACACACAAAAATAAAAACAAGGACACCATTTATTACTAGACTAGTGCTTTTAATCTGCAAAACTCCCACTACTAAGACAACTGCTCACCTACTTTTACCTCACAAATCATGATCACAAATCATGATCCTTTATATATTTACTAAAAGACTGTGTGGCTTACCATTGTGTTCTGGCGCTAGAGTAAAGTCCTGTGAAAAAGGCTCCACATTACTTGTAATTGTGATGTGCTCATCCCTAAAAGCTGGGCTGATTTTCCTTTCTTTTGGTGGATAACGCACACAGTCTATATCAGACTTATTCACTAGTTGGTCGTCTGATTTTCTTTTCCTCAGCCTCTTCCTCATCGGAGAAAACACAGAGTTAGGAGAGATGAAGTGAGGGGGACCAGCGTTCTCCACATCTCCAGGTTCACACACCACGAAGCGATCCGCAGTCCCTGTCCTCGGATGAAACGCCTCCGTGTGACTTTGTTGAGCTGTTGTGTTGCATACGGCAGTGGACTCCATGAAAGGTCGTCTGGGCATGTGAGCGTGGCTAAACAGCAGCTCACAATCAGTTCTGCATTGGAGGCTTTTTTGAGGCCTTGAAATGGGCGAAAGAGTCACCGCAGTTACTTCCCCGTTCCCCAGCGCCTGGAGCGGGCTGAAGTCCTCGGGGTTGTCCGCGCCGTAGCTCTCGGTCCTTCTGTTTGGCGTGAACTGTCCGCCGTGAAACACCGCAGCTCGGCATTCCTCATCGGAAAAGTCCTCCACGGTCGGTCGCTTCAGTTTGGACTTGAGTTTAGCAAAGATCTTCGCAGGAGATTCAAAAGGAGCCCTGGGTTTATGTTCGATCTGGTGATACGACGCCATCTTCTTTATGTATTATCCGATTACATCCTGGGAGCTAACCGAAGCTGAGGGCTCGTGTTGTTGCATGTCGCTCTCAGATTTTAAATTGTCTTCTTCTACGGGTTGAATTGTTCTTGTTCTTCCGGCGGGGCAGTCAGCGCTGGTTCATTGCTGCCCTCCACTGGTCAAGCGATAAAACACCTAAAACACGTATGATGAGCTGCACTTTGATCTAGATTTGATAGAATACCACAGCTTCTCTCTCAAAAAAAAGAAAATCAAATCTACTTCTGAAGTATTTCCCTTTCTAGAATCTCTGTCCAAAGTGTCCTGGCACAATCTTAATTCACACTGATGAATAGTAGACTTTACTTCCATGAACTCTACACGTGAAGGGACCCATCAGAAACGAAAATAAATGCCCAGTTGATGCAAACTCACTTCTATAAGGAGATCATCACGAACACAAGGTCCAGAGTTTCAATTTTGCAGCAGAATCTGAGCAAATAACAACCCACAATGGCTTCACTTCTTCTACCCATTGCAGACTGCAGTGTAAACAGAGAGATTATCACTCAATTGCTGGAAGGTACATTTATCAAATTCTGAAATGTAAACCTCCACTCATATTCTGTTGAAACATCCATATACAGCCAGATAAACAAATAAACAAAATACTTATTATCCTGATACTTTTGCACAAGTGCAGAGGGAGCGGAGGGGAGCACACATAAAAGAGGCTCGTATCTGCAGAGCCATGAGTCTTTTGTTGTGCCAGTTCAAGGCTTTCTGCACAAACCAATGATACAATGACGATGATTTTTTTTTTTTTTTTTACTTGAAGGGCAAAGTCAACACAAAAAGCCTCTCAACAGCATAAGGATTACAACATTGCACTGTCGTTTTAGGACATATAATTAGATTTAATGTTAATGAGCTTTATTCTCGATTTATTTAGGCCTCAAACACAAGACAGATTTTAACAGTTTGTGCAGCAAGTGGGCGTCAAATTGGTATTTGTTAGTTACTTGAGCTAAAAACAACTTCCGAGCACGTATTTGTCGAAACAGTCCAGTAAAATATACTTGAATCAACGCTACAGATAATAACTGGTAAAGGCGCTGTCAACTCTTACGCGCTCCGCGCACGTATCCCTCCGATACAGTAGGTGGCGAAGTGGGGCGGAGGGCACCAACAGTTTAAAGAAGAACAAGTCAATCGTACTTCCTGCAATGTTGTTTTTAGTTTCAAGTATGAGCTTCGTCTGTAGTATTTTGGTACTTTGGCATTCAGATGTCGCTTAAGAGCTGTGTTCCCATTACCGCGTATAATATGTGTCTGTGGTTGCTATATACATGCCATGTGATTCATTTTTAAGTTAGTTTATGTCCAGTCGCTGTCAAAAAGTCGTGGGCAGTGGCTCTTAGTGATGCAACATGGCCGCAAGGGCAGGTAGATGTTTATCCACTGTGTTTAGGAGGATTCATGTGGGCCGTGGCCGTGGAGTTCACTGTGTCGTGGACAAGTCTGTGCTCGGAGTGCCCAGTGTCTGCGGACCTCTGCTCGGTTCAGACCAGAGACACGCGGGGCTGAGTGGGACAGCTCGTTCCCGGGATCGGAACCAAGGCGGCGGCCGCGACAGAAGCCGCAGCTCGAGAGCGGCACAGGGCGTGGGTGTGGGACTGTGTGCTGTGGCTCTTCTCCTGGACACGTACAACAAGGACAAAGAACAGACCTTTCTACAGCACTTTCTTCCAGAAGCTCAATGTGCCTCCCCCGTTAAACCTGACTCTCCACGCTTTAAATACAACTTTATTGCTGACGTGGTGGAAAAGTCGACTCCAGCTGTGGTCTACATCGAAATACTTGGCAGGTTGGTTTAAAGGTTACACGTGTTACGACTAAAGAATGGTGATCCTTAACTTTTTTTAATCAAGTTTGTTTAATCTGAAGGGTTGAATTCTAACTTGTGTGCTCTATTACAGACACCCATTTTCTGGACGAGAAGTCCCAGTTTCCAATGGCTCTGGTTTCATTATCAGCAGAGACGGTCTCATAGTCACGAATGCTCATGTTGTAGCCAACAGAAGAGGAGTCCGAGTCAAACTCACGAATGGGGACACGTATAATGCCACTGTCCAGGACGTAGATCCTGCAGCTGACATTGCCACCATCAAAATTTTTTCAAAGGTAAGAAAAGATGACCTTTTATTAAATTCCAGTGTTGCAACACAGATTAGGTACAGAAGTATAATAATAATAAAAACTGATAATTTACTCTTTTTTTTTTTTATAGCTGTTACATGGACAGAAAATATTGCACCAGGGATGATTGACATTATGTCACAGTATTGCATATGTGTGTCTGTGTAATCCCTCATTCGTCCAGGAGTGTTCCATTGTAGAAAAAGATTCAGTTGTAGTCATCTGGACTCTCATCCAAGAGTCATTCTCATCTGTGAATCAAGTCTTGGAACTTGGTCACAGAGGAGGATATGAAACCTTCCCAGACTTGATGAGTCAAAATGTTTTGTTTTTCTAAAACATAGTCCAGATGACTACAACTGAATCTTTTTCTACAAGTATTGCATATGATTATAACAGTATTGCACATGATTATAAAAGCTTAGTGAAACATGTTCAGGACTAACAGTGTTTGCTGTAGTCTGACAGCAGCAGGAAGGAAAGACCTGCAAAACCTCTCCTTCACACAGCGAGGGTGGATCAGTCTGTCACTGAAGCTGATCTCCAGAGAGCAGACAGTGTCCTGCAGGGGGTGAGACTCATGGTCCATAGTATTAAGCGAAACAAAACAGTCAGATGAGTCTGTCAGTTAAACTTTATTGAACATGTTCAACTCATTCAGCTCAACATTGTTCAAACGTTAATGAGCGTATTCACAATAACTGCCAACCTTGTCCAGTTGCAACACGTTAAAAAAAAGTCTGATACCGCTAAAACAAACGTTAGCGTATTCACAATAATTCAACTAGAATGAATCCATATATAGGGCGCACTGGATTTATAAAGCGCACTGTCGTTTTTGGAGAAAATTAAAGGCCTTTAAATGCGCCTTATAGTCCGGAAATTACGGTAATATAATTTATTGCAGAATTCGAATTCCCTGAATGTACTGTTTGACATCCATATTTTATTCAGTGTCATATCCTTGTGTATTAAGATTTATATTTTTTTCTCCACAGAATCCACTGCCCACTCTGCCTCTGGGTCGCTCCTCTGATGTGCGTCAAGGCGAATTTGTTGTGGCCATGGGAAGTCCTTTTGCTTTACGAAACACAATCACCTCAGGGATTGTAAGCTCGGCTCAGAGAGGAAGCAGAGAACTGGGCTTGTCCAAATCCAACATTGATTACATTCAGACAGATGCAGCAATTGATGTGAGGAACATTATTCTTAAATACATTCTACAGTTTATACAGTGGCTAACACACATGTGTTTTTCAGTTTGGCAATTCTGGAGGCCCCCTCATTAATCTGGTGAGGAGGAAACAATATTTTGATACAGAAAGATGACCAACCCTGTAATCAGTGGTGTAATGAGCTTCTGTCGATAATCCAAATGTTTTAGCTTTGAGAGACATTAACTTCTGTTCATTTCTCTTGTATTTGATGAGCTGTTGGGCAGCTCTTTCAGGAATCAGTTCCTATAATTGTAGCACAATTATGTACTCTCCCTGGGAGTTACCAGAGGTTTTCTCCCCCTTATCAGGATGGAGAAGTTATTGGGATCAACACCATGAAAGTAACTGCTGGGATATCTTTTGCCATTCCATCTGACCGAGTGAGATTTTTTCTAGATCAGGCAGCAAACAGAGAAAGTGAGTTTTAATGTTAAAAAGATGATAGTCTATTTTTGAAACGTCCTCTAATTCTTGTGGTTCCGTGTTGTACTTTTAAGACTCCAGGCTGAGTGGCTCGGAGCAGAAGCGAAGGTACATTGGAGTGATTATGCTGACTCTCACTCCAGGGTAAGACCTAGTGCAAGTAAACAACAGACGCCTTGGGATCATCAATCCCACTCACTTTTCATTTGTCTGTGCTTCAGTATCATCAATGATCTAAAGATGAGAGATCCCATGTTCCCAGATGTCACACATGGCATCCTCATCCACAAGGTCATTGTGGGATCCCCTGCAAACAGGTACAAAGTGTACAGGTGTTACTGTACTGCAAGTTAAGCTTTTGCACAAGTCCCTTTTTAAGCTGAAGCAAAATTAGATTTCCGGCTTGCCCAATGTGCCCCTAATGCTGAGCAGAGGTATCAAAGTAATGTATTTCATGAATTGAGTAAAAGTACATATACACATGGTCAAATATGACTTCAATACAAAAAAGTTGTTTAATGAAATTATGACTTTGGGTTAAGTACTGAAAGTACATTTAAGATTAATTTTAAATAAGTCTAGACAATAATTTATCTTCTACTTCTAACAAGATGCTAATTTTATTTTAGACGCATCCTGTTCAGTCCAATTTATTACTCTCGTATTTATCTAGAAGACTTTGTTTGTTTAGAATGAGTACATTTGAAGCGGCAATTAAATTAGGCTATTTTTGTAGATTTTCCATACCTAAAGCAAGAATGAGTCAACCCTAAACTTGGACAAAACAAAATATCTGAAATAGATTAAAGCTGACTCAATCTTTAAGCGCCCACTGTTCAGGGACAAACCGTCTGAGTCTGTGCCAGTAACCGCACAACGCAAGTCTCTGGCGTGAGCATCATGATGGGACAAAAATCCAATTTGTCCATAATGTAACAATTACTTTGAGCCTTTTTAGAAACAGTCAAATGTTTCAAATTTGGTGGAGTCAAAGTAGTATGTACTCTAGTAAAGAACAGACACTTAAAATGCTGCTTAAAGTTTATTGTACTGTACACTTACTGTTGCTTGTTATAGAGCTGGCATGTTACCAGGAGACGTTGTGCTGGAGGTCAATGGCACACTGGTGAAAACTTCAGAGGAGATATATACAGCCGTCCACAACAGCGACAGAATCACAATGCTGGTGCAACGAGGAAGTAAACTGATCAAACTCCAAATTACGCCGGAAATCACAGAATGAATGACCACTGAGAACTGCCTCTCAATACAACACTGTCGCTTTGCGCTTTATTTTTCTAACTCAGAATTGCTGATGGGCTTTAAACATGCTTATTGGAGAATGAGAAACACGAACATGAGCTGTAATGTCCTGTAACAGCACACTCTCATTTTGATTAAAAGTATTCATTATGATGCAACTCTGGGTTTTTTTCTGCAACAACTCAAACACTGGCACTTTTGAAGCGGTTTAATGTTGACTGCAATGCAAAGCATTAGACCCAACAATATGGCATGGATCCTTTGATGTTAAACCCACAATTAGCTGACAAACAAGACAACTTACAACGGCTACTATGATAATGGCCACACAAGTAAAATACAAATTGTTCAGTCCTATACATTGAAATAGTGAAAAGTATGCCATACAATATAAACAAACTGCTCACCTTGGTTTAAAATGCCATTGGGAGGAACTACACACAAGGTTTAGCTCTAATCTGTTACAACACAGTCAAAGTTGTGAAGCAGAGTGAATAAAAGTTCCCCTGGTATATTTACAGACACTTACAGAAAAAGAATTAAAAGGATATTATATTGACTGCTACACATTTTGACTTTGATCAATGATTTCTAATAACATTCAACCCCTGTAGGTTTAAACATAAGTATGAACATAAGAGCTACAGACAAAAATGACAATATACAAGTACGGGAGAAAAATAATGTTCAAATTCCATTAAAAGTACTTTTAAAAGGCTTAATATATATATTGCTGGTAATATTTTTCTTTTTAAGAAAATATAAATTGTGCGACTGAAGCTTACAATACGCTGCTGGCAGGCTGCCAGGTTCTGTATGACCTGCTGGAGGTTGGTCATCTCTAGAGGCACTGTGTGCTGATAGACTTCCAAAGAAAATGTCAAAACATTTGACATCTGCAGATGCCAGAATCGCTTGGACCAAAACCTAGATGCTGCTATTGCATTTGTGACGGTGGAATGCTGTAAAGATCACATGATGTGCACAAACAGCAGCACAGTTATCAAATTTATACAGATACATAAATAAGGGGAGTGGGGCAGGGTCTTGAGGAGTGTCAGGGAGAAGTGTAGTGTCCAGTTTAGTCCAGCAGGGGGCTAAGCAGTGCCTCAGTTGACATGGTCCAGGGCTCGCAGCAGCTCCTCTCCCTGCAGCAGGTACTGGCGGCCCTGTAGAGGAGCATTCACCTCACAGTCGTATCGAGTGAGCTGAGGCAGAGTAAGAACTGGAGTAGAGTTCTCTGAACTGCCCAACAGTCGGCTCGCCAGATCTACCACAAACAGGCTTACGTCAGTTCCATTATCAAATAGAATGACCTTTTAAATCAGGTTTGCTTTAGTCACCTGAAGGTAATACGGACTTCTGGACGCGCTCCTTTTCTGTATGCGCCAATTCAGGGGCTTTCGGTTTCTTAAATGGTTCCAAGAGCAAAGCACCCTGTGGGGAAATAATTCAATTGTGAGTCTTTACACAGCGTCACAACATTGCATAAAAAACAAAGAAAAGCTTACTTGTCCTATTTTTATGTCATCCAGCTTTCTTTTGCGTTGTGCATTTTGAGCAGCCTGTGTTTTGAGGGACACTTCTTTGTCCAACTGTGGTGTTCTAAAATGATAGTACATAAAAATGTGTAAAGATGAAAGCCATTCATTCATTAGAGTGGTGGGGTGGGGGGGGGCAGCATTTACCTCTTGGAGATGATAGGCAGGTGTGGGAAGTTGACGGGTTCTGGAGCTGGAGAGTCTGTGTGGTTGTCTGAGGGGGAGTTTGGATAACTGCTGGTTTCCTTTGTCCCTTGCACAGAGGGCCTCTCCAGAGGTTTGTCTGGACCACAGGACAGAGACTCCCCCGTCAGGCTCAGCAGCTGAAAGTCATCGTCCATGGGGATGTATGGAGCCAGCATCTCCAGATCCAAGTCTTCCAACGCCTTCACAAAAACACAAACAAGTGTCAATGCAAATTCTAAACCTAAAAGAATTTAAATTGTACAATGTAATGATAACATACAGAGCACTTGAATACCTGTTTAGTAAAAGGAGTCTTTGGTTCAGTATCAATGGCAAACATTTTCTCAACAAAGTCCAATTTGAATTCAGAATTATTGTCAGTTTCCATCAACGCGAATACCAAAGGACTTTGAGCCTAAAAGGAAACCGAACCAGTAGTCAGTTGTGCACTCATTCGAGCCAGAGCGTGTTGTGAGAGTGTGGCCTGGCTGTACCTGCACGGGGCTGCGGTGGGCCGTGCTGCATGGAGCAGGAGAATAGCTCTCTGCTTTGACCATCTCAGTGGAGCTGGGACACGGGACAGTGAGGGGCTCACTGGGGGGCAGTGGAGAAAGGGGAAGGGCCAGTTTGTCACTGCTGGAGGGAAGCATTACATCATTGTAGAGGGGGACCTCCTTCAGTATCTGCAATTCAGAGTCTGTAACCCAAAAAAGGCTGTTATATTTTTCATATGCAGACTATTACGTACCGTATTATCCGGAATATAAGTTGCACCTTTTTTCATAGTTTGGCCGGGGTGTGACTTTTACGTGATATTATTAACACATTTTATAGCATTTCACATGTTGATTATTTTCACACTGACAACCCCAAGAGGGCGCTCTAGGCTTGTGCAGACAAGTCTGACGAAAGCTATGCAGAAGAGGAATCGACGCTTCGTCTAGTTTAGAATTGACACAGAGGATTTAGTGATTTGGGGTAATGCTGATGCTTTGGTAAACCTGTTAGCATGTTCTTTATGCTATAGTTACATGAATAACTTAATACGTTAACATACCAGACACTACGACAGTTCGTTGTCTTAAACCTGTTAGCATGTTCTTTATGCTATAGTTACATGAATAACTTAATACGTTAACATACCAGACACTACGACAGTTCGTTGTCTATGCGTCATGTAGCTGAAGGTGTTACGTTAGCATACATACACCTATTCACCATGTTGTTCTCTAATCTGTTATTATTTTAAATTGCATTTCAAGATGAAATGTCTGTTCTTGGTCTTGGATTTTAGCAAATAAATTTCCCCCAAAAATGCGACTTATATGTTTTTTTCTTCTCTATTGTGCATTTTTTGGCTGGTGCGACTTATACTCCGGAGCGACTTATGGTCCAGAAAATACGGTATATAGTTTTATCTTAGACGGAAGATACCTGGGCAGCTGAAGTCCAAGGAGATTATGGTGTCCCCTGCCGCAGGGGCAAGTAGAGTAAGGGCCTCTGGCTCCTCCTTGAGCCGGTCATACAGGCTGACCAGAGGTTTGGGCTCTGCCCGAGTGAAAAGCTTGATGACATCAAGATCAGGGACCTTCTGGTCTTTGAGGGCAGGTGGCACCAGCTCTGAGCTGTTTTCCTCCACAAGCTCTACTTCTGCCTCCTGATGCTCCTCTTTCACTGGCTTCATATCCTCAGTCTGCTCCAGGGACAGGATCATTCGCTCCTCCTCAATGCCACTAGAATCATCCACATGTTCCACAAGTTCAGTATTAATCCAGCACGTGAACTCCTAATGCATCAACAATACCTGAGCACAAAGTTGACACAGACCACACATTGTGGCTGTGAGTTCTTGTTGTTATAAATGACTGTGGCTTGTGTTTCCACCCACACAAAACCTCCTCTCTTGGCGAGCATGCGGTACTGTCCAGTACAGACTTGGCCCTTAGCAAATACTATGCAAAAAATACAAGGCAAGTTAAAAGAAAACGTGATTTCCTTGTCGTGTTCCTTGCTGCTTACAGTTATGGTGCGTCTTGGTGAGATGGTCTGAATCCAGAGCATGATAGTACTCATAGACTGATCGGTTCAGAAGATCCTCTGGCTCGTACCCCATCAGCTCTGTAATCCTAGAAAACAAATAGTGAGATGTTCAGAGTTGCTCAACAACAGGGGGCAATGTCCCACAATGAACCAGCAGACCGTGAGTCGCTTTACAAAAAACTAAACTGACCGTTCATCACAATAGGTAAACTTCATGTCCATGGTGTGACGGCTCAAGAAGGTCTTTGTGTCAAGAGGAACCTCTATGTTGGAAGGGTGAGGGATGGGGTCACAGATCAGCACTAAATAAGGCACAGGCGGTTCCTTCTGCCCATTAGAGACGTCCTCTGTCAGGTTCTCAAACACACGGACAAGCCCAGAGCAGCGCAACACCTGGACACATCACAGTATTGCAGTCAGTCAGGACTGTTTTGATAAAGAAACACTTCATGTTGCGCAACGGTAACGTGAGAGTTATACTAAAACAGATTATCATAACGACAACAAGTGTGTATGAGTAATCCTGTATTGTCCTGCTGATCTTCTGCCCTGCACTTGTGAAGAGACATTATTATTCCAACATTTAGGGTTGAAAATTATATTTTTGTCAACGAGAAGAAAAAAAAAAACACTTGAAAATCTGCTTATTATGGTGAAATGTCACTATGAAGAGGCAGAACGGAAAGTCAATGGAACCATTTCTATGAAACTGTTTTAGATCAATATTCTGATGAATAATGAAAAAAATGTAAAATAATGTGATAAATATTTAATACTTAATACCACATAATTTAAGGCCCACAACAAAAGTAATTTTGTTTACACTGTTGATAAAAACGAATATACTATGAAATAAACAAACTACCCAAAAATTCAGTGTGATAGAGGATTACTGCTTTAAACGGTTCAAAACTAGCTTGCGCCTACCTTCCAAGTGGCTGACTTGACGTTGACAGTGCGGCCTCTGCTGGTCAGAGTACATTTCAGTCGCAGAAAAAAGTTGCGCTCTGTGTTGCCTCCCTTGGCTTTTTTTGAGCCTGAAAAACAGGAAGTGAGTGGTTTGAAAAGAGGAAATAAGCCTCTGCATTTTAGTTTGCTGTTGAGCTGACAGAGGCGCGGTTATTTACTTGCATCAAACACTACTCAATGATTGAGGTGGGGGTAGGAAGACATTTCATTCCTACCTTTATTAAGTTCCCCTACTGCGCTAAATCTACTTTTTAATACACTTTGTTGTAATTCTATTTCCTTTATATGTCTGAGTAGAAAATGAAGACATTTGTGGCTTTAAGGACAGTCCCCTACCTTCAGTGGAACACCTACACCTTCCTTTTAATACATCAGCCTGTGGTGTCAGCCCTCACCTGTTCTGTGAATCAGCATCTCCCGCAGCTCCTCTTGGTCACAGGGATGAGTGAAATCAAACACGCTGTGTCCAGTCAGGTCAAACTGCAAATAGCAAACAACAAATAATGAAAGACAGTCAAAAAGAGAGTCATTGGTTCACCCGAAGCTCTTACGAGACTCACCTGTGCCAGCCCGAGGCATTTGTTCACATTCTCGGACAGATAGATCATGTCTCCATCTTCAGACAGCACCATAAGGAAGCCCTCCAGAGCCTTCAGATAGGAACTGCCGAGCTGCTCGTCCAGCTCACTTTCCCCTTCCACTGACACCTCATCTACACGGCAGAAGACAAAAAAAAAACCTCAGCTGTAGCAACACAGACTTGTGCCCTGAATTTGTTTGTCTCTAAAAATATGTTTCTGTGTGCTGTAGTATACTACAGATACAGTAACTAGAGCTGGACAGCACTGACCATTGCTGAGCAGCTTCCTCATGCGCAGGTAGCTGATGGTCAATCTCATGATGGAGGCCTTGTCCAGACTGGAGCTGACACTGTGGGGCAGAGGCAGCTGCTGGGCCAGCTCGTAGAACACCTCGGACTCCTTCCCACGCCGGCATCTCGCTGCATCTCGGGACTTCTCTTTGCGACGCTCTGAATTCACTCTGAAAACCAGGACGGAGTTAGGAACATTATCTTAAATAATGCCCAAGAGTAAAACTCGCACATTTCCAGTTATTCCTGAAACATTTCCAGAGGGCGCAGAGAGAAGTAGGACAGTAGGACATAAGTACACAGTGCTCACAGGCTGCACAGGTCCGCCCCTTCACGGCATTGGCCCAGAGGACACACTGTACTCTTCTGGGTAACAGCCAGCTGCACCACTCACTGTTATTTATGAGGCTGGCTTAAATCACACACTGACTCCAGGTGAACACAGCATTTTGTTGCATGTGTGTTGGTTGTATGGTTGATTATAGTAGATCATTCTAAATGTATGTTTCTTAAAAGGGTTAGGGAGTTAGGGGACATCTCTGGGTTATTTGCTAAATTAAAATGACAGGAAAAAAATGGTTGTACAGCAGCCCTCAACAGGACAGCGCTGGGGAAATGACAAGTGTCAAGAAAATCAGGGCCGTCAGGACCATGTGGTTTTTAGTCTTGATTATTGATGTCACAAGGGGTCATCTTCAGCAGCAGCAAAACAAATCTCATTTAAATGTTTGCTGTGCACCAAAATAGGCTGCACCTAATGATTATTTAAGTAATCAAAATTATAAAAAAAAAAAAAACAATCTCCATTTGTTTCTTACATCGCTGACAGCCAGATTAAGCATTAAGTAATGTTGCTTGAGGTCTTCATGAGACAAAATCAGTCAAAATACTTTTTAAATGACTCCCCTGTCTCAATAACAAACATCTCTTATGCATGGTGAATTTTGTGTATTTACTCCAAATTATGATAGTGCAGTAACTATTGTTATACTCTTAAGAACAAATTTAACCTAGTTATGTAAATCAGAGAGCACGATGACGATGATAACTAATATCTCAACACATGCTAGGTGTATTTTTTATCCTGTTATCATGTAACATACAAGTAGTAATTATTGTTCTTTAATGTAGTGATATGTGCGTTCCTTATCTATGCATTGGAATCTATATGAACAAGTAGAAAATTAGTGATACATCATGACACAGACTCTACTCCTTTCTTTTGGCATGGCTTATATATAAACGTCACCACTCAAACCTTCACAAAATATATAGTTATTTCAGCTCTCGTATGGCAGATCCAGTGTTGTGTTTCAAGATATGAGATAATGGGTCCACGGCAACTATTATATTTAAGCGTATTTCGAGACGATGGTGTGTGCCGAGCTTTGCCCGCTGAAGGAGGTGATATAGGAAGAAAGTAATTATAGCATGCACCTAACATCACTCACAGCTATCCAATTATTTTTGCCCCTGTCACAATAAACACTACAATCAGACAATTATGACCTTCAACCAGAGATTTAACGTTCATCTATTTATATATTCCAGTCGCTGTGTATGTACGTTGTTACTGGGTCGGTGTTCCACAGGTGCCAAGTAGATTATATAATGGAGCTTAATGGGCCATAAATACTAGTGACAGCTAGCTTGTGAGAGCCTACAGATATTTATATATGTGTGTTCCTTAATACCGATTTATTATTCAGATTGTAATTAAATAGTATAATATATTTGCTTTGTATGGATGTTGCCTCTATTAAAATGCATGTCGGTTAGCGATAGAGCAGATGAGACCCAAACATTTGGAAATATATGTTGGTACGATTCAATGAGATGTATGATTCTACGAAGTGACAATCACTGCACTTGGCTGGCTCGCAGAAAAAACTCTCGCTGTTGACTTGCCTTAATTCACAACATTTATTAAGGAACTGAAAATAAACCAAACACAATACTTATGTGATATCTTGGAGTATGCGTCCATTGAATTCTTGACATTGCAATTTTACGCTCCACTGCAGGCAGTAGGAGTATCCTGTTGTTGGGGGCTGTCACAGGTCAGGTATTAACAAATTGTTAAGCTTTTTTTTGCTCTTGGATGATCTTATTGTTTAATATGTTGTACACAGCACAAATTGACACACAGAGCATAGATACTAAAACAAGTAGAAAACATAGACCTCTATAGTGAGGATACATCTACTCAATTTATAGCGGACACTCTGACATCTTTCTAATTCATGCATATTAATACTCAATCCCCTTCAATATTCTGAGCCATTTTAACCAAACGAACAAAACACACTGTAATCAGTAACAAATCTCTTACAGACTTGCTATCACTGACAATTGGTGACAAGTGAATCACTCATGTCGGAATGTTCCAAGATTGAATTGATGATTTAAAGGCTTCAGCCTATAAATACAGTGAGTGGAGTTGCAGCTGGGCTGTATCCATACACAGAAAAGTACAGGTGTGTACCTCTGGGCTCAATGGCCGTGAAGGGGCGAACTCTGCGTGTGAGCGAGCCTGTATGAGCTACTGTGTGCTTCTTATACGTTGAATCACTACGACGTTGACAACCAATCAAAGTACAACCTATAATTAAATTGATCAACTCTCAAGAATCTCTTTCGAGATGACAGCTCTACAGTGTACAATGTTCTATAAGGAAATCAACAGTGATAGTACAGTGAGATTGTGTTAAAAGGCTTACTCAATGGTGATCATATGACAAGTTTTAAGAGGTAATGTGCAAGTATTCTACTTAGCGTATGCTGCTGGGTGCTTTCTACACACACACTGGCATTCCAACGCACGCCCTCGTTCTAGGCAAAATAGTGTATTAGAATCAATTACCCAAGATACTGAGTTCAGACACGAGGGCATAGCTGCGATTACATGCACAGCCCGTCGTTGCAAGAATGGCCAGAAAGCTCAGGCAAGTGTGTCTCCTGCTTAGCGAACCGCTTGACGCACGCAACGCATTAGCATGTCGAGCACCGACTGTGTGTCACCAATCACTCTTCATAGGAGGTGGAGCTACTTTCGCATGAGGAACAGACTACACGCACTAGCTCGGCAATGGAGGAGACGGGACACTTAACAGCACAATTGGGGTCATAGTGTGTGTATTGCATCTATGAGTTATACTGGTGTAGCGTGTTAGTCACACATAACACACCATGTTGGCAAGACATAGAATAGAACTATTTGCCTAATTATGGTCTAAGAGGATTAGCAATACAGATAGTTCAGGGCACACGGTTCTTGCCTGTACTGCCGACACGTAAATGCTGAGTGACCGTCAAAATTTGTGGCTCTTTGTTGCGTACATGTCTCGCTCACTGTGCCTCTGTACGCATAGCAGGACGGTACAATGTGGACAGTTGTGGTAGAATTGGTGATGCATGGTGGAGCTATTGTGACAAAACGCTGCGTACGGCAAGTGTTACCTGTCTGGAAGTCACCGTTAGGGTATAGGCGGCGTTCCTCTTTAATTGGCATATCCGCACGGAAATTTGGCAAAGATTGGTAGGATACTTATTTTTGGGGTTCTTTATCTGGTTTTCGCGAAATTGCTCGCGATAACCCAAGTATGACTATCTGAGGTCTGGCAAGAACCAGGATTGACTCTAAATTTCGAGTAGACTCGGGAAAACTAACACAAGTGCGTGATAAATACCTCGAAGAAACAATGTAATCCTTTGTGTAGACTGACTTTTCATTATTTGATCATTGTTATTGTAGCGCAGTATAGACATCTACTAGCCAGTGATTCGACGCCAGTGTACACTGCAACACAGAAGTGTTCTTGATTTATCGCGACTCTCGGCAAGTCCCGACCGTAAGACTAATGACCAATTGATTGAGCGCGTGGTAGGACTTGATATCTCATAGAGCAGATTACAAGTGAAATGAAGGGACATGTTATCCAGTCGACAGAGAGCACTAAGAATCGTATTATTGCAGAGGAAGGTCGAATTACGGTTGACATCCTCAACTTTGTGTGAGGTAGGCTGCATGGGTCTTATTATAGATACATAAGTGGTCTTCCAAATATTAATATCATAGCTCAGTACGCAACTATCCAATAAAACGTGTAAAAATAATGTAAGATCTAGACTATATATGTTAAAACCCAACAAAAGTATAGTTATTATTAAACAGCTTAATGACTGAGTAGGAGGCGCACTTAATATAAAAAGGCTAAGTTTAATATTTTATACATAAGATAACATGATCATGTGCGCACCCTTACCTAACCCTACGAGGCGGTTGGAGTTTATAAGTATGGTTGAATTTGAATTCATCAGGTTGATAAGCTTAACTGATCTGAACTTCAGATTCCTTAGTCTGTCGGTCACCGGGTGCTGCACTCAAACCAGCAATCGACTAATCAATAGGAATGAGGGTGCTTTTATATTTATAAGAGATAAAAACAAAACGCCGCACGACTTCACTCAGCTATCTCTACGGTTTACCTTTCGCATGCCGAGAAGCGTCGGACAGGGTACACATACACATGTGGCTCGCACGCAAATATATCTATTTCACTGCACGGTACGTGTGTGGAGAAGTTACTTCTGAACGCATAGAGGCTGGACGGGGACATACTAAGCTGAAAAAGTGATGCATGTTAAGTTCACTCGCTTGGAGTAAGTGTATGGCTCAGCACGATGACTTAATTTTGAACCTTTTAAGAGTTCAAGCTTAGACACAATCTCTCTGACGCTTATATAGTGAATATTCACGCGACCACTGAAAAAAAAATTTTTGGGGTAGTTTGTTTATTTCCCATAACGGTTATTAAATTTAGCGGTATCTGATCTCGTTTTTTTTTACTCAGATTGCTATATACTGCAGGCACATGTTTGTGATAAGTACACATCGAAAAACTTGATAATCATATTGCTATTGACTTGGTTGGGGTTGACTTTATGCGTGTATCATATGACTTTAATGTTGGTTTTTATTTACGTGTTATACCTGAAGAGTCACATTTTAAGAGTTGATCACTTTATTGATCATTAATGTTATATATCGACTACACCATTGTTTGTTTATTTTCCATGTCTGGTTATTCTGTACAATGATGTTTATTTTTCCTCTGTGTTATACTGAGCCATTTTGAGCTTAATGATACAGGTATATTTCGCTCAATAACGAGTATATGATTGTTAGCGGGTATCTTCTGATTAGACTTGTGTTTTCTCTGTTACCTGGCGCTCCTTACATTATAGTGGACATCTTGAGCCATTTTAGATTACTGTGAATAACGTCTAACGTTGATTTAGCGGTATCTGTACTGTGTTTTTTTACGTGTTATACACTGAGCCATTTTTTGAGTTACTGTGAATACGCTAACGTTTGATTTAGCAAGTATCTGACTGTGTTTTTTTACGTGTTATACCTGAGCCATTTTGAGTTGCCGTACTGTGAATACGCTAACGTTTGATTTCACCGGTATCTGACCGTGTTTTTTTACGTGTTATACCTGAGCCATTTTTGAGTTACTGTGAATATTGCTACGTTTTGATTTAGCGTATCAGACTGTGTCAGAACGTGTTTCCATTGAACAAGGTTGGGACTGTTTTTGTTAGCTTAATGCGCCTTATCGTCCGGGTCGCCTTAATATAGGACAAAGTTCAAAATAGACCATTCATTGACAGTGCGCCTTACAATCCAGAGCGCCTTATAGTGCAGAAAATACGGTAAGTATGTAAATAAAATTCTTAGGTGGACTTAAGACAAGCCCTGTGCATTCATTCATTGGCTAAAAGGGGACGTAGAAAGAAAAGGCTGTCAACTGTGAAATGTCTCAATGACCAAATATCTGAGCCAAACGGCACTCAAAAGACCAAGCTCACAGGGTATTATGCAAAAATAATTTGTACAGTAAATTAGGTATCTATACGTTACAAAAAAAAAATTAAAAAAAAGCAGAGTAAACTTGCAGCACACTCCCGAATCCTTATAATACAAGTAAAATAATTGGTCGACTAAAGACTTATAGCCCTAATACAAACTGAAAAATACATATCCAAAATAAAAGGAATCTTGCAAATAAATCTTCCAAAAACAAAAGAAATGTGATATTTCTGCACTTTTGTGGTTCATATTTACAGTTCGTTCATAAACCTCAATTATTACGACTTTAGGTGCAATTTAGCAAATGTTTTGGTGGATTCTAATTCTTTTTACGAAACCACGTCGAGAAGATATGTCGTGTCACCTTGCGCTTTTCTTTTCAGAGCTCAGTCAAACTGAATATAGCCCAAAGGCACAGCATAATTCCAACGCTGAGGCAGTTGACAATACAAATAAGAATAACCCTTGTACTGTAAAAAGACAAGCCTTGGCCTGCATGTCGGTACAGATGATTATGTATGCGTTACAAGATTTTGATGGGAGTTACACAGGAGAGTTGGAAAGAAGAGAAACGGTCTGCCTTCGTAGATGCAGCTGATCGAGGTCATGGAGCATTTATTGTTTTACTACTACTTCGTCTGTCATAACAAATTTTGCAGTGTGATATATTGTTACAGAATATATCGTGACCAACGATAACATTGAAACTACTTCATGCGGGTCTCAAAACTCCTGCCATGGACATACTAAATGGTTACGCTTTGAAACATACTTCTAGTAGCAGGGAAGAAGGCAATCACATAAGAAATTGATGACACAAACTGTACCAACAATCAAGGACAGGACACAAATTATAATTGACAATTGTAAAATGGAAAAAAAGATGACATTCAGACTCAATTTGAAAACGGACCTTTTTGGCTGACTTGTGCCGTGCACCTTTTTGGATGTCTTGTGCTGCTATAGTCCGTTTTGTTCCCTCACGGTGTCATGTTCTGTGTACATAAGCTGCAACTAACAAGGATATTGACAAAAAGAGATTTTTTGGAGTATACATAACGGTAATAATAGACATTTTTTCAATCCAACTGAAATGTGTTAAAAACATATCATTTAACTAATTTGAGTCTTAGTTATCAGACAAATGTCCAAAATATCACCAAATACCATTATTTGTTTACAATATAATTTTTTTCCTTTTTTTGTGTGTGGCATTTTAACTATAAACTCAAATTTTGCATAGCTTCAAAACAACATTATTAATATTGTCTAAAATTCAACATTCTGCCAACTTCTATGAAACAGTAAAGTAGCAATTTTGCATCATTAATAACTCATAGCCGTTATTTCTACTACTACTTGCTTACTACTACTCTGCCGCTAAAATACTACAAAAAAAATTAAGGAAAACTTTGCAGTTAATGGAAAGAAAATGTACACGCGATAAATATGGTTCCATCTCATGTACGGAACGACAGGATTAGCTACTACCAACTACATTATTGAAATTCTGGTTCAAATGTCCTGACGTGACATTAGGACGCCATAATGGTAATCAGAAGGCACCCGCGTTTGGCAAGGCTCGTGTTTACAGTGAGCACACTCGAGCCCACATGCAAAACAGAGACTTGCTGGTTCTTTTCAGCGAGGGAACGGAATTTGTCCCAGCAGCGCGTCCCAGCCTCACCTCTGTGCTTTCACGCTGCTGTGGAAATGTACTGAGACCACCTTGTTTTTATGCTTCCTTCCCTTCATTGTTATAAGATGTCTGCTGAGATCTGCCAGGAGGGACCTCATCAAGGACACGCTGGATAGCATTTATAATCTCACAGGTACAATATGTTGTGGTTTACAAAACGCTCATGCCTTAATGTAGTCTGTAAACTCTGTCTAAATAAAAACTTGACAGACCGAGACTAAATCCAGACCCATTTAAACTGAATAAGAAAAAATATGACTACAAATATCATTGTGAGAACAGCACATTTCTATCGGATGGAGGAACTCTGCGTTATTGCGATATAATTTATATTGCAGCCCAACTTTTCGATCATATCAGTTGTGTGTATTAAAAGTATACAGATGATGAGATACAGATGTTGCATTAGGACACGGCTCATTCTTGCTCGGATTACACAAGAGCTAATCGAATACCTGAAGGCAGTAATCGACAGTCGGTAAAAGCGGCACTCTATCACTCCCTTTGACGTCAGAGGGTGATTAAAGGCATGAGACGGGAATAATACCTCCAACAAGGTATCTCAGGGGAAAGGACACAATCAATTGACAACAGTTCCCAAAATGCACCTCTGCTGTACTGCAATATAGCTTCCATTAAACTCCTGATAATGGGTTATTTTAACACATGATGATTGGAAATTTGACTCCTTTTGACTCGATATGCATACAAATGACCTCATGGAGACAGGATGTGGTTTGCAGAGAACAATGCATCTCCGAGTCCTAAATAAAGATTACCATTGCATATTGCTAATTGAGACTGGTTTGATTTCTTGCAGCCCTCTGAGTGTAATTCCATTTCGAACAATGAATCATTTTTAGCTGCCTCAGTTAAGAATGGAGAAACAGGCCGTAGCGTGAAGTGGGTGGATGCAGTCATAGATGGTCACTCTCCTAATTCCAGACAAGAAAGCAGTCCAACTGTCTGCTCATTTTGTCGTCACGTTTTGAGAGACATCTAATTGCTATTTTTCTGATAAAAATTGCAATTGGATTTGCAAGTTATCTTTCAGAGGATTATGTAAAAAGTTCACATTTAAATGCAAATGGACAAAAAGACTGAAATAGGCCCATGAACTGACAAACTAGTAAAAGACTTGAATTTCATAGCATGTTTGTACAGATCTAAACGATAGTTGGCAGTTTTTGTAGGGAATTAGACAGGATATTTCATAGTTTGTGGAGGAAATTACGGCCCTTCAAAAATTGCACCCTTTGCGATTTGCTAACTCCGTCCATTCAAACCGCAATTTCAATTGCAATTCATCTTGCAAAGTAAAAAAAGTGTCCCAAGTGCAATGAGTTGGGTATAAAAGCAACTTGTGAATCATTACCAATTAGACCTGTACATTTTTAGGGTTACAATAAATATTAGTTTGTTTTTTACAAAATGCTATTATTCTAACTCAATTTTTCACTTTTTGGTTTTGCTTTGTGATTCATGCATTTAATTATAGGGAGTATGGATTGAAATGTTACTATATCGTTTTTAGCGAAAGCCAGTATCACGATTAATGGTAGACTCTGATCATCCTGTGATGTTTCAGATTATTTACCCCTTGGTCAATAGTGTCAGTAGCAAGTGATAAGACAGCGGACAGAGCGTTATTTGATAAATCTTGCTTTTACTATTGTTCATTGTTGTATGTTGCACCAAATCACCAAAGCAAGTTCCTAGCCTGTGAATTTTGTTCACTGACAATGGCAATAAACCTTTTCTGATTCTGAAGAGCCGAGACTGGTTCAAACGTAGAGGCTCAACATTCTTTCTATTTAAAGCAGCAGGCCACTAGCAAGACTCCATGGAGATAGAAATTCAAAACCAAACTATGGAACATTCTCCGTGGAGATGGGTCAGTTTTACAAATTCCTTTATTTCGAGGCAAAGAAAGAACATCTCCATGAAGACAAGCAGCCACTTAAAGATAAAATATTTCAGCCAAACGTAGTTACTTCATCACAGGTGGTTTTATAGCCCTGAAAAAACTTGAAAAACATGCACTCTTGTTTACCCACAAACTTGACAGGTAACTTTTCTGTGGAGGATCTGCTTGTATCCATGGAGATATTCTCACTTTGCCTGTAACGTTCAAAAGAATTGCAAAAACTAAATCTATCTCCGTGGAGTATGTCGTCATGTCTGTGGAGAGACAAGCCTCCTCATTGTAATGGTGCATGTTTTCCCAGTTCTTTTAGTGGAATAAAAACACCTGTAATGAAGTAAATGTGATTCTATTTTTATGGCTGAAATCTTACACGTGGGGCTTTAAATAGAACATATGCCCAGTCCACAAGTTAATTTTCTAAATGTGTTTGTTTACTAGAATGTTTACTAGTGGAAAAGGAGAAAAGCCATTTACCTGAACTGCAGGGTAACCTCTGTTTGAAGACATTCATAATTAGCACTTAGGAAATTCAATTGAGAAGCTCCTGGCCAACTTCGTCAGCAGTGAATATTTTTTGTAGCACACAAACCCATTGTTCTATCAATTCATTTTGAACAGATTGGGGGAAATTGATTAGTTATTGATTACTCTCGAGTCTGAAATGTGTAGTCATATAAAAACATTTAGACACTCAAGAAGCTCAAACATCATTTCAGATGTGATGCTAGTCAATGTGTTCACGTCTTGTCAGTGCAAATATTAAAACTGGGCCTGAGCAATGACGTCTTTTAAAAACAAAGTTCTCCACAAAAACAAGGCGTGAAAAGCACATGCTCTGGATTGTCTCGAGTGCTTCTGACGAGAATCAGCCTAATATTACGGTCTGCAAATGTGTGATGGCAAGATTTCGTCATGTTTCCATGGGTCGGATGTGCTAACTCGCAGCTAGCACAGTGGCGCTAGCCAAAGCATTAACTCTAAAACTACAGTATAACCTTGAAACACAGCACACAACACCCGCTCATGTTTCCAAATACACATCCCACTGTATCACGCACATGTTATCAGCACAACAGAGTAGCAATGCGTTCAACATTACCTTTTTTTCTCGGGTACGATTCCAGCGTCCATTTCAGGACGAAAGGATCAGAGTTGAGTCTCTTCTTGCAATCAGGCAGTGTCCGGGCCCTCGGATAAATTAATCAGAGATCTTTGTTTCTTCTAACAGCAAATATCCTTGAATGTCCAACCAGAGCTATCTTGTGTTCAGTAAAGTTTCCGTATGTCCTAAAAGCACAGTTTAGTGCACATAACCAGTCGTTCGCATACTGTGCCACGCAGGAGAAAGCCTGGAACGTCCGCGGAGATGTTGCGCTGTACAGAGCGTTAGGCCCCGCCCCCTTCCCGCGGGAGCGCGCAATCACATGCTCCAGCGTGAACGCGCTTGGAACCAGAGTGAACCAGAGAGGCTCGTGACGACAGGAGCGGGAAGGAGGGGAGGGGGGGAGCGGAGCGGAGAGGGGGGAGAGGAGGGGAGGAGGGGAGAGGAGGGGAGAGGAGGGAGCGGAGAGGAGCGGAGGGGAGAGGACGAGGGAGCGGGAGGGAGCGGAGAGGGAGCGGAGAAGGAGGAGGGGAGGGAGGGAAGGGGAGGAAGGGGAGGAAGGGGAGGGGAGGGGAGGGGAGGGGAGGGGAGGGGAGCGGAGGGGAGGGAAGGGGAGGGGAGGTCATCCCGGGACAGCGTCAGAGGACAATACATCTGCTCTGGCCCCTGAGGGCCAAAACACCTGAAGCCCATGTTGTTGTTTTTTTTGGGCTTGTGAGCCTAAGCAAAATGTGATGATAACAAAGGACATATTCTCATTTCATAACTTATTAATCAAGAAATTACTTTTTTTAATGCAAATGTAAACTTCTGCTGCAAGACGGTTTCTTGAATACAAAAGACTGATAATTACATCTCCTGTGCCCATTTAGACCCTCTTCGGGATCCTTCTGGGATCCAAACTGGCTCCTGGGCCTGCTATAGCCTACACATCTGTCACATTTGAACTTGAGGTAAGTAAGCAAAAGTCAGCCACTATGAACAAAGGTGTAAGTGGCTTTGTCTCTTTGTTTAGCATTCATCAGTTACTTAACTTTCGTAAAGAAAAGATTAAGAGGGATTAGTGAGCTTTGGTTCATTCAAAGAGATCGGTACTACTTTTGTTGAATGAACTTGGTATTTAAAAGTAATCCTTCAATAATATTCCTCATATGTAAACAAGCATTGCGATAATATTTCTTCTTGATTCAAACTGTTGGTTCCAGTACTCTGGTTTGTTTGTTTTTCTGCAAAGAAAGAGTAAACAGGAAACCTATTGTAAACCTTTGTTTTGTTTTCTTCCTATACATTCAAAAAGCAATTTTAACAGGCTCACCAAAAATGACCTTTGGCCATTTGCCTGTACCAGAACGCCCCGCAGACCACTGAGTATCCCTACACACAGACCTGTGAAATTTTACAACCTTTTTATGGGAAGAAAGTGGTGGGCTGACAAGAGTCACTCATTACTGTAAATGCCATTCCCATAGTTCACAGACAACAGCAGCCTACATTGGGAAAGCGCCAAAGTTGTTGCTGTTGCTGTATTCATTGACTGAATGAATCATTTGAATTCAGATAAACTGATGTGTCATACTTGGCCCTCTGTCCTCAACATAGTGGCTGTAGTTTGCTGCTGAAAATTCAAAATACAGAAGTTTTGTGGTCATCTCTATCATAGCCCATCTCTGTAATGGCTGGTTTTATAATCCAGATGACACCTTCTTCTCTGTAAGCACAAAATTCTCACGTACCTAAAGTTCCATTTTCAAAAAACAAACCACACTTTAATACTTTAAAAGTGCTTTTTCATTTTAAGAAGCAAACTTCACGAATAAAAGCAAAAATAGAAATAAAAGGAAAGTCAACAATTTATGAGTTTTAAGTCGCAATTTGTCGCAATTCCTTCTGTGCAGCTTGTGGTCTGGAGAAGTCTGTGTGCGAGGAATGTGGCAGTCTTTTGCTGGTTCTGACGTGACACTGAGCAGATAGGCAGTAATCTCTAGGACTGCAGTAGCTCAGGAGATGTGAAGGAAAAGTCCCTGAACTCCTCCTGGTTGACAGTGGGGATGAGAGAGTCCTCCATGGGGGTGAGGGAGGGCTCCTCCTGGGTGAAGTCCGGGTCAAAGTTGTTCACATCTTCAGGGGTTTTCTACAACACAAAGGACAGTTAAAGCGGACATATTCTGTTTAGTATTATTCGTATAGTGAATGTATATTGACTTTAAATACAGACAGGACTTGATTGAAATTCTTAGAAACCAAAACTGCTCCACTTTTTTGAAATGAAAACATGTCTAAAAGCTCATAAAATGCTAATTATCTATTGTTCTTCTGTTATCAAACCAGCCTAACCTGACAGACAGACCACTTTACACTGTCTACGATTTAGTTGAATAAAGGCATTCTCCTTAACATTAAAAAACATGATTACTGATCTTATACTAGATTCCAGATGCACAAGGTGTGGAACAAATTGGCATATTAAAAGTTCTAAATCCCTCATTAGTCCAGGAGTGTTCCATTGTAGAAAAAAAATATTCAGTTGTAGTCATCTGGACACTGTTTTAGAAACAGAAGACGTTTCGACTCTCATCCAAGAGTCATTCTCAAGCAACAGATTTGATCTGAGAAAAATATTGATCCTACTCTGAGTAAGCCCTGCCCACCAGGCGGAACCTCCTGATAATAGCCTGTACATCTATGCAGCGCCAATTCCTCATAAATTTCCACCCTGAGCCGGCCCTAATATACCAGATATGGCTATGGAAATCACCTAATTATCATATGTATCATATTCATAAGGGTGAGAAGCAGTGTCACAGACGGAACGAACAATGCACAAGAAAAGGAGGAAGAAGAGGGAATTCTCCGAGATGGAGGTGGAAACGCCACCAGACCCACGCGCAATTTGATGGTCAGTGGAAACAAGACTTCTCTCCTCTATCAGTAATCTGTCATAATATGGGAGGGCATCAGAGTCAGGTAAGTGTGCAGGGAGGATCTGTGACACTTAGGGAGGGCATCAGAGTCAGGTAAGTGTGCAGGGAGGATCTGTGACACCTAGGGAGGGCATCAGAGTCAGGTAAGTGTGCAGGGAGGATCTGTGACACCGAGGGAGGGCATCAGAGTCAGGTAAGTGTGCAGGGAGGATCTGTGACACTTAGGGAGGGCATCAGAGTCAGGTAAGTGTGCAGGGAGGATCTGTGACACCTAGGGAGGGCATCTGGAGGGCATCAGAGTCAGGTAAGTGTGCAGGGAGGATCTGTGACACCGAGGGAGGGCATCAGAGTCAGTAAGTGTGCAGGGAGAATCTGTGACACCGAGGGAGGGCATCAGAGTCAGGTAAGTGTGCAGGAGGATCTGTGACACCGAGGGAGGCATCGTTACAGAGGAGCAATGATGCGTTGCGTGAAGAGTCTGTCACCCATTTGATTGCGCTTTACCCTCAAAAAGATTGTAAAACACATTTTTACTGTTGGTTTTACTGAATTAACTTTTTTGATTAATGGTTCTATTTGGCCAACCTGCCATGTGTCGCTATCTAACACCTGCCCACCTCGTCCAAACTTGGCGCACCTTCGCAAAATCCAGTTTGCATGGAAGTCCGCACAAGTATTTTTGAATAGATCAGAATCAGAATCAGAAAGGGGTTTATTGCCATTGTCAATGAACAAACTTCACAGACATAGAGGAACTTGTCTCGGCATGAAGGTGCAACACAAAACACTGATCAATAATAAAACAACATATATTCAATCAAACAAAAGGGCATGCATTTAAGGGACAATTTAAAATTACTATAGTATAAAATAAAAATAAAAATAAAAATAAAAATAAGCATTGCTAGGTACACAATAGATCACACTCCCTGCATGAAAAAATACATATGTCCATTTTGGGCTTCATTTTGTGCATACCAGGCTTTACAAATGAGGCCCCAGATGACTACAACGGAATCTTTTTTCTTTAATGAAAAACTCCTGGGACAAATGAGGGATTACACCAACTTGTTTCGAAGAACTTTTAACATGCCAATTTGTTCCACACCATGTACATCTGGATAATCTAGTATAAGATCAATAAACATGTTTTTAATGTTATGATATAGTACTCAGAAAGACAGAAACACTATGCCTGCCCAATGAGTGAGATTTGAAACAGCAATCGTCTGGTTAGTGGGAAACACCGTGCTACTGCTGCACTCCTAATGCTAGAAGTATTTTAATACAATGTCTACATCTTGACTATGCACCTCCATGTTACAATTTGAGTTCTGTATGGGCCTTGGTGCTGACAACAGATATTTTTTCACTGAAATGGACTGAATAGAATTTTTAACAGGCGAGCTTATGTGTTTTTTCACTTTCACTGAAACGGAAATGTACTTACTATCCGCGGTTTAAAGGGCGGCTCTATCTCTTTGCGGTTGAGTTTGTCCCAGTCGATGGTGCTGAAGAACGGGTGGCTGGTGACGGCGCTCTCTCCCCCTTCAGAAGCCACGCAGCCCAAGCGACGAGCTGGGTTTTTGGTCAGCAACTGTGGAGAAGATGTGACGACTAAGCAATTCATGACATTTATATCATATTTATACAACACATATTTAAGTATAATAACAATCATTATAAAGCAAGATAAATAAAATGTTTGATAACTTTTGAAAACTAGCATTTGTGGTCTTTTGCTGACACTCAAAACCCTAAAAAGACCTAAAAGGAGTCGATTGATGGGGCTAATAAATGAGCAACTACTAATGACTTCAGACAAACTATTGTCTCCAAGAGGGAAAAAGACTGAACAACAGAACTCCAAAATTAGGTCAATGTTCAGAGTCCATTTATTGCGTCAATAAAGGGAAACTGTTTGACGCACACTCTCCTCACACACAAGTGGATGTCAGTAAGAAATACAATGGGTTATATTACGCAAGATAAAACAGTACATTTTTACAGCGTACTTGCCAAAGCAATTTTACAGTACAACTTAGGCCAAAACTATTACACAATGTTGGAATTTGCGTTGCGCTTAAAACAAACACTCGACTTGTTCAGACCAGACTTGTCCTGAAAAACAAACTTGGGCCACATCTAAAACAACATCCAGCCCCGCCCCATTTTCCAATTGTGAGCACATGCACTGGGGATTATGTCTGGCCCCGCCCATGACGATCAGATACGTTCATTTGAGGACAGCCTTGGAGCCTTGGAGTTACACCCATCAAAACAGTGTTTCACCTGTTCAATCTGATCTCATTTACCTTCTTCATCTAAAAAACAAAACACAACAATTCAAATTCTGAGCTCAGTTTAGTGTGCTAATTTAGGGGTAATGGAAGAAGGCCATGAAGTTTCTGGGTAAATTAACATTTTAGCCTCAAGACATTTGAACAGGTGTCTAATAAACAGGAGCACGAGTGCAGATACAATGGAATTTGAGAACACAAGAAAAGGATATGTGCCTGTTTTAAAAGGCATCACATGGCTGTAATTGCTCCAAGCGGCATTTGGCCTACACAGACATGACATTCCTACTGGAGATGAGGTGACAGACGACACACTGTTGAATGAAGTCAGTTAGGTTTGTAATCCACATATAACGATACTTTAAGATCTTTCATCATGTGGCAAGGGCAGCCATGCAAAAACAACTGTACTTTGACTTTCTCCACTAGATATAGAAAACTCCTTTAGATGTAATAGGTTTGTAGTGTTTTAAGTTGGCTGACCAAATAATCAAATTGCTACTAAATGTGGTGTCTTACCACCCTGTCCATTAGTATGTTTGAAACTTCACACATTCTATAATAAAGGCTTTGTTTGAGTATGTTATAAAGGGGGCTATGGCTGGGGATGTTTCTGAACCATGGCTTAATATAGTTACATAACATTCAGGGCCCACAGCTGGAGTCACTGCACAATCAGGCTCAAGGTCAATTTACAACCGCACAGGAATGTTCCTGTGGACTCTGGGGGACATAGCTCCTGTTTTTAAGGCATGAATATTATGGAACATGCAACTATATCCATGTGTTTCAAACAATTATTATTGTTACTGTGTATATTTATTTTCCACCGTCAAGGCACTCGAAGCACTTCAGTAGGTAATGTGGGTGACATTTCCTCTACTGTGGTAGACGAGATTGGGTTTTGGGCAAGCAGTTATGGCCACAATGTGATATGACGACTGTTGTCATTGTCAAAAACAAAAAACACAATTTTGCTATTATCTTTGAATTGTCAAAATTCTTAAAAATAGAGTAAAAACTAATGTGCCACCCACACTGTGAGACTAACCGCTTTGAGGATGCTGACAGCCTCTGTGCTCAGCCACGATGCATACACAATCTCCTCATTCAGGATGGACTCAAACAGGTCATCTTCGTTCTCTGCCTCAAATGGGGCGTGGCCTGAAAGCATCTCGTACAGTAGGACCCCGAGGGCCCACCAATCCACTGACGGTCCATACAGCATCTCCTGCAGGATCTGGAGACATACCAGAATCACAGTGAAAAAGATCTAAGGAGCCACTTCAGCAAAAGTTTAACAAATAAAATCTACAATCTAACAAAAGAAGATCAAATTATGTATGCCAAAAATCGAAAGATCGACAGATTGCGATCTCAACTTTGGTCGATCTCGATGATAAGGCAAGTGTATTTCAATTGACAGGTCTATAAGCCAATCCTGTGGCAGTAACAGTGTGTGATTCTGAAGAGGAGTTAGGGCTCACTTGTTTAGGATAAAGAACAGAGTTTTTGTCTCTTTAATCTCCTCACGTGCCCTCGCTTAAATTAAATATGCACACTTTGAAAGTCCAGTCTCTCCTCTACTACTTCTCATTTGCGAGGCGCCGTCTGCCCCCGCCTGCCCCCGCCTGCCTCTCCCTGTCCGTGGTGCAGCTGCACCTAGAGTCCTTCACAGACCGCGATCTTGAAGCCTCAATGACCACTTCCTTTCAGTCCCGAGTGCCCCTCTCCTGAGGTTTAAAAAAAAAAAAAATTCAATATGCCGCAACACTGTTGCGTGCATTATGAAGGCTCTATGCCACCAAAAGACATGGACTGCGCTGCTCACAAAACACTCATTCACAAACTTAGTTCACTGTCCTGTGATAATACATTCACTGGTCAAAGCTCTCCTCCTCCTCTCGTCTCCACGCTCTCTCTCTCTCTCACACACACGCAGACAAACACATATGTGGGGCCACTACTCTGCCTCATCGTTGTATCCTATAGCGTCAATTCTAGGCTCTCGATCTACAGCTCAGCGCGGTCCCACTGCCTAAAGTCCGCCATGATTTATAGATCCACATCAAAATCACACATCATAAAAATCAACAGAGGATTGACATCTACCCATATATCCAAGGCCAATCCGTATATAGGGTGATCGTACAAAGTAGCCATCAACGAACCGAAGCAATTAATTTTCATGTTGTAACGGATTAACCTTCATATCTGTTGAAGTCTATTTTATTTTATTTTTCTAATTTATATTCAATGTGATATCCAGGCTCCACCATGTCATTAAATATGTGGATAGACGTAATATGAGTAGCACGCAAGGCATGACTAGACTCAGAAAAACTGTTGAGAATCAGTCATTTCAGAGGGGGTTTTATACTGAATTAGTGTTCAGGGACACTCATAATGAAGGCCCCATCACTTACTTATTACACTGTTCTGAAGCACAGATAGGCGAAGAACAGGACCCTGGACACATCTACATAGTAACGAGTTGCTTTTGTTCTTATTTGACAGGTGTGTAGTCGGCTTTCAACATTGAAGTATTGTACAATGTCTGCGTTATTAACACAAAATTAGAGAGCTGGAAACAGTCTCCATCCAGTCTCATGCGTCATTGTTTTATACAGCCTCCTTCAGTCACTGCAAAAGATTTTACTATCTTATGATGATTTTTAACTGAGATGGCTTTCAAGCGTGCATGCACAGACTTTTGATGTTTGGTTGTATAACAAGTTGATTTCAATGTTCGATGCGATGATATATTTTATTGTGTACAGAAACGGCATAAAGAGCTTCATGCTGTCCGTTGAACTCGCTCTTACTCGAACCACATGATATCTATTTTTTTTGTGTGCGTGACCCACCCACCAAGCTATATGTATTAGAGGACAACACATAACTAGATCTTCTAATATACAAATATGAGGTGTTAATTATTCATCACAAACTTGTCAATGTGGGTCAATGTTTGACACTTCTGTGTGTCTGGATCACTTTCTTGTAGTTTCTTTGACCTGTCTATTCTGTTCTTTGTATTCCCAACACCACCAGTCTGGTCCTGCCAATTGTCCGAGAGGGCAGACACCATAAAGACAGCACGCGTGTGAAGAAATCTGTTTTATGGAAAGAATAATAACTCATTGAAAATCCATGTCTTCATGTTCTAATGTAAATGATCTTGGTGAGGCACTACATTGTTACATCTAGAGAAATAATTCTAATATATTTTTTTTTCGAATTTCTCAGACCACATTCGTCTTCTCTTATGGCAAGGCTAAAATTGTTAAAAATAATAGTGCAGAGGGCTCCCATGGTCAGAATATGTGATATCCTTAATCAGTGTGAGCACAGTTTAAGAAAAGGGAGTGCTGCCCGGGTAGCATGTGTCGCACCAGTCCACACGGATAAGTTAAAATGCTTCCGAGACTTCAAAAACTATTCTTCTATTTCCGATACGAAAATGGCGCAATCGATAAGCTCCAGTTCAGGAATAGACAGTTATTTACACAAAGAGTAAGGTGTACAATGATTCTACAACTCACTACTTATATGCTTAGAAAACAGAAGGAAGGAATATTTTTTCTATGGAAACTAACTGGATAGCTGCAGTTTTCTACCAAACTTTCTTGCCTTTTGTCCTATTGCTGCACAATAAACAGATTAGTACCAAACCCTCCAGCTCAGCTTGCCGGTTAGAAACTATTTCGCACATCCACTAGTGTAATGAGGTTATTGCCATTATTCTTTAATGACATATCTTACAGGGCCTTAAAAAAATGCTATCAATTCGTACAATGTCAAAGAAACTACCTCAAAAAAAAAAAAAAAAACCACCTACACACTTTTAGTATCGGAGCAGTCAACTTATGCACCTGAACTCTGAATCCAAAACTTTTCACAGCGTGACATATCTACGCCACCAGCGCTGCATTTCATCTGAGCATGCTGCCTCGATTGTTACCCACCAAATTTCTCAAGTCTGTGCTGTAAACCACACAGAGTCTCTGAGTTAGCACCAACTCCGCACATAGGTACTTAACAGTCTCGACTTCAGATCGTGGAACATTTTCCCAATTGTCCTTTGAAACACTTTCGGTCATAAAGCCTCTCCTAAAGAAGCAGCAGTTCTTGATTGCCGCTTTCTTCAGTTCTGGGAACGTACCTGCATATTAATTAACCGGGAGCCCCATCTCGTAATGCTGCCATTTTGGCAAAGTCTTAGTGAAAAGGTTGTGTTACTATCAACAGGCTACATTATCTCTCCATGTAATAAACAACTCATTTCTGCATGATTTACCAGTGTGACACGAGTATACTCTTTATGAACACTCAAATCACAGCACTATGAGAACAGGCGTGCTTTCTTTGCAAAGTGAGCGCATTGACAATGACATTCCACACTGATACACCCTGACTTCGACGTGGGCAGCCTTCTATAGTGCTTAAACTTCTCGTTAGTCCATAGAGTGGGCTGCTTTTGGACACTGCTCCATCATGATCCTATCTTTACAACAGCAGACTAGTAAGGACGCTGACGATGAGTGCTCAACACAGCCCACTCTGGCACTGAGCTCTAAATTCGGCGTACAACCCAGTCCTTACTCTGAGAAGACACTGGAAAATTCTTTATCGGAAACTTCATGCTGAACTGCTGTGTCCTGTCTCAGACATTCCATGCCCCCAATCCTGATCACTGATTGAGGTTGGTGTCGCCCAAGGGTCAATCCTGGGACCCACTTCTGTTTCAACCTCTACATGCTGCGTTTTAGGTCAGTTGTATAACGCAGTTCCTATGCTGAGAGTGCGTGTCCTATCACAATTATGAGCAGTACGACCCACTGTCAGATATATGTTCACTGGATCGGCAGGTGAATATGACCATGTGGTATTCACTCTTGTCCACTGCATCCTACAGTATCAAGTGTGTCGATGCCAAGAGCACATATCTTTTCTCCTAGTCTGAACTCAGACAAGGACTGAATATCATCAGTCTCTTTGGCGCCACAGAAACATAGAGAATAAATTGTTAACTGTCGACGCTCCTGAGTCGCTCCTGAGCTCATCTACACCTACACATCAGTTTAGAAACTCTGGGCAATGCCCACCACTCTGATTAGTGAGATTTACTAGAAGTTTAATTCTCGAGCAGTATCAATGACTCAGATTTGAATTTTAACAGCCACGTCAGGAGGCGCATCCAAATCATCCCCTACATCAGCAGTTATTCACTCATAACACATACAATACGTAAAAATACATTATGCCGAAATCAAAGTATCTTTAGCGTGTGTCCATCACAAGCCAGACTGGAGATTAGAACTTCTTGTGCAGCGAATAGCGAGTGTCGATCTCAATATTAGATTAGAACATACCCTGCTCTTAAGAGCGGGAGCGCCCAAATTTACTGCTCACTGCTCTCTCTTCCACACAGTACACTCTGTCTGATAAAACAAGCTGTCCATTAAGTGACATCCACGAATTTGCCGGAAACAGCTCTTGCGTCGCGGTTCTAATGTGTTTCCTGACGAAGAAACCTATAAACTGACACCCGATTACATCACTAGATGCGCTAGGCTCAGGTCTCTGTCTACATCTTGCTCCACTTGTATGTGCTCAGAATCCATAAGAGCATTGAACAATGCTACGCTGCTTGGCGTTCGTATTACAGTCTCTCCATGGGCCTGTGCACAAATGAGTGACCTTCTCTTCTGCACATTGTTATTCGCCATCTGATTATACCACATCTCTTCGGTACTCTTAGTATGATCCCTTCAGGTGAACCTGTACGCCTCTGCTCGCGTGCCCAAGATGTCAGGAACTAAACGAATGGATATATGTCAGTTCAGTTCTTCATGCACTCGGGCTAAAATCTGGAACAGCTCTTCCTGAGGTATTTGTGAGTACAGGAACCGCTCAACTCGTGCTCAATGTTTCAATTCTAAACTAAACAACTGTTTTTTTGGCTGTGCATATGACTGAAATGCTTTGTCTTTTGCACTCTTCTCTTTTATCTGTCTTGAACTAAGATTGTATTTCTGCCATGTTCTTTTTTTAATGCATTTTGTTTTCCTGTGTGTAAGCCTTTGAATTGCTGCGTGTGTACGAAATTGTGCTATCTACAAATAAAACTTGCCTATGCCCTTGCCTTAAATCACATCCCCCTTGTTCAGATGTCTGTTAGTTTGTACAGTTAGGTTGAGAGATGGGAATAGAGTGGGCATGACTCAGCGAGACGGAAGACACGGACTATTTACACAAGTGCTTTAATACATTAGAAAACCACTGAATATGAACAGTATGCTGAATACCATTTTTGAGCCGATCATTTTCTGAATAAGAATAAAAGCAAAGCAACTACCGTGCATAATTAAGAGATTCCACAGCGAGAGACGGTGAATTCGTTAGTTGTGCAACAAAGTATGAGCTCTAACATACAATCAACTCACATGGATTTATGCACAACTCAGTTTAATCTCAAATGCATATACACACTATGGAGATCAACGGATTATCATGATCTTACAGATGAATAAAAAAATAAACACGTTGGCCTTTAATATCTTTAATAAATATATATATCTAGTGAAAAATAAGCAGACTTCTTATTTCCGACTGCTAGAGTATGTTATCGATATGGCACACGAAATAACATTGCATGGGACATGATTCATCTCTCTCACTCTTAGTGACTCTACTAGGTAAATGCCAATCACAACGAGATAGCGAACTGGATGACCTGTCATTCTAGATGACGAAACTAAACTTTTACTGAATACAGTATGACTATAGTGAAAGAGAACCGAAAAAAGAACATCTGGTTTTTAGTGTGAGCTAACAGTTATCTTGATTTTGTTGTCTATAAGGGTACTGACCGATCAGCTAACAGAGAGGACCGAAAAAAGACTTAGTTGGATAACCTCTCTTTCACCACAGCCGAGGGTGGATCAGTCTATGTCACTGAAGCTGCTCTCCAGAGTAGACAGAGTGTCCTGCAGGGGTCAGACTCTTATGGTTCCTCATGGTTCTTTTCATGTTAATGAGAAATTACTGACCTCTGCTCTGGCGGCGATTAGTAGTCAGGGTTCCGCATTGAAGGTGGCTGTGCTGCTCCTTCGAGAGAATCCCTCTTTACACATAATACCAATTAGTCTGCCATGCTTATACAGTGCCATCTTTTGTCCAGTACATGAAATAAACATTGTCTAGTTTCAGATCTCTAGGAAAACATACATTATAAATAGTAGCTGTTAACCAACTACTGAATGGTATCCTTGGGTACCAGTGCATGGACCCCTTCACACCACCATTATACCAGTAGATAGAAAACATGTGAGATTTGAAGCTGTGTATATAGTGAGAACGGTTGAAAACAATGTTGTATTCAATTCACTTGTTCGTTACAGCTCAATACAATTTGATAACTATTGTATAAGTGAATGTTTTGACTTTTGAAAGAACAGGTATGGGACACCGCTGTATTAAATAGTCTGTTTGTCTATGTAGCATAATAAACTTTTTATGGATTTTTGAGTCACGCTTTTCATGCAAAACTATTTTATTATCACAACCCTTCGGATACACAGGTAACTTTTCGGAAGGGTATAAAGTCTGGAATTGCTATTGTGAGGACGGTGTAGCCCATTCCTGTATCTGCTTAGACTATTTTAAATTGCAGTATAAACAAAACAATATAAGATAATGCAAAAACAAGCAAAAAAAAAAAAACAGCAAGCAAAGGAAGTGCTAAAGGGGTTGTGAGAACTAGAAACAAGTTCGAGTCAAGGGTAAGAGTTTGAAAATTAAAAAGCTTTCAAAATTCTAAAAATATTTCTTTATATGTAATCTAGAAGTTGAAGTATGCAGAAGTTCCATTTCATAGGCTCATTTGGACCTTCACATTCCTCCACAGTGTGGTGTCTTTGAGCTACCCTGGTGTACCCTCTCATCCTCTGACTATTTTGGAGTGGGCTGTGTGTGGCCTTCAGAGCAAACTGGCATGTTATGTTCTGCAGGCCGCACATTAAGCTCTATATATAGGTCACATTTACAGACCACATGATGCCTCTTTAACAGTGCCATCATGACACTTTCCATTGACAACATCTGACAACACAACAACACAAAGGAAGCTCTTTTGGTCAGTTTTATGTACTGAAATGCAGTATTCCTTAAAAGGATTAGACGGACAGCAATAAAGCACATTATATTATTATTGTTTCATGTTTTGGCCTAAAATTACAGTGCTTGATGGCAGACAATTCACAAGAAGGATCTAAGGGTTGGTTTGGCGTCAAATATTTTATTTATATTTGATTATATTTCGTTAATAGTTTGAGCGAGACTGAGTGAGTATTGGCTCACCATTGGTCCGCACGACACAACATCATTGGTCCAATAAGTTCAGTATTATCTTTGGTCATTTGTCTGACAAGGAGAACATTGAGTACAACATGAGAAGACAGTTAGGACGGTGAATAAAGAGAACTCTGACCTGTAGAGGATGCCCTTGTTGTGAAGGAACATGAGAGCGGAGGTGATCTCAGCGGCATAGAAACGCGCTCTGTGCTCCTCAAACTTCCTGGACTTCTGAATGTGGAACATGAGGTCTCCTCCATTCACAAACTCCATCACAAAGAAGAGTCGGTCCTGATGAGAACAAAGATGAACTTAATACATAGTATCAGACAAGTCAGTTCATATATTGTACATCCATTTCTTATTATGCTTCAAAGAAGAGAAAACCTCCATAGCGGAACATGCCTCCTCCATCCCACATCCTCCTAACCACCATCACAGGATCAGACTGGAAATGTGTGGGACTCTATTGTCTTAAATGTACAATTCCACTTGTGTAACAGGAGTCAGAGTTCAGTTTAAATGAATGAGAGGTTTGGCTCTCCTGGACGGTACTGTACTGTACATTTTGATCCTGTAAAGTAGTTCAAAGACAGGATCAACCAATAAGGTTCAGAGTGAAAATGACAGAAGGACTGCTGTCATCTGCTGATTAGAAGAGTAACTGAATAATCAAAATATCTGGAGCAGTAGTTCCCAAAGGCATGAGGGTATCTGCAAGCAGAACACAGGAGTCGTGTGCTAATTGATAATTATTTTAATGGTATAGGCCATGTGAGGCCCGGGGTTATACTTTTGCATTAGTTTGATTAAATCCAAGATTAGTTGTAATTTAGACCTGATGTCAACCCTAGTCCCCACAATGTATATATCATATATATCATATATATAAATGTATTTAATAGAAATATATATCATATAAATGTATGTGTGTGGTGTGTGTGTGTGTGTGTATGCGTGTTTATAATTATATATTTTAGCTGCCCCCCACTGTATTTTATATCTTGGTCTACTCTATAGAATGTTGTGACGTCATCTGAAATCCAGCAATTGATTATTTTATAAATGAGTGGCACATATAAGGCAGTTTTTGACAAAGCAGTATACCACTCACTATTTGTGGGGTTGTTCAGAGTCCCTTTTATTTTTATTGACCTATATCTAACCAGGAAAGTCCCGCTGAGATTATAGCATCTCTTTGGCCCCTGAGCAGAGGAGCCTACAGTACATGTTTTAGAGGTAGGGGAAACTGGAGCACCCGAAGGAAGCCTCATCATTGAATCATTCCAAGCTTGAATATTGTTTAACACGCTTTAGCTAAAGTCAGTTATTATTGGAAAAAATGTTGTTATCAAAAGCCTTCAGAATTTAATATAGTATAATACATTTATTATACTGGGCTGGCAGTAGCTCACTGGTAAAGGGCTCATCTTCTGATCCGAAGGGTGGCAGTGCGATCGCAGCAGCCTCAAGTGAATACTACTGTTGTTTCCTTGGGCAAGACACTTAACCCGCCTCACCCGTAGTGTCTGCGCACAACTGTGTGTGTGAATGTGTGTTTGAATGGGTGACCGGTTCCTTGATGTAAAGCGCTTTGAGTGCCTTGAAGGTAGAAAAGCGCTATATAATTGTGACCATTTTAATGTGTCCATTTATTTATGCAGCTATGTAGCCCGATAAAGGAACAGGTCTAATTCCCCCCCTCCTCAGCCCCAACATGATTCTTTATTCTGACTTGAGTGACTTTTTTTTCAAATCAGGTGATGAGGTGAAAAATGCTCTACAGAATCCTTGCTTCATACTGTGTGCTGTGTTCAGACTTACAGGTGTCTGGAAGCAACAGTGGAGCTGGGTGAGGTAGGGGTGATAGCGGGCGAGCGACAGCACCCGTTTTTCAGTCATGGTGCATTCCACGTCGTCGTCCTGCAGAATGATGTCTTTCTTAAGCACCTTCACTGCAAACACGCAGTCCGTGTCATTGAGCCGCGCCAACATCACCTGCAACGAACCCGGCAAAATGTCTTAATGTAAAATACATATGCACACGGGTACATGAGCACATACCACATAGTACCAGTATTTGAACAAATAAGTTGTGTGCAGTAAGTTTTACATCCATGTGTAGAGTATGTTTTGGAGGATTTTGGACATCAGTGCGGAAACTGGGGTTGATTCAAGGACACATGCTTTGCCACTTACATCGAAAGATTAATACATTTTCTTAAACTAATTTATAACCATGTCAATTGGCAGTGCATGTGCTGCATAATCAGTACCTTCAGTTTTGCTGAATGCTCTCTCCACTAAGATTTCCTGTTATTACTTATCAAACATAGGCTAAAAAGGTTCAGACAAATATTTAGAAATGTATAGTTTGTTAAATATTTGAATTTTGATAGCAGAGGCAATGCAAAAAATAACATTATATTTTAGAAGAGAAACAGATGACCCATTTGTTAATCAGTATAATGAATAATCACGTGTTAAAGCCAGTGCATTGTTCTTCCTTAAACTCCCTTCTGGTAGGCTTAAAACAATGCTTGAATATCTGTATTCGGAGTTTATGCTCACCTTGCCAAAGCTGCCTTTCCCCAGAACCTGGATGAAGGTGAAGTTATGGAGGCCGAGTTTGACTGTTTGTGGCTGGACCTCTAAGCTTTCTCTGTGCTCTGGCGCCCTCATCTGGCTACCCTTAACCTGTGCGCACAACTGTACATTCAGAACAGTTCCAAGAACAGTGAAAACAATCAGACAACATGGCAATACAGTACCATTGAAGGGCGCTTGGAGAGGCCTCCTGGATGCAGACCCATCTCTGACAGCTTATTGGCCAGCTCCACACTGTTGATGCCACAACTCGGGGCCACATTTCCTTTGCAGCGGATGTGAACATTCATTTTGCAACCTAAAAAGAGAAAAGCATGTCTTGTACAAGTATGAGGGGGCATGAAACTACAAATAGGGACAGTTTAAAAAAAATCATACTTTTGCAGTGCAGGCCCTGTCGGACAAGGCCCCACAGCAGAGAGCCACAGTGGTCACAGAAAGTGGGAGACTTGTAGTTGTGGATGTTGAACTTGTGAGGTACATTGATACTGAAACCCTGGTTTATTGGCTTGAAACAGAGATGCACAGCACACAGTTAGATATGTGGAAAAGGGCTCAATCAAATGATGAAAAAGCCCTGAGCAGCATTGAATCTCTGGGGGCTAAAACCAGAGAACAGCCAACATGCTTTCTGACAGTGCATAAGTTATAAAAACAGTATGAATAAGCAACTCCAACATAACAGCAAACAGAACTGACTAAAATGCATGATCTTATTTTGTTTTCAGGAACCAAAACCGTTTGTGTTCAGTAAATTAATAAGCTATGGAAAATGATACTATTTTGTTCATTTTTAGCATTTCAGTTAAAATTGCAAAATAGAGAAATGTAAAAATAGAAAACTTTAAAATAACATTCACTTCGGGAAATTGTGAATTATTGCATAATTTTTCATAAAGGGCAACACGAAGTCTACACGACCTCACCAAAAACATTGTTGTGCTCCCCAGTGGTGAAGTGATTTAAGCTAAGCCCTCACCTATATGCCAAACGTCTCGAACCTCTCTTTCCCCAAGTTCACGCTACAGCTTGTCAAATAGCTTTCTCTCTTTCTCTTTCTCTCTCTCTCTCTCTCCCTCCTTTTTTTTACGGTATAGCGGAAAAAACATCCTTTGAAGACGTACAACTACAGTAGGTGGCGGTAAACACAACACAACAACAAGCTCGTTAAAGCCTTCTGACATGAAAATATTTTTTTAAATGTTTTAGTTGCCTACATCACAGAGGCTTCATACTTGCAAAAGGCCAGGCTAAATCGAGAGTTGGTAAATGCTGACACAGTCCCTCTTATAAAGTTCAGTGTGTCAGGGGCTTGTCTCAGCTCATTACTATTATGTGTTTATTAGATCATAACAGGGAATGTTAATGTTCATGTAAATAGAACTGAATGAACTACGAATAAATACGGTAGGCAGAAATGTAGATCTGGGATAATTGCAATCTCTTTTTTTACGTTTCCATTTACAAACACACGAATATTCATACATTTATACTCCGGTGTACAACAATAATGAAGAAAAACTATGAAGGAGACTTGTCCAGCCCAACAACACTAATGCAGTACATGCACTGATTAGAGCAGGAATTTAAGTGCCAACCTTTGGGTTTGTGGG
Source organism: Chaenogobius annularis (assembly GCA_015082035.1). Classification (NCBI taxonomy): domain Eukaryota; kingdom Metazoa; phylum Chordata; class Actinopteri; order Gobiiformes; family Gobiidae; genus Chaenogobius; species Chaenogobius annularis. Next base: position 534,669 of record BJKM01000100.1, on the reverse strand, counting down.
CAACCACTGAGCCGGAAAAGAAAGGAGACAATGAGGTGAAATGGTAAAGTTGTGGCAGGACTTGGAGGCTGTGCTCACCTGCACATCTTCAGTCTTCTTCATGCGCGGACATACTGTCACTACTTGCTGGTGGCAGCGCTTATGAACAACACACGTACACACTGAAAGCATACAACAAAACATTTGGCATGTCTTTGTAATGATAGTCTAAAAGGAAATAGGACAAACTATGAGCTTACCTTGGCACTGATAACCCTGCTTTCCAAACACTCCCCTGAGAACATATAAAAACACAATAAACACAATATATTCCAGAAGAAATGGCTCAAGAATATCACTGATAACTGGCTATTTTACATGTACGTGCCGTGAACAAAAACAGCTAAAATAAAGTGTTTCAAACACAACACTGCCGCACGTGAGGAAAATGCAAGTTATAGAATTGTCACAAGCAGTGGCAGCCCTCTGACAATTGAAAACATTCATCACTGCCTAAACACTCATTGAGGTTTGCATTGGCATTCCTAGGTTCAATAGTTTTACAAGAAAAAAGTATAATCACACAGTGTTGTAGTTGAACAAGAGATTTTCTGCAGTACTGGAGGAGCAAAGACTAAAGGAAGGTTCTGACCAGATAAATTCTCGGCAGTGGAAGCAGAAAGTGGGCTGTCGGAGGAATGTGGACATAAACTTGTGACCGTTGACCTGATGGATCCTGCGCCTCACAGCGCCCTGTCGCGTACGTGTCAGCTCTTTGTGACGCTTCTGAGGAGGGCACACCAGGGCATCATCTGCACACACAGGTATTGAAACTGAATCTGTACAAACACCACACTGTTAAACACATATAAAGGGGGGAATGCTCTGGAAAATGTAACCAAACAGAATAAAAGATTGAACAATTCAATTGTTGTTGAAGTGTCATATTGAGGTGAGATAACATTTGAAAGGACACAAGCTGCTTACTAACAAGGCTGACAACGAGAACTGCAGCTTCATGAGTCATTTATGTACTTCTACTTCACCACACATTTGATCTCTTCTCACTGCTGCTTTCACATCCATTTGAATACAGACAGAGGTAGAGCAGATTTAATATGCCAGTACTGATATTGCCTTATTAACTCCAATAAAAAAAAACATCATGAAACTAAGCAGTAACACTTACTATCTGTTCTTAAGCTCCTGAAAGTATTATGTGAAAAACCTGAAGAGGATTCTTTTGGTTTTGTTTTTTAAATTAGGACAATTTTACCATTTTACTACATTATTGTTTATTAGGACTATTTTACTACAGTGTAGGCTGTATGGCTTATAATCATTTTTGTTCAGTCATTCAAACACCACCTACAATACCAACCATTTGCACTTGCAGACAGGTTGTCTGCAGTCATTCATTGTTAGCAAACTCTTCCTTGTTCGGTGACAGTCAGTCAGCTCTCGACTGCAGCACTCACCGTCAGTGAAGGATCCGGTCAGGGTAATCACAATGTACACTTTTCCCTCCGGCTCCAAGTCCACCTGCAGACCCACAAACAGACACACATACGTGGCATTAACATCAGACTAGGACAGTTAATCAAATTTAAATTGAGATGGAGATTTGGTCATGTCTAATTGTCAGTGATGAACTTAAAGAGAGGTCCACAGCAAATCCTGTGTCCGTAAGAGCGGTTTGTGTTAATTAATAAAAGTCTGTATGGTTTATGTTAATGAAATCAATACCAATCAATAGCCATTTTATTGTGTTTTTGAAAATAAAAATGCAATTAAATTAAATCGAGATTGTGTCAATGAATCAATACATTTTAGAGTGTTGTATTTGAAAAATAAAGTAAGAGTCATTTCAAAATAACTCTTTATTTTGTCTTTATCACATTTTTTGTGAACACCAGCACAGGCGTGAACAGTCAGAAAGAAATCAGATTAAACCCGATAATAACGAAACTAAATCAGATAATGTTCAGATTAAACATAGCCATTGTGACAAATGAGAAGCAAAAAACATGAAGCACAATAAGAGACAATTAACATTAAAAATCTATAATGAGTCTTAGATAATTATTTGACACAGCGCACTTATTGCCAGACAGTAGTGGCTCAGTAGATCGCTCTTCCACCAACACAACCAAACCTGCTTTTTGATGAACGGGGTGAAAGATTGGCGAGATCGTGAGACTGGCATTATTATTTATAACACACATTATTTTGACACTATAACACAGTGAACACAGCCCTAGAGGATCATCTGAATGCATCACTACTGAGCAACTACTGAAATATGTATCTGCATATTTGTTTGAGGCTGAAGGAATCTGGAGCGGGTCAGGCCGGTTCTGCTGAGCCACAGACAGAAATACCTCAAAACATGTATTTGCTGTATTTGTTTGTGAGGTGGACCCTACAATATGTCTATTCGTTTTCATCTGCTCTGAATTTCCTCTTCATGTATAGACTAGAATAGAATTAAAAATGAAACTACATAAAGAAGAAGCAACACCAAAACCACTATTTGCAGACCGTGGAAAGAGTAACTAAGTAAATTAGTAACAAAGAGCAAATGAAATGGTAATAATAACTCAAATAAAATGCCTATAGCAAATATAAACTATACAATAAAACATGTTTATTATAGTAAAATACAAAACTGCTGTGCCCTGAGTTTGATTTAGAAAGTAACCTGGCATGTTGACGCACTTCTATGACGTCCATATGCGCAGACAACGCAAGTGTAATTACTGGTTTGAACAGTTTGATCTATTTTTGCACAATTTCACGTCATTCAAGAATATGTCATCATAGAATGTCTTATATGTCATAGTTTCAGGCGGAGGGCAGGGGCTAAACGAGAGCTGCATTGGTTTGGAAATAAATAAAAATGATGAGCCTCATCATATTTGTTCATTAGAGTTGACAGAGAATGCCTTGAACTCTATGCCAGTTTTTGTTTCATGTGTATGGGCCCAGATATTACCCATAAATCAGGACTGAATATCTGTTATAACCAGGGATGTCAATATTATTCGATTGATCAATAATAGTAATAATTTAGATCATATGAACGAAAAAAAAAAAAGAAATATCGGGATTTTGTGACTATTCATGATTATTAATACGCTGATCAGACAACAGTGAAATATCACAATTATGCAGACGACACTCAGATTTATGTTTCACTGACAGCAACAACAAAACAAAAAAAACATTCCCAAAATCAAAGGTATGGTGTCTTGGAGAGACTTATGCATGCATTTGTGTCCAGTAGATTAGACTACTGTAACGGCCTGCTCACTGGCCTCTCCAAACGAGCTGTAAAACAGCTGCAGTACATCCAGAAGAACGCGCTACTCGGGTCACTTGCTAGAACCAGGAAGTACCGATCACATTAGTCCTCCCAGGATCTCTCAGGTCTCTGCACTGGCTTCAAGCTCAGAGAATAGACTATAAAGCAGCGCTGCTTGTGTACTTTGGCCTAGCACCAAAGTGCATCTCGGACATGTTAGTGCCATATGAACCATCTCAGACTCTGAGGACCTCAGGGACCGGCCTCCGGCTGGTGCCCAGAGTCAGGACTAAACACGGGGAATCAGCTTTTCAGTTTTATGCAGCTAAAATCTTCCTGAAGATGTGAGACAGGCCTCTACAATCTTCTAAGCTAGGCTAAAAACTATTTTGTTTAGTTAGGCATATGACTCAAATGATTTTATCTGCACTCTTCTCTTTCATGTCTTTATCTGTTTCGGGGCATTGTTACATTTGTGCACAGTAAAAGTATTGTGTGTTCTCTATGGGGGTGTTAAACTGACTTCCTGTTATGAGCTCAAAGCAGGCCTCCATGCTTTGGGGTTTAAGCGTCCCACATGTTTAACACTTCACCCAATGCTGCGCTCAAAAGCAGAAGTGGACGTCACCATGACAATTGCGGTTGGTTTCCGACAGACCATCAGCTGAGAACTGCTCCGGGCCGCTTTTCACAAACTTTCATTGCTCGTCGGGCCATAAATGTAAGTGCACAAGTGCGAGCTTCAAGTTTCAAGTGTTCAAAGTTAAAAAGGTGAACAAACATGTGAATGAAATGTTGATGGCGGGGTTCTTTGAGATCAAATGTATCTCGGCCCTTAAAGGAGACGTATTATGTTTTTCTTCAGGTACGTAGTATTGAACTATAATGTAAGTAGAACATTTTTGAATCCACAATGTTGATCTGAAACGGATTAGTAATAGAAACAGGTCCATTGACTTCCCCGCCATTTCCCTACGACATTTCACAGTAACAAGCAGCGGCTTGTCATTTACAAGTTTTTATTTTTGAAAAGTGGCTACACAACGTTTTAGAACCTTACGTTTCACTCGGACTCTTAATTTTTTTCATTATATTCAACTAAGTACAGGGATGTGGGCGGTGACAGGGGGTAGATGAAAACAAGAATTTTCTGAGCACTCAAGCTCAGTTGTAAGACAATACAAGATTACCCAAACATGCAAAATGCAACTTTGAGTAAACTAATGACGTGGAAACACTGTTGTAACAAGGATAAAAGCTCATTAAAGTTGATTCTGCATAATATGTCCCCGTTATACAATTGAAGAAAGAAATGTTGTGAACTGTTGTGCTGGACTAAGTTGTGTCGCAACAGTGCAGTAAAGATCAGGACCGGGGCCAACAGAGAGTGAGAGTGACTGGAGCCTGCAGCCGTGAGAGTCAGCAAGGTGGGCAAGTAAAGACCTGCACAACAGCAGCCAACACGTCCCCAGCCCTGCAAACTCAGAGACCCACACTCTCGGAGCCTTGCAACCTCGGAGCTGGGGGTGGGCCCAAAGCAATGTGAGAGTCGAAAATGAAGATCTCAATAATAGTGAATTATTCCAACGACGATATATACCGGTAGATAACATAGTAATGCGTCTAACATGTGCCGGTAACTCTCCGAGTTCATAGTTCTCTCAGTGCACACATAGGGGCGTAAAGTGCAGACCTAGCACTTTATTGCTGTGTTTCACAATATTCTATAGGCCGATAACATTTAATACAGATGGGGCGGAGGAAGTTCTAGGGTCTACTAGAAATGACCAGGTTTAACATTTATGGATTGACCTTTTACATATTTCAACAGGAAAATCTGGCTCTTTCCCTCCATCTGGGAGTATCACATCATCACATTATAGAATCTGAAAACCAGCAACACTCTTTTTTGAAGGATTTAAATTGCAACTTTGTTTTATCACTATTTTACATGCTCTTTTTGCAACGTTTCAAAATTGTTTTTTAAATAGATAATATCGACATTTTGATTTACCCAAAACAACATTTGTGATCATCCATTTTCTATATCCCATTTCTAGCAGGAACAATGCAGCCTCAGAGCCACTGCCCCAAAGCCCTGTGGCCTACCATGTCACTTTGATCACCGTTCATGTTCAAGTCAAGCAACTGATTCATTAGTCCAGTGTTGCAACTCAACAGAACGGCACAAGAATAAAAACATTTAAAAGATGAATAGCAATTAAAAATAAAGTTAAATTCAACCATAAAATACAAGGCAACTAGGGGTGGGTGATAGTGACAAAAATCTCGATATCTTTTATCATCTCAATAAAGATATTCAGATTATATTTACACAAAGCATCAGGAATGTGCTCAAATGTGCCTGTAAGTGTTTTGGTTGAGATTAAGGTTTAGCACAAAACATTAACAGACCTTAAGATGAATCACAACAGGGCAGAAATGTGACTTTATACCCTTGTTTAGGGGGATTAAACTAGACATTTCTGTTCATTTTCTTTTTAATCAGCTCTTTTTGCTGTAATTTGTGTTAGCCATGTCTGTACTCCAGTGGAGACCAAGTAAGAGTCATGTTTGTGGAGAGGCAGACAAACTCAGAGTATGATGTTGTTCAGTGTACTAATTACATCCAAAAGGAAAAAACTAAACAAAAACATGCTTTACTTTAGTTTATTTTTGGCTAAAATGTTAAAGAGTCTTTAAGACTTTACACCTGCTTCTTCTGACAGTTATAACTTCCTCATGATTGGTTAACTCACATCATGATGGTGGGTGACCAATAGGAGGGAAGAATGGGCCTAGAACTGCATTAAAACAGAATGACAATAAAATATATCCAAATATTCACCCTGAGCGTAATAGCATGGGCTATTGTTTTATTACACTTTGATAACTTCTTACTAGAAACAAATACAAAATCATGTTTGGACAGGATAATGGCATAAACAAGACAGACTTTTAATCGGAGTAATTTAACACACACAAAATTGTCAAATTCTTGCTTCAAAGTCTGGACTCCAAACCACATGCTTTTACTGACAGAGGATTGGCTAATGAACTGTTGATTCAAAAGACTAAATCACTTGATCTTGATTCAATTCAAATGTGACTAAATGCACAGCCTTAGCAGATATAATCTCGTCTACCTACAGCCTCAGAGCTCCAGTCTGAGTAGAACCACAGAGAAGAAGAAAGAGATAAAAACTACAGTGTGGTAGAAGTGCAGGACTGATCTATTTGAGCACTTCCCCGAAGTCGGCGTGGTTGTAGGCGGCAGTGACACAGCTGTGAAACACTTGACACAGATCATTTGTGCTATTTGCAATTCAGTAAAAAAAAAATTCCATCAGCAAATAAATAAAACCAGCTTTGTACAGGTTCTTTTGTTTACAATGCATTTTTGTTTTGTCCTTCTCTTTGTTACGTGACAATAGATGGAAATCAGCACTTTGTGAAAGTCTACAGGTGGATCATGATACTGACAATAATGAATAGCACTTTAAATTTTTTAGTGATCCCAATGACAATGTTATGTCCCAAACCTATTATTACACAAGGACTGTTCAATTCAAATTGCACTTTACAATTTATACCTTATTTGTTTTGTATATATTTTAATCAGCTCTTTTTGCAGCCTTTTTAAATAAATTAAATAGTTTAATAGACCATAATTGCAATATTATAATGCTCCTCTACTATAATGTAGACTATATGCACATGCACTGCCCGAATAAGACACAGAGTAATTTAACGTAATATATTACATAGTAATAATTATCAACAGCAATTAATTGAGCAAATGAGCAAACTTGACCGGTCAGCGAAAACAATTGGCTTTTGTTACTCTTATGCATCAGCAAACAGTTTTTAATTTACTAAATAAAGAACTAGGGCTACAAGAATAATTACTAAAAAATATTATATATAATTTTTTGGGTTTTTTTTCAAATTACTTCAGAGCAAGAAGTAATTTACAACTCTGCTTATTTTTTCCCCTCATAAAATAATAATAATAAATAATATATATTTATTTATCGATTATCATAAGAACAATTATGAATTTATTTTAAAATAATAGATGGTTCCTCCCTTACAAGAGGCTGGATGGGAAGTACAAAGTGGATCTACAGTGGCCTTCCTGAACTATTATGTAAATTCTAAATAAAGAGCGGTATTTTCTCCAGTACAAATTGGTGTCATTTGTTTGCACAGATCCTCTCAGTGCTTTTGTGAGCGCCTCAGGGTTGTGCTGCGTCCTCAGGCCCAGGCTCAGGTTACACTCCACCTGCAGAGGAGCTACTGTAGGTGTGAGGTATGTTTTAGGCCAACTGAGACACAATGCAAACCTTACTCCTCACACATTCTTGTAACACTCTAACCAAAAGGTATGTGGTTCACTGTTTCAATCACTGCTGATGCTGTTGTGTCCTTGAGCAAAACGTGCCACTGCAGGTGCAGACATCATTACATTGAAATTATAGTTTCAAGCAATCCCACCATGACTGACTGAGTCCACCCAATCAAAAGTGGTTAAGAAATGCAAATTCTTCTATTGTTAACAACATTGGTATCCATGTGTTCAGTACTGATAGTTATAGTAGCCTACACGTTTGTTAAGATGCATGTAGAATGTGGACAATATAAAGATACTGCTGGTCTCTTACATTGCAATTGCAGGCTACATCACACTTGTGTCAGACTCACCCATCCATCAAAGCTCTCCCCTGTGTTGGACTTCTGGATCAGGTCTTCCAACTGGATGATACAGTTGGCCACAAAGGTGTCGTAGCCGATGGGAGTCTCGTGGAAGACCGTGAGCTCGATGTGTGTGCCATCGTTCACGTTCACGCTGAACTCCTCGTTGTACGTAGGCGTATTTGTCTTCTGTTTTGTGTGAGTTTGTCCAATCTTAAACTCGTCCACCTTGACCACGATGTAGGGGTCCAGAGTCGAGTGGGCTTTGTGAAAGATGACAGAGTGGCGCAGTGAGTAGGTGGTCGGCTTCAGCTCCACTGCCTCACCAATGCGCAGCTTCAAGTATCCATTAAACTTCATTTTGACAACAAACTACCAGCGCAACAAGCAGAAAGCACGAACAGGAATCCCTCTCGACCTCACCTCATGTCAGACAACTTCATGACATAAAGCATGTCCTAAAGTCTGTAGTTCTTAGTGCAGTTTTGTTCATGTTGAGATAAAGTTCGTCCCGTTCCTTTGCGTAACTGCGAAACAAGTGCGTGCCGCAGTGAACCTGTCCGGGAGGCTCTCTGCGGTAAATAGGAAGCAACAACACTGACACGCTGCACAGGTTCCGCATTTACAACTCGACTCCACCTGCAGCCGCGCCACCACGTCACCAAACACTACAAAGACCATCATGCACTGCGCTCTCGCGTATCGTTCAGGTTGGTACTTTGATAAACGCAGCGGTACAAAGCTCTCTCGTGTTCTCTCTCTCTTCGTAGAAACATACTTTGAAGAACGTGCAACTACAGTAGGTGGCGGTAAATGCACATTTTCAGTTGGCTTTTTTTTTTTGTCCTTTGCATTTGTCCTTTGCATTTGACCCAGCCTCAGGGGACCATCATTAGACCCATCTCCGGAGTTTGTCATAGTATTTTTTACATTACTATGTACTATGTAATCAATAATGGAAAAAGTATGGCATTCTAGAATCTGTAGGCCTTTAATTAGTAGTAGTAGAAGCCTTGTTATAATAGCAGGCTAGTAGTAGGCCTTGTTATAGAGGTGGGCCTAGTTGTAGTAGTTGTTGTTTTTTTTGTTGTTTTATGTTTTTTTTTGAATCATGAAAGAAAAAAAAAACAACAAGACAAGACCAGAGAACAAATTACTTCTTTTTTTTAATGAGTGAAGTGAGGCATCTAATGAAAAGAAGTTTAGGCACACAAAGTCCAAAATAGAAGTCTAGTCCAATGTCTGTAGTAGTAGTTGTAGGCCTACTAGCAGCAGTAACAGCAGAAGTAGCTGAAGTAGTAGTGCTTAGCCTAAAGTAGTCTTGTTCTGTCATCTGGGTCCTAACTTTTAACCCTATATTATTGAAAAACAGCAGTTTTGGATTGAAACGTCCTCGCCTCTTTCACACTTTGTCTTCCGTGCAGCCTCCTCACATCCTGTCTCCTCTTCCATCTCACTGCGTCACCCCAGAACGCCACCATCAGTCTGCTGTAAGTCGTTAATGGTGTTACTTGTCGTGACCTCTGCTCTGACCCCACGGTGCTCCACATCTCTGAGTTCCAGCTGTGAGGACTAAAGTGCTCGGAGCAGGCCCGGTGCGGGGGGGGAGCGTCTCGTAAACGCTGGAAGACGTGACCTTCGCGCGCGCACAGGGTCGAGACGGTGACGCAGCCAGCACTCAAGACAAGCTATTAACGGTAATGTTTCACGTCCTGCTCTGTCTAAAGAAAACAACAACAACAACAACAACAACAACAACAACAGGCATTCGCTCTTCTGTCCTTGCAGGCCATGAATAGAAGAATAAACATTTTGTGCGGGTTTAATTGAAACCTTCTGCTACGTATGTTGAGTGCGCATTGATTTGACCAGCAGGTGGCAGTGTAAGCCTGCAGCCCGCTTTTCTCATGTTGTCCTCCTGACTCAGATCTGCTGAATTAGGCCTGGATCACTTGATTTTGTCCAGGTTTAGATCTGAGTGAATCCTGGCTAAGATTCATCCCGTGTTCCTAGTTTGGGTTTATCCTAAAGTGCATGAGACAGGTTCTCAGGTTTATCATGGTTCGTCATAAGTCAATTGCAGTTTGTGAAAAAAAATCGAAAGATAAAAGTTTAAGTTTACAGGAAGTAGATCTCTGTAGTCACACACGGACACATTTTAGTTTAAACAATCATTTAAACACAATAATGGTGCATCAGGTATTATTTATCAAATATATCTGCTGTGTAATTTATATAGATTATGGAGAATTGTTAACAATGTCCAACCAGGAAGTCTCATTATAAATGTAACCAAAGTTGTCAAACCAGGAAAAAATAGGCATCATTTTTATTAGAATTGCAAATTAATCTTAAAATACAAGCATGTTTACTACATATACTCCAAAGTTTTAGCCTTTCACTGTATGTAGCTCTTGTTTTGATGGTTCCAATGTTGAGTTTTGTTCTATTTATTTATATATAACTCAACTATACACAACTCGACCTACTATATCTAAATGATAACATGACTTAATATTAATATGAATAGAATTTGTACATAACGTTACTTCTTCTATTTGCCTCTTAAACACAGATGGGGGAGAATGCCTGCTACTGTCACGCGGCCTTAGCACTGGTGGAAGCACATTCAAAGTGATGTATCATTTCAACATGACCGAGGTTACAACATGGTTACAGAGTACCACCCCCCTCTCCAAGCATCAGGCTGGAGTGGTTCTGCTCTCTGGCTTTAATTCCAGCCACCTGGGGAGTTTCCACCTACACTCAGGGTCTGGGCTCACTTTATGTGCATGTCACTCTAAACAGCTCAATCCTCTGGCTCCCAGCCCAGGTACGCCCTATATCTGCAGCTAATGAAGCAGAGCAGTGGTACCTAACAGCCAGCGGGGCACAAACTGGATGGTGACCCGGTGAAAGAGGGGCTGGTCTGGTAGGCAACAATCCTTCACATTATTCATAATTCACCTTGGTTTCTGTTTACAACCACAGTGAGAGCCGAGCAATATGGCCACCAAGTCACTGACAAACAGAAATGATTTGACCTTAAAAGTAGGTTACTGTGCTGCTGCAAACTGCCCACATGCAAGGAACCAAATCTGTTGACAAGTTGGCTTTTTTTAACATCAGGTCCATATCAAAAAGTATATCATTTTTGTATTTAAGTTGCTTTGAATTCATTTAACACAGAACATATTTCTCAACAACCTCAGTGGTTCTGAAAACATCAGATAAGGGGTGAGAGAGAAACAGAATCTCATCATGTCCAGTCTCAGCACATTTGTAAATACTCCACTGATCCAACACAAGAGCTTTTATTTGTAAAAACTTGTTCAGTTCAGTGAAATACATATCTTTTATGTGTTGATTTGCATAGTGCGTCCTGAGAGTGGAGGAATGTGAGAGTGGACAGTGGAGCAGACTTGAGGTGGGGGCGGTGTCACAGCCCTGTTCGTTTAATCAGCTCCAGATGTGCTCCAGCGTGGCCCCTGCGCCAAGGAGGCGTCAGGGCCGCATTAAGAGCTCAGCCCTAGGCCTGGCCCAGAAGAGAGTCCAGCACACCCCCACTCTGAGCAACAATGACAAAACCTTTATGATGACATTTTTGTGAAAGGCTATATTACCTGCACTTTAATAAAGATATTTGATAGCTAACAATCACAATGTTCACTTCTGACAAATAATGACTCGTGCCAAACCTCTGCCCCCTCCACATTGTGCGACTGTAAATACCAGCCGCACTCATCTCTGCATCATCACGTACCATAGAAACACAGTCAAAAGGCTGTCAATTCAATGTGTTGTATCCATCGTTCTGAGAGGAGACACGCACTTGTCCTTGCGCTGCTGAATCTGATTTGGTTAATAATAGAGCAATGCAACGATGTCAGTCATAACGATACTCTGCTACCAATGCCACAGTGACACAAGAGCTGCTTTTATTTTGTTTACAAAATAAAACATTCTACTTCCAAAGAATGAGGGAAAAAATAAATCATATATAACATTAAATCTAAATCTCTCCGTCAACAAAGCTTTCATCAGTAAAACCCATATTTAGTGTGGGAAGAAAAATATATGTAATATAATTACCATTTATTCCCCAGGTCAGGTCAAGTCAGGATATACTGTATTAAAATGTCTGTAAATGATTCACATCTACACACGTCAGACAAAGGTACGCAGAGCGATGAGGGGGCCACCATGACAGGCAGGGGAAGCCCTCATTATGCCAGCAGCGTTTAAGGCTCACAGGAGCAGCCCCTCGGAGGAATGCCTGTTAGACAAGACTGTGGTAAACACCAAACAGATGGTGGGCTGCTCCAATCTAACCTAACGTGAGTGGCTTGTGTCAAAACTGCACAGGAATTGGACGAGTTGGCTTGATGGCAAATATAAATCTTAGTCAGACACTAGGTGGTAACCTTGTGCTGTGCCTGGAGTGAGCTCTGTGAATTGGATTTAGGAGTACTTTTCCTCAAACTGCCAGATTGCTGACTGAGAGACTGAGCAAGTGCAGCAGTGGGGGTCACTGGGATGTGTCTGGGAGAAGGATTTGAGGATCATGAAAGGCACGTCGACTGCAGAGATGTGGACTAATTTCTTTAAACCAGGAGTATGTCGGGTTTAGCCATACAATCCTAGCAGTAGGTATTTGATAGAGACATCAGGATGGGGCCTATTAATCTATTCTACAGCGGCGCAGTAAGGAGATGAACAAATACGTAGATTTTATACTTTTTATTAAAAATTACAATTCGAGTAAGGACTGGATAGCACCTTGAATGATAGCAACAAAACACATGTGATTGTAAACAAAAGATGATAAAACATACATGTGGGCAGGGCTTTCACAAAGTAGGATATAAACCTGAGTTCTCAGACTTGTTTCACAGATTGAGAATGACTCTTGGATGAGAGTCGAAACGTTTTGTTTTTCTAAAACAGAGTCCAGATGATACAACTGAATCTTTATCTACAATGGAACACTCCTGGACAATGAGGGATTACACCAACATACATTTAAAAATTAAGAAAGAGCTAATGCCTTGATTATTAGACACATGAATACAAATGTATGTGCAAAATGAGAAACATTTATATTATATAATATTCCCTTATATAAAATAATATATGATCAAACATAAAATCATTAGAATCATATTGATTGACTCAGTATGAATCAAATACAATAAAGCAATTAATGTGCTGTTTTGGTCAAAGAATGCTACATCGTGCAACACTGATCTGGTCCAGAAACCTCACTGTACTGTAGTGGAAGCTTTTGCAAAATTCATAAAATGTATTTTTAAAAAAAAAGGAAAAACAAGAATGTGAGGTTAAAACGTCTGCATTCAGACAGTCTGAGGTGAAGTGTCACATTATCAAAGTATTTTTATGATGCAACTGTTAAATTGTCTCCGTCGCACTCCGACAGTGGAATGTTGAGCTGTCACATAAAAAAGATGTATTAAAAGGGTTTGGAATTTTGTTCTTGATTTTGTTTAAAGTCGTAACTGGATTTGATTATTGTATTGCTTTAGTGTGGTCTTCCCTTCACCTTCTTCTGTTGTGTTGTTGGGGCAGACATCAAGAGCTCTGGACCCACATCAAGATGATCAGTGTCAAACTCAAGGCTCCCACCACCACACCGAACACCAGCAGAAAAACAGCCTGAAACCAACAGCTCAATAACAAAATATATACATACATAAAACTCGTTCAACAGCGCAGTCTAATGTGCAAATACAATATCACAGCATTCCCACCACGATTTATTACAATATTGTGTGTGTAGGGCATTTTCCTTTTTAAAATGCCCTAAAAGTTGCACTCATTACTGTCGTATTCCAAAGGAATCACAACCTTCTTAATATTGGCTGCACTGAAAGGATCATGGTCTATGTCGTTCCCTCAGTTTCTTTAATCAATGCTGATATAGTCGAGCAATACTCGAGCATTTTTTAAGAGAAATGATTTGATACCTTGATTAAAAGTATAAACCTGTGTTACATTTGGTCATTTTACTGTGGCACGCATTTAAAATAAAAAAATAAACTAAATTACAGTACATAACTTCCACCAAAGTGTTAGTCATCCTTTTGTTTAGAAATAAAAAAGTAGATAATGATAAATTAAAAAGTACCCCTGCCAACTGCTCACATAGAACCCCTGGACTGACACAGTGTTGTATCCATCCCGTCAACAGTTGAAACCTTCTTACCCCGATGTAGTCCAACGACCTGAAGCGCTGAGTGCTGATCTTGAGGTAGAAAAGACCAGGGAAAACAAACAACAGGCAGCTGGAGGTGGTCGAACCTAGACAATACAGGAAATACTCATAACATGTGACATTAATTACGCACATGCTTCTACAGCCATCAATGAAGCGGGATCAATACAGATTGAGCTCTGGAACCTACACCACTGTATGAATTACACATAAATGAGCACGTACCAACAACTCCAAAGACATTTCTGATGTCAGGAACAAAGATGGCTAAGATCAACACGACACACAAAATACAGACGGTGGTCAGGGAGTGGATCCACCAGGAGAAAGGACGCGATCCAAACAGAAGGAGGATGGCTGCTTTACGGGCCTAAAACATGCATATTTTATTAATAAATGGGAAGATGAGAAGTAAGTGGGTACAGTTACCCTTTGCTTACAGGAAAGTGGATGAGCGGTACAGTGAGGATTACAGAGAGCAGGATGGCAAGTCTCACAGTCATCACCACAACGTCGTGCGGCAGATAGGTGTCATATCCCAGCAGCAGCTCCGAGTCCACGTGAGCTGAAGGCAGGGCAGAAGGGGTAAGGGCAAAAACCAGGAAGTCATTTCACAGCACGAGACTGCTATAACATGCCAGCCTCATTTCACACTGTTTGAAGCAGTATTTCTCTTGTGTACGTGTTTTCTACCATAGAAGGTGAGGTATCCAAACAAGGCAGACACGAGGTAGACAGTGAAGCTGAGGCTAATGCTGATGTTTGTGACCCTCTGCATCCTCGCCTTAGTAGGCCTAAAATACACATTTAATTAATTTTATTGAGCTTTTTGGAAAAAAATATATTTAAAATATCATTGTTACAAACCGGTCTAGCTCACAGTAGATGGGCAACACAGCAGTGTGACACAGGAAGGAGAAGGCCATCGTGGGAATTGCATATGCACTCTGTAAAACACAGCACAACTGTCTGATCCCAGAGAAATCAGAGGGCAGAACTATAGAGGATAGTCATTTGTAAGTCATTGTTCCTCCCACTTTACAGTAACAGTATCATGAGAGTCTAATGTGCTTAGAACATTTACATATGGGATCATTGTGTCATATACATATGGATGCGTGCCAAGTCTAAAATGTCTCCTGTTCTGTGATCTTCATGAACAGCAGACAGACTTTCCACAACTTGTCACAAGCCCAGTTTCCCCATGAGGAAGTACATACCTTCCTGGAGAGGACAAAGAGTTTGGCTGTGCACTCTGAGCCTGATGAATTTGATACCTGAAGGGACAACGATACGCTGGTTAGAACAGGGAAGAGCTTCAGAGTGGATTCATGGAAATTATTTCATGCTCTTGTGAACTGCATAGGGTCAAGTGTTATTTACAGGTTTCCGGGGACCAATCAACCTCCCTGCCCTGAAGTTTGTTCAGCTCTAATCCTCCTCCTCCAACATGAGCAGTTAAGCCACAGGCGTGTCGTCACTATTGTCTAACTAAACTAGAGTAGAGGATTGGAAACAGTTATGATTATCTGATTATCATGGATTGCGACCTTTTAATGTGTGCATTGTTTTGACTTTGACATTCGCAATATGCACAAGGAGCATGGTAAATGTGTGAAAAATAATCAGTTCATTATGCTCATGTTATGCCCCAACTGAATTCACACCTTTTGGTTGCTTATTTGTCCAGTGTAAAGCAGAGTAAAACAGACAACAGCTAAATCTGACTATAAATTAATTTAAATTTAATAAGACGTATGTATAATTATATATATAATTTATAATAATAACTTTTTTTTAATGTATTCAAATGCCCATTTTTCATTTACCAGCCAATCAAGCATGGCCTGACCACTGGAGCTACTCTTGAGCAGAGCAAAAGCGATGCATTTGTTAATGGATTAAAACTTGTGGAGTAGTCTAACAAACTCTCACATTTGAAATAATATTTTAAACTGTCTGGCAGCGGCTGAAAGGATGTGGACATGATTTCTTAAATGATTTGTCTGTTACCTGGAAGGATCCAGATAAGACTGTGATGTTGTTGGGCAGAGGACAAGGAATTGTCCATTTCTTCATCACAACCTAAAAGACACAACGGTCAGCCAGAGCAGAGCAGGTACCACAAGAGCATATTGTTCTGGCACAAAACACTCACCACAGCTGTGAAGTACAGCATGAAGAGAAAAGCCAAACCACTGGTGTAACCCAGAAACCCTGAAGTTTGACATACCTCATTAAAATGCACTATTACCAGACATACAATAACAAGAACAAATCTCATACCAACTCTAGGCAAAATTGCCAAAGGCAGAACAACACAGATGGTAATCAATATCAGAAGAAGTCGTCCATCTTCATACCAGACAGTTCTGAGAAAAGTAAGAGGAGGAAAATGAACATTCTCTTTTGTATACACACTGTAAAGCCTTGCTGTGTCCTTGTCTGTCAGTGTACAATAAGAAGTATAGCTCCTCTATAAAGTAAGTCAGTCCTGTGTGTTTGTGCGTATTAGCCGGGTGGAGGAATGAAGACTGAGATGACTTGAGCATGTCAGTCTGGGGAAGGGTGAGGTCACGGGACAGACTCTGCTCTTCTTTACGAGGATGGCTCTAACAGCACCTGCTCCAGTTGGACAGCTGTGCTGCTCATGCTTATGCTTATGTTGGTCCTATACAACGCAACCATTTACTCCGGAGGCAGAAGTGTAGCTTCAGCCGATTGGAGCGCTTCTCGTGGTCTGTTGAGGGCAATAGACTTAGACCTTGCCGTGTGTTCACTGCTGAATGGCTCTCATTAACACAACTGTTTAGTCTGCTCAGCAATGGGTGCAATTACAATGGCATAACTGATCTGCTCCAGTATCAGTCTGATGGGGGAACATATGTGAGAGATTTGGACTAAACACTAATCCAAAGCAGCTGTACATTCAGATGTCTAACAATCAGACTATAGTCCTTACACCAATGAGGCTGATAAGAAAGTGATCAATGATTTATGTTTGTGAGGCCATCCCATGCCATCTGCTGTCTCACACCACCATGGACTTGACTTAGGCTTTACAATTCATGGCTTTTTCTCCATTACATATTTGCAAAATGTATAACAATAGCTGTGGGAGATGGTGAATAGAATGTCTTAACTGCAGTGCTGTAAGTACTCACCCAATGTTGCCTGCATTTAGGAAACTGTTAATGGCTGCAGGAAGCTCTGACTTCAAGATGAACAAATACGATGACATGGCTGTAAGAAAATAAATGTTTCAAATACAAACTACAACTAACACCATGCCAATTCTCCATCTATGTTCTACTATTATTACCACCATTAAATTTTTCTATACTTCTAGAAGTTGAATTTGTTTTGCTCCAAACTATTCTTATTCTGACCAATATTGGTCCGAATGAAATTTGCACTGTGATCTAAAGCATGGCAAGGAAGGGAGAGAGCCCTGCAGCAGACACTCTGCAGATGTTCCAGCTGTTGGGGAAGTGTGAGGCAGGAATGCTAACAATAATGATCTGTGACACTAATCCAGACTCCTGAACCCCTCCACCTCACCGTTACACAGGATATTACCAAACCCTGGGTAGAAGTCGCAGTTAAATCCATCAGACAAAAGCTTTAGGACACTACTCACAGTCACACTGGTTGAAGAAGCACAAAAACAAATGTGACAAAGATACAGCTGTATGGGTTGTGGCGTAATATGTAGTTTTAGAAGAGGATAAAGCAGGCAACGAGTAGTGCTTTGGTCATTTCTATTTGCAGTTATTGTGGAAGTACTTAAATTGAAGAAGCCAAACAGAATCTGAGTTAGCCCAAAGAGTTAGCCTGGACCTCAGTGCCCCGAGGCAGGACTTGCCTTCGCCCCTTAAATAAGCCTTTGCTATAATCCCCTAGATCCTGTATTTGTTTATACTGGGAAATTCCTCCAAAACTTCAGCCCACACAGACAGAGGGTCACCCGTTCTCTGTAATAACTAATGGTTTATTACACTGTATACGTATAATAAGAAATATTGAAGAAACTTCTGTTGTATAATAATAATAATAATAATAATAATAATAATAATAATAATAATAATAATAATAATAATAACAACATTTTAAAATAACTTCAAAAGAAAAATATACTGATTTATTATCAACTGTTCATAAAGGGAAAGCACAACACCGGAATAAAAGCATGCAGTTAGTTAATTAGAGTCACTGTAATTCCTAGTGGGATTATACTTACAAGTTACAGCTTTAAAATATGGCCTTTGAGTGAAGGGAAGAAGAAAAGATTTTTTCTGAACAATTATGCAGAAAATGTGAGGACCACAGCCTCATTTTGATTTCATTAGGCTCTTCCTGTGAGAGTGTTGGCTGCTGGTTAGGTCAAATCAGCCTTGGGCAAATCAATGTTTACGGAGAGCATACCTAATTGCCCTCTATTATAAAGAGGACTAGGGTTCACACAGACAGAGGGTGCAGCGCTGCCAGGAGGAGTGAGAGAGGCGAGAGGAGCGAGAGAGACAGGGGAGAGGAGCGAGAGAAGCGAGAGAGACAGGGGAGAGGAGCGAGAGAAGCGAGAGAGACAGGGGAGAGGAGCGAGAAGAGACAGGGGAAGAGGAGCGGAGAGAACAGGGGGAGAGGAAGCGGAGACGACAGGGGAGAGAGAACCAGGAGGAGTAGGAGCGAGAAGAGACAGGGGAGAGGAGGCGAGAGAGACAGGGGAGAGAGACATGGGGAGTAGGAGCGAGAGCAGACTAGGGGAGAGGAAGCGAGAGAGACAGGGGAGTAGGAGCGAGAGAGAGAGTGCGAGAGGAAGCGAGAGAGACAGGGGAAGAGGAAGGCGAGAGAGAGAGGGAAGGAGCGAGAGGACAGGGGAGGGAGCGAGATGGAACAGGGGAGAGAGACAGGGGAGAGGAGCGAGAGAGAACAGGAAGAGGAAGTCGAGAGAGACAGGGGAGAGGAAAGTGAGAGACAGGGGAGAGGACAGGGAGAGGAGCAGAGAGAGAGACAGGGGAGAGGAGCGAGAGAGACAGGCGAGAGAGACAGGGGAGAGGACGCGAGAGAGACAGGGGAGAGGGCGAGAGAGACAGGCGAGAAGAGACAGGGGAGGAGGAGCGAGAGAGGACAGGCAGGATGAGGAGCGGAGGAGCTACAGGTGGAGAGGAGCGAGAGAGACAGAGGAGAGGAGCGAGAGAGACAGAGGAGAGGAGCGGAGAGACAGAGGAGAGGAGCGGGAGAGACAGGGGAGAGGAGCGAGAGAGACAGGGAGTAGGAGCGAGAGAGACAGGGGAGAGGAGCGGAGAGAGACACGGAGAGGAGCGAGAGAGACAGGGGAGAGGAGCGAGTCTGAGACAGAGGAGAGGAAGGCGATGAGAGACAGGGGGAGAGGAGCGAGAGAAGAGACAAGGGAGAGAAGCGAGAGAGACAGCGGAGAGGAGCAGAGAGAGGGGAGAGAGACAGGGAGAGGAGCGAGAGAGACACGGGAGAGAGCGAGAGAGTTCACGGAGAGCAGCAGGGGAGAGAGCGAGAGAGACAGGGGAGAGGAGGAGAGAGACAGTGAGAGGAGCGAGAAGAGACGGGCAGAGGAGCGAGAGAGAAAGTGGAGAGGAGCGAGAGAGACAGGGGAGAGGAGCGAGAGAGACAGGGGAGAGAGAGCGCGAGAGAGACAGGGGAGAGGAGCGAGAGAGACAGGGGAGAGGAGGCGAGCAGGGGAGAGGAGCGAGACAAGACAGGGGAGAGGAGCGAAGACAGTACAGGAAAATAAGCGAGGTGACAGGGAGAGAGCGAGAACGGGGAGAGGAGCGAGAGAGACAGGGGAGAGAGAGCGAGAGAGACAGGGGAGAGAGAGAGAAGAGGCGAGAGGAGCGAGAGAGACAGGGGAGAGAGAGCGAGAGAGGGCAAGGAGCGAGAGAGACAGGGGAGAGGAAGCGGAGAGAGACAGGGAGAAGAGACGGAAGGGATGAGGACAGGGGAGAGGAAAGGAGCAGAGAGAGACAGGGGAGAGGAGCGATGGAGACAGGGGAGAGGAGCGAGAGAGCAGGGAGAGAGCAGAGGGACAGGGCGAGAGGATCAGAGGGAGGGAGGAGGAAGCGAGAGAGACAAGGAGGAAACTCTGAAGAGAGGGAGAGACAGGAGAAGGAGAGGGCGAGCAGAGACAGGGGAGAGGACGAGAGAGACAGGGGAGAGGAGCGAGTAGAGACAGGGAGAGAGCAGGAGACGAGAGAGGAGAGCAGAGGAGAGGAGCGAGAGAAGACAGAGGAGAGGAGCGGGAGAGACAGGGGAGAGGAAGCGAGAGAGAAGGGGAGAGGAGCGAGAAGACAGGGGAGAGGAGGGGGAGGAGCGAGAGAGACAGGGGAGAGGAGCGAGAGAGACAGGGGAGAGGAGCGATGAGAGAATGGGAGAGGAGCGAGTTGAAGACAGGGGAGAGAGGGACGAGAGGAGAAGGAGGCGAGAGAGACCGGGAGAGTAGACAGGGGAGAGGAGCGAGTGGAGACAGGGAGAAGAAGCGAGAGAGAACAGGGAGAGGACGCGATGAGAGACAGGGGAGAGGAAGCCGAGAGAGACAGGGAGAGGACGGAGAGAGATCAGGGGAGAGGAGCGAGAGGAGACAGGGAGAGGCAGCGAGGAGAGACAGAGGGAGGAAGAGCGTGACAGACAAGGGGAGAGAGGGGAGAGGAGCGAGAGAGACGGGGGCAGTAGAGCGAGGAGGACGGAGAGGAGCGCGAGAGACAGGTGGAGAGGAGCGAGTGAGGCAGGGGAGAGAGACAGAGGAGGGAGCGAGAGAGACAGGGGAGAGAGACAGGGGAGAGAGCGACGTGAGACAGGGAGAGAAGCGAGAGGACAGGGGAGAGAGCGAGAGAGACGGGGAGAGGAGCGAGGAGAGACAGGGGAGAGGAGCGGGAGGACAAGGCGTAGAGGAGCGAGAGAGACAGGGAGAGGAGCGAGAGAGACAGGGGAAGAACGGAGCTGAGATCAGACAGGGGAGAGAGGGGAGAGGAGCGAGAATGAGACAGTGGTAAGGGAGAGGAGCGAAGAGAGACGGGGAGAGGAGCGAGAGAGACAGGGAGAGGAGCGTAGTGAGAAGCAGGGAGAGGATCAGAGGAGAGGAGCGGAGAGACAGGGGAGAGAGACAGAGCAGGAGAGGAGCGAGTGGAGACAGGGGAGAGAAGCGAGAGAAGAAGGGGAGAGGAGCGAAGGAAAAAAAAAAAAGGAAAAAGGGAAAAAAACCCAAAAAAGGGGGGAGAAACACATGTAAAAAAAGAAGGAAAAGAGCGAGAGAGAACAGGTGTGAGAGGAAGCGAGAGAATGTACAGGGAGAGGCGCGAGAGAGGACAGGGTGAAGAGGAGCGAGAGAGACAGGGGAGAGCAGAGCGAGAGGAGACACGGGAGAGGAGCGGAGAGACAGGGGAAGAGGAGCGAGAGAGACAGGGGAGAGACAGGGGAGAGGAGCGAGAGAGACAGGGGAGAGAGACAGAGGAGAGGAGCGAGAGAGACAGTGGAGAGGAGCGAGAGAGAGAGATAGGGGAAATTAAAGAGAGAGAAAGGTTTACTTTACCAATAAGAGATACGAGTACAATTCATAATGAAATAAACTAGATTTTGGTATTGGTATTTATGATGAAGGAATTGACTCACCACCAATGTTTTGGATCAAAACGGCACATCCAACAAGGACCTGAAGAGTTCATAGAGCTGCATTCAGAAAACTGTCACACTGGTGTTGTGTACAATTGTCTTGTCTGTCTAACAAATTCATACCTTCCCAGGTTTATCTAGCGCTCGCTCTCCAAGACTTTCATAGGAATTAATACCTGTGAGGAAAACACGATTCAGTTGGAAACTTGTCTTTGCAATATGTTTATTGTGCAATGTCCCAAATAAATAAATTCATAGTACGAACTAGAGCTACTGAATTTAGTTCTATTTCTACATACACAATAGTCCTAATAGTCTTCAATCTACTTTTATAATAGACCCTTATCTAAACCAGTCAACAGTTTTCAGGTTTGACTAAGTTGATTAGATCGCAGTAATCTATGATAATTAATTCATTATAATACAAAGAGTCATTGTCTAAGGGCACATGTTTGGGTTCAGACCAGGGTTCTTATCAGTTTTCTCATATATTACTTACTTACGTATACATAACCCAAAACTAAAAGTGAGGAAAGATCACCTGTTTGGTCACAGAGCTTCAGGAGGAGGTGGACTGAGTAGGCTGCCAGAGTAGACACCAACACCAACAGTAAGCTGTGGAGCACAAAATGTCAGAGAGCCTGTCAGACATAGTCAAACAGGAATGAACGTTTTGAGAAGCCGTCAGCAGGTCAACACTTCACTCACCAAAATCCAACAATGCCTGTGTTGGCCATTGCAAAAGCCAGACCCAGAATGCCACTGCCCATGATGGCATTCATCAGGTTAAAAACAGACGAAGCAAAGGAGGCTCCTCTGCTCCGGCTGCCCATCTCCTGCACAGAACACCAGAGGAAATCAAACCAACAACACTTCCACAACAGCACAAAGCCAGTCACCAGTGTGGAAAAACTGTCCCGGCAGCAGATGGGGCACTACAGTGGTGTGTGAAGTGGAAGAAAGTGAAGAGTGTTTCTGTAATGCCTCAGGAGAGAAACAGCACTGCTAAAGAAAGATGGTTATAAACACAAAGACTAACTAAAAAGACAAATAGCTGCTAAATAAATATACAATCAGCATTTCAATCTATTGTTTAACTTTACTCGATATGTTTAACATGGTGTTGTATGTACATTATTAAAAGCAAAATACAGAATTAAGATCCTTCCATTCAGCTTTTTTCTAAATACATTTAAGCAGAAGCAAAAAGAAGCTGAGTATGAGTTCTGAAAACTGCTGACATGGTTAAATCCAAAGAAAAGAGGAATGGAAAGGAATAAGCCCATCGCATAAGATTATTTTTTACACTTTATTACACTGTGCAAAAGACTGCTAGTATGATTACAGCCAGGACTTACATTTGTGAGTAAAGGTGTAACTTCATTTTCCTCCTCGGTTGCTCTGGAGGTGAAGGTGTCGCTCATTTTAGCCAGAGAGTGTCGCACAAACCACAGGGACAGACCGCTAAGAGAGTTTTATGATCACATACTTTATCACAAGAACCTTTCTCCCGACAACTTTTGTATTTATTGCTGCTGTCACAAGCCCATGTCACAAGCTTGTTTGTTTCGTCGCCTTGAAACGTCAGGGAAAAGGAGGACCAATCAGAGTTACATTTTCTGACCAATCAAAACCAAAACGTGCTCTCGTCCCTGGTTGATGACGTAAGTAAGCGCCAGCATGCCAGAAAACGGATGATGTTGAGGTGAGTTTGAAATACAGTGATGTGTGACTGAAACAGAAAGTAGATCAATGTTTCTGAGTTTCTAATCGACCCCTCGTTTTAAATTCAGTCTTGTATCTTCGCAGATCGCTCTTCAGAGCCATAAAGTTTACACACACGCACAGAAACGCTGAGCACAGCCTCTGCCCTGCGTCTGTGTGCACCGCCTGCATGGATCCTAAAGCCGAACTCAGACTGTACTGCCCCCCTGCAGAGGTGCGGGGCATGACCAGTCTCAACAGAGAGGCTTTCACACAGAACATCACCGTCCCAGCTCTCCGGGTTCCTGTCAAGGTTCTGAATAAAGTGGTAAAGAGCTTGAAGAGTGTAATTATCCAACGGCCTGGTTTGTCCCGTGTGTTGCCAGAGAGAGAGGGGAGCAGTGACTGTCGTTTGGTTCTGTTGGACCCTCACAAAGTGACCTCCCCCAGCAACTTCAGTGGGGCAGAAGAGGAGGCACTGAGGTCCTTCTCTGTTCCCCAGGAGCTTCAGTACTACGAGCTAACTCTGGGCTATGAGAACCTGAAGAGTGAAGAGGTGCTGGAGGCAGTGTTGCCCCCGGGACAGGATGTGACCTCCAGCTTCAGCAGAGTGGGCCACATCGCACACATGAACCTGAGGGAACACCAGCTGCCCTACAGGAACCTCATCGGTGAGGCCTCCAGATAACACAAGCATGTTTTCAGGGGGTTAAGTCTATGGTGAACCCTTAATTTGTGTCAGATTCAAGCTGCAGACTAAATACCTAGACGTATAAAGTTATTTTGGGTCGTCTAGAATCAATGTGGCCTGATACTTATATGCTGATATTAGGCTGTGTCAAGAGAATTAGCAGTAGTCATTCAGGAAAATCACAATCCCGCGCCCTATTGTTTACCTCAGGATATGCATTTCTCTTTGGAATAGTATAAGAACTTGTTTTGTAGCTTTTTCACTTATGCAAAATTTAAGTATTTTGTTTAATCTTCAAAACATTATTATCAAAATTCTGATATCGCCCACTTCTAATAGGAATTAATTTACTTTTTGTCTTGAAGGTCAAGTCATTATGGATAAAAACCCAGGGGTGACCTGTGTGGTCAATAAACTAAATACCATAGATTCCACCTACAGAAACTTCAAGATGGAGGTGCTGGCAGGAGAGGAGAAGATGGTGGCAAAAGTAGGTCACAGTTATTGTAGATTATATTATTTGAAGGGTTTGACAGTATTTACGTTGTTTCACTGACTGCCATAGGTGAAAGAAAATGGAGTCACATATGAGTTTGACTTCTCCCGGGTTTACTGGAACCCTCGGCTGAGCACTGAGCACCAGCGTATTGTGCAGCAGGTGAAGCGAGGAGACACAGTGTTTGATGTGTTTGCCGGTGTGGGACCTTTTGCCATTCCAGCTGCTCGCTGTGGCGCCAATGTTTTTGCCAATGATTTAAACCCAGAGTCCTTCCAATGGCTGCAACATAACAGTAAGCTCAACAAAGTGGAGAACAGAGTAAGAACATTCAACCTGGACGGCCGAGCGTTCATCCAGGGCCCTCTGAGACAGGAGCTGCCTGCACTGCTGACACAGAGGGCGGCTGTGCATGTGGTAATGAACTTGCCTGCTCTGGCCATAGACTTCCTGGATGCTTTCAGAGGTCTGCTGCAGCACGAGCCCACCACTGACACACAGCTCCCCACAGTGCACTGCTACGGCTTCTCTAAAGATGAAAACCCCGCCCAGGACGTCACGCAGAGGGCTTCTGAGGCGGTTGGATTCTCCCTGGAAAACCGGACCTCAGTGCATTTTGTGCGCAACGTAGCACCAAACAAAGACATGATGTGTGTGACCTTCAGTGTTCCCAAAGAGGTCCTATACAGCAGCAAGCCCACAGTCCCAGGTGAGGAGGGTACAGCTGTAACTTTTTTCCAAATATTAAAACTGTTCAATTCTATGTTTTCTTTTCAGAGACTGCAGATGAACCAGCTGCAAAGAGACAGAAATGTGAAGACGCTCCTCAGTCAACATAATAGCAATGGATTCTGAATGCGAGAAGTAATTGCATTCATATTTTTAACAAACATTTTTATATTTGTAAATTGTGGCCGTACTTGAGCAAAGAAAACAAACATTGACAATTATCATGTTTGGCCAATTTTCTGTTCAATAAATCTACTGGTCGAAATGTCTTCAAGGTGATGCCTCCAAGTGGTACTGACAAGTGAATGTGTTTCTTTTTTTGTGATTTTTTTATTACTGATAACTCAACACAAATCACTTGTTTATAAAAACCTTGTTTTAGTTTAGAAAGGAACCGTGAGCTCCTTGCTTCAGGTTAATGTGTTGCTCATAAATAAATCATATGTATATAATATATATACACACACCCACACACATAAATATAACACTAAGTATCACTATTTGAAAGGGAACAGGAAAAGGTAGACGTTATAATAAATTATATTGCAAGAGAAAAAGGCAAGCATAGTATTAAGTTTATATTTAACTCGTTCTTTACCATATAATCTCATATGGGACACACTTTTCACAACAGTGTACAAAGGGGAAAGGATATATACTATATGCAGTCTTGCTTCCACACGGAGTTAAATGTTTTCACAAATTTAGCTTTTGGTATAATTGTATAATATGAAACGGTCATCTAAAATGTATAGCAGTTGTTTAGAAATGAGCACATGAAGCGGATCACAGGTTCAAAACTGTTTTGTATTTTTCCTGGCTATAGGGAAACTGGTCACCCAGATAAAAAAGGTTGGTAATCCTTGATTTGGTGCACACTTGTGTACCTCTGCTCTGGGGTTGTACAAAAATAACACGTTAACAGAGTTATTATTTTGAAACATAAAATACACTGCAATTCTTTTCATGAGAATTTTATTTGGATAAAAAAAAAATCAAAACTCAAAAAACTGAGTTGTTTTACTTTACATATCACCTTTTCAGATTTCAGTCCCATTTGTGCACAGTTCAGACCCTGAGCAGACGTCTGTGGTCTATAGCGAGAAGAGGCCACTGAAGGCGTCCTGAATGGCCCGATGACACGCCAGCGCCGTAGTGTATCCTCCAGCGGTGTCCTGTGGTTGAGCGGCACGCACATGGTTCAGATACCTGCAAAACAGAGCCCCGGTCAGTTAGCTGTCTGCTAAACAGACAGACTCACTGAACTTCCTTCAGTGTAATGAGAGTCCAAGTTCATTCCCAGCTAAAACCCCAGCTCTGTTTACTCTGGCTCTGCACTGGCCTCAGAGCAGATCAGCTGCGACAGACGGAGCACAGAGCAACAGTGGAACACCTTGTGCTGAAAAACCCCTCTATTAAAGTTTTCTTGGTGTCCTTTAGTTTAAGTGCTTACAGATGTGTGCAGCCAAAGCCTCTCAAGATTCTTAAGCAAAGACAAAACTGTTTATTTTTACTTTGAGTCACAGACAGAAAAACATTGGAGCTGCTAATTCATGTCTCCACAGTTCTGATGGACACCCTCCTCTGAAGGGCTTGCCACACCACAAACATGTCAGACCTGGTTCAGTGCGAAGGCTTTTTACTACAGATTATCAGCATATACGTTGGAACAGGCCTCAGTAGTTTCCTTTAAAATCAAGTTAAGTTAATTCAGTTAAACATTCTCTATAACCAATGTTTATAATTGTCAAGGGTTTCATCAAACCTAATCCTCAATGGTCATAATTAGAAAATTGAGAAGACTGCAAATATAAGGTAATGAGAACAAAATATCTGCAGCGGGTCTTATATTGTTTAGTAAAAAAAATGTGCAGTGTAAACTAAATCTTGAGTTGAAAACTGGAACTCTAATTGCATTATAGACTTTTTCCAGAAGTATTTTGCCACATAATACTGTTCTTATTAAAACAACAACAGAGAATGAAAGTTGGAAATTACCCTTGTGAGCACAGCAAAAACAGCCTACAATAAAAAATATTCATTTGTTTATCACTGACTCTTGTTCACTTAAGTTTTAACAGAAGTCTCTAGACCACTCAAGAGCTGTGAAACTTCAAAGTGAAAGAGAGAAGAGGGCTGCTCCAGAGTAACCCTAGCCCTGTGGGAGGCCAAAAAGACAACGCAAAAATACTGAGACCTGCGCTATAGCAATGAGACGACCATTTAGAATGTCTAAAACACTGGATAGTCGGTTCAGTCAAAAGATAAAAGGTTACAGAAGATGGAAGGTCTTGCGGTGGTGAAAGCAGTGAGGTATTTGACACAGAAAGCCCACTGTGCAAACAGCAGTTTAAGCATAAGCCTGTGATTAATATTAACTTCATTAGGGTGCGCAGCAAAGGCTCGTCCTTCAGAGCACTTCACATGCCTCCTCAGATGGCTTCCTGCTGCAGATGAGTGCTGCCTATTGATTATATTGTACTGTGCCTTTTTAATGGTGAAAAAAGTGGGCTATTTACAGCCTGGCTAAGTCTGCTCTTCCTGCTAATCTAATCCCCAAGCTACTCATGTGGTCATTCCTTCCAAGAAAGCTGAGAGGCCTGTGTAACCTTATACCTGCCTGCCCCAGAGGAGCGAGGGGGTGGGGGGCAGGGGTGTGTGAGCTGAAATCACCTTTGGGTATCATCATTGCAGAGCCACTTCTCTGTCTGGCCTCTGCTCACCCTTAACACAGAGGTTAGTACAGTCCTGCTCCATTACTTCTGCTGGATTTGCTTCCTGTAAGTCCATTTTCATCAGAAATAAGTGCACAAGGTGAAACATTAATCGGAAAATATTTGGTTGCTTGACTGTACTTGAAAGTGTACAGTCACAATAAAGCGTTTAAAATAAATAACAAATTGTGCTGTACTTTGTTAAAAGCAGACAGTGTACTGGAATGGAGATGTAATAACCTGATGTCATTAACTGAATAGGGATCATACCATATGATTTATTTATTAGGTTTATTTGATGACAAAGTGATGACTAGCATCAGCTACACTAGACAGAAGGTTATGGCGACAATAAAGGCAACAAAGACACCAACACCGACCACACTCTGTTGTTACAAAACAACAAAAGAGGAGAGGGGGGAAAAAAACATAAAATACTTAATGCCTTTTTTTTTCAAAATTGGAAATCAATAGTATGTCTGTCCTCTTTGCTCAAGACATTTCGTCCCATTGACCCCAAATTATACATTTGAATACTAAATTAGCAGAGTGGTAACAAGAATTGTTCACTGATAATAAATATAATAAAGTATACGTTTATCAAATAAGTTGTTGCTTCATAAACTAAGGCAAAAAGTAGCCCCGTATTCAATTAGTGGTGTATCAACATTTTTATGTTTATTGTGTCATTTTGAAACTAAGCTAAATGTATTCCCAAATTTGTCACAGAAATAGTATTGCCAATTTCAAGTACACAGTTATATTGAGTAAAGTATAAATATTTTCACTATTTTCAGTCTTTATGCGTGAAAAATACACCTTAGTAGTACCATAACTATAAGACTACTACGAGAACACATTTAACCCTGTTTAACCAAGGAGCCGTGGCTGCTGTTCGCCCTCCACCATCACCTCCTCCTCTCTGCTTTGTTCAGAGGCCTGAAACCCAAGCCGCTCGAGCCGG
This sequence comes from Chaenogobius annularis, assembly GCA_015082035.1. Taxonomy (NCBI): domain Eukaryota; kingdom Metazoa; phylum Chordata; class Actinopteri; order Gobiiformes; family Gobiidae; genus Chaenogobius; species Chaenogobius annularis. The sequence goes on along the minus strand of BJKM01000100.1, from coordinate 505,526 downwards.
TAACATCTTTCACTCCCCCGGCCCCACCGGAGCATTAGCCGACACTTGATCCAAGCCTTTTCAAAGCTTGGTATTATTGGGTAAATATGGGTCATTCTGGACTGGCCCATTATGTGGCTGAGGGGGTGCAGGTCATGAAGACATGAATGACAGTGTGACAGTGTTCGTCACAGGGGAATAAGACAGGGGCTTTCCAAAAGAGCGGACACAGGAGAATAGCTTTTGTTAGTGTGGAGTTTCTTGTCCTGCAGTGGGATGCTCTGAGGTATAACTGATGGCGGGGGGTGTAAACAGTTAGTGTACTGTCTGTTACAGGCGCTACAGCAGGTTAAGGTACCCTTTATTGTTCTCAGTGAAATTTGTCCTCTGCATTTGACCCATCCTTCAGGGTCACTGGGGCACTCAGGAGCAGTAGACTTCACAGTGCTGGGGACCCATATCCAGATCTCGAGTTAGGCTTGGTCAGGAGTTTTGCCGTGGTGCATGTTTTGCAAACACCACACAGAAAGGCCTGGGTGGAGGGAGTCATACTCTCAACCCTTCTCGCTGTGAGGTGAGCGTGCAAGCCACTTAGCTACCATATTCATGTTTGACAATAAAATAAACATTAAAACACAAGTCTGATCTGCACACAAGAACTGCTAAGTGCCATCAGAAAAGGTGCTCTGAGACAGTTGTAATAAATGTCTGGTTCTGTCACTTTCCCTCGATATAATAATTTAAAACCAACATTTTGCATTTGCAATTAAATATCAACAGAGTTTGATGATCAAATATGCAAGCATAAAATCTATTATGATGAATTATTAATATCATCATTAAGGCTCACTGAACCAAACTGAGACCATTTGAGTACATCAAAAAATCTAGCTGTTCTGAATCCATGCAAAACCCCATTCTGTTGCAAATGTAAATCCTAATTGGCTGCTATGTAAACTGAATACAAAACATTTTCAGAACGTTTTTTTTGCTGGTATGCCCCTGAAAGCATTAGTGTTGAGGAAAAAAAAGACATTTCTCCTCTCCACATTCTCATTACATCAGCGTGTGGCCATGAGGGACTGGCACTGAAGCCGTCTTTGGGCTGACAAGGGGAAAACCAGAGTTACGTGCCCAGGCAAGTTGTTTCGGCTTCAAATGGATTAGGAAAAGGTTGGGGAAAGTTGGAGTGAATTCAGTGCATTATGAGAACAAATACAACACAACAACAAAGACCCCCCCCACCAGAAAGTTACACAGTGAACCTTTATGGAAAGCTCAAGCACTTCACTAAAGACTTGGGTATTTACTAAGGCAGCTGACATACTGACTACATGTGCTCCATAATTCAGAAATCTCGGTCCAAGCTTCTGTATACCAATGAGAGTCCGGAAGTCTTCCTTTAGCACCAGGCTCCACCAGAGGGGCTCCTGGCCTGGGAATGATGGGGGCTAAGGGTGCAGAGCCACACACCTGTCAGATGATTTGTCATTATAAAGGGGTCAGGACTCAGCTGTCCCCTCCTAATCACCCGTACTACCAGCACTGCCCCAAACCCACTCACTCCTCAACAACACCCCACATTCCTGCACAGGGTCTGGTTACACACAGCACCGCCTCAACCCCCTCCACCCCACAATCTGCCCCGGGACATTTTGCCCCAAATATAAACATTGCTTTATGTACTTGTGCTTTTACGAATCTCCAATTAATAATATGCAAGAACATGTTTGTGAATGGGCATGGGAGACAGTATGGTTTTACTTCGTCCAAATGACTAATTATATCTCTCAATAACCTACAAATGTTAAAATATAGTCAACTAACTCTTTTTGAAGGACGTCTTGGTCAAAATAAGCAGCTGTGCAGACAATTCATAGTAAAAAACAACCCATTCATCATCGCTTTATTTGACTAAATGCTGCTTCAGACCAACAGAGAGCATTTTCCCACTGGCTTTGGTTAGACAGGCTGAGCTTCAGTGAGGACAAACCCCTGCAGACAGGCCAGGCTCTCACAGGTATACTATATCTGTCAACAGCGCAGCCTCATCAGCACAGGTCAGAGGTCACACTACTCCTCTGAGCGCAGCTTCCTCTGAGACCAGTGTCTATTCTACCAGTCAACTTCACAGCACCAGCAGGCCCGACAGAGGTGCTGCTGAGAGGACGACGCAAATATATTCTCAATGAGATTTTGCCCTCTATGGTAAGAGGCTTGTGAGATGCCTGTAATGTTCCCCTTTGTGTCATGTGTCATCACTCATCACCTGTCACCCCTCGTCTGCTGCTGGACTCACCAGCATTCACCACAAAAATAAATCTCAGCATCATTAATGATATATAGGCAGTCATTCCTTGACTTACAATATTAACACTTAGTTACAGCAATTTTTTAACCTCAAATCACAACAGCATATATAAAATATTTCATTGCTGATTGCCAATTCCTCTTAGTAATCTCTTGCTTGGAGAGATCACAATTTTAGAACGTAATTTGCTGTACCTTTTTCAACAATAAACAAAAGGTACATCAATACCCATACAAAAACATTCTGTTCTTAACACTGTCCCGACCTGATCCTGAGAATCCCAACACTGGACCTCTGCCACATGCTGTGCTGCAGTGTTTTTTGAGTTCTGCCTTTTGCTCCTGCAATGCAGACATCTAACCTTACGAGGGCAGCAGAGGCTGACTGACTGCTTACACGCCTCTCACAGTACAACACAGGGCACTGAAGTCACCTGAGCTGCCATTTGATACCCCCCCTGCAGAGGAGCAGCAAGCAGCCTGATGTGGGGCACAATGAGTGACACTAAAGTCAGCGTTCACCAAATGGGTCGGTAAACAAAGGCAGGACAGATGCTGCTCAGTAAATGACCAGGCACACCCTAAGAACAGAGCCACCGCACAGTGATGACACGAGTGGGAATAGAGCAGCACAGCAATGAAGAATGGACAGAAGGGGAGGGGATAGGGCTTCACAGGTGTCAGTTACAGGAGCATCTCCAGAGGATTTCAATTAGACACTGAGCTGGGAAAAGGCAATGACAAAAATGCAAACGCACAATGTGCAAAGGGTCTGGACATTGTTAGATTTAAAATAGCTTTGTTTGTTACAGATTAGTGGGTCTAGAACTTAGTCTGAAACATTGCTTCGAATTTGTATTATTGTTCATCGTTTTATGTTGCACCTTAATGCTGAAACAAGTTCCTATGTTTGTGAATTTTGTTCATTGACAATGGCAATAAACTTTTTCTGATTCTGATTCATATACTTCTGTTTAAGTCCTCATGGTACAAATTTCTGTAAACTGACATGGTTCTCATTTTGAAGTGTGCAGAAACGTCAGTAGTTAACTGGAACAGTAATTTGCATTAATTACCCAAAGTAGTGAGGGCAAGCTTCTTACCATGAGGTGGCAGGTCCACACAGCTACATGACAGGAGTTTGTTTGCTTTCTGCAGCTACGAAGATGAGAAAATGAGCCCGCTAATCCTCGGGTACACAGAGGGGCCGCTGCCCCAGGGGCAAAGAGCACAGACAGTTTCTGTGAGGAGCAGTGTGTCTGGATGTGTTCACTTCTGGGGAGGGCCGCCACCATGCAACTCTACACTGGCCTCTCCATTGAAAATGACTCCACACCAAAACACCTGGTTTAAAATAGTAGCCAGAGGTGTGCAGTCTGCAAACCCACTGGTAGTCTAGACTAGGAAATAAACTATCAAAGCAGGAAACAAACAAGTCAAATGTACAGTCCCTCCGTTCTGTGGGTGTACAACATGTAAAAAGCTCCGGTCAGTGGCAGCGGGGAGTATTTTGAGTCATACTTCATGAGAAGATCAATATTTGCTCAGATCTATGGGAGGGAAAACAATAGTGATGCTGCCTCCATAGCTCTGTCTGTTAATGGCGTGTTTACAGAGACAGACTGATAATGGCCTGGGTGGGGGAGGACCAGACAATGGCCGAGCTCTCTTTCTGATTCACTGTTGTAAGGAGCGCACACCTATAACAGAGGGGAAACAAAGCTAACCTGTGGGTTGCCAATGAAGAAACTTTGCAGACATAGGCAGATTTGCCAGTCAAATTGTCAGACTGAAGCCTGCACACTTTTAGAGACATGAACTCTTTTGTTTAAATGCAAATAGTCAATCTGTGGAGGTTGACCTGCTTCCAATCCTGACTTACTCAGTTATACTTATTGAGCATTTTTATTCTGTTAAAGCAAGCTTAGAGTGACACAACAGGTAAAATAAATCAATCTGAATACACAAAGATAATTGCTTTGAGACAATATCGAATAATTCATGGATCAAAAGAGCAATGCTGTAGAGGAGTTCACATGAGGTCATGCTCCCTAAAGCTCGTAACTCCGGCTTCAAAGCTTCAGCGAGAGTGCGGAGGCTCCAGAACAGCCTCTCTAAGGTGCCATCACTCTGCTCCTGCCAGTCTCTATGGAGTCAGACCGACCACCTCCTGTTCCCTCTTACCCTGACCTGTGCTCTCTCCTCTCAGACGCAGTGCTGTGCCCTGCCGTCCTCGCTCACTTCTCTTGCCTGTGGGTTTGACAGCCCTGACAGAAGAGAATTCACCCTGCAGGGAGTCAAGTGCCCTTAGGAGCAAAGCAGAGTTGGGCTTTACATTTACATGTTATGCACCAATAAAACTATATTCATTCACATGATAGGACAACTTTAAAATTCAGAATTGTAATTTTGTTATGTCATTTTACAGGTTTGTCTTTATTTTGTTCACTTTTCCTTGACAGATGAGCCCCAAGCACAGGTAATCTAGGCTCTGAATGGTTTGATTGATATTTGTCGATGTAGCTGTTTAACATAGCCTTGTGAAAAATCATGCTTCTAAATTCTATGTAGATGCAAAATATATGAGGACACCATCAATAAATGTAGGAAAACTGTTGAGCTTAACCACATGGCTCCAACTCTTTGGCTGGATGTTGGTTAGAGGCATTAAAGAGGCATGCGCAGCCAAACCATAGTCCTACCTGTATTACTGTTCGCTTCAGGTAATTTGGCCTGCTATCATCACTCAAAAACAAGCCCCTGGTGGTCTCTGCGTTTGACCATGAGCTAGTGCGAAAATAGACACCATGAATGAATGTTATAAATATATTTGAATACAGATCACTAGCATACTCCAGTTGGAGCTTTCCTTCTGTGGAGGTACTTCCTGTGCAGAAGGTCCATCCCCAGAGAACAGCTCCAGACTAAACACCATACACCAACTGCTCCCTTTGCCCCATCCAAAAGAACGAGCGCATGACAAGCACTCCCAACAGAAAAAACACACTCTTTTTCCACCAATTATAAAATGCAGTGCAGTGTGGGGGAGGAAGCAAAAACATCTAAATATTATACACACTGGCATTTGGCAAAACCTCTAGACCAGCCTCTGTCAAAGAAATGGCCCCATTTTAGGGCGGCCAGTGCCAACACAAACAACTGTTCTGGCAAGCTTTCATTGTCAGCACTTGAGGTTTAAGTTGGATTTTTGAATGGTCTGCAGCCCATTTCTCTTTCCCCCCCCCCATGTACCCCCACATCCCCGTCTTTGTGATTTCTTCTTGTCCGGGATCCTGAACAGTCTTTCATCACCTACAGTACAGGCTCAGTGGTTTAAACAATTCAAGGAGAAAGCAGTATTTTGTGGAAATACGATTCAAATATGTGTATGAATCAGAAAAAAATGTGTTTTCCTTGTATGGGATGTTCCTGTGAGAGAATACAAGTCATCACGGCCAGAGTTCTACAGGAGCTACTGCTGCAGAGTCATGTGGTTTTGTTTGTGCTCATAAACAACAATTTACTTCTGCTTGTTTTTGTTTACTGAATCTGGTATACTGTACTGGAATCCAAACTGACTTGTTGTGTGGAACATCATTTTTGTATTCCTATTCAGAGTCACAAATCTCAACATTCTCTTTTAGGGGGCCCTTTCCAGCTGTGTTTAATAGAATTTCTACGTTTGCCATTTTGGGGTCCTTCTAACTTGTGGAAGCTAGAGTCTGGATGTACCACTATTTCTTAGCCTAATGGGAAAAGATGGCATGACACAAGGAGGTAAAAGAGTACATGAAGCCACAATCACAGACTTTAAGAATCTAGAGGCTGAACATTTCAGTCTCATCTGATACGTGTCCAGCAAAAATGAGCAGTGGAGCAGCTGTCACCTCCACCTTTACCAAGACAAACGGCCTGATCTGAAATCCTCCGGTACCCGTCACAGGCGCCCAGCTCATCCACTCACACTTTGCAGCATAATGCCTCAGAGGTCCCAGGGCGGACCTCTGAGCTCTGTCTGCCCCCCGCCCACAACCCTTTCTCTCTCTCAGAGTACTGACCACATCACAGACTACAGCACGTCCAAACATTGGGGCTGTAATAACTGAGCTGAGTGTGTGTGAGGGGGACAGTAAATGTTTTCCAGGTTTAGGGGACACTGTCAGGGGTACGGAATGTATCTGCGCCTGCACACAACCCCAAACTTAGCTGAACCACACAAACTGCTGACTGCATAAGAGTCAGCAATACAGCTTACTTTACTTAACACAGCATGAGCATTGCACCCTGGGAGTTGTGGTTTGTCTATGCATACTTGGATGTGTCACTGTGGCATACACCTGAGGGACTGCCGTTGCTCATTTATCTTTATGTTGGAGCAAGGTCTTACTGACACTGAACTGCTGACACTGTGCGCCCCCCAGTCACACCCTGTCCCTAAACGTGTGTGCTTCTCAGAGCACAGCACACAGCAAAAACTCTGAGATGTGTTTCATCTGCATATTGATCACTCCAGCCAGAAGCTGGACCTCAGCACTTCACAGAATACATCATGTAAATAAGTGCCAGGAATTGTGCCTACCACTGCCAGTGGAGAATGTTTTCACCTGTACAAAGGATTGACGTGTATATTTAACGGATCAAATACAATTGTGGAAACACAATCCATTTCCTCTAAACCTCCCAAATAGGGTTTAATAAAAGGTGGAAAATCCTCTTGCTAAGTACACAGACTTTCTGCTGAAGCAGACTGCTCTCAGCCAAGGTCACAATCTTATGCAGGCAAAGTCAAAAGGTCTCCCACAATGTCCAAGTGCTCACTGTGCTACTCTCGCCCGATAACGGGAGTGTTTCTAACTGTATGGGCATCAGTGAAAAGTGCTGGTGCACGATACTAAACCTTGTACTAAAAAAACAGAGGTACAAATCTAGTATATTCCATGATGGATTTCTGCAGCGCAGTAGTGAGGAAAAAACAAAAGTAACAGAAACTGCAAGTGATAAATAAGAAGTCGCATACATTATTACTTTTGCATAGCTTCCATTTGAATTTGTATTACTACTTCAATGTTAGTATTACTATTACTACAATTATGTTTTACCAACTGTATCCAAATCAAACAAAGCTATGCCAGTTGGTTCAATGGTAGCCTCATGGTTTGATTCCAGTTCAAGTAAATCATGCTGTATACAGCTGCCAAGGTTGTTCTCTAACCCCAACTCTTTTTTTGGTGCTATATTGTGAGCAAAATTAAACAAAGTAGTTACTAGTAGTAGTTAGTCTTCTATTCAACCTAACACTGAGAAAGTGTTTGAATAAAAATAAATATTCTCTTGTTTACGTGCAGTACTGTGTGCCTACCCAAGTCTCCCCAGCTGCTCCAGCTCAGGTACAGGCGGTCCATACGTGTCCACCTTCAGGGGCCTGTACTGGTACAAAACGTCTTCAATCCTGGGAACAGGCTGAAGAGACACTGTCTGGCTCTAAATAAAGAGAGACAATACAATAATACAATCATGTAGAATGAAAGTTACAAATGTAACTATGGCTCTATGAATCTTGGATGAAGTCAGTAGGGAGGAAAGGGAACTCTCAGTCCCGTTTCCATAGAGTTTGATGCAGCCAAATCACAAAAACTGAGACGCAAACAGACAGAAAATGCAGCTATTGTCAAATACATTTTATTATGAACCTAACCACCAAACAGAGACAAAGCGGTTTGTTATGAGTCTTCTCTCTGCTCATGTCTATCTAGAGACAAAGAACAATGACAGCATGTTTCTACGGACCATTCTGAGTAACAAACAACTCTTCTTAACTGTACCACGGAATGGGACTTAATCTAACACAATAAACTGTAAATTTGAAGCAAAACCTTGACTTTTTGCACAAATAATACAGTTTATCTTTAACTTTCAGTGTTTGCCAGTTCCCCTTTAGAGTCAATTAAAACAAACCTGGAACATCACGATGGAATTTAAACATGGTTATAAAGTTGGATGTTCTAAGTTTAAGACAATATGTCTGCTTGATTTTATTGTAATGGAAAATGGAAAACCTTAATCACTTAGCAGAGCATTTCTGTATTTGCACTGCTTGTCTGATAGGTTACGCCTGTTCACCCAGTCCATAAAACTCCTCTGTGAAACAAATGGGGCATGCTTCTGCAGAGCCAATACAAACATCTGCTTCTCTCATCAAGGAGCCCCCAGCACAGACAACAGCAGCATCACTCTTCACTTGCTTTAATCTGTTCTGTTATTAACAATATGACCGGTCCCACTGACACATGAATGTAGCCCCTGAGACCATCCAACTTTACATACTGCCACATGGGCAAGAAAATAGCGAATGATCATTACCAAACTACATAGTTTTAGTGTTAGTACTTGCACTAGTCAGTAATGACTACAGATGACACAATATCAAATGTTAGCGTTATGATTATTGTGAGAAGAAACATCACAATTTTATGATTATTAAGGATTTTTGAAACCGTAATCAAACTGTGGACCATCTACCATATCATCATTCCTCTAGAATGTGAACAAATTTGAATTCAACATGAATTCAAACTTTCTGAATGATGGAGTTAAGATAATGTTAGTAAAGTGGAATTGAAATGACTTTGTAAAGATCAATCTTAAAAAATCCATAGCGGTAACTTAACCAGTTTGGCTTGAGCGGTACAATAACCAATACAACATAAAAGGCACGGCTCAGGAAGCAGTCTCAAAAGGTCGTGATGCCTTACACTGATATGACTTTTTATGACGCCATCACAACACAGCTAAAGTCTAAAGGTATGCTTTAGACTTTAGCCCCCCCCGTCCCGTGTTCTGTTGTCCTTCATCCAAGCCACTCAGCAGAACACACCAAGGTCCTGTGCACCACCATCAGCACAAGACGACACACCTGCACCTATAGGGTTTAGAGGGCAGTGCTTGGACTAGAGAATTTCCCTCTGCACTGCTGCTGCCTGTGCTTCTGTGAGGATAAAGGGCTTTGGACTGCATACAGGCTGAGCACACCAAGTAGCAAGTGTAAACGCGAGTGCCCACCCCTGCCTCACAGGTTTAAATATATACCCCCTGACGCACAGCAGCTGCCCTGCACAAAGCCTCTAAAGCTGAAAAGTCCTCCTTCCCCTGGGCTGGGCGTCACTGAACAGGACAGCCAGAGCCAGACTGGGCTGGGCAGAGGTGTGAATGCCCACATGTGCTAGTGCCAATCAGGCCTCAGAATCCACCTTTTAAATTAACCTCCCCTTGAGCCAGAGAAGCCATTAAGTGGTCCTGAAGGTCTTAATAATCACACTGACTATTCATTCTGTCCTTCCTTAGCGAAGAGCAAAGCACACTTTCCTTTGTCATTCTCTAGATAAAGAATACTGTGGACTGGGGGTAAGAAGGCGTGTAGGCAGAACAGGTTAAGCCAGTCTGTGGTGCACAAAAAAGTAACGCAAGGCTGTACCTGCTCTGACGGGTGCTTAAGTGAGCTACGGTCATGCTGTAGAGGGCAACTTACTTAAGCTAAATAGGTCTGAGCAAAAATCATCACAAATGTTTTCAGTGCCGGCAAATACCACTGAGCCTACCATTAATTAAGCTTAATTTCTTTGTTTAGATGAACATTTTCCACCCCCATACAGCGAATGAGCTGGTGTTTGTGTGCGAGTGCCAACATTAGACCATAGCAGCAGCCTCGTCAAGTATGTCAGCTGCTCTACCGCCTGTAAACAAGGACTGACCCTCAGCAATGCTTTCTGTCAACCATTTCATAAAGAGGACAACAAGAATATCAGACAACATCAAAAAGTGGCTTTTAATTCAAATAGTAAACATAAAATAATGTTGAACGCGCACTGTCTGTTTGAACACCAAACAGTGAACATAAAGCCTCAGCTCAGAGAGCCTTTTCATTTGCACGGATGTCTTTTCAACACACTTTTATACTTCAAAAGAATAAAATGTCTGGATGTGTGCACCGGTGCCTGTGCCTGTCGATGTCTAAGCCTGCACTTGTGTGTATCTGGCTTCATTCAACACAGCATCTACAAAGTGAGGGATTAGTCAATGGTTTCAGACATTCTAGAGCAAGACCAGGCCCATCCCACTTCACATCACACCTGGAAAAGACCACTTTCCTTTAGGCTCAGTAAACCATCCTCAGGTTGGCTCCTTTTATCAGCACTATAGTATGGACAGCTATTGCTGCACCACTGTGGAGCTCCTCACAGTAAACAACCTGACACCACACGACACACCATGAGGTCAGCTGTATTTAAGAGACTCAGGCATTGAGAAACTGTGACACGAGTGTCACCCTGAGCGCCCACAGGCTGAAAACAGGCCCATATGTAACGGCACTGTGCGGGGCTTACCTTGGCCCAGGGTGAAGCAGCTGCAGCAGAGGGGCTACAAGGGAGGACTCACTCATCACCAGCATCTCCACAGAGGTCAAGCATCAGAACATGTCCATTCATCACTGTCACTATTAAAGGCCTTCCACATTTGTACAGGGAACATGTAAACTTTCTGCTCACACACACACAACCATCAACCAACTCACAAGATTTACTTTCACTAGACTGTCATTTCAACTCTGCTCAATGAATACAATTATTACAATTTATAATAATGAGAACACAATGCAGGTGGCATCTGGCACTAGAGACAAAAATAGGGAAAATAAAGGCATAAAAGAGTTGCCTGGGAAACACAATGATAACTGATTTTTTATTGGAGAGAGTATTCTGAATCCCTAGGCAAATAAACTCCCTGTGGTAATACTTTATTATTTTACTTATAATGACTTATGTAAATGTGAACTTATAACAGTTTACATAACAAACATGCATTGCAATGTCTAATTTAGAGTAAAAGAATACTTTCTGACCAAAGGACCAAACTCGGCAGATTCATTCCAACAATCTCCAGGAACATGTTGCTGTGTTCGGAAAACATCCACCAACTCAAACAACTGCTCTAGAGTCTGGACTGAGGAAAATCCAGAGCTACATTTCCCCAGCAGCGTTACAGCTTTCCCAGCACAGCTCTGCGACGAGTAATGGAGGAATACATGGAGAAGGGCCAACACCATCACTGAGTTCCTCTGCATCAGCGACTTCTGCCCAAAGAACCGCACCACCACACCAAACACTGCTTTCCATTCACCACATCTGTTTTAGACAAACACTTTGCACAGAAGCATAGATAATGAACACTCTTTCTCTGCAACTGGCAACAAAGACAAGTGATGTGATAAACACATCATTACAGAACAATTAAAACAATCAAATAGTCGTCATTTTCTCCAAAAAACAATACTCTTGGTTAATAATTGCTCTTACTGAACAGAATATTTTTTGGAAGATTTGAATATTGATACATCCAGTGTAAAATCTATATTTAAATGTTATTATTGACTTTTATTCAACCAGGGGCTATTGTACATGTTTTTATTGGTAGGGAAACCGGACTACCCAGAGGAAACCTACACAGACACGGAGAGAAAATGCAAACTCAGGAATCGATCCAGGACCTCTTTGCTGTGAAGCGAGAGCGCTTGTGCTGCCATGTCACCAATTATATGATATAATATTGAATATTAAATAATAACAATGTATAATCATACCATGTATTTAAAGAAATATTCTAAACATGTCCAACCTAACATCACTAGTGGCCACAAGACGACTATAGCTTTGTGAAATAGAGCCTCAGCTTTCTGAAATGTGAATAAAGTTTAATTTTCACTCTCTCGTGTCTGTGTTTTATGTTTATTCTTACTTTAAAATAGAAAATAAATACAATTATTAGGAGTATTTTAACATGCATTTGCACATGCAATCATACAGAATTATAATTACAACGGCTACATTTTAGTTTGGGCTTGTAATTCAGCATGATAAATGTATCCCTTTCTTTTTATCACATTCTCATGTTTGTTGAAGGATAGTTCAAATATGGTATAACACTTGTGGAGCATGTTCAAGTTGAAGGCATCAACCTTACCTGTTGGATCCCAGTGGAGAACAGACTGGCAGGTTTGACGCTCTGCTTCTGATGCTCGATCTCTGTCTCCAGTTGGGCAGCGCGAGCCTTGTGCTGGGCCAGTAAGATGGTGGCAGGAAGCTGAGACTGTTCCTGGAAACAGACATAGAAAACACTCACTTTCCATGTAGGCGCTTTAGTTTTAAAGTAGTTTAAAGGCCCCGGCCACATAGCACATTTGAATCGTATAAAGAAAAAAAAAAACACAGCAATTTGGAGGTCAACTGTTTGGGCAGCTGCCAGATCAGACGAACAAGTTTGGAAACGTCTAGGACACAGTTGACAAATGGACAGCACGACCATGAAAGTATGGAGTTAAACAGATTAACTATGTCAAATTTAAAGTGTGAAAGCGAAATGACTTTGTCTACTGCCAATCATACTTAACAATAGTACATTTATAAAAGAATTGCAACAATTCCTATTTGAATAACATTGTTAAATCAGCAGAGTGGATTTCAAGTATTAAACATGTATAAAAAAAAAGGCCACAGTTAGATGTGTTTTGGAGCCACAGGGAGATACAGATGACAGAGCTCATAAGAGACCCCCTGGGGGCTACAGTCAACAGCCCTGTGCTTTAAACAAACACGAGGTTTAGCCTCAGTCTCTAATGCTTCTGTAGCCCACTCCTCAGGAACAATTATTACTAAAGACCACAGCTCAACACAATGGAGCCAAAGGACTCTGAAATTAGAGTGAGAACAATGGGGCATTGGCACAATGAGCAGTAAATGTCTCCTAATGAAGCTTGAGGAAGGGGGTGCTTTAGTCACTCTCCTCTTGACACCTGTCGCCTGTGCAGGTACCTCATGTGTGACGCCTGTGTGAGTGACACTCACTAGTTCATCTAGCAGAGCCTGCTTGTTCTTCCTCTTGGCCTGGAGCTGCCTCTGCTCCTCCTGCAGAACCTCCAGTCTGCGCTGCTCAGTGCCCTGTTGTTCCAGGAGCAGAAGCTCCTCCAGCTCCTCCTGCTCTCGAGTCTGAAGGAACACCACATCCAGGACACATGAGACCCTGGCCCGGTGCACAGTTCATTGCTGCAGTCTATACTCACCAGTTTGGCCTTGTTCCTCTGGATGATATCCCGATTTTCCCTCTGGTACTGCTCCATTCTCTGTTTGGTGTTTTCCACATCAATATTATTTGTCAAGTTGAACACTGGCAATGACAAATAAATGATGGATACATCATAAGACTGCATAGTAATAACAGCTACAAAGCATCTACAGTAAATATAATGAGAAAGAGTAATGTACATTTATGATAGAAATGGAGAGCTTTGGAATTGAATGTGGCATATAGTGCTCTTTTACCGATTTCTTCTATTTTCTCCAGATAATCGTTATAGTCTCGAAGGCTGGGAAAGTCAAAATCTCTCTTGTTATATCTGAGGACAGAACAACATAAAAACCATAAGGGGAAAAAATATCGACATCAATAACCCCCATTAAATCAACCATTTTATAACAGCATGTCTGCCCGCTGCCTAACAGACACACATTAGATGTCAATTAAGGAGCTATTAAAGAGCAGATGAGAGACAGGCGGGGAGGGGCTGAGGAGTAAAAACCTGGCAGGGAAAGAGCCTACCCATTTGAGCCCACCCCCCGCACACACACCCCCCAACCCCCGGGGAGACTCATTGTCTACAAAACAAACACAGTAATGAGAAAGACAAAGGTGGCTTAAGAAGAGGGAGGAGGCAGGATCACACATAAATTGACCCCACCCACAGCCCTCACACGTACAGCTTCAGCACTTTCTTGCGGATCTCCACCTCTTTGTCCACCGCGGGGTCCTCAAAGAGCTGCACGCGGAAGTTGCTCTTCCTCAGGGGCGTGTCACATTGCACGCAGCTCCCCGATCCACGCACAAACAGCATCTCCACACAGTTCTCACATCTGCAGACAAACACAGAAGTTTCAGGTGAACCTCCAAACGGCTAAACCTCATTTCAGTGCCGAGAGTAGTGCGTGGAGGAGCAGAGGACGCCGTGGGTGCTAATGGTCTGAGTGCTCAGAGAGGGTTGGGGTTATGATTGGAATGTCGATTATGCTGCTGCCGCTCTCAGACAGAAGGAAATTAGTCTGACACCACATCAGTGCAGTGTCTGTATCCTCCTTGTTTTTTTTTAACAGAACATATGCTTCATTATGATTTAGGAATCCAGCCGAGGTAAATAAAAACTATAATTCTTAAATCTTTCCTGAGGTAAAGAATAAATGCAAACATAAAGAAACATACATTGGTAATAGCAGCGCAATTGCTGTTTTGGGGATAAGCAAAATTACAAAATTGAGTATATAATCTAGAATGTAAAAAAATATCAAAAAAGTTTTCAAAATATTAAAATAAAAAAGGACAAACGTGCAGTTTAAAACGTTTATATAAGGGTATAAAGGGAATAAAGTAAAGTATATTTCATAGTTCAGTGACACTTGGACTTTTATCAGCATGCAATAGTACATTTTTGAGCTTAAGCCATAATGTCTAAAGATGTCAACACATTTTCTAGAATGTGTTTCATTTTCATTCTGTAACAAGTTTTTTCATTAATTTGCTTTGTCCTAAACAGATTATTATTATCATTTTTTTTTATTTTTTTTAAATCAAGATATTTCAAAAACGTCATCAATCAAGAATCAAGAAGAGAGAATGAATAGTTGACTTGTACAAGGCATGTTGGCCTAATGAAAACACTAATGGGGTGCTCACATGCACACAGCACACGTGCCAGCTCCATGTGGAGCCAGCCGCAGTGTCGGGAGATCGCATTCTGAGTTCTGACAATTTACTGGATGTCCTCCCTTCTCTCTCATCCCCATTTCACACTAAGCCGTCTCACACTAATAAAGCCTACTGGCCAAAAAAATCTTTAAAGAAATACATTGATGAATCACATTACTTCTGGCAAAAAAATATTTCAAAATAATGAGTTTGTCAAAAGCCCAAAGCCATCAATCAGCTGTATGGTATACAGATGCGTTTACCCATCACAGTGCTCCTGGAGCTCGCTGATGGGCCGGGCCTGAAGAAACGTTTGCTCAGGGAGAGCTTTATTTCCACAAGAGATCCTTCATGCTGCTAATCATCAGCCATCTACCAGAGGCTTAAGGCCTTGTTGTGCTTTGGACAGCTAACAACTATTAGACTTAAATGGCACTGAATATTACCTGGCAGTGGCAACCTGAATATATATAAATGTCAAACACCTTTCAAAGGAGTCACCATACAGGCCCTTTCACTTCATCAGCAGAACTCACAAAGGTAAGGTAAAGGTCGGTAAAGTTAAATGTGCATTGCTAGTCATTTTGGTTGTTTATGCAAACATCTCAGATAAGGGTCTCAGGCAGTAAACATACACAAAACATTGCACTAGAGTAGCCTGAACTAACAGTTACATTTAAATAGTCTTTTCTTCTTAAATCATGGCAAACGCAGCATCCGCTGGTCTACTGTAGTGTCCAGTTGGTGGAGCAGGAGGAGCTGCAGGAGGCAGATGTTCACAGTGGCCCCAGGCAGGAGCAGCAGAGCTCCGCCATATGGAGGTAGACAGGGGGATCCAGCTTGTTTCCACAGGCCCACAAAGAGCCCATTCATCAGGACAGGACAAGGCGCGGGGCGTAGCTTGCCCCTTGCCCCATAAATGGACCACACAACACAAGTCTCCATTGGGGAAATCTTGTGCAACTACAGAGCAAAGAACAGAGCCCCTAAGAGGCAGGGAGGAGACTGGGCGTCTTTCTTGTGAAGACTGTCCACATGACAAACAGACATACTATCCCAGGCCTGAGCACAGGGTGCGCCTCTCTCACCTGTCCCACAGTATCAGTCCCATCTGCAGCTGTCAGCAGCTCCCGCAGCAAGGGGAGGAGGGCCGGAGCAGTCAACTACAACCTGATCTCTGAGCACGACCATCTACAGTACAGAGCGCTCACCTGTTTGCACCACAAACCCAACCAGCTCACAGTCCAGCCACAGTTTACACACAAACACCATAATGTCGATGTGAATCTGCTCTACAAATGTCTGAGAAATACATACACATAACACAGCAAAGGACTTTATTAATATTGTTGTTTAGTCCTTTTTCTCAACCACTATAATGTATTCATATTATTTAAGAATTGCAGTTGCTATATTGCTAAATGAGATAGGCAGTAGGAACATCTGATCAACAGTATGTGTCTTTTTGGGGTATCTCAAAGATTTATTATGTTATAATCAAACCTTTTCTTTTTGATGGCATTTTAGATAACATTTAAATTAGAGATGCAACGATACAGTTTTCTCACAATTTGATTATTATATTGATACATGAGTCGTGACATGAGTCAAGATCAATATAATTTAAATAAGTTTTAAGCCTCAGAAAATCAAACACAAATGTTTCCACTATTATGTTTATGCTACTTCCAATAAAGCATACATTTGATTAAATTACAACATCTTCCCTGTTCAAATATAGAAGGGTTAGGACTTTATGGAGCACATTTCCTGTATCTGCAACACCTTGGCGTAGTAATATCATATTGAGCATTGTTGCATCCTTACAATAAATCGTCTTGAATATGATGTCCATACTCAAGTTTTAAAGTCAAAAGCATAATTCATGGACTGTCCCACTGGTAAATTATATGAATGAGTTTCCGAACTGGGCCTCAATTTAGGTAATTCCATTGTGGACACAGATAATACATAGCAACTTCCGTAATAATTACAACTCAAGCATCTGCTGATGAATTAGTCTATAATGAAAGTAAACTCCGTTACCAGTTTATTAACCCATTGTCCCATTGTCCCATTTGCATGCTGGTCAGCCTTGTTACTACTCCAATACAGAGTTTACTGCCTTCATCCATTGCAAAAAAACTCGGATTTATCTGCTATTTAGAAATGATCCAAGAGATTGTCACATCATTTTGGGGTACAAGTTAAACTTGTATGTTGCACTTAAAAAGGTAATGGTTTAGAAGTCTGTGACTCAATATTCACCAAAAATAAATAGTTTGAGACAAACGCATTCTGCACAAGAATGGTCTTATTTCAATGGCAAGATTACCAGGCATCTGATTATTCTTTATTATCATTGTATGGGATTATTTTGATCACAATAATCAGATGATTTATGGCAATCTGTCAGAAATGTGATAAAACATGCCTGTAAATGTTATGGCTGAAGTAGAAGTATAGCACAAAATGTAAATGCACAGGTAATTAAACCACAGAATTGTCTATATATACCCATATACTGCAGGTTTTGGAAAAGTATCATTGACTTTCCTTTAACAGTTTTTTTGGAGGAGTTATATTATACACTATTATCAATAGTGTTGGGAAGAATACTCTGAAAATGTATTTAGTTACAAAATACTGAATACCTGCAAAAAATATATATTTTGTAAGGTATTCTGTTACATGGTCTAATCAGAGTACTGAATTCTGAATACTTTCACATTGAGTTGCATTATATACCATTAATAGTGTGAAAACATGTCATAGGAATGAAACATATTTTTCCCCCCCACAAGATAAGATTGAAAATGACATGTGCATTTACTATAAGTATATGTATTTTTGCTTCTTTTTTTTTTGTATTGCATGTATTATTTTTTTTTTTACAAAATTGTATTATCAAATACCACAATGTAATTGTATTCTGAATGCATCAAAATAAACAGTAGCTGTACCATAATACAGTTACTTGGTACATGTATCCAGTTACTTCCCAACACTGATAATCAATAATCTAATAAAGCATAACTCCCCCCCAAAAAATGGCACGAATATACATTTTTCGATACATCTCCTTTAATCAGCACATCCCTCCCAAACAAAGGCGTACAGTAATTTTGTGTCCAGACAGAGTTGGTGAGACTGGACAGGGGGACAAGGGAAAAGAGACTGCATTTACTGTGCAGGATTGGCTGCCTGGGAGTAAAAAAAAATACAGAGATATCATTTTGGATTTTCCAGGCAACAGAAGTTCGAGTAACACTATGCACAAAATGGGCTAAACGTAAGACTAACGTTGTACTTTATTGTATTGTTATAGGATAGTTTATTTACAGTCCAACGCAATATTAGGACGCAGTTGGTACCAGTGTGCCCCTGATCAGGATCCTAGTCACGTGTACCAAACTGGATCTTACTCCGGATCTGAGCCAGGAACCTGATCAGAAGGACATGCAGGTTACTTACGAGGAACAGAAATTACGTGGATGAATCTTCAAGAATATCTCTGACATTAGCTCATATAATCATTTAAATACAAATGAATGATAATAAAATCCGTTTCTGTACAGCGTGATTGATAATGGAGAGCGCGTAACTCACAGCGTGTGTCCACAGACGTTCACCATCAGCTTCAGGGACGGGTTTCTGTACTTGGTTGTTTTACACCTGGGACAGCCTTGATCGTCCATTTCTCTGGCAC
Source organism: Chaenogobius annularis (assembly GCA_015082035.1). Classification (NCBI taxonomy): domain Eukaryota; kingdom Metazoa; phylum Chordata; class Actinopteri; order Gobiiformes; family Gobiidae; genus Chaenogobius; species Chaenogobius annularis. The sequence continues at coordinate 486,745 of BJKM01000100.1, read as the reverse complement.
GAAAGCGAAAACTTCAGAAAAGTGACTTAAGACAGAGCGACTGGCTGTTTACCGCTAGCTACTTCCGGGTGTGTGTTTCGCAAAATACAGTCCGGGTAAAAACACCGCTCAGTGAAAAGTTCCCCATTATGTTTTCAACGCTTTGTTCAATCCCATCTTGAGCGCGCATACTTCACAGTTCACGCCAGGTAGACTATCATAGGATAATGTTTTTTCATTTATAGAGCTCGTTTGTAGTGGTTTTATGAACACATATTTCAATCTCTCCCAGTAGTAGGAGTAGGAGTCATCGTATTTCAATGTTGACCACGGATTCAGTTGTTTAAAAGAAAATGAATGATTACTTTAGAAAATAAAAAGAAAGGCTCTAGACTCATATTCAAACAAGGTGAGGACAAGTTAATAATACCCAGAGGTGGAAAGAGTTACTTACACAATAATATTAGACTACTCAAGTACAAAGTGATCCAGTAAAACAGTAGGCTGATTGGGGAAACTAACCTTAAAAGTCTGTCTGAACGTAACACCTTATTTAATTTGAAGTTAAAGTCAAATTAAATAGCCTAATGAAATAAATATGGTCGAATCGAAGTATCACAAAAATGAGAAAACTTTACCATATAATTTAATATTGTCAACATAAAGCTTTTGTCACTTGTAGAGCCTACTCACAGTGGGAAGAGAAACCAAAACCCTTATTCGAGAAGAGTAGTCTATACGATACGGTAAATTATATATTACTCAAATAGGAGTAAAAGTCACTAGGCTCGTTTTAGATTTAGAGTTAGCCCACCTAATTATAAGTCACTTTACCTACTACTACACTACCATAGCAACTTATTGTACTTAAGAGTTTTTGTTTTTTGTTTTTTTTAGCTCAACCTGCACAGTGTGTTAGATCTAAGTCCATTTAAAAGTTGTTTATCCCGTTGTTTTTCTAACTGTAACTGAGTACTACCAACCTCTGCCAGTACCATAGCCTATTTCTATCTCTGAACCTATAGCAAATGTATCTCCCAATGTGGAACTTAACAGTCGGCATTGGTCTGGGCTACAAGGAGATCCCTTTACCCCCCGTTTTCCAGCCCGCGCCTCACAGGTGAACTGCGGGTTAGACCTGGGTATGAGTGACAGCCCGGAGCCAAACAGCGCTGGTCTGGATGGCGCTTGCTCCTCCCACACGGGCCCTGGGCGGCCAATCATGTGTGTCCCGCAGATAGACCCCAGTGAGTCTCCGCGCGCCTCAGTCCCGCAGAGGAAAAGTCACGTTGGGTGGAACAGGCAGCGAGTATCTGCTTACAGCTGCTGTCAGATATCTGATCACATTCGCATGGCGAGGAGGTAACCTGAGAGAGCGGGGAGGAGTGACTTTTACACAGAGGGTTCAACAAAAAAATGTCTTCCTCTTCTGCCGGAGTAGTCACAAGAGCAACTGACATCAAGAGGGAAAATGTGAAAGAAGCGGAAAAGTGCATCAGGCTTGAGGCGCTGGACGCGGCGGAGTTGTCCATGGAGCGCGCTACTTCCAACACGGACGCGGTGCGGGCAGAGCTGCTGGTAAGCGCCGCGTCCTCTCTGGCCTTTTCCCCGGAGCAAGTGGCATGTGTATGTGAGGCACTGCAGCAGGGGGGCAATGTGGAGAGACTGGCCCGGTTCCTTTGGTCGCTACCGCAGAGCGACTTGCTCCACGGCAATGAGAGCATCCTTAAAGCCCAAGCCCTTGTCGCGTTCCACCAGGCGCGCTACCAGGAGCTCTATAGTATATTGGAAAATCATGGCTTCAGCGCCACTAACCACACCTTCCTGCAGGATCTGTGGTACAAGGCCCGCTACACCGAGGCCGAGAAGGCGCGGGGGAGACCCCTGGGCGCCGTGGACAAATATCGGATTCGAAGGAAATACCCTCTCCCCAGGACTATTTGGGACGGAGAGGAGACCGTGTACTGCTTCAAGGAGCGTTCCCGAAATGCGCTCAAGGATCTGTATAATCAAAACAGATACCCGTCTCCGGCCGAGAAGAGAAACCTGGCCAAGATCACAGGACTCTCCTTGACCCAAGTCAGCAACTGGTTCAAAAACAGGAGACAACGGGACAGGAACCCCTCCGAGGCTCAGTCCAAAAGGTGAGCTCGCTCCACAAACTTCTACTACAATTAATTTATTGCGCGTAATTTAAAATTAATAATGTTCCAATTTTTAATTACTGCGTGAAGTGACGCTGCTTTGTGGTCTATGGGCGCGTTGCGCGTCTCAGTCGCGCGCGCCCAAGCATTCATTCGGTGTTTACAAAGTAGGATAACTCCAAACCCCTCTTTGTTCATCCCCAAGAAGGAAAAATAAAAGACGACCTTAAGTCGTAAATAGTTCGGAGCATGCCTTTAATGTTTTGAAATATGAGGCTGTTGCCCTTCAGATCCGGTTTCAAGTGTGTAGGTGCTAGGGGCATGGAAACTATAGGCAACAAAATCACCACTGCCTTATGACTTCGCACACAAATGAGGGTCCAGTCAATTATGGTATTAATTTTAAGTGCACCGTAGACATATTATTAACCAGCATTTCGCATTTTCGTCCTCAAATCAAAACGCTTTCATAAACCTGGGCTCAAACACACTTTCATGATGCTCTCACAAGAGAACAAAGCGTGCGCACCTGGTGGCGTCGCTGACCCTGTCCGTTCCTCAAACGCGCTTTGGTACTTTGATTCCACTTCGAACATTATTCAAACTATTTTAGGAGATGTAACTCCGAGGAAGAGTCCAGTAGTCAGCTATCTCACTGACCATTTGTTATGTCGAGCCACCAGGGCTGGCATTTTGTCACAGCTGAATTTATTGCGCCAAATGGTTCCACGCTTGATGTTGGAGTATTGGTGTCAGGGGCGTTCTCCACATGGGGTAAGGGGGTGGGGCATTCATACCACGCAGTAAAGGCCGCTATAGTCATGGAAACAAATCTAACTCTCACACTGCATGGCACACAAATATGATTCAGGTATTTATTCTACAAAATTTACAAACGAAAAATGAATTTATTTGCTGTTTGTAAAGCCCTTATTGTCTATTCTTCACAGTGAGTCGGATGGAAACCACAGTACAGAGGATGAGTCCAGTAAGGGTCAGGAGGAGCTGTCTCCTCGCCCACAGTCTAATTCCTCAGATGGGGTGATTACACATGGAAGCCTTCCCCTCCAGACTGGGGGCTTGGACACTGGGATGGTAATCCAGCAGATTGGGGACCTTAAGGCCTCACCAGGTTCCACCAGTGGGGCTCTGTATAATGGAAGTTTGGTTAGCAGCAACAATTCCTTCCACAATGGTTCCACATATCTGCACTCACCAGGAAATATACTGTTCAATGGACTTAGCCTGGGCATTCAACCTCTGCCTTTCAGCCCTCTGCGGTCCTCTGGGGGGGTGCTACTTGGGGGCACTGGAATGGACATGCACATGCAGACAGGCCAGGACAAAGCTGATGAGCCTGCTCTGCAGTATGGCACATACACCGGCTGTGTAAATGGAACTGAAGTCAAGCTGGAGAGCATTCACAACATGGGCTCCCAAAATGGCCCATCGCCACTCTCTCTGGGGGGGTACAGCCTGGTGCCAGTGCCCAATTCAGTGACAGAAAGTGACAGCAGCCCTCTCCTGAACAGCGATGTGGGTCTCTCACCACTGCAGCTGTCTTCCTCCTCCACTGTGGCTCAAGGTACACCTGACTACTGCTTATTCACACCTCGGACCTGGCTTTTTACACACGCTTAATATTTGACTCTTCAAGATCACATGTTATATTTACCCAAACAGAACATAGACAGACAAAACAGAACACAGCACCCAGCCATGTCTAATTGTTTCTCTTCTTATCTGCTGCTTGGGATTTGATTTGACAGCAGGGCCTCTATATTGGTGGTGGAGTAGTCTGTTACTCTATTATGTTGCTCAGGGTGCAGCTTCCCTGTGGGAAGCCAGGGAGCTCTGTAGGAACAAAAGAAATCTCAGAAAAAAGTGTTCTCTTTAACATTCAAGCATCAGCCATTCTTCCTAGGTAGCTTCACTCCCTGTCTGGGCTGTCCTGTCCCAGACCAGGCCACACACAGGAGTGGTGCTCTTTGAACCCTCCAGAGAAGAAAGCCTTCTGAAGTCAGCATCACTCGTCATCACTGCGCCTCACGTTCACAGCAGTTTCAGAAAATCAGGCCATTAGACATTAACCACTGTCATTTTGGCGTGGCTGATATAGTACAGACTGCATGTGTCAACTAGGCTTATTAATCAGCAAGAAGAGAGTGAGATTAGGCCAGGCTCAGTGTAACCAGGTGAGTTTATTAGACTCACATTGTTTTTTTTCTGTGAAAAGAGTTAAAACAAAGAACATTCATCACAAACTCAAATTTATCTGACATTATCTCTGTTTACCACAAGGGTTTTATTGTATTTTTCTTGTTCAAATCCATTCATATATAAACCACATAATTCTGCATTAGCAGTAGCCCTTTATTGATTGTTAATAGGAAATTAGATAGCAGAGTGAATGTGAGCGGTCACTGATGATTCCTCTCTAAATGTCACATGTGGTAATGCTGTGCTTCTTTTGTCTGCAGCCTCTCTGAACAATGTGTCAGTGTCTTCGTCCAGTGCTGAGATGACCCTGGCGTCCCTCCACCACGGCACAGTTCTCTACAGCATGGGCCCCGGCACTCACGGCTCCATCAAGAAGGAACCTCTGGACAGCAACGTGTTCTCCTCATACCACCCCACTCTCCAGCTCGACCACGGCACACACATCAGCTACAGTGGCTCCGGCCCAGATGAAGGGCCCCATAGCCAGGGGCCCATCTCTACCTCAGAGGCCACTGTGGTACGCTCCTCCAGCTCCGAGCCTGAAGTTTACACCACTCTGACTGTGAGCACGCCTTTGACGGCCCACCACGAGCACCTCCAGACTACGGAGTACCTTGGGGGCCATGAGGTCAGGGCCACACATCTGATCAGCTCAGGCAATTACATGAACTTGTCTGACAGTAAGTCAGAGGACTCAGGGGCAGTGAGCGAAATGGTGCGAGTCATGTGTGGGGACTCTGTGGAGGGGAAGGACCTGGCCAAACTCCAGACTGTGCAGATGGAGCAGGACATGGCCGACCTTTGACCTCACAGACATGGCCCACCCAGCTCTATATTTGCGTGAGAGTGTGTGCGTGTCAATTGGTTTTTTTTCTCATTCTTATCTTATGAATGTTAAATTATTTGCAAATTTACAAAACAATTACAATGCACTCTATACAAAGACAAGCCTTGAGTGTGGACCTTAGCATTTTAGTTAAACTAATGAAAATGCAGTGACATGTTAAACTCAAACATTGAAGTTGTTTGTTTCTACAGTGGAATAAGCCACGGTTAAATGTACATTTTTATAGGCAACACCTGTTTCTTCCTGTTGAGTGGATGTGATGTGTAGGAACAGGTGCTGCAATGCTTTAGGTCATGTGACTGTCATGTTCCTTTAAACTGAACGTGTCATCTGCGTCAAACCAAAAAGGTCATTTAGTCTTCACAAAAGTTATAATCCCATAAAGAGCTAGAGAGTGTTTGAAATAAGAAATGATGTGCCTTTCTGTTTCTTGGCATTTGCACTACACACATGGCAATGGTCAGAATATATAAAGTATGTTTGTGCCTTTGACTTTGGCGTTGTGAATATTGTGAATGTCATACTCTGCCTCTTCAAGGAAGTCAGGAGTCAAGTTCAACCTCACAAAAAACAAAACAGAACACTTCAGTCATTTAGTTTGGAACTTATACTGTTATGTTTGTTAACTAAATCATGTGAATGTATTTTTCTAACCCTCTGCGCTGCAATAAAACTTTATATTTATATAAAAATAAATTTATATAAATGTAATCTGTACAATTAAAAAGTGCTTAGTAGATGTATGTTCCAATGAAATAATTTGATAAGATATTTTGTGTGAAAGTAGGCTTAAGAAGTGGAGTGAGTGGCCGACGGCTGTGATGGGTTGCACATGCCTTGCAACCTGGACTTCATTAGCTTTCCTTCTCTCGTCCAGCCACTGTAATTCAAATAAACAGAATGAGATTTCCAGAGGTACAGCTCTAATGGGTGGGGGGTCCAGCCCATCGGGTTTTCCCCATGAAGGCCGCACTCCTTATTTCATTTAGAGCATGTGACATGTTGTCAGTCATACAGGCCCCTCCAAAACATTGCACAAACTCATCTGAAAGGGGATACATTTCCAGCCAGTGTACCTGTAGCTCAGACCAGACTAGAAAGAGCAGGAGCAAAGAGTGGATTAAAGACAGACAGGCCTGTGTGTGTCTCGCTGATGCCCTAAATAAACAGAGGCTGTTTGTCTGTGCTCACCGTGCAGCAGAGGAGGAATGGGAGCGACTTAGCGGGAACAGGGGAGGGGGCAGATAGAGTTACCTGTGCACAGGTGACCTGCTAGCTATGGGCAGTGGATTAGCTGATTGTCAGGTATCAGGTGACTCCTCCTGTAATATTGAAGAGGGTGAAAACAGCTTTGTTGGAGCCCAGAACAATATCCCATTGGCATCAGGAGCCTGCAGTGTGTGGCTCTCACGGGGAGGGGGCAGACCAACCCTGAACCTTTGTACTGCACCTAAAGAGAAACTGGAGTTCATTTCTATGAGAACAAAGACTTACTGACTTCACGGCTTCCTCCAGGCAAAATACCTGTACCAGCTCATATATTTTACTTAGACTATACATGAAATAAATATACTTTTAATTACAAAGTCAAATCCCGTTGGCAGAGCAGAACAGGTAAAGAACTCCCCCAGAAGTGTGGCCTTATTAAAGAGCTGACCTGTGCTCCCTCAAAGCTGACATTTAATGCAGCGCAGTGGATTGCAGGCCACATGTAACCTGAGCGTGGAGCTTCAGTCCAACTAATGAGAGGTCGAAGGTCAGGACTCAGGACTGGACACTGCTGCTGCAACAGCACACATTCTTAGTTATAGTTTCTGACTGACTACAGCCTAATATATTTGATAAAGTTACAACTATAAAAGCCAGACATCGGCCATAAGTCAGTATGTTTCGGACATTTAGTCTACTGTACAACGAGGTTAGAAATAATATGCCTATGTTCTTATAAGAGGCAAAAAGTTTAAGAAATTCCAGAGGAAAAAATTGTGTAGGGAAATGTTTTCTCCATGAATCTGGTATGTAAACTTAAGTAAGTAGAACGGGAGTAATAATCCCAATTAAAATAGAATCATATCATATAATTATTCATCTTGATTATTAATATTTCTCCACGCGCAGTCACGCTGTCATTCATCCCTGCAGCAGCTCCACTGCGTGTCCTTAGCCATGGCGCCCCCTTTCTGTTTGCATACAGTGCAGGTCTGAGTGGGCTCTGGACCAGTGGTTTATTTCTCTCGGCCCCGGAGCACAAATTGTCTCCTAAAACAACTACCCAGAGTGGGCGTATCCGGCTGAAGAGTTAGTTGCGTGTGTACATCAGTGGCTGAGGGCCCGGCCCCAGTGCACTTATGACAGGAAACTCTGTTAAGCTGATAATTGCAGCTCCAATTTCATTGAACTCACTCATGTCAACAGTTGTGTTGTGTTTAGAGAAAGCTGCGTTTCTTCACTGCCTCTCACCTCAGCCAATAAAAACTCACTTTTAATCTGGAACACATGGGTACCGGCGTTCAAAACAGCTGACAAACACTCGGAACACACAATCTAAATTTGACGGTTTCTCATAGTCTTTGAAGCGTTAGATTCAGATTTCAGTGAGATGCGTTTAATGTTAAAATGACTGGGTCCTGTTGTGCTTGGCGCTAGGTGTGCGCAAATTCTGGGACCGCCTGGAACAGCATCTATAGCCAAGCTCAAATTCGCCTAGGCCTACCCATTTTGGACTTGTTGAAAATCATAAACTTCATGCACTGCTGTGTGTATTTGGTTCATCCACTGAGTGTGCAATGTTTGGCCTGGGGTCTTTTTGAGAATCACACAAATGTTTAACTGTTCCCCGTAAAAGGACAAGGCCTTTATCTATTCTTATTGTGATTTATTATGCTGTGGCTGAATGGGACTCGCCTATACAGTTTATAGCCTAAATGAATATTGGTTTTGTGACAGCTGAGCAACGCACCTTTGGGCAAAGGAGGGTCCACATGTTGAAATAATCTTCCTGCTGCCCCGGGGCTGCTGGGGTTAAAGGAGGCGCGCCGCAATGTGCTACAGATATTAGCGAAACCCGAGAGGTGCGCAGCGAACAGCTCATTCTCACAGCCTCATACAACCGAAGCACGGGCTGGGACCGACCCACGGCCACTCGCTCACTGCAGGGTTTGGAAATGTGTGCGTTTAATGCTGTCAATTTACAAATCCAGTTTGAATATTTTTTTGTAGAAGGGATTTAGAAAATGTTAACGTAAAAAAACACAGTAGCAAATAGTAGTTACGGATTTCTCGTGTATAGGCCCAGCGTAAGCCTAATCAACCCAATAAGTAGCATTGTAAAAAAAAAAATACAATTAAAAAAAGGGCATAAAGGATAGGCATATATAGGTTGGATTTGTTTAGCATATATATGATAGGCTATATTAGCCTATAAAAACAAAAGCCAATTATGATGAATTAGAGTCAAACAAATTGACACAAAATGGAGCAAAAGAGGGGCCTACATTTTTGGCCGTGACGCTGTTTCACAGTCTGTGTCCATTGTCCACCACCAGCGCCTCTTCACGTGCTTTTAACGAGCTCCTTCGTTATAGGTCAAATCGCGCTCCTCAGCACACAGCGCGGAGCGGACTCTGGTTTCACTTTGCTGGAGATAAAGAAACGTGATCTGTCCCTCAAAACCAACAACTGCTCCACGGAGCACCACTGTCGCGCACAACTCATTTACTAATGGAGCGGTTTCGGGTTTCCGAACCCGCTGCAGCCCTGGAGCCAGCGCGGTGCCCGTCTAATCCCTGAAACAGGCCTACACGCGGACAGTAAACACGTGACCTCCCGTCCTCTAAAGAGATGGAGAGCCAGAAATTATGCGACAAGATGTTGTTTATTGGACGCATACGATTGCCTCTGTGTATGTGCTAACGGTTTTATTTAAACCCGTTAGCGTTCATAAACTGATCGAATTATGTCACCTCGTAAAATAAAATAGCCTAATGAACGCTCGAGGCCACCATGAGGCCTGGCGTTAATTAAGGGTTGGGCGTCACAGGCCTGTCCTTTTACTATAGGCCTAGGTTAGAACACAGGTTTTCAAATTCTCAAATCGTCTTAACCTAATGTCCACAAATGACCCAAGAAAGACATTATTGCACCCGGTCAACCAATCAGAGCATCTGACATGAGGATTAGTGACAAATAAGGGCCAAGAAAAAATAGACACCAAAATAAACCTGTAGCTTTCTCAAATCAGTAGCCTTAAAGCATAGACATAGGCAGAGCCTATGGCTATTCAAGACCAATTGAGCAACTGCCTACTAAACTTGGTCTAAATGTGACATCAAAACCGACACTCAACCCTGTCGGACGCACAGGTTTACGCAGTGGCCCATGTCCTCACCAAACACTGTTTACTTTATGCATGTTTGCTTGAAGAACAACCAAATAGGCTTGAAAACATCAACACAATTTGAAACTTTGAATGTTGTTTATTAGCATTGTAGCCTAGCCTACTGAGACTTCTGATCAATAATAAAAGAACCGAACGTGAGTTTACAAAAAACAACATACACACGTTTTGTAAATGTAAGGTGTGACATTGTGGCAAGATGAGATTTTTTTTTAAGCACGAATACTGGGTAATGTTTAGATTTTTTCAAAAGAGCGTGGGCCACAATACTATAGAACACCAAGGAAACGCGTAATAGGCTAAAGTGTGTTTTTTTCCCATCAAAAACATGGTCATTGTGTGTAGGCTGAGAATGATTGCCAATACTATTTGCAACATTTTCAAGTGTAGCCTATTTCTCATAGCTGTTTTTCAAAGCTGTGCGCTGGGGGTGGATGTTGGCTGGTGGCGGAGGGGAGAGCGCTCCTATTTCAGCCCCTGACGCACTGCCTCTGGGGAGGAAACGGAGCTGCACAAGTCTTGCGCTCTGCGGAACGGGGTAGTGGGCAGAACGGCGAGCCAATCACTGACAGCACAACGGCTTCAAGTCTGACATATCTGCAACAGGAACAAATTGTCCCAACAATCAACATCCCCGATCTGCCGCGCACCACAAGGGCCCACAGGCGACGGACCCTGACGCGTCAGGACCGGACAACAACTGCAAGACAAAATAGGAACTCAAAATGTCTATTCTGCCGTCCTTCGGCTTTACGCAGGAGCAAGTAGCATGTGTGTGTGAGGTACTGCAACAGGGAGGTAACCTGGAGCGGCTCGGACGCTTTCTGTGGTCTCTGCCGGCCTGCGACCATCTCCACAAAAATGAGTCTGTGCTCAAAGCCAAAGCCGTGGTCGCTTTCCACCGGGGCAACTTCCGTGAGCTTTACAAGATCCTAGAGAGCCATCAGTTCTCCCCACACAACCACCCCAAACTGCAGCAGCTCTGGCTTAAAGCGCACTACGTGGAGGCGGAAAAGCTGCGCGGACGGCCGCTGGGAGCTGTGGGCAAATACCGCGTGCGTAGGAAATTCCCGCTGCCTCGGACCATCTGGGACGGAGAGGAGACAAGCTACTGCTTCAAAGAGAAGTCCCGGGGAGTGCTGAGGGAGTGGTACACGCACAATCCGTACCCGTCTCCCCGAGAGAAGCGCGAGCTGGCCGAAGCTACGGGGCTCACCACCACGCAGGTCAGCAATTGGTTCAAGAACCGGCGACAACGAGACCGGGCTGCGGAGGCCAAAGAGAGGTACGGCTGAGGGCGCACGCACGGCATAGCGCGATGTGATTTCAGACACGGATTTCCATGTGTTTACATAGTCTACCAAGAGGAAAGAAAAGCAGTGTCCAGATACTATTACAGTGCAATCTTGTAGAATAAAACAGATAGGCCCAATATTAGTCTATAGCCAGTCATGAATAATTAATAGCGCAAATGATAAACATTAGCCTAAATAAACACATAATGGAACGCGCGTAAAAACAACAAAAATCAAGGTCACCTAAATATAAAGCCTACACTTTTTTCTTCTTCTTACAGAAGGCTAGTCATTGAGAAATAAAAGGAGTTAAAAAATACTTTTAAGATAAGTCAAAATGAAACACAATCATAGTTGCCTCTAGTTTAATGATTTGACTCTTGAGCTAATTGCTATTGCCTTATTGCTATTGCTATTGCTCATGTGCGCAGGGTATGCAGGAGAAGCCAGAAATAAGCCTACACAGGCACAGCCTATTGGCCTAGTATTCAGGTTAAAATGTCCAAATATAACATACCAAAAACATAACCCCATCATTTGTAGTTTCTTATTTTTATCCACACAAAAATAAATAGGCTAAATCAACAAAACAAATGAATAAATAACAGGCCAAGCATAAATTAATCCGCCAAATGCATGAGTCCATTCAGCACAGATATTCTGCATCATTAAGGCAGTTTTAGCATTGTTGATGTTTGTTCATTCGTGATAAGTTATGTTACCAATAGGCATCAATGTAAAGCTGTACAGTAAACTTTGTAAATTGCATAAAACGTTCCTGTTTTTAATGTGGACTTCTTTGTTTTCAGAGAAAACAGCGAGAACAACGGCGCGGGCGGGAACAAGCAGAACCAGCTGTCGCCTCTGGATGGAGGAAAGTCACTCATGTCCAGCTCCGAGGACGAGTTCTCACCGCCGCAAAGCCCGGAGCCCAGTTCGGCGCTTCTTCTGCAGGGAAACATGTCCCATCCGAGCGCCTCTGCGTACCCTCTGTCCGGCCTGGGCGCGCCTCAGCCGGTGCACGGCATGCACGGACACGCGCACCAGCTACAGGACTCTTTGTTGGGACCTCTAACCTCAAGTCTTGTGGATCTAGGTTCTTAAAGGACGCACGGAGCTCTAAGCAGTGGACTGAGAAGTGTATCAGATATGAGTATGTATGATTCAATATTGTAGCTACTTTAACCTATAGACTGTCTGTCGTTAAATTCGGCTATGAAACAGAACTCTTTACGCGCTTGAAGAGGTCATCCAAAACTTTTTCTTCAACGAAACACTTGGGGTATAGAACCCTTTTGCTTATTTATGATATTTTGTTAAAGAACTTTATCAATTTTCAGCGATGGAAACTAAGGGGTTTTTCTTTAGAGTCAAAGTTAGTTTCCAATAAAACCAAAAGTCTAAATTTGTGTCTGTGTAATTTGTACAAAATGTGACCAAATTATGCGTTCACATTAATTATTGTTTACATTTTGACCTCCAACCCGTTGAGCGGTAAAGTCTTTCTCCAAGAACAGAGCTCGTTCTCTGAATCGTGGGGAATAAAGAGCGACACTAAACACTCAGTTGGGAGAAAAGGGTTGAAAGGCGCAGGAAAAATCTAAGATTATTTAAAACCAAAACAAACATAGCCAGCCACGAACCAAATTGAAATCCTGTTTAAACCCGAAAAAGAAAAGGCATAAAAAGCAAAAATCTAAAACAACTACGGTCAGAGGACAGCGCAACGGAGACCCGCGCCCCAACCATGCGCCCGGGCTCATGTCAGCCTAAACTGTTTTGAGCAGAGAGCACCGAGGATTTCCTGAGCCTAATCTGAACCAGTCGCAGTGTGCATTACGCGCTGATTACTGCGGAGATTGGAGGTCTAAAATGGAGGGCCTCAGTTTGAGGGCCCCATGCGAGGACTCTCCCAGAAGCCCCTACACTCTTCAAACCGTCACTCTCTCAAAGCAGAGTCCATCATGAGCCTGTGTCTGTCCTCAGCAGACCTCTGCAAACCAGTGGCGTCGTGAAGAACACGCCTAAACTCAACGGAGCAGCTCAATTTATGGACCATAGGACCTTATCTTTATGCCAATATTCCAGGACACGCCCATTTTTCTTAACCAAAACGTGTGTATGCCTCCTGGTTGAACATAAACAGAGAAATATAATGTTACTATAAACATACCTGGCTCACACACGCAACAATTACTGAAAAAACCCCACCTTTGTTAGTATAATGACAGTGTGCACTATTTCCCATAAACATTGAGCATGTACCCCACCAGTGCAAAAGTCCACCAGGCACACCTGTGCCAGCCTCCAGCCAACTTTCACTCAGCGTGATCTGAATATGGTACCATCTTTTTGCGTGATGACATCACTGGCTCTCTCTGGGCTCTGGGTTGATGCATATTCACAAATTAACAAACAGGTGAGCACAAAGCCTGTTAATCCAGCTGCAGCAGTAGCAGCAGCAGTAGCAGCAGCAGCCCAGCGTGGACACTGTGTCCCCCACACTGGGCCCTCAGGGTCACCTTGGAGATGTGACACTCGCTGCTCAATCCAACACGGAAATTCACTGTGGACTTTTAATGTGGCCACAATCCCCAGCTTCCACAGCGGTGTGTCTGTGGCTTCACTGGGACACACTGTGGCGCTGTGGACAAAAGGCAGAGGTACAGTCAGGCCCTGCTCAACAGCTGCTGAGGACAAACATACAGCGTCATCACAGAGCCTTTCATTTGGAGTAGACTGAAGTGGCACGGGCTCTAAATCAACAGCAGGAAGGTTCCTAATGTGTGCAAATAAACAGGCAGAGTAGCCCGCATGAGCCTCACACTGCACAGGTAGCTCCGTGGCGGCCAGGTATGTGTGTGCATGTGTGTGTATGGAGGAAATGGAGGGGACAAAAGGATCTTTTCAGGTTTGGGAGCCAGAGGCGGGGGCTGCAGCACAGAGGAGGAGGGCACTAGGATTTTCTTACCAATGATGCATGGATCTGACAATGTTCTGGCCTCAGTGCCCACAGGCGTTTGTTGCTCACATGGATGTCTCTGTGGTCTTCTGAGGACACTAGACACTACACACTCACACAGACACACAAAATCTCATGAAGCCTGTTTTTTTAATACACAGCAGTTGGCCAAATGGAGAAACAAAATATAACAATCTCTAATGCAAAATAAAGCAGGTCAACTACTGTCAGTGCAAATGTACCAGTATGTGTGAGCAGTATTCATGACCTATAACCCTTAACTTGTTGACCACTGCAGAGATGACATTAGATGCAATCCCATAAATCCCATACAACAATCCAAAACAGTGTGAACATGTGAGCCTTCTAGGCCACGCACCCTCACCTGTTCCAGTACCACCCATCATGCCATGGGGCCTGACTGTTTTTTTTATCTGCCCACACCTGAGTGAACCTGTAACTGAGCTCCTCTGAGCCCCTTACCCCCAACCCCTCAATCACACTTACACACATAATCTACAGACGTCTGGGACAAAGAACTCGTCCTGGTTCCAGTCAGGAAATGAAAGTGGAAACTTGATCCAGTGTGTGCCAAACGTGTCTGTGAGTTGGGACAAAGCTGCAGAGAAATGCTGCTGGGTCTTTTTCAGACCCGGGCGGGGGAGCGGGGGCGGCTGAGTAGGGGCATCGCGGAAATAAAATCCTGCAAAAAGTTTCTTTCCAAAAAATGACTCACACCGACTTCTGAAAAAAAGCCCTGCCAGTATAAAAAGTAGGCAGTACAAAGAGTATCTTCAAGAGATACTCTATTGTCTGTCCAGTCCAATCGAACATTCATTAATCTGTAGCTTCTCTGCTTATTCAGAACATCCAATTGATGCCAGAAAGAAATAACAATAAATCACTGTTCACTGGACAGAGTAACCCGAATGTGGTAAAATGACTAGTTTGGGGAAAGCGTGGAAAGAGCAGTGGATGTGTCCTGTCTGAGAGGAACTTCTAGAGCATAAAGTACTCCAGCTCCACATCCACATGCAGTATATCCACACACGAAGCAAAATAAACTTCCCATTCCGGCCTGCACTGGGACTCTCCTGAGAACACTCTCAGACTGCTCATTTACAGTCAGAGCTGCACTCGAGTGTGTCCAATGTGAGGGCAGCGTAGAAAGACACACTTTTGATGTTTAACAACCACATCGGCAAAACAACACTCTGAGACTTGTTTGCCTAACCCCATCTATTGGTTAATGGAGCAGGAGAAGGGTTGGTGTACTGCAGCAGTGTGTGTGACATCCTTTCAAAAGAGGCAGTGTCTCAGCAAGCAAATAGTGGGATCTTTCAGAGATGGCTCTTCTTTGGTGTGTGGACAGCTAGAAGCCCAGCTTGGCTCGGTTAGCATTTAGTCTGTGCACAACAGATTACTGGCCAACATTTGTTTGTTCAACTATTTTTAAGTCTCTGCTGGTGGGCATAAACAAACTCAAGTTCCCTTGGTGTTTGGGATTCAAATCTGTCCTCCAAGCTCAGAAGTGGTAAAAACATTTTGGTAAAATGTGTTGTTTTGAATTATTCAGTTCTCCTAATTAACACTGACTGGACTAGGTTTTATTTATGAAATAATGTGATATTTTCAGTGTATCCTAGGGTTATACTCTTCCTGCTTCTGTCCAAATAAACAAGTAAGGATAAAATAATATTCTATAAAGTATATCATCATTGTCTACTCTATATTGACTATGTGAATGACTATTCTCTTGATCTTTTGACATCAATGTCATAGATGTTCAGTGAGTTAGAGACAGTGAGTCTGTGAGAGAAGTGTTTTACTTCCAAACTAAAGGTTGCACAGGCAAATTAGAACCCAGGGAGAACACACTCGATGACACTTGTCATTATGCAGGACATTTTTTAATTTGGCGCCTGGCTCTCTTCTTGACTCAACAACTCACTTTTCTTTATGCCTTTTAGTCCAAAATTGTTAATCAGTATATTTAGAAAAATATTGTAGCCACAGTCAGTTATGTTCAATGTAAAAGAGAAAAAGATTGAGGGCCCTGTGACCCGGCGCCCTGGATGCTCAACTTCAACTTGGCAACAGCTGCAGAAACCAGAGAGTGTTTAAATATAGAGCGCCTCTTACACTTGCACCTTTAGCTCACTCCTGTCCTCTGATTCACACCATCACACCAGCAGAGGCTGAAGTGTGACCAGAAGTTCACCAACTCTACTATCTCACAATAATTTTCAACATGATTTTTATGTTTTTGATAAAATGATCAAATGAGTACATACATGCCTGATACAAATTTATGCATAACTGCAAAACTCGGTTTCATATGAACACTTTCCAGTTGTAAGTCATGGCCAAAGAGCTCAGGTATTGTAATTGCAGGCAGGGATTGGAAAAAGCTCAAATTGAGACGATTGGAGCCAGCGATGTAGCATTTTTGTGGAGAGGAAAAGAAAATGAGAACATGGGGGAGGATGCTGTGTTTTGTTTTTTTAGACAATATAATAATAACACTAAATAACAGTACTGTCTTAATGTTGCTATGTGATAGTAGTTCTGATAAAGATATCAGAAAGTCTGCAGAAAAAAACTGAATTTATGGACAGGACTGAAGATCACAAAAATTGCAAAAATGCCTTTTAATGTTGAGAAAGGTGTGGGACAGGGATATAAAATAAAAGCTTTGCTAATCATTGTTGAGGAAAGAGATTGGATCATTTTAGAAAAAATATGTCCATTAGCCAAACATGATTCATGTACGAAAATGAATTTTCATTAACAATCTGCCTGTGAATTTTTGGACTTAATTGTATTTATCTAAAAATTAGTTGGTTAAAAAGCTCCCATTTCCAGAAATGTTTATGATTTAGGCTATTTGTGCCATCTAGTGGTGAAAAGGCAAGAAAAGCAATCCCAAAGAGTTGAGAACATATGACTTTCTTATGAAGGCCTTTGCAGCAGCCAAGTCTGCACGCACTTTAAAAGTGTAAACAAATACATTCTAAATTTCTGGAAAGAAGGCAAAAGTTCAACGTTACAAGTTAAGATTGGCTACAGAATAGGTTGTGTTCTCATGACATCACAACATTCTAGAATCCATAGTTTAAACCGTGCTGAGACAGGTAAGAATCTTCAAGTACAATTTACTGCCAGATTACAGATTTGCTGGCCTGGTTTATGGTTCATAGTTCATAGTTCTGTAATTACTCGGCCTATCCACGTGAAACAAAAACGGATACAAAGTCTTCTCAGCAGAAATAAACTCAAGTTAAAATATTTGTTAACACTAGCCTTAGCAAGGGGTGCCATTAATCAACTCCAGAGGTGTGATTGTTGTCATCTGAAAGGATTTTAAGACATGAGATGCTTCTAAAGTCAATCTTATACAATAAAAAGTTCAAAATCTGTGGATTTCTATCTGTGGAGTTTTCTTTCAAAAGCACTAAATTTCTCACAGAGTTATTAAGGCCCCTGCTCACAATCATGACATCATCAAATTCAAGAACGTGAACACGTAAACCCTTTAAAATGCTCTCCCAACCGAATTTTCAAAATTCTGGTCTATTGTAATATAAAAAATCTAAATCATTTTGGCAAATGATAACAGCTTCTATCAAAGCCTGTTTAAATTTGCCCAACAAATGTATATGACAATAATTGTTTATTTATCAGGCAGTTATAGCATTATAGCATTTTTTATTATATATATAATATATATATATATATATATATATATATATATATATATATATATATATTATATATATATATATATATATATTATATATATTATATATATATATATATATATATATATATATATATACACATATACATATACATATACATATATACACACATATATATATATACACACACACCAACAGCCACACACACACACATATACATTTATACACAAATAATAAATAATTTAACTAACAAATAATAATAAAACTACCATTCTGTTGGCATAGCATCCTGTCATTGTAATCAATGATTTGTGATAAATAAAAATATTTTAAAAACAAAACATTCACCTATGGCGTGATTCTAAATGATTGTAACCTGAATTTTGAGATTCTGAATAGTAGGAATAGTATAACTTTCACCTTTAATAAATTAAGGCAATTATTAGGCTATTGCAATTCAAACCGATCCAAACCCATGAAGGCCGAATCACATGTCGCAAACCACTGCGCTGTAGTTTACATGACCCGTATCAGAGCCGGCTCTTTTACCATAAGAACACAAACGACCCCCGCACGACCGAACAGTCAAATCTTCTATAAGCCTAGGGCTCCATCTAGTGGTGCACTGCAACTACTATTCAAGCATTTCTACCACTATCGCCTTAACACAGGGGTGTCCAAACTTTTTCCACATTTTGAAAGTTATACAAAGCAGAGGGCCACAGAGAACACGACAATGAAGTGAATCATTAAATTTACATTTGACATTGCCTCCACAGCTTTAATAAGACTTGGAACATTAATATTAGGTTGGTATAACATCAAAATTCTTTAAATGTTTCCAATTTTACAGGAAAAAGTACTACTTTTTGTTGTTTGGATCAACTTAGCAGGAAGCTGGAGGGCCAAAAAAAATTGGTCTGGGGCCGTATTTGGTCCCCGGGCTGTAGTTTGAACAAATGCTGTGTTGTGATACAGACATAAAATTAATGTTCCAAGCCTTATTAAATGTGCGGTGGCGCTGTCAAAGATGTGTAAAATGCACCCATCTGATCGATTCACAGTACTGACAGCCGGTATGTGGCCCTCCACTTCAAATATGTTTCAATAAGTGTCCCTCTGTGACAAAAGTTTGGACAAGCTCTAGGGAGAGCTGGAGGAGTATCCCACTTAAAATCTTCAGAGCACAAGTTCAAGAGACTCTTAAGTGTATATTTTAAATAGCAATACTATAGTAGAAAAAGATTCAGTTGTAGTCATCTGGACTCTTTTTTAGAGTCCAGATGACTCTATGAATAAAGACATTTTAAATTTTTTTTTTATCAAAACTATGCAACTCATTAAAAAAGCTGGGTTAGGAACGCAGAATACAGTCAAACATTTAGTTTAAATGACAAATTTATTGCTCTGGTTTATAGTTAAAAATGTCTGTGATAAACCAAGACATAAAGTTCAACATCTTTGTCTTAAATAAACCGTATTCAAATTATTTTTTCACAATAGCCTAAAAAAGTGGTGCCATTATTCATTCAACCCCAAAGACATGATTGTTGAAAGGTCGTGAGAGTTGATAGTGGAGCCAGTTCCAAACCTCCAAAAATAATGAGAAGGTTCAAAATGTGTGGAATTTGAGAGGAGGAAATTTCTTTCAAAAACAGTAAATCTCCCAGAGGTATAAAGGCATAATGACATTGTCGGTGTAATCCCGCATTCGTCCAGGAGTGTTCGATTGTAGAAAAAGATTCAGTTGTAGTCATCTGGACGTTTCGACTCTCATCCAATAGTCATTCTCAATCTGTGAATCGAGTCTGGGCAAAATGACATTCTATAATGTGAACGCAACCTATTAATAATTTTACATGAGTAACACATTATTAATAGGTTTGATTGTATTGGTTTTCCTTTGAAATCTTGTGTTTTATTCATGTTGTTTACAGTATAACTGTATGTTAAAGGTGCACTATGTAACTTTTAAGCTTTTCGCCATGGATATGTTATTACTTTCCCTGGAATGTTCCAGGGCATTAAGCTTACATAGCTTGCAATTATTTCATTATGGGTGATTTTCTATTTTTAAAAACATAATCTCCATGGAGACAAGTAGGTGCCAGACCCCACACCATAGAGTTTACATAGTGCACTGTCACAAGCCCATGTTGTTGTCGTGTGATGTTATTATTTTGTACAAGCACGTACACACCCCTGACTCTGCAGACGTTCACACCTCGTCGAAATCATCCAGTTTATTTAACTGTATTGGTTTTTATCTTTAAATGGCTACCAATGATTATTCATTTATTTCCTAAACAGATCAGGCCTACACAGTAAAGGTCAAATCATGTCATTATTTTATTTACAAAAGAGGAAGCAGATGGAACTGCTGCTTACAGACTTCATAAAAACCTGTTTTGATGTATTGTTCTCTACAGCAAAAGAAATTCTACATGAACTATAGGGTGTCATTGTGAGCACTACACTGTATCTGTTGATGTGGACCTCATCCACCAGATAATCTGCTCATATACCTATGTGGTACACAGCAAGGTTCCCTCTGCTGGCAACAGGAGGTACTGTTAGCAATGTGACACCACATTAAGACATCAGTCACTAACCACTCAACGCTAACAAATGTGACGGGTTCTTTGGCAATGAACAAAATGCTGAAAAATGTAATTTACTTTTTCTAAGTATAAAACACACCATAACTTTGTCGACACTAACTTGGATCCAAATCCTCTAACAGTTTCCAGTGGAACCCCAGCATCAGCAGAAATCATGGACTATGGCTACTCAAAAAAACAGTCTACACCCGAATGTTCATTTGACATTTTTGCTCTTATAATAGGCCTGATTATTCGGGCTATTGTGAGATATTGTGAGAAACAAAGTATGTCATCAAACAAACCCTGCCTTAAAGCAAGAGAAGTGTAGGGCATGTGTCTGGGTTCAAAATAATCTCATCTGGTTGTTTCTTAGCTTCTTATTTAGTTTCCAGCACTCCATTCTCTCTGCCTTTTGGCCATATGCCCAGGGCTGGTTCTAACCAATTATAATGCTAAGCTAAAAAGAAAAGCGGTTTTGGTTGCCTTTGTATTTTCCCGCCTGATGTCTTTGTGAACTCAATGTGTATTCTGTGTGACATTGTCGATTTGGGCAGAGTGGTACAAGTGCATTTTTGCATTCAGGTTTAACTTTAGGTGAAAAGTTGTGCTGGGGAATTCACAAGAGATGAACAGTCTGATGACTTTGAGATTGACAAATATAATTGCTCTACACTAAAGGTAATAACCACAGAGGTGTGGTGAGCAGAGCACAGATGATCAATGCCATGATTGGACACCTCAGCAGGTGCACAAAGGCCGGCAGGTGCAGGAGAAAGAACCTCTGCGCCACCTGATCAATAAAACCTCAAATTTGGCCCTATTCAACGAAACAAGTAAAATTTTGAAAACTAGTTGTCAAATATGATCAATGGGCCAAGCTAAACATAAATGTCTATAGGTTAAGGAAAAAGGATGGCATTTTATTGCTTTTTGTTGTCCGAAAGACGGCTATTGACATTCAAGGCTGCTGTAGTTACCTATACATACTTAAGGAAGTGGCCAGAAAAAATCTCCTTTTGTCTGAAGCTGAATGCGTACAAATCAATGCTCTCATAAGTGGGTGCATACCTTTGACAAGTCAATACTGTCGCTGAAAGAACATTTGGAGTCTGTGTCTGTTATGGCATAGGAGGGTCAAAAGGTGGAAATGTGGATGAGCATTATATAAAAAATAATGAATATATAATAGAACATTTATTACACATGACATGACTTACCTTCACAACCTAGGGGGGAATTCATAAGGCAGTGTTTTTTTAAAATATAGTTTCCATCTAAAAGACAGAGTAAGGTACAGATATTATGGCACCATATGCAGAAATATTAGGACTGATAGTTCATAAAATAAATTATGATTAAGCAACAGTAGCACTTGGAAAAAGACATCAATGTTTTGATACTTAAGTTGACAAGACTATTTTGAAAACTTCAATGAACTTCAGTGAAGTATTTCCGGGGAGATTATACGAACGTGAAAAAATTTTCTATGGATGGTAGCCAACCAAAAACATTCTTTCCTCCATGGGGTTTATGTTGGTCATGTGGAAATATTGAGGTTCCAGACTGAAAATGACTTTAGAACATAATCCTTATATCAATGTTTGATGTTTTATATTGCAATACCTGCTTATCGTTCTCAAATACCAATAGCTCATATCTTCACTGTGTGAAAGTTAAATTTAATCTACCGCCAACATAATAAACCAGTAATAGAAACGGAAATACATGTTTAGTTGATTTCACCAGGAAGTTAAGGCTTACAATTAAGGTAAGCGATTAAGATTTTCTTTCGTGGGGTTGTTGTCAATAGTCATGACACATAATAAAATATCAAATTGAAATGGGTCACCTCTCTAAAATTATAACGCTAAATTTGATATTGTGACAAGTTGCAATTCCTATGAATAATAAAACACAAAGACTCAGACTTCTTTGCGTTTTAGCTCTGAGCAGTGAGCACATGTTCCACATTCTCTCCAGTTCAAGTCAGTAAACCCGTTCTCCTTTGTAGCTTTAACCTCCAAACACATATCACATTTATTGCTAATGCACTGTATCAGCCTCATTAGCTCAGAGCGAGCGTGAAAACAGGTTCAGGCTTGGAACTGTCCATGGTGCTGAAACCGAAACAATCTCAATGCAACCCGCAAAGTTGAAAACTAAAAATGTAATAAATATGTACATAAAATGAATAATGGCATGTTTCTATGTTACCATAAGCCATCACCTTTTAACCCAATTTTAACCTGAATACACTTGATGCAGTTTTTAAATAAAAATAAGAAAATATACAGTATGCCGATCCGGCCAGCAGGGGTCCTCTCTTACCCGTCCCCTGGTCCTTTCTTCATCATCATGGCGGTGTTGAGAAGCTTTCAGAGACGAATTATAGCAGCACTATAAACATGATTGCGGTATACTCTTCTTTTTGCGAGTCATGTGTAGGAATACCCTACAGAAAAGCATAGATTAAGTTACTGAAACGTGTAAATGCGCACAAAGACGTTTGAATCACCCCGGGCCCATTTCCAAGCCCGGGGAACACTTAGGAAAGGCACTTTGGTAAACTGGATCATTCCGAGGCCTGTTCACAATGAACTGCCTTAGAATAAAAAGAAATAAACTTTAAAAAACCTGCTCTTTTTCTGAAATTGTATTTGCTGCAAGCGTTCAAATCCGCATATTGGCCAGAGCGTGGTTTACCTTGGATTAATGGGTAATTGAATGAGGTACAAATATATACTTCTAAGAATTAAACAGAACAATACAGAGAACACACTGTATTAGGCAAATATTTACATTTGCCGGGATTAAACAAAAACAAAATAATCAGGTTAACATCCCTTTGCATGTTAAACTATTTAATTAGATGCAGGTCTTAAGAATTAAAGAATTATGGTCGAAATGGTAACACGACATATCTTAGAAACTACTGCAAAAAAAAGCCTAAATGTTTGTAACGAGTAATTTATTTTCTAGTACTGTTTAAAAAAATAAATGTCTGTGTATAGAGAAAGACGGAGGTTTTTTAAATAGGCTATTTCCTGTCATGTTTCTTCCAATTTTGAATGTTTTTTTTTTTTTTTTTAAAGGAAACACCATTTATAACAGTATTTTTATTTTAAATTTCCTTCACATGACCCATCTGTCAGATACAAATGAATGTAAACCATGTTAAAATTAAATAGCGTTTACTGATAACAATTCTAATACTGATTTATAATAACAAAAACCCTGGACATGCTATAATTTGATGGTGGTTCTGAAGACGATTATCCATTTAGAAAGCAGAATGAGCTTTACATGAATCTACGGTTTTCCGATCGGCTCTGATCTGAATGGCCCAGCACGCATCCTGAATAATGCAGCCGGTGCAGATCAGTGAGGGAATTCTGGAGGTTCTGAGCTGAACATGACACATGGCCTGTCCATAAACCAAGAAAGAGAAACACTGAAACATGTCTATCTGCAGGCACAGGTTCAGTTGTGATATGTAGCATACCTTTTAAATAAAAACCATAAAGACGCAGGCTACAGTTCCTTTAAGTTAAAGCCAGACACGCCAATGGTAATAATGTAGTAGTGTGCTGTGAACTAAATTTCGTTTATAATTCACACCAAAAATGTTGTAGGCTAAGGTTTTTACAATTGCATGGAGACAACGTGGCCATTGCTTGTTTGGACCCAAATAAAGTTGAAATAGTTAATCTTATGCTGGAATAACATAACCGATTGGATGTCATCATAAGACAAGCTTTATGTCTGCCTCCTCTGCTTCATCACATGCATTATCGGCTTGGTCAAAAGGATATTTTTCACTTATATAGAACGTTCCCGCTTCTGATGTGCAATTAAGGAAACGTGATGCGCTGTATGTGCTAACGCTAACTAGCCGCGCACTCCAGCGCAGGCATTCAGACACAATGGAGACGGATCCATGTATAGTCAAGGCTACATGGCGCCCTTCAGCGCGTATCACAGCCACTAAAGAGTTCTGCTTACACATGCTAACAGCACTTATCTGACAACTCTTAACTTCTCTTTTGTCTGCGCACTCTTTTGACAACGACGATGTGGAAAACTCGCCTGTGTAATGAACAGAATGTCTCTGTGAACAACAGCTTTGAGGATAGAGAGAAAAACAGAATGAGACGGTTACAGCCTGTTTGAAACTGCGAACACTGACATTTATGAAGTTACTGGGGCATGTGAGATACGCCTGTGAGCCTCGGAACAAGACAATGGCTCGGTAATGAATGCTGTTAATAGGCCGAGGCTGAGCGCATGACATGAGTCGGGTCTCCGTGGCGCAGACCTCCGCCTATACACGCTGACAGCAGGCTTTCATGGCACAAAACAGCGCAGGGGGGCTCTTTGTTCGCGCGGGGATCCCAGACCCATCATTAGCGCTCATTACCGCTGACCAGTTTGACAACCTTATTGACTCCCGTCCCCTGCCGTCCTTGCTCTCTAAAGAAACGGAAATATTCAGCCATTTTGTCCTCGCCAACTCAAAGAGGAGCATGCTCTTGTTCGGAAGGCTACACATTTAGCCTTTGTGCCGATGGGTCTAAAGGCTTTGTGCGCCTCCAGATACGCGCACTAATTGACGACAAATTGGAGGAAATCAGGTATCCCAATAGTCTCCCAAAAGTTAGACCTTAACCTTGTCTCTTGCTTTGCTTATTTAGTGCCAAAGGTTTAAATCAGTTGATGTCACACGGAGGCTGCTTTTTGTTTTGACTCGAGCAGGTGCCACAACCCGACTTGTATCATGGATGAAAAGGACACAGGGGTTAATCCCAGATTTGCGCAAACATGCAACACTAAATATAGAAAAAAAATGTTAACTTGAGCCGTTATTCACACATCAAACTGACGCAAACGCGTGCTCAAACCTAGCGCTACTCTGTGCGAAAACACAGGCCTATTATCTCTGTAGGTTAAGTTTGTTTTGTGTGCGTTATAAGGAACGCGTTTGGCACCATACATCAAACATCTACAGCTTGAACGTTGATCAATGAATGTTAGAGAATAATGGTATACTTCTTTATGATACGCGGGACCGCTAACTAATTTCCACCATTTGGGGCCGCTGAGTGAGATCTGTTCGCAAATCATGCGGGTTAGTGCGCCGGCCTCTCGCTGACCTCTCGCTGTCAGCCCGTATTACAGACGCAGAAGATGCCGGCCAATTAGGCCTGGGCTCAACGTGTCAGTGCGGCATCACCAAACACGACATAGGCTACAAGATCTGCTCCACACGTAACAAACTCGCGACCGACACTCTTCAACAATGCTTTATTAAGTTATCTTTTCTTAGACTGAAACACATTTGACTAAAGCGCGCATGCTCCACAGGTCACCTGTACAAGGTTGGCTAGTATTAAAAACAACCAAGCAAAGATCAAGGACAGAGCAGATCATCGTTTAAATAAACAAATAAACGTTATTTATAAAACTTTAAAAGAAAGTAAAAATATGTTCTTTTTCAACATGAAATACGCACGAGACACTGGTGAGGCGCACGTGCCTCCTTTCCCTTTTTACATTGACTCTGTCTGGCTTGTGGTCCGCGAGGCTCCAGTTCAGTCTGGTTCGGATCCACGTGTACAGTCAAAACAGGCAGTCTACTCCGGTTGACTCGGTCCCGTTAATATGAGGCACTAGTCTCCCGCAAAACCCGGCTTCTGGGCCGGTTGCTCAAATGTCACATTCGCTGTCGCTGGAGGTGATAGAGATGGCAGAGGCCGCTGCTTTACTGGACAGACTGGCCTCCGGGCTTGAGGCGGGACCCAGCCGGTCCACGGTGCCATCGTCATCCGCCAGAGAGCGGACCGAGCCGCCTGACAGGACCTGCTGCTGCAGCCTGGCCCAAACAAGGGGACAGAAAACACCGTTAGCATTCACACAGATAAAAAAAAAAAAAAAATAATACAGGAACTATTAAAACACCCGTTCGAGCATTCGACACCTAGATAAATAATATATATATAAAAAAAATAAAAAAAAAAAAAAAAAAAAAAAATATATATATAAAAAACACATAAAAAAAAAAAAAAAAAAAAAAATAAAAAAAAAAAAAAAAAATAAAAAAAAAAAAAAATAAAAAAACAATATAAAAAAAAAGAAATAAAATTAAAAAAAAAAAAAAAAAAAAAAAAAAAAAAAAAAAAAAAAAAACAAAAAAAAAAAAAAAAAAAAAAAAAAAAAAAAAAAAAAAAAAAAAAAAGAAAACAAAAAAAAAACAAAAAAAAAAAAAAAAAAAAAAAAAAAAAAAAAAAAAAACAAAAAAAATCAAAAAAAAAAAAAAAAATATAAAAAAAAAATAAAAACAAAAAAAAAATAAACAATAAAAAAAAAAATTATAACAAAAAAAAAAAAAATAATATATATAAAAAATAAAAAAAAAAATATAAAACAAAAAAAAAAAAAAAAAAAGTAGCCTAGGTTAAATGTTTAAATGCAGGCTGTTTTGGTCAAAAAACAAAACAATCCTATCCTATAAGTAGCCTATTGGCTAAAAAGATAATAAAAACTAAGCTAGACGATAACTACAAGACAAAGGCGGTGCATGCACGCAAACATTTCTGATAAATATTTATTCTTTATGCAGAATTTAAAATATAATTAAATTAAAACATTTTACAATAGCTGCAGACATGAATAGCTACCATATATATTCCTATTATTGTATTATTATAATATGATTATTATACACAAGACTATTGTAGGTCATTATAGTTATTATTATTATTATTATTATTATTATTATTATTATTATTATTATTATTATTATTATTATTATATATATATATATATATTTTTTTAAAAACATTTTCGCTTAGTTATAAAAAAAAACAAAAAAAACATGCAGGGTAAAGTAAAATGTTGCATATAACAGGAAGTTGAAATCAAGGAATAAGCTAACCAACTAAAATTAACAAGAGCCTATTATTTGGGATTGAGTGGACAAAAGGAAATGAAAGGAAGGAAAGAAAGAAAGAAAGAAAAGTTGCTTAATTTTCCCTTCAATGATATTTAAGGATGCTTTGTGTTACACGCAGCTTCACTTGTGAGTGGCGCGCATATTTAATGTGAACATATTCCCGGCTTGAAGCTACTCTACCTGTTCTTGGCGGCCGCGGCTCGGTCCCGCTGTCGTCTGTTCTTGAACCAGTTGCCCACTTGCGTGGGTGTGAGTCCCGTGGCCTGGGCCAGTTCTCTCTTTTTGCTGGGGTTGGGATAGGGGTCCTGGAGGTACCATTCTCGGAGCAAGTGTCGTGTGCGCTCCTTGAAGCAGTGTGTCTTCTGCTCTCCATCCCAGATCGTGCGTGGCAGGGGAAACTTCTTGCGCACGCGGTACTTGTCCACGGGCCCCAGCGGGCGGCCCCGCAGCTTTTCGGCCTCCTGATAGTGCGCCTCCAGCCACAGCGCTTGTAACTTGCTGTGAGACTCTTTGGTGAACTTGTGGTTCTCCAGGATGTGGTAGAGCTCGCGGAAGTTGCCAGTGTGGAAGGCGACAACGGCGCGCGCACGTAAGACGGACTCGTTTTTGTTGAGGACTTCGCAGGCCGCGGGTGCTACGGGCAGAGACCAGAGGAAGCGACCCAGGCGCTCCACGTCGCCGCTCTCCTCCAGGGTCTCGCACACCCCGGCCACCTGCTGGGGGCTGAAGTTCAACATGGGCAACTGGAACATTCCTCTGCAGCTCCGTCGTGCTGAAGCTCCGCGCGGCAGCGCCACACACAAGGCGGTCACAAAGTCAGCGGCGAGAGAAGAGCGCGGTGCCGTGACGAAGGGTGACTTTACCGCATCCTCGGGTTGCAGTCCTCGGCAGGCAACGGATGGACGGAGTGAGGTGTCGCGGTGGGCACGGATTAGAGGCTGATTAGAGCTGAGGCGAGCGGGATATTTTTTTAAAGGAGAGAAAAAGACAGTCAGCCTCCAAAGAGCTCCTATTGGACTTGGCAGATTGGATGCGCGGTTGCCATGGATGCACGTCAATCACTGTCAAGTTTGTCCAATCCCACGTAAAGGAGAGCTTAGCACCTCCCTTTGCAAAAAGAATCTAAACATTTTGACCTTTTTACGTGGGAGCAGCGTCTTCTGTCGTTTCAGCCTCGTCCTGTTTCTTTGTGCGACGATCTGCAGCTAAGAGTGAACAGTACCATGATCCGCTCAGTGCTCGTTCAGAGCCCTTCAAACAGAAATGCACACGTGCACGAACCCAGAGGTTTCAATAGGCAACTGTTTCTGTCCTGGACATACTACAGTGCTGTGCCATCGGCAGCACTAAACAAGATGTCCTCTATGTGTTCGCTTCAAAAACGCGGTGATCCCCACAGCCTTTCAAACCCAACTGCCCGAAGAGCTCTGCTGCAGTGGCAAAAGAGCTGTCAGTGCGGGCCTGACAATCACGTGTCACGACACTGGGGAGCAGTGAAACGCGCCAGGGCCTGTACGTATTTGCGTGATGTGCGCGTGGCCCTGCGCCGTGGTATCAAGCACAGTCCGTTTTGTGCGCGAGCTGATTTAGTAAATAAGAGGGTGGATAGATAGCGCAGATGGTTTGAAGTGTCAGGTCAGATTATTTCAGGGCTGCATACAGCAGGAAAGTTCATTCTGACGGAAAAGCCTGATATTATTCTCACACAGCCACCCCCACCTTCACAGATCCACAGAGTGCATGTCTCCAACTGACTCCCCCTTGGGCTCCTCATACATGAATTATAGAGCTACACCGTGGAGATGCGGGCTGATGAAATGTCTCGCACACAAAGCCGTTCTTTCTCTCACCTCACCATGGCTCTTAAACATTCTATATTCTCAATATGATATTTTCTCTGGAGAAAAAACCTCTTGGATCCCGCAGATACACAGACAGCAGAACTAGGCGTGTAAATAAATTGTCTAACAGCAGGCAAGAGAATGGCGGCAGACAAGGTGCTGATCTGAAATATTTAGTCGCGTGTAAATGTTTCATCCATGCAGCAGCATAGGCCAAACTATGGAAGTAAGCGTCAATAAAAGATGAGTGTCTCTGGGATGCTTTAAACGGACGGAGCTAACACCCAGATGGAGCACTGCACTGACATGTCTGCCCCTGACAAACCTTTATTTAGGCCTGCAGACGAAACGAGGCTTCGCATGAACACACAACCACCCACACAAAAACACCTTCATGAAAAAAAATAACCCTTACTGAATACTCAAGAATTAATCGCGTTTTTATTGGTGATATAACATTTTGGCTATAATGTAAAAATAAATAAATAGATCCATAGGAAACACCAATGAGCCTATAACAGCTAGGCTAGTTTGCCTTTGTAGTTCTAGAATAATAAACTGTGCATATAGTGTGAACAAATAGGGCTTATATAGTCTAAATGGTTTGACATAAAGTCCAATTCTGTGGTGCTTTATTAAGATATCCATTGTGAATAATTAGTTAATTCCGATATTTTGAATCAGAAAATCAGAAAAGCTTTATTGCCATTGTCAATGAACAAAATTCAGAAACATATAAACTTGCTTTTGGTGCAACATACAACGATGAACAATAATAAAAATGACATATATGAAATCGAAAAGGGCATGCATGAAAGAAAACAATTTAAATTTACCATAGGATAAAATAAAAATAGGCTCACTATGTGCACAACATTTACAGTTAAATTTGTTGGATAAATATGATGACAAATCATGGCCTACTAGGATCAAGTCTAACATTTTTAATATTGGTTATGAGAATATAGCCTATTTTCTGCCGTCTATGTTCGACTGAGGTCACATTATAAAGATACAATACAGCAAATAATAGCCTATTATTTGTATTAGTAATAGTAATAGTAACAGTATTAGTATTAATATTAGTATTAGTATTAGTGTTACAAAATATAGTTGAGATGATGTCAGGCCTGTGTCACAGTGTCATGCCTCCTGACACCACTATCTCCACAGCCACAGCACAGAGAGGCCTTTGACACACACACACACACACACACACACACACACACACACGTGCACACACACACACACGCACGCATGCACGCACACCACCTGGCCTTCTCATGTATTTTGTTAGGATATATCAAACAAAATATGGAGCAAACTAAATGTCAGTTAGAAACATTTATTGAAACTGGCTAAATCTCAAAATGGTGTATAGTCCTACTTATATTATTATTATTATTATTATTATTATTATTATTATTATTATTATTATTATTATTATTATTATTATTATTATTATTATAAATCTTAATGTTCTCGGGTGTAAACAAGGATACAGAAATATTACAATTTCAATGTCAGGAAAAAGGATTTAAGGTATTTGTCCAAAACTATTCAGTAGAGCTTATAAAGGAACCCTCAAGGTCAGGCAGAAGGCTTGAGCGGTATAGAAATAAAAGATACATATAAATGGTGATAAATGATAAATCATTTGCCAACTTATTTATTTAAGTTCATGATCATAATGCTCACACGTCATTTGTGGTTTTACTGAGGTTTTACACTGACAGGGCAGAGGCTGTCCCAGCATGGAGGCTAGTTGCTACATGTGGCGGGGTCATGGCTTTGGGCTGCAGCAGGGGGAGTGGGCAGCAGCAGGGAACAGGCTGGAAGTGACCCAGATTCCCCGGGATCAGTGGAGCAAACGAGACGCTACAAGAGCCAGTCACCAACAGTCCTCCTGCTCCATCCCACACACACCCTCCCCCAAGTACGGTCATGGAGCCACGCAGATGTGTGCAAACACACTAAACAACAGCAAAGCAAGCCTCAGAACATCATGTGACCTGCTCTGTCATTGCAGGGCAGGTAAAGACGTACAACAGAAAATGACACAAGATAAATATCAACATTCTCAATCAAACCAGAACACAGGTGTGATGGTGACATTTGGAATGCCCACCGCAATTAGCCCTAAATGCAAATATTGCAGAATTGCACAATCGCTGAAGGCTAATAATGTGTGCACTTAGACTTTATTGTAATAAAGTAAACAGTAACAGTCTGGTAGTACAAAGCGTGCACGTTGGGAAATGCAGTATGAGCACCAGCAGTAAGAGTGCATGTAGCTTCTCTGTGTCACAGCACTCACTGTGGCTGTGCTCATGTAAAGCAGAGCTGCACAAAGCTAATGCACAGTGCCCCGGGCCACTGCCTCAGCAGCAAACATGGAGGCCGTAAATACAGCGTCTGCTTGCTTCATGTCACTTTGGCTTTTCCCTGTGCACGACAGACTGTCACATCCCTGGATTAACTTTCCAATTAAGATATCATGTCAGTAACACTCGCAATGACCCCTGCATGACCCGGATGTGTTCAGGGCCTGGCTCATCTCAGGGACTTACAGTGAACTGTGTAGCGGCACAGCACTGACTCAAGGGTTAAGCCTAAACTGTGAGCTGTGTTTTCAGACCCACTTAGCCCCAGGGCAGTGCGTCTCTCAGTGCTGCGTTTAATCTGTGGATTTGTGGTAACAGAGAAGACTTCTTATCCGCTGACCCATTGGCCCCCCGTGAGTGTAATCCCTCCCCCGACACACTTACCCCTCCCCAGCCATTGTGAGCCTCTGGAGAGAGCCTGGCCCACCACACCATTCTCTGCTCTCACATGGCTTTTCTGCCCTGTTTATTTAATGGCAGTGTCGACAACAATGAACTGGGGGCAGTGCTCTAGAGGTAGTTTTTAAGGGACTGTTATTCATAGTTTTTGTTTAATAGAATTTTGTACACAATAAAGAATACTAAAATGTATTTTACACAATACAGAATGATAAAAACTATTGTGAAGAGACAACACTTCCAGCCTTAGCCAATCATGGCATTGGCATGTAGTTATAAAAAGCATGAGCAGATGGTGCTAGCCTTGTATCTGTGCTGTGAAAACGACAGGGGGTTTGTAACAGGCTAAAAACAAGGTATGTTAATGCAGCATTTGCTACGCTAATTACACTTTGAGCACTGTCATGATCAGAAAACCTTTGGTAAAGACGTCTGGACTCTAGTAAGACGAGCGCTTCATTCATGAGAATGACTCGTATGATATAGAATCTATATCATCATTCTCATGAATGAAGCTCTGAATATGTAGTGTGCTTGCTTCTCTCTATATTATAGAGGGACGCAGGCACACTACATATTCAGGATTACTGAACCATGCGCAAATAAAACAAAACAATGAAATGTTAATTATACAAATGTTTAATATATGAATTCATGCTTTTTGTTAAGCTAACAGTGCTTTTATAAGGCCTGATCTTCTCACTCTTGTACAGTGTTTTCACTTTCACTTTCACTCTTTGCACAATATATGCCTGTTAAGCTTGTAGACAGTTTGATCCTGAGCAAAGAAGAAATCATCTGTCACTCCAGCACCATTAGACATTCTGCTTAAAAAACACTTAAAAACAAAATGATTCTACATCACACCCATGATGCAACTGTGAAATGAATCATATTTGTGTACAGTAAAAACATGGTCCCAATGGTCTACTGCCACTAGAGCTGCAAGGACTCAGGATCATATTATCAGTAATATTTAAAGACTTCAAAAAGACACATGCTGGGTAAAGAGCAGGATTTTTATATCAAATAAAATTGACATTTTATTTCTATGGAAAAATACTTATATTCAGTATAATACAATGTGGTTAAAATTATGTAAACAAAAACTCTTGAAGGCATGATACAGAAACACAATATAGACTATTTTGGTATACTTAATTACATTAAAAATATATATTTAATATTTACACCATAATGTAAAGATTATCTGTCTTATGAATCTAAAGCTATCAACATCTCGAATCACAAATAGTTGCAACCATGTATGTTAAAAAAACATATACAGAGTATATGGCAGGGGCCAAAGAGAACACAGAACTCCATCTTTCTATTTACTCCAGCCTTTCAAAGCTGCTAATGTAACTCCTCCTCATTGTGTCCTCCATGTTTCATTCCTGCTGCAGGTCACAAATGTAAAATGTAAGCCACTGAACTAAATATGGCTCAAAAGCAAAGCTAAAGCAGACGAGAAGCATCCTTGGCAGTGAGCCATTAGGAATACCTTGAATCTAGCCTTTTTGTAAACAAATTTACAGAGCATGTTATAGAGTGCATGCAATTATTACATCCATTCCACTCTTGAATGCAGTCAATTTCAGTGCAGATAAAGGGCTAAATGAAAGCAGGCCGAGTCCGACACGCATCACACAACTCCTGTGTATTACTGCTGTTAGTGAGCCTCCATACACCTAGAGACATTGCAAATGAACAAATAGCATAGGCACAACAAAGTGATCATATGTGCACCGGCCACAGTCTCTGCTGGAGCTAAAATTCCTATCAGGTAATTGTGAGAGTAAACCTCTGCGGTGTACAGTAACACAGCGTACGCAACGAAGTGAAACTGAACATAGCATAAGTGATTTTCCACACACAAATTAGAGCTAAATTTGGCGTCCAGCTGCATGTTTTCTTTTGGCCTGGGCCTACAGTATTCAGCCGCATGAAGCTGAGAGTGTGCAGGGATGAATGAACAAGCGTTCTGTGGATGTGATGGACAATGGCACAGTCTTCCAAACCAGGCAGTGTGACAAAACAACTCATTTATTTCTCAACATAGGCTTTTACACCTCTCATATTTATTGGTACTAAAGCTCAGTAAATGATGTTTCTTTTGTTGTTCGTTTGATCACCACGAGTTTCCAGATCAAACCAGTTGCTTTGAGCAAGGATAGACTCCGTTCAGCACTATTGGTCCCAGTCCTAGTCCCCAGTAACATGTGTGTGAGATACATAAAAATCTCTCTACCTTCACATGCACCTACTGTATATCTAAAAAAGATTTAAAAAATAAGTACATTTGTTAACAAAGGCAATTCCAGCAATTCTGAAATGTCTGGGTGATTTTCAAATGTCTAGACTTAGTCATTGTATTTATTCAATAGAGCAGAATATAATAAAATATGTTAATACTAAAAAGCAGCAAATGGATGTTCAGAAAACGTATGACCCCTCATCTGAGTAAAAAAACCCAAACATATTCACATAATGTGGAATTCAACATGCAATATACAGTCCTTTATTAAGCTGTATCTGAATATGTATTATGTTTTTGTGTAATTTTAATATTTATTCAGCCTTTGTGCCGATGAGAAAAAAAAAGTGCTACAAATTATTTAGCATAGCATTTTTTAAATGTGTGGCATTCAGGTTGATATGAGCAAGACTGCAGTTATTCTGTGCCTAAGACTGGCCTAAAACCTTATAACTCCCATCTCTCAAAGACAAAAACCTGCTCATGTCAATAAATCTTACAACACCCAAAGGTGACAGGAGTCAAGCCACATCACGATCAGAGAGTCCTGTGGCAGTGGGCGGGGCTACACTCACGCTGCTGTCAATAAACCTTTTCTTCAGTCACACTGCTCTTTTGTCTGCAACATCTCGGCTTGTTCAAATGCCACCTTTACGCTCTCCGCATTCTGTCATGCTTATGCTCAAACAGCATAATACAGCTCCTGAATGCAGCATATTCCATCGATAAATGTATTCCATGAGCAATAATCCACCATACATCGTGTAATATGAGTGAGAAAACAAGTAAGAAAAGAAAATAAGTGGCTGAATTCTGTCCATTAGCTACAGCGGGCTGGTTCACTGCAGCTATGCTCTGCAAAAGGGTTCACAAGCCTGATTAGTTTCTGTAAAGTAAATTGTTTCCTAAGCCAGTGTTGTATTCGCCAACCACAGCCAAGCAGTAATCGGAGTCAGGAGAGATGCGAGTCATTGTACAATGACTCAATCACGCTCACTGTTGAGTCTGATCAGCTACGACTGTGCCGTTTAATCAAGGGGCTCTGGATGGAAGCCCAAAATAAAAGATATGATATCAGCCGCTCTCCAACTCCAGCATCAGGCACAAAACAAGTGATCAGCGTGCTTCCCAATCATAGTCTGCATGCATTTTCTCCCTTTTTGAATGACACATCAAGTACAGACAAAGCAAAGATGCTAAATAGAGGAGGTTCTAGTAGCTCATTTGAATTGCTTATTAGATTAGATTTGAATCACATCAAAGCATGTAAAATGATTACACATGGAAATTATTATAGCTATTTTAAATATTTAGGACAGTGTTTTCCACCCGCATGTTGCTAGATTCAAAGCTTTAAATTTGCATCTAACTCACTATTTATTCAATAATGTTCAGTCGATTCACAGTTGGTAATTTTTAGCTTTATATGTTTTATCTTTTATGTTATATCTTTACAACAAAAATAGGGGGGAGAGAGGCCCTCACAGCCCGCTCACACAGTTCTCGCAGCTCCAGCAGCCATGCAGTCATGGGACCAGCGCAGACAGTCAGAGGGACAGTTTTGCTATGATCTGTCAGCTGGGCTTCATGGACCACATCTGTCAAATGCCAGTGTGACAGAGCTCATTAGAGTGACACAGCGGTGGAGGAGAGGCAGAAACAGGCACACCCAGAACTGCATATATCCTGGGCCCCCAAAGCCTGGGAGCCCAGAGCGAGCCTCAGGGGCCATTGCTGCAGTGGCCAGTCACTGAGACCCTGATTCACACAGAGACAGTCTGCACGAGTGCAGTGTGCCAAGGACGGCCCCTGGACACTTCATGGACCTGCACCATGAGTCAAACGAGCTGACTGTTCCTACTGCTCTCCACCACTCACTCAACACTGCTGCAGCACACAGCCTCCTCCACTAGAATCCATACACTCAGAGGTGGGAAGAATCTCCTTTAAATGTACTCACATACCTGTTACGTTAAAGTATTATTACTTGAGTCAAAACCTGTGACCCAAGTAATCATAACTCAAGTTAAGAGTAGACAAGTGGTGAAATACTTGTGTACATATTAAAGAATAGGCAATAACATTGTATACCTGAACTGAAGGTAATGCGCAAAACGCAAACATTAAATTATTTTTAAAATTGTGAAGCATTGCTATTAATTGATTTGCAGTGAGAGGTGTAACCAAAATATTTACTCGAGAAAGAGCCATATTACTTATTAAAATAGTAAAAAGTGCATATGACTACTTCCACTTCTACTTCCATTGTAGCTATTAACCAAATGGATTTTGTTTAAGTGTAAATCAATTCTTTTCTAGTTTGACAAATTTTGTGAAGTTCCTGGTGTGACATGTGTAGAGGTAATTACATAACTGCTACCTAGAAACAGGGCCAAAGCTAATTTAATCTAGACGATAGTTATGATTTATTGAAAAGAAATACATGACAATATCTTTATTTTGCTATTTGCGAATGTTTACTGGGCTCCCCGTGCGTAAATTGTTATGCAATTGTGTGTAATTGTTATTTTGTTTTTACATTCCCCCTCCCCCAACTTCTCTTCACAAACTGCCACTTAACTAATGTAAACTGGTAACTGATAACTCTTTACCACAGGTGCTATTGCATCAAACGAAGTAATCGGAAAAAGCACTTTAATGTAAAGGTAAAGGGTGTTGTGATAACGGCATGGCGCTCACTACTTTACACCTGAGTGAAAAGCCCAGGGCCAGAGTCTGATATTCTGATGAGCAGGGTTGTTATGCGACATCCTAATACACTGGTTAAAAATGCATGTTTGGAAGGTGAGTGAGAGCGCTACCAGCGAAGCTCTGTCAACAGATATCAAACCAGAGAGCCGAGAACCGGGCCAAAACCTGGAGTCAGCACCTCGTCCACACCACAGCAGAGACCACGACACATGGAGCTACATCAGGCACACGCACAGACAGGCATCCCTCTAAACAGTGAAGCCTCTGTAAATCTATAAACAATGTGAAAACTAAATTATTTGTTTAATATAATATATTCTATTACAACATTTCAGACATAATATCTAACCAATCCCAAACATCTGAAACAATAGTGTAGAGACGTGTCTTGTGTTTGTCTTTCCCCTCGAACAGAACCAAGAAGTGCCTTTTCTCTGCTACCTGCTAAATTACAGCCGCTGATTCACACTGTGCACAGACCACAACAAAACACTATTAAGGCCACAAAGGGACACAATACAAGCAGGAAAAACATAATCAAGAAATCTAATTAGATATTACTTTATCTTTGTCTTACACATATGGACATTGATATTACTGTATTCAATGGATTGGCAATTTTAATTTGATGCTCATTTTTCCTAAGGTTTATCAAATACAACACACTGGCTGTATTGTACCAGTGTCAACAGGTTAATGTAAAAATTCTGCAGTGGTCTATAGCTGTGAGTATTCTCTTGTGTAAGGCCACCAGCATCCCTGCCTCCATTAAACACTACATATTTGACATTCTTAAGAGCTTGCACTGAATATGAAGCATATCAAATATACTGTCTATATCTCATGGCAGATAAATGTTGGCCTTCCACATATAATCTATTGTACATCTCTCCTTCAGTGCAGTTTTATCATCACCATTTCTAATCTTGGCGAGCTTTAGACACACTGGCCTTGTGTTCAATAATACGTTTTAGAGAGAGCAGGGGAATTTTCCTTAGGGCACAGGTGTGCCCTGATAGTCTCATAAGCCCCGGCCACACAAAGGAAGAAAGATGCCGTCTTGGTGAAAGGGAATCGGGAGGCATGAGGTGCACAAACAGATCAACAATAGCGCTTTCGTTTGGGTGGATTTGGTTGTGACCTTCAGACAGAGATTCAAAATAAATTCCACACTGAGGGGAAATCAAAAATCCACATGACCCTGAACAGCACAGCCAGCGCAGCAGGGAATGAATACATGACGTTAAAATGAAAAAGTCCAAGTTTGAAAGTGTAATGCTTTACAGACACACAGGCAGAAGCTGAGTGTGCCGGTAATGCCGTACCACAATCAGCCGCACCGGCTGCTTTATTCAGAGAGGGACACGTAAACAATCAATGTACATTACACATGTGACTCCAGGGCCCTGTCAGCCCACAGGAAAACTATTGTAGGACCAGCTTTCAAAAAAGTGTGACATATGCCAACAGAAAATATTATGATGAACAATACTGAGCATTTTATGCCACTGACAAAAAACCCTAAAGCACCTAAATAAACCATATGATATAAAAAACATGAACAGCAATAAATAAATAAAGAGCACAATGAAACACCTGCAATTTATCATCTAAAAGGAGCACCGTATAGATGATAAATAGTGTTTCACCTTTTTAATCATCTTAAAAACCTTTTTAATCAACTTAAAAAGGTGAAACACAGATCTAATAAATTTAAAACTGGGAAAATGAATTAGTTCAAACAAACAAAATAATTATTCACAAAAAAACTCTCAACATATTACTATCCTAATTCTTCATCATAGAGAATTTCTAAGCCCGTTTCACACAGTGGCCAAAGTGGAGTTTGGCCGTCACTCCACAGCTCACAACAAATAGCCTGTTCTACACCAGCTCTATTTCCAGGATGATACATTAGCCCAAACTAATTTGGTTTATTTGTAATTTATTTACCAAAAAGTCAAAATTGTAATTGTGATAGGCCTAAATATTATCTTTTAAAAAAAGGTATGTTTATATGGCCACAACCACACCCAGACAATGTGACCAGTGAGTTCACAATCCAAATGATGCTTCAACATGAGACTGATATTCACAGAGGCACGGTGATCTTTCAGGAGGCACTCAACTTCAGCTCAACGGGGCCGAGAGGGAAAGAGCCTGTCCTTGTGTGGGCTTTACAGCTCCAGGGAAAGACTTTTTTTGCTGATAGCACAAAAGTGTCTCCATGAAGCTAACGCCTTATGTCAGAATGAATCAAGAAGCACATTATCGCCAGGGACTCTATCTTCACTTTCGCCATAAAAGCATTTTTTTCCCCCAACACTTACTGCTGAGGTTTCTTACGAGTGACATGGCTGAAAAACGCACGAGGCTCCTTGAAGGGGCCGAGTTGGCCGTAGAGTCTGCAGCACTTGTTCATTCGTTTGTTTTTTGTGTTTCAAGAAAAAGAAAAATGACGAGAATGGAAGGAGGGTGGAGCAGTGAGAAAGCACAAAAAACAAAGCAAAAAACCCCAAGTGCCCAGCTCTGTAGACTGGCATGTGCAGCGGGCTGCCGGTCACCTAGCAACAGGTCGCCCCACCACCACACCCCTCCACCCCAGCTCCTGCTGCGCTCTCTAATTCAACAAATCTGCTCCCAATGTAAGGCTGCTCTTGCAACAAAGCCCTTGTGCTGTGGGGGCCCATTGAGCAGGCCTTTCAGAGGGGCACTGAGAGCCCCACAAAGAGCCCAAAGCACGCTCCCAGAGAAAACAGCAGCTTCTAATTGTGTTTGACTGCATAATGAAAATGATGTTCTTTTTGTATTTGGGCTTGTTAAGGCCACACTATTTTGCTGTGGTCACCTGATGATTGTAAAGACACAGTCCTCACTTGGCCTGTGGGCCGCTGGGGAAACACTCCCCTCTCTTTACTCTAACCCCTCTTGTGTTTCAAGTGTTCTCTGGCTAAAACATAAATATGTAGCCCCGTTCATTACAGGACAAGAGCGAGTATGCTACACAGAGTTCTCTTTGGAAAGTGGAGAAAGCATAATGGCAGTTGCACACAAACACAAATGTGAGCGCTGCCGTGGCTGCCCTGAGTCTTGGAGCATTGAGAAGGTTAGCATTCCTGCTGCTACTTCAGTGAATCAGGCCATTAGTGGGAGCATCAGGCTCGCACCCAAAACACCGCTTCAATGGACACATTCACATCCAGTGATTATTTGCACTTTTTAGCCCCCAATTTCCTGTTTTATAAAAGTGTATTTTCCACATTCATCTCCCGTAACCCTTTTTCTACTCACTGCTCGACTGTGCCAAAGGTGAGGTGCAGTCAGGTGAATGCCAGGCCTGGAACAGAGCAGAAAAACAAATCCCTTTACTCCATCACTTAGACTGTATGAATGGGACTTATACAGTTAACCAGATGTATAAATGCTCTGCTTGTTTTTGATCCCACGTCTGTTCATATTTAAAGCCAATATAAGGAATGTTGGGAGCACCATAGTGTCTTTGAATTCTCAAGGCTGGCCAACACCCTCCGAGTGGAAGTCTATTGAGTGGTTTAATTAGTTTGTGGTAAGCTCATCCTCAGTTGCTCTAGGAAATAGGACTGTGGCCAGGGGTGAGAGGTCAGGACAAACAGGGCGCCACAGGTTGTTCTCACTCTGGTGGACACGCGTATGCACTCAAGGCCAGGTCATGACCTCCAGCGACATCCATACACCTATCGTGTTTATCTACTGCATGTCAGCTATACTCTAGTTTATCCACGCACATATGGGCAAAGGCAAGACATTTTCACAAAGACTATAAAAGAAAACACACAGAGAGAATAGTCTAACTTTAGGGTGATTATAAAACTAAGCTCCTAGGCTCTACAGAACAGTAATATACTTGCTATTCGGTAGTCCAAAGTGATGTAATCTTCTGTTACCATCTTTACCGTTTTACCTATTATTATATTTGAGGAGTTTATTTATTTGTTTTCATTTCTCTCTGCTGGTGCATTTGGTCTGTGATGTAGCCTAGGCTTGATCTATAGGCTACAGATGACTTTTGAGATAAGCCAAAACATGCATAAGAAATATATCGATTATTTAAATAGGCCCAAACTATAAATTATATGTGATGGTGTAAGAAGTGCAAATGTTTGAATAATTTAATTTAGCCATAATCTTAGTATACTCACCAGTTTATGATCTACTCTCCCCCTTAACATTTATCGAGAGATATTACTCTGACAGTCCAAATACATAGCCTACTATTAGCAAAAGGCACGCATGAAGACCAGCTAACTATCCATGGATTTCAAAATTACGAGAAATTAGGACCGTTGTCACAGCAATATACAATTTAAAACAAAAAATAAAATATTCTGAACGCTATAAGGGAGCTGAAAGCCATGCTAGCGAGAGCAGAGTGTGAGTTTGGTAGATTTATGTGAGTGTGGGCCTCTTACCTCGGAGCGGATCTTCAGCTCCGCTTGCGCCGCGGGAACGGGCCTCCTCCTTCTTTACGGCGCTTTGTGAGTCGTCACGTTAATTGGCAGCAGTTGAACTGTGAGCCGTAAATCAAGAAGGGCGAAGTGTATTAAAAGAGCGGGACCAGACCACCCAAGCACGATACAGTGCATAGACTGCACGCTTTTCCTCACGGACAATGCGAGAACTCGAGTGCATCGTGACCGGGAAACTCGAAGGCACCCGAGCCAGAGGAACAGCTTTGGAGAAGTTAAATCACGGTCAGAATAAATGTGTAGGGCTTTTCGATATAGTCACCAAGTTTAGGCTATATCATAACCTATTTGCATAGGACAACCTCTATACTCAGTGTGGCAGTGAATATTAACTTTTTGAAACTAAAATAATAAGTAAATAAAAAGCCTACCCTGTAAACTTTCATTTGCATACTTTGACTCAGAATTTAGAGAAGTTATAGAAAACTCTATAAACCAGACTTCCATTGTTAGCACAAAAAAAACCCCACCAGAATTCTTTCCCATAATCTTTCTACAAAAGTAAATCTTGGCACCAAGTAGGCTAATGCTTAATTTTCTTCCATTATGACAGCTCACAAAGCTAGACCACTGGCTACTAAAATACCAAGGTTAATCTTGATTAAATGTCTTTCCGAGGCACAAAAAGCATACTTTACATAAAACATCCTTCAAGGAGATTGAAGTATGACATTTCAAATTTAAAATATTGCTGATGGCAAGGCCAAGCATCCCACCTCTCAAATGAAAAATATCAAAAAGAACCATAAAAACCATTAGAAATCAGCAACACATTAATATGGCTTAGTGTGTGCTCATTATCTTCTCCCCAATTCAAGTCACTCCTCTCTGCAACTTTCAACCTTTCTCAAAGTGTATTTTCCCATTCTGCTCTGGTCTTTTCAGAGCTGTGCCGCTGCACTGAGGCAGCCCCACTCAATGGTCAGGCCAGCAACTTTTGTTCTGCGGGAGCACGCTCTGCAGGAACATCCTCTACACCTGCTGCTGAGAGATGAGGCACACGATAGAGCTCTCCCACAAAACAGACCAGTCCCACAGGACGTGGACATGCTGGACCAAGTTATCAACTATGTTAGCGGAGAAGAGTTGTTTTGTCTTATAAGTTATAGCTTATTAACAAAAAACGGGTGAAATTGATGTCATGACTGATGCACCCCTTCAAATATGCATAGAAAGAAAAGCTTTTGTATGAAACTGTGTAATTTAATTTTGTATTTTGCATTTAGGTAAGGCATGGGGAGAGAGGTGTCTGGTGTCTCTGGTGATTAAGCAGCACAGTCTGTCAGCTCAGCACAGCTTCAGCAACGTCTGCTAAGGCCATTCTGAAGACTGACACCACGTTTTGGCCTTTTATATATATATATATATATACACACAAAGTTATTATAAAGTTACTAACATTTAGATGCTTATCATTTGGTCTGAAATAAATGTAATGGCCACTGATCAATTGTTTTGAGAACATGCAATGGAGAGCACAGAAAATCATATTAATTAAAGTCAGATGGAATGCAGAATTCAGAGTGTGGCAGGACCACAGGGCTCTGGTGCACACAAAGGCACTGCGGTGCTCAAAGAACCACAGCCGTAAACAGATAATTGACCTTTCACTCCATTTTAGCTCCAAACCAGAGGTAAGTAATACCTTGTAACTGAATGGACACACAGAGTGATCAGCATCCTGATCTAATGGGGTTCACGTCCAGTCCTCTGAGGGGTGGCTAAATATTGATATGTAGTTAGACGTTAACCTTCGGATTTGGACCTGTTTTTCTAAGAATAACTTAGTTTGGTGGGATAGAACCTGTGGTAAATATTTATCATAGTTTTACCTCTGTTAAGTTGCAGTTTGTGAAGACATTTTGAAAAATGAAAGTTTAAAATTACAGTTAGTTCTAAAACAGTATCCCTCTACCTATAACATCAATATGCGACGTGCCATTGAAAATACAGAGACAATTTTCACTTACTTGATAGAATTTTCTGACAGTTTAAACAATTATTCAACAAAAGAAAAGGTGTTATATGTTATTATTGTTTGTCAAATCATAACTATTGTTTAATTTATATGGATTTTAGCTTGTTTTCAGTATGGTTGCTAGGTAACCGTTAAGGAATTACCTCTACATACAGTGGTGTGAAAAAGCTTTTGCCCCCTTCCTGATTACATTTTTTTTTTGCATGTTTTTCAAACAAATTTAAATATTAGTCAAAGGCAACACAAGGAAACACAAAATGCAGTTTTTAAATTAAGGTTTTTATTATTAAGGGAAAAGTGAAATCTAAATCTTCATGGCCCTATGTGAAAGAGTTATTGTTCCTTAACCTAATAACTGGTTGGGCCACCCTTAGCAGCAACAACTGCAATCCAGCGTTTGCGGTAACTTGCGATGAGTCTATTACAGCGCTTTGCAGAATTGTTGTAATTCAACCACATTTTTCTGAGCATGAACCACCTTTTAAAGGTTGTGCCACAGCATTGCAATAGGATTCAGGTCTTTGACTAGGCCACTCTAAGGTCTTCATTTTGTGTTTCTCCAGTCATTCTGAGGTGGACTTACCAGTGTTTTAGGTCATTGTCCTGATGCAGAACCCAAGTTCGCTTCAGTTTGAGTTCATGAACAGATTACCAAAAAATCCTGAAGGAGAAAGTTAGACAGCAGTATCATGGTTCCATTTATCGCAGCAAGTCTTCCAGGTCCTGAAGCAAGAAACCCAGATCATCACACTACCACCACCATATTTTGTCATTGGTATGATGTTCTTTTTCTGAAATGTGGTGTTACTTTTACGCTAGATGTAATAGGACAGTCAGTCCTATTACATTACTATTGTCAGTCCACACAGTATTTTCCCAAACGTCTTGGGGATAATCAAGTTGTTTTCTGGTAAAACACAAGCCTTATTGTTTCATTTTTGCCCAGTGGCTTTCTTATGGTAGAGTCATGAATACTGAGGCAAGTGAGGCCTGCAGTTCTTTGGCTGTTGTTGTGGGGTCTTTTGTGACTTCTTGGATGAGCTGTGCTCTTGGGGTCTTTTTGGGCTTAGCGACCACTCCTGGGAAGGTTCACCATTGTTCAATGTTTTTGCCATTTGTGGATAATGGCTCTCACTGTGGTTTGCTGGAGTCCCAAAGCTTTAGAAATGGCTTTATACCCTTTTCCAGACTGACAGCTCCCAATTAGTTTATTTCTCATTTGTTCCTGAATTTATTTGGATCTCAGCATGAGGTCTAGCTTTTGAGGATCTTTTGGTCTACTTCACTTTGTCCTTTCAGGTCCTATTTAAGTGATTTCTTGATTGAGAACAAGTGTGGCAAGAGAACTGGAACTTAGGTGTGATAAGTCATGTTTTAACACAAACACAAACACTTTTTCACACAGGGCCATTTAGGTTTGGATTTGTTTTCCCTTAATAATAAAAACCTTTATTTAAAAACTGCACTTTGTTTTTTGTGTAATTTTGCTGACAATGTCCAACCAGGTACAATTATAAATCTAAAAAAAAAAAATCTTTGGACAAATAGGCAAAATGTTTAGTAAAATTTTTAATATAATTGTGTTCACCTTTTTTATGTTTTAGTGAAATGTGTTGTCTAACCTAGAGACTAGTATTCTTAAGCTACGGCCTTTTTTTTTTCTTTCCCCTTTTCACCTGGCAGCTCTATTCCCTTATTCCTTATTATGTAAAGGCAAAAATGACCTTTTGCTTTGGTCATG
This sequence comes from Chaenogobius annularis, assembly GCA_015082035.1. Classification (NCBI taxonomy): domain Eukaryota; kingdom Metazoa; phylum Chordata; class Actinopteri; order Gobiiformes; family Gobiidae; genus Chaenogobius; species Chaenogobius annularis. Next base: position 441,832 of record BJKM01000100.1, on the reverse strand, counting down.
AGATTTGAAAAAAAATTGTCCTCACTGATTCAGTATTTTGAGTCTATAAATGCATTTTTTTGTATTATTATTATATATTTTTTTTAAAGAACAGCGTCTTATAAAAAAGCACCAGAGTAGTCAGCAATGCCACAGCAGCTGATGATGATTACACTTTGAGGTTTACTGTAAAGCAAAAACAAACTTTTGTAAAGCAGTACAAGATGCTTTTGGCTACAGTTTGCTTAACACAAAAATATGATTCAAATTCAAATGTGACTTTATCGGCCTCATGTTTATGTATGACCTAGAGGGAGCTCATGGTGGACTCTGGGATGTCATGTTTTCAGACGTGTCCGGAGAACAGCTGGTCAGTGCTTCCATAGTGAAGATGAACTTTAGCTGAAACCACGGAAAAACAGGATATCTGGGTCCTGAGGAGAGAGCAAGGTGCATATGAACCAGATGTGTGGAGGGATAGGATGCATTCACACTTGTCTTTATTTGGTCCTAAATTGAGCCCATTTTAGTCCTGATGTGGACCTGGTTTGCCCCTGTTCTGATCTTTGGGTAGTCTCATTGATTATATACTATTATATATATATTGCACTATATATATGAAGGTAGTCATGATCTTTTCCAGGTTTAGGTTCGGGTTTAGTCCCTGTTCAGTCAAAATTTTGATGTGGTGAATGTTCAAGTGTGAACACACCCATAGAGGCATGCCACCCACAGGTGCTTATACAGGACCCACACACACATACTGGACATACAGGATGGCACACACAGGCGGCAGACACAGAGGATGACTGAACCTGGGATCTTTCCATGACAAACTGCAGATGGCATGCATCGACGAGGAGAAGGTGGGACACAGCCTGGAGGGGGACAGGCACATAGGTTCCAGAATCATGCCTGAGTAAACAGAGCTCCAAAGGAACGCAATCTGTGGCATCAATACAATTCTCAGTTAAAGACAATCATGTCTCAAAAACACAGAAAACTGCTGCTGAATTGACTGGAGATGAACGAACACAAAGGCGCAACAATAATTGGATAATTAACGTGTGCTTTATTTGTAGGTTTGGAACTCACACAAGATGGGTTTTAATTCAGCTCCTAGAACAAATCCTTTTGTGAAGAGTGCTGTGCACAACCATTACTCTTGCCTTCAATTTAATTGCAGTGTTTGTATTTGATTTTCCTCCTCATTATTGTTTAGTTCAGAAGTTTTAAGTCATCTGCAGAATACAGATGATTACCGTACATGATTCACAAGAAGACACATATCTTTCATGCTTTTCATGCTGTGTATTTTGGTCAAAGGAAAATCAGATGTCTTTGTCACTTTTAGTGTCGTCTTGAGGATGTTAAGTTTGTTAGTTATAAAACACACCATCTTCTGACTGGTTTTGGCCAGACTTTTATATTGTCCAGGGGTGTTAAAGAAGTTTTATGAAGGCACGCCTTTCAGATGTGACTGTCCCAACTGTTCACTGAACACTACATTATGTGCTTTAAAGGCAACTCTGGGGCCTACTTTAACAGTATGCACAGAGACACTGTTCACGCCACAACACATAAATCATGTGTGGATCCACATCTCACCAGGCATCAGCCCCTGGCTACAGCTGACATTAATCCTAACACAGGGACCCGGCACCGCCTTTTTGCCACTAACGAGGTAAGGTGGCGCGCATCATGACAGGATCTGTGAGCCGGCACCATCTTCAGCGCTAAGGCAGGCTGTCCCAGGGCAGACACCAGAGGGGCAGGGAGGTGTCAGACAGACGGTGGTTGTGTATGACAGCATGAATGTGGCCTGCAAAGTCGTCTGCAACTGCTAAAATTGTGACAAGTATTACAGTGAGATGTTGTGAAAGGTTTAAGAAGTACACCATAAAAGATATCAGCTCAATATAGTTGGAGCGCTTGACCACCATCTTCAACGTCGGAAGCACAAACCTCATTTGGACCAGTGTGCATTGCTGTCGAGTCCTTAGGCAATACATGTCATCCACCATTATGAGTGTCGTGTTACGTGTGAGGGATTGTGATGGTCGTAGGGGTGCAGCTCAGCACCAAGTGAAAGAATAGTGCACAAAGATGCATTTATTTTTAAGTGATTTGAAAGGGAAAGGGTCGCAGTGTTCCCTACACACGTGTACTGTTCATGATCAGTCTTGCAGATGAGATTTATTGTTAGATTTATTATAACGAGAGTTCCCATTGGCTGAGGAATCTTGTGGGTTTGGGAACATGATGGTTGCTCTTTTGCTTCATAGGAAGAACATCCTCGCCAAGTGGGGCTTTTCGGTGTAGAGTTTGCATGTTCTTCTGCCGTCTCAGTACATTTCTGTATGATAAAAATATGTCAACCTAAAAACTACATCCCTGCTGGACTTTTCAAGTTAACAGAGTAAAAATAAAAATAAAAACTGAAAATGTTTGTTTTTTCCTATCAGGCTAGTAGCATTAACTCATGTGGAGCAGGACAGTGTCAACAGCTTATCTGTTAACTGCTGGCCACTGAGTCCTGCTTGAACCTTTGACCTTCTCACACAGCTCATGAAATTATGTTGACATTTAAAATAATCTCTCCCACAGTTAATCCTGGGGAGCATGGACTAGTGTGTGACCCCTCTTCACAGCACAGGTCTTCCTCATGCACTCATAGCACACCTGTATCCAACTTCTCCACAGGGAAACTTCAAGCCGTTTTCTTACTTAATTCACCCTGGTCAATAGCAGAAAAAAGGACTTGGTTAATTTGTGTAATCTCCAGGAAAATGTGCTATCTAAAATGTTGGACTGGGAGCCATGGGATTTGACAAGTTGGTAATGAATGACTAAGACGCATGTTTCACACAAGTACTCTAACAAATATATAAAAATAAAATATTTAAGTCATTTTGTGCACGGTGGCAGAGCGGTTAGAGCTCTCGCCTCCCAAGAAGGAAATCATGGGTTCGATTCCTGGGCGAACATTACATCACATGATCTCTCTGGGTGGAGTCTGCATGTCCTCCCCGTGAACATGATCTCTCTGGGTGGAGTCTGCATGTCCTCCCCGTGTTACCGTGGGTTCTCTCCGGGGTCTCCGGCTTCCTCCCACCGTCCAAAGACATGCATGTGTTAGGTAAAATGGCAAGTGTAAATTGACCCTAGTGAATGAGTGAGAGTGAATGGTTGTCTGTGTGTCTATGTCTCTGTGTTAACCCTGCGACGAGTTGGCCACTGTCCAGGTTAGATGTGCCCAAAGTGTGGTGTGTTCCAGTCACCCGTGACCTCTAACGGGAACAAGCGGTAGAGAATGAATGAAAGTAATTTTGTTAAGCATTTGTACAGCATTATTTTTTATCCAACTAATTCAACAACACTACAAATAGTGCTCTGCATCACAATGGAAAACCTAGAGCTCAGTCAGACAACACTGTGGCAACAATTGTTACATCTTAACACTTCCCTGCATGGTTTCACTCTATAGACACTGAAAGGTAACCAGAGAGAAGTGTGGCTCACAGATCCACATTGCAACAGGATGCATGCTGAGGAATAGACACATCTTTTATTGTCCATGTTTTTTCCAAGCATATTTACTGAATGAGTGACAGTTCATACCAGCATGGATGATTCTCTTCACAGAAATGTTCTTTGCAAGTGTGGAAAATTACACTTGTGCAAACAGATAAAGACTGATGAAATAAAGAGATACAAGATGACAAGCCATTTATTTAGTAATACATTCTGCAAACTAGAAATTTCTTCAAACTTCAAAGGCTAAAAAAATGAAAGAAATGAAGGAAAAGAAGAGATGTAAGGAGCAAGGAGAAAAATGCATCAATTCACAGGCAAGGAATGCAATTTGTTCAATTGACAACACAAATAGTACGATTTAGTTCAGGGAACAAAGCTTTTTCAAACATGTTTTCTAGCCATTCCTTTGGAGCTAAAATAGAATACAAAATATACAGTTATTGAACATTTTCAAATCGCTCACAGGGGCCTCTGACAAGCTTTTGAATCAACATGACAATATTTATCTACAGCACTCCAAAGCCATCTCTGCATGTAATCATAGATATATCCCACATATGTGCGCACATAATCATGAGGTTGCCATGTTAACACTTGAATTGGTAGGACATCATCTGAGGTGAAAACTATTTTCAGGTTTTTTAGGTTATTCCTATAAATTCAAAAACATGGTAAAAGAAGAGCTTCCAACCAACCACATGCTAGAAGCTTGTACCTTGTTGAACCACGACAGTCTCTTTGCTAGTGCTTTCCCAACACAGAGACTTGGAAACACGCACCAACATTCGAAAGCCACATTCCCCCAAGCTACAGCATGACTTATGTGTCCACTGTCAGAGGTTCAGACCTTTACGGACCATCCTTTTTTCTGTACAAAGTTGTTTTCTTACTTATCTCAGTGGAACAGTCCTATCTATTTTCTTAGAAAGTTTTGATTAATCAGGTTGTATAATTTGCTATAGAAATTGATTACATTAAGAGGTTCTCTGACTTCAGCAAAGGTCTAAGGAATTGATTAGGTCTGGATGTAGTCTCTGGTACAGGACTTCACAAGTCTCACAGGTGCTGTGCTGGGAGGAAACGGGGCTGTGTCTGTGGTGCAGCACACTTTCAGGGAATACAGAACATGAGGTAAGGCAAATCGGTTAGCTTATCTCTGAGTGATGGGGAAAGAACCACCACAGTTACATCGGTTAGGGTAGCACAGTTTACCACACAACCCAAGAACACCTGACCAGACAGCCTTGTGCGTCAGATAATCGGGCACAGAAGGCAACCAAGTCATCTTAATATTAGTTTATATCTAAATGTTCTAATTTCAATAAATGCAATATACAGCCATTTACTCAGAGCTAAAACCCCTTAACCCTATGTTTGCAGAGCTATATATATCATATATAATCTTTATATATATATATATATATACTTATACATATATATTCTTATATATACTCTTATATATATATACATACACATATATAATATATATACACACATACATATATACAGTATATATATATATATATATATAGTAAGAGAGCGAGAGAGAGAGCGAGAGAGAGAGACACAGAGAGAGACACATACACACACATTCAGATAGAAAGAGAGAGATAGAGAGAGATAGATCTATATATACACAATGGGGCCAATAAGTATTGGGCAACTTAAACATTTGTAAGTTCACCCATTTAAAAAGATGAGAGGTTTGTAATTTTCATCATAGGTATACATCAAGCGTGAGAGACAGAATGTAAAAGAAAACAATTCAGGAAATCACATTGTATGATTTTTAAACAATTTATTTGTGAAAATGGCCAATAAGTATTGGGCAGCTAGAAAAAAACAACTCTTCTGTCCCTCACAGACCAGTCACTTGCTCTTTAAGAAGTTATTTGTCTGAACTGATTAGATGCATAAGAGACACCTGCACACACCTTCAAACTGTCAGACTCCTGTCTTCACCATGACCAAAACCAGAGAGCTTCACAAAGACACCAGAGAAAAAATTAAACAACTGCACAAAGCTGGGGTGAGTCAAACTGCAATTGGTTAATAACTTTGTGAGAAAAGATCAACAGTATCATGACTATCTCCTCGGAGTGGGGCTCCATGCAAGATCTACACCTCGTGGGGTTCAAATGATCCTGAGAACAGTGAGGAATCAGCCCAGAACTACACGGCGGGAACTGGTCAATGATTTGAAGACAGCTGGGACCACCGTCACAAAGATGACAATAAGTAACACACTACGTCATCATGACGTGAAATCCATGCATTGCCCAAAAGGTTCCCCTACTACACAAAAATCATGTAAAGGCCCTTCTGAAATTTGCTAAAGACCATCTGGGCGATCCAGAGGAGGATTGGGAGAATGTGATGTGGTCAGATAAGACCAAAATTTAACTTTGGTTTAAACAGCACTCACCGTGTTTGGAGGAAGAAGAACGCTGAGTTGCATCCCAACAACACCATACCTACTGTGAAGCATGGGGGTGGAAACATCATGCTTTGGGGATGCTTTTCTTCAAAAGGGACAGGAAGACTGGTCCATATCAATGGCAAGATGAATGGGGCCATGTATTGTGACATTTTGGGTAAAAACCTCCTTCCCTCGGTCAGAGAATTGAAGATGAAACGTGGCTGGGCTTCCAGCATGATAACGATCCAAAGCACACAGCCAGAAAAAAACAAGGAGTGGCACCGTAAAAAGCATATCAAGGTTCTGGAGTGGCCTAGCCAGTCTCCAGACCTCAATGCAATACAGTTGAAACTCTGTGTTGCCAAGCGACAGCCCTCAAACATCACAGCTCTAGAGAAGATCTGTGCAGAGGAGTGATTCAAAATACCAACTAACGTGTGTGTAGAACTGGTCAAGAACTACAAGAACCGTTTGACCTCTGTCATTTCCAACCAAGGCTACATTACAAAGTATTAAAAGTAACTTTAGCTGGCTGCCCAATACTTATTGGTCACCCATTTTCACAAATAAATTGTTTAAAAATCATGCAATGTGATTTCCTGGATTTTGGTTTTTCACATTCTGTCTTTCACGCTTGATGTGAACCTAATGAAAATTACAAACCTCTCTTATCTTTTTAAAAGTTGCCCAATACTTATTGGCCCCACTGTATATAGACGTGTGTGTGTGTGTGTGTGTATATATTAATATATATATTATTATATTATATATATATATATAATATATATATATATAATATATATATATATATTATATATATATATACACACACATACACACACATATACTGTATGTATGTCTATATGTATATATTATATACACACAGACACACGTATATTTTATATATAATATATATATATACATACATACACACACATTATATAAGCATATATATTATGTGTGTGTGTGTGTATAATATATATATATATATATATATATATATATATACACACACACACCACGACACAGGGGCAATTAGGGAAGGACACCATATTTTGCTAAATACCAATAGTGTTTTAAAATGGTAGTAAAAACATTAGTTCAAGTTTAAAATGGGAATCATTCAGTCATGACAGGAGCTATATACGGTCAGGGGCAAATTAGTCAGATTCAACTATTTTATCAACACAAGCACAACATTATTAGGTAAGTCTGTTAAGCAAAGTTAGAAGGGAGGGGGCAGTTTGCTTCTTTTTTTTTTTAAAGCAACATTTTGATGTAAGCTTCAAATTGACACTCCAATGACCACCATTAATTAAGATATGACAGATGAGCCTTTTTATTTTTAATATTGGGACTGCGTGACACATTGTAAACAGGCATACATTTTATGATGCCTATGAACGTCAATACATTTTATTGGCCTTTTTTGTGAAAGAGCAACACAAAACCCTCCCTTAATTAAAAAAAACTCAAACAACTAAATGTGCAGCATGCAAAGGTATTCAGGCCCCCTGAGTCAATACTGTTCTTTTGGGGTGTGTCTCTATCAGGTTTGCACACCTACAGATTGACATTTTTGCCCATTTCCTCTTTTGCAGCCCCCAACAGCTTTTCTTCCGAGATTGTCATGTATTTGGCTCCAAGCATGATGCTGCCACCACCACCACCACATTTGACCGTGGGGGAATGGTGTGTTCAGAGTCATGTGCTGTTTTGTTTTGCTCTCAGACCAGAGCACCTTCTTCCACGTGTTTGCTTATGTCCCCCACATGGCTTCTGGCAAACTGCAAAGGGGACTTCTCATGGCCATTTTTCAACAATGGTTTCTTCTTGTCACTCTTCCATAAAGGCAGATTTGGACTAACAGTTGTCCTGTGGGCAGAGTCCCTGTCCACCTGAGCTGGGGATCTCAGAAGCTCCTCCAGAGTTCCCATGGTCCTCATGGCTGCATCTCTGATCAGTGCTCTCCGTGTTTGGCCTGTAAGATTTGGTGGACGGTCATGTCTTGGTAGGTTTGTAGTTGTGCCATGCTCTTTCCATTTGCAAAGGATGGTTTTAACAGTCCTCCGTGAGATGTTCAAAATCTTTTTATAACCTAACCCTGCTTTAAATTTCTCCCCAACATTATCCCTGACCTGTCTGGTGTGTTCCTTGGACTTCATGATGCTGATTGCCCCTCAACATTCTCTTAGCAAACTTCTGTGGCCTTCATAGAACAGCTACATTTATACTGAGATCAGATTACACACAAGTGGACTCCATTTCATGAAGTCAACATTCAGCCTTTCAGGAATCGTCAGAAAACTTCTGACAGCAACTGGTTGCTGAATAGTTTTGCACACTTAAGTTTTTAAAATATTTAAAAAAAATCTGGAAATCATTTATAATTTTCCTTCCAGTTCACAATTGAGTGCCACTTTGTGTTGCTCTTTCACAAAAAATGCCAATTCATTTCATTTAGGTTTGAGGTTATGGGGTGACAAAATGTGGGAAAATTCCAGGGGTATGAACACTTTTGCAAGCCACTGAATATTCTGTCATGCAAGTGATATTGTAAAGGTTTTTTTCTGTTGAGAACTTTCAAATCTTAAGATTGTATTCTGTTTCGAAAGAAAATAATTTAAATATCTATGATTCAAAATAGGCCATTTCTGTTGGACAATATGTGCTGTACCTTTTTTGCCTTTATTTTGCTTTCTTTGTGTGTCATGTTCAGGGTTCTATGTTTTTCAGTTTCATGTATACAAGTAGAATTGTTCACATTTAAACAGAAAAAATAAAACATATGATTCCAAACATAACATTTTAACTGTTATTACATGTTTGTCATAGTGTTCTTCCCAGTTTAAATGTTAAGAGCTGCAGAGTAAAGTGATTAACATGCCATGTGGTAAAAAGAAGTGTGTGGAGTGAAGGCAAGAGCACTTAAAACAATATTTCTATTGTTTGGGTTTACAGCAGTCATGTGCCAGACTCTACAGTACAAAAAACAATCCCACTTGAATTTACTATTGACTGCAGCCTGATATTGGTGTTGTGTGACTAGAAAGGCTGTGGTAGCTATACATGGCTGCTGGAACTGGTTAAGTGCTTCCTCAAAATGAAACACATTTCTAAGTGTTCAATTGCTCAGATCCACTCAGCCTTCAGTATTTGCATGAGTTCTTTTTTTTTTCCCCCGGTACACTTGTAGTAAACAGGATGAAGTCTATAGAACTGCCTTTGGACTGAGCATGGTCCATGCTGTGCGCTTAGCCTTCACCACAGAGTACTACTGTCTTGGAACCAGCTAAAGAGGCCTCAAGAAATCATGAAATGCTTTAATACTTTTAGGACAATTTAAGAAATCAATTTAATGTGATCTTTGATCTTTTTGCCACAAAAGCACATTTAACGCAGGTAAAAGAATGTATCTACACAAATCATAATGGACCATGTAATAAAGGTTAAGATTGTCATCTAAATTTGTACATTAGGACTGAATATAACCCATGACTCCAGACATATTAGAGTCATGAATGTCAATGGCAAAAAACTAGCTTCTATGAAAGTCAAAAATATATACATGAATTGCCAACAATGGTGTCGCAAATAATTTCAAAATAATAGTTAGTTCAAATTATTATTAGGGTTAAAAAGGGTTCTAACTATTAAGGGAATTAATGGAAGTGATGTATATATGGGAAAGTGGATCATCCAAAGTCAAGCTGCAACAAGCTGTGGCAGACTGCTCTGTGTTTTAAATGCAGTGGGAGGGGCTTAGTGCTGAGAAACTGAAACATTTGTTCTTGGGTTCAATTTTGAAAAATATTTGATGATGATTTGATAAACTTAAAGTTTTGGCAACAAAGGTTGTACAAAACAGGTAGTAAAATGGTAAAGTTTATTCTTATATATTTCAAATATGACGTTGATTGGACATGTAGGTTCAATTGATCAAAATCAAAATCTTGCAGGTTTAAAGGTTTCCAAAACCTAACCTCCCCTATAGTATTCCCATTTAATTTTAATTTTATACTATAGTCATTTTAAATTGTTTCTTAATGCATGCCCTTTTGATTTCCTGTATGTTGCTTTTATTATTGATCAGTGTTTTATGTTGCACCTTAATGCGAAGACAAGTTCCGATGTTTGTGAATTTTGTTCATTGACAATGGCAATAAACCTGTTCTGATGTTTTTCGCCAATCTAAAATAAATGTAACGGCAAAACCGTAATGTTAAAAAATTTGCACTCAAATATAATGTTCCTAGTTATGGTTAAAAAATGCTAAAAATCTATCTTTTTCAGAAACAAGACTTAAAATAAAATAAAAACGGCATGTACGTAATTTACAATGGCAGTTAAGGGATTCAACAGAATGATGAAATATGTTACATATCATTTTAAAATATTGAAAAAAAGCCAACCGCTTGTAAATGTTGTGATCACAGATGTGGATTGGGACAGAACTAAGATTTATGGATTTTAATAGGAGCTGCACATTCAGAATTCCCCTTTCCACTGACACACTTGAGCCCTCACACAATCACACACACGCTTTCAGGGCTCTGTCTTACAAAGTTTAATAGAAGCATGTTCAGAAATGCACATAGAAAAATAAAAATACAATAAAAGCACAGGGTTAATGGTGTGGTACAGAGAGCTTACTGTGCTGTCAACTATACATTTACCCGTTTCTTCAGAGTACAACTGTTAGAATGAAAAGGAAAGCGCTGTGCGGCGGAAGGGCATGAAGTCGTCTTCACAGACATTTGGAACAGTTCCAGAAGGGCATGAAAAGGCAGACAGTGCATGGAAGGTTCTCTTTTTCATTTAACTTAAAAGCAAGCTGCATAAATACAGGCCATTTGTACACGACAATTGCACTTCACAAAAACAGAAATATACAAACACAAAAATAGAAGTGTAAATCAAATTAATTACAGCCAAAAATAAACTTTCTACTGAAGCGGATAATTGAACAAAAAACAAAAAACTTGTGGACTCACTTGTTATCGGTTAGTTTAGAGGAGAGTAAAAGGTGAGGACAGATGGAGACAAGACGCTGGGGATCCTGAATCCAGAGTGGACTGGTGCAGCACTTAACACGTTTGTGTGCATGCATCTCCACCTCCCTCCTCTCATTCATTTCCCTTCTTGAAAACCCAGAGCCCAGAAGTACAGGGGCCTCTGAGCGAGCTGCTGTGGTCTGGAGAGGTGGTGCTGTGTAAACGCTGTGTTAGACCTGGAGCTTGGGTTACCACATGTCGTCTGTGGAGGCCGAGTCCTTGATGAGAGAGGGAAAGCAAGTAGAAAGTCTTCAGTCTTTCAACCAGTTCTATTTACAATTACAGTTTGTACAAAGAGCAACAGACACAGCAGTGGATGGACACATGGGAGAGACAAGATGGGCCAACAGAACTGCTACACTACATGGACAGGGTGACGGAATGGACAGGCAAAAACAGCACAGCACTAGTTACACTATACAAAGCAGTCAGGCAGTGTCCAAATATGCACTGTAACTGTTCAGCCTGTTGGATGAGAGGTATGTTGACATGTCATCCCAAAACCTAAAGCTGAGAACTACTAATGGCCAGAAATAAATAAATAATATATATATATATATATTTGAGAGAATAAAATAAAGTGCAGGCCTGAGAGCCTACAGTCAGCACAGTGCATGCAACGAGTATGAAAACGGGAAGACATATTTAGCTTTCCCCCCTGGTATTTAGTTATAATATGTAACACTTGATTTATTGTACGTCACAATATTCTAAAACAGCTCAATAATTGAAGCAGGTTTGTTGATCCAATACTCCTGTCCCCTAACCCTACCTCCCTGGTCCTGTCTAAATCCTCAGCATGCAGACACTGTACTCGTGTACTCCAGGGTACAGACTTGTAGGTGCTGACTTGCAGTATGGGCTTGAGAAGTTTACAAGATCCCACTTTGCTCTTTCAGCTTTTGGGACGTGAACTTAATGATATCACAGGAAATAAAGATTATGTGGACACTTGCCATAATAAAAGCCAATAGTGAAGCCGAAATATTTAACAATACAAAACAACATCCTCAACCAAAATATTGCACCATTGTGAATTTATTTTGTAATTTTTATCATCCATTAGTCCGATTCATCACACTTATTGAATGCTGGACTTCACGCAGGGTTGTGCCCATGTCAAGATGTGTCTGCTAGGGGACAAAAGGGCCTCATCTGAACAAACCTGTGTTAAGAGCAATAAGTACTGGGCTGGTGACACAATGAGGCCTAAAGATGTTGGGAAGGTGACTGTGGATGAGGTGTTGACAGATCAGTGGAAATGTTTGAGTAGTTTGTATGTCTACAACTTTCTAAATGTGTGTTTATATGTATAATCCATTGATGTGGTACCTCACTGTTTTTTGTTTTTTTTCCTATATTCAGTTTTTAGTTTTATATATATTTAAAAAAAACTAAAAACAAGATAATCCATTTGAAACAAACACTGGTATGTTCAATATTATCTGTCAAAAGCTTTCGAAAATGGCGCCTTTATTCAACCTCAATGTTGTCATTTTAATCTTGTGTCTTAAAGTCCTTTCAACCGACAACAATCACAAGTTTGTGATAACAAATAATGATAAGGTCCAACATTTATGGATCAGTTTGGATATTTAGTTCAAAAATAACGAATCTCCAATTGCGTTGTATTTGTCCGGATTTAAGACACTGTATTTTAGAACGTGAACGCAGGCTTTTTTAAAACTGACTGAACACCCTGGTTTTTACTTAACAGAACCTTGACTTACCTTGAAACTGTTGGCAATTTATGTATAAATAAGAAGCATAATGGAGCATTTTCTCAACCATGACATGCCTGACTGAAGCGGTCCTTTGTTCTAACTGCTAAACTCCAACAGCAGTGCCCCTCTTACAAAATGTGATATGAAAAAAAGTACAAAAACCTACATTAAGTAAAGGCAAAAGTAACTCTGGAAAAATTAATGCAAAATAAAAACGATACATGAAAAAGTGCACCGAGTTCTGATTAAATTCTACCAACTACCCTAATATAAAATACATCTCAGCCTTCAAGGTTAAGTCACAACAAGACAGTGAAAAATTCCTTGTGCTGACCTAGTGCCACCAAGCCATGAAAACAGCCTTTGTGGCCCCGATGAGACCCTTCCTTTCACATTTAAACTTAGAATGTGAGCAAACCTTTCACGCCACAATATTCACCTGCTTGTTTTTGTTTGAGAGAACCTTCATGGTAATTGTGGTTTAGAGCTGGGGTTGACACTGAAATAATTCAGATTTTTTATCATAATACATTTTCAGGATAAATATTTATATTCAACACTTTGAAATAAGATGCAAGTCCATTCATCTCCACATACACAAACCCACAGTTAAGGCACATTTTTACATGAATCACCAGGGAGACATTATATCACTATAGAAAGCACCATATAAAACATTTCTCTACGGGCTGGATAAACTGGCGTGGAGTAAACCAATGAGATAAGCAGAGCAAAAGGCCCAAGAAAGGTGTCAAAAGAGCTTGTTCAATACACAAAACAGTCAACCAAAATCGGCCTTCAGATATGAAGAAAATATGTTCAAGTAACATATACATTTGACTAGGGCTGCAATAACTAATTGATTTAATCAATTAAAATCAATCATCAAAATAATTTCGCTAATTTGGTGATTTTCTTGTAGAAAAACTTAATCAGCTACACTTTTAGTACTTGAATCTGAAGTGTGGTGGTAGTGAGCAATTTGATGGCGTGATCTACAGTACAGTAGAAGTTGCAGTTAGCCAGTCATTGGCCTTCATTTCACCCTCCCCTCACTCTCTCGCGGTTTCAACAAGATGGGGGAGGTGACAGCCAAAAGTTTTGGAGGCAGCAATAAGTAAAGACAAAAGCTTTTAAAGTGCGGGAGCACTTTGCGCTAAATGCAACAAAGACCTGTTATTTGCAATATTTGCAAGACTGATTTAACAGGGCATGGGACCACAAGATTGCTGCACAAGCGCCTTAAGAGAAAACATTCTAATCATTGATCTAACAGTTAGGTTAAAAGGTCAAACTGTTAGTTCATTCCCTTCGTAATATGAAATTAACATTAAAAAGGCATGTGGGTCACTCCACACTAAAGTGTACAATAGCCAGTGTCTTTAACTAGGGCATCATTTAAAAAAGTCCGAAAGCAAAAATGACAAAGTCTTTGTTATTTTTTAAACCTTGTATATTATACATATACAAGATAAAATGAGAACAGCAGCTTAAACAAACTAAAAAAAAAAAGTGCACTCCGGATAGGAATTGAATTTTGATGGTACTCACAACTTCAACGACTTGTAAAAGAAAAATGTAATCCAAAAGAATAACCTATTAGCAATGAAAATAAGGGGAAATACTTCTAGATTCATCCCCCAAATGTTTTTCAAAATGTTTCCACTCGTATTTTTTAAATTACCCTCAAAAGAAGTGTTGTGGGCGTAACCAGGAAGTGTCCGGTATTAGTTATGCCAAAGTTACGTTTTCTTCGATAGATTCTACATTTTGAGAGCAGTCACTAGGCAACAGAGCCTGGCGCTGTATGGCTGCTCTGATTGGCTATTATAAAGTTCCTGGCGTAACATGTTGGAAACTTAAAATAGTTCTAACAGAGTCGCACTGACCCCACAGACATGAGAGCCGCGACAAATAATCTCTTAAAGGAAAAACTGGAATCCCAGGTTACTTTTTTGATTTTTGACGATCCAAATAAAATACTTAAAAACTTAAAATGCAACACATTATGTGATGGTTTATTTTTATGAGATTTTAAGCCTGTTATAACTGTTCCCCATAAAAATCTTTGTAAAGCTGGCAGCACACTATTGGATGTGTTGCTAAAAGACATTAATTGTTGTGGCATAGATATTTGCAACTGTTGATCAGCCTTGCAACAGCCAGACAGTGCAAGGCTTCATTGCCTAGTGACGTCACATAAACTGTAGAAATATGGCAGAACACAAACACCGAGTTTGTGCAAACCTTTTATCTTCACTGCTACAATGACTAACATTCTCCTTCCCTCCTGTGAAGAATACACCCCTCCTGTGGTTCTTACTAGCAAGATTTAATTCCCACATTTTGTGTTTGCTTTTCACCGTAAAGAAGGTGTATAATGTATTTCTTTTCATTAAGACTCCCATATGATCTCATGGCACAAGTGCACAGTTTTGTTGTCATTTATGTTAACAAATATTTGTTGCAAAATGCCATTATGTCTGTGTCTGCAAACTTTGTCATGTCTTAAAATAGCTGAAGATTTAGTCTCTAGTGTGCAGCTGCCATAAAATTATTGGTTTATGATGTTTGAATAATAATCCCGTATTGCATTTGAGGCTTGAGCGCTACCAAACCAAATTTACTTTTGACACATTTTCCATAAGGAGCCAAAAATAAATGTGTAAATAAATGTGTAGCTGTACAGAAGGCTGAGCACTACCTGTAGTGAGGGGCCGTGTAGCAGCATGAGCGGGAGTGCTGCAAAGACTTCCTGGTTACGCAAGTTTGCAGGCTGTCCCTTGTACAAAAGCCATATGAACGTAGTAGTACAAAGATTACATATGAGGCTTTTTTCTGGTATTACCTATAGCTGTAAATGATATCGCGGCATAATTGCATTAACGACAATTCAATTCAAAAGGGAGATATCATGCAAAATAGACTTTGAGCTTGCCCAATAATTTGTTTGGAATTTTTTCTGTTAATTTGCACAAATCATTACATTGATGACCTGACCCTCTGACCAGATGAAGCTCTAGGGACCCCTGAGCTATACTATGTGCTATGCTCCGTTCTTCATGACATGTGCTCAATAAAGCTGCGTTCAGACCGCGGCATCCAAATTCGCGCATGTGCACGTTCGCAGTGGAGGAATTGTGTTTCCCGGTGTGGCTGTTCTCTTGGTCCGATGGCAGGCTAGTTTGAGAGTGTGGCTTTGGTGTATTTGCTTTACAAAGTCGAAAAACTGAAACTATGAGCACTGGGGCTTCAGAGGTGAGCAGAGTTTAGTGAACAACATAATTTGCTCCAAGAGCTGCGTCTGGATGAGTTTTTACAGGTGCAAGGTTTGTTTTGGTCCTTCTTCCATATAAAGAAATGCGTAGGTATGTCACTGGAGCAGGCGTGACGCCGTGTGTAGAGCTGCAACGATTACTCGAGTAAATCGAATAATTCGATTACAAAAAAGCTTCGATTATTATTTTATTGCTGCGATGATTCGTTTAATTTACATATTTAATCAAAAACACGTGAATCTGTGGCGCGCGGAGCACACGGAACGACTTGTGGCGCTTTTGTTTCACACGGAGCTTGTTCCGCTCTGACGAAGGCGCAACAAGGAAGAGAGCGGCGCGTTTGAAACTCACGAGTGCGACTGGGAAGAGTTTTGATGAGTGAAAGAGCCATGGATCTATTATAATAATCCCGAGCTGCAACTCTAAACACCGCATCTAGCTCCGCCCACCCCAGCACCCGCGCCGTCGACACGCCACCGCGGACCCCCTCGCTCCCCCGCTCAACAACTCTGCTTTCCAGTCACAGTCGTACTTTTAAACAGCCAATGCACATGGAAACAGCGGAGGACCGCGGTTATGTTATAATAATCTGTTGTGAAACAGAAAGACCGAGACGCGGAGGTGACCGCCACACGGAGCCAAAAACGTCAAAAACGCAAAATGCGCAAAATGCTCAAAACGCCAGGACCACTGGTCCCACCCAACATAACGTTTAACAAATGTCTTATTTGAAGTGATGTGACAGAGCTACTGTAACTGTTTACAATCTATGACAAGTTAATTAAGTCCTTTATATATATTCTTTATATACAAACAACAGTTTGGACTGAAGTGAAATGTTGCCGTTTTGGGGACAAATGCTAAATGCTTGACGCCCAAGACGCGTGTCCACATAGACTTTGAATGTAAACTGGACACTTTGACGCCGCGGTGTGAACGCTTTATAGGGCCCCAAACAAAGTGCCAGCATCAGCATTGATGCACATTAGTTTACAAAACCACAGCCGTGCCAAATTGAGGATGGCCAAACGAGCAACTCAAGCAGGAAGTCTGTGCGGAGCACTGGTTTAGTCTTTCAAAATGGAATAGTTATTCAAACTTGAGCGTATAGCCACTTATACCAGATCTACAGTAAAATAAACTAAGTGAAGAGGCTTGAATGTATAGTCTGGTCATGGCAAACACAACTTTGTAATAACAAAACTGAAAAGCTAAATTGTAGTTTGTGAATTTAACATGAGCACGACACAAGAAGGTGGCGGTAACTGGTTGGGTCTGCACTGCTTGAATCCTCCTCTCCCCTTCAATTCACAAAGAGGTGGACCATGCAGATGGCCAAAATGAACATGCGTAAAAAAAAATGTGTAGGCATTGATTTTTGAGTTGACGCAATTTGAATAAATATATAAAATACAATTTTAAAAAGAACAGGCTTATGTCATGTACAATTTTTTGTTAAAATTTTATGAACATTACCTACATTATGCACTGACATAGATACAAGGTAAACATGTACAAATCAAATGCTACTTTAACGGATAACTAACATTTACTTATTTTTAATTACAAAAACATTGTTGGTGGTGGTGATTTTGTTGGTCAAGCTTCACTTTTGGTTGTCAGATAATGCACCTTAAACCTGTTGGGAAAGCCTGGTACCGCAAGAAATCCAAAGTGATAAAAATCAATTGTCAATCATCAATGTGTGCCACTAGCACTAGGAATCCAGGTTCAGTTGTGATTGTAGTTCTCTGCAGGCTTTGGCGTCATTACTCCCCTGCTCTGTGTGTCAAAGCACCACCAGCAGCCTCCCTCTTCTTGTGTCGTGTTTTAATGTTAAAACAACAATGCAATGTCCGTCTACACATCTTCCCTTCTAGTTCAAAGAAAAAGCACATACAATAAATAGGGGTGCACATATATACGGCCAAGCATTGGTATCGGCGAGAGACACTTTAGTCTGAAAAATTTTCTAAATACAACAGGAAATTCAAGGAATGGAAAAGTGTGAAGGCTGATTTTAATCATTATTAAAACTATAAAATATTTTAAAAAATTATAAAACGTTTTCCTTTCTTCACCAAATGAAGGGTATAATGTGTTCTAACTCAACATTTTACAAAACGGATTGGATTCTTATTTTAAAATATAGTATTTTTGTTCAAAATATCGGCCCCAAGTCTTTCCAATAACGTCGGTATCGGCCTAAAATTTCCATATCGGTGCACCACTAACGATAAATATTGAAATATTGAGCCCCAAAAATGATTTTTACTTCAATAACTTACTGACGATAAGTTGATATAGAAATTATCGTGACAGGCAAGTAGTAGTATTTGTTTTTATTACAGGATTATGCTAAACTAAATAAAGGTGGTCAAACACTTCCGCTGCTCTTTTCCCATTAGTAAACTGTAAATTTTAAGTTTTATGTGTGATATTTTCTATTTTGCAATGTTAATGGTTTTTCATGCTCTTTTAGCAATAACAATGATGTGCTAGTATTGCTGTCTATTGACGTTTTAGCACATAAGAAAGGTCTAGGAAAGATAAATAACACAATAATACCATACTTATTAAACAGCATAGCTAGGTGTTAACATTGTTCCAGTCAACAAATTTAGATTCTTGGAAAAAGTCAAAGAACACGTCCACATGTGTCCTCAGAAGAGACACAGCATGAAGTTAGTTTAGAACAGTTTGCATGTTCATTTATCTCTGCTTTTCAAGGGGGTAATATGATGCAAAAAAAGAAATATTAGTTACTTCCATAGGTCACAGTGGAAAACACAAATGAACAGTGAGTCCTGCTGCCATTTCTTCTGGAAGCAAGGCAAAGAATGAGAGAAAGATGGGGAAAACAAACAGGACCAATAGCCCGCTGCGCCAGCCCATCAAATGCTCCTTCTGAATGCAGAAGGGTCTGAGGCAAAGCGAATCATTCTGCACTTGTAGATTGTCACCCTTTATCTGCCATGACTGTAACGCTGAAGACATCTCCCCTTAGATATCAATATAATATTTAAAGCAAACTTTAAAACGTCTTACCTCAGATTAACAGCGCCTACTGCCTCTACTGCATTTGTTTCAAATATTTCTTCATACTCGTGTAAGCTACAAGTTTGTTTTAATTTTTGATCTGCAACAGATCATGTGTTTTTCTGATAGGTAAATCTAATCTGTAGGTTCCTTCAAATTTTAGGGGGGGTTTCACACTTACACAATTTTGTACAATTAAAGCAAACTAGATTTCAGAACACCTGCAACTACGGTTCTTGGACTTGGACTGGTGTGAAAGCAGACCAGCTTGATTTGGTCCGGATTAAAGCACCACCTCCAGAAGGTGGTCTCTACAGTTGCAACCACACTCCAGTGCAGATCGCTTGTGACTTGAACACCAACAAGCCTTGAGTCCAACTTGCACTTTATGATCTAAGCAAGCTTCCCGTTGCATGCTGAACACCTAAATAAACCCCAGTGTAATGATCAAAACGGGAGGAATACACCGCTAGACTTCTGATAGTGAGGAGGAAATTAATAATTGCTGTTGTTTTAAATAAATCAACGTTATCAATTTCTGACAACAATCACAAAAAACAGTGGCGTTTACAAGCTAATCAGTGTATGTAGGCTTGTAAAGCATTGTGGTTAATCCTCAAAACATTTCTAAAAATGTATTCTAACATGTTCTAGCAGCCCATGCAGTCATGCCTTACCTTGGCCTGCATCTTTTTAACCCAACAGTGGCAGTAAAGTTGTCATAACTCCATGTTTTGCTGCACCATTCATATTATGCAGTTGTCAAGTCCCCTGAAGGAAAGTTTCTCCTGCTCAGACACCTTGTCGGCTGAACCCAATGACCCAGTGTAAGGCATAAATGTCAAACATATTCGTAAAATTTGGTGAAATCAGTCATTCGTGGTCCATTGTAGAAAAAAAAAATCAGCTGTATCATCTGGACTCTGTTTTAAGAAAAACAATGTTTTTTTCCCTCTAAAAAACAGTAGAAAACTGTAGTTTTCTACTACATATTTGTAAAATCCAAATATCACTAAAATCGATAGCAGCTTAACTTTCGTTGACAAGAGACAGATCAGGTAGCAATTTTTCTCTAGCCAATTCACCTTATCCCGGAAGCCCGTCTGGGTACCACCATACGACGTAATCCTTCTTCCGGTTGTATTAGTAAACATAGAGCTGCTGACCTCGAGAGAAAATAAGTTCTACACAGACTAAAAAGCTGTTTTCGGGCTGCCCAGAGAATCGGTGCAGTGTCGACTTGTTGGTCACATGAACATTGGATATTTTACACAAATCAATCTAAATCAAATCGGGCGGAATAAGGTCAATAGGCAAAAGCGGTTTCTATTTTTTTATCATTTGCTGCACTCAAGCAAAGGGGAATTTGTCATTTTCTTTTGGTACTTTTGGTCCATTCGCTTCAACTTTTGTCCCCAACTGAACCAGGTGTGAAAATGCGCTTAACATTTCTGAGCGGACTCAATGTGCAACTGTTTACTTTTACCAATAAATAAATGAAAAAATAAATATATGTTTTTGACAGTGTGGTAGTCAAGGAAAAAATGCCAACATTAAAATTACCGGATCTGAGGACAGTCATAAAATGTCACTGTACAAACCCAATAATATATGTTTTGTTTTTTTCACAAACAAAAGTCATGTTGTTCAGTGATAGTGAAGAGCATGCAAGTGCTATAATTTGGTCAACACATAAAAACATGCATTCAAAATGCTACTTTCTGTAGCCAGGCTCTCTACTTACTGTGTCATCACTTCGATATGGATTCAGTTTGTTGTATACCGCTTCGATTACGCTTCGCCTACACAGAGAAAATATACAATCACTTTAAAGGTTAGAATAATTCTACAGTGACATAATTCAATAAATTTTTTAAACTGGCGATCCGCAAATTAATTTTGCAAATGGCAAATACTGCAATTGTTTAGGCAAGACGTTGTCTACAAACAACAAAATGCATTGTGTCCACGCAGTTTTTATATTGTGT
This sequence comes from Chaenogobius annularis, assembly GCA_015082035.1. Taxonomy (NCBI): domain Eukaryota; kingdom Metazoa; phylum Chordata; class Actinopteri; order Gobiiformes; family Gobiidae; genus Chaenogobius; species Chaenogobius annularis. Next base: position 420,814 of record BJKM01000100.1, on the reverse strand, counting down.
TAAACCTTCTAAACCAGTGACAGTCCTAGCTCTTATGGGACTCTAGGCAAAGAAAAAAAAAAAATATGTCGGGTGCTTTTGCCTTTTATAGGTATTAGGGTCATAAAATAGGACTTATTGAATTACATTCTGAATCTGTGACTGTGCATAACGTTTGAAGCAACCAGATGGCTGCCCCCCATACCAGCAAAGGCATTTCTGGTCTGCTTCAAGACCAACGATCAAAATCAACGATGTCGATAGAATTGACTCACCATCTCCTGCAGCTTTAAAGTCCAGAAATTTGATTTCTTACTTGGCGACATTGTGACTCCTTGAGAGCGAGCACGCTGGTAACAAGTAGCCAGATGAAAAAAGCAGCGGAGTGCTGAGTTGGAAATGACACCAGGTAGGAAGAGCCACCTCGACCGTTATGCACAGAGCCAGTTGATATTGTTAATATTGTGGACATTTTGAACACAATTTCCTTTAATATAGGGTGTTTTACAACAGTCAATTTAGTCATACATTGTGATTGTCCTTCTTTCCAAGATTCAAATTTGGCCATTATTTATTATAAAAATGTGTAGCATAGTTGGGTTCACCTGTGTTGTATACATGCTGCTCATCACGTGTCATTGAGGTTCGCAGTGGAGCCCCAACCCTCAACTGCCTCCCTGTGCTCTCCCCCTGCGCAGTGACTGAGCCTGCTGCGGCCAGACATTGGGCTGTGGCGGACAGATGCGAACGAATCTAAACCGGGCATAACCTGACCTTTTAGAAAGTTTAGATCTGGCCCAAGTAAATCCAGCCCAAACAGAGTGAGGGGAGGTAATGTCCGGACTTTGAATCCTACCCAGGTCATTCCCTACATGTCTGTAGTTAACCCAAGCCCACACACTCAAAGAATCACTGTTACGTCAAGTTAACTGACTTTTTACATTCCGTGCAGAGTTTTATTGGAAGAATAAGCCCATTCTGATAGAACTGGGGTGTCAGAAATGCAGACGACCGGCCAAATCTAGCCCACCAGACATTTCAAATAATTTAATTTTTTTTTACAACTAGAACTACGAGTCCTATAAGCCTTTGCAGCAGCTGCCCCTCCCCAAACACACTGCACACAACAGTGTTTACGTGTCTAACCTTGCGAAACCACAGCCGTGCGTTAACGTGAGGACAGCCACACCAGCAGCTCAAGCAGAACGTCTGTACACTGGAGCCTGGCGTTTAGACGCGGCACTGGCTTGCGCTTTCCATTGGGAAAGCGAATCAAACCTTGTGCGCTCGTTTATCCACTTGTAACAGGTCCACAGTGAAAGTAACCACATGAATAGGCTTGTATTTAGCATTTGAGCAGGCTGAGCACAACAAACAAGGTTTTCAAAAATAAATTTGAAAGCACACTTTTACAGTCTTTCTGAACCTGGGTTCCAAACGATCTATTAACTGCTCCAGTAATGTCTTCTGCTGATGGAAAGTGCACAAAAAACCACAACAAACACATGCTCTCTATGTATACTGACTTGGATACTCGCCTACGCTCGCTTCAGGTGTCAAAATATAGGTTAGATTCTATTTTCTAACGTCTATGTGCTCATGACGTGGGTCTTGACCACAGGAAAATAAAACATACTCAAACATGCATGGCTCACTCTGAATAAAACTTTGAGAGTATTATATGGCCATAGAGATGGGAAAGATATTGATATGTATCCGACTAGTGCATTCGGAATGTATTCACACATTATTTGACTTAAATTCTACAAACAATACCCATGATGATTTTTTTTTTTTTTAAATGCACATGTACATAAGTATTCACAGCCTTTGCTCAATATATTGTTTAAAGCACCTTTGGCACTAATTACAGCCTCAAGTCTTTTTGAGTATAATGCTACAAACATTTTACACCTATTTATGGGCAATTTCTCCCGTTCTCCTTTGCAGAACCAACAGGTTGGTTGGTGAGCGTCGGTTCACAGCCATTTTCGGATCTCTCCAGAGATGTTCAATTGGGTTCAGGTCTGGGCTCTGGCTGGGCCACTCAAGGACATTAACAGAGTTGTCCTGTAGCCACTATTTTGTTATTCTGCCTGTGTGGTTAGGGTCATTGTCTTGTTGGAAGTTGTACCTTCGCCACAGTCTGAGGTCCAGAGCACTCTGGAGCATGCTTTCATCAAGGATGTCTTTGTACAGTGCTGTATTCATCTCTCTGTTGATCCTGACTGGTCTCCTAGTTCCTGTCGCTGGAAAAACATTCCCACAACATGATGCTGCCTCCACTATGCTTCACAGTAGGGATGGTATTGTCAGGTGATGAGTGATGCCTGGTTTCCTCCAGATATGATGCTTGCTATTCAAGCCAAAGAATTCAATCTTCGTTTCATCAGATCAGAGAATTTTGTTTCTCATGATCCGAGAGACCTTTAGGTGCCTTTTTGCAAAATCCAGGTGTGTCATGTGCCTTTTACTGAGGTGTGGTTTACGTCTGGCCACACTGCCACACAGACCTGATTGGTGGAATGCTCCAGAGACGGTTGTTCTTCTGGAAGGTTCTCCTATCTCCAGAGAGACATGCTGGAGATATGTCAGAGTAACCATCGGGCTCTTGATCACCTCCCTGACTAAAGCCCTCACACTGTTCTTATAGGAACCTCCAATGCTACTGAACTTTTTCTGTACCCTTCTCCAGATCTGTTTCTTCATACAATCTTGTCTCGACAATTTGTACAGACAATTCCTTGGACTTCATGGCTTGGTTAACTGTGGGAATTTATATAGACAGGCATTTGCTTTTCCAAATCAAGTCCAATCAACTGAATTTATAGGTGGACTCCAATTAAGTTGCAAACTGTGAAGTTTTTTTTTTGGTTTGTTTTTTAAAAACATGGACAAAGAATTTTAACACATTTTTTTCAAGTTGTCATTATGGGATATTGTTTGTATAATTGAATAGAATCATTTTTGGAATAAAGCTGCAACATAATAAAATGTGGAAAAAGTGAAGCGCTGTAAATACTTCCCAGATGCACTGTATATTATACCGCGCATAATGAATCTCAACTACAATTTACAGTTTGCATGAATGTTTGAGCACATTACAAATAGATTTCCGTAATACGCATTGCCATATAATAGTAATTCATTATATACATTTGTCAATATTGCACAATCCAACAAAGCCACAAAAGTGAACCAGAGCCAGTAAAAATGGTAATATGAATTGTAAAAAAAAAACATATCAAGTGTCCTATCATGCAAGAACACTGCTTTCCAGACCTGGGCCTTGTTCTACAAAGTGGAATTAGTTCAGTTTGCATGGAAGCAGGGTTTGGGCTGAATGAAGGGTGCATGTGAACACAACCAACCCAAAAGTGCAGACAAGAAAACTAAATATAATGCGCACTGGGGCCGCTCCACAAGGCACAGTAATGTGTGAAAACTATCTTAATGAGTTTAGATGAGTGGAGTGGAGTTAGTTTAAATGAGTTTCAGTGCATTTTGCCATAAAGCTGCTTTTTTTCAAATGAGTCATATGAAGCAGTCTGCAGAGGATTCCGGAAAGTTTTGAAGAAGCTAATGGAGTGTCGGGGCTCATACTGTCAAGTTTAATGTCAAAACTGTCAAAAGCAGACAAAATAAAGCCAGATCCTGCATAGATAAATATTCCCATGGGTCACTGGTGTGGAAAGCTCTAGTCCAGAGACCAAATAGGAAAGCAGAAAAAAGGCAGAAGCGAGAGGCTCTCATTAACACAGCCTAAAACGATAGCGAGATGTACACTGTGGTACACTTAAAGCCCTTTTAATAAGATGCTCTGACATTACAGGCCTTTCCACCACCTGCATTATGAAAATGTGTGAGTGCTGTGCGCACTAAAGACATTATGCGGTCAGTAATTAATCCTTTCCTTTTGTTTATGCCATTTTTGTAAGGGGCACAATGTCATTTTTAACGCTGAAATTAAATTCATTGCACGGCCAAAAAAGACACCATGACAAGAACAATCCTGTTTTTGTAAAAACTTACTTGCTTGCCAGCTCCCCTCCAGGTGGAAGGTTAGGGATGCTTTCAGATGCTAATGTCCGCATCACATGGACTAAATCCGGGACTCCTTCATCTCCTTGCTTTTTAATTATTTCTGATGAGAAAAAAAACACAGATTGAAAGAGGCAACTTGTTGAAAAACGTTTTCGGTGTAATTTTTTTTCTTTTAGCATTTTAAGACTGTACCTTCTACTCTGGATTCCAAGTATTTATCCAGCTCCAGTTCACGCTTCACCGCCTCAGGAGACACCTTGGGTGCCCCAGAAAAACAGACTAGCACAACACTCATATTGTCTCGACTCCCCTGTCAATAATTAAAAAAATCTTACAATTATCTAGTAAAAAAGTAAACTACTAATATACTAATGAATACATACCTTGTACAAACAAGTGTCAAGGATTTCATTGCTGACTTGTTCAAGGTCATCTGTCACCTCTAGCCTTGACCTCACAAAGTCACAGAGTTGTTCATTGGCCATAACGTCCCAGATGCCATCACATGCTAGAATTATAAATTCATCTTCTGCTTCACATCGTTCTATTGCATAAACTTCAGGCTCCGGAGACACCAGCTGCTCTGTGGGGCCTTTCCCATGCACACATTTGTAGTCAAAGTCTCCTAGAGCTCGGGACACAGCCAGGGAGCCGTTGACACGCTGAATCATAACTGAGCCACCAGCATTCTGGATCCTCTCCTTCTCCAAGGGATTATTCGGTTTGTGATCCTGTGTGAAGAAGTGCACAGCCCCAGCCCTGCTCAGCAACGCACGTGAGTCACCACAGTTGATAAAGTACACATGAGTGGGAGAAATTAACACTCCCACTGCAGTTGAACCACTGCGATCCACTCCATGCTTCTTCTCTGAGATGGTTCGCATATGTTCATCAATCTGCAGGAAGCCTGTGCGGATCCCGTTCTTCACACTGTCTACACAGGCTTCCTCCAGCAGGGCACTCTGGAAGTCTGAATTGGTCGTGATGTGCTCAAGCAAGTGCTCACAGCAGTATTTGGCCACCTGAGAGCCTGCATGGCCATCATAAACCGCAAAGAAGGACCAAAGGTCCAGCCCATGAGGCAGACCAATGACTGCTGTATGTGCATCTTCCATCTCGACTCGCCAGCCCTGCATGCTGCTCAGACCATACCTCAGGCAATTCCCCTCACCATGAGAATTATATTTCTCCATCTTTGGTTTATCCAGGAAAGCTCCCATTGTGTCCCACCTGGAATTGACAAGGCAAGAGAAGGACAAGTTATAATGGTATAAAACTCTTGAATTCATCTAGTGTTTTAAAGTGAACACAACTACATGTATTGTCTCACTTTCATAGCCCATGCATTGACATTTTGATGCAGATATTTTTAGCATTGTATTTATGTTCCATGGAATAATATTGCTTAAAAAAAAGTTGGATTATACTATAACATTTTTTAATTTATTGTAAAAATAAAACTATATATCGACTAGTAAGAAATGGGGCTGTGATGGTTAAGAAAACACAAAAAGAAATCTGAAAGCTACAGATATATGCAGCATAAAGTCGTTATATAAGACACGCTTCATTATGTCAACAAGAAAGCTTTGTGTTAAATTCATAACAATCCTCAAATAAAGACGCGGGCCCACAGCCGCGTCCCCTAATTCAAAGTGTGGCAGGCCGCCTTAAACATTAGTTAACGTAGGAGTCAAGAAAGCAGCCCATGGCCTTTCTGTGTACCACTGCTAGGCTAGCTTACAACCACACGTACGTCAACATTTAAAATTGCTTAACCCAGCGACTTACCAAAAATCCAATAACGAATATACAGGAGAAAAACTGCAGGACAAATCTGTACTATGTTCTAATTGGTTGCACCGGAATGGAAAACCCGACGAAATTACGAATTTACGACGCACAGCTAAGCTAGCTCGCCAGTTAGCAAGTAATAATCGTCACTTAGCGCTAAATGCATCTAATTATAGTTACGAATGTCTCTGATGACGTGCGCCCGTGAAGAGTTACATTATCCCAGCTGACGACATAAACTACAGCTTATAATAAATTCTGTGGAAAGAAATGGCCGCGTTTGAGTGGCCGAGGCAGGGGAAGCTGAAACGTTTGTCCCAGCCTCTCCACTTGACAGCTTGACAGCTTGCTAGCTAACTTTAGCCACAGAGAGCCACCGCGTAGGGCCCGGATGTTGCAGGCTGCGCTTTGGGAACACATGACGTCACCCCAGTAGAGCGAGCACACTAGAGGGCACAGGCATGATCAAGGGTCGTGCTAGATACTAACTATTAAATATGATGAAATATATATTGACATCCATTCAATGTCACTCAGCCAGGAGAAGCTCTGAATAGAGGCACTGTTCCTATGCATCGAGCAATATTGAGCATCTGATTCCTTTTGGCCACTGAATCCTTATTCTTTTGTCCTGTCACACTCACACCTAAATAGAAGCAAAGCAAGCCAGGTCAATAGGTAGGCCTAAACTCATTCCGGACTATTAGTCTCAACAAATTTCCAAAAAAGGCATAATACACAAACTAATTGGGACAACCTAACATTTGTCTCCAACTGGTTCCTCCCGCCTCCATTCCAAGTAACCACATTTTAAAGGTGCACTATGTAACATTTCTGGTGGAGGGTCATTTGCCTGCATGTCTACATTGGGGATGTTATTGCTTTGCCTTAAATGTTGGTATGGTATTAAACATATCTCTTTCAATTATTCAACTATAGGGGTTATCATGGCTGAAAATACCTTGAAAATCATAAATTGCTACTGAGGGTCGCCTTTAAGACATGTAACTGTTTGCAACACCGTGACTCCTTGGAGACATTGATAAAATTAATGTAAAATAAGTTTAATTGTTCCCATAATTTAGCCAAATCGTTCCCACGAATAAAAAAATCCAAACATGTCTGTGCTTCCACGGAATAATGTGCTAATTTTTGTCATCAAACTGTCCTTTACAAGGTACAACTCCAGCCTTAAAAGCATAAACCAGCCTTTAAGGCTGATATATGCTTCTCCGTCAGCCGCAAATCGCAGCAGTCACTTGCTCCCAGGCTCACGCCCCATGGGTCATGCAGACTTATATTTTATTTTATTGCGTGTTTTTTTAACACTTCACACAAGAAAACTGACCAGACCAGAGAGTATAGACAAAAGAAAAACATAAGACAGCAAAATGCTTATATTTCGTACTGGAGTTGTGGTCCCTTTCCATCACTATAGAAAGAGCACATTGCCTGGGCCAATGAAGACCAGAAGCTGATTATGGCCTGATAATGAAGTTTCTGAACCACTGTGAAGGCTGCAAAAGTTAAAGGAGGCCTCGAATACAAAGGCAAGTAGGTATTTATTGCACAAGACGTAGTACGAGATTCTTCAACAGTGAACAAAGTTTGTGAGGAACTCAGGCAGAGAAAAGTGAGGCATGGCTTCTCACATCCAGCAACTCTTCTGGTTACTTTTGAAGGTAAAAAACACGTGATCAAAACCTCGGCAGTGGCAGATAAGAAAACAACAAGAGATGGATCCATCAACGTGGGGCATGTGAGTTAAATTGATGTCACATAATAAGACTTTTATGTTGTTTTGAAGAGACTGTTGTTTTTTATGTGTGTTTTCTTGCATCTAGTTTGAGTGCACCTGTTATGGAAGGTGCAGAACAAAAAAACTCTTACTTTATATATATTTTTTAGCTTATTTGAGTATTTGACTATCACATGGAAGATATTGTCACCAAATTGAAGATGGTATTTACATACATACATGCTTTATACTTTTGAGACACTATGTCTAGTTACATGCACTCATCTGAGTGCTAAATGTGGGTGATTAGGTTTGTGGGAAACAAAAAACAATACAGAAGATGTCAGATTTAGATTTAGATTAATTTATTTAAAAGGGACAGTGCATATTAATGAACATACAGTACAATGTAAATATGCAAGAATTAGCCCATTGGAGGAGCGTAGTGGTTTGGGGAGGTAGAGTATCCAGTTCTTTAAGAGGAATCGTACCAGGAGCTGAGCAAGGGGGCCTTCCCCCCATTTAAAAAATCTTGAACACAATCAGGTTTTGGTTTCAATTTGTGATTTTTGCGTGAACCTTTTTGTTTTTCAATTCATCTTTTCTTCAGGTTCAAGATTATGTAGTTCTTTTGTTTATGTGCTTTGTTTGACCAGAGAGTTTCTGAGCATTAGTAAATTAGTAAAACCAATACAACAAAACCAATGGCATAGGAAAAGCTACGAGGAGCATCCTTTAATGTAAATGGGTTATCAGAATCAGAATCAGAATCAGAATCAGAAAGAGTTTATTGCCATTGTCAATGAACAAAATTCAAAAACATAGGAACTTGTCTCGGCCTTAAGGTGCAACATAAAACACTGAGTAATAATAAAACAACATATATTCAATCAAAAAAGGGCATGCATTAGGAAACAATTTAAAATTACTATACAATAAAAATAAAAATAGGCATTTCTATGTACACAAGAGTTACAGTTATGTTTAAAGTTATAGTGCAGAAAGTGACAGTGCAGTGAGTGGTTGAATATTGCAGTTAAAGTGACAGGTGTTTTGAAGTGTTCATGAGTCCAACAGCAGAGGGAAAGAAACTATTCTTGTGGCGGGAGGTTCTGGTCCGGATGGACCGTAGCCTCCTGCCTGAGGGGAGTGGTTCAAACAGACCATGTCCAGGGTGAGAAGGGTCAGCTGTGATCCGACCTGCTCGTCCCAGAGCCCTGGAGACGTACAGGTCCTGCAGAGATGGAAGTCTGCAGCCGATCACCTTCTCAGCAGAGCGCACAATGCGCTGTAGTCTCTGTTTGTCCCTGGCTGTGGCTCCAGCGTACCACACGGTGATGGAGGAGGTGAGGATGGACTCAATGATGGCCGTGTAGAACTGCACCATCATCTGCGCTGGCAGCTTGGGCTTTCCTCAGCTGCCGCAGAAAGTACATCCTCTGCTGGGCCTTCTTGATGAGGGAGCCGATGGAGGGCTCCCACTTGAGGTCCTGGGTGATGGTGGTGCCCAGGAAGCGGAAGGAGTCCACGGTGGTGATGGGGGAGTCTGTCATGATGAGGGGGGGCTGGGGGGCTGTGGCTTTCCTGAAGTCCACGATCATCTCCACTGTCTTCTGGGCGTTGAACTCCAGATTGTTACCGCTGCACCAGGACACCAGCCGGTCCACCTCCCTCCTGTAGACGGACTCATCCCCGTCCGAGATGAGCCCGATGAGGGTGGTGTCGTCCGCAAACTTGATGAGTTTTACGGAGTCGTGGCTGGAGGTGCAGCAGTTTGTGTACAGGGAGAAGAGCAGAGGAGAAAGTACACAGCCCTGTGGAGCTCCTGTGCTGATAGTCCGAGTGTCTGAGACATTCTTCCCCAGCCGCACGCACTGCCTCCGATCCGTCAGGAAGTCAGTGATCCACCTGCAGGTGGAGTCAGGCACGTTGAGCTGGGAGAGCTTGTCCTGGAGCAGAGCAGAGGGAGGATGGTGTTGAACGCAGAGCTGAAGTCCACAAACAGGATCCTGGCGTAGGTTCCCGGGGAGTCCAGATGCTGCAGGATGAAGTGGAGTGCCAGGTTGATGGTGTCGTCCACAGACCTGTTGGCTCTGTAGGCGAACTGCAGGGGGTCCAGCAGGGAGGAGGTGAAGGACTTGAGGTGGGGCAGGACCAGGCGTTCAAATGACTTCATGACTACAGACGTCAGCGCCACAGGCCTGTAGTCATTAAGTCCAGTGATCCGGGGCTTCTTGGGGACAGGGACAATGATGGCAGACTTGAAGCAGGCTGGGACATGGCATGACCCCAGGGAGGTGTTAAAAATGTCTGTGAAGACGGGGGTTAACTCTCGTGCGCAATGTCTTAATGTAGCGGCAGAGACGCCGTCTGGTCCAGCAGCTTTTCGGGGGTTGGATTTCCGAAATAGCCTGTGAACATCCTGTTCCTGAACTGAGAGGGTGGTGGGGGAGGTGGGGGGGACCAGGTTTGGGTTGGCGGAGGTGGCCACCGTGGGGGAGGGGTGGTCACGTCAAACCTGGAGTAGAAGGTGTTAAGTTGCTCAGCCAGTTTTCGATTGTCTGCAGCAGGGGGGGCTCGGGGCTTGTGGTTGGTGAGGAGCCGGAGCCCCCTCCACACGGAGGCGGGGTTGTTGTCAGAGAACTGCTGCTTCAGACGCGTATTGTACTGTGATCTCGCTCGAGAAACCTCTTTGCTAAATCCATACTTTGCGTCTTTGTAGCGCCCCCTGTCACCAGCCCTGTGCGCTGCCTCCTTCTGCTGCCTTAACTGCCTCAGTTTTGGAGTGAACCAGGGTTTGTCATTGTTGAAAGTGACTTTGGTTTGTGTTGGTATGATGCTGTCCTCACAGAATCGAATGTATGACGTCACAGTGTCCGTGTACTCATCCAAACTCTCTGTGGCAGCTCTGAAGACCTCCCAGTCTGTAATGTCCAAACACGCACGGAGCTCCTCCACTGCCTCATTGGTCCACTTCTTAGAGGTCCTCACTGCAGGTTTTGAGAGCTTCAGCCTCTGCCTGTACGTGGGGATCAGGTGAACCATGGCGTGATCTGAGAAGCCGAGAGCAGCGCGAGCCACGGCGCGGAAGGCGTTACTGACTGTTGTGTAACAGTGATCCAGCGTGTTCTGCTCTCTGGTCGGAACTTTAATAAACTGTCTGTACTTTGGTAGTTCGTGGCTGAGATTCCCCTTGTTAAAATCGCCCAGGATAATACACAAGGAGTCCGGGAAGGTCCGCTCCACACTCAGAATCTGGTCCGCGAGCGCGCGCTGTGCCACGTGCACGTTTGCGCTCGGCGGGATGTAAACAACAGCCAGAATGAATGAGGCGAACTCACGTGGCGAGTAGAATGGTTTGCAGTTAATGAAAAGATATTCCAGATCAGGAGAGCAGTGTTTGGAGATCACAGTCACATCTGAAGACCAGGCGTTGTTGATGTAGAAACAGACTCCTCCGCCGCGTGTTTTACCCCCGGAGAGACCCTTATGACGATCCGCACGAAAGAGGCAAAACCCCTCGAGCTGCACGGCGCCGTCCGGGATCGGCTCACTGAGCCACGTCTCCGTGAAGCACAAAACAGGAGATGAAGAGAAGTCTCTGTTTCGTCTCATCAGCAGCGCCAGTTCGTCCATTTTGTTGGAGAGTGAGCGGACGTTGGAGAGGAAAATCCCAGGTAAGGGCGTCCGTGTACCGCGTCTCCTGAGCCGTACGAGGACCCCCGCACGTTTTCCTCGCCTGCGGCGTCTCACTCTTTTAGCCAAAAGAAGGGCTAATTCAGCAGCAGAAACTAAAAAAACTGGAACTAGGTCCGTAGGAGTTGTTGTGCGGAAGGACAAGAGCTCTTCACGGGTGTAAGAGCACGCAGACACACAATTTACGAACATAATCAGACATAACAACGAACCAAATCAAAAGATTGAAAATATTAACGAGAATGAGAACTTACCACTAACCAAATTTTGGTTAAATCAATACTGATCTCAAACCGACTAGCTTTAGAACAAAGTTTTGTTTTTACATTCCAGTTTTTCCAACCAATATGTATTGGTCGGAAAGGTTAATGGAAGGGGTTTTACTTAAGTAAATGTATGCTCCACCAGGGAGTGATATCACCTTCTATATTAATATTATGGACCTGATTGCAAACCACTCTGAGGGAACCCTAATCTGTGGCAGCAATTGGAATCTTTGGATTCAACCCACATTTGATGTGTCAAACCCAAGAGGTACTGGAGGATCAATAAATAATAAACTCCGATAATTAATGAAGAATATAGGACTGATTGATCTAGAGGGAGATGAACACCAGTGCAAGTCAGTATATTAATTCTTCGAATGCACATACAACCTTCTCCATAATAGAATATTTCTATATCTTCAATAGAGACAGATCAAAAACCACTGAGGCAGATATTGGCACAATCGACAAAAGTGACCATGCTCCTATCTACATTACTGTAGACAAAAAAAAACACACTTTGGAGGTTCAGTTACATTAAGATTTATCTGGCAGAGAATGACAATGGTGAAACTTCCTTGCCCATCCTCTGGGATGCTGCAAAAGCAGTGTTGAGAGGAAGTATCAACACTGCTATTGCCGCAGGAAAAAATAAACAAATTGAAAAAAGCTAAATGAGCTGCAATAAAACATTTTGAAGTTAAATCATGCATAGGAAGGGGAAGCCTCAAATGCTACAGGAAAACAAAACAAAATTATAAACATAAGAGGATAAATTGGTGACCTGACCTCATGGGAAATACAAGAAAATGCTCTTTACCAAACAAAGATGAGAATGGATCAACATTTTCTAAATTAAAAGCATGGAAACTTAAAAAAACAAGCAGAAAGATTTTTTTCTTAAATACAAACCTGACAGAGTAAGGTAATCTTAACAAAACAAAACCAAATTCAATCATCATTTGAATCCTTCTATGAAACACTTTTTCTAAAATCTCAGGAGTTAAAGAAGATTAAATTCATTCTTTTTTGGACACCCACAATTTGCCTGTTATGACAGAAGAACAAAATAAAAAATTAGGAGCTGAAATAACAGGTGCAATCAAGAGACTAAAGAACAATAAATCTCTGGGGAGTGATGGGTTCACCTCAGAGTGGTATAAAGCTCTAAAAGAAACACTTATCCCTCTGCTTCTAACAACTTTTAACTGGGCATTTAAAAAAACTCGACTGTGTCTCATAAAGACCCATTTCTATTCTGAACGTGGACATATACAACTCAATTACGTCCAAAAGAATGGAACACATACCGGCACTCACAGATTGAATCCAATGAATCTCATTCTGGCAACCCCTTTAGCCTTCAGAAAGACCTATCCATATAAATGGCATACCGAATGTCTTAGATATTTAAGTGTGGTCCTCCGTAAAGATCAATCCACAATTTTGCAGAAACATTACACCCCTCTTTTTACTACTATAAAATAGATATTGAAAAATTTACCCTTATCCCATGTTTGAGTCTAAATCAAAAGATTGAAACAAAAAAAAATATTGTTTTGCCCACATTTCTTTATCTAAACCGGAAGATTAGTGGAATAAAAGATCTCAAGATTTGTATGGCAAGGCAAAAAACCTTGTATCTGGGTCAAAATCTACAGCTATCAAAAGGAAAAGGAGGATGGGGTTAACATAGTCTGAACAATTATTTAATGTGTGCTCAAATCAGAGTGTTACTGTATTGGTGCGACCCAGAATATGAAGATCAATGGAAAAATACTGAGATTAATGTTGTGCCGGGTGTTCCTGTACAGGCTTTACTGGCAGATGACAAATAGTTGAGTCATCTGAGGGAACTGGAAAACCCTTGGGTGAAATCTGTGCTCACAATTTGGAAAGAACCAGTTAAAACATATAACCTAAACTCAGATGTTAAAGTCTTAAACTGGTTGCATATGATCAACGATTTGCAACTAAAAACCCAAATTTGAGATTTAAAATCTGGATTACAAAAGGTATAAAGTTTTTTTTATTTTTGTTATCAGATTTTAAAAGAAAATCACATGAAAATCTTTTAATTTCTTTTAATTCTTTGACTTGGGAAAGCAGGACTTTTATTGGTATTCACAAGTTATTATAACCAACAAAGCAACAACTATGATAGCCCATTGAATTAAAATGTATAATTTAGAACTGTCAAGGGGAATAATATCTCAATTACATAAATGCATTCATAAGGTTGGACGATGAAGATAAATATATTTCGAATTTTGCCCAAAAATTATAAAAATGTTATCACAGAATAGCAAATTTTTTAGGTTTATAATTTCATTTCCTGTTTGTAATTGATGACATCACAAGAGGAAATTACCCAGTAAACACTGGGCAATCTAATGTCACAATTTTTTTTATTTGACAAATACAAATATATGAGAGAGCTGTCATATTATTGAATTAATGTTTAGAGAGTCGAAAAGTTGTTTCTTTTGTGTAAATTTTTCATAAACTTTAACTGGAATGAGTGTACCTAGTGTGATGTAACTTCCTGTCATTTTCTACAGATTTTTCAACCTTTCCTCCACAAATACCTACTCGATTAGTGTAAAACTACAATTTATATGAACAACAAGTATAAACACACCAGATAATGTCAAAATTAGAAAATTGTAAAAACCTGTTATATGCACTTTAACTTTGTTTTGACAGATGAAGAGTGGGAAAGTATATGTACATCTCAGTGCAGGGCCACAAAATCACATGTTTGGAGAGAATTCTGCTGGAAAAGTGTCAAAGTGCTCATTATTCACAAGGAATTTCCAACTGTTGGAAAAACTGTGGCAGCCAAGACGCAAACCACTATCGCGTGTTTTGTTACTCAGAATTACTAGACTGAGATCAATAAAGCACTGCGGACAATATTTGACATCACCATCTCACTGGATTTCAGAACTATGTACTTGGGCCTCAGGACTCCTGCCATGGACACAATGAACAGTTACCTCTGGAGCATACTCCTGGCAGCGGTGAAAAAACTGATGACACAAATTGCTCCTACAATCAGGTACTGGACAGACTTTATATGGGACGTTCGCGAAATGGAAAAAAATACATTCACAAGACATACGTCTTTTACTTTTTGTTGACTCTTCTCTCTCTGGCCTTGTTCTATCTAAATGTGCTTTTCCCCCTTTTTTTCTAAATGTTCATTCTTCTTGTTTATATATATATATATATATATATATATATATATATATAATTTTTTCTAAATGTTCATTCTTCATACTTGTTTATATATATATATATATATATATATATATATATATATATATATGGATACCGACTCAGGAATGGGGGCACGATCAGTCACCTCCTCTGCATGGATGACTTCAAGCTGTATGCTAAGAGCGAGCGAGACATCACATCACTGATGCACACGACCAGGATCTACAGCTAAATACCTACAACGAGTAAGGCAAGTCCTAAGAATCCAGCTAAATGGCAAGAACAAGTCCCAGGCAATAAACAGCTAGGCGCTGCCAGTGATCAGATACCCTGCAGGAATAATGTGCCCAAAGGAAGAGATATAGACCACAGATGTTAGATGGTTAGGTTAGGTTAGGTGTCTTTATTCGTACCCTTGGGTAAATTGGTTTGCAGCAATTAAGAGACATCAAACATACATGCACACAGTATAAAAAACACAGACATAATGAATTAATACATTTTAAAATTGCGCAGAACAATAGTTGCTGGAATAAAACTCTGCATATCTTTTGGTCCTGCAATTTGGCACGACCAGTCTTTGCCCTGATGGCAGGTACTGTCATGGAAAACTTCAGTTACAGTTATCAAGAAATGAAATAAACGATCGGACAGAGTCTTGTCTCAAAGTGAATGGTTTAATTCAGTGCAAATTCTGAATTTGTCTCTCCCTAATACAAAGTTGTCTATCCCTTCCAGGATTTCGGCCCAGACAAAGGGATCCCGTGTCTTTTATAGAATACAGGTTGAACAAATCACATGACAAAGCAACAAAGGCTTTGTCTATGGTCTGGATTATCATAGTGGCCCTTTACCATCTACAAAACTCCTCTGCACATGGAGTTGTCGTCTGAGTCACTAACATAATCGGGATTGCAGGGCGGATTGGTTCCGCTGGGCCCCATTGTCTGGACAGACACAAATTGGGTGGTGACCATCTTACTGATCGTGCTGTGTAAACAAGGAATCACACAGGCAAACAGAATCAGAATCACAACAATGATGATTGCAAAGGCTATGAGTCCGTCACGCCACGACGACCAGAACCATCCAAACACTGACGAAGTGCCAGTGTTAGGGACTGTGTTTGACTCCATGATGTTCTGGAGTTTAGATTTTGTCCCGTTCTACCGTTCAACAACTGCGTCTGACTGTGGGTGGTATGACGTGTGTTTGCAAAGGTCAATACCTAAAACTGGCTCACCTCGTCAATCTGTTTAGCTATGAGGTGGCTGCCGTTGTCACTTGAGATTTTTTCGGGGAACAACAAAAACTAGACAGAATTTCTTTCCCCCACACGGGTTTAGCTCAGTAAAGTCCATTTGCATGTGTCCAAATGGCTTTTCTGGTGGGGAGTGCCACCTGTGGGATTGGTTTACCTGGATTATTAGTTAGACAGGTGGCACAGGATTGGCAGAATCTCTGTGCATATGCCGCAAAACCTTTTGTGAACCAATTTTGTGTGACAGCAGCAAGCATTCCTCCTTTTGATGCGTGGTCACGACCATGGGAGAGCAGGGACATTTGTCTGAATTTTTTTTGGGGAAGCATGGTTTGTCATTTGGGCCAAGCCAGATACCGTCGCGCTGAACGGCCCCAGCCTTCGTCCACTCAAAGGTTTCCTCTGTGTTGGCAAATTCCTGCATGGCTTGCAGGGAGTCTGGAAGAGAAGTGTTATGAGACAAAAAGCATGTATTTTGTTCTGGCTGGCCTTTGCAGCGGCATCAGCTTTGCTGTTCCCGAGTGAGATTGGGTCATCCCGGTTAGTGTGGGCTTGACATTTGTAAATGGAAAATTCGGCTGGCTGGATTGCCTCCAGAAGTTCTGCAACCTGTGAGGAGTTTAGGATAGGTTTACCATCAGTTCTGTACCGCCACATCCCTGCCCAGTTGTGGCGTATGCCAAATGTGTAACGTGAGTCTGTGAAAATAGTGATAGACTGATCTTTAGCCAGTCTGTATGCTGTTGTCAGTGCCACCAGCTCGGCTGTCTGTATTGAGAGGTGTGGGGGCAGAGGGCCTGAAGCCAGCACCTCCCAGTCAGAGCATACAGCGAAGGCAATACGGTTCCGTCCGGTGTCAGCATCTCGGGATGTGGATCCATCTGGAGATAGCTGTAAAGGGGCCACTGAGTCACGTAACGCAGCGTTGTACAATGTTGGTGAATGTATGAACCCCTGGCAGAGTCTGGTCAGGGTCCAGAGCTGGTTCTGAAATTCAAACGTGAGCCAAAACTGTGAGTCCTGGTGAACTGGGACAGAGAAAAACACATTAGCCACGTGCACTACTATCAAATATTTTGCCTCCGACGGAATTTGAAATAGGGTTGAGTATGGGTTAGGAACCACAGCTGCGACTGGCTCCACGGCTCCGTTTACTGCCTTTAAATCATTTGTGAAACGCCATTTGTCTGGTGCGCCGGGTTTACCTGCTCTTTTAAAAGGAAAAATAGGGCTTCGCACTCTCCCAGATTTACAGGGACAATTACCCCCGCCTCTCTGTGCTTCAAGCACTGGTGTAATACCCTCTACTGCCTCTGTGCACAGGGGGTATTGCTGTCTACAGGGGCATCCATCTGATTTTGGGGCGATCACGGGTTGACAATCTCGAATTCGGCCTACATCCGTGGGACTCTTGGCCCAAAGATCATCTGGGACCTCTCTTAGTTCAGGAATTGCCTCTGCTCCCGCCTGAGACAAGAGGCAGCCTACTCCTGGAGCAGAGTGACCCTTGTCCGTTCCTGTGGGAACACAGCGAAAAGCAAGCTGAGGCAATTGTAAGCATATTCTCCATGAGTTGGTGGAGTGAGAGAATACCACATCCGAGTCTGGAACGTCTGTCCAGTCCTCAGTTGTAAGATAATGATTAACAAAATCTTGCACCTCCCCCCAGTTAGCATCGGTCGGTTTTGACAGTGCTATTTGTAGGTTTAAGTTTGACATAAAAAAAATCTTGTAGTGGTTCTGGGAGTGAGATGGAGACCGCAAAGAACTGTTTTTCCAGTAAATGTAGTCTGTAGTCAATAAATCCTCCCAACTTTCACACCATTGAGTTCCTAGATCTGTGGACAGCCAAAGAGCACAATGTAAATCCCTTTAATTTTTAAAATCAGCATTGTCAGTGTACTTTCTCTTGTTCTAAAGAAATTAGTTTGATTGAGGATTTTGGGGTCAATTTCCAGTGATGATCATCTGTAGATGTTGTTTGTATGGCTACAAAATTTGAATCAGATGCCAATTCCTGTGTGGTTGTGACCTTCAGACCATCTGAGGTGGAAATTAAGCAGATTCCTAATGAACACATCAGGTCACGGCCGAGGAGATTCACCGGGCATAAGGGAGAATAGTGGAAGGCGTGTTTGATTGAAGATCCATAAACATCAGAGCAGGATATGGGAGACGTAGAATGCTCTTTGGTCGTATCGCCAGAGGCTGCTAATGAAAAAGTAAAACGACTACTTAGTCTTGGCTTCCGTGCTAGCGATGTCCTTACCACTGAGTGCGTGGCACCTGAGTCTACCAAAAAAATAACTTTTTCACCATCAATGATTAAGAGATACTCAGGAAATGTAGTGTTAGCTTGACTAAATTTAGCATAAGTACCATCAGATCCTGTGTGTGGCGTGCGTGCCTGCGCAATGTGTTGAGCTCTAGATCATCCGTTCCGCCCACATATGTTCGGTTAATGTTCATTGCAATGTCCCGGTTCAAACCTTTGAGAATGCCGTCACATAGACATGTCTCGTATGGCGTGTCCGATGACTCTGGTATGCTGCTCTGTTCTTTGAAAAGAACGGAGAATCGATGTATAAAATGATCTGTAGTCTCGTCAGGCTTCTATTTGCACTGTTGAAGGGCTGTCCGGTCATATTTACGTGGGAACTTCTTGATAATTGCCGCCTTTAGTTTGGTCAGGGCTGCAATATAGACAGTGTTTTCTTCATACATGGGCTTTTCGGCACGCAGGTTGTTCTCTGGAATACTGTCTTTTATCTTGGCAAAGTCACTCGTTTTCAGACCCATTATCTTTCTGCATTCCAGTCCCGAAGGTCTGTACTCGATACAAAACTCTGTAAATTCTTTAACAAATGCCTGTCCGTTTGTGGCTGGGTCAGGCAAAGTCATGGCTCCAGGGTCTGTACACATACAACTGTCCATTTGGTCAGGCTACTTCCACCATTGGAAGTGTGGATGTTGTGAGTAGGTTACGCAGGTTATATTTCTTTTGGTCAAGTTTTTGCTCCTGTCGCTCGTTGCTCGCTGCGGCCTCCCCACTTCCTCCTTCACTGCTTGCCCCAGCCTCCGCATCCCCTTCCGAGTGCTTGGCCGGTCCGGTTGACCAAGCAGAAGTCCAGATCTGAGTCCCGTCGTGCCGCGGAAAGAAATGTTGGCTCTGTGTGCAAAGAAGTTTGAGAGCAGTTATCTGTTCTTGTGTGAGTGTGTGCGGTGTTGTGAGTGGAGGTGCAGATGCGCATGCACGGGATGTGTGTGGGTAAGGCGGCGGCTTTTCACTCTTTGTTTCACATTCACTCGTGGCAGGTGCCAACAGTTTACACAATTTCTTGTTTTCATGAGCTTTAGCTTCAGTCTCCTATAGTTTAAACAATTTGTTATGCTTCTCCATCTCTCTCACAGAATTCGTCGACACTTTTTTCTTTGTTCTTAACACATTTTCTTTCGCTTCTGTTAATTTTATCCTGAGTTGGGTGATTTCAATCCACCTATCGGGAAGCCATATTTTTTTGACCATACATGCAAGCATTCTAGACATTCTTCCCCATTTGTTTGACATGGCACATGAAGTTGGTGTCTTGGTGATTTGCCTTGTACCCCTGGACTGATTCTTTCCCATTTCGATTGTTCTCTTAACGGCCGCGCGCGCTTTAAGTATCTTTAGTGACGACTCTCTCGTCAGCACTTTTCTTAGTTTAGCGTATCACTCAAACCACTTGCCCCAGGCAAAACTCCACCAAAGTTCAGTTATACTTGTTATTGGTTAGTGAAAAGATGCGTCAGAATCTTCCTGATCTTACGATGACCCCAGGCCACCGACAGTCCAACCAGTAGAAAGCAATTCTCCACAGACACCACTATTCTAGGACACGGCCCAAAATTGGGGCATTTGTCCAACAAGACTTGTTATGTTTTCAATTATAATCGGTATATTGAATTTAGGTTAAATAATTTGAAGATTTCTTCAAATTTAGGGGCAAATTAGCCAAAAGTCTTTTACGTGTACAAAACAGTGCCAAACTGGTCTCAAAATGTCAAGTTCCCCCCCTTTTATTTTTTAAATTTTTTTTAAGAGTTTCTATCAATTCAAAATAGATCAGAAACTTATGCCTAGTCTTACACGATTGAGACATTACAACTCACCTACGACGTGGTCCGTTTTCTCTCCTTGCGCCGGCGGTCTCTTCCTGGTCCTTGTGAAACAGTCCTCACGTCTCGAAAAGGTTTTGAGGTACGAGGCTGGAAGCTATTTTGTGTTTCCAGGCGGCCAACACTGAATCACACGGTCCGTAGAAGTTGAATCGCCGGACGAAGGATCCTGCCAACAACGCCAAAATTGTCGTGGAAAACTTCAGTAATAGTTATCAAGAAATGAAATAAACGATCGGACAGAGTTGTCTTGTCTCAAAGTGACTGGTTTAATTCAGTGCAAATTCTGAATATATCTCTCCCCAATACAAAGTTGTCGATCCCTTCCAGGACTTCGGCCCACACAAAGGGATCCCGTGTCTTTTTATAGAATGCAGGTTGAACAAATCACATGACAGTACATACTCGAATATAATTGGTTCGATGGGCCAGATGCTGAGTACAGAAACAGGGTGGGTTTACGTTGATTGCATTCACACTTTGGCTGTCTGGTTTCTGTTAAAGACAATGCCCTAGCGGCAGGCGAGGCATATGCAGAGAGGTCCATCCTGGACCACTGGAGTTAGATCACACCTGAGAGGGGCCAGTCTTTGAGCAGCACTACCAGGGATCCTGATGGATTTAGCATTTGTGTGGGGGAGAGCATGGGGGGTCGTTTTCCATGGTGAACTCAGGTCTGGTGTTTTTCTGCCACAACAGCACTGAAACAGTGTTTAGGTGGTGTCTCTGGTCCTGCATTATACTAGAGCTTAGTCTCTGCAGCTGGCTTGTATATATAGACTCCATACTTTGTTGTGGCCGTCCGATAAGCTTGCCAGCCCATTTCAAAATTTGAGAAAGTGCATTTTTGTTCTTCACTGACACATTTCCAAACCAAGATTACATGCAGAAGGCTAAGATGGACTCACTGAAAGCAGAATAAAACAAAGATATAAGAGTATTGTCCACACCAAAAGTTGCCAGTTTCCTGAGGCAGTGCAGGCATTGGTGTCCCTTCTTGCACACTGCCTCACAGTTGGCATCAAAGTTAAGACCAGAGTCAATAATTGTGCCCAGGTACTTATACTGGGTCACCAGCTCCACAGTCTGACCATTGACTGTGACCGCTTCATAACTATGTGTACTTTTTCTAAAATTAACGACCACATGTCTTGTTCACATTCAAAAGCAGTGAGGACTCCTCACACCATTTTGCAAAGTCTTGTACAATTGGCCCATGGCTGGTCTTAAGTGATGGACCGGAACCTCCTGTCTGACAGGAATGGCTCAAATAGACCATGTCCAGGGTGAGAAGGGTGAGCTGTGATCCGACCTGCTCATCCCCGAGTCCTGGAGACGTACAGGTCTTGAAGAGATGGAAGTCTGCAGCTGATCACCTTCTCTAGTTTGTCTCTGTTTGTCCCTGGCTGTGGCACCAGCGTACCACATGGTGATGGAGGAGGTGAGGATGGACTCAATGATGGCCGTGTAAAATTTTACCATCATCAGCACTGGCAGCTTGGCTTTCCTCAGCTGCCTCAGGAAGTACATCCTCTGCTGGGCCTTCTTGATGAGGGAGCTGATGGTGGGCTCCCACTTGAGGGCCTGGGTGATGGTGGTGCAGAGGAAGTGGAAGGAGTCCACAGTGGTGATGGGGGAGTCTTTTAGGGTGAGGGGGGGCTGGAGGGGGCTGGAGGGGGCTGTGACTCTCCTGAAGTCCACGATCATGTCTACTGTCTTCTGAGCATATGTGGATGTGTGTCCATGCTGTCCAGCGTTTCTGTGGTGCGGCTCAAGTGTTTGCAATCTGCCACAGCTGTGTCCAAGGTCCAGTGTTCCAGGCGTCAGACGCCTGAGTAAAAAAATCTGACATTCCCCTGAATAGCATTGCACAATTGTGCCTAGTTTAAACGTGCATCCAGGGTGTCAAAGAAGACGAGTCAAAGTGTGTCTCCTTTGCCCTATTAAACATAGGTGTCCAACTAGAGGCGATTTTGGCACCACAGTCTGAACGCACAATTGGATTTACTCAAAATTATTACTTTTAAACTCAAAATCATGACTTTGTAACACAAAATTAAGGCTGCGTCCGAATGTCCATACTATTACCTGCATAGGGCACTATTCAGGACTCACGCCATTTTTAATGATGTCCGAATGTCCAGCAGGTAAAAAATCTCCAATTAAAACTGGATAAGATGTACATCAATAAAGCCAAAGGTGCATTTATACGCTCAAAAGCAAAATGGTTAGAAGAGGGTGAACAAAATTCCAGTTACTTTTTGAAACTAGAAAAACAAAGACAAACTAAAAATTAGCATGAATAAACTTTCAATTAATGGAAATGTTATTGATGATCCAAAGGATATATCCCATTATTGTGAAAATGACTGCAAAAATCAATATAAATCCAATTTTTCACATGCTCACATGAAACATTTTTCCAAAAATATAGATAACATAAAAGCTACTGGCGAACCTAATAAAACAATTTGCTATTCACCAAATACATCGACAAAAATCTCTGAAGCCACTAAAAGCTCAAATTGAACAAGTCTCCTGGCACAGATGGACTAACTTCTGAATTTTTCAAAATATTTTCTTCTCAGGTTGGTCCTTTTTTACTACAGGTTTTTTTTTAGAGAGTATTGAGAAAGAACAGCTCTCGCCAACAATGTGTCAAGGATTAATTACCTTAATCTCAAAAAGACACTATAATCTTAGATAATTGGCGCCCTATAACCCTACTTAATAATTAATACAAAATTTTAGCTATATGTTTTGCAAACAAATTTTAAAAAGTATTGAATGATGTAATTGAAGAATCCCAAAATGGTGTTATGACCGGTCAATATATTATTGAGTTATCCTTGACATACTGGGCTGAAAATACTTAAATTCTATTCTTAGATTTCCAAAAGGCCTTTGATTCAGTAGAGCACATGTGTCAAACGCAAGGCCCGCGGGCCAGATGTGGCCCGCCAGATGTTTTCATCTGGCCCGCCGAACATTTCTAGTTTATAATTATTCATTTCCAATAGATATATTTTTATCGCTAGAACTACAATTCCCACAATCCTTTGCAGCCGCGGCCCCTCCCCCACGCTGCTCCCCGCGGCCCCTCCCCCGCGCTGCTCTGCGCTGTGTGCCTCAAGTCCCGAGGGACAGCGACCAGCGACACTCATCGCAGCAGATTTAAAATCGAACACACCGGCAGCGATGACCTGTAGTGCCCGCTTCACACGTGGCGCTCTGCCCAGGGCAGATCGTGGGAAACACGAGGAATAAAGAAAAGAGACGGTTTTGTGGACGTTAGAGCTGTGCTAAAAGCGGCGCTAATGTGAAGCTAACAACAAGAAAACAAACTTCTTTGATGACAACTCTGTGAGGAAAACATCCAAACCAGTGCAAAACCTGGGCAGATCATGAGCCACAGGTAAAAACACAGGTCAGAGTGTAATAAAGTCTGAACATGACAGAGTGAAGCTGCTTTGAGCTCTCATTTGATTCACCACATGAATCATTTGTCACTAAAATAAGCTTAAACTGTAAAAATAGTGAGCTCATATTGAGTTTGTGCAGCAATATTAACATGTCTGTGATACAAACATTTAATATCAGAATCATATCACACGTCCATGTTCCTGTTCCTGCTGCTGCTGCATGAATATGGACTCAGTCTTTCACCTGCTGCACATTTGTGCAACCAAACAGTGTCGCAACAGTGTCCACATAGAACTATTACTAGGCTATATAACATTTGTTATATTTTTTATTGTTTTATTTTTTACATTATGTTCGGCCCGCGACCCAACCTGAGCGTCGAAAAGTGGCCCCTTGATTTTGGTGAGCGTTTTAAAAAATCCATTCATACCTTATATGCTTTTTGAAATAGTTCAATAAAACGATTCCATGGAACAATGCATTTTAGCCAATTATATTAATAATAGTAGTCTTAAGGGACTCACCATAGCAGGAAGAGAAATATGCTTGAACCAACTTGCTGATGATACTACGCTCTTTTTAAGAGATACCTCTCAGATAAACCATGCTTATAAAATGCTAGACACATTTTCTTGGCCCACAAGCTTTATTAGACAGACGAGTGAGAAATGGGGGATGAGAGAGAAGGGAGGACATGCAGTAAATGTCAGAATCAAACTCTTGACACTGCGGCCAGCTGCACTTGGAGCCTGGCATACGTGTGCTGTGCCATAACCACTCAACCACCAGGCAGCACGTTTGACACATTTTCATTACCATTACAGGACTCAAACTAAACCTTTCCAAATATGAACTGCTCCCTATCTAATCTTCTAGTGCCTTAGAAATATCAGGACTTCCTGTGAAACAAAAAGTAAAATACCTGGATGTTACTATCATAAAAGATGAAGACAAAAGGCAAAGTGAAAACTTGAATCCACTTGTTCAAAGAATACAGAGCAAATTTAATATGTGGATTCAAAGAGACTTATCAATATCGGGTAGCTTATTACTGTCCAAAGCTGAAGGCCTTTCTAGCCTAGTTAATGCTAGCGCTGCCCTTGATGTTTCTAATAACATAAATGGACAAGTGGAAAAAATCTTATTTGACTTCATATGGAAGAAAAAAGGACATCTCACACAAAAAAGTAATGATTAATTAATTAAGCACTGGTGGATTTAATTTACTAGATTTTCAGACTTTACACTCTTCTTTTAAAATTAAATGGAAGAAAAAAGATATTTAGGTAACCCAAATTCTTTATGGAACTTTATTTCAACGTTTGTATTTGAAGGATTAGAAGGTTTACAGTTTATTACACTTTAAGATGTAATTATAGCATCGAAAGGCTTTCACAAGCAATTACTGATATCTTGGTCTTTAGTTCATAAACACAGCTTTTCCCCTCACAAATATTATATATGGAATAACAAGGATATATGTTTTAAACGCAAAACTCTTAAAAAAAAAGAAAAGTGGGTTGACAATGGTATTATTTACGTACACCAACTATTCAACAAACACAGCATATCCTATTCCTACAGAGAGTTTGTCAATACATACAACTTTCCAAGAATGCCAAAAGAGTTTTCAATTGGCCTTGATGCTATTTCTTCTGGTGTGAAAATGCTAATGTCCTATGTTCAACTCCCAATGATGTTTCATCTCAAGAGTTGTTTATGGGTAACTCTGATCCTTTTTTAAGTTATAAGACCAATAACAAATGTAAAAGAAAACTTATTCGTAGAGAGTCCACGAGAACCAGCATCTGTTTTTGTCTGGAATAACTCTTTTAAACACATTGATTGG
The DNA here is from genome assembly GCA_015082035.1 of Chaenogobius annularis. Taxonomy (NCBI): domain Eukaryota; kingdom Metazoa; phylum Chordata; class Actinopteri; order Gobiiformes; family Gobiidae; genus Chaenogobius; species Chaenogobius annularis. The sequence goes on along the minus strand of BJKM01000100.1, from coordinate 395,384 downwards.
GCCCATGTTTGGCTTCTGCGTTGGAAATTCTTTGTAACCAATAAGATTTTGATTTTGTGTCGTGAGCTCGAATCTCTGACGATCTACTGCATGTCCTCCCCTCTCTCTCATTCCCCATTTTACCCTGTCCTTTCCTATCTAATAACGCCTACGGGCCACAAAATCTAAAAAAAGAAAAGAAAATAGAAAAGAAAAAAAAGCTTGATATGAATATGCAATGCATGTCCTCTTCGCTGTTTTTAAGGGGAACATTGCTGTTAAAAAATACAATTAAAAATTTGTTGAACCTGATCGTAATGCTGTCAAAACACCATATTCATTGCTCTAACTTCTCAAACCAGAAACCAAAAAGTATAGTATTTAAATCCATTTTGTCCTTTTATGTAAATTCCTTGAATTATTGCACTAACCTCCAAAGCTATGGACTAAATCTCTTTGTATTGAATTTGAACTGTAAACCGATTTCTTTTTGTATTTATTTTCTATGCACATTTGTAACCTGCAAATGTATTAAGCCTTTAGCAATGTTATTGTGTGTTTGAATATATATATTTTTTAAGCAGGTAAAAAACTAGTGCACTCAAAATGTCCCACAATGCACCTTGAAAAGTAGTGTGCAGCGACCATGGATCTATTATAATGATAGACCGTTATTATAATAGATCCATGGCAGCGACGAGTGAATTATGACTTCCGGTGGGTTTTTTATTTATTGACGGAAATGATCTTCAGCTTCGCGGGAAGTGACGCATGCGCAGTCTTGTCATAGCAGCCAGTGATGAGAAGTTGATTGAAAGTGGAGTTCCACAAAATGGACTCGATTGTCACCGTGCTATGGTACCTCGTCCCGCTGTACGTGTTCGTGTGTGCGGTGTGCGCGATGTTCGCAGACGCGGACATGACCGTGCTGTGGGCCAATGTGGCAGGGCAGCGGCCAGGTGATGACTGGGGCTTGGTGTTGAGGGTTAGCTTGTTGTGCTCATAGTGCACTGCACGCACAGCACTGACGCTGTTATGGGATTTGGAGCGACCATGACAGAAAACTTTTGCAACAGCAAGCAGACTAGGAGCTTTTAATTTATACTTCTTAAATAACAAATGATTATGTCTGAATTCAATTTGCCATGGACATCTTCGGAGAGACAAAAACACAGGCAATGTGGCAAATACGCTGCTTTGGCATAAAAGACGTGCAGTGATTATTACTACTACTACTACTACTCTGTCAGGGCGGCAGGGCCCAACCCCAATCAATAACAGATGGACAGTTCAGTTGTCTTCTTAAATACGTTTTCTTTTATTATGTCATTTCAGATCAAAATTTTAATTGTTAATATTGCTTTTATTTTTAAGAGAAGAGACTGAGGGGCCTGGTGGTGTGGGTGACCGGGGCCTCAAGTGGCATTGGTGAGGAGCTGGCATACCAGCTGGCAGAGTGTGGGGCACGCCTCATCCTGTCCTCACGTCGGGAAAATGAACTCCAAAGGGTCAAACACCGCTGTTTACGTAAATGTGAATAATTAAACTCCATAAAAAAAGTGAACAACAAAATAATTTGTGTTTCTTCTAGAGTGCTCTAACCTACAAGAGGAAGACATTCTTGTTCTTCCACTTGATTTGCTGGCGAGGCAATCCCATGAGGCAAAAACTGAAGCTGTCATTCAGTACTTTGGCCATGTACGTATGGTAGTGGTCCAGACCAGGAGTTCCCAAACTTTTCATGCTTGGACCCCCAAAATAATCAACTAACTCAAGACTCTCACAGTAAAATGAAATAGACATGTGTATCATTTCAAGTTGTATTAGGTTTATTTGTGTTTATTTTAATGTTATCGGACCCAATTTAACTGATATAATTAAAAAAATAGATTTAATACAATAGTTTTAAAATTACATCTTGAAATCATCTTGCTGACCCCTACTTTGGGAACCACTGGCCCAGACTGTTTACCTAAGATAACTGCTTCTTCTAAAGCTAGTGTATATTTTTCTCAATTTCACTGTTTAAAGAATCACAATTTACATCTAAAATGTCTAAAAGCCACCTTTTGGCTTACATTTAGTTTTGGATAAATTGGTACTAACCCACTTATACAAGTTACAACTGTGTTTACATGAACGCATAAATAGGCCAATTTTCTTTCAGATCGATATCTTAATAAACAATGGTGGCCGAAGCCAGCGGTCACTGTTCTTAGAGACCAATCTTGAGGTGTATCATGCTTTGATGGAGCTGAACTTCCTCGGTACAGTGTCCCTCACGAAGCAGGTGCTTCCTCATATGACGGAGCGAGGTTCTGGGAGGATTGTGACTGTGAGCAGTGTGGTGGGGCTAGCTGGGGCCCCTCTGGCCACAGGTTACTCTGCAAGTAAACATGCTCTCCAGGTAAATAAATAACTTCTACTACAACACTCATTACTTAGAAAAAGATCTTAAAAATCATATATTTACAGGGCTTCTTCAACTCACTAAGGACTGAACTGACTGACTTTCCTAACATCCTCATCAGTACAGTGTGTCCAGGCCCAGTGCAGTCCAAAATAGTTGACAATGCATTCACAGAACAGCTGAATAAGGTAAAGCATTTAATATTTGAAGTTAAAAAGAGGTCCCTGCATTAATTAACACCTGTCCCACTTTCACTCCAAGCCTGTGCCCACAGCTGGCAGTCAAGAGCACAAGATGTCCACAAGGCGCTGTGTGCACCTGATGCTAGTGGGAATTGTTAATGGAATCCAGGAAATGTGGATTGCTCAGCAACCTTTCCTTTTGTTTTACTATGCTTGGCAGTACACTCCTACTTTGGCTTGGTTCATCACAAACAAACTGGGCAGAAAACGGGTGCAGAATTTTAAAGCTGGTCTGGTAAGTACTGTTTTTGAGTCCCCCGATTCATTTCCACATACAGTACACTATCCTCTTGTGACTTCGGACTCTGGAGACAGGAGTGTTATTTTTATTTATAATTTAATAATTTAATTTTATAATAAAGTATTACTACAGTATTTCATCAATCAACTTAAACAATAAAATATTTTGGGCCATGCCAACACATTAATTACTCATACTTAAATTTCATCCAATTAGATATTATGAACTGAATTGGTAAGTATTTACAAGTACAACAAAATTGTGTTATGGTGGATCCTCTCTTCTGTGATAATGGCTTCTGACCTGCTAGCCTCAAGGTGAGATAACTCTCACGGAGTGGTCCATCTCTTCCCCAAACCAGTTTTCTGAAACAAGTGATGTCTCACTCACTGGAGATCAAATCTTACTATTTGACCTTTTCTACCAAGCTGATTCTGGGACAGTGTTGAAACTGATTATTTTGCCGTTTTCCACCCAAAAAAGTCTGGCTTTTGGTTCCAAAAACTGCCGAGACTTGGCTTCAAACAGATGGCCAGAAACTGTCAGTGTCAGTTGAAATACAGCAAAATCTAAAGGGAGCATTTGGACCAAAACAACCAAATGCTTTTTTTGCATCACAATACATCCTAAATGGGGTGCACTTTATATGCGATGCTCTGGATTGCCATACTAAATAATGAGATTGTTAAATTCTATATTAAACTTTCGGTTTATATGCGCTATTTTGAATACTTTTTTACCATTCATGCCATTACATTTTTTAAATGTATTTTTTTCCCTCAGGATGCAGACTCTGCTTATTTCAGCAAACCCAAAGCCTCATGAAACTTGATGGTACTGTACATTCAAAAATTGTAAGCTTAGCTTCTGTAATTATATCGAACTTAAAATATTTTTTGGGTTTATTTCTAATAAATGTATTGTGTGTTTTGTTCGGCCCTTCTGTGCACTTTTCCCTAATTTTTAATGCTTAAAGGAACCATATGTAAGATTTTCATTTCAAATGCCATAAATCTAACCAATCTGTGTCCCCAGATATGAGATAAACATGTTCAAATCAAATATAGCTTTTGCAATTTTAATGATTTTGTTCTTAAATACATAAACATGTTGTCCACATTGTTTGTCGTAATTTGGTGTTTTGATCCTCAAGAACATTTTCCAATCAGAAAGCAGAATGAGCCTCACATGAGTTGCCACAGTTCTTGCAACCAAATCCAGTTTTGAACCTACCTAAGGCCAGAACCTGCAGCCAATCATTTCAGCACTAGTGCATCTGTGGTCTAAAGGCCACCCATGTTCAGTTGTGATTGTAGTTACTTTTATAAAACAGTAAGTCTGCTGGCTTCACAGTTCCTGTAAATTGGCCATAATTTCTACTGTACAAGACATAATTTGATATTTTCTTTGACCCATTTTCTAAAAATGTGTTTGACATTTGGTATAGGCCTATATTATAGGATTTACAAATTTGCTGTTGTTGGTTCCCCTTTTATAGAATCAGAAAGAGTTTATTGCCATTGTCAATGAACAAAATTCAAAAACGTAGGAACTTGTCTCGGCCTTAAGGTGCAACATACCACTTTTGACGGCTAAAAAATATAGCAAATTATTTTAATGTTTGAATCTGTTAATCCACTTAAATTCTGACCAAAAATATTCAATGTAAAAAAAGTCAGATTTAACATTTTAATGGGCAATAAGCAAAGGCAATGAGGTGGGAATATCACACAAAATAGTCAATTTACATCTGAAATAAGATACTTACCTGGGATGGGGTGTAGATGTTTTAATTTACAAAAAAAGATGCTTTAGGTGAACAGCCCTGGATTACACATCCATATGCACATATTCCAAAACTCACTCACTCGGACCCTCCTGTTGTCACATAACAGGACAGGGATTGACATTATAATGGCAGTTTCCTTTACAAACTATACACTGCTTCTATACAAAAAAGGAGAAAATCCTATTAATATTGGACATGACCATAACTAATAAAAGATAACCCATTTAACCCTTGTGCCTTCAAAGATACATGCGCAAGTAAAAAACACTTTTTTTAATTATTTATTTTTTAAACAAAAACAATAAAAACATAAAACACACACAAAAAAAGCGTTTTCCTGTTGTGGGGGGGAGGGAGGCAGCGTTCTACTACAGACACCTGTGGGTCATCCCGACCCGCAGATTGCACGAGGGTTACGCTCACACTCTTAACGGGTCACAAGGATTTATCAAATAATGCAAACAACATTTGCCAGGCCATTTATTATACTTGTATAAAAATACAACAATTATACATATAAAAATACAACAATGACTGGACAAATCATAAGCTGATTCTAAGTTGTAAACAAGTGTATTGTAAACAACGTCAGAACACACATTACACATACGACAGGATATATTAAAAAGGCAACAATAGTCCCTTTAGAAAATGTAAAATTTACAAGAAATTAAGAGATATTTGAGCCCTTGTCTTTTAATGAAGGTGGGCAAATGTCCTTGTTTTGAGCATGTTTCAACATTAAAATGCTTAAAGTAGTTTTGTGGTGTTCTTTTAAAGCAGTCGAAGTATATTCAGTTTTGTAATGCCACATCCACTCAGAGACATTTCATTCGGATTTTATGCTTTTCTCCTGTGAAGTTGTCTGAAGTCCAACTGAATCTTTGTAACCACAGGGCTACTGGTCAGAAGCTGGGGAAATGTAGTGGGACAGAGGAATAGATGGGGTATCCTAGAGGAGGGTCTGCTGCCTGCACAGTCAGGTTTCTGAGCAGGAAGGGGTGAGCCTGGATGCTATAGCGCTCCTCATCATCATTAGTGGCATATAAAAGCTCCCAGGACAAGTTAGCCCACTGTCCCCGAACTCCCTCCCCATTAAGACGGCCTACCTGCACGAGCTGCTCCTGAAGGGACAAGACACGTCCTGTGTATGTGCCCTGTAGAAAGAGAGAGACAAGTTCACTCTGGTGTCGTTTAAAGTTAACCTACATCCATTTGTAGCAACACTAGCTATACTAGGCGTAAATACAAACATTACTGTACACAAAGGGCAGCAAGATGAATCGTAATCTAAACAAAATTGCAGTTTGAATGTCTGCCATTAGCAGATAATAAAATAATGCCTGTTACAAACTGTCCACTCTGTTGTTAAGACAAGCACCTTGATTCTTGTATTACTTTTAAAAATAAATGAGTGTTTTCGAAATCTAAAACAATGCATGTTGTTTAAAACGCTCTACTCTGAGGAAAATGTGTGAATTGTTACATTAACCATACTACTGCAGCGCAATCACCATTGTCAGGTCATGTCCCAGCGAGAACAGGAATGGCTTCTCCCTCAGAACGCTGTCATGCCAGCCCTTTTCTGACACCAATCCGATGTACCAGTCCCGCTCATATTCCTCCAAGGTGCTGAACAGTTCTTCAGGGGACTCCATAGGCCCAAGACTGGCTTGATCAAACAGCAACTTAAAACTGAACCTATATTAAGACATAGACAACATAACATAGATATATTTTTTCACACAGATTCAGTTTAATAAATTATGTACGCAACTGTATGATATTGTGAGTTAAAATGTACTTGACCAATCTGCGTCCCCAGTTACGAGGTAAACAAATATAGATTTTGCTGATAACTGTAATGCTGATTTATTCTTAGATAAAGATATGCTGTAATTTGGTGTTTTGGTTCATAAAGAGGATTCTCCAATCAGAAAGCAGAATGAGCCTCACATGGGTTGCCAGTTCCTTCAACTAAAACTAAAGTTGGTTTGAACCTATCTAAGGCCAGCACCTGCAGCCAATCATTAATCAGTGCTAGTGCAGCCACGAAACACATGTTTATGTGCTCTTTTTTCAAGTTCAGTTGAGATTTACCTATTTTAAACCAGTAAGAGTGCAGGTTACACACGGTTTCTTTAAAGGTGCATTTTGCTTCGTGGTTAAATTGGAAAAAAAGTGCTTTCTCTAAAATTCCAAACTCAGTTTTGATGCTGACGAAAAGGCTATGTAACAATTTTAAGGACAATTAAAAACAAATAGTCCAACACTTTTTTTTAGACTATAGAACGCCATTTTATGCATTTATACATAATTTATATTTTACTTTAATTATTCATTTTATGTTGCACCTATCGCTGAAGCAAATTCCTAGTTAGTTAATTTTGTTCACTGACAATGGCAATAAATGTATTCAGATTAAATTTCTAAATAGTTTTTTTTAATTAAAGTTCTGATCACCATTCATACCGAATTAACTATGCAAAAAATGTCAAATGTCATATTTATAGGATTTTCATTCAGTATCAAAACCTGTTCAAATAAGCGTCTGGTTTTGATACTAGTGTTGGTGTCCATAAGTTTCTAGGTGGTGGTACATATGTGGTGATATGCAATTCAAGTCACTGATCGCAGCCATGGCCTCGTCTTACAAATAGCAATTGTCGAGGCGCAGCGCAGAAAGAAGTTTAGGACGTATGATCTGCAAACACGTCAAGAGCAGCGCTGCATCTTGTGTCGAGGTGCACACACACAGGTGCGTGAACAGTCACAGCACCAACATAATAATGTAGAATTTGCTTTTTCCAAATTAGTTTCACACAGCAGCGGTACATGAATAAAATTTACTCGCCACAAGCCACAGCCTTGCGGGTGGTTCCAAGGCAGGTCACACTTTACAGCAGTGGCCGCTCATGTGTCTGCGTAATCTCAATAGAATAGTCCAAGTAATCCATTACACACAGAGATCCCTCATGTCTGAAGTAGCAGAACTAATCGAGCGGCTTCATCCAATTGATAAACAGCTGTCAGGGGTCCAGATAGTGCGGGTGAAAAAGTGAAGAACATGGTGGCTTTATGCACAGCACAAGGCCTGTGTGTACGCCTTGACACAGGGCACAGCGCTGCTCTTGGTTTGATCACAGATCAAACGCCCTAAACCTCTTTCTGCGCTGCGCTTCAACTATCGCAGTTTGTAAAATATGAGCCTTAATCTCTTCTTTGTGACTGGGTCTGCAATCTCACTCTGGTGGCAAATGCTCACTATATTATACCAAAAAGGAAAATGTTTCACTCTTCAGTACTACAGATGCATTGCCTCATTTATTTTACTTTTAATCTCTGGGAGAAAGGTCTGTTTAATTAAATAGTACTAGAATGAAGTTAACCCCTAACCCTAAAGGTTGACAATTACCTGAAAGCTTGCAGTGCAATCTGGTACAGCTCTTTACAGGAAGAAAGCCAGTCCAAAGACTCTGTCCAGGGAATATCTCCACAGTATAACCTATAGATGTAACTGGGACTGGTGAAGGCTGATTCGGCCCCCAGAGAAACCAGACAGGACGTAGTGACATGACAATGTAGTTCCTTTAAAGCCTCATCCTCTTTCAGAGCTTTGGTCATGTCCTCTGTGGTGTCACTTTGGACTGTTGGCCCAAAGCGGCCAAGTGCAAACCGGAACCAGTCCTCTGGAAACAGAGGCTTGAGCTGCTGCAGTCGAGAGGGCAGTAAAGGAGCGGTCCTCCAGCCAGTTGGCAGGTTAAAGACATCAGACAGTGGGCAGCTGAAGTTCAATGGAGGCAGAGAGCTAAGTCTCTCTCCAAAGACCTCAGAGTGTGGTCCTCTGTCTGCAGCTGGCAGTCCGATGCCCAATCCCAGAGGCTGCAGCGGCTGCAGCGCAGACAGGGCCATATTTTCAAACAAACTGTCCATCTCGACAGAGCCAGGCAGAGAGGCTCCCGGCTGCAGCGTTGCTGACCCACAGTGGGCCTCTGCAGTCACCAAAGCCACAGTTCGCTTGGTCGTCTGAGGACCGAACAAGTCCTCCTCATCAGACCAGTCCCCAAACGAAGTTGTGCTGGAGCTGTCCTGTCTGAACTTCAATGAAGAGATGTTGGACTGGAGGGCAGGTTCAGCTGGCTGGACACAGTTGGTGTGAGCTAGCTGAGAGGAATGGGACCTCCTGCCTGAGCCATTGTCACAGCTCCAGAACAACCCTTTGTGCTTTTGGACACAGTACCGCAGCAGCAGCCACACCAAAGCTTTGAGAAAATCATTCTGGAGTTTCTTCAGATTGTCATGAGAATCAATGATCCCAGAGAGAACATTCCTTGCATCAGAATAAACCCGGACAGTCAACGCGGCACATGGGGTGAGAGCGTTTCCCCAGTGCATGTTGAAGCCTCTGGTCAGACCCAGATGTTCTGGACGCTCAAAGGCCGTTTCAAACACCTCATCTACTCGGCGAGCCTCCACCGTGTGACATGAGGTCTCCTGCAGTTCAAGACCCTGCAATAGATCAAATACAATTAGTAATTTTTTAGGTTAAAGTATACTTTATTAATCCACATAGTAAAATTGCATACCTTTATGTTGACTGTACAGTAGCCATATCCTCGCTCCAGGATCATGATCCAAACCATGCGGTCCTGAAAGCGACCAAGGAAATGAGACCCTGGGACCAAAGATCCTACAACAGGAAGAGAAATGCAATGTAGCCAACCAAGCATTTAAATGAGACATATTATGAAAAATGTACTTTTATCATTAACATCCTCAAAGTTATATTTTAACTGATTTGTGCATCTATGAATAATTCTGCATTCGAGTGCTCGGACAATTTCTGTTTTCACCTACACCCGATCTCTAACGACTTCTCCGATTATTCAAAGAAATTCTGACTCCGAGTCATGCATTTAGGAAAAATGTCATACAGGAAATTTTCAACAATAAAAACATCAGCTGGTAAATGCCACTATGAGGCGGAGCCAATCAGTTTTGCAGTTTTGAACAGGAAGTTAATAGACTTGTTTACACTACTACACTAGAAGTTGGGAGCACTCAATATTGCAGTTTACAGCCAAGAAAACGTAAAATACACGCGCTAACTTTATTCAAAGCGTACAGAGTTTGAATCTGATTCTGACTCTTGTTTCATGGCAGACCTCTAGCCTCCTTATAATTATAATAATAGTAATAATAGTAATAATAATAATAATAATAATAATAATAATAATATCATGGGTTCAATTCTCAGGACAGACCAACGTCACATGATCTGCGGTTTCTCTCTGGGTACTCTGGCTCCCTCTGGTTAGGTAAATAACCAGAGGGAGCAGGGAGGTAAATTGGCAACTGTAAAATTGCCCCTACTGAATGAATGTGAGTGTGAATGGTTGTCTGTGTGTCTATGTCTTTGTAAACCCTTTGACGAGCTGGCCCAAAGTCACAGGGCTCGGCTCCGGTCAACCGCGACCCCTAATGGGAACAAGCGGTAGAAAATTAATGAATGAAAAAAGCCTTTTTCATGTTTTCAGTGCGAAAACAAAAAAGAATGAAATTACAGGGTAAGAAATTAGTATTAAATCAAAATTATACTATTGTGATTAGCCCAGATCAGCTCTGTCTTTATGGCATGACACTACAGAAGAACCAACCTGAAATGTTAAATGCTTTCCATGTTCAGAACTAAGGTATCTAGGAGTGCCAAACGGATAAGAGTATCTCTCAGCAAGAAAAGGTGGCTAGGCATCAGAAAAATAATAAATAAATCATTTTTCAAATTACATTATTTTTACAAGATTTTTGGACCGCACAGAATATGTATCACCAAGACGAGCACTATATAGTTTTAGTTTTTCAGAAATGGTGAGAGAAATCTGGTGGTAACATTGCTGCCACAACTCCCCTACTTCGAAACAAACATTGGATAAAGGATGAAATTTAAAGAAAAAGCCAAGCAAAACTTTAACGACAGAGCCTCATGGTGCTGTCCAACACCACTTTGACTTAGTTTTTGCAGAGATGTTATTTCCCCACCAAACAGACACTGATCGTCATTCAAACACGACAACATCTGCTACTTCTACACTGCCCTTAAATATCAGAACTATCATTCATGAATAAGTTACTTTTTCAGCTCTGCGGACTGAGCCGTGTAATACCTGATACATATTCTGTACAGTATATAATAATTGGTGTTCATTCATTTTCTACCGCTTGTTCCCGTTAGGTGACTGGAGCCTATCCCAGTGCCTTTGGGCCGTAATATCCTGGACAGTGGCCAACTCGTTGCAGGGTTAACACAGACACATAGACACGCAGACACGCAGACTCGCAGATTCACTCTCACACTCATTCACTAGGGCCAATTTACCTAACATATGCATGTCTTTGGGAGGAGGCCGGAGCACCCGGAGAGAACCCACGGTAACACGGTGGGTTCTCCTCGGAGCACCCGGAGAGAACCCACAGTAACACAGGGAGGACATGCAAACTCCACCCAGAGAGATCATGTGATGTTATGTTCGCCCAGGAATCGAACCCATGATTTCCTTCTTGGGAGGCAAGAGCTTTAACCGCTCTGCCGCCGTATTAAAATTGAAATCTATTTAATGAACCTTTATTTAACCAGAAAATTCCCATTGAGAAGGGAGTGCAGGCCAAGACAGCAACACAGATCAGTCATAACATTAACACAAGAGATAATCACAAGAATGTGTTACCTAAAAAACAAATACAAATGATAGATCCACTTTCCAAACACTTCAGCATTAATTCAAACTGACCTATTTATAATCCTTTAGTTTTCAGACCTTTTGTAAATTATGCCATGTGGAGAAGGCAGAATATTGAAATGCTATTTTACTAGTTTCTGTGTAAACACTTCTTTGTCTTTACACTTTGCAATTTCCCTCTGTAAAATCTGTTTTTTGGTTGTTTAATACACAGAATGCACAGCTATCTAGAGGGAGCAGACCCATGATACCCTTGAAAATAAACATGCACCAGTGGCTTGGCCTCAAAGTGTCCAGTACTGCCCAACCAACACCTGTGTACAGTTCACAGTACATATACATATCCCTGAATTGATACACACATTGCAAAGATGTCCGTCATGATATAGTGCGATCTTTTGAGTGCAGCCCTAAAGGAACAGAAATATTTTTATTTCAATGTAACAAAATAAAAATATTGTTCTAAACCCAGGTTGTAAACAATAAAACAGTGGCACTCTATAATAAAATTTGCTGTTCTTCTTGTGCTCTTCCAGATCAGGCACATAACCAATCCTAGTTGCCACAGCAGTAGCTCCATTTGGCCCAAGAGTATTACATGGTTAATAGTGTGGAAACATTGGAATGAAATGAATACAGATCAGAGCTTTTTTGGGTCACTTCACATGATGCTCTGCAGGATCATGCACGCTTGCATTAAAGCCAGTAACTCCAGCGAGCTGCTCACAGGAACATTCCTCTTACTGATATACTACCATATACAGGGATTGCTCATTGAGCTCTAATCTGCACACAGTCCCAACTTGACCCAAAGAAGACATCAAAAGATGTCAAGTACTTGAGTTAGAAAACTGAAATAAAGTTGATTATAACATACTGCCGTTGTGTCCTAGGGCAAGACACCTTTCACAAGAATGAATGCGGTTGGGGAGTGGTCTGAAGTAACATTTTACAGTAAAATCTATTGATCTTAGCTTGCAAATTAATCTTAAATTTTTCTAAATATTAATGCCACTAGAACAAAAGAATTACTTAAATCAACAAACCCAGCGATCCTCTTGCGAAAGCCATCCTTAAAGCAGAAGCCAAACTTGCACTCATCTGCTGGTAAAAGACTGAGTCAGGACAGGGGCAGGCTGTGCCCACAGGCCCAGGCCAACTGCGCTGTGGCCGGGGAAATCCCACGAGGAAGATGGGCAGAGTGAAGAGGGGCAGCAGAGGGGCTGACAGGAGGGCTGAGAGGGTCACCACAGCCAGTAGCAGAGGCCACAGTGAAGCATTTATGGCCAAAAGTGTTCCAGCGGACTGTCGCCGCTGCTTCTTCTCCGTCCATGATGTGACCAGAACAGTCACACTGAACTTCAGTTTGGAGAGAAACTGGCTCAGTCTGTCCACCAGAAGACCGACCTACGCAGAACCACACCACAGTTAGTCATAAGAGCATGTGCGTGCGACCGATGTTATAACATAGGTGGAGCAAGGTAGTTACCAGCAGAAGCTGAATGCCTGTTCCAAGGCTGTCCCATCCCTGCAGCACATTGTCTCCAGCTACGAGCCTCAGCATAATAACTACAACAATGTGAAGCAGAGCCTCCTCTGTGCTTTGCCACATCTGCAAACACATGCATTCAGTTATTTAAGCCAAGCTTTAGATTAAACTTTTTTGCTTTTCTCAAATACACTTGCTTTATGTCAATACGTTCTTGGTTTTAAAACTACTTTACATTGCTAATGTATGTGCAAGTTTACAATTTATTGGCAAAGGCTTATATGTACACACCACTCTAAAAGCTCGTGTCGACCCAATAGAGTATGAAGCCATATGCAGCTGTAGAAGAGACTGATCCATAGCTAGAAAAGCTAGCATTGCCAAAGGAGACACTGTAAATAAAACAGCCATAAGTACCTTGTGAAAAAATATTCTCAAAAGTTAAAAAAATAAAATGCATACTGTACCAAGATTGATAAGAACTCTTCTTAGTGCTGCAGCCATGTGAAGTCCCATGTTACGTTCCTTAAAAGTCTGGATATTGGACATCCCTTTAGGGTAAAATGGGTTGAGGAACAATCCTCCAAACACATATGCCCCCTGAACCTCTCCAAGCACCCAGCTGAGGCAGAAGACAACGAGGAGGAGATACCCCACCAGGGTCTGGGGTCCACCGACAAAGCTTAGAGACTGCGCTTTGCCTAGGAAATGATGTAGCAGGCCAGCCTCAACCCCTGCCACCAGCATCAGGGTCAGGTACAGCAGTATTTCCCGGCAGCCAAGAGTCCAGCCAAAAGAACGAGGAGATGGAGGCACTGGGGATACCCCTCGACATAACTGATCCCTGAAGGCCTCTGAGGAACCTTTACAAAACATTCTTGTCTGGCTGAGATCCAAGCTCAACAGAAAGCCCATAGAGACCGAGAAGAGAAGCAGAGCCATTGTTGAGGGAATGAAGTAATTACATACAGCCACTCCAGAGGACACACCAAACATCAACAGCAGCCTAGGAGACAGCAGGCAAGATTTGTGTATTCAGGTAGTTGTTATGGCACATTATATTCATGTTTCTCTTGCAAAGAGTACAAACAATCAAAATGGGGATTAACACATAACAGCAATACAATACCATCACATAATATGATTTAACACTTTATCCTAGAGTTGCTTTAAAAAGTTATTTACACCCTAAAGCATAGCAGCATAATTATAAGTGACTTTTTTACAGTATAAGACACAACTTGTTGAGGCAGTCCTCAAGAAGGGACCTTGTGGTCTACATTTAACCCCCCAGTTTGGACACATGTCAGTCAGCAATATTAATTCACCTGAGGTTGCTGGACATGGGGGAGCCGCCTAACCCAAACACAAGAATCTGCTCCATGGCCCAAAGGAGCAGGGCATCCAGGGGAGGCAGCATTCCCAGCGCCCACAGAAGAGGTAGAAAGAGAAACAGCACATGTAGAATTTGGCTGGCCAAATGAAGCTCCGGAACAGTCCCAGAAAACCTGACAGACATTTTGAAAATATTTTTAAAAAGAACTATCTGCATTATCCGTCAATTTTTTAAAAACATTTTTTTTTACCTTTCAGCCAAATCAACAGAGATGAAGATGAATACGTAAACAGGACGAGTGAGTGGGGTTATCTCATAAGTGTCCTGTGCCTGGAAAGTGGCAGTCTCTGTTGCTGTGTTAACAATGAGGGAATACTCAGCAATACACAGAGTAACCCAGCTGAGAACAAAGACGACCAAGGATGCACCTATGCTATTGTACAGAGCGGCAAGTCGGCTGAGAAACATGTACCATGTGCCAAATCCACACAGCACGCCTGCGAGAACAGTATGCAGCACGACATTCAGGCCAAACCTCTTTCCAGGGGCTATGAAGTGCACAGTCTCAGGGCTGACACAATGGGTGAACTCCACTTCTTCTTCATCAGCCAGGATGTTGTTAACCCCAAGCCGCTCCACAGTGGCATTCCTACGAACAGCATACAACGCCAGGGCCTGGACACCTGCTGCCACCCCAAACATGAGCAGTCCAGACAGAACTGCGGCATGGAGCTCCTGAAGCAGCTGCAGCTGGCAGAGCAGAGTACTGATGCCTCCGAACAGCCATGGCGTTAGGAACAGGACAGCCTGGTTGACATACACGTACGGTGGAGCACAGTAGCCCAACTTAAAGCGTGGACCACCCAATACAGTCTGGGGGAAGCGCTTCCAGAAGAACTCCTGCTTGTACTCATTAAGAAGGGGCACATCTGGCCCCATTCTGACCATTCCCAAAGGGGTGGCAGGTCATCTCTTCACAGCTGAAGGAGGTGGGACACTCATCCTCCTAAGATGATGCCTGCGCACAGACAAAAAGCACATTTTTCTTACAACTGTTGACACATCTCATTGAAAATGATAAAATACATTTAAATTAACTCGTTCACTTTATCTTAATTTAAGCTTTTGTTCAACAAAAACAACGTCATGGTGATCACAAACTCATGATAGCGTAAACCTAATGTTACATACTGACAGTCTATCACTTAGCGTTATTTAGAGTAATTTGACTAATCTTTAATAGAATACGAATAAGACAATTATATGTGCTGCTTTTCTTGTTTTGATGCTACATTTCTGCGTTAGCGTAACTCAGATCTCTTCAGGACAATAGCTTACTCTTTTCGTTAGCTTGCTAACGCTCAATTCATAATGCAATTTTTTTAAACTACATTCTAATAAACTTTTAGCACATACCTTTAGTAGGATGGCAGGCTATGTCCATGCCGTGAGACCTTCTAGCATACAAATTCACACATAATTGTTTAGATAGACAATATGATGGCAAAGTCTCTAGCCGCTAGCTAACTAGATGCTTTAAAGCCAGCCACATCGACATGATGCACAGACAGAGACTGTAATGTGGACCAATGGAAGTGTCCACGCCAGAAGAAAGAGCACGATGATTGGCTTAACTTCTTCGCAAAGAGAAGATCCCACCCACAATGTAGGAAATGCTCAATATTATCAACTTTATTCAGATCATGGATGTATTAAATTTAACCATGACTTTAGGCTTGAAGGCCATTTAGGCAAATTAAGAATCTCTTTATAAGTCTTTCTATTCGATAGGCTACGTAATTTTTTTATTAGATGGTATTTAAAGGAACAACGAATTGCTATTGTTTTATTTTAAACTTTGACCAAAGTGCTGTACACAACAGTAATAAAAATAAAAACCCAGCAATGAATGATACAATACAATACAAATACATTGTACACTATAAAAGTCAACATATATACATGTTTATATATATATATATATATATATATATATATATATATATAATATATGTGTGTGTGTGTATATATGTGATGTATGTATTGTATTTATAGATATATTATATAATAATATACTAATATATATATATATATATAATATATGTGTGTGTGTGTATATATGTGTGTGTGTATGTATATGTGTGTATATATATATATATATATAATGTGTGTGTATATATGTGTATATATATACACACAAAGTCAACACACACAACAAACCACCAGAACATACAGTAACTGAAGTGGCTGATATCAAGAAAACCTACCAATGGCTAGAGCAGGCCAGATGGAAGGACAACACAGAGGCACCAGAGTAATAGAGGCCCAGATCTAACACACCAGACAAGACCCAAGGTGTAGGCTGTGCAAAGAGGTCCCTGAAACAATCCATAACTGCAGTGGCAACTATGCCAACCAAGTGGCTGGCATAGTGTACAGGAACATCTGTGCGGAGTATGGATTGGAAACCCCAAGTTAAAGTGGGAAATACCTTTAAAGGTGGCGGAGAATGACCGAGCCAAGATCCTGTAGGACTTCCAGTTACAGACTGACAGAATGGTAATGGGAAACCAACCAGAGATTTCGGTGGTAGATAACCAGCAGAGGAAAGCCGTTGTGGTTGACGTGGCGATACCAAGTGATGGCAACATCAGGAAAAAGGAACATAAGAAACTGGAGAAATACCAAGGGCTCAGAGAAGAGCTGGAGAAGACGTGGAAGGTGAAGGGGAAAGTGGTGACAGTGGTCATCGGAGCACTTGGGGTAATGACCCCCAAACTGGAGGAGTGGCTACAACAGATCCCTGGAAAAACATTAGACATCTCAGTCCAGAAAAGTGCAGTACTAGGAACAGCAAAGATACTGCGTAGAACCCTCAAGCTCGGGTCCTCTTCCAGAGGCCAGGGAGCTTGAGGGTTCTGCGGTTCTGTATATACATATACATGCAATATGTTTAACAAACCGCTTTCGTTGTTTCTGTTACTGAAATAATGATGAATAAATGATGCACAAGTTGAACACTGCCATAAAAGACAGGTTGAGAAATGAGAGTGCTTTCACCAAAATGTACTGAAAATAATGTGTTCAACATTTCATTCTAATTGTCTGTTTTATCACTTGTGGGCTTCAAAGGAAACAAATTACAAGAAAATGACAGTAGCAACAATAACTCAGTGGCACATTTCATAAATATAGGCAATAAAGCGAGATTGGTTCTGTATAGAGGATGTTTGTGATAGTAGAAAATAAACTCAAAAAATAATATGGCTTGAGTTTATTGTTGTAAATCAATAATGTTCTTTTTGAAATGTTTTCCTTTTTTTTTATTGATTTACAGAACAGATTATATCGGCAACTGTGGTCTGGTGTTAAAATTAAATTTTGTCCTTGGGTAAACATCAAGCATCATCCTCCAAACAACATCAGCCCCCAGCCCAGAACCTGAGCAGGAACTACTCACACTTCATGGAGCAATTATTCAAAGTCTTGGACTAATGGTGTTCCAAATGCATACACAGCACATGTGGGCAGTAGAGCAGCAGTAAGGCCCCCATACAGATCATGTGTTCACTTTATACGCGTTCATGACTATATAATCCGACAAATTCAGCAGATTAGATCTGAAGCAGCACAGGAGAGAATGGAGTCTTCTCTTGTCTCTGACCAGCTCCCTCTTGAGGCCGGCACTATTTCGAGCCCATCAAAACAAAACCTGTCACATTCCATCTTATTAAACAGCTACCCTCCATGTCTTTCCATCAGCAACCCAACGTGGGAAGAGCACTGTATTGTACTGTTAAAAAATATGTATGTAATATGTAGTTGTGTATGGTATTATACGGAAAGGGATTTCATTTAAAACCAACTCTACTGCACAATTATGACATGTGCAATTATCCTTTGCAATACCTAATGCATTCAAGTGCTCTCACTGAGCATCCAAATCTGTGCATTAGCTTCTTTTTTCACTGGAGTCCATCAGCTGCCATTTGATGTCAGCCATAGCAAAGTAATGACAGTGCACTCACGGGAGCTGTCATTAGCTGAGCGTAATTCTGGGAATTAACACAAATTAAGTGAAGTTAAGTACATGCATTAGAGGGGCTTGTTTGGGCAGAGCTTGTCACTTTTGCCACTGACAAACACTCTCTGCACGCTCTACAAAATCATAAAATCCTGAAGATGAAGACATATCCTTTCTTTACGCATGTAAAAGAGTGGTTCAATGGATTTAAATGAAATATAAAAACTCAGTGCGAGTAATTTCAAATGAACAAAGATTTAGCTGTACACAGAGCTGTTATTATATAAGATAGAGAAGGTTCATTTCCACCAAAGTTGCAGGCTTTTATAAAGAGGCTACGCGATTATACAGTCAGTAAAATCCATTTGGACCTTACTCTAGATTACATCTTTATCTGAGCATCGACAGATTATTGTCCACAGAGAGGTGTGCTAAAGCTGGATTATCCACTTGTTTGGGATTCATTTGACCTCTCTAGATGAGACAGGCCAGCCACACACACCTTACATCTGTGGCTGTTTTTTATTGCTTGTTTGCAGCCACCAATGGCAAAGCAAAGGCAATGACACTAAAACCCTTCATCCTCAGATTACCACATTTAGTCATCTGCCGTAAAAACAGACACTTATATTTATTCATTTTTTTAAATTTATTTCATTACATGGGGAGCTGGGCGCTCCCTTAGAGATAGGGTGAGGAGCTCAGTCACACAGGAGTAGCTCAGAGTAGAGCCACTGTTCCTCCACGTTGAGAGGAGCCAGTTGAGGTGACTTGTTCATCTGTTCCGGATGGATGGATGGACATTATCAGATATTTTATACAGGTTGCACTATCATTAACACACCAAATTACATATTTGGAGGTTTAGCACCATTTGAGAATCTGAAAAATCAAAAATAGTCATTGGAATTAATAAAATTGGAATTATAATTACATTTGTGTGATCTTTGGGACTGACCTGCCTTCCTGCTCTGGTTGGGAATATATCATACTCAGGCCGGTACTGGACAGGCTCCCTCCAGTTCTGCGCACTGATCTCATCTCACTTCGTGCTGGATTACAGTGTTTGTGCATTTTATCTGGGATCATACATAAAAAATTGTTAGACTCAGCATAATAATTCACTGTTCATCCAAAGAGGGGTACATCATAAGTAAATGTACATGAAATGGCGCAGGCTTAAATTTTATAAGGGCTAAATAAATTACTTTGGAGAATTCTCTAATAGAGGAACAATGTCAACTGTACATTAAGTAAAATTACACATTTAGTCAATGTTTTCTCCCTCAATATAAAGAACGTTTAAATTTAATGGCCCTGTATGTGACTTTCCTTTTTTTTTTTGACTAAATAACAATGGCCATATTAGAAAAGGATTCAGTTGTAGTCATCTGGACACTGTTCAGATGACTACAACTGAATTAGTGTAACACTCCTGGATGAATGAGGGATTACACAAACAATGACCATATATATTTGTACAGAGCTTTTGATACACCACACTTACACCTGTAGCTGTGATGTGGCTGGGTGTCATCTACAGCAATCGTCAAAGAAACGTCCTGGATGATGCTCTGTAGTCCTCCGCTCATAGAACTGATGGTTGTGTTACGCGACACAAGTGGAAGCAGTCCGGGCAGGTTTATCTCAGAAGTGAACTGTGCGCACGGCTATGATGGAAGAGACACATTCAGCTTCTGTGGTCTAAATTCTCTCCAACTATGGCTAAACTGTGGTTACTGGGGTTTACGAAGGTACCGGTACACTTAAAGTACAACACATGATGTTTAAATTTGTAACATGTTCTCATGCTCACATTTAGCTCAAAACGCAGAGGGGGTTGTGTTGACCTGGCTAATAGGGGCTAAGTCCACTGGTGCATTATCGGCCAGGCACATTTCATCTAATCAGCAGGATGATGCCAGTAGGCTTAGGCTGCTTTTAATTCAGAGCTGCCGGAGAATTACTGTGCTGACTCTTATTACAGCATCATGGAATCACACTCACTGAGTCTGATCCGGGTTATTCTGATTTACAGAAGCCCACTGTTTACATAATGTGACGGTGAGGCCGTTTATACCATAGGGCCTGTTTGTTTGTTGTAGTTAAAAAGGTGAACATGAACGGTCTAGTACAGTCAGTAGTGATGGAATCTGGTGTGTTCTTACAGAGGACTCTGTGTTGAGCAGTTCAGCTCTGGTTCTCTCCTCCATAGTCACAACCACTCCATCCAGAATCTGCAGCTGTGGCAAGCGCAGAACCACTGCTGCTCTATGCAGGGAGTTACGGGCCACCTATAAAGTTATTTATATTAATTGTTGTTAGAATTGTTTTTTCTGTATAGGTTCTTACTACAACTAATACTACTACTAAGACTGCTACAACTATCACGATTATGATTATGATAATTATTATTATTAATAAAACTCCTCAGATAGGAACAGGATAAACAGCTGAATGGTCTGGGCTGGATTTTGAGGCAAAGTTGTTACCAGTCTATTCTGTTACTTATCTGTAGTTTGGACTGGAAGATAATAAATTGACCCTTATACTTGTATTCCCACATCCCCAGTGAGAGACCCATCTGATTCTCTTATCTGTGCTCAGCTGAGTCTATAGCCTTAAACCAGACACAAAAGGAGGAGCATGCCATGAGAAGTTCAGTTGAGAGGCCTGATATTGGCAGCGTGACGATAAAAGTAATGATTTTATGCGGTCAACAATGTTACATTCTGTCTCATGGGTGACTTTTGGCTTGGGTTTGAACCTACAAAGAGAGAGCAAGGGACTGGGTAAGAAGTACTCCACAGCTGTGCATTTTGTGGCTTAGGCCTGATCATCAGCTGCAGATGGGTAATATAACCAGGCCAATAGTGTTTTTCTTTTGGTCAGCAGATTTGTATGTTATGTCGGCCAGTTGTGTAAATACTAGGCCTATTTTTATATTATCCTATAGTTAATTTAAATTGTTTTCTTTAATGCATGCCCTTTTGATTTCACATATGTTGTTGTTTTTATTATTGTCCATCGTTGTATGTTGCACCTTAATGCCAAAACAAGTTCCTATGTTTGTGAATTTTGTTCATTGACAATGGCAATAAACCTTTTCTTATTCTAATTCTGATTTGGCATAGCAGAAGCAGGAACACTGGGTCAACAAATAATGGAAATACATTTATAGAGCAGCACAGCACTGAATTTACAACGCAAACAGCCTCTAATCATAAGACCTCATTCATACATGTTTCAGGTACTACTCTACTAAGAATAGACCATTCATTATAAAAAAGAAAAAGATTAAACTAAAACTGAACCAGGAGCTTAGTGACATCTATCCCCCCACAGAAGCGTATGATGTCTGTTTGACTGTATAAGGAAATATTGAGACAACAATGGATTATGTTGTGTGCTCTCAGGCTCTTTGTCTGTATGTGCAGACCTAGGAAAAGAGAGCAAACACTTACGGGGTTGCCGATCACACAGAGCTCTGTAAGTAATGGGAGGGCATCTAGGTTCTCCAACTCTGCAGTCTCCTGTCAAAGTACAGATACACATTATGTCCAAAAGTTTCTATTACAAAGAAGATACATATGCCATATGCAGCACATTTAATATTTTATTTGTGCATGATGGACAGCACAGCTGAGGCACAGATTAACTGTGTGAGCCTGTATTAATCTCCCGAGAGTCCGGACAGGCCACATAGCAAGGGAGAGCTTTAGAACTGAACTTGGCAGTGATTCAAAAGAGGCCCCCGCTGGGAGAATCACTGTGCTGGGTGATTGCTGTATTTTCCTAATTGAATGCATGAAAACATTAAGGCGTGAAGGAGAACAGGACATAAAAGTGCAAATGACTTGTGCCCATTGAGGAGGAGATGTGGACTGAGAGGCTGATTACATGTTATCCTGATTGTCTCTCTCTGTCTTCATACATACATCTGTGACCTTCAATCAAACTTGATTCTGCTTAATGCTACCCCTCGCATGCAACAGCGGGTTGGTAATGACTCATGATTACTATACTTCATGTCTTACTTTGCAAACGCCAAAAGTAATACTGCTCCAATTTGAATAAAATGCATTCTCAAACATCTGACCCATTTAGCACAGAAAGCAATCAGTAAAAGTTGGTAGCACTGTGACCTTGATGGTCTCTTTAAGAAATCAGTGCAGTGTGAGTCTCTCAAGCATTCTCTGAAAGCTTCTAAAAAACACAAAAGCCAGGCCCAGAGGAATACAGTACCTGCAGCCTGTTGGAGCCCAGGTAGAGCTTCCGCAGCTCTGTCATGTGCTCCAGGTAGCTAAGATCGCGGACACGGTTCTCTGACAAGTGCAGTTCTAAAAGTGCAGTCTGCCCAACAAAAGAGGTTTCTGAAAAGAATTTTATCCGATTTTTGTCCAGCACTAGCTCTCTCAGAAGGTGGAGTCCTTCCAGTCCTTCTACCTGGCTGATCTCATTGCCTATGGACAAAGAAAGCTCTTATAAGCATGTAATGTGAATACAATAATATGTACAGTTATGAATGCAAAGCTTCAAACTGATTTTAGTCTAAGAATAATAATGTATTTTACCACACCTTTTTGTTGCACTCAGCTGTCAGTATTCCTTTAGTCTATTTGTTTAAACTAAAAAAACAAGTACTTTATTTGTTTCAGATGTGTGAATGTCTGCCAGGAAATTAGTCCAAGGCTATAATCTGGCATATTTACATTTATTTACAATTACATTATGTTTACATTTATAATATAATATACATGGCTACCCCATTTCTTAAAAATAAATACATGAAATTATCATATGGGCTTCTTTTCGTGCTGGTAAAGGATATCACAATATTTTAACAATTTTCTTGTAGAAAATATATCAAAAACACTCTTTGAGTAAGGGTTAAATAAAATACTGTGGCATATACAGCTTTTTTTCATCACAGAAAAGAACCAAAATAATTTTCAAACAAAGCATTATATTTGAGGGACAAAGCCAAAGAAAAACTCCCTCTCGGACCCTCAAAGGTGTAAAGAGATTGTTAAAATGTGTTGTTTTGTCTAAGGTGGACTCTAGTCTATGGGAGGTCTGAGGCCTTTTTACTGTCTATAGTTGATAATAACAGGCTTTGTTAGAGGGGCACTATGTCAACCATACATGCCTTGAAGAAAGAGTGCCTTCAGATTGGTGAACCTGCTGAGCTGAAGATTGGCCATATTGGAGATGCCATTGTGACTCAAATGTAGCTCCTCCAGATTACCCATCAGCGGCTCCAGACTGCCAAATGGTACAGCTTCCCTTAAACACCAGCGAAAAAATAAAACAGTGGTAACATCTGTACTGAAAGAAGCCCAGAGCTCCTTCTGCCTCATTTCACACACCAGAGCTTAAACCATTTGAAGGAGAAAAATAAAAACCTAACAAAAGAGAGCGGTCACAAAAGGACTACATAAAACTGTATTGGTTTTATCTGTTACACAACAAAAAGGGTTATAAAGGAATCATCAGGAAGCCTGCCATTCTTCTCCAGAGGGTCATCTGTTATGAACAGTTGAATAAGATAAACAATAACTTAATCCACTAAGCATGGCTCCTGACTGCACATATGTTATTGCTTATTTAAGACCTAAATGTACAGATAAATAACATATTGACAAGATGATGTGTACAGCCAGTACTGTAAATTTTGAATATTAGCATAGAGTGAGCAGAGGCAAATGGATTGGAGAGTGCTGCCCTCTAAAGGTTCAAGGCAAAATTACTAGAATTCAATTTATCTGTGATAAACGATTAATAAAAACATTCTTGAAGCTATAAAATAAGTAGCAAAAGATAGAAAAGAAACCTGTTGATCTTGGCCTGTCCATGTTGTCCATAGCCGCTGGAGTGGACTTTGTTGTGTAGAATCTGCCGGTTTGTCAGGTGAGCTTGGGCCTTCTGTCGTGGAAGGATAGACTCAATATGGTTGTAGTTCAGACTTAGAGCCTGTGAATGATAATATTGTATCATTAATGTTTCAAAGATTCAGCATGAAACAGGTATGGAGGTTTTTTATGTTATTACTTTTATATTAGGCAGGTAGATGAGGCCGGAGAAGGAGGTGAGGTTGTTGTGATCCAAGTTTACACTTCGCAGGTTGTCAAACAGGTCAGCTGGAGACAGATCAACCATTCTGTAAGAGTAGAAGACAATAATTACAAAAGGTTCAATTTTTTTTCCTTTTTCACTAAACACAGGTCATCACCTAATAGAGTTGGATGGCATGGAAAGATGAGTAATGTCAAAGTAGTTTGAATGGCCCAGCTTCTCAGACACCAGGTCCGACGTTAATCTTCCACTAAACATGTCCTTTGCATTTTCACATTCAGTTGCTTCCTATGAAACCAAAAATATTAAAAGGCAATACTAACAGTTAAAGGTTTTACTTGACTTCTGACTTTTGCAACCTCTTACCACAGCAAATCCATCCAAGGCTTTCAGTGAAGATATTTGAAAGACTACATAAATACGATAATTTTCTAGTTTCTCAACTAATGGATTTCCATGCAGATCCAGAATGATGAGGTTTGTTAATCCCTACAAAATGGACAGTAATTTAACATTGTATGCAATGAACATGAATGGAATATTGTGAGAAACAAATTAAATACAAACCTTCAGATAAAATATATCTCGAGTTGTAGAAATGTGGTTGTTGCAAATGTACAGCTCCAAAAGTAGTCGAACTCTCTGTATCCCATGCAGAGAAGTGATGTGGTTATTGTCCAGAGAGAGAAAGGTGAGGTTGGGTAGCTGCTCTAAAACTGAAGCTTCCAAAAAAGACAGTTGATTTCCATCTAAACTTAGTCTGCTTAAAGAACTAAGTTTCAATATACCTATACAAAATACAGAGATTTATATCTTCTGTTAAATACTTCACATATGCAATAATACTAATAATACTTAATGCAATAATACTTGTATCTCTCACCAGTTACAGTAGTGATGTTATTGTTATTTAGTGAAAGTTCCTCTAACTTGAGACAGCTTTCAAGTCCTTCCACTTTGGAGATGTCATTATCATTAAAGGAGGCCCAGCGCAGGTTTACCAGTCCGCTAAGATTAGACAGTTTAGAAATCCTCAGGCCATCAAGGTTAAGAGCTGTTATCTGCGGAATAGTATGCGACATGCTCAAAAAAATACATTACAAAACCACTGTGAATTGTGAATGTTTAAAAGACACACATACATACTCAATGTAATATGCAATGAATAATAAAAAAGCTGTATGTGAGTATAGTGGTTAAAAAGCCAAATATAAAATACTAGGCAGTGTAACACAATGGCTTAAAACAATACGGCACCTTTGACATCCAGTCTGGCTGAAGACTCATGTTCCACGTATTGTGACTGAGTCCACACAAGAAGTGTGCTGTGGAGAGCAGGCTGAGGCTTCGGGGACGTTCATTGTGTGTAGAAGAATGCACTAAAAGACAAGTCTGTAATGGCAGTGCACCAAAATGATTAGTACAAAAACAGCTGATTTTGCTTTAATAAAAGCATTCATTCAAACTGATACACTCAAGCCAATGTTAACCTGAGTGATTCTTGTGTCTGCAGCTTGCAGCACAGCCTCAGCAGCTTCCTCCTCAGTGATGAGCTCATCATCCAGGTGTGTGAGGGACTTCAAACCTGCTAATACAGTCTTTCGGAATGACTCTGCCTGTAAGACACAAAAATGATACCTCTTTGAGACACACTCCATATTAATAAAGCAGTTAAATATATTAAATACTTTTTAGCACCTACCCTTTTCCATGGATTGTGTCTTGTGTCCAGTCTAAGCAGAGCTGATGTGTGCTTGGTCAGGACAGTCATGTCTTCTCTGGCCCTGGTCAGTTTGTTCCAACACACATCAAGCTCTTTGAGCTTTGGTAAGCCTCTCATTCCTTCAAGGGTAACCAAGCGATTGAAGCTAGCATCCAAAAACTCAAGATTGTGCTGAAATATTAAGTTGCATGATAATAAAATCATTTATTTTATATTATCAAATCAACATTTGCATCAGAGTTAAGCTTAGTTTGAATGCACTAATTGCAACCTAGATGTTGATTTGATGATTCAAACTTGTCTGTTACATTGTTTACCATGTGGTGGATGTCATCCAGTCGTGTGAAGTCATTAAAGCTGATACAAAGATGATGAAGAGATGTGAGGCGGGAAATGTCCTTCAGCTTGCTCAGACTGTTGCCATGCAGGTTCAGCACCTGAAGATTTAATCCTCAGACGTCACTCATCAAATTAATGTTAAAGAGTTGAATTTGTAGTGGAATTACAACTTACAGTTATCTGACTGAAGACGTTTGCCTGAGCCACATTGAGCAGCATTTTGTCATCAAGGCTCAACAGTTTAGGCAGTGGCTTTAGCACTGGTTCCATGTTGAGCACTTCCCTGTCCACAATTATCGCACTGGGTGAAGTACTATTTTTCTCTGTGTTATGGTTAGCCTTTTCTTGATTCTAATAAAAATGGTACATAGTTATTAATAAAGGTATTAACCTGACATAAAAATAATCACAATAATTTGCTTTTGTTTTAAATAAATAGAAAGAAAAATAATTACCGTGGTGTCGTATTCAAAATATACAATGTACTCTGGTAGAATGAGCTCATTGTCAAATATGAACCATTTTCTCTGTTGACGACAGGACTCAGGTACTTTTGAAGAAAAATACAGAAATATTCATTCATTTTAGAAGCATTTTCAATCAATTTGCTATGTTTCCTTACCTTCGCTGGTGTTTCTGTGTTTAGTGCCAATGTTGCGGTACACAGAATGGGCTGTGGGGTAGTTGTTTTTTTCCACAGATTCACCCTTTCTTACTGGCATGCTGTTTCCTAGAAATACTTTGGAAAGAATAACCCAACCTATATTCAACAAAGATGAGAATTACAGTAATTGATAAGACAAATTAAGTAAATCATAAGAAAATTAGAAAAAAACAAGAACTGCACCATGAAGGAGAAGGTGGTCATCCATAATATGGAAGGAACTGTGGCTGGTAGTGGAGATTGCATTCTCAATGCGGTTCTGTTCACTTAGATACAGGCTGTTGGACAGAGGAACAGCCGCTTCTCTTCCTAGATGCTGGTTGATATTAGGGGTGGGCAATACCACAAGTACTTTGAAGGTCATTTTTAAACCAATGTGTTTGATATAAATAATGAAAAAAGTGGCTCTAACATCATCATTCTGAAATGAATGCCTAGGTTGAAGATGTACACACTTGATATTTGCATATCAGTATCAATACTGACATTGAGTCTGTATCAATATATCAATACTTCAATATCAATACTTTCATCGCTAAATTATACTGTATATTAAACTAAATTTTAAGTTTTCGTGACACTGTTGCACTGGTCTTACTTTGAA
Organism: Chaenogobius annularis; assembly: GCA_015082035.1. Lineage (NCBI taxonomy): Eukaryota > Metazoa > Chordata > Actinopteri > Gobiiformes > Gobiidae > Chaenogobius > Chaenogobius annularis. The sequence goes on along the minus strand of BJKM01000100.1, from coordinate 367,732 downwards.
CTTGAACTATGAATTCATGACAGTGTGCCTTAGTGTGTACCATAGTGTTTTTTAAATTCTTCATTTAGATTTAACAGTGCTAGTCCACCAAAAAACATGATAAACATTATTATAATATGTTTTAATTGAACTAAGATTAAAAGAAATGCAGATAATGTGAGATTGTGAAAGTGAAGAAACAGAACTTTGACGGTGATTTGACAACTAACCCAAATACATTTTGTATACCTTAAATTGTTCAGCTGATTTGAAGCCATTCTCTAGAATGTGCAAAATGTCCTCCTTTTCAGGAATTTTTCCTGGGTTAGGGACATAGAACAAGTGATCCAGTCTTTGTCTGTAATTCCTAGTTTAACAGTGCACGGCTTATAGTTTATACTTTGTTACAGTGAATACATTATTTCTGTCTTCATCAATCAGTACTTACTGGGAAAGACATGAAGATTTGTCATTGAGCACTTTCTGAAGTTTCTCTTCAAACCGAAGCCTTAGAGCAGTGTTGTGAATACGAATAACTTTGCTGATTTGTATTCCAGTAATATCATAGGCCCTGTAATCCGAGTGGGAGAAGCGCAAATGAAGGAGGTCACAACAGGAAGAAAACCTGTTGAAAACAAAAAGGCAAAATAATCACCACCAAGTAAGGCCTACAAGGATTATGAGTCATGACCAATACATAACATAGTAAAGTACCACGGGTCTGTGGAACAGCCTTCCTCAAAACGAATGTTTCCAACACTTTCTAGTTCCAACAAGAGAAATTGGGTGGCATATTCCATACAGTTTGTGATATGAGCAACATCTCGATCATGGAGGGCTTCCAGTCTGAATAGAGGAACATGCTTTAATAGTAGCACATGACATCCAAACATGTATGCAAACCATAACATGACCTTACTCGTTCATCTTTTTGTCCCAGAGTGCCAGTCTTTCTTTTATTGAGTCAATTTTTGTGAGGATTTTTTCTTCCATATTTGAATCTAGACTGATAACAATATTTTGACCTTCACACTCGACTCTAGGAGACTGGTTATCCTCTGAGCTAAGTTCTGTAGATATTTTGCTGTCACTTGTCAATCGTGAGAGCTCACGTTCCAGCTGCACAGACACATAACAGCATGTTGTAATAATCATTGTGGTTTTGTTCAAATTTAAAATAAAGACATAATGTTTGTACAATACATTTTTTAGAGAATGATTGAACGTCCTGATGCTTTCTTCAGGAATCTGGAGCTCTGTTTGTTTTTTCTCCATCAGCCTGTGCACTGTCTCTGCCAGAGTCCTCTGAACCATGCGCACACGCATTTTGTAGTACATAATTTTCTTTAGTACAGTGGACTAAAAAGAAAATAAATTCAGTCAGCCAAATTCAATGACATGAAACATCCTAATATAAGCGTTTACCTCAGCAACTTCTTTGACTTGGCTGCTTGACACATGGTAAGTATCAAGGCAGAGAAGGCCAGGCATGTGATACAGAACATGTGTTGCATAGTTACAGAGCAGACAGACTGGATTAGGACCTGAGGTCGGGTCATTGAGAGCTAGCTCTGTGAGTTGTGGTAAATGAGCAAGGTAAGTCAGTTCCTGAGGCAGAAAAATATTACATTTGTTAAGAAAGAATTATAAAACTAGAAAACTGTACATCTATCCTGTATGAATCGTGTTCAAATTGGAAAAGAAATGTGCAACACATTAACAACTGGAAGTATCTCATTGGAATGGATCCATGGAATCTAGCAATATGCAAAATCAGGTATTCTGCATCAATTACTCAATCACTAAAATAAATCTATAAGACCCCAATGTAGCTAACAACCCAAATGTTCACATTTCCACTGACATTCAGTTCTAAAAAAGAAATATACTGCCAAATGGACTTATTCCAGATAAAATGGCCTGGTTCTGGAATCATATAATAGCATATTTAACATGTTTAACATTACCTTAAAGGATTTAATTCGGTTTCCAGACAAGTTGAGGTTTTGTAAGTTAACATTAGGTTCCAAAATGCATCCTGAAAGGTTGTTAAAACATGTTCAAATCAATTTAGTTTACAACTTTCATGAATGCTTGGGATGAGGCTTACCAATTGTTTCAATACAGTTGTCAGCTAGATTTAATTCTGAGAGTTTTTTAAGGTTATCAAGCCCCTAAACAAGACAACAACAAAATGAACAGAATAACATTAACTAAAATAGGTATAATGAACCAATGGGTTAGTTCTATATAGACCAGACAGATGACCTGTATCTCACTGAGGCAGTTGTTGTTGAGCCAGAGGACTTGTAGCTTGACCAGCATTTGCAAATTCTGTATTTTGCTAATTTGATTGTCATAAAGATAGAGTTTCTCTAGTTCTAAACATTTCTCTAGGCCAGTAATGTCCTGGAAGAGAACAATGAATATTAGTTGTTCAGATCGATCATGTGTAGCGTAGTTAACATTGACTGATTTAAATAATTGACCACCTACTTACCATAACTTGGCACTGAACTACCCAGAGCTCACGGAGCATTGGGCAGCACTGCAGACCTTCAATGATCTCTAAGCTCTGACCTAATATGATCAACTGACACAGCCTAGGGAAAAACGAGAGTCCAACCATGCGAGGGAAACCAGAGAAGAATATCTCCAGGGAGCTGACAGATGTTCCTTCATGTGCTATTTTGTCATAAGATACTCCATTGGCCATACACTGTTAGACATACCAAGCCAGGAGTCAGAGGAAGAGGAAAATAGTTGGGATACTAAAGATGTACTTGAAACTAAAATAAAAATATAGAAAGTAAATTTCTCACCAGTTCCTTGATAACCTCGTCATCACCACGAAACTTTGCTTTTTCACTGTGAGTCATGATGGTCAAACCCTTAAAGCAGCTGAAGATGTTACTTTTCCAAAGGTCTCAGCACCATTGTCACCACACACGCCTTTCTGCTACACAGTGGAACAAATACAGGATTAGAGAAAGTTTGCATATCATCAACTCTCAGGTAAGTGTGATAGTTTTAGTTAGTTATTTAACTTGACGTTAGCTAAACCTTCTAAAGCTAGAAAACCTAGCTAACTTAATACGTAAGCGTGAACGTATAAAGGAAAGCTAGCTAACCTAAACCATGTTCTCTCACCAGTAAATAAGATGCAAGACTCTCGTTTCTTTTTTAATTAAATTCAACTATGCATAGTTGATAAAAACAAAAACTAGATGCTGTGCAATGGCAACAAGCCATTGCGAGTGACTGCGTAATGCATGACCATAGGCTGTACAGTTGCCATGACGATTATGTCACACATCACCGACATTCCGCCACACTAAGAGATAGGACAAAACTTTGACGATGAATCCCGAAGAAACAACGAGACCAAGGAATACCAAAAGTATCAAACAAAAATATCTACAAAAATAACTTTGAATTACGAAAATCGACCTGTGAAACGTATCGAAAAACGGGAGTTGCTATAATAAGAAAACACTTCTATGACAAATAGTAACTGCGTAAGGCAATACGCAGTCACTCAATTAAAATCGACAGCAGAAAAGTTGTTTCTATCTCAGGCACAAGTGTTTGCATCAGTATGTTGCGCACGAGCGTCCGGTTGCTAAGGAGCCATTAATGGGCAGATACACCGAGAGCCCGCAAGATGGCGCCAAACTACAGCGCATCTACGCTAAAGGAAAAAGCTTAAAACAATTTTGTTTCATAAGAGGACTTTTTCCAAAAGCTGACTCTTTAAATCTGACAAACGTGTTATTGCTGATTATTACTACGGCCTCGGTGCTTTTCCTTGACTACTTTTGCAGACTCAATAATGGACATCAATTTGCCAAGATCACCTGTATAGTGCTCTCTTTGTGCTCTTTGTATCTGATCATGGTCCGTATATCGCTCCAGTACCAACCCCATGCCATACGGGAACAATGACGTCACCGCTGGATCACAGAACTAAAACAATCAAGCCTCACTCTTGGCTTCTCATCGACCGCCTCTAGTCCGCGGTGTCGCCACTTCGCCTGAGCTAACAGACGCCAAGCAGCGCTGCTGTGCTCGTCCCCGGATCCTTACGGAATCTGATTTAACTGAGAACTCAGCCATCACAACCTGTGTCCGCAAACATCACCGCAATAAGCATGTCTACTCAGCCTAGTGAGGAGATAGGACCAGAAGGAAGGTGGTTTGGGGATGACTTTGGGGAGAACGGCCTGTCCGGGAACGCTCAGAGCCGGTTTGACGGGCTGCATGATGAATTTAAACCTAGAGGCAACGAGAAGACAATCGACCTGGACCAACCATTTCGCTCTTCTCAGGACGAGGGGAAAAGGCCTGTCGTTGCTATGGAAACTGCGTCTACAGGTAAACGAGCAGTTATCCCTTATCTGTGTAGCATTATGTGCAGTGCAGTGTATGGTACCACCATGAACTACCAGGGTATGCTAGATTATAAGATGCGTGGACAAGGTTAGCGTATGCGCAGTCAGTCTACGCAGGCTGTATGTCAGTGCAGCTCAAACCTTAAGTCACTAGACCACTAACGTTATTAAAGAACTTATAGTTAGGTAGGCTAAACCTGCATCTAACGTCGCGGTTCCTAAAATGAAAGGCTAGTCAATATTTTAGTTGAATGGAGTCGGGTCACATCACACATGTCTTATTCATTCTGACTCAACCAGGTAAATTTAAAAGAAATGTATGTTTATTGTGGTTTAATGTGCTGCCCAGCCCTGCAATAACTAAACCATGTCTTTTATTAACGCTATAACAAACATATATTCAGCCTAGGTTTCAGGCAAAAGGCCTTTTAGCCCAATGGCCTAGGCTAAGGCTACTGACAAAGAAGTCAACTTTATCATAAAGGGTAGTTTGACATTGTCTTGCATCTGTGCCTTAACTACTTGCTGTATTTGAAATAGTGTTTTGATTAAGAGGAAGTGTCTGTCATGTCCTGCTGTAGGCTGTCCCTTCTGCTCTTGTGGGAACTATGCACAATAAGTCACACAGACATTGTGCATTTTCCGCTTGGCTGGTTTGTAGTGTCCACTCTCTCTCCACTGTCCAAGTAAGAATGTAGCCCTGTCCCTAACCCGTGCTAATGAAGCCTCCACTTTGTCTCCACGAATAATAACTCACTAATATGTGTAAAGCTGTTTAATGCCTAAGTTGAATTCTCGAAGTGATCATTGCTTGTTGTGTTCATCCACAGGTTCTCTGCTTGACATTACCTAAACATAAAATACAGTATGTGTAAGAATAAAGTAGAACTAATCCAGGGCTAACCCTAAGCAAAACTTGAATAGAGTTTGATTTATTGCTCTATTGTGAAAACCAGGTTATTTTACAGCCCTTTCACTTTGCACAACAAACAGTGACATCACACAACAACAACAACGGCAGCCCCAGTGAGGCAGCGGCAGGACGAATGTCTGAGTCTGGGCTTCGCTTTTTGCAGATCAGCACGAGACAGCTATATTCACCCAGGCCTCTTTCCATATCTGAGAAACAGAGAAGCACTTAACAGACTGTACCTTCTCTGACTGCAGTGTTCCCAGAGGACCCTCTGTTTACTTTACTGTACTGTTTGTTAAGGAATCTATTGTGTATCCTCTAGTTCTACTTTGACATACTCTTAATTTATAATCCCAAAGGGTTTTTGTCAAGATGAGACCCTCTAACTGTGAATATAGCCACCATATACTGTTTTGTCTGAGGTGACTATTTCCAATTGTTTGTGCCTCCAGCAACAATTTAGCCAATATCACAGGACATTCAGAAGCAGACAGTATCTCCATTAAAAGGCTGTGTTGCTTTTATCATATCAATAAATCCATTTGTGGTGACCTCATTTGTCAGGACACAGGAGGGACTTGTGATACAGTATCATAGCAATCAATATACCGTATCCTAAAATGCCAGTAATTTTGTGTCCTCTGTTCTCTTCTGCCTCCTCTGAAAAAGTGAAACACCATGCAGTCCAGTTCGATTTAGATTGACAGCTTTGAAACAAAGTGGACAGGCTGCCGACACTTGGTCTGGATCCACCCACTTCCTTCATTCAACTGTCCAGCTCAGAAAAGTACCACCAATATAACACAGCGCTGCTTTCACCAGATAATGGGATCAACTAGTATGGGGCCTCAATATTTATTCCCCACGGTTTAAAAACCCTTTTCTAAAGGTAATTGTTTTTCCATCAGTCCTGGATCAATGCTTATTGTCATGACTTTCAGAACCTCTGTTCCAATATTGATGACCGGCTGTTACTGAAAGTTTGTGTGGTTATTAATGTCCTTAGATGTTGTTGCCTCACATTGCAGGTAGCTCTTTCAGTCTGCCCCAGGGCAGTTGTGGCAGTATCTTACGTCTCCTTCTCTGATGCACACAGTAAGATGTTATATAATTCACTGTTCATGAACAGACCACTGTAGACATAAAACATTAATGACCATAACAGGGTCATTGAAAATTCAGTATGCGCCAGCCTGATGTCCAGGGCTGTGATCCCTACAGTTTACGTTTCAGACATTTAAGACAAGAACATGTCATTTTATCATTGATCTTCCTGTTTTACAAGGTCATGCAGTGAAAGAGAAGCCTTGAAACATGATCCAGCTGTGACAGCCTCATCTGTTAAGAAGCTCTGAGCAGAGCTGAAACAATATCTGTGTGTCATGTAAATGTGTGCGGATGTGATCAAAGAACACTGGAAAATTGCTTTGATTAATTATGATGACTCCTTATAGTTATAATTATAAGTTGTTATTATTATATAATTTTATAGTTATAATTGATTTGCATGCTATTTTATCTTAATGAGCGGCATACAAATCATTTATTTCAAATTTACTTCTAAAAGGTGTGAAATGTCCAGTTGTTACTACGAACTCATGCCCTGTTGACTTTAACATAGAGCTTTAGAGTTGTTATTTGAAAATGTCTGGCTTAAAGGTGGTATTTTATTTGTATCATAAATCTGTACTAATTATATCAATTTGGGTCCAACAACTATGGCACAAATTTATTTATCAAAACGAAGTTTAGTGCTGCGCGGTGGCCAAGTGGTTAAGGTGGCAGCACTTATGCCAGGCTCCATGTGCAGCCGGCCGTAGTGTTGTGACCTCGAAACCCGGCTCAGACAATTTACTGCATGTTAGTAAAAAAAAGAAATGAAAAAGCTAATAAGGACTAACTTGTCCGTGGCTTTTGAACTGAACCTCTTCCCCCTTGTCATGCCCCCCCACCCCCTCACCGCCTGTAGATGTGTGCTCTTGTACTTGTTCTGCAGTCAGATACATTGTTAATGTGTGCAGAAGCATGAGGCACGGGTAGCACAGAGAAGCACTGTTGAGGATCTGCCACTCTCTCCTCAGGCCCACATCCAGCCCAGCAGCTGGACCCACACTATTTATAGCGCACTCACACAGCAGCACTGCCCCGCACAGACATGGACGGGAGTAGTAAACACAACATCCAGGTCACATCATATCTGCTCTTTCAGTTGGGAGCCTCTTCGCTGCTCCTACCTGACTGTGTTCCCATCCCAGCTCTCCCTTTGTCTTAGTGACTATATAATAACTACTATTATATTATTGACATTCACAGCAGAAAAGCATTTCCAAGCTATTTGAAAATTGTAATAAAAAGAAACTAGCACAGGTTGTCATTGTAAACCAGTCGTTCTTTTGGAATTTGTTAAAATCATATTGTTATATCAATTTACTATTTACCAGCGTTTTCTATGCAAACTTGCGACGGCCCCTATAGTAACCATGCATTCAGAACAGACTGAGTAGTGCATGTAAACAGCATGTTACTGCTGCTTCAGTGCCCCACCTTCTTTAGATATCAGGAAGACCATTTCCTGTCACATTGCAAGCTAGCGCAATATGTCCACAATGAGTTCTTATTATGCTGTGACAAGGGCAATTTTGTTATCAGAATGTAGCGTAATTAGGCCCGAGAGCCACGCGGTGGCGAGAGGCCTATTAGCACGGCTGCGGAAAGTGTGCGCGAAGTTTGCACGAAATCGAGCGCGATGTGCTCGCCGGCTTCCAAACACTCACTAACGCACTCATCCACTCATAAAAAACAACAGCTTTCAATTTATTTATTATATGTAGTTGCCGTGGCAACAGCCATATTGTTTTTGCTAAAAGTGAGTGACTGTTGTTTGATTTTTGCTTTTACTTTCGGTATTCCTCTGTCTTGTCGTTTTTTCAGGATCTGTCGTCAAATTTGCAATTTGTCCCTAATCTCTTGACATCATTCTCTTGCAACTGTACAGGATATGGCCATGCATTACGCAGTCACTAGCAATGACTTCTTGTCATTGCACAGCATCTAGTTTTTATTAGACCTATTGGTCCTGCAACGCTGCAGAAGGCGGGGCATGTTTGGTACTCCGTCGCCTGTAGCAATTGCCAGTCGCCCCTGGCGATAAAAAAAAAGGCCTTACCGATTTCACCCAAATTTGAATCAGTTGTTGAACTTTTGATGCTGGACCTGCTCATTGGGGTGGGGGGGGGGGGGGGGGGGGGGGGGGGGGGGGGGGGGGGTGTCTGGGGGGGGGGGGGGGAAGTGAAATTTATCCTTACATGGGGCGCGAAAAATTTAGTTTTTCCAAAATATAAAAAATGACCCAAAATGTATGTTTTGGCGTCCTGATCAAAAAAGCCAACTGAAGTTATGCCATATTTCTTGCATTGCCGTAGCAATGACAGAAATCTCCAATGTTATACCAATGGGAAAATTGCTAACTCTCTGAAGTGTTCACTTCCAACTTTTACGGACTCCATCTAGGGCATTAGTCCGACCAACGTATAACATTGTGAGAATCATCTTCAGGACTTGGGCATCAAAAGTTATCAATTTTTATGATACACTAATTTTTCCAAGAATTGGAATTATTTTGCCTGCAGCTCAATTTTTAAAAAAAATTCTATTTTGGCATTCAAAAAAGTCCAATGGGCCAATGTCATATTTCGTACGGCGTAGCAATGACAGAAACCTCCCATATCATACCATTGGGAAAATGGCCAAATCTTGGGAATTTGCATTTTCTTTGTACTTTGTACTTTAAACTCCTCCTTGGGTGTTTGCCCAACCAACTTTAAATTTGGTAACATTCATCTACAGGAGTGGGGCATTAAAGCTATAACATTTTTGAGTATAAACTTCACGGGCTCTGTGTGACATAGTTGTGTTGTTTTGCCATGCTGATGCACAGAAGCATTCTATTCAAATGAGACTGAGGGCATTGTTGTGAAACATGTTGCAGGGATAAATTTAAAGGCGGTTGGCAGCCAACTGAAAAGGTGCATTTACCGCTACCTACTGTAGTTGTACGTCTTCAGAGTATGCGTTTTACGCTATACCGTAAAAAAAGAGAGAGAGAAAGAAAAAGAAACAGAGAAATCAAGCGCGAAGCACTCGCCTGCTTCAAATCACCCACTAACGCACACGTCCCCTGCATACTAATTAGTAGTGGGAAAATCGAACATTATTGCTGTAAACGGGCAAAGTATTACGTAGTTTTCATATGGTTTGAGGGGTTATTATTTTTTCACGTTTATGATGATGTTCTGCCTAAAAGGCTTGGAGTGCAAGACCAAACTAAAATATACTCTATATATATAAAGTGCTCCTTTTTACCAAAGAGCAGCACAATTCTGTCAAAATCACAAAATTTAACAATTTAACAAAAAATCTACGTGAAATACTTCAAGGTTCATATTTAGATCCGTTCTTCAAAACTTTTACTGAAGTAGATTTTTATGTGCTACTTATATTTAAGTATTTGTTTAACTCTGTAACATTATCTGTACTTTAACTCCACCACTGTAAGAGACCAAACTGAACAAAAAAATGTAAATCCTTTAGTGCTGATGGCACCTGGAATCAAACCAGGGACATCCTGATTACTTGTCAAATGCTCTGCCACTGAGCTATACCCAAAAAAGTAACTCTATTAAAAAATATGATATGACCAGAAAGGTCATTTTGGTTGGAAATATACCCTACAATAAACCTAGTTTGTGTCCAAAGAAAAGAGTTTCTTACCCTGATTGGTTGGTAAAGACCCCTGATTTGTGAGACAGATGCTGCTGATTATAAAAGCAGAAAAGACAGTTGAAGCAGACACACTCGACTGAAGTCAACTGAACTTCTTCTTTGGTGGTGTTTTATGGCGGTTGGTATCCATAGTGTTACATTACCGCCATTCTTTAGACTTTATTCTTTAGACTTTAGACTTTATTCTTAGACTTTATTCTTTATTCTTTAGACTTCATTATTTAGACTTCATTCTTTAGACATTAGACTTTATTTTTTTTACTTTAGTCTGAGACTTTATTCTTTTCGACTGCATTCTTTTCGACGGCCAGAGAGCGGCGCTCTCCGCGTCCAACGTTCTAGAATTTTGGCCTTTTATGACACTGAATCCTGACCTCACAATTATGGTTCTTATGCAAGAATACGTACAACTACAGTAGGTGGCTTTCTCGGTCTGGAGAAGGAAGACGAGAAGGATCATGTAAGGAAAATACCACCGCGCAGAAAAAGAAAGCAGTCATTGGCAGAAAGTCTAAAGGATTAAAGATCCTGAGAGTGGGAGCTGAACAAGAAGAAGAAGAAGAGATGGCGGGGGGAAGTGACGAATCGATAGCCGATGACGAATTAGAGAGCATGGAGGATGGAAGTTTTACTACTATTGAATCTAAAGGTCAAAAATTTAAAAACGCAGCAAACCGACCTGAATCGAAAGGTTCTGGCAATGAGAAGCAGGAGGAAACTTCTAATGTCGGGAATGAGAGTACAGAATGTAAGGTGATCATAAAACTTGCGCAAGAAAATGCATCCTTTAAGGAGTGGAATCCAATAACATTAACGTTGAACCTTGGGAAGGCGTTGGGTGGAATCAAACGTGCGACAGTTCTTAGAAATGGCTCACTGCTGGTTGTGTGCAAAGACGCAGCTCGGCAATTAAGATTCAAAAGCTGGAAGCTGAAAGAAACATGGTCAAAGGAGTTATCACAGGCATCCCTACGATGGTGACAGGATGAAATAAAGAAGACTTTAACTGGCGCTAAGGTTGATGAAGCCAGGCGATTAAAAACGACCCGGTCTGGAGTAAGATGTGACAGCCTTTCAGTAATGTTAAAACTTGATGGAAAATGTCTGCCTAGTAAAGTGTTCATTGGATTCATGAGCTATGAAGTAAGGCCATATGTCCCACCACCACTACGCTGCCTCAAGTGCCAGCATTTTGGTCATGTAGCAGCAGTTTGCAAAGGTGGTAAATGTGCAGGAGATCCCGAGTATGGGAAATGTGACGGAGCAAAATTTAAATGTTGTAACTGTGATGGCGAACATAGCTCTGCCTACAGGGGATGTGAATATTGCAAAAGGACTGTTGAGGTGCCAAAAAATTAAGTCTCTCAAGGTATATCCTACGCGGAGGCAGTCAAGAAAGTGCCAAGGTAAGAAGTGAACGTATATACAGTGTGAAGCTCCCAGCCAGTGTGAAGCTCCCAGCCAGTGTGAAGGTCCCAGCCAGTGTGAAGGTCCCAGCCAGTGTGAAGCTCCCAGCCAGTGTGAAGGTCCCAGCCAGTGTGAGGTCCCAGCCAGTGAACGGTCCCAGCCAGAGTGAAGTCCCAGCCAGGGTGAAACCGGTAATCCCAGCCAGTGTGAAGGTCCCAGCCAGAGTGAAGTCCCAGCCAGATGTAATGGTCCCAGCCAGGTGTGAACGGTCCCAGCCAGTGTGAAGCTCCCAGTCCAGCCTGTGAAGGTCCCAGCCAGAGTGAAAGTCCCAGCCAGAGTGAAGCTCCCAGCCGAGTGAAGCTCCCAGCCAGTGTGAAGCTCCCAGCCAGTGAGTCCCAGCCAGAGTGAAGTCCAGCCAGAGTGAAGCTCCCAGCCAGTGTGAAGCTCCCAGCCAGTGTGAAGCTCCCAGCCAGTGTGAAGCTCCCAGCCCAGAGTGAAGTTTCCCAGCCAGGTGTGAAGCTCCCAGCCAGTTGAAGGTCCCAGCCAGTGTTGAAGGTCCCCAAGCCAGAGTTAAAGTCCCAGCCAAATGTGAAGGTCCCAGCCAGAGTTGAAGCTCCCAGCCAGAGTGTGAAGCGCCCAGCCAGTGTGAAGCTCCCAGCCAGTGAAGGTCCCAGCCAGAGTGAAGGTCCCAGCCAGAGTGAAGCTCCCAGCCAGAGTGAAGCTCCCAGCCAGAGTGAAGGTCCCAGCCAGAGACAGAGGTACTTTTTATGGTGGATGTTATTAACTCTACTGCTCAAACTAAAAAAAAAAACCCTGAAAGGATCACAGGGTTCTCACGATTCTGGACACAATATTTAAAAGCTAGTTGATTAACATCAAAAATACTAATAATCTTTAGGTGCAGATTGGACAATGCTGTTGCAATGACACTAACCTCACATGTTATACCAATGGGAAAATAGCCAAATCTAGGAAATTTGCACATTTTCACTCCAGCTTGTTCACTGAGAGTTGTGTTAATTTTCCATGCCGATGCACGGAAGCGTGCTATTGTCTGGGAGTTCTGCCTTACAAATACAATGAAGCCCGATGGCTTGCAAGGGCCGTTGGATTCTGCTTGCTGATCGTAGAATCAGCAAATTTGGTGTCCACCCAACCAAATGTCGGCCATATTGGATCAAAATTTGCTAAGCATGACTCGGGCAGTTTAAAACATTTCGTACTTTTACAAATTCCTCCTAGGACGTTTGCAATAAAAAGCTGAAATTAGGTGAAAATGGTGTTGAATAGTGGAGTCTAAAGTTATCATATAAAGTTATCAACATATAACATATATGTTGATCAAAAGCCCCAAATATAGCCAGAATTTCAGAAATTTCAGAAACTCTAAATTTGCTGCCATTTGCAAAGTCCCAACTGCCTCAAATTTGAATCAGTTGTTAAACTCTTTGACCTAAACCAACTTGAGGTGAAATAATAGAATTTGGCAAGTTAGCGCATCCTACAGAGTTTCATAAAATTTTATATGGGGAGCAAAATATTTCGTTTTTTGAAATGATAAAATATGACATATTTTATTTTGGCGTCCCGATAAAAAAGTCAATGTGACCCATGTCTAGCGATGACAGAACCATTTAAAAATGTTTTAATGTTTACACGTCATACTTATACGAATTCCTCCTTGGCTGTTAGGCCAACGAAGCTTAAATTATCTTGAGGAGTGGGGCAAAAAGAGTTATCAACATTTTTCTTTAAATTATTACGGTCTTTGTGCGGTAAAGCCGCAAACCTGTCCCAAAATATAGACATTTTCAGTACAGTTGTCCCCCACTATAACGCGCGTGCTTCTCCTTTCACAGCCTTGCTTTTTCGCAGATTGTTTTTAGTGTTTTTTGTTTGTTTTTTACAGCGCATTGTTTTCTACGTCATGATTGGCTAAGGGACTGTAGGCTATTGTCAATCAATCCCCTCTGTACCGTGTCTCTTGTACAGTAGATACAGAATGCGTTCAGCTTGCTAAATTGTGTGACTGAAATGCTGTATGTTTGTAAGTTTTCTCTCACCCTAACCCACAATGTTGACGAAACGTTCGGCACCGACAAAGACAAGAGAGAAATGTGAGGAAATGTCAGATAAAAGTGTATAAAGTGTTTAGTGGGGGGTTTTGCAACCCTTAAAACATTTATAATAATTGTAAAAAAAATTATGCTGACTACTTACAGATTTCACAGAGTGCGGGTTATTTTTAGAGCGTATCTCCTGTGATAAACAAGTGACCACTGTACACAATAAGGCCCATATTTGTAAAGGAAAGGAGAGAAGGTTTAATACCGCCACAGATTCGGCAGTAGGTGTATTAAAAGGAGGAAGATTTGGCTGCATTAGTTCCCCCTTTCGCGTTGGGGGGTGGCGATGTAGCGTGGGCAAGGGCCAATCATTGCCGCTTGTGGCTATATTTATATTGTATTTCTGTTCTGTATTTCAGATGACCTGATGTCTGGACTTTTCAAGAAGGGTATGACTGATGATGGAGATGTGTACACCTCCTTGATGTCCAGTCAGAGCTACACGCCCAGCTATGATTCCTCCCATGTGACTGAGACCTCAAAGACCGTCTCCGCGGACTACAGCTTCAGTACCAAGAAGGACCTGCTAGATGACATGTCCAAATCATACAACTACATGGACATCAGCCACGGAGAGGAGCGCAGTGTAAAGCATTGCCTCCAGGACTCTCCTGGACGGGACGCTCTGGGAGGCTACATGGACAAGAGCCCAGGGGCGGGTGAGGAGGAAGAGGAGGACGATGAAGAGGAAAACCTGGGTTCTGCTTTAGGCTCACACTCATTCCCTTATGTGGAGGAGCCATCGGATGAGGAGATGTCCGACTACCGCTCGTACAGGAACCTGGGGGGCACACCGCAGGCCAGTCCCGTGAAGATTACTCTGACAGAATCTAAGCCGGCTCATGCCAAAATGGAGTCCCAGCAGTGCCCTGTCTCCACGATTGCTACAGACAGTGAGAACATCCTCAGTGTGGGGGTAAAGGGGGTCCCCACGGTCACCCTGTCTGAGCCAGAGGATGAGAGCCCCGCATCCACTCCCAATGCATCACCTACACGTAAGTACACTGCTATCAACACACACCAACTGCCCCAAAACAATCTTACGATCCCCTTATTTTGGAATATCAGTAAAGCCATAACAAGCTGTTGATAACACACTGTGGGATGTGAGAGCCAGGTACGGCTGGGCGATATGCAAGAAAAATATCACAATAGTTTCCCTCATATTAAACAATCTTGATCTTCTAATTTCTTTAACATTTTATTTAAAATGAAAACAATTTAAATGGCTTCATTCATTTCTTGAACATAAACAACATTTGTGTCATTTAACACAAAATATGTCAAATGTATTCCTTTAAAGCCTGAACTCTGCTCCAAACCACAAGGTTTTACTAAAAAGACAAAAGCTGATTGACAATTAGAAATGACTGAATCTCGATTAAAATTTGATTAATTGCACAGCTCGAAAACTAGTGTTGTCAAAAATAGCAATACCAAGATACTATTCAATACTAAAACTAGTATAAAACTAGACACTCATTTAACACTGAAAAAAAAGTCATAATGGGACAATATATTTAACAATAAATCCAAACTAGTATCAGACAAGAAGAAAGTTTAAAAAAAAAACTACTCTTATTTTTGTTGAGAATTACATCCTATTATTTAAAAAATTAAAAGAAAAGGAAGCTGACTAAGAAGATTTAGGATGTATAGCAACATACGGTTTGATTTAGCTCAGATAACATTTGAACTTACTCCAGATAGATTAGTAATCTATCGCATATGAACAAATAATTAAGTAAAAGTGTGTTATAATTTGCCCACTTAGAGAAAGAGTTCCCAGTGAAGCCGGCAGTGGGCTCACATGACGGGAGCAGTGCAGAGAGCGGAGACTCGGAGATCGAGTTAGTGTCAGAGGAACTCAACAGGACGAGCACAAACCCATTCAGCCAGCCCCCCAGAAGCACCCCCAGCAACCCCTTTAACCACCCCCCACCAGCCAAAGGAGCACTCGGCCTGGGGGGTACCCATGCTGCGCCCCCCACCTACAGCATCCTGAGAGAAGAGAGGGAGGCGGAGCTGGACAGCGACCTCTTCATTGAGTCCGCGTCCGAGGAGAGCCCCAAAAGAGAGCAGGGATTTGGGGGTCCCAAACACATTGCCCCGTCTCCCCTGGTCCCCACCACCACACCCCCCCGCACTGTCCCTGAGCCTGAGCCAGTCCAGTTCATGAGCACAGAAAAGCCTAAAGTCCTGGTAAAAACTGAGGAGGAGCGCCCCAAAACGAAACCACCCACTGCCGCCGTAACCCCCGAGGTGAGGGCCGACAAAGCTTCAGCGGATGAAACGCTCAAGGAAGAGGTGAAGAAGACTAACATTGCTGTCATCTTCAAAGGATTCAGCAAACAGAAAGGTAAATTAGTTAAGTTTTTGAAAGTGTGTTGGGAAATTGAGCTCATATTTAGTTTTTGTTGCAACTTAGCCGGAAGGAAACGAAAATGAGTGAAGTGAGTTGTATTATTTTGGGTTTAACAGTTCTAGATGGTCGTATTTTTGTATTCTCTGACTCCTCATCACTGACATCTTTGCAAATAAGAACTTATAAGCATATTATAAACATTTCGTTACACATATTTGTCTATCGTACCTTCAAGGCCTGATCACGGAAGCTAAGCGAGGCTGGGCTTGGGCAGTACTCTAATGGAGGAAAACTGCTGAAAAAAAACAGGTGCAACAGTGGGGCAGCAGAGGGTCTAGAGCAAACTGTTGTTGTGTTGTTAGGCCACCTTGCCTTGTATAAATGTGGTGACATTGCTGATAGTCGCAGTTTATTTTGGCAGTCTCACTTCCGTTAGTAGTAGCATACCACTAGAGAATGAATGCCATATAAAGCATCTATGAGAGTCCAAAAAAAGCGCTGCATAAAAGAAATCTGTTATTATTATTATTATTGTTGTTGTTATATTTCTCACTAGATTCTGACTCATCTTTGTTTACTTTGAGTTTAGCACAATTGGCAGTCTGTTTTACTTTCAGAAGGTGTGCTGCCCCCTGGTGGTACAGAATTGGCCAAACAGAATTAGAGTGAAAAGTGCAAAAATAACCGTGACATACCCAGTACTCTTTCAGAATGGCCTCTCTATGTCATTGTCGGACATTAGGAGATAATGCTGTAGTAGATTTGTTTGGTGTATGGATTTACATGATTTATATTACAAATAGAGGAAACGATGACTCCACTGATTATATGCTTGGATTAACCCCCTCCCTTTTCCCACAATCCCCCACATCCCCTCTCGGCAGAAGGTTCTAGAAAAATTGAAAAGCAGGTCATATGTGTTTCTCTGTGTACCAGTAGGGGGAGCACCACACAAGAGTCATTCCTCACAGGAGATGGCACATACAGAATTTGTTTTGAAAGCAGTGTGTGTCCGCCTTCTCGTCGGTTTCCATGGTGACAGTGAGGATGAGCAAGCTGAGACTGGCCATGCTGAGCACTGACCTGATAGAGCCGCTTTGAACAGACGGCATGAGGCGTGGTCATTATGTGGGGTATCTGATGTCATCAATGTTCTGTGGGTGATATTGGTTTTGGATAACACTAAATGCATTTTAACTCACCCCACAAGGACTGCTCTGTGCTCTTTGTTGATGAATTATTTAGACAAAAGCACTCTGAAATGATGTGTGAGTTGGAGTGGAAACGGCTATTTGCAGTGTTGTATGGCGAGACAGAAAAGAACAGAGCTGGAGGTGTGCCAAATTTGTGTTTTGTAACACGGGTCTATGCCGAGCCTACTTCTGCACTGGACAAAAGCTTTGAATCGAATTGTGACATCAGAATATTTGAAGAGAAGGTCTATGGAATGCCTTTTTACATTTACACAGAGGGTGCAGTTAACATTAACAGTCTGTCCCCTCCCATCCAGCACACATATTTAAATATGTGTATTCTACTTGTATCCCAAACGTGTGTGCCGATCCTGGGAGTGTCTGTGCCCACCCTCTGACACCCCCAGGCTCTTAATCATTGCGTGGCGGCTCTCTGCAGCAGCACTGTGGCGTTAGCTGTCGGACCACCCTCCCCCATCACTCGCTGTGGACTGAGCAGCATCAGCGCAGCCTCACAGCATCAGTAAGCGTGTATCTCCCCACAAGCCTCTCTCCTCCCTCCTGCTCTGTGCCGTTTGCCTCTCTTTCCACCATTCATGCCTCTCTGAGATGAGTGAGTGAGTCGCTGGTGCAGAAAAAGGGAGAGAACGTCGACAATCACAGAAGAATCGAGCGAGCGGAGATAGCAGCATGCAGGCCACCGCAGACAGCAGTAAGAAGGAAGGCTCCTGGAGCGGCTGGAAGGGCCAGGGTACACTTTTTACATCTATGTTCATGTGTTTGTGCTCATGCTCTGTATGGGGGCGGCTGCTCTGTGTCTTTGTATGTGCACTATAGGCCCCTATGCCCCTCACTATGTTTCAGGCAGTGAGGAGCGTCGTTGGTAAAAATGTCTGTAGGGAATTTGTGGCTGCTGTAACCTAAGGCGTGGCTAGCTTTGCGTTAGCTGTAGTATACAGGGGGTCCAGGCTCTGTTTTTATCTGAGGAGGTGGCTGCAGCATCAGGACCGTCCTGACAGACCGTCTCCATGGTAACCAGGGCACACCCATCCTCATTACATCAGCCTCTGTGCTGCTGCCATGGCACCGAGCAGCCTTCATCCGGGGCTTTAAAACACTTTGGTCATGGAAAAAGAGCTGAAAGAAGATGGCGTCTCTCAGACGCACATTATGTCTTTATGTCTAATGCTCTTGATACCTTGGTCTTGTCTGTCCACAGCGCAGCTCTATGTAGAAAGCTTTGACTCCTCCTTACTGTATGTAATCGCTGGGATGAATCGCTGAGTCACATGTTTTAGATGCAGCATCACCTTGCACCTGATCATTTTTCTGTTTAGTCATTGTCCTTGTGTAGAGAGCTGCACTGAGGCACATCCGCCTCACAAACGCATTGATAAAGGTACAGGAAGCCTTCTCATCACATACATCATCTTAAACACTACATTAATACTTATCAGTGCATACTTTTTGGACTTACAGACACACACACACACACACACACACACACATTCTGTTACATTGACTTAAATGTATTTACTAGAGACTTGTCGTAATCTTAACCTTAACTAACCCACCCACACTCACATATGCACATCGCACTATACAACCAGGCCCTGCATCACTCTTTTTAACTAATGTAATTTTTGACCAATTCTGGATATAATGGCTCCACTACGCTGCTCCTTGATCAAATGTGTGTGTTTAAAAGGCTCCTCAGATGTGATCATTTCTTTTATACAGCGACATGGTTGTCAAAACTCATGGATAAAAATGTTGACATCCTCACTCCCAGTCAGCACATGCTCTGACTAAAGCATGACTACATTAAGATAACTACACAACAACACTACATAATAATAATAGATGGGAGGGATAGATGTTGGCCTTGTTCCTCGGTTGCCTTTAGGAGCTCTCTGCTCAGGTTCTGGCAGCAGAACATGCGTAGAGTGGGCTGTAGCCTACACTGTGACCCATCTCTATCACTATCTCAAACAGACCACTTATTTTATCAAAAGACTGGCCTCAAAGTCAGCAAAAAGATAACATCGGCAAAGATCACAAAGGAGAAGATGAGCTTGTAATGCTTGTTCTGACTAGTTTTCATGTTGGACATGTGTCCAATGATTTGGCTTTTCGATAACTGTGCCCCTGTTCCTGGCTGTTCTGCCCCCAGAGAAGAGTAACCATGGTTACTGCATCAGGCAGGTTCCTCTGGTCATCCTAAAACCATGAGGGCTGAGGGCGTGGTCTCTGAGGGCACAGTCTGAGCTGGGCGTCACCAAAGCTGCTGTAGTGTTTGTAACAAAATGTGCTTCTCTGGTAACTCCACCTACGGGCCCGCCCTTCTCACAAAATGCTGCTGCAATTGGCTGCTGTGTTTGTGGCCCCACCCCTCTCTTCAGCCAGCCGTTCCACTGCTCTCCTTTTGTCTGTGCATAAAGCAGCTGCCTTTCTTTATTTGTCATGGGAGCCACAGGTCAGTACTTTCTCCAGTCTGTTATTTTCATCATGTGACGTGTGGCTTTGGTTTCTGCCGCTCAGATCTCAGGTGTGTTGTGCCAGTACCTGTTAGAGCAGAGCTAGTGTAGGAACTGTCCCGGCTACAGAGTGGTACTGACCGAGCCAACTTCTTTCTCTCTTACTACACTACAGAGGCATTCTTTTAGCCACAATGACTTCCACTAGATGCCTTTGGCTCAGAGTAAAGATGGCTGTCACCACTGTGCTGTTCACAGATCCAAAGCTAAAATTAGAGCTGGTCAACCAGCAAGCAGCCCACAGAAGAAACCCAGGAGAGCTAGAAGACAAAGAGACAGAAGTGCATGTTAACTCGTGCCACTCAGCTCATGCAGGATTTAGAAACTGTGTGGAAGAGGTTTTCTGTGAACAAACTTGTGACTGTCTCGTCCTGATTTAGAGCTCTCATTTAGAAACTGTGAGGGGACAACAGGAGATTGGGGCCTGTGCTTTACTGACTGGCTCACATTTCAGCGGCAGTAGGGACTCCACTGATGCCAGGTCACCCCATTCCCCTTCTCATGTTTGTGCAGGTCACTCTGAGCTGTTATCAGTGCTGATAGTGTTCTATTTGGGCTGTCACTCTCCAGTGCAGGGCAGTGATCACAAGTCCCAGAGGCAGCAGCTGGATGATTACCTGTGTGTGTGAGAACAGGACAGGTGTACATTTGAGCTTAGAACATGAACTGTAGGCAGCATATTACTGTGTTCAAACTAGCGGCTCTGACTGTTTGAAATAGTGTGGTCATAATGTCACATGTTTAAGACCTGGTCAAACATCATCTATTTTGATATAAGAATATAAGAAAAGCAAAGTCTAAATCATGTCTTATGTTTTAACCAGGACTAAACAAGGCTAAAGATAATACAGGCAAAATGTAGTGCAAAACCTTTTCAACAACTTTGTTTTATGGAATCCATGGCCCTAGTTCAATTGTACTTTAGTCTGTACTTTTTAATCCTAATGTTGATCCTGACTTGGTCTTGTGGTTCCCGTAGCGATGGACCTGCTGTACTGGAGGAACATGAAGCAGTCTGGGGCAGTGTTCAGCAGCGTGCTCCTGCTGCTCTTCTCCCTCACACAGTTCAGTGTGGTCAGCGTGGCAGCCTACCTGGCCCTGGCTGCCCTCTCTGCCACCATCAGCTTCAGGATCTACAAGTCTGTGCTGCAGGCCGTGCAGAAGACCGACGAGGGCCATCCTTTCAAGTGAGTGCCTGCAAGATGAAACTTTAATTCAACTGCACTTTACTTATACAGTTTACTATGGAATAAATTAAAACCTTACATTTTTCAAAGCTTGAATGTGATGATTATATTTCTAATGAAACCACCAAGCACTCGATATGGACCTGTCTCTGCCACCCATCTGAAAAAACAAAGCAAAACTATAATTTGTGACTTGAGCCATATTTTGACCTGATATCTCCTTTGTCACCCCAGAGCCTACCTGGAAATAGAAATGACTCTGTCCCAGGACCAGATCAGTAAATACGCTGACAAAATCCTCCTGTACACTAACACCTGTATGAAGGAGCTCCGTCGTCTGTTTCTGGTGCAGGACCTGATCGACTCACTCAAGGTCCGCCTCATTCAGGGTTATCAGTGGAATTTGAGCCACACTTTAAAACACTACATTTGTGTTTCAGTTTGCCGTTCTGATGTGGCTTCTCACTTATGTGGGTGCCCTCTTCAATGGCCTCACACTTCTCATCCTTGGTGAGCTCTAATGTGTACTTTTTCTTTTTTCGTGCCGTTTTTGAGAAATTTTAACCCTCCTTTGTGTCTCCAGGAGTGGTGTCCATGTTCACCATGCCTGTGGTCTATGAGAAGCATCAGGTAGGTGGCCAGACGCAGTGTTCACAGCCCTCTTGTGGTCAAAAGTTAATTTTTGTTCTGTCATTGCAGGCGCAGATTGACCAGTATGTTGGATTGATACGGACACAGGTCAATGGCGTGGTGGGAAAGTGAGTCGTTTTGCAGAGCACACATCAAGTGCCAATTCTGAATTTCTTCTTTAACGTGAAAAGACGGTCTGTGAAAGTATATTTATTTTTTATTAAATGTGACCCTTTTCTGTTTTAGAATACAAGCAAAGATTCCCGGGGCCAAGAGGAAGGAGGAGTAGAGCTCAATCAGAGAAGCATCAACTCTGTTAATCCACTGGACTTCACCTGTATAGCAGTTCCACACTAACACACTATCACAACTACATCTGTTTATAGACACAACTTGAGGATAAAAAGATAACATTTGTGTTGCTTATTATGACGTGCATGAAGTCAAGCCTTGGAGAAAATTGATCTTTTAGTGCAGTTTTTTCATGCTATATTTTTGCTTTGCAGTGCTTACCAGAGACTGTAATGTTAGGCCCAGAACAGCTCATCCATTTGATGTTGCCAAGCACAAAATAATTCAACAATAAGCGTCTTATAGATGTGGTAACTGTAAGGTTTGATTTTTGTATATTCAGAAGCAACAATACAATGTTTAGGTACTGTTGTACTACTATGACGACAAGTCTGGTGATATTTGGCTTGTTTGATTAACCGTCCAACTTTGTACTATGTTTAACTATACTCTGTAGTTCTTCAAGACCCTGGACTCCTAACTATTTGCACTTACAGTATGTATTTAATTACAAGAAAAAAATAAATGTTCCTAGATGTAAGTCCAACTGGGTTTCTGTACCACAAAACCTGATTATGCTCTGAAACACTGAAAACGGCCACATCGTCTTCAGGAGTTTGCTGCGTGGCACAAACTGGCAGCATCAGCAGAAAAACCCTCCAGATGGGCAGGATTTTAATATTGTGTATGCATGAAAAGACATGTTGGACTCAAGTTGCAATTTTGGTCCATTAACCGGTACCACAAGATTAACAATACCAATGTTTTAATAATAAGCTGCTCATCACCAACAGGGATTCTTACAGGAACACAATATAAAAAAGATCAAATATTAAAACGACCGTAAAACTATAACTAATAAAAATAGTACAGAACAAATCTTCAAAGTCAAGCAGGAAGAGATTCAGGTGTTCAGCAAAATAACAGGATGAAGCTGGAACAAGACTCCTCTGGATTTCTTAAACCCAGGTTGGACTATATCCATTTTGAGAGACGGATCCACCTGGAAGTTTTAAGTTTATTATTAGAAACAAAATTCCTCACAGCATGCATCTTTAGTTCTATGATCAGATCATGAGCAATACCTGGTTCCATTTTTCCTTCATGTCGTAATAAATCGGAGGAGTTTCCTCTCGTGCTGGGTATTTACCAAATAGCCTGCAACACAAAATTGATTTCAGAACAAAAAGACCCAGAAGTTGAGCAAATGATTAGACTCGTTATTTCGAATCCAAAATAATAATTATAGGAGTTAAGTGTGTAAGCTTAGGGACCTGGTCAGTCGCTCCCTGCAGTCATCTTGCAGCTGGGCCGTCCTGTCAGGGCCAAGGTGAAGTGTTCCACTTGGCCCTTCACACACCAGGCAATTCACTGCCAGTCGGAGAGCATTTATCTGAGAAAGAAAATATGCATCCATTTGTCAATTCTGTACCTAGGTCAAGTGCCACAAGATGAAAAGTTGTATTTACTGGTATGATTCAGGACAGGAGTCAGGGCTTACTCAAGCAGTGAAAGTCTCACCTCAGTGATGTCTTCCACATCAAACTTGACATCAAAGGCCAGCTCGATGTCATGCTCCGGAAGTACGCCTTCTTGTGTGTCACTGTTCCACCCCAGGCCACACAAGGCCCCAGTGTACACTGTGCGCTCTTCGTTGGTCCTGGCATAACCATTGTTTTGTGAAACTGGTTCCATAGCTTACATAAATGCTTACATAAATGCTTAAAGACGCTGATAACACTCACCGAAGCTCCATGATGGGAGTGAAGAGCATTGTGATGAGGGCAGGCAGACCAGGGATGTCTGGCATCAAGGTGGTTTCTCGAAGAAGAATACGAGTGCCTACAGAAAGATTCAAACATCAAACTGGTGCAATTTTGTTTTGACTGAGCTAAACCCTTCTGATCATCTCTGGGGGGTACCAGTGGAGTTGACAGACACAGTTCCAGCCACCAGCATCCTCTGGTGTTTGTGATGAGGACTTTCATTTATGGCCAAGGAGTTCATGCTGGTCCTCTCAACGGTAACGGTCCTACACAAGATCACACAGCACATGAGATTTAATGATCATTCTTTTGGAACACACAGCAGGATTCACTCACTTGTAGAAAGTCTTGTGGTTTAGGCTGTTGAAACATAGCCTATGAGGGCTATATGGTCCATGCAAATGCACCTAGAACAAAGATCACAGAGGCTGTTTAAGTTCATACACTTCAGGAACACATGGGTAGCATTGGTGTGTTCATTAAAGTCATTTACTTGGAGCCTACAACTGCAAAGGCTCATTTAAAATACTTTTTTTTTTTTCTTCTCTCCAATAAAAATTGTAAGGGTTCAGAAGTTCTGGTAAAATGTATGTATGGTTTATGTGGCATCTAGCCTTGGTTTTGGAGAAAGTCTGGCGGGTCTTGCTGAAGTGATCCAGGAGACTATTAATAACATCCTGCTCCTCCCGTTTGCGCTCTTCCCATGATGAACTGGTGGAGTTGCTCATGTACGTGCCATCCTCCATGTCCTTGTACAATGACATCAGCGTTTCGTGATTTTGCTACAAGTGAAAAGGTGCAAAATAGTTAGATCCCAGAGTCATTGTCATGCTCTTGGTGTAATTATGACTCAGACTAAGTGTTACCCTTTACCTTGGACTTAAAGCTCTCATCAACTTTTTCAGCATGTCCTTCCTGTACCAGAATGTCACGTACACTGGTCTGTAAGGTGTCCGTGCTGATGAGCAGCTCCACTCTCATCACTCCATGTATGATGGAGTAGAGAGACACAATTAAGGAGTGGCCCTTCACCAAAGTGACAAAACGATCCCGGGATCTGCTGCTCCATGGACTGCCTTGAATTATGGACTGGGCTGAGGCCCGCATTCCCATGATCTGGAACTCTTGAGCCTGATAGGACCAGTAAATGTAAGATAGAACCACAAAAGGAGGTAATTACAAAGATGAGAGTTGTACCTGAAATGGTTCAGACAAAAGTTCCGGGGGCAGCTCTCTTAGGTTGCTGCAGGGGACCACCATTGTGTTTCCAAAGTCCAGGAAGAACACCTGCAAAATAATTGTTGGACGAAGATGCTTTACATGTTTGTAGATGTTATTATGGGAATTGCTTACATCTACAATCAGGCCTACCTTTGCAGTGGTTCCACGCATGTGCAGGATCTTGGCACGGTAGTACATGCTCTGGTCGTTGGCCTCAGAATACGGGGCCAGACAAACAAGGTTTGAGTACAGAGACACAGACACTGGCTGGAGATGACTACGGTTTATCTCCGAAGTCATGTGACGCTGCTTCTCCAGACTGGCTTCATCTGCACGGAACCCCCAGAAGTGACCCACCTCCACCACCTGAGACCCAAAGTCACATCAAGCAGACCAGTCACTCAAATGCATCTACTACCTGTATTTGTCAGATGCATGAATAAAACTGACCTCAGTGATGCTAACAACAAACATGTGGTTTGATGGAAGCTTTTCAGGTTTCATTTCAAAATCCATGAATCCCCCAGGGGACACAGTTTGGGTCTGGAAGTCCACATTGATCCTAAACAACAATGCACAACATGCAACGGCTGATAAATAATGACAAGTTTGACATTGTTTCACATTGATGTAGAAGTAAAACCCAACTAGATGAAGTGTACATGGGCGCGAGTGTGATGCGTTCTGGGTGAGTGTGTACAGCTGGATTGGATGAATATTAACACAAATAAGTGTGTTGTGAACAATACCGTCCATGTTTGAGGTGAATGATTGGCCTGTTCCCAGCACACATTTCGATCTGCTCTATGGGGTACACAGAGAGCTCGAGGGCAGGACTCTGCTGGCACAGGAGGAGGGCCAGGGACACGTCAGGCAGCACTCCAGAGTCATGAGGATGTCTGGTAAACTCCACATAAGCCCTAAAAAAAAACACCCACACTGTCCTAAACTGAGGCTGAGCAGAGACAGATAAAACAGAGATACCTGGAACTCTCAAAGTAAATGGCTTTGACCAGGCCACATAAGCGGAAGAGAGACTGCAGCTGTTTGTAGTAGAGAAAACTGTATGGGGGAAGATTCCTCACCTAAAAATATTTGCACTAAATTATATGGAAAAACAAGAACAACAAACAACAAAAATAAAGTGAAATCCAAATATTACAACCATTACCATTACAGTTGTTCTGGGACTATAGCCGCTCAGCTCTCTTGAGGCAAGGTCTTCATCAATTTCCCCCTGAACAAAGTAGTTGGGATAGTATGCTCCAGCAATGACCACCTACAGCACCGAGGAACAACAGGATTTTAGAAACATTGTGAAATTCATACATTTCAAGATCTCACATCAAAACAAAGACACGTATGTATAACTGCAGGGCTAACTATGCCAGCAGCACAGGAATGAAGCTCACCTGTAGAATGAACTTCTGCTGGTGTGTGCTGGTGTAGTCAAGGGGCGGGCTGCTCTCAGGGATGTGCATGTTGAACTGTGACACACGCTTCTTCAGGTCTTCAAACAGCTCTGCCACCTAAACGGAGTTACTGCCATTTGACTACTTTAGTTCTTATTTCTGGTAGGGAAGTGGCAACACATGCTTTTTGAAAGAATGCTTTTATAGAGATTGGGAATGTGTCAACATTCTAGATATACATTATACCACATAGTTTAACACTCATATAATGGCGATGTGAATACCTCTCTGATTCTTTTGATCTGTATGAAGTTCTCCTTCCCCCAGTCCAGCTCATCCTGAAACAACGAATAAGCAAGAGCACTAACATTTAACCGTTTGACCTAGGGATGTGACAATACCATTGTGTCACAATTCGATAAGTCTCGATACATTGGTCACAATTTTGTTGGGCTTCAGACAAACAAAAACTTGTGTACATTTTTTGTATTTATGTAGTCTATAGGCAATCAAGTCAAGAGTTTGTTTATTTGGATAATTAATAGAAAATAAATATAGCTCTGAATTTGTAATGGCAAAAAAATAAAATAAAAAAATTAAAAGGCAGCATTTCATAAGGAGCATGCGTGTTTATGATATATTGCCATGTAAAAGGTTATTAGACATACTATCAGTATCAGACTTTTCCGTTTTTATTTTAAACTTTGTCCTTGTCTTGACTCACTAAAAACACACACAGCTATACTCTCTATTTTACTACTAAACAATTAACAAGTTTCAAATTACGGTAACGATCCAGTACCATTTTGAGAATCGTCCCATTTGCACATGCGTTTGCCTCTGGTTTACCTTTGGGTGTCTGAGCTGTCCTTTCTTTTTGGAAGTATACCAGGCCTAAAAGAAACAACAGATTTGATTCATTTTAAGGACATTTTACATGAAATAAGACTTCTTTTGACTTCCACTTTACTTTGAAGGCGTTAACAAAAGCAATGGAATCACTTGGTGTGCCACGTGCAAAAGACATCTTGCTCCTGTAATAAGTGCAGTTAAATTTATATTGAAAATTTAAATTGTTACCTCCAAATTCAAATGGCACTGACTAACCTATGGCCAGCGAGTTTTTGCATGGACGGTATTGCAAAGAAGCTTTTCTGAGAATGTGAAGCAGCTGGAGACAAAGGAGGAGAATAACACTGTACACAGGTCAGTCATCCTAAAAAGCAGAACGTAGCAGGATTGGGCATGAATACACTAACCAATGATGAGACAGTCTTCCAGACATCCGAAGACATGTCCCAGGACAATCATTTTACCCAGGTACAGGTCCACAGGCAAGTGAGCCAGTACTCGGCCCAAAAAGGTCAGCTCCCCATCTTCATTCTGACAAGTCTCACTTCTGGTTGACAGTGCTCCAATCTACGTGAAATGTATACATATTTAATCTTACAATTTAACAAAGGGAAATGAGATGAGTTCAGGTTGCTTAACCTCTTTAAGTTGCAGTACAGTCTTCACAATATCATTGTGGTTTGGAGGTGAGAGAGCTGTTGACAGAACTGAGCGTGGATCACCCATGTCCAGCAGCTTCACCTTCAGCAATATAGCACCCAAGGGTGCAAGCTGAGTGAACAGTTAAAAAACTTGAGACTCCTTTTATCAATAAATATCAACATTAAAACATAAGTGGCATCTCACCAACATCTCTGGAATCATGTAATCAGGAATCTCACTCCTCCAGAACTCACGGGTCACCAGGCGATAGCAGAAACCTTTTGACACCCGGCCAGCTCTGCCTGCACACAGGACAGAGGCCGTTTAGATTTGGAAAGAAGGAACACCGATTTAATGTTTACCTTTTCGCTGATTGCAGTTGGTTTTGGAGGCCCAAGTCAGTCGCAGGGACTGATAATTGGTGTCCGGATCACAAATCAGGCGTCGAGCCAGACAGAAGTCAATAACTGTAACAAAGTGTAAGAATTATATAAAAAGAATAGTCATAACCATAACACAATATGTGAAACGTATGCTCACCATATTTGACATCTGGAACTGTGACTGAACTTTCTGCAATATTTGTAGACAAGATGACCTGACAACACAGCTCAGAGATGATACATGAGCAGTACTATACAGTAATCACGGCACGCTTTATTCAAACATGTAGTCCACTGCATTTACCTTCCTGTATCCTGGCACTGGGGACAAAAACACTCCATTCTGTTCCTCCAGAGTCACAGTCGAGTGCAGAGGATACACCTGCAGTCTGATTATGTTTCACAATGGACACCAGATTTAAGACATACAAATGGTCAGCAAGTTCTTGCAAAGTGATGGTTAAGGGGTCAATCAAAGGAAGCACACCTTTTATGGACTAACTTGGATAAAGCCTCCTGCATGTAGCATATCTCAGATAATCCAGGAAGGAAAACGAGCACACTGCCTCGCTCTGTAGAGGTTCCTCTAGAGTCCTTTTGACTGTCAGACACACCTTTTTCAAGTTTCACATTTGACATATTTTCATGGCTCAAGTGCACTGAAGCTGGTACAGTACCTGCTGTCTTTACCCTCGACTTCATCAAAACTCTGAATGAGGCTTATGGCAATGTTATACATCTCAACAGAGATTTGAGGATCATCTGGGTGAGGAAGCTCGGCCTGAGAAGAACAGATTTGCCATTAGTCTTTGGGAAGAAAGGAAGAAAGGAATAAGGCATATTACAGCACAAACACATACTCTGTAAGGAAGCAAGCGTTGGAGGTCTTCCAGATAAAACTCTTCAATAGTATAAGGAGTGCCCTCTACCTCAAACACATAGGCAGGGTTCATCTTGCCACGGACTGGTGTGCCAAAGTATTCAGCAAACTGTTTGCAGTCAATAGTGGCAGACATGAGGATGATCTGTCAAAGCAACAGTCAAGTCAGAAAGAGCCGTGTGTTACAGAATACCAACATTTTGCAGCATTTACCTTTACATAACGAGAATTTGAGTGTAGGAGTTTTCTCAAAACCAGTAGGAGAAAGTCCATTTCCTCTGTGCGTTCATGAACCTAATAAAGCCACGAGACTAGGAGCTTGGTTCTTGAAAATTATTCAGATAAAACCAGAGGTTAGATCACAGTTTACCTCATCCACAAAGATGTGGGAGTACTCAGTGAGACACTTCGCTGAAACCAGCTTTTGCAGAAGCACTCCGGTGGTCATGTAGATCAGACGAGTGTGTTCTGTGGCCATCTTCTCCAGTCCCACCTGAAGGGAGACAATTTAGACTTTACTATTCATATACTTCACCAAATCATCCCTGAAGTATAAATTACAGAATTAAAAAATATGAATGTTGCTAGTTTGACAAGCAATCAATCGACATACTATAGGTCTGGCTGACACGACCCAAAACGTTTACAAATTCTACATAAATCAATAAATAATCTTGACACAAACCTGATATCCAACTAGACTGCCAAGGGTACACTTCCTCTGAGAAGCCACCCATCGGGCAATGCTTGTGGCCCCAATTTTGCGAGGCTGTGTGACGACAATGTTGCATGGGGCGTTCTTCTCGTCGTAGTGATCTAAAATGTACTGTGGAATTTGGGTGGTTTTACCGCTGCCTGTGGCCCCTCGAATTATCACCACAGAATTGTTTTCTATGAGGGATATGAGCTGGAGAGCACAAGGCAGAGAGAGAGAACACCTCATTAATAGTGTTATACTAAATGCCTGAATACCAGCAAAGAGACTTCAATTCAAAAACTTATACAATCACTTGAAGTCACTTTTCTTCAAATTAAAGAGTAGATACTGGAATTTGGCAAATAAATAGTTTTATTCATGACTTTGGTTATCATTTTAATCAAGGTTTGATTGGAAAAAGATCTTATCAATAAACAGTATTAACGGTTCCTCTTATTAATTTGGTTCAAATGATTCTTGTTTTGATTTCTAATAAAAAAAATAACATGTCTTATGCATCTAATTTTATGGCTAAAACTACTATGCAAAGTGTAGAAAAAGATTCAGTTAGACTCATCTGGACTCATCTGGACTCATCTGGACTCATCTGGACTCATCTGGACTCATCTGGACTCATCTGGACTCATCTGGACTCATCTGGACTCATCTGGACTCATCTGGACTCATCTAAAAATCTAGATGACTATAACTGAATCTTTTTCTACAATGGAACACTCCTGGACGAATGAGGGATTACACCGACATACTATGCAAAGTATTTTAAATTCTGTAAAACTGAATTTGAATCTAATTTTCAGAGGTCTGCGTTGACCAGAAACACAAACAGGGATCAAACAGGTCGGCTTAATGCAGAAGCAGAAGAGGCTATTCTTTTGTCTCCTCCTTCGTTCCTGCTCTTCACATGTCCCATTGTAATTCCCATAAAGTTGCTCCTGTCTCTCTTTTACCTCTGCTACGCTCTGGTCACGACCATAGTGTGTGCAGACGCACGTGTGTGCCTCACTGCTGTCGTTTTTGCTCTCCTTGGCCACGAATGTTAATGCGCCAGTCCACACGGACACACGCACAGCATGCGTTGTAGGCATCACTAGAGCTGAAACGTGTGTGTGTGTGTGTGTGTGTGTATGTATGTATGTATGTATGTATATATGTGTATAATAGGAAATAAGTAGCAACCTATATATATATATATATATATATATATATATAGAAAAAAAGTACAGCAAGCCAAAGCGAAGGAATGGCTAAGAGGAAATGAACAATTCCGATGGATTGCTAAAATAGAACCGGAAATAGAACTCCAGTGGAACCAGTAATCAATATTTGAAGGAATTATGATATTTCACTTCATCTATCCACTAAAAATGATATCTGAATACGATAATATTTACCTTTTGTCGGTTTTTGGTGACTGGCAGGCTGGGGTACTCGTAGCTGGTCAAAGTAGGTGGTGTGCTACCTGATGTGTTAAAATATGAATATAAAATTCCGCCAAATTCAGCAAATAACCAAATACAATTCTTACTTTTTTGAGGCTCTGTTATGGTAGACGTTTGGGCCTCATTTTTTGGAGTTGCTGCTCTTTCTTCATTGCAACCATCTGTAGGACCTCTGGGGGTTGTCTCTAGGTTCTCGGACTGCTTCCCACTGTTTAACAAAATGAGTGTGAGAAATGAATCAAGTGTGGGCATGGGCATTTTGGGGTGAACGAAAGTCCACCAGTTCTGCAGGGATATTACTTAGTATAAGACAACAGTGCAGGTGCACGCAGTCTTCTTCAGTTTGTAACTGAAGAACAGAGTTGCGGTTTAGAGGGGGTCACGTTTGGTGAGTGGAGATGTATTGCTACCTGCTTGGACAGAAGCTGAGAAGCTGGTCCCAGTGAATGCGGTGCAGTCAGTTTTTGAGCATTGCAGATGCAGGAGCAGCTGTCTGCATGGACTGCTGAATGATGTGATGGGAAATAATCGACACAGACAGCTGGATTGTTTGTTTGTTGAAAACAGAACTTTGATTCAATAAAATGTTCCTGAAACAGCCACTGGCTTTATGAATGCATCATCAGTGTTGGGTAGTGTTACTTTTAAAAGTTACTTTACATCATTACTGCCCTGGAAAAATACTGCATTACTTTACTGCGCTACTTTGTTAGCAAAGTAAGGCGTTAGAGTACTCTTGCGTTACCAATAATTAACATTATTGTATAGCCTATATCATTTGCCGACAATCCCTTTGCGTTGCTGAACACGTAACATAATATCAAACAAGCAGAGTAAATGCGTTTGACTGAGCTTTATTTATCTTTTATGTTGACAGATTACTACAACTGAGTATAAGGGCCAACCCAAAAACATATTTTTAAAAATTGCGGGGCACTACGAGAATAAACTCTTAAATTAACGAGAATTAAGTCATACATTTATTAGAATAAAGTCGTTGTCAAAATAAAGTCGACATTTAAATGTTTAGGGGCCGGTGTCAATGTTCCGATTCAAAGTGATGTGGACAATCCCCACGTCCAGGACGCAAACGAATGGGCTTGGATGAGTAAACAGCTTAGGACCACATAAAAGCAAGACAGATCGCCACTGCAGTTTAGCAGCACCTTTTCTGTTACACATCATTGCTTTGTTTCTCTACGTGGGACTTTGAGTACAATCACTGTTCTTACGAGCTCATTGTGGATGTTACTACGGCCCCTGTAGGGGCCCGAGGAGCCGTGTGTACTGGGAAGCCTCAGTTTTACGCACCGATTCTAACCTTTTTGGCATCCCTTGGACAAACTTGGTAAAACACCAGCCCACACTGGACAGCATAGTGGTGGTGATCATTTTTGAGGGCATGCACCAATTGTCTAGCGGAAGAAGATGGACACCAATTGTGTTCATGTTTGTTAGAGATGTTTTATGCACACGACATCATCTATACAAGCCTCTTACAGCCGAGTAACATAACTATAGCCTAACACACCCATGTAGCCCAGGCTGATGACTACAATGAGAGGATACTATAGCTAATAAAGACATTTAGTGCTCACATGGCCATGCATGAGCGCAGCTCCAACAACACAGTGCACCCAACACCGGTGTACGTAATTTTTACACACATCACAACTGTGAGGTGGTTTAAATTTGCCAAAAAATGAACACAAATGAAGTTCCATGCTCCCTAGAGGACTAAGAGCATCCTCTAACTGCACACTGTTGTTTACAAATATTTATAAATTAGTCCAACACACAGAGTTTATGGGTTTAGTCCCTGATCCCGAATTCTGCAGACCCCGTCCACAATGCCCCAGGCCCTTGTTACAGGGTCTGGAGCACTGGCCCCAGGGCCGTGTTACAGGGTCTGGAGCACTGGCCCCAGGGCCGTGTTGCAGGGTCTTGGAGCACTGGCCCCAGGCCTGTGTTACATGGTCTGGAACACTGCTGTGCAGTGCGCAAGGCTCCCCAGCCCATAGTGCTGTGTTGTAAAACCTATGCACACAATTAACTCAAATGAACAGTGACTTTATACAAAGTTTAGAAGTGTGAAGCGGCCGAAGTCGAGGGAGCAGATTATTGGTGAAAATCGTCCAAGACTCACTTACCTGCGGCTCTCAGCGCGGTCAGTGTCCTGCCCAGTGCCCAAGAGATGAGCTCCGCACGCAGGCGCTTAACCAGAAGAACATGGGGGCACTGCACGGGGGAAGTGATTGTGATGTCTAAAAGGCCTGCATTATAAAGTTCTATATCTATTGTGGGCTTTTGTGTTAACTTTGAACTCATCCAAGCCATTTTGACAACATCTTTATTCTCGTTAATTTAAGAGTTAATTCTCGTAGTGCACTGCATTTCTTTCATTTGGGTTGGCCCTTATACTCAGTTGTAAATTACCTCAATACGGTGCCATACAATAAGCGTGTGTAGGCCTGTCCTCAAGCAAGGAAAAATATCACTAAAACGACATTAGTGAATTGACAAGAGCAGTGACGCACAACAACAGAATGCGCTTGTTCTAGGCCTGTAGTCTATTTAAATCAAACTCACCACATTGCTGTAACATTTACTCCTCAGCTACAAAATAAGGTGCATTTACTGCCATCTACTGTAGTTGTAAGTCATAAAAAAAAGAGAAAGTCAGCTTGGGTGAGGAGATGAGACCATTAAGAGTAAACAAAACGAATGCGTTACTGATTTGAAAAAGTAACTTGGGGAGTACTAGATTACATGGGTGCACAAAATTAACGTTCTTCTTTTTTTTTTTTTTTTAAAGAAGTCATTTGAGAACTCTGTGTATTCAGGCCCAATGTGTGCATCCTGAACAGGCCTGTTTAAGTCATGGAATTCAATTACATGAGTCTCAAAAATGGACATCATTTAGAACAGCTAACTTATGACTAAATAGTGATTCTTAATTTAAATCACCAGCTGCAGATTTTGCTCATGAGTTTGAGGCGGGCTTCAGTCTCTGTCCTCGCACAGTGAACACACTCGCTTCTAATTTATACATTCTCTGCATTACATAAAACACAACGGTCATTTGTCGTTACGCATGTATATTATAAATTGGTGTAATAAACTTGATAAGACGGCTCATGACCGTGTTGAATGTCTGTGGGCGCTGCCTTCAGCATCAGCTTGTCAGATCGGTTAGCTACTTCACTCACCAACTGTTCGTTTCCAACTTCGCTTCAGTGACTTCGTCTGTTAGTTTGATGTTGGCAAATGTGGTTCCAGTCGTGAACCAGTCCGAAATCTGCTCTGCGGTAAAGACTTTCTTCATGGTGTTTTATTTAGAGCGAATAACCATCTCGCATCTTCTCGAGCTCGTGGCAGGTCTAACGTGGCTAAACTCTATGGGCGTGGTCTGAGGTGCTCTTGACCCGCAGAAGCACATCACCACCCATGTTTCACTCATGAAACGGCAGACACACGTCACTACTGTGGGCCTAAATACTAATCTCAATCAAATCAAAACAGAGATATTTTGAGAAGCACGTTAAGGTAAAAAAAAAAAAAAAAGACATTGTTTACAGTTTAATGATGAATTATGATCGTACAGCACCATAATTGAATCATACATCATACAAGTCAAAACATGAATGCCCCAGTTCATAGCCTTTATTCTGAAATATAAAAAAGGATTTCAAAAAGTAAATCAATATACAACTCTGCCGGCAGACATCCAATATTATCTCGTAGTAAAGAGAGCTCCGACCTCAACTTTTCATTTCCTTGGAAAAACAAAAAACATGAAATTTATGATAATAAACACCACCAATGTTAAAGAAGACCTATTTGTGCTTTTGTCTGCTATATAGCTCTAATCTACGACACTTATGGATCCTTGTGTTGTATGTATTTTACATTTTATGCCCTTACGAACGCCCTATGGAGAGCTGTAGTTTACGACAGCAAGCAGATTTCCCCCCCCCCCATTCGTGTCAAAATGGCTACACGACGCTGTCAAATCATACATGTCACAGTTTGAAAACATTTTATTGCAGAAGTAAGTAAATATCAGTGGGCGTGACACAGTGAGCAGTGAACATGCCGTCTTGTCTGTCCCAATATGCATGAACCACCCTAAATACAACTTTCAGTGGTTTAATGACAAAGGGGAACAATTATAATATGGTTAAAAAGTTGATTTTGCAAAATAGGCCTCCTTTAACACAAACATAACAGCACTTCACGACATACCTCATGAAGCTTGGTGTTGTCCTTCTTTAACTTCACCAGATACTCAATCCTCTGTTTGTGATTTTTGTGCCCAACAAGTTTCCCATTTTCTTCTGACAGTTGAACATTCTGCTTACGAAGAACCTCATTCTCCTGTAAAACCAAATAAATGAGCTTTTATGAGCAGTCGGATGGAAGTTGACCGCCTTCAAATTCCGGCGGGCAGTTGACATTTTGTTCACCATCTGAGACAAAACAAAACCAAAAACTAACCATCAAGCTATTGGGAAAGCAAAATATAAAAAAGATACACACTTATTTTAAGTCAAATCAACCGTCAGGGTCAGTTTGTACTCCAAACCCACTAATAAAAAATGACCATAAAATGAATAGGCCTTATATAGGCATTCTGCCTTAAACTCGCCCCTAAATAATTTTTGGGTGTAATTAGCTTCAGCTTTGAAAAGGGAATTGTCAAAACTATACAAATGCACAATCGTGTAAAGAGCCTAGCAACACAGGGTATGCATTATCATGCTGCAAAAGGAGGTGATGGTTGTAGGTGAATGTTGGAATAATTGTTAAGATTTTATCTTTCTTTTATACATTCATTATTATTTGTATGATTGTGTGCTTAATAAACTGCTTGTGAGACTATGTTACAGACGTAAAACTGCTGATCTAATCCAGCAGCCTGTTGGACTTTTGACCTGATGACCTGTACGAAAGGCAAGGAACTACCACTCAAGATGATTTGCTGGTAACCTAGGGTCAACCAGAGTCCAACAGGCAATGGATGAGTAATTTTGAGTGTACAGCTGTCGCCATGTGTTCCCCCTCCTGTTAGGGCGAAGCTGATCATGTAACGGGGCGTCCCTTATTCTTAATAAAACAGGAAGGTGGATGGGGATGCTTCTGAGGAAGCAGAGGCAGATGGAACTGGAAGGATCCCTCTGCCCCTCCGTCCTCCTCCGGAGAAAACTATGCTGATTCCCTTGTCTTTCTTCTCTGTTTGTTTAATATGTGGGTTTGTGTAGATTTTAGGCCCATCAGTGAATGGCACAACAATGGACATGTCACCCATATCAGAGTGGCCTTTTATTGTGGCCAGCCTAAGGCACACCTGTGCAATATTCATTCTGTCTAATCAGCATCTTGATGTGCCAAACCTGTGAGCTGGGATGGATTATTAGTTTAGGAAGACAGTCACATTTGTGAACAATATTTGAGAGAAATGGGCCTTTAGTGTATAGAAAAAGTTTCATATCTTTGAACTCAGCTTATGAAAAATGGGAGCAAAAACAAAAGTGTTGCATTTATATATTTTTTATACAATAATCTAGTCGGGATTTGAAATCCTTTTTCCCTCTATGTAAAGCTTTTTTCCATAAGCAGAGTAACTAAACAGAAGCCAAAATGAGAGAGCCTCAGCTTTACAAAGAGGCCAGCCAATTGTTTGTACTCCAAAGGGTTCAGGAACAGCTTAAGTTTAAATTGGAAGACATTTTAGTCAGCCATTTTAGGGAAAATCCACCAGACTGAGTTGTTGCACTCATAACTAGTGTCTGACCTGGAGAAGCTTCTCCTCCTCGTGTGCTCTCTGGTTCAGCTCTCTCAGCTCCAGACAGCGGTTCCTTAGCTCAGAGGTGAGCTCCTGGACGCAGGTCTGGGACTGGGCCAGCATAGACTCCTGGGCCTGCAGTCTGAACACACAACACAAGTTTAGCCTAAAAAGGATATAAACACAAACTAAACATGAGGCCTGTACTACAAAGCTGGCTGAACTTATCGTGAATAGTTTCTCTTTCCTAGGTAGACTAACCAAGACATGAGCGTCTCTGGATAAGCTGTACTTACAAAACGGGTTCACAACACGCTCTGTCAAAAACAAGATGTTCTGAATGAAACTGCGTGTTCAATGACTGACCAATCAGAACAATGGCGAAGTCACATAAGTCACATAACAGCGTACTTCAAACATAAGGAACTGTCAATCATAATCTTGATCGTTTACAGGAGGAAAAGATCAAGTATAAGCCAAAGGAAACTCAGTCGCTAATCGTACAGCACCATGGATTGAATATAACAGCGCATAACGACGCACAGCCAAATGTGCGCAGAGATCCTACATTTTAGCGTTTCATTTGAATCTGTACATATTTTAACACCGCATTTAATGTAATACAGTATGATTAAAGATAATGGGCTAACCCTGAAGTTACCTGGCAAACCCTCTCATCCAGCTTCGTAGTACAGGCCTCTGCTTTGGCAAAACAAAGATCCAACTTACTTTTTCTGCATGTCTGATAGATTCTGCAGTATAGCATTCTGTTGAAGAATGACAAGTTAGTCTTAATAGATACCACATCTGAAATAAGATTAGCTTTCAAATATGCAAACCTTATCTGCCTTCTCATCTTGTAGCTCTTTTAGAATAGACTTGTTAATAGCTTCACTTAACTCCATACTGTAATAAATATAAGTTATTGAATTGTCACATATCTGTACAAACAGGGTTAACAAAAAATAACCAACCCATTAGAATCCAAGTTTTGCGTTTGTTTTGAATAGAACTGATCCACCAATGTCTGAATCTCCAATCGCACCATTTCCTTTTCAGTCAGTTGAGTCTAACAAATCGTTTAAAAAAATGAAAAAAAAAACAAGGTGGTAGTAAAGTGAAAAAATACAAGATCATAATGGATACTACAACTACCTTTAGCCTCTGGATCTCTCCATTCTTGGCAGTCCTCTCAGCATTCAGCTCAGCCAGGAGGATCTCCATGGTCATCATGGAAGAGCGGCGATTTTCCAGCTCCCTCTCCTGGCTCTCCAGAACCTGGCTCAGATCTCTGTTGAAGCTGCCTGGAGTGCATGGGGTCTGGAACAAGACAAATGTGAAAACACACATCTGTGTTATGTTACTTTAAGCATGTTACCCCAGAGTCTTACCCGACATGTAGCTTTCGGAGTCACTGTTGGGGTGTGTGGGTGAGGTTTGTAGTTTTTGATGTTTTTTTCAACCGCTTCCTGCTGTTGTTGCACCTTAAAAAACATATTTGTTATAAAGCACCATTTATAACTCATTTTGTTTTATATGTTATATATATATATGTTATATATATATATATATATATATATAGTTAATATATATATATGTTATATATATGTTATATATATTGGGTATATATGTTATATATATGTATAATATATATGTATATATATGTGTGTATATATGTGTAATATGTGTATATATATATGTGTGGTGTGTGTTATATATACATATATACATATATATAACATATATACATATTTATGCATATATATATATACATATACACACCCACACACACAGTGTATATGTATATATACATACACGTACACACACACGTACACACAAAATGTAATAGACTTAGATATGATACCTTCTGTTGCAAGTCTTTGATCATGGCATCCTTCTGGGTCACCTGTTCCTGAGAAACCTGAAGGAGTGCATTCTGCTCATCAAGAACCTTTGTGAGCCTCTCCACCTCTTCTGTAGCATAGGATACTTCCTCCTGCAACACCTCCACCTGAGCATGCATACTCATGAAGCTGGACAACAACATCAATTACATATAATATTAAAACATTTCACACACACCTCAATTTTGTTGGATGCAACGCTCCTGTCTAAACACTCTTTCAGATCCAGAGATTCTTTTTCCAACCTGGATTTCTCCTCACGGATATCTTCACGTTCCTGACAGGCACCATTGTACTTTGCCTGTGAAAACATTTCTAACATCAAGATCTTTCAGGAAAATACAATCTATGATAGTATTTGTATTGATAAGTAAACCTACTGTGATATCCTTTAAATCTTCAGTGAAGTGAGCAATAGTGGTATCCTTTTGGTTCAGATCACTACGGAGATCTCTGGTTTGATTTATTAAGTCTACCACAACATCCTGAAAGAGTAAGAGCAGTTCTTTTGTAAAATCACAAATAAAGTTGTCGGACTGCGATGATAATTTAATATTTTTACTTTGTCCTGTTCCATCTTCTGGTCCAAGCTCTTAATTTTGTCAGTGGCAGAAATTAGGCTTTGCTCTAGGGTCATAAGTCTGGATGCCTTCAGATTTGAAATGATAAATAAATGGTTTGTGTGGTTGATCTGCCATAAAACAGTAACATCAGTTGTCCATGAAAATACCTGCTGCTGATTCTGTGTGATGAGATCTGAGACTTGTTTTTTAAGATGTGCATTAATCTCCACTGTTTCCACAAGTTCTCTGGAGAAAGGAACCAAAAGCAGGCATTAAAAACGTTAACATTGCATTTACTTTAGTAAATGATCTCAACACACACTACTCACTTTGATGCACTCTCTTTGTTCTCTCTCAACTGAGACGTCAAGGCCTTGGTGTTACCTTGTTCTGCCTCCAGGGCATTAACTAAATCCTACCAAATAACATAGGTTTGTTTTCATCAACTCAAAATGTTTACCACAGCATGCAGAATCACTCACTGTAGACTGTATTTTCAATTTCTCAATCTCCTGTTGGTAATTGTGCATCTGCTGCTTAGACTGATCAGCTTCAAATTTGGCCTCAGCTTGACTTTGATCAAAACAGTCCTGGAGAGCACGGTGCTGTTCCAGGAGCTGCTCCCACTCCAACCTGTGACACAAACAGACACATGGGACCAGAGAGGTGCAGAACCACAGAAGACAAGAGGATGCCCATGTGACACTGACTGGACTTTATCGAGCTGGAGTTGTGTGCT
The DNA here is from genome assembly GCA_015082035.1 of Chaenogobius annularis. NCBI lineage: Eukaryota > Metazoa > Chordata > Actinopteri > Gobiiformes > Gobiidae > Chaenogobius > Chaenogobius annularis. The sequence goes on along the minus strand of BJKM01000100.1, from coordinate 327,627 downwards.
GATCAGACTGCTGGAAAGATGGCTCAGTTCTTTCTGCTGCTCTGCCTCATTGTTCTTCAGCTGCTCTTTAACAGAGGTCAGCTCTTTGTCTGATGACTGCAGTACAAGGCGTAGGTCTCGGATCTCATTCTGTAAAACTTAAATAAACCTCCACAGTCCCAAATGTACATCATATCATTTGAAATGTTTTCATACATGCATCACTACCTTCGGCTGTCTGCTTTTCAGACAGGACACTCTGCTCTAGACCAGTGATTGTTTCCTGGAGGTAAAGCTTCTGCTTGGTCCTGTCAGCTCTCTCAGAACAGAGAAGCTTTCATAAAAGGGAAATACAGTACAAAAACACATTCAGAGACAGGTCTGAAGAGTTTTCATTGGGGGCTGGCTGATTACACAATAGATAGCAGAAATATGCCTACCTCATCCTTGCATTTGCACTCCTCTGATAACAGAGTAATCTGCTCCTCCAATCTTGAGATTTCCTGTAAGAGTTTGCCGTTCTTCAACTCCGCCTCATCCAGATGTGATTGGACAAGACCTGCCTGGTCCTAGAAAACGCCACAAAAGCGAGTTGAGAGTTTTGCGAGCTGTGAGTACAAATGACACTCAACACGTACCTGAACTTGTCGTAGTTCCTCAGTCAGAGCCATTTCTGTCATTTCAGTTGGAGGCTGCTCATTCCAAATATCTTCGTTATTTTCTGAACCATTCAGGTGATCTGGACTAGAAAAGGGCACTAGTCGGGAGCGCAGGTTGTATGCTTTAGTGGGTGTGGTGAGAATCTAAAAAACATAAAAATAAAATATATAGATGTATAGATATAGAGAGAATTTCAGACCCCAAGTACCTCCAGTCTCACCTTTATTGTTTCAACATGGATTCTATTCAACTCAGAGACTTCCTGTTTTTTGTAAGCGTTGGTTGCTTCCAGGATTTTTTCTAAATGTCTGTTGGATTTGTCCAAATACCTTTTGTCTGACTCCAGCTGAGACAATTGTCTCCTAGTAAAGGAGTACAGTATGATAAAAAGTGCTAAAAGAACAATCAATATAAAGTGCTAAAGTACTTTCAATAACTTACTTGGTGAGTTGCTTGTACTCCTCAAAAGCTTGAAGCGCAGCAGCAAGGTCTGCTTGTTTCTGCAGAAACTGATTTTTTAGTTTTTCCATTGCTGTGACAGAGGCTACATCTATTGCCGTTAGGGCTGTGAGAGCTATCCACAAACCAAATGTTAATAGCATAATTTATTGTACTGAAATGCAACAGTGTCATTGACTTACTCTCCGTTTTTTCAGCCTCCAGAGCTGTCTGAAAGGCTGCTTCCAGCTCAACAGACACTTGGGCTGCTGCTGTATCTGCCTGAACCACTGACTCAAGAGAGCGCAGCAGGCGGTTTTCCTCTCGGAGGCTCCCATTTTCGGCAGCGTATCGCATCATCTTGGGGTGATGCTCCAGCTATACCAAGAACAATTAACATGCACAACAGATTCTTCTGTTGTAAGTTCTGTAAATAAAGTAGATAGATAAATAAAAACACCTGTACCTGATCTTTTAAAATGTTGATTTCCTCTTTGAGCTGGCCAATGACACATTGACTCTCTTCATTTGCAAATACAGTCTCTCCAGCTTTCATTTTTTTCTCCAAGCGAGAGATGTGGTCCTCTCGAAACTTGATAATCATGCGGCTCGAGTGGATAAATTTGTCTTTCTGACTCCAGGCCTCTTCTAGTTGCGCTACTTTCTCAAGTAGCATCTGTGGGTGAGGACACATAAAACAACCTGTTATTTGAGGCTTGTCAACTAACCAAGCAAATCTGTTGAATTTGAGAATATACCCTTTTTTCCTCTTCTAGTCTTTTCCAAAGATGAACTGCAGCAATAAACTTGGATTTGTACTGTATCCTGTCCTGTAATTCAACTGGTTGTCCAGCTGTTAACAGACAGTTGGAGTCATGAAAAAATTATAAAATTACATTCAGTATTGTCTTAAAATACAGTACTTTACCAATTAGAACCTCAGGCCCCCCAGGGGCAACGTCCCTTTGAGAGTCAATCAATTCAAGCGCCATTGCAAGCTGCTCCTTTAATTTTTTCACTTCAGCTTGCAACTGCCTTACGTTCCCCTGGGTGTCTTCATTAATGACAGCCTAAATTTCAATTGATAAAAACAAAACCATAAATTCTCAAAACTCACATCAAAAGAAAACAATGTAGTTTGTCTTAATACATCACATACTTTGTTCTTGATCAGCTTTGCTCTTTGGGCAAATTGTAGGGTGGACAGGGTTTCACCAAAGCACTTGGAACCAGGGTGGACATTCGCTATAATGTAAGTTTTTGCATTTCCTCCAAGGGAGTCCTACAGAAGGACAAACAAAATGGAAAAGCTCAAGTGATAAAAATAACTTTAAAAATACTTTACTTACTCTTAATAAAAATGTTAGTTTTGAATCCCTGTAGCAAATATGGCGATTCTTTCCATTGGACACGTCAACAAGAGCCATGATCACCTGGCCGAGGCACATCAAAGAGCGGTTGATACTGCTGGCTTCCTGTAGATGGCAGAAGCCGGCAGTCAGTAACAGCAAACACTGAAGTCCTATTGAGCTGATGGGAGACTCTGTACCTTGAGCCTAGAGCCCTCCGCATGCGTGTCCTTCTGCCGCTCTGATCCTGCGAGGTCCACTAGGTTAAGCTGGGACGTCCGGATATTCACCACCTCATTGATGGACTCTTTAGACTCCAGGGCCATGGTGAACACAGCGTGCGATCTGGAGGACTCGCGATTCATTGAAGTAGACGCTACTCTGCGATTACGCCATCCCAAAGACAAAACCTTTAAGAAGACAGATATTATTGGTACCAAGACTTTTAGTTGGTTGAATTTTACAGCAGGAAACGAGACCAAGAGAAACATTTAGCAAACTATTGATACCGTTCATGTGAGGTCAACAAGCAGTGTTGCCAGGTCTGCAATTTTGGGCGGCTTTTTAAGAGCTGCCGTATTGTCCGTGAGTTTGGCAAGAGCAATTATCCATGTAAAATGGATTAATTTCAGAATAAACCCAATGAAAGTTGGGTTAAATTTGGGTGAAAAAGGGACAGGTCTGTGACACCGGAGGAGCGCTAATTTCATAACTACAGTGGAAAATGCAGCCGTGATGGACGCTCCGCAGGTTTTGGGCAGTTTTTCAAATTGCATATGTATTCCTAAATATGTAATGCAAAAATCTGGCCTTGTTATGGTATAAAGCAGTGGTTTTCAACCTGGGGGTCGGGACCGCCATGGGAGTTGCGAAATGATTTCAGGGGGTCCCCAGACGATACAGGGAACATTTTATGCAATACTCTTAAGCAAGGCTCAACACCCTTCAAATGCAGTAGTAAATGTAGTGAATTAATGCTTCTAGGCCTATGTCTAGAAAATAAAATCAAAACTATTTTGAGAATAGCCTCTCTGTGTGTTTTGGGAATGCGACTGCCAACAGTTGGGGGTTGTGACAGAATAAAGGGGGAAAACCACTGGTATAGATGGCCAATAACACACAGTGGGCGGAACAGATTAAAAAATCACTGTGCCCATCAGGAACTCACACCATGACATTACCGTAAATCTCCAAAAATCTATAGTTCATGACGTTTAAAAAAAATGGGGAAAATTGTTTTGTGTCAGAATATTCTTTTTGGGACCAACCCCCCCATTTTCCACCCAGTGAACAGTGACAAAAAGTCAAGAAAATGTGTCCATATTTTAAAAAAGTACATTCTGGCAATTTTCCCATTTCCAAAATTTAAACATTTGGGGGCTTCACACCCCCAGCTAATGCTGCTGACATCCCGTGAAAGGTGTCGAGAGTCATGGGTTTCAGCTTCCCGTTTATAGATGTAATTTTGAGCATGGTTGGCTATTGAAAAAGTACAATATACATTTTGTTTTGAATAATGACTTGCAATGGCATCTCTCTGAAAGCCATGGATAGGCCATGGCATTCAGCTGTCCACATACCTGGAAATACGTTTTATTTAAATAGCTTCTAAACAAAAATATTTTCTTGGTAAATCTATATTATACTATAGAGTACGATGACAATAAGATGTTTTAAGAGAAGTACCTGGTAGGCCTCTGCGGCTGAGCAGACAAACTTTTCAACAGCTCCCTCAACAAACACACCCTTCTTGATGTTCTCTCTGACAAAAAGGCTAGCTGAGGCGGTGTCTAGCAGATCATAAATCTGTTCATTATATATCTCAATAAAGGAACATTTGCAGAGAAAACTCTTGGACTGCTGTGACTAGAAATCAGAAAAAAATACATTAGCATAACTTGGATAATATTAACTCTTTATAGTTCAGAGTTCCAAGAAACTCACCCTTTCCACTTCCCGATTAATGAGAAAAAACAAATATTCAAAACTGCGAGGTATTACTCCCCGCAACTCGTCAGTGAAATTATCCAACTCTGATGGACCTGAAACAATGATGCAGTTAAGAAACAGTTCATTGTTCGTTTTTTTTGTAACATGTTGACATTTACATAAATAAGAGTTCATATATCTTATCCTCACCAAGCATGGTAAATGTCTTCCCAGAGCCAGTTTGTCCACTGCAGAGCACATCGTAATTCAGTATAAGGGGAATGAGTTCGTAATTTCAAACAAGAATTTGTATGACATCACCTACTATGCAAATATAGTGCCGTTATATCCATTCATGCAGGACTCAACGATGTTCTTGGCCACACAGGAAAACACTGCTTCCTGAAAAAGCAACAACAAATTTGAAGTTAACAACAGATGAAGTGACCACCCCACCAATACAGGAGGACTGGGTTTATGTGTATTATATATCAACTTTAAACCTGAGTAGTGTCTGTATCAGCAACATGATCGTAAGTGAATATCCGTGGCTGTGGTTTTGAGAGCAGTCGAATGGTGTTTGGTGAGGTGACGCTGAGACACAGGTTTTGATCCCCATCTGTGGTGAGCCCTGTGCCATGTGTCAGAGGACGCACTCGCACAAACACTTTAATGGAGTCACCGTCACTGTTGGGAAAACACAAATTTATTGAAACGATAACACAAAGACAACAGGCTTTAAAATAATCATTGATAATGATAATGCATTAACTTTCCCAAGTATCCTATTAAGCATTTAGTAGGGATGCACAGATAATATAAGGCATCAGCACCAATCAGAAAGAATTGCTGGATCGACCATCAACTGCTCGTCGGGTCTAAATTGATGTAATTTTACTGCCCGTAATTTGCCAAAAATGTCTTATGTTTGACTTTTTATTCACAGTGAGGAAAATAAGTATTTGAACACCGTGTGATTTTACAATTCTCCCACTTAGAAATTATGGAAGGGTCTGAAATGTACATCATAGGTGCATTTACACTGTGAGAGACAGAATAAATAAATAAAAGAAAAAAGAAATTGGGAAATCACATTGTATGATTTTTACATAATTTATTTGTATGTTATTGCTGCAAATAAATATTTGCATAGAATTCTGGCGCTCAAAGACCTGTTTGTCTTTAAAAAGTCCAAAGAGCTATCAAGACAAAATTGTAGACCTCCACAAGGCTGGACATGGGGCAATCAACTGATCAACTGGAGCAAATGTTATAAATGGAAGGGGCTAAAGACGACTGTCAATCTCCCTCGGACTGGGGGTATCAATGATTATAAGAAAGGTGAGGAATCGGCCCAGAACTACACGGGAGGAGCTGGTCAATGACCTGAGGAGAGCTGGGACCACAGCTACAAAGGTTACTATCGGTAATGCACTATGGTTTAAAATCATGCATCGCACGGAAGTCAGCACATGTTCAGGCACATGTGATGTTTGCCAATGACCATCTCGATGATCCAGAGGAGTCATGGGAGAAAGTCATGTGGTCAGATGAGACCAAAATAGATCTTTTTGGCATAAATTCCACTCACTGTGTTTGGAGGAAGAAGGATGAACACAATCCCAAGAAAACCATCCCTATTGTGAAGCATGGGAGTGGAAACATCATGCTTTGAGGGTGCTTTTTTGCACAGGTGATAGGACGACTGCACTGTATTAAGGAGGATGAATGGGGCCATGTATTGCAAGATTTTGGGCAACAACCTTCCCTCAGTCCGAGCATTGAAGATGGGTCGTGGCTGAGTCTTCCAACATGCCAATGACCCGAAGCACACAGTCAGGAGAACCAAGGAGTGACTCTGTCAGAAGCATATCAAGGTTCTGGAGTGGCCTAGACCGTCTCCAGACCTAAATCCAAAAGAAAATATTGGAGAACTGAAACTCCATGTTGCTCAGTGACAAACCCCGAAACCTGACAGATCTGTGTGGAGGAGTGGGCCAAAAATCACTGCTGCAGCGTGTGCAAACCTGGTCAAGAACTACAGAAAACGTTTGACCTCTATAAATTGTAAACAAAGGCTTCTATACCAAATATCAACATGGATTATCTCAGGTGTTCAAATACTTATTTGCAGCAATAACATACAAATAAATTATTTAAAAATCATACAATGTGATTTCCGTATTTTTATGGAAATGCACCTACGATGAAAACAGTCTCCATAATTTCTACGTGGGAGAATCGCAGGGTGTTCAAAAATGTTTTCCTCACTGTATACAAAGCTGTTATGTAGTTCTACAGAAGAATAAATAACAGCACTATAAATAAGTTGGATCAGTTGTATTTTCATTTTGTTATTTGCATTTCCAGGAAATAAATACTTGTTAGTCTCTGCAGTGGCATTGGTTGATATTGGCAGATGCTTATAGCCAAGTGCCAGTATCAGTACTGGAACTGAAAAAGATGGATTGTAGGGCTGTAGTCGTCGAGTCGCTTAATTGGTCGATGGTGTTTTAGTTGACCAATTAGTTTATTGGGAGCATAATCTGGAGTTGAGAAAGTAAATCATGGGTTAACATTTTTACATATTAAAAAAAACTAAAATTTACTAGTACTTTTCTGTATAGTCATGTTTTTTTTTTCATTCCTTTGAGCTTGTGGATACTTTATAGATTTGAAAGCTTTTGTCAGTGCCACATCGCGTCTGCTTTTATTCGACTGATTGAGCAAGTCTTTAGTTGACAACATCATTCTTTTGTCGACTAGTCCTTCTGGATTGGTGGATCCTTACTATTTAGGCACATTACCTCGCCACAAGATGAGATGAATCAGCCATTCCTGCAAACGGAAGCAAGACAGATGAATGTATATAATTTACAGCCAACAAAAACTCATGAAGCCCATTTAATTGTTTGGATAAAGCACATTTCCGGTCCTAAGCACAAAACACACATTTCAATAACTCCTACATGACTATTCTTGCTCAGAGGTTCTAAACAAAGTAATTTAAGTGTTTTCAAGAAATATAAATGTAGTAGTCCAAAAATGCCAGCTATTGGCCTGAGGATGATGAGGTTCTGGACCAGTTTTGTACAGCTTTATCTGCAACAAAGAGGTTGTAAATAGCCTAATTTATTCTTTTTCCAACATATCGAGTTGGAATAACGTTACCCCTGTGACGATTTAACATTACTAACACATAACAGGCAAATGTGTTAAGTACGGCCCATGTTTTATACATATACACCGGTGCAATCGTTAGATGTGTAACAGCATACAACTTCTACTGCTTGTAACAAAAAAACAGCGTTATATGTAAAAACCATGTGCATAAAAATAACACTTAAGATTCTATTATCAGCCTAGTTCGCGGAGTCAGCAGCAGCAACAACAACAAAACACGGCCAAACTCTGGCTAAAATGACAGCGTTATGTGCTGTTTATTACCACGACGTTTTTATTACGCTGTCCCATGTGGTGGTTACCTTTTCCGTTCGCCGTCATTTAGTTTAGATTAAGCCCTTTTAGCGTGAAAAAGAGCTAACTTTTGGCACGTCCCGTTAAATGTTTACAAGCTCTGAAATTGGCGGGCAGCGTCACATTTCTACTTCGGGTGTTTTAATGGATAAAGTAGTAGTGGGTCATAGTGCCCCCTGCAGCACCATGATGGAAGACTCGGGTGCATCGTGATGTCCTATGTAATATCCGCTCCGTGATCCTATTGGCTGTATAACCCGGAAATGCGTGCTGTGTCAGGTTTTCTGTGAGTTTATTGGTTGTTTTCAAGACTTTTAAATTCCAAACCGTTGTCTTTTGGAGAAGCTGCAATTTTTCCAGCACATTATTTCGCCCAACGCTTCATGTTGCGTTTGCTTCGTGAAAGACAAATTTCCTACAGCTAGGGTCACTTAAGGTACGTAACTGTATTAACGTTATATGTAGTTTAGTTTATCTTTATAACGTTAGCTACATTTTCTTTATCGTCATTATTGTTTTTTTACAATTCGCTTTTGCTTACGTTACAGTTGTCTTCTGATCTGTTTAGTTAACGAAAGCTCTCGTGGTTACCAAACTCTATATACACTTAAACAAGCACTTTGTGTCTTTAGGTTGACGATGCAATGTATTTTGAGGCTAATTTAAGCCAAGCATGGAGTAATGACTTCACTAACCATCAGCCTCATGACATTATCACACAAAGACTTCTTTCGCTTGTGTGTTTAAGCAATATGTGCTGAGAGATCACTTCAAAAGCCCTGGACACACTTTTTATTGATTTGATAGTTTACACGCTTAATCAAGATGGTCAACGATGTCAGACAGTTCTAATTTTTTCATGACAGGTGACCAAGGGTGGATCGAGCAGCAAAACGTAGTTGTAGTAGTTACTGATGATTAATGTTATTTCATAATGATTTTCAACTAGAATTGCAAAGTAATGGTCCAGAAAATGATTCTTTAGAATAAAGCATTTTGGGGAAACTACTACTACTCGAGTAAGAATAACTGTCTGGACATAACATCTGATTTATAATTTGAAGATGATCTAATGGACAAAGGACTCAAACATTTATATACAGCACACAATCCGGTATTTTAAGAAGATGGACCACGCAAATGAGAGAAACTGAATCCTAAGAAGGAACGGTAAAAGAAATGCAAACGTTCAAATCATTCAATATTTTCAACGTACCGCTTTTGTTACTTGTAGACTTCATCCACAATGGGAAAAGTAAGCAGAACATTTACTGAGACACTGTCAAATATGTTACTCAAGTGTGTCTGAGTTATGTTATTAAAAAGTAAAACATTCACTGAGTCTCTGCAGATGACTTGTAGAATGATTTAATTCAAGCACCAGGATTTGGTTGTATTCATGGGAAGAAGAAGAAAAGTCTTCCGTGTAGGGATGTCAAGATTAATCGGTTAATCGATAATCGTGATTATTCAGGTCACAATATGGTAAGGAAAGTTTATTTGTAGAGCACAATTTGTACTCAAGGCAATTCAAAGTGCTTCACACAACAGGAAAAAATGCATTCAAATCACAAAGACATGACCATAAAACAGAAGAGTGCAAAGGAAATGGATTCCAGGTTTTAGCTGCATAAAACTGAAACGCAGATTCCCCATGTTTTAATATAATTGTAAGAACCAAATGAATAATAATTGACATGTTTAGAAGCAAAAGTGTGTGGTGTGATGATTTTTTTTTTTTTAATCTATCTCAGAAAGGGGTTTATTGCTGTTTTTGTCTTTCAGAAAGTTTCAGTTTAGTAAAACTTGAGGAAATATAACATGCTAGACAATGGGAATGAAGGAAAATTAAAGATTTCACTGATCCCAATAATCATTAAAATGTGATGTTTTTTTGTCACTATAATTGCAACACTAAAATTTGATAGCGTGGCATCCCTGCTTCTGCGCACTTCCATGATTTTGTAAAGGTTTGAACAGTAGAAAGTTCCTCATGCTTGTACACATCAGGAGCCACATGACCCCAGTGCCTTATCAGCTGGTTGCACGTTTTCTTTTTATGGAGATCGTGACTCAGTCTGTTTGTGTAGGATGAACTCTGTGGAGTTTAATGATGAGAATCGAGAGGTCGTGCCCCTCGGTGGAAAGCACTGTGCCATTAATGACGATATTTTTATGGTGGCAAATCTGACTGGAAGGCCCTCCATCTTGCGTCAGACTGAAAACCTTCCCTGCAGCACTGTGCCCAAGGGCGTGAAGGTACAAGGCTTCATACTCAACCATACTTATTTACTGCATCACCTTTATAACTTTGATACCTACAGTTTGTTTGTGGCATACATTTGAACTGGCCAAACTGACCACAATCTATGCACAGGTTTGTTTTCAGACTCCGAGGAGAGACCCGGTCACAAAGAGAATTCTGTCTCCCACTAAAACTTCCAAGATGACAAATGTTGATGAATGCACAAACGCACTGGAGTCATTACATCTGGATAAAGCTGAGTAAGCATAGCGTCCAAATGTCTTTTTGGTGTTGGGCAATTGCAGCTCTAACTACCTTTACACTCTTTTGTTGTATCTAACGCTATTATTTTGAAAGCTATTTTAAATAAAATGGAAAAAATAAACCTGAAAGTAAAAATTAAAAAAAAAAAAGATTTACATTTAGATGGATTTGAGTCCAGGCCTTTCAGTGTATACAATACAGAGTTAACACATTTAAACAAACTAAACTGAAATTTTTTTTCTAGGTCATCTATTCAAGAGGATGCTGACCAACTTGTACCAAAACAAGGTACGCATTTTCATAATGTCAAAAGCTTTACAACAATTTTTGTTATTCTTAAATATTAAATTAAATAAATATTAAATTATTCTTTTTTGATTTTTGTGGGAGAAAAATGTTCAATTTGTGAATTTCCATAAATGTATTCTTTTGAATGATACCCTTTTTGTTTGTTTTCCCTCTTCCTGTTCAGAAAGCGAAATGCCACTTCCAAGTGACAAATACCAATTTAATTTTGAAAACCTTGATGCTATCAACCCTTTTCAATCCTCAAATAAGATTGTTCTGTCTCCGATGAAGCTTGCCACGGAGATTCTGTCTCAAAAAGATTGTTACAAAAGAAGCCCCAGTCTGACTAAAACGGAGCATGCCTTGGATGAGACGCTGCCCTTTACTCAGTCAGTGGAGAACTCTCTTAATGCAACCACAGACATCAGTTCCACAGACAGCACTGTGGTGCTGGTGACCAAGACTTCCACAGTGGAACAACAAGAGCCTAGCACCAACATACCATGTGAAACTCAAGAAAAATCTGCTGAGGACTCTCCTTTGCCTGCAAAAGGTTCATACAATTTCGATTTTGACAACCTCGATGCGATGAATCCTTTTCAGACGGGTGGCTCTAAAATCCAAAACTCCCCTCTGATATGTAAACGCTCTCCACAAGAAAAGGATGTTTTGGTAATGGAACAAATGAATCCTACAGAGAAGATCCTAGAGCAAGAAATCTTGAGCCAACCGGAGGTAAAAACTGTAGCCACAGTTGCTCCCATCTCTGCCAATACAGATCTGTCATGTAAACCAGAAGCTCAGCCCGACTCATCCACAGGAATGGACGGCCCTTTTAAACTTGAGTTTAATTTTGATGACGATGCAAACAAGAAGATAAAGCCACCACCAAGAAAACTTGGTGTCAAAAGGTCAACGAGCCAGAAAGCCTCCACAGAAAGGAAGCCTGTGCATAAAGCAGAACCGCAGAAGCTAGCAGAGGAGCCTTGTGATGAGGTCCCCATATCCAAAGGTTCATACTCCTTTGAACTCGGCAAATTGGATGACCCAAACTTCAACCCTTTTGGTTCAAAGTCTGGCATCTGCAATTCTCCAAAATGTAACATGAAGACTGGTCCAGACTCTGCTCACACCACCCAGGCGAAGGTGAATGAGCCTGTACAGAAAGATGAGATCTCTCTGGAGTGGTATGTTCATCAGATTTTAAAACGACGGGCAAAATGTACTCGATGCTTACTATGTGTATATGTCTTATAGCATCATTGAAGGCATACGCGCTGATCAGCCCATTCCTGAAGAGGTTTGTAAGGATAATGAAATCAAATGTTTTTTCTTACTTATTTAACTCTTAATGTTTAAACTCTTGTGTTTTAAAAGGATGTGCCTGTGAAGGTTGGCTGTGAAGAAAGCGTCCCTCCTGAGGCTGAACACATGAGTTTTGCAGAGCAGAAGTCACAAGGCAGCCTGCTGGAAGAGGAGTTTGTTCCAGGGACAACATGTAAGCCAAAGCCAGCTAAAATTCTTGTCTGTTTTATGATTTGCCTATTGGTCAAAGCAATACCAGTTTAGCTTGCATCTTCTGGTTCAAGAAAGGTGCCTTTTTGTTAAGCAGTTTTTTGATGGTGGCATGCTCTACAATATCCCTGCTCTGGATTTAAAGAATACAAATTGTGTGTTAGATAATCTAGAATATTTTCTCTGGACCAGAGTTAATCTCTGGTCAAGTGTTTTCTTTCTGTTAGTTGTATTTATTAAAAAAGTCTCGTTTTTTAATAGTTCTGTTAAATGACTTTGACGGACAGATGGATTACCTGGAACAGTTTGGATCCAGCGGCGTAAGCAGCTTTTAATACTTACATTTATTTTTTATTTTGTAGCCCTGTTATCTGAAATGTCCTTCCTCTCTTACAGTTTAAAGAGTCTGCCTTGAGGAAACAGTCCCTGTACCTTAAATTTGACCCCCTTCTCAGAGACAGTCCTAAGAAGGGCCCTGGTCCGGCTGCTGCTGCCCCTGCATCTCGGCCTGCTGCGCTCCTCTCACGGTACATACTGGTTTAGTTTCTACTAAATTGTTCTTTTTGAACATTCCAATTGAAAGAACATTGTTTCTTTCAGTCTTGAAATGGCATTGTCAGAAAAGGACATGAGTGGCCCACAAACTGATGACTTTAAACTGTTGGATGTTACTACTCAACCAGTAAGTCATTCATGGACTATTCTAGCTTTACTGTAAATAATATAACATCGCTCAGTATTTGCCAATTCTTTATATCCCCCAGTGTGTCCCAGTACTTCCCTTGCCTCCTGCTCAGCCGACAAATGCAGAAGAAGCTATAATTGAAGTTCTGAAGTACAGCCAGAAAGACATGGATGCAGCCATGGCCAGGGTCCAGGCAGAGGTCAGACAAACTGCAAAGTGTGATTAACGATGCAATGGTGAAAACTGAGTTTGAATATAAAGTTGTGAACATTATTCAAATTTAAAAATCTAAAAATGAAGAGGATAAACACAAGTTTGATTCTTACAAATGTATTCGTATCAAACTGTTAAGTTTTTGTCAGAATCCTTGGTCCAGCGTTGATTGTAATTTGGCTTCTTCCCTTCTGAGTATATCACTTTAAGACTGTACTGCATTTATGCCTTCAACAAAGCACCACATGCCACTAAATATTGATATTTAGTCTTACTCTAACCAGGCAGAAGAAAAGGAAAGGCGGTGGACTTCCAAGTATAACGAGCTTCTTCACGATGGTCAAGAAATGCGGTGAGTTTTGTTTTTAACCATAGATCCGTAAAACTGCAGTGTGCTATATACTGACATTTTGTTTTTTTGCAGGAAAATAATTGCGGAATTTGAGCTTATGATTGCCAAAATCATGGGTAAGTTGCACAGTATATCAGTTTCCTTTTTGATGTTCTACTAAAATGTATATTTTGCTTAGCTGACCAGGAGAAGGAGAGTGAGGTGGCAGAGGCTAAGCTGAAAGCGGCTCTGATGGAGAAGGATCAGGTGTCCAGTGACCTCAATGCAATGGAAAGGTCTTTTTCAGATCTTTTCAAGAGGCTGGAGAAGTACAAAACAGTCATCGAAGGTTACAAAAAGGTGCATGTAAATACATTTTTACATTTAACGGGTATTTCCAGATGTTTGACCCTGTGTTTAAATTCAGAATGAGGATACACTGAAAGCCTGTGCTCAAGACTATCTGGCCAGAATCAAGAAAGAGGAGCAACGCTACCAGACTCTCAAAGCTCATGCAGAGGAGAAAATCGGCCAGTGAGTTGATGTTAGTAAATATTCAGAATCACTGTTCAGACTGAAGTCTGAGAGAGTACTTGTGTTGTCCTAGAGCAAATGAACAAATCGCAGAGGTGCGCTCCAAGTTCAAGTCGGAACTGTCCGTGCTTCAGGCTCAGCTACGACGAGAACAGCTAAAGGTGCAGTCACTGGAGAAGAATCTGGATCAGAAGGTAAAAGAAAAATGGGTCTAGCATTTTGTCTTTGAAATATAACGTGCCACTTGGTGGTCAAGTGGATAGCGTGCATGTCTACCATGTGGGCAGGCCGCAGCATCATGAGTTTGAGACTGGCTCTGATGTCCTTCCCCTCTCTCATCCCCATTTCATGCTGCAGTGTCCAATAAAACCTACAGGCCAATAAATGTTTTTTTTTTCCCTCCACAGGAGAAGGAGTCTGAAGAGCTCACTAAACTCTGTGATGAACTTATCGTCAAGGTGCAGAAGGGTTGAGCTTGATTGTATATCTTTTTTGTAGATCGTCAAGTTTGTCTTTTTTCAGTGTTTGTATATTGTAAAAAACTTTAATAAAATAAGTCTTAATGTAAATATTTACTGTACTCTTTTGGTGATAACAAAACATGAATTTTATTGGATTCAATCTTCCTGGGGTCAGCTTCAGCGCGGAGTGTCCAAACTAGTCTCTGACCGAAGTTAGGCCCACAGATCAAATCTTCCTGGCCCGGAAATGGCTCACTGTTGAAATGGCTCACTAAAATCCTGAATTATAGCCTTCATATTTAACATTTTGGTGGTTGCACATTTAAGCCAGAAGAAAACATTTTTGAATGGTTTACACAGTATTTTACATCAGTCTGTGGCCCTCCAATAAGTGCATGTTTAAATATGCGACTGTACACCCCGAAGCTGAAGTCTCCGAGCGCATGGATACGCCACAAGGGGGCGTTGAGGACACATCGATGGTTCTCCAAAAAGGTGGAAATTTGTATTCTCGCTCTGGAGTTTCAGTGTGATTTTAACACTCTGGATTAATGCAGGCGTACCAGGCAGCAATACATATTTTACATAAATGTAGGTGAAACTGCATACACAGAAAAGGAAAATGGACTAAATGAACCCAAACACGGTACAGTTAAAACCATTATGTCTGCCATTCAAATTACAACTCGTGTTTTTGCAACGATGTGATGGTCACCACACTCAGTGGGAACGGAGCTCTTCATTCTCAGCTTATCCCCATCCCACAAATGATCATAACAAAACAAGTGCATTGCTGGTACAATGCCCCTCTTCTTTCCCAAGCAATCAGCGGCCCCCGTCACATCACGCCCACTCCAGACAATGTGTTTCCTAACGGCTAGAGGTAATCCAATCTGGAAGGAGCTCAATGTGCTGCTGGTTTAGAGCTGGGGAGGCAGGTGGATCGGTTCACTTAAAGGGGGGGAAAGATGCTGGTCTCTGAGTGTAATCTTGCAGCAGCTGTCATTCATCTGAAAAGGACAGAGACTGCCTCTGTGTCTGAGAGACATTAAGCACCCACTGTCCCCAAGCTGGCTGCCCCCTGCCTCACCCCAAGAAACCACTTGACCGCTGCAAAGGTGTAGCTGACCTGTCTGGAGCTTTGTCTCTTTTTAATGCCCTCTGGATAATGCTAGCCTTGAGTGTTAAAAAAGGTAATGTCATTTACAGTTGCTAGTCGCCCAAAAAGGTGCTCGATTAACCATATTTGTTTTTGTACTGTAGGATTCTTTTGTGAGATAATAAAATGATACAAATTTAGATTTTCACACAGATTTCATATAGGATTGTCAAATTAGAACCATACACATCTAAACATGACAACAGGTGTAACAAAACGAAATACTTTAGGGGAACATTACACTACTACACTGTAGAAATCAAATGTAAACATATTACTCTGAATAAGATATTCGTTTTAGTCCAATAAATTAAATTAAACAGAATAAAAACAAATACAATACAAATTGAAAGAACTGTGCCAACTCCTGCTGCCAATAGTACACAGATCTTAAAAGGTGAAGAAATAGAATTATTCTACAAATAGAAACTTTTACACCCCTGCAGTCTTAGGCAAGGAAAAGGTTCATATAGCCACTAGTAACATAAAAAAAACCAGCCGAGGCGGATTGATCCTGTTGAGTTTAGTGATCTATGTTAAAAGCTCAGTCCATAATAAAATGAGTGTAAACCAGCCACTGCTCAGTTGAAGGGAGACCGTCTTTACTCCATGTACTCGGTTTTGGCAGAGAAAACACTTTCTCCTGAAAAGTTGCACCAAACTCACACACTGTCACAGTTTTGTTTCCTTCAAAGTGCAAAACAAGGATGCATCCATTTGAGTGGTGTGAATTTAAAATGCAGAAGGTATAAAAATCTAGAAACCACTGTCATTCATGGGAGGGCTCAACAGAAATGCCATGTGCAAGTCTTTGACAAACTGCTAACACTGAAAATGGATGTGCTGGTGCTGGTGGACTTTTCCCTCCACATGGGAGTGAGTGTGTGTGTGAATGTCCGTGTAGATTTTGGGGTAGAGTTTTGCAGGAGGTGCGGCCTGGCTCAAGTGTAGCTGCTGCTGGGACAGGTACTCCTCATAGTTCCTAGAGGTGATGCAGTCCTTCTCCGGGCCTGAATTGGATGTAACCACGCACAACCTGTCCCGATCTCGGTAGGCGGGCCGCTGGGTGTGCCCTTGCCCTGTCAAAGGGTGAGCACTGGTCGGAGGAGGGTAGTGCTTTCTGCTTTGACAGAACCAGAGTAGAACTGTTCCAAAAATGAGGACGATACCAGCAGGAATACCTATGACCACGGGCCATGGCAGAGAGGTGGGGGCCGCAGAGAACACTGTGGTGATGGGGACCTTTGTGTCTAAAAGAGGGAGACAGGCATTATAAAAATCATCGCAATTATGATAAGTCGGATATAATTACACGACTACAAACAAGTTCTATGTTCTAAACTGTAATGTAATATCTACTCTTGGATACATGGCTTGAATTCAAACTATTAATCTGGATTTGAGGAATTTTTTTTTATTTAAATTGAATTGCTCATATATATGATGATGATTATTATTTAACTTGTTTCATGACATTTCCCACTGGTTCAAGATAATTTCGTTTTTTAAAAGAGTTTTTTTTTATAAGAGTTTTCTTTTTCTAAATTGTTTTTATTATTATACTGTGCATAATCTGCTTCTGTACCCTTTGTTGCAACAGTGGAATTTCCCCATTGTGGGACAAATAACGGTGATCTTTTCTTAGAAAATAGATGGGGTGAGAACATTTCACTTTTGATTTCACTTTTCCCATTGGGCTAAATTCTTGCTTTGAGATTTTTTAAAATGTCCATCCATATTTTTGTTATGGTCTCCTCAAATAAATAAATCTAAACGAGTCAAAACTAAGTAAAGAAATGGAGGTTACTTAAGGAATTAAGATAAATTATTTGACTTCAGTACACTGAAGACTTTTTTGTTATAGTTAGCCTCCTACAATCAAGCTGTTTAAAATATGACAACATTTTGGGGACTGCTTCCAATTTTATATTGGAACATCTCAGCATCTATACAGCATCTCAGTATCTCTCTAAACCAGGAGGAGGTGCTTTACCTGGCAGCACAGTGAGGAAAGCGCTCCGGAAGCTGTAACCCATGGTGTTTGCTCCTAAGCAGATGTACATGCCTGCATCCTCCTCTTTGGCCCGAGAGATGAGCAGCTTGTTCAGGTACGACCCATCAGGCCGGGACCACACCTCCCCCGTGGGCAGCACCATGAACCTGTGCTCCCCCACTTCAATGGTGGAGTTGTAGCGACTTTCCTCGTTGGACTCCACTCGTTTGAGCCACTGGATGACGGGTTTCACATCACTCCGGACTTTGCACTGCAGAGAGGTGGTGGCCCCATAGTCCACTGTGGTGTTGACCGGGTGAGTGCCCGTCAGGACGGGTTTGGAGTTGGTTCTCTCTGCACAGACAGAAGCATAGCACAAACAATCATAATGAAAGGCTGCTGCAGATGGGAGAGGCCTGTCGTAACCTCGGCTTTAGGCTTAAGGCTTTAGGCTTTAGGCTCAGCGTGTAAGTGACTGAGGGAACGTGTAACACAAGTCGTATGTGTGTGCTGTTGCTTCCTGTCTGCCTGTGCTCCCGGTCCTACAGCTCTGGCACACAGCTTGAGCCACGTTCCACTTCATATCCCAATCAACTAAGAACATTATTTGAATGCCGACTATTGGCATTGAGTTTTACAGAGTTGTTTCTAGTTTTAAGAAAAATACGGACATGCGCAGAGCCCCACAAAACACTGGGGGGTCCACCGGCTGAATGTTGAGCTTCATCTGAGATATGTTGTCCTCTAAATGTCTGTGTGTGCTGTGTATAGTCCTAGGTTATATTCCAGACATTTGACGATAAGGTGTACTTTATGGTTTCCAAGATCTTGAGCTGGGTTTGGTCAGGACTAGTGTGAAACTAGCTGTAGATGCCAAATTTGACACCACTCTGATAATAAAAACATTGTTACTTACTTAAAATACTCCTTGTGATCTTATTCTACTAAGATCAAGAGAATTCTAAAACTATTCAGGAAATGTCACATTTTGTCCTATTTTTGTGATTTTTTTCAGTATCAATTCTTGTTCATATGAGTTTCTAGTTTTGATACTCGATCTAGTATTGATTAGTATCAATCAAGCCGAGTCAGGACTACCAAACAGCTGGAAGGCTAGCCTATTGTGCATTAGTGAAGTAAGTGTGTTAATCGGCTTTGGCTAATATTACTTATTTGAGTAAAACATTTTTGGGGGGTATTATGTGATTTGTTCTTCAGTTATTATTAGTTTATATCACTTACCCTTTTTAAATGCATTAATTTAGAATATGTTGGATTTTATTGTGAGAAACTATCTGAGAAACTGAGGCTCTCATGAACGTAAAGATGGAATTACAATGGATGCGATAAGGTATTACAAACTTGTGGCCTTAAAACAGCATCTTGCACAAGGCCCCCCACAAAGCTTAGAACGTTTATTGGAGTTTTTGTGGTGGAGTATGTCGAACCTGCGGGAGACACTCACCTATGACCTCCAGTTTGTATGTGGCGTTGATCTGGCCGGCACGGTTAGAGACGCGGCAAGTGTAGCGGCCGCTCTGCTCTGGGCTCAGGTTTCTCAGACTCAGGGTCCACTTCTTCTGCCGTCCCTCTCCCACTTCATGTTCACTCAGGGGCAGATCTTCCTTTAGCCACTCGATGTCTGGCTGAGGGTTCCCACTGGCTGCACATTTGAGGCGCACAGAGCTTCCGACAGGACGAGCGATAACCCTTTTTCTCATTTTAGAGGGCGCAGAGAAGAGGGGACGCACTGGGCGAACATAAATGGCATATGGTCAATTAACTATTCACACACTCCTTTTAAATGCATTTTTAGGCTTTTTACTAGTATATCTAAGTCTATTATAAGTATATCTTCACGTAAACACACCGTTATTATTAATTGGTATATTTCATGATGCAAGAACAATTTTGAGTGACAATTTGTCAACTAATCATAACTAGTCAACTTTAAAAAATAATTGTAGTTGTAATTTGATCATCATAATGGACAATACAAACTGTAAAACACATACAAAAAGACCTTTTTTGTTTCAAATACAGGCATTATTAAATCAACACGTCTATAATACACTTTATTTGTAAATATTCTCTATCTAGAAGCTTTCAGCCACTATATATTAACATTTATTTGGTTAAAGATGTATTTAAAAGGTCTCAATGTACAATAGAAACAATGATTTAACTAATTGACTGCTAAAATAATAGTTTGTTGCAGCCTTAGCCTTAAGGCACTGTGTAATTTTTCTGGAAATTAGTACGCCACAAAAAACATGCATTATTGTGAGCAGGGTTGCTTCTCCACAGACCTAATCTGTAACTTGGCCTGGTGGCATCACTTGCTTGTCTCCATGGAGAGAGATACGTTTATTGTCATTCTAGCCAAAGCAATAACATCTCCACTGAGACAAGCAGGTGGCGTACCCTCCTCCAGAAAGGTTTTAAGATTTTGTAGCTGTGTATCGAGTATACATGTAAATCTATATATATATTGGTTCCTAATCTGCTATAGTTTTACTAATTTAATTAATATTACTTTACTGCTCTACTTACTCTTTACTAGTGTGTTAAAGATCATTTTGATTGCACTGATGAGCAATTGTGACCTTGTAATTTGCATATTCTAAGTAGGTCTTTGTAAGTCAGAGTGTGTTTTCTCTCTGCTGTGCATGGATTGTTTAGCAGTTGAGTTGTAAACATAGGCCACAGTCACAGAACTGGAAAAAGTTTCCTGATGACCCACTGTAGCACTGAAGGCCTTACCTAGTTTTTCTGACAGCTCGTCCTTGCCTCCTTCAGACTGTGTCCCATCAGCCGTTTCATGCGTGGTTCTATCAGAATCATCTGCAAGGCGCACACAAAGAAAAACAATTACAAAGCTGCACACTCACTAACAATGTCAAAATGGAATTGACTGCATGTAAAGGACTGGAGTGTGAGGGAGGAAAGACAGTGATGCTGGGGTCACAGAGGCGTGTAAGATGATCCCTTTTCATAAGGGCTTTGCAGAAGGAGAAAGACAGCTGTGTCACCGGCTGACATCGTGCCGCCGGACTGAGCCAGGCTTAGGAGAAATATTTGGAAATCGAACGGTCATTTTGTGAGGGGGATCGAATTTTATAACATAAACAATGCCTAACTAAAAATGCATATCAAATTGATCATCAACATCTTCCAGTTGGTCGTGGCATTTAACTTTTGGAAATGTTATTTATTTAAAAACTTCTCAATCAGGTCTCCAGGGCAATCGTACTTAGTAACACAAATGTCTTTATTTTAGCAGGAGTGAAACAGAGTAAAAGTTGGTTTATGAATTGCACTGCTTTATCACCTTGCAGAGACAACAAAACAACACGTTTTGTCTGTTAGGTCGGACAATTCTATATAATTTAAAAGGTCACAATATTTACGATATATTTTTGATTTGTGAGTCCAAAATATGACCAAAATCATCACATATGGTAACTGATTGATAAAGCTGATGTTAGCAGTAGCCTAAGCCTATGTATTCAGCGTATGGCATACTTGATTGGCTTGGGGTAATCGATGAGGTGTGCACAGGGAGCAGATGTGACCCGGCGCCTACCTCCCTCCTGGTCCCTCTGAAACCTCAAAGCTCTGGACTCCTCGGCTACAAGTCTTCCTTTGTTTGTCCCTGCCGCTCGGGCCTAGCCATGATGTCATGGCTATTTGGAAGCTTTAACTGGCCAACTATAATAAGCCATTCCTTTAAAAAAAAAAAAAAAAAAAAAACAGCCTCCAGTGGAAGAAATATTTCTCTGTAGCTCACTGGGGCTCTATGCATTCCAACCGGTTCCTGAGCCTCCCAATCCAAACATGCTCCACACTGCTGCGCTTTGCATTTGGACATTTTTCCGCTCCTATTTCCTCTCTCCGAACTAAAGAACTATTGATACATTTATAAATCTCTTTTCCTGTATACTTAACAGTCCATAACTCGTTTTTATCACAGTAGCTACGGCAGAGCATTAAATCTACAAAGTTCCTGTAATTCAATAGGTTAGTTTGTTGATATTTTGTAGACTTCGGGAAGTCTGTACAATTGCCTGTTGTACATAAATTGGTCAGAATAATGGTGGCTCCTACAGTAAAAAAAAATAGAATGTCCAAAATGCCAATATTGTACCAAGAGGCCAGTGATATAGTCAGCCCTGAAAATATACAAGCAGCAGAAAAAGACTTTGTTTACCACAGTGCCAGTCAGGTCAAGTTAGGTTAGAAAAGCACATTTGCCAATCTTTAAGTCATCAGTGGTTTTCACTTCTCAGCCTCTAGGTCAGTACCCAAAAGTGAGATGCAGGCCATTTCAGCGGCCATTATCTGTGGGATATACCAGATTTTTTAATATGACACCAGGACCACACTATGCTGGTATGTTACATAAAAATAACATTAAAACATTTTGAGCTTTTCATTCACAAAAAGGGTCAGAGGAAATAGGGTCATTGGTCGCCTCAGAAATCACAAAATAGCCTGAAGATGAGGGGTCACCATGAGCTCCAGATGTTTTACGGTCTTGAGGAATACACAACTTCTTTGTATATACTGTCATGTCTAAACTCTTCTTATGGGCCCTGTTGTAGTAGACTCTTGAACCTTCTCTGTGCAGAGTAAATATAATACTGGGGCCAATAAATATTGTAGAAGGAAATAATAAATGGTGCAATACATTGACCACTGAGCCAAAGGATTACAGGAATTCAAAATCCAAGAAAGTGATGTTGCCTGATGTGGGAGGTTTGCCCGGCCAGCCAAGAACACACTCTTTTACAATACTTTCCAAAGACATTTAGGCCTGAAACTCCTGTCTCCTCAATTTCTGATGGGTGTGATTGACAAGCAGATTAACCAATCAGAGAAATGCATGTTTGTGTCAAAACAAAAATGGATGAAGTGAAGGAAAAAAATGTCCACAGACAACTAAGAAACACAGTGAATTTCAGCCTAATCAACGAGTGAAGCACTAGACTGTGTAAATCTCAGGTAAAAGAAGTTACAACTTGTACAAATTGTGATTGATTGATTGATTGATTGATCGATAAAAAGAAAGATGGACTTGAGAGCCAGGCAAATGGGATGTAAGATGTATGGTAAAAATGTGGATAGTGTGTTAAAACTAAGCATATTTTTTTTTAGGTTTATGTTAAAAACTAAACTCACTTTTACTGTAGTTTAATGCATGCTCCTCTAACCTTCACCTTAATGAAGCTCATTTATTTTCCAAAGATGCCTTACCTTTCTTTGATATAACTGATTTTGATAATGATTTGGCCATTTGGCTATTGCTGTATATAATATCATCAGATCTGTATGTATTTGTTGTATAGCAGCTTTATTCTATGACTGAGGGAATAGTGCCAGATACTGTACATACATTAATTAATATCGAATGTTGAAGTAGGAGATTTATTGAAAAAAGGTTAATATTGCTATTCTTGTTTTGGAGCTATATAAAATTAGAATATCAAATGCATCATCAATAATAAAAAAAAATAATACTGAACAGATCATGAAATCTAAAACTATTGTGATATACATTTTTTGTCAATATCGATCCAAATTGCTTATACATTTAATAGATGCTGGTATGTGTCTGCAATCTCAAATCCAATGTTTATACTGTATTTAGAACACAACACAAACAGGAGGCTTGTCCCATGTTTGGTATCTGAGGAGAAGAGCATAGGGAACCTTCTGGGGCCAGTCCTACCTTATTTGCACTGGGTAATGTTTGTGTAAGATCCTTTCATCTTTAAATCCCACAGTAAGTGTTCAGTCTCTTCTGAAATGGGATATTAATGCATCTGTTCAGTTTGTCAAAAAGGTTGTAATTAAAACGACACTGCTGCTTTCCCGGATACACTGAAAGTGAACAGACACCGGCACTGCATTGTTTTCACTAAATCATATGTATTTAAATTGGTATGCATTTATGTGGACATTCTTTGACAGTATGTATGTTTTGTTTTAAAAAGTTCCCTGTTGTGGACGAAAATGATATGGTTCTGATCCATTACAAGCCCGATGGATAGATTGAGTGAGACTAACAATAGACCTCGACACGAACAGTAACATTGAACCTGGGCATTATGGCTGGCTGCATGCTCCAAATGACCTTTCATTTTAGCACAATCAGGCGACACCCTTTCATTCAACTCACCGGCAGCTACTGAGGTGAACCCAAAATAAGTCTGCTCTTAAAAGAGCAATCCAGAACCACTCTGCTTTGTTTTCCACATCTGCCTGATTATGGTTCTTGAAGCATGGCTGTCACAAGACTGGGCTACATCGTCTTTCTGGCCCCAATTAGGCATCTTAGAATAATTAGACTAAACACAGGCTTCACGCTCCATCCAGCTCATTTATCACGCTCAGCTAAGGCACAGGAAACACACTGTACACACAGAACCACAGGCCGGGCCCAGTCCTGGGAGTTCCTCCAGGCCTGCACCAGAGCTGTGACAGGCTAAACAACATGAAGAGCTCATTCCGAAGGGCAGATCTGCTAAACCCAGTGTAGCCTAAGGAAAAGGAAGAGGCAGTGATCCGACTGAGACACGGAGGATGAAGTCGCATGAAACATCCCGCTCGGATGTTGACTTTGGGCTGGGAGAGGTAGGACTGTAACACGTACAAAACATGAGGGGATCACGCATTAAGTCCCCAGAAATCCACTTGATCTGAGCTTGACCTTGAAGAATAAGGCCTTATTCTTTGCTTTGTTTGCAGGGAAAGCAAGGTGACGTCAGTGAACATTGCCATCAAACATAAGACCGGTGATGGTTTCAGACTTACCAATCACAATCAGAGTGTAGTTTATATTGACACTGCCAAATCCATTGGTGGCTTTGCAGATGTAGGTCCCTGCGTCATCAGCCTCTGTTTCCTTAATCTTGAGTCCCGTCCGAAGGAAGCGGAAGCGGACCCAGCCGCTATGGATGTTGCGGCCATCTTTAGTCCACATTATGAGGGGAGGGGGGTCACCTTCCACAGGACAAGGCAGCTTGATGGCACTGCCCAGACGCGAAGACTGTCTGTGGGTAACTTTGTGAGACACTCGGGGAGGTCCTGAAAGACATTGAAGAAGAGAGAACAAAAGCTGTTTTAAAGACTGAAAACGTTTCGGTAAAAAGCCTTAAAAAGTATGTTAGTATGTTGTCATTCTACAGGGTTAACTAAGAGTTAACCACTCTTTACCCAAATGCTTTTGCACTTAATTTCAATTAAAACATTGGATTTATGGCCCTAATTAAACATGACTAACACCATGATCAGAAAATCGATACTTCATCACACTTGTTGTTATGTAAGTACTTTTCCCTCAGACTCTCCTTCCCAACATTCCAGAGTTAGTAGTTAACAATGAAAGTAGAGGAGCAGTAGTAGCTAAAGCCATTTTCACGTGTAAAAAGCAGATTGTTATAATTGGATGTGATCTGTCATCCACCACAGAGACGAAAGGATCAAAGTGCGTGGTCTGGTCTTTCAGATCTGGTGAAGTGGAGCCTGTGATGGTGTTAGAAGGCCAACAGCACCCAGCTACACTTTAAAGCAAACAAACCCCGAGTTAGACACAGGACAAAGGGATTACAAAGCACTGCCACTATCCACGCTCACGTTCAAAGCCAATATAACTTATTGGACCCTACAAAGAAATTGCTACCGATTCAGGGAGTCAATGTAGTGATAACCATATATAGAAAAAAACCCATTTAAATCTGGTCTGACTTTGAATGTCTGGATTTCCCTGCTCCTCAGGTTGTGTAAATTGTATCAAATGTAGCAGGTAATAATATAAATATAAAAATATACTGCAGAGTGACTGAAAGCTTCTGTAAACACGAAGCACAATCACTTTGCGATGCGTACATTCATAAGACATTTCTACAAAGCCCTAGTGTTTCGTATGTGAGGTCAACAGTTTTATAGAGATAGATATTTGTAAAAAAAACAAATTCAGCAGTAAATTATATCCGGTGGGTAATTTTCAACATTTTTGCAACTGCTTGGTTGAATTACGAGGCCGTTTGAGGCGAGTGAGCATTTGGCTGTGATAAAACAGCGAGCTGTTTGTGTAGGGGCTGTGCACCAAATGATTTCCTCCTCCATCTCAACTATCCAAAGCTTTGAAGTCTCACTAAAAACAAGGTAGTGAGGGGTCCTCTCCTCAAGGCCGCCCCAGCTAACCTTGGTGCTTTCGTAAATTGACTTGTACTATTACTCATTCATGTTCATTTGCGTAACATTTTGAAGAAAACAAACCAATAATAGTTAGTTTATCACATCAAAAAATATTGCTGAAGAAAAAGGAAAAGTTTGGCGTAATAAACTTTCTTCTGATAAAGTTATATTTCTTTAAAAATAATAATAATAATAATAATAATAATAATAATGTCAACAAGTACTTGTAACTCACCCTTACCAATATATTTACTCAACTGGCTTCAGTTCTAGCTGTAAGGGACAAAAGCTTATTGTCTGAAGAAAATGTTACACTGCAATCTGTAGTGTTACCAGAAATGTAGTAGGCCTTGGACATGTGACTTGGACATTTAGATGATTTTGACTGGAAGCTTCAATGACTTGAACTTGGGGCTAAAACTTTAGTAAAAAGGAGCAAAGAGAAAGGTCAGAGGCGCTCTGATATAATAATAAAAATCCTGCAGAACAGGGACATACTAATGCATTTGGCCCCACTACGTTTCTCTGCTTTATAGAATGAAAAGGACTTGGACTTGGACTAGTACTTGGAGACCTAAATTGTGATTCGAACTTGACTGTTACATACATCATTAGGGCTGAATGTATTTGAATTTTTTCTGCCGATATAGATTTTTATTCTGTTAAAAGGTGCAATATGTCCTGGAATATTAACATTTGAGACAGCACATTTTGATTATTTCAGAACAATTAGAGCTCAAGCCGTTTCTGCTAATGGCTTTCTATCTGAATTTTCTTATCTTAACAAAGGCGTCCCTCAAGCGTCCGTCCTTGGGCCACTTTTATTTACAATTTACTCAGTTGGACATAATCTAAAACATAGTAGCAACCACTTGTATGTAGATGATGCAATTCTATATGCTAGGGCGTCTTCTGCGGCACAGGTGATACAAAAATTGATTGATTTAAAATTGTTAATAGATTCAAGTAAAACAAATGTATGCTGTTCTCCAAAAGGCACTCAAGTGAATCAAAAAAAAAAATCTATTCTGACCCTACTACAAATATTATGGCATCTGGATTGATGAAAAACTCTCTTTCAACAAACACGTAGAAGAGCTGACAAATAATCTAAATGCCAGATTGTCATTCTTTTTTAGAAATAAGAAGTGTATTTCTCTCAATTGTTGAAAACCAGGCAACATTTTTTCATTCAGCGTTAAGGTTCATTACAGGAGAAGGATACAGAACTCACCACTGTGAATAAAGTATGATGGCAATCATTGGATGCCAGAAGAGAACAGCACTGCCTTTTGTTTGTTTATAAGTTTCTAGTTGGTGTTTTGCCTGATTATTTAACAACTACGTTAAATTTAACAGCTATGTAAAATACGTATTCATCATTTGAGATGTCAGGACATCTTTATATTATAGTCGCACTGTGTCAACACCGAATCAGGATGTGTGTTTGGTATTCGACAGGGTACTTTGCCCCTGTATAAATAAATATATAACAAGGTCAAGGTCGAAACTATTGGGTTACCTGGTTTCGTAAACGGATATTTTGTTTTTTTCGTAGAGGATAATGCCTAAATAATTGCAACCTGAGTGAACGCGGTACTCTGGTTTACCTATAACACTTTCACCAATGAGCAATGATATTTAGTTTTGAGCCTGACAAAGTGTTGAGAGTTGAACCTGAATGTGAATGGAAACCAGTCCTCCAGGCACATTGGCTTTCCGGCTGGACCTAGGCGCTGCAGTAGTCCTTGTCCCGAGCTGGTTGCATGTGTGAAAGGGATCTTTCATTGGCAGGAAGAGGAGGAGGCACTCACATAATTAGCTCTGTTTTTCTTTGCTCAATTTCATGACAGATTATTTTAAGAGAAAGCAGCACGTTCAATAAGAGGCATTCTTGTCCTTCAGGCTTACAATGTAGCACTTTCACTAAAGGTAAGTAGTAAATGAGATCTCTCTACTTGTATCTCAGGTATGTGTGCAATTGCTAAACTAAAGCCCAGTGTTTTATTGATAAAAATGTAAATATTATGATAACGCCCAGAGCCACTTTCTTGTCCACCACACCTCTAAAGCAGCATGTGTTTCCACTAATATCCTACTGCATTTCACGACTAGACTTTATAATTTCCTTCATTACAGAGAAGGATTTGATGAAAGAGTGTGGTGCAATGGCTGTGGGCGGCGCTGAAAAGGTGAGGCTGCAGCTCTGAGACTATGTGAAAGAAAGCCACCTCCTTGCTCTGCTCACTTTGCGATACATTTCACTAGATAAACATCAGCGTAAAACAGCGACAACGGGATTCAGGGGGCCCGGATCTGGCAGGAGAAGAAAGCTGAGAGGTGGGGGTTTCCAGACGTACTGCCCGGCCACTCTAACACGGCCGCCATCAATACCAGTTATTTTCCCCTCTTAGCTTCCAATCAATAGATAAGAGCTGGGGTACAATGGCTCTTTCTTGGGCCCGATCAGATGTGTGCGGCTGAATGGGGGCGCTCTGTGCTGGGAATGGGACAGGGGTTATTGGGTGACACTGCGACAGACATACAGCGGGGGGATACATGACAGAGAAGATGCAGATAAAGGTGTTGGATGGTTGGTTGAGACCACAGTGTAAACTAACTGAAGCACTAACGACTCAGAGATGCTACATTGAATCAAAAAAGGGAAACCCGTACCCTGTCCCTACTTCCTACCGCCATACTTCCCCTTTCAACCAATTGCATCTCAAGAAATTTGCGTACTCTCTACTTTCATTCGTCCTGAAGTTTCAGCAGTAGTGGAAATTACGAAAAGTAAAAGTATTGTACTTAAAGAGCATGTAAGTTCTCATGTTTTTATAACTAGTTCTTTTTGGTGGGATACCATCTGTGGTAATAATTGATCATCATTTGACATTGGTCAAGCATTGGCCATTAGCAGGAGGTCCCGCCCTGTGGGCAGGGCTTTCACAGAGTAGGGTATAAACAGGAGTTCTCAGACTTGTTTCACTGATTGAGAATGACTCTTGGATGAGAGTCGAAACGTTTAGTTTTTTCTAAAACAGAGTCCAGATGACTACAACTGAATCTTTTTCTACAATGGAACACTCATGGACGAATGAGGGATTACACCGACATTGGTCAAGCAAGCATTTTGTGGAGGAAGTTCTAAAAGTTCTAAAACAGAATTTTCTTTTGTCATCAACAAGCGACTTTACATCCGAAATGCAAGGACAATTTGCATGCAACGGACCAAAGTTTCTGTCAGTTTCAACAATCATTTAACAAAAAATAAAGATGTTATCAAGTATTAATAGGTGTCAAATTATAACTAATCTGTCATTTAAAGTCATTTTGGCCCTTGTTTACAATATGGTTGCAAGGTAACAGTTGTGGAATTACCTCAACCTATGTCATATGTGCTGCCCATGTCCAACCAGGAAGTACAATTATAAACAACACTATTTCTACTAGGCAGCATTTCTAAAAAAAAAATAGGTATAATCTTGTTTACTATGTTTTAGTGAAATGTATAGTCTAACCTGCCATATCCACTTTAAGTAACATTTTTAGGTATAAGGGGTCTTATTTTTAACCTGTGTGTATGTACAAAAATGCTACATACTGTACATGACTTTCCACTTTAAGTTTGTGATTTATAAAAAAGACAACCTGATGTGGAAATGTGCAAAAACAACAAAAAAAAAACTTAGAACTTTGTGCATCAGTGTTCAGAAATGAGGCAATCTGTGCTCAAAGAGGCAAAGGACGTTTGAGGATTGTCTGTATATTCACTTCTTGTCAGAATTCCACGCAAAGTTGTTTAAATGAGTTACGTTGATACATTTGAGTATCTGTACTTTTTACTCCACTACATTTTATAACTGGACTGAAAAGTAGAAAGTACTTTTTATTTGATTTGAGGAGTTAATTTTTAGCATATTCATGGTGACATCCTGTTTAGAAAATTAGTTTGCTAACCAGAGATCTGCAACATTGTATACCAAAATCACAACATTTAACACTTTAACAGTTCTCAAAATGATAGAATATATTTATTTACTTTCAGTAATTTTTGCACTTGAACTTATCTGTACTTTTATCTAAAACTGTATACTTCTTCCACCCCTGCGTTTCAGGTATGTTCCACAAACCTTTACCTCCTCATCTCCAAAGCAGCAACAGAACCATCAGCTTCCTCAACATCTCCTCGTCTTCACCACCTTCAGTGTCTGCTCATTCACCTGTGTCTTTGTAATGGACTGGATTTTGGGGTGTTCATTTTGTATTATATAGGCCTATTGCTTTTGGAAACACGGTCAGTGCGTCATGAAAGACCTCTTTAATCCAAGTAATGTTCCAAGGAGCTGTATTTTTTTCCAGTGTGCATGTGTGGCCTTCATATAGAAGGAATCTTTACAAGAAATGATAGGGTAGAATGTAGAAATGGCCTGCTAATAATTATAAGTAAAGGACCAAATATAGTTGTAATTAATTATGTTGTATGCATCGTATGTGTGATTTTGATACTAAGGAATAGACCAAATCGACAATCAAAGACCTACATGTAATTGACATTAAAAACATTTTTGGACTTAATTTGAAAATTGACAAATTTGACACACTTTGGAATAGCTAGTTTCCGTATAAATTTTTTATGGTATAAATGTATTTATTTATTTGACAATTCTTGTATGGACAGAAGGTAGAGTTTTCTCCAGCCATGAACCATATCACCATCTCCAAGCAAAGTACCTGCCTGACAGTGGATTTTTATTCCATCCAAAAAAACTGTTGATTTAAAATTGTTAATAAATTCAAGTAAAACATAACGTATGCTGTTCTCCAAAAGGCACGCTAGTGATTAAAAAAAAAAGTCTATTCTTACCCTACTACAAATATTTGGGCATCTGGATTGCTGATAAGATCACTATCAACAAACACGTAGAAGAGCTGACAAATAGTGGTTCCCAAAGTGGTCAGGACCAAGAGGCACTCAACAGGGTTTTGCAAGAGGATTTTACAATATAATAGACACATTTTGACACTGTATTTAATAAATTATTTGTTTTAAAATAATTCATTATAATTAATTAATTGATGAACAATCAATTGTCAAAAAATAAACAACATGAAACCTAATACAACCTATTTTGTCATATTCATTGAGGTTGGTTTGCTTAGCCTGAAAAACACTGATCTAGACTTTTTGTTACGCAGGATACCGACTATGACCCCATGGCTTGTGAACATCACCTCAACACATGATTATTTATTCTTCTGCTCAGGGGTCAGGACCACCAAGAGAGGTCAGTGACCACATGTCAAAGGTCTGGGCTCTGCAAACAAACATTTCACACCAAATTAGATGTTTACATGTTCTTGTCAGCATTCAGATGTGGGCAAAGCATGTCCATAGCATGTTCCCACCAAGACATAAGCAATCATCTGGTCAAACAGTCACTACGTAAAGCCCTTGAGTAGAGAGAGTGACTTGATAAATAGCTTACAACCAATATGACAACGCTACATTTCACAATCATAATATGTAACAATCATTTAGACAATCACTTTACTTGTCGCTTTTTATTAAATAGAAATATTATTTCAGTGCAGAGTACAATCAAATTAAGCTAGAAAATGTACAGTGCTGCCACAATGCATTTTTTTAAATTAATATTGTGGACATTCTGAATTAGTTTTTATTTGTCACATACATTAAAACATTTCACATCCTGAGTTATGGTTTTATCGATTTTTGTTTTATATAAAGTACACTAAAATGATCTTGATGACCATTTGCCACTGTCTTATATTATTGTGAACGGCACTTTGGCCAATGGTTAAATGTTTTGATGTACTTTTTAAATAAACCTGGAATGGTGAACAGGCCAAAGCGAGACCGGTATCTTGCAGCTTTTTGATTATATGTATGAACTGAATATGCAGTCTTTATCAGAACACTGTAGACTTCTTTATCACCATCAGTCACAGAATCACACAGTTTGTTCACACAAACTCAGACTCAGACCAGGGCTGTGTGTCCATAAGGAAATCCCATCAACCTGGTGCCGGGTGCAGCCTGTCTGAGCACTAGGTCTCTGTAATATTTGACTGATTAGCCTCCGTGTTCCACAGAGGATTTTCCTCCAGGTCCTGCTCCAGGCCTCGAGAATATACTTTTTCCATTCATTACACATGCAGTCGCTAAGTGATTTCTCAAAAAGAGGAGAAATTCCACGATGACAGCCCATACAGCTGAAGTGAAAGCTCCTCTATTGACACAGAGGGACTGGTCTCTGCCCTGGACACACTCTTTCGGAGCTCAGTCAATGGGCACAAAGAAGAATGTCTGAAGTCACTCACGAGAATTACTAATGAAAAACAAAGTGGAAGTGAAGAAGCCAAGAGCCATGTGGGGTCCCATTGAAGCCCATCAGAGGTGAACAGAGAGAAGCAGAGAGCCAGTGGAAACAGGAACTGTGGAGAGCTTATTCAGAGCTCGTTACCCCAGCAGCACTGCTTTTGGCTGGGCTTTCTGCACACCCAGCCAGCCATTTCTGCTGCCACCATAGCTTTCAATCAACCTTTTAACTGCTGTGCCATGGGGTGGGCATGAGCACAGTGAAGTTAGAAAAAAACAACAGGCCGAGTGTACTGGAACTGCACAAAAACACAAACATGCTTCCCACGAGGGGATCATGCTAGCACACACCTCGCTAAAAGAACATGAGAAAAAGTAACTGTGCATCAGAAGAACCCAAAACAGGTTTTATTCACTAGCATCACACCAATGCCAATAGATCTCTAGCCACACAACATCCGGGATACTATAATTGCACTCTAAATTATATCTACGGAGAAAAACACTTGGAGAGACAAGGATTCACCATAATTAGGTATGGTATAACACTGCTGTAACACAAACAGTTAAATCTCCACTATGGCTGAAAACATTTTGTTAAAGACATATGCGGGTTAAAAGCTGAATGAAAACACATTAACAACTATCTAAGCTACTTTGTCTCTAAAATTCCTTAATTAGACTGCAATCCTTATTAATTATTATTGTAAAAATGATTAATCATTTTAACGTGTTTTAAGTAGGGTTTTAAGTAATATGTTCTTGTTGGCTGAACTGAAATGCGCACAAGATTCATGAAGAAATCTGCAATAATATCGTCTAATATTATCATATCCCTATAATCAGTGAATGCTATTTAGTCTCATTAGCAGCTCCCAGTATTCATGGTACACATCCACAGGAGATTATCATTTCAATGGACCCTGTCTGACTCATCTGCCTGCCCTTTGTGAACATTTTGGAAAGTTAGCAGGAGCAGAACAATTCTATTTAACTTGACCCAAATCCAGTGAACAGCAGGAAATGTGTGTGTGGTCTGAAAACACAGCACCAGCCAAATGGCCAAACACTTCCATTGTACACAGAGGCTAAATATCACGGTGAGTTTGTGCTCTTGGTGCATTAGCATACAGCTGCGGCGGACAAACAGTGCAGGGATGCTAATTGAAAAGCCCATTAAAGTCATTCAATGAGGGTTTTACGAGCAGCCAAAGCAAACATGACTCCTGTCCTGGCTGACGGATCCTGAGACTTCTCTGAGCCCGCAGAACACACTTCATCCTCTAACCACACAAAGGGCTATTCAACTTGTGTAGTTAAATACATATTTGCAGAAAGTGTTAGTGAGTAGAAGTGGACAATAAGTTATCTCAGTATTTTTGGCATTATTTAATTTGATATTATCAGGATTTTGGATCTATCAGAGATGTGTTAAATGTGCGTGTAAATGTTTTGGTTGAGGTTAAAGAATTCTGTATTGTAGCCCTATATCATAACTAAATTCTGAGTAACGTAATAACTACACAACAATTGTACTGCTGTATTTTCAATTTAGGGGAAATGATCAATGAGTTTTAAGATTTAACCATGTGGCTATACCTTGGTTTGCATTCCACATGTACAAACATCATGTGAAGGTACTCACCCCAGAATACATTTAATTTATAATTCAACAACATTTTCTGTTGGATTTGTTTTTGTCTGGTCCTACAAAGCTTCTCCTTGAGGTGTTCATCATCTGTGCTACTTGTGCTTGCTTTTAGAGGGCATTTTAGTTCAGTTGCAGAGTTTCCAGGAGGAGAGGGGTTTCCTGTGCAGCTCTGAACAGCTCTGGTTTGAGTCCGGAGTGTCCTGAGTGTGCATGGCTGAGTGCTAACATGAGTTACTGCCCCGGCCCACCTCAAGTACGCCACATAATCCACTCATTGTTCTCCCCAAATGGACCAGACCCAGTAAAGAGGGACTCTGCACAGCCCCGGCAGACGGCAGGGTCAAAGGTCGACTCATGTCTTGTTTTAATGACAGCACATTAACTTTGCGGACTTCCTCCCGTTCGAAGTCACTCGTCTGGGTCTGGCCACGGCACACATGCAACTACATTGTTCAGTTCACGCTCCCACCCATAGTACCTTTCTGTGCGTGATGTAACCCCAGTGTAAATGTATATTTCCAGAAGAACAATTTGCATGCTCTAAATTTCTCCAGATGCGAGTTAAGACCACAGAATGCAGGAGGCTGTTTCTAATTAAAAACAATGAACACAAACTAATGTTTCCTCTTCATTTGCTTGCCCAAGGCACACTGCCAGGCCAGAAGTGGAGGTACTAAAGCTCTTTCTGCAGGCCTCATGGTTGCACTGCTCACAAAAAGATTAGATAAACTTTGCTGCATAATGCTGCAGAAAGGGCAATGTGAGTAAAGTGTTTAGCATAAAAGCACAAAATACAGCATGCAAAGGTCTGTCTGTGGTTGGAGACCCCCCACTGAACCTCACGTCACCTCACGGACAGGGAAATGCACTTCAATTAAATGGATTGTAACATCACACTTAGATTTGCACTGATTTGTTGACATACTGTAGAATATGAGATTTTTTTCTCTGACTTCCTGGATCTGGGGTAGAGGCTGACTTCCCACATTCTCCTGCCCTCTGCTGAGTTTGGCCTCCACAAATAGTTCAGCGTCATGAACCAAAATGTTCAATCGTCTTTGTTCAACATATCTGTAGTTTCTGCACAATTCACTTGAAATATTATAAGCACATACCTCTGGCACAGTCTGAAAGTAAAACAGCCACAGAAATGATGAGAGCAGTCTTCAAGATGTGCATCCTCCCCAAAGACATGAATCCCAATGCTGAAATATGAAACAAACCATAAAATAATAGTTTACAGTGGACATGAAACGGGAAAAAAGTATGATATCAATTGTCTTACAATTTTGCGTGTATTATACCTTTATGAGGGGTATTTTGGTTTTCTTTTGACATCCTATCCTCGCATAGCTTACATGCGTATCCAGAGCTGATCTAACTACTACGTATATGGCTGAAAATAGTTTCTATTCCAATAAATTTGTTTTTGTAACACCCAAAACTACACGTTTCTATCTAATAAGCAGCAACAAATAACTGTATCCAAAATACCTCAACGAATTGAAGTTACTCTTCGGTCAGCTTCTTGACATGAGCGCTTTCCCTCTTCATGGTGTATCAAAAAGTGATAGGTTTGGTCACAGTTTGGTCGATCGCTCGCTGAGATAAAAGCAATCTTTCTTTGTTAAAATTGGAACTCATCAGCTCGAACAGTAAAAGTATAGAGATCAGATCAGGCTGCGGTTCGCTCTGCCTCCACTGCCCTGCGCCAGCTCTGCAAACACGAGACGAGCGGCAACATCAGCGCTCTCCTGCGGACCAATCACGGGACAGCGCTCTCCTGCGGACCAATCACAGGACAGCGCTCTCCTGCGGACTAATCACAGGACAGCGCTCTCCTGCGGACCAATCACAGGACAGCGCTCTCTTGCGGACCAATCACAGGACAGCGCTCTCCTGCGGGACTAATCACAGGACAGCGCTCTCTTGCGGACCAATCACAGGACAGCGCTCTCCTGCGGACTAATCACAGGACAGCGCTCTCCTGCGGACCAATCACAGCACAGCGCTCTCCGGCGGCTCAATCATGTGCATACAAAGAAGCGAATAGCCGCCTTTCTGTTCCCTGCTTTACGCACAGGCAGCACCTACAAGTGCTCTACACCTTTTCTACCTGCATTTGTCCATGGAGACGTGCTTTGCTTGGAATGTTTCACATTATGGCAATAAATAATTTACTAGAGTTTTATTCGCTTACAAATCCTTGAAAAACATGCATACTGACCAAACAGTTTTGACCTGTAACTTGGCCTGGTGGTGCCACCTTGTTTCCGTGGTGATAGATAAGAAAGCAACACCTGTGGAGACAAGTGGCAGACCCCTACCAGAAAAGTTACAGTGCACTTCAAAATGTCTTTGTTTGAATTGCGACAATATTCAGACGTCATCTTAACAAACCTCAAAGATAAAGAAAAAAGGGATCTGTTCTGCGCCATCCTGTGGACACAAAAGGCAACCGAAGCTTAATTCCAGACAGTCGATTGATTTGGACACGTGCTGCCATCTAAAGGCTGTTCCTCAAACCCGCGGAGGAAAGTTGCTCTAAGTCCCCTTGAATGAACTCTTACTACTAAAGACGAATACATTTTATATTAAACCATCCTGTACAGTGTTCAGCAAAAATAGAATTATAAATGTTAAGAAAAGAATTTTATTACGTAGAATCAACAAAGAGGTCAACCAGTTCCGTAAAAAGCAATTTATTTACATACAAACTTTTAACTAACATAATTTGTGTGTTTATCTTTTGCCATGGTAATGTGCTGATTACAAAATAATATTAATTTTGAGACAGCAATGCGCTGCATCTCCTGCATGATATGTTTAACAGTTTAACCCACATTCACTCAAAAATACGATTGATTGGGTAATGTAGGGATGTGACAGGTTTGGTCCTGAGAAGTGGAGTGTTGTGTGTCATGTGTGTGCGTCTTATTACACATGTAAAGAGACACATGTCATGAAACTGGGGAGCAGAGGAAAGGGTTAATATAAATAGATAAATAGGATCCAGTACAATTAAAGAATGAATTTAGTGTAAACACAAATAACCTCAGCTGAACTGTAATCAGACTCGTGCCGTGCACAGTGTCAGTGCAGTAGTAGCAGTATTGCACATAGCCAGTGAAGAGAACTGGTGTGTGGTGTGGGCCTATGCAGGCTGCACCTGAGAAGGCCTCTGTGCTCTGAACTCGCCCTCACCACCCCTGAACCATTCCAGAACATGCCAGATGCCTAAAACAGCACTGGCCAAAGCCCAAGGGGGATCCTGAGACGCCTGCTGCTGGCATCCAGCGCCCAGTTTTAGTAATACAAAAAAACATTCAATAAATGCAGAGAATAAGGATATTGTAGTAAAAATAAACCTTATTGAAGTGCTGTGACTTCTGAAGGCCAATCTCGTTATGATAAAGCAACTGTTGACACTGAAGTGAGCAGAATGTTCATTAGGCCTGTCAATTTACATTCTTTTGATTAAAGCAATGACCTGTGGAATCTCTGGTAAAAAAAAATGTAGGAAGCTCACAAAACTACAAATGTGACAAGCTTTATACACTCAAATACATCCTATCTTGCATTCTATATTCCCCCACCAGGAGAACTCCCGTTTCTAACTGTGTCACTTCAGGACCAACTTCTCAGAAGAAAAACAGACAGCTCTTATCCTCTCTCATCTCTAAGACAGTCTTAATTGTATCACTGCTTGGTCACCAGGAGTGATACAATCATCTAGAACAGGAGCCTCTTTGCATATTTCTTTGCAGTAGAACTTGTTCGTGCTGATGGTTGGTCAGATGCCAGCCTTATCACTGTAGAAGGGTGTGACATGAAACATATAGCAGTGCGTGCACACTCTCACAGGCTTGACTTGTCCATATCTGGGCAACGGAGCTGAATGAGAGGAACATCGAGAACAGAAGATCTGAAATGGCATCAAGTATGATTAGCTTATGTTGCCTATATGGTTTTACAAATAAATCATTAGACAGAAGATATTTAAAAGTACCTTTCCACAACTTCTGCAGTGGTGTTTTCTCCTGATGACAGTGAATGGGGCTTTGCATGCAATGCATGAGTTACATGCTTCATCTGGAACCCAGTCTGGTGGATCTAGACACAAAACATCTTTAAAAAAAATGATCCTGACAGGATACAGGCTTAAGTGTATGTAAGTGAACCCACTGACCTTCAAATTGACCATCTCTGGCCTTTGCTGCCAGTTCAGATGATGAAATGCTCTCCTGACACAGAGCACAGTCCTCCAGCACAGCATTACGCAGAACTGGACCTGACGAGACAAAAGAAAATCAAGAATATGATAACAGATGTAATCTAAAAACCTAAAGTATAGGACTTATGGACAAAAAGTAACCTTTTTGCTTGCTGTTGTCTCCTTCTTCACTCTTGGTAGCCATGACTTCAAAAAGAGTCTTGAGGATGCTACGAAGGTCACTAGCATAGTTTGTCTGCAGCTGATCAGCTACCCCTGTATCACACAGCAGCGAAATATACATGAGACCAAATGAAAATCCATCACCGTGGTAATGACTGGAAAGGGGAAAAGACTGTACGCTGTTCATACTTTATGTTTGTATGTATTACATTTCTAATCCTGAGAAATCGATTCCCTTCATTTGATCAATTTCCATCCAATTTGGGTTATAAATGCAGCCCCCAAAAGAGGAAATGATTCCATATTAAACACAACCAAAAACCTCTCAAAACCAATTTAAAACAGCAGGAGGTTTCAAATACTTGAGTGAATCTTCATTACGGATGACTGTAAACTCAAAATTATTCTCCTTCCAAAACTTCTATACTTTTTCCAAGCACAAGCCAATTTACAAAAAAAAAAAAAATTCCCCTCAAACTCTAGAGAAACAAGTGGACAAACAACTTTGGAGTTCTAGGCATTATTTTACTGGCGCTTCGAAATATTGGACAAGTCATAAATCCCCAGACTCCAGTTTACCCTGGCTCCAAGCTGAGACAGAGTCATCTTCCTGTTTCTTCCTCTCTGTTATCTGCTCCCAGGCATCAACCAAATTGAGTAATATTTCAACCAATCCAGTAGTCATGAATACAATTCAGATTTGGAAGCAATTTAGAAATCAAATTATTAGAACTGTATGCAAGATTTTCTTTAAAATTTTCATAAATGTGTGTCCCTCGATACGAGATAAACGTTCAAATCAAATAAAGCATTTGCAATTTTTATTGCAGATTTATTCAGAAAACCAACCTAACAACATTTGCTGACATCAACCTGAAGACAACTCTCCTGGGAACCCTGACTCTTGTATTGTCGGCTCGCGCTGGGCGGCCGCGGAAACGTAGAACGCTCACATGAGGGAGGGGAGTCAGGAGAGGGAGTCAGGCTGAGGAGCAGGAGGAGTCAGGCAGGCAGGAGGAGGAGGCTGAGGAGCAGGAGGAGGAGTCAGGCTGAGGAGCAGGAGGAGGAGTCAGGCTGAGGAGCAGGAGGAGGAGTCAGGCTGAGGAGCAGGAGGAGGAGTCAGGCTGAGTAGCAGGAGGAGGAGTCAGGCTGAGTAGCAGGAGGAGGAGGAGGAGTCAGGCTGAGTAGCAGGAGGAGGAGTCAGGCTGAGTAGCAGGAGGAGGAGTCAGGCCTGAGTAGAGGAGAAGGTTCTGTCCTTCACAGACTTTCTCGACGTCTCAAGCCCCTCCTCCCAGCATTACCATGGAGCTTGTCTTATTATAATAATAATATTATAGTTAAAAAGAGCTTCAAGTGAGTTGAAGCTCAACCTTCAAATATTTAGTCCAGTTATTATTTTATTGTCAAAATAGTCATCTGTATGAATGGGTCTAGTCAAGTTAATGAACAGTTTTCCTCCTCAGGAGCAGGAGGAGCAGTCAGGCCGAGGAGCCAGGTCAAGGAACAGATTTTCTCCCCTGCTTTATATTGCACGTCTATACATGTTTCTATAGCTGTTTATTAAAAAAAGTAATATAAATCTACAGGTAGATCTTCAGGCGTTGCAGAATCTAAAAGTAGCTCGGACACAGGACAAGTGCGGGCACCCCTGCTTTAAAGCTTCTCTCCATGCACCTTAAACAACCATCCATTTTAATCTGGCTCTAATCAAGCCATGAAAATGGCCTTTGTATGCTTTTAAAAAATGTTTGATGGGGACTTTCGCTTCTTTCAAACTGCTGCGCAATAAAATCAGTCTTCCAAATAGCCATCTATTCCATTACTTCCAAATCTGCCACTTCAGAACCAATTTCCCAACGACCCCAATCGCCCACATGAAGCAGGAATTGATGAATTGATTAATCTAAAATGGAATAAAAACATTTCATTACTTATACACTCCAAAATTAACTCTTTAACAACAAATCTCTGACAGCCATTGGGAAGAACTAAAGAAACTTGTGCAGGGCTCATCAATCTGTACTATGCAATTGAAAAAGGTGCTCACCTTATCAACAGCAAGCTGGCACAAAGACACACAGAGGTGTAAAATGCCTAACCCAGAAGTAAAAATCCAGCAGACCATGTTCTGAACATGCCAGAGGCTCAACTGGTCTAATATCTAGGGATCTTCAGTTCACTGTAAGTGCTAACTCCTTGACGGCCCATATGAGCCAATTTTTAAGTGCCATTGCCTTGGGGGAGTGGGGGATAGCTGAACACTGGTATAGAGACATGGGCTGATGAACTATAAAAGGATATATGAATGATTTGACGGAGGAAAAAAAAAAGGACAAACGACAAGCCTGTATGAATAGATTGTATTACACATGAATCTCACCTTTGTTTAAAAATAATTGTGTTTGTTAAATGTAACGTTAATAAAATATTTTAAATGAAGGGGAAGAGTACCTGATATACAGACAAACAGCCGGTGGATGAGGTCGCTGCTGCTGTGGAAGCGGGAGCGGATCTTGTTCCTAGCTGCCAGTTTGGTGCTGTGCAGAGCCAGTGAGGCATCATGGTGGTCAGGGTCTTCAGAGGTGGTCGAGCTCAGGGTTAGGCTGCTCACAGGGCTGAGGGGTCACAACACAGAGACTAGTTAGCTACGGCAGGTTTTTAAACAGTCTCTATTCATTTACAAACAATGTTCGGACACATAATGGGATGAATTCAAACATGGTAAGAATAAAAGTAAGAAATTAACACCCTCAATTTGTGTGTTTAATGATGCTGGTGTCAGGATGGATTTAAATGTACCATTTAGAGAGGAGAAAACCCACCACCAATAGGTTGCGTTCACATGACATTACATCTTATACAGTGGGCAGCTAAAATGAATAGTATAAAAATGAAGATTTTTTGTTGTAATACAGTGACTTCTTAGGTCGAGTAACTAAGTGAAATCTGGTTCAACAATTTTCCTTTTAGATAGGGGAAAGTGATTGCATTGGACTGAAGTTATGACATCATCAAATTCTAGAAGATGAACGCAACCAATAGAATGCATTCACGTCAATATTATGAAATGCCTATTGGTGGTTTTCAGATTCTACAATGTGATATGTCATATGGCCAGATGGGGGCAAGAGACTCCGATTACACTGTACTTTGTCAAATTCTTGAATGTGAACACAACCTATAGAGCATGGGATTGAACATCTAAAAACTTTGCGTTTGTGGTCAGGCGTGCAAAATGTTTCTAGAGATACATTGCAAAAACAATGCAAAAAGTAAACAAAAGAGTAGTGTAACAACCAAATAACCAGTAGTTACACAGCAGGTTATCACACTACAGCATTCATTTAAAAAGTATTATAAGTTTAGTATTTATACTAAATTTCCATTAATATCAGTCACCAATAATTGTCAGCCAATAATGGCAAATCATGATCTGTTTATCAATAATCTGATAAAACTTTGCACTGATTATTTGATCAGATAAGACCAAAATGCATAGTTTTCTCCCTGACAGCAATGCTGAGCCCGGCTCCGCCCCTTGCTCAAGCTGCACGCACACATGCACACTAAATGTATTCTCAGCTTTCCTTTATCGGAGGCTAAATTATTGGTTATCACAATCAACGATCAAGCTCAATTGAGGTCTATAAAGCAGAATAGGGAGGCATAAGGAGCGCACCCTGGGGCAGGAGTTACCTTGGACTGTAGACACTGCTGGACAGACTACAAGAGGTGACGGACACACTGTCACAGTCACTACCAGACACTGAGCTGAGGGGAGATGGCTGAAAACTACAAAACCAAAAGGCTGATGAGGATGGACAACTTAAATAAATGAAAACAATCAACACAGGGGTAAAAAGTAATTTTGTAAAGTTCAGTGGCACACCTGCTCCTCCTGCTGTGCTCCTTAGAGTCTCTTCTGAGCTCTCTGCTCACTGCACTCTCTGTCTCTCTCTCCTGCTCCATTTCTTCATCTCCACTGGCTCCAAGTTTCTCTTCAGTTCTGGCCTGCTGATTGTCCTGCCCCTCGTCAGGACAATCCTGCAACACCAGCAGGCACTTGTCACACAGAGGCCCCTCTTCTTCCAGGAGCCTGTCTGAACAGCGCGCCGGCTGTGGAGTCAGCGGGACCCTCCCAGGTTTACAGAGAGGCTTGCACGGCCGAGGAGGCACTCTGCAGGCAGATGACTGGATGACGGCATTAGATGCCACTGCTGATGTTTTACAGTGTTTGCCCAATCCAAGAGCAAGGCCAAGGCCAGGTCCAGAGCTGTCTGAAGTGATGGGGTCTTCATGGTCTTCACAGGTGCCACAGCACACACATGAGTTCAGGAGACAGTGAGTGGCCACTAGGGGGCCACAGGCATTTACATCAGAAGGAGTGGGTCTGGGCAGGAACTTGTCCACAGTCAGCTCTGTCAGACTGGGGGAGTGAGGGTTGAAGATGACTGTCGCAGACAGCTTCATGCCTCCCATGCGGTGAGCGATCACCTCTGCAGTCTCAGGCACACAGCCCTCCAGCTCCCAGCCGTTGGTGTAGGGCGGAGGCTCAGTGCCAGAGACAGTGGAAGGGGGTTTTACACAAAGCCCATGAGAAATGTGGCTGCTGGGCTGTTCTGAGACAGAGTGACAGCCATTACCCACTGGACCATTTACCTGTATAGGCTTGTGCTGTGGAGGCCCAGAGGGAAGGGCAAGGGAGGCTGAAGCCATACAAACACACTGTTTGGAAAGTGCTGCATCCAGATCCTCCATAAAGAACACTCTGTCTTCCTCCTCTAAATGACAGGCAGTCCTGCCCTTGCAGGGTAGAGGCCTGTAGGGGGATGCATTTGCACTGCCCCCTGCGTCTCTATGGGGCTGGTGAGCTGGTGACTGGTTTTGACTGGGAGGGGACAGTAGAGTGGACATCTCGTCTCCCACGCGGTGCACCATCATGTTGAGCTGCTCAAGCTCCTCCTCGTCATACTGCATGGAGCAGGCCAGTTCTGCCTCTTCGGCCTCCTCACACAGCAGCCCCTGCTCCGGCTCTGAGCTCTCACTCTCCTCCCAACCGCGCTCCACCTGGGCCAGCTCTGGACCCGCACACACAAACACAGGCGGGTCCTGCTCACATTTACTGTCCCCTTCTGAGCTCTCATTACTGGACAGAGTATCCTGACTGG
The DNA here is from genome assembly GCA_015082035.1 of Chaenogobius annularis. Lineage (NCBI taxonomy): Eukaryota > Metazoa > Chordata > Actinopteri > Gobiiformes > Gobiidae > Chaenogobius > Chaenogobius annularis. The sequence continues at coordinate 284,347 of BJKM01000100.1, read as the reverse complement.
GAGCTGGTGTTGTGTTTGTAGCCATGCTCTGGTCCAAGGGCAGCTCTCCATCCTGGGAAATGCACAGGTTCCTCTCAAGTGTCATCAGCTCCTCCTCACTCAGCGTCTGCAGCAGGTCTCTGCAAAGCCAGCACCATACACGTTACCTTTCTTATCTTATATCATCATAGTGTTTCACTTGCCCCAGCTGTACCTGATTTTCCTAAGTAAAGTGCGAAATGGCCTAAAGAGTTCAGACATGTCCTCCGATTTCCGGTCCAAGTTCAGAGGTCCTTCTGAGTACACAACCAGGCCACTAGAGAAATGTAAAGGTCTATAAGTGAATGGGAAGAAGAGGTGCAGGCACATCTAGTAGGTGATGCTTACCACACGATAGCCAGTCTGGGAATAGTGAACATTAGAGCAGGCTCATAGTCGTCGATCAGGTCTTGTGTGAGGTAGCCCAGCTTTAAAGCTCTAAAAGAAAACACACACATTAACACCTATGTCTCCTTTTCCCTGCACACTGTGCGTAATACTTACCTCTCGACTGTCTCACAGAAAAGGACCATCACCTCCTGCTGTACATAGTATTCTTTGGGAGACTTCACAGGCACCATGGCTGACACATAACTGGTCAAAACAACAAGATGTTCATGTAACAGCAAGTGCAAAGAAACATTTTGTAAGCATTTGAAGAAAGTGGAATCTGGCCTTACTTACCTGAGTTCAAATTCTGCAAAAAGGCTGTCAAAATGTCGCAATGCGTCCTTCATGCGGTCAGTGTAGAAGTTCAGGTCCCTAAGGGCCTGGTCTCTGGTGATGTTCCGGAGCTCCTCCAGGCTGCGTGTCAGGTCTTTAGCCAGGGGCCTCATGGCTATACTCTCAATCTCCCTGTTCATGATGATGGAGCCAGCAGCCAAACACTGAAATATAACATAACACAGTATTACGGATAGGGCTGCAAAATTCCCTGAATTTTCAAGGTTGGAAAATGGGAATTTATGGGAATATAACACTTTAGAAGGTCGTGTCTTAACAAGGAGTATTGTACAGATACATAACAACCTGAATTTATGGAAATGTAATATTTGTGCTTTCACAATCACAGCAGAGAGTAACAGCAATAAAAGGTTGTCATTGTTGATGTGGTGTTAGTCATCCAGGCCAACTAATAACTTATTCCAATTGTTTAAGTCACGGGGTGTTATTTCTGACTCTCACAAACATCCTCAAATGATGAAGATCAGTCACATGTAAGCACATATGATCATGTCTTGGCGATTCAACAAACATAACATACATCACCAACAAGTTAAACAGTGACCTCAAGAGGAATGGATGATAAGGACTTATTTCACCAAGACCTGACAAAGTTCAAAACATTCAAGAAAATCTAACTTCAAAACACAAGGGAAGTACTGGTTTGATTGGTTAATGAATTAATGTTCCTTGGGAAGAGGAACACATTGTATCTATTGTATGAGTGGGGGCTGGAGTTTATATGATTAAAAAAAAAAGCATGTTAATTTGTGCAAAAAATCTGCAAAATGTGAGGTTTTTTAACCATTTTCATATAAAAAATTACCATTCGAATTCTTCCATGAATTTTTCATCCCTTTGCAAGCTTACTACGGAGCAAAGAAAGGTACATTTCTATTGTGTGCTGTAGGGAAAAGTGTACCTCGGCCCCGAACCACAGCTGCCCTGCTAGGTTGTCATGGCGGATTTCCTCTGGGAACTTGACGCAGAAGTCTCGATTGGCCCGGTCGTTAGGGATACAGTCATCCATGATTTGATTGATGATGTTGAGTACATTGTCCTGCAGAAGAACAAAGGAACACTGAGCCCTAAATACACTGATACGAAATCATTTTCTCTCGTCATAAAAATGTGTCACATGCCAAACCAAGTAACTGTGAGCTGTTGACAAGTTTAATAGATTAGATTTACAAAAGGACACGTCACTCCATTGTAATCCTGTAAGAAGATTGTCCATACAAACATTCAAAAACTTTGGGGCAGAACACAAAACACCGCAGGACTCTGATATGTGAAATTCTGTCAGTCTCTCCCTTCCAGTTAAAAGAGACACCCTTGTCTTGTGGTAACAGTTATAACTTACTACTGCTCATCCACTTCCCTTTCAGTGCACTTCTACTTTAGAACAGGAACCTCTTGTGTATTTCATATGAGTCTGCTGTATGAAGCCAAAATGGCCATTAATTACTCTCGTTACTTCCTTCTTCGAGCATTTTTCAAGTCTCTAATCACTAACTATAGACCTGTTCCAGTAAAACTTACTGAGTCACAAGTGCTGATAGCCCAAGGCCCAAGTCCAACATTTTGGACAGAGTAATCTATTCTGGGATAGAATTTAGAAAAATGCTGATCAGGGACAATACCCATAGCACTAACTCAGGACATTGCATTTATGTGGCTGTAATGGTCTCTTGAAAAAAGACATTATGCTTTTAACTCCAAAAATAAATAATAATCTATGTCAAACAGGGATCATTAGTTTATATTTTTGACATTATGAGCAAATATGGATCAAAAACAACTTGATAAAAGAAAGGGGACTACTGACGTTCGTTCATTAGCGGCTGCCCATTTACCCCGTACATGGCTGTGCAATACTAAATCCTAGGTCGCTGTAAGAACAAAGTAAGAAAAGAGGATGGAATGAAAATGAGAATTTTAAGAGCAATGGCGTCTTGACTACAGAGAATAAAGATTACGCAAACATCACTTCAAATACAAATTTAAGTGTGTTGATGACAAGGGAAAACTATTATAAAATGGTTAAAAGCTCTTGTGTTACTTTTAATGGCGGTAAGCAGCCGAAAGGTGCATTTACCGCCTTACTGTAGTTGAGAGCAATAGAAAGTTCATTAGGTTGCAGTTATGCTGTATATATATTTGACAATGTCATCATTACAAATGGAGGGTGAGGTTTACGAAACTGAGAGATTCTTGTTTTTGAAAGAAGTAACAAAACTAAAAATGTACAAATCTTATCATTACTTGACAGTGATTAGTGACTATTATGTCTTTAAAGTTTAATAATGGCACCACTTTTTGAAGCTTTTGTCCCAAAAATATATTAGTTTATTTCTGCCAACAGTGCATTTAGTGATATTAACCAAAAAGCAGGCAAAAACATTTGTAATCTGAATCTGTAAAGTCTATATGGTTACACTACACCAGGGGTGCCGGCACTTTTTCAGCGTGTGAGCTACTTTTAGATTCGGCAAAGCCCGAAGATCTACCTGTAGATTTATATGACTTTTTTAATAAACATCTATAGAAACATTCATACAGATGACTATTTTGACAATAAAATAATAACAGGACTAAATATTAGAAGGTTGAGTTTATAATCACCTCACTTAAAGCTCTTTTTAACAATAATATTATTATTACAATAAGACAAGCTCCATGGTAACGCTGGGAGGAGGGGCTTGAGACGTCGAGAAAGTCAGCTTTCCTTTGGGTCGCGTCAATAACAAACTGCTCTGTGAAGGACAGAAACAGCACTCAGCGCGTGATCCTCCTGCTCCTCGGCCTGACTCCTCCTCCTGCTCCTCAGCCTGACTCCTCCTCTGCTGCTCCTCAGCCTGACTCCTCCTCCTGCTCCTCAGCTCTGACTCCTCTCCTGCTCCTCAGCCTGACTCCTCCTCCTGCTCCTCGGCCTGACTCCTCCTCCTGCTCCTCAGCCTGACTCCTCCTCCTGCTCTCCTCAGCCTGACTCCTCCTCCTGCTCTCAGCCTGACTCTCCTCCTGGCCTGACTGTCCTCCTACTGCTCCTCGGCCTGACTCCTCCTACTGCTCCTCAGCCTGACTCCTCCTCCTCCTGCTCCTCCTCCTGCTCTCCTCGGCCTGACTCCTCCTCCTGCTCTCTCGGCCTGACTCCTCCTACTGCTCCTCGGCCTGACTCCTCCTACTGCTTCCTCTGCCTGACTCCTCCTCCTCCTCCTGCTCCTCAGCCTGACTTCCTCCTCCTCCTCCTGCTCCTCAGCCTGACTCCTCCTCCTGCTCCTCTGCCTGACTCCTCCTCCTGCTCCTCCTGCTCCCTGCCTGACCCTCTCCTCCTGCTCCTCCTGCCTGCTCCTCTGCTCCTGCCTGACCTCCTCGGCCTGACTCCTCCTCCTGCTCCTCTGCCTGACCCCTCCTCCTGCTCCTCGGCCTGACTCCTCCTCCGACTCCTCCTCCTGCTCCTCGGCCTGACTCCCTCTCCTCACTCTCCTCCCTCATGTGAGCTTTCTACGTTTCCGCGGCTGCTCAGCATGAGCAGACAATACTCTCGCTAAGCGGCCGCGGTTTGCTCCTGCTGAAACTCACTGAGAAAGCGGACAAAATCATCACTGTAGGCTCCTCGCGCTGATTGTAACTCATGGTTCACTCACGCTTTTGGGGACCTCCATGTGCGCACCATGTGATACACTCGCTCAGCGTGTGTAAGTAAATAGTAATTACAACAGTTCTCTTGTATTTTCAAATGACACTGTATATTTGTGATTAATTCTTGGTGTGAAAACAAGTGGCTGTGCATGAAGCTCTAAAAAAACTAGTAGCGCTAATCTTGTCACTTTAAAGGTCACTTTAAACACTAGAGGGTACCTTTTTCGTGCTCTTTACAACATCATGAGGGGTTTTATTTTCTATTGAAGAGTGTGTCCAGGTCCACCCCCATGATAATGAAGGCCCCACCTGCTATCATTATATTATTGCATTATTATTATTTATGTGATGAGTAAATACTGCAAAAAAGTTTATTTAGTTTGCCAAAATACATATATGTGAGGGGAATTATGTATACATAAAAAATGTTCTTCAATATTACACAGTGCCCCTTTAAGCTGTATTTAAAGAATAGACTTGGCTTTACATCATGTAATGTTAAACTGTGAATGTGCTTGATATCTTCTGTGAATGGCTTTGTTTGTTCTTTTGAGGTCTTAAGCCCAAAGAGCGTGTACTCACCTGACAAGACCGGAACTGATTGACCAGCAGCGTGCACCTCTGAGGGTCCTTGCGCCCGTCTAGACTGTCCAGTTCTGTGGCAACCAGGTTGAGCTCCTCATCAGCGAAATAGAATTGGGCCAGGAGCTGGGGGTCAGTCCGCTGTGCACACACAAAAATAAAACAATGAAATTATAAAACATTATAGAGCACTGATACACTTTGTATAGTTTCAAAAGGCACCACTTTAAGAAGAGTTAAGACCTCTACTCTCATCGACTCAATGCTTAATGCTTTTTGGCGCTGGATAAATCTCTTACTTACGTTTCACTAGTTCATTCTTTGAATTATAAGCATGCTGAGGCACCACATTCTAACTGTGTTCAAAATTGCTTAAAAAGTGTGATTTCAATTAAAATAACTGATTTTCAACATTATCAAGCTAGCCAAATCATGCTTTATTTCAGTTATGTTAAGTGTGGTGCCAGTAGTTTATGTACTTAACTACAAGTAAAAACAAAGCTGCATTGTCACTGTAATAAGTAGTGTGATAAATGGGTAACACACAAAATGTTGAGTCAAGAATATCTTGTGTCTACGGTAAATTTCTGTTTCTAAGGAGGGCAGATGTCTGATGTAAGTTGATGCATTTTAAAATATCAGACAAACTCCTGCTGACTTGATTATCAAGGAAGTTAGGTTTTAAAGCGCCATCACTGCTGGCCTCAGCCAGTCAGTATTTAGTGGTCTTCTTTCTGCTGAAGCTGCCTGTGCTTCCTGTGCGTGCTGCACTCCCCATGAGCCTGGCTATTCTCTGCATATGATCCATGCCGCCGTTTTCTCTCTCATTCATTAATAATGATGACACCAACAGGAGCTACAGTTGCATGAGCACAGGCCCTGCCCAGTGCAAGCCAGAGCTGTCATACCATAATGTGGTTTGTGCTTGTAGATAGGCGTGGGCGATACTGACAAAAATTCATCCCATATAACCCGATAACGATAGTCAGACAATATTATGTAAATCCAACAGAAATGTGTTTAAATGTATTTAAGTTGAGCTGTAATTATCAGACAAATGATTCGTTTTGTAGCATTTTTCCAATAAACAATATACTTGATATTTAAATTTTGCATATCTTCAAAACAAAATTAACGATATTATCTCAAATTAAATATATTGTTTACTTGTAGACCTAAAATGTTTAGGTTGAGATTGTAGTAGACACAAGCAAAAATGACAATGTGTACTTTGAGAGTCTAGATGCTGCCGTTTTAGTTTTGGAAACCTTGATACAACCAGGGGTACAGTGCAGTAGTTGATTCTCTTGATTTCTCTGATGAGACTCTTGACTTTTTCAACTATAAAGCAAAGACATTTTTGTACTGACTTGACCCACAAAAACCCAATGCAAGCAATGAAACAAAAAGTATTCTGTCAATGTGTTTTCATGTTTTCTCATGAGAAATACTTAGTTTAAGCGTAAGTAAAACACTTTTTTTCTTTGTCTAGCACCAGGCTGTGGATTCACGCAGAGCTTATGACATGGTAAGAGAGGAGTGTTAGATTAGAGTAAGCATGTGCTCTACTATGGGACCTGCGATGGCGGTGCTCTCTATCACTTGCTGCAGGCTCCACAACTAGGCATAACAGAGAATGTCATGAGCGGATTATGTTTAAAACAGGGATGTATTATCAGTGTCACCAGCTGGACAGGCCATACATTTCCTGTGTTGCTTGTACATATTACTGGAGTCAAATAATTGAACTACTCAGAGATATAGTAAGTAAGTTATTTTGGGAAATCTAAGCTTGAGTCGGACTGTGGAGGAGGCTGACTGTAGCCTGCGGAGAATGAGTCAGCAGATTGTGTCCCTGTAGTTCCTCCGCTGTCAGCCGTCCAGCACCAAATATCCCATCCCTAAAGGTGTATGGTACGACAGGCTCAATAGTTGTGTCTAGTCTATAACCACCGATTTAGATTAGATTTGTAAGTGTTGTATGTTCAAAAATTTGCTTCACGCAACACAATCACATGGCTGACCCCTAAAAGCATGAACGTGTTGCTGCGGACTCGGATGTTCTCCCACGCAGGACATGTCGGGAGAGGGAAATATCAGATCACCTACATGACTCTGCTCCAGAGAAGGAGTTTTTGGCAGGACAGTAACGCTCTGGTGCCACTCAACAGAGGGCCGCTCATACACTTTTTAATGATTTGAGTCAGTTTCGCTTCATTTCTTTAAGCACGTCATTGAAAGCCACCAGACTGAAGTGTAATGGATGAGACTAGAGTCCAAGGCTATAATTTGGCACAAAGAGGTCTGATGTAACAGCTCAGCACTTTAACTCATTCTGGGCTGTGACAATAGTGTGGAGAAGCCCAGCACTTAGGCCAACGCTAAACAATAGAGACCACAGTGCTGCGACAGCAAATGTGGCTGGACAGAGGAGGGCACTGACGCAGGTGAGTGGCCATGTCCACACCAGGGCATCAACACACCTGATGACACTGAAATACCATCACCCACAAGCCACCCATGACATGACTAAAAAGCTTCATGTTTTATCCAAACTTTTAAGTAGGAGATTTAAACGTAACTGTAAACAAATGTTAATTATTACTATTATTTAGACATAACATGGGGACTTCATACACAGCCAGAATTCTCATATAATTCTCATTCAAGCCAGCTTCTGTAATTATAAGCCCAGAAAAGGTACTAGGCCTGTATTTAGTTTACTTTATTGAGTTTTTACTTTGGGCAGTTTGGGCAGCCTACCGAGATGTTTAGTTTTGTGGTTGCAACCTCTGGAGAACAATAACAAAATTAAGATGTGTACAACATTTGAACACATAATCATGAGTTTAAGGATATAACAAAAATGTGCAGCACCGGTCTTCATGGCCAAGAAAAGGAGGCTTTAAAGAAGTATTGTTGTTCTCTGTGTCACTTACTGACTTTGTAACACAGCTTTACTGATCAAAACGAATCTGTGAAAACACTGATTTTAGTTGAAGGCATCTGGAGGCCATACATGACAATGAGGTAACAAAAGCTCAACAATCTCACACACACACACACACACACACACACACTCACTCACTCAAACAATCATAATCACTCTCTCACACACACAATCACAATCACACACACGGTGGCTAACGCGGTTAGCAGATGTGATCACTGAATAGGACAGGGGCTAACGAGCAGCGCCCTTAGCAGTTTTGATAAAGCATGGAACAATAACGCAATAGTGGCAATATGTCTTATGGGGACATCTTACCTTTGGCTTGTACAGCCATTTGCGGAAGCGGTTCATTGTTCCCTCGGTGCCGCTCTTTGTCCCAGAAGCTCCTCTTCTTGCAGCTTTGCAGCTGTACCTGTACAGTACGACTCGAGGCTAGGCTAGCCACGCTGGCATCCACAAGCACAATTTAACCAAAAACCTCAGCGAAACAACACACATTAAGGCTGACCGACAGACACGGCTCATTCCCATGTTGTCAGATTGCCAGTGTACATTGGCTTTGCCGGTTCAGTCATCTTCAGTCCCGTCCCAGTGTCCCGGGGTGTACAGTTTACAGAGGCACTGATGCTGCCGTCTGCTGCCTCCAGCGGCTCCTTTTTACGGTGTCCTTCCTACGTGTTTATGCTCCTCTCCGTGACTCCGTCTCCTCTCAGGGTTGGTGCTGGTCTCCGATGACCAGCGGACTCTCACGGCTCTTGATCGGGTCCTGCGCTCCTCAAGGCCCGTGAGTGGCTTTTGTGCTGCACCGCTGCCCGTGCTCCGCTGTTGACTCACGGTGACAACGTTGAACTCCCACTTTCCCAGGAAATGATGCGTTCACGTACAGCCCTTTTCCATCAGCAAAACATGTTTACACGATAAGATTGTTTTTCAGTGGGATAAAGGAGAGATTAATGTTGATCTTTATGACAAGGATTCAACTGTAGGGTAGGGTGAGAAAATAATGACATGTAGCACATTGTTGTTTAGTTATCATGTTGAAGGGTTATTTCAAAAAGTTATTTTTTTGTGTTGTTACTGACGATAATTATTCAGATTATTATCTAACCATTTGCATCTGATTAAAACAGACATTTTTAGTTGCTACTACTATTTATCGGTTTTCTGTTTTTTTACTCGCCTGGATTAACGTAACTTGACAATACCCACAAAACATAAAATATGACAACAAATCTGGATTTATTTGCAGATATATAAAACTAACAATGTATTATAAACATTTGTAGCGAGTTAGCTACATTTTTTACCGGAAAGGCAATAAGGTTGTCTTGGACTGTTTATGATGTTTGGTTGCCAAGCAACGTTAACAATCAATTTGCGTTAACAAACCTGATCACAGCTGAATTATGTCGTTTGGCCCAATGTATCAAATTCATTTATTATGATTAGGCTGTGACATACTGAGATTCCTGACATCACGCAACTATTTTTCTTCGGGCTGGAAACATGGATCCAATGTCTTCGAACTATGAGCCACTTGTGAGAGACGCCATCAGGCTGCTGGACAAGTTCAGTGCGAGCAGGCAGTGTCTAGATGACTTTCTAGAGGACATCGCTGAGGATCTGCAGGTTAGTGCAGAGTTTTATCATACATTTCTGCAATCCAAACACTATCACTGTGTTTTAAGATTTGTAACAGGTTGTGGTAGGCTCATCCATCACTGCGAACTGGTTATATGCCAAGGCCGGCAGCGGGCTCTTTGGGTAACTCTTTGGGTCACGCTCAGGATGATTTTAATCTACAAACCAGTTTGTGGTTGTGCGCCCAATATTGTGCGCCTACCTGCACCCTTCTCAGAGAGCGTAAGGTCATTATGCCATGCGGCCACGCAATATTTATGGGTTTTCGGTACCTCGTGTACGGACCCACTGCTTTTTCCCATGCTACTCCCGCAGCTTGGAACTGGGTTGACTGGTCTCACTTAAGGGTTTCCGCTTGATTTAAAAAAAAAAAAAAAAAGCGATCAATTGTCTATGCTTTTAGTGCATATATTCTCTTTTCCCCAAGGCACCCTTGAAAAAGCGGTGTTGCCTGGTAATATAAATGTTTAATGTGCCAAACCTAAATGTTTTTGTGTATCTCTGCAGAGCCTGAATCCCCAGCATAAGAGCTTCATACTCGACATTGTCTCTGGGTGTATTGAGCAGAAACAACTCCTTGATGTTGTTGTCAACCTTTTCCAAAGAAGTGCTGAAAGCGTGCCCAAAAGAGACCTCACCATGTATTTAGGTAGGTCTACTCAGTAACGCCTTTCCCCCCCATGTTAAGTTTTCCCTGTGCTCGAAATTACATGTTTATATTCTTTAGTTGTCTGCTATCTCACCACACGTTTCTTGGATCAACTGGGACTTAAGTGTTTCGGCAGCATTGTCAAATCCCTTGGTGTTCACAAAGTACAGAAAGTAAGTCATTGAGAACTCACCCCAAGAGAAAGAGGAAAAACACATTTTGTCTAACTCTATGTTTGCAGTTCTTGCTTTTCTTCTTGTCAAACCTCACCGCAGTGGTCCAGGAGAAGTGGATGGGCATTTATGACGCTGAACATGTCCAGAAAGAGTGGATAGAACCTACACTCAGGTTGTGAAGGAGCCTTGTGTTTCATATACACTATTTGTGTTACTTTTCCTCCTCAGTTATTCCAGAATCTAATTATATCATATTCCAGAGTTTGCGATCATGACTAAGGATCACACACTTAATTCAAAAGAAATGTAAAATCATCTTTGTTTATGGTCATTATTTTCTTTCCATCTCAAGCCAACACTCAAGGCCCCTTTGAGCGTTTTGAATCTTCCATCACATATATAGTTCAGAGTGTGAATTTATTGTGAGAATCATAAATTTAGTTTTCATGGTTATTTATTGTAATCACATTTTCTCCTGTTAGGTGGCGTCCTGAGATCATTGCTGTCCTGGAGCAGCTGTCAGTGAAAGTTTCATGTGGGAGTCATCTTAGGAAAGCTCCAGCTAAAACCACTGAACCTCAGGAGTTTGCTCTGACCAGACCAAAGCCCAGAGCCGTCATGGTCCCTGATATCATCCCTGAGCTGGAGAAACAGCGACCGGTCAGTCTTATCCCCCTGAGCCTCTCTTGTCATTATCTGCTCAGACTAACACAGAATGTTCTGTAGGTGCCCAGAACGGCCTACAAGGCTCCAAAAGAAATAACAATTGGCGCGGATGTCAAACGAGAAAACCAACAAAAGACTGAGGTGTGTTGCAACTGGTAAAAAAATGTTTCTGAAAATATTCCATTCACAATCACGTACCCGTTCCTTGTTTTATGGGTTACTGAAAATGAGAGAAGATGATTACATGCTGTGACTTTGTCTTGTATGTGTTTCCTGTAACAGAGACTGCTGTATAAGGCCAATCATGACAAACCATTTGAGTCTTTGAGTCCACACAAGTCCAAACACTATGAGGTAAAAGTTATTTCTTGTAACATTGTTTATATCCTTGGGGTTTGTCTGATTTTTTTTTTTGTTATCTGTAAAGAATAAAGTGATTTGATCAAAGTCCAAACAGCATAACAGGAATGTGTAAGTGTGCAAGTGAAATCAACACTGAAAGAAATACATTGAGTGGGTATAATTAATTATATAATATAATTAATATTGTTTAGTTATCATTAATGGGGTATTGTATACTATTGGTACTCATGTTGGACTTCCACTATTTGCCCAAAATGCCTCTTAATTGCCCTATGTTGTTTTAAATGTACTATTTTTCTTGTCATTGAAATATTGTCCATGATGTCCAGGTCCACAGTTTCATTGTGACCATATGGGCCTTTTCATATGGCTTCCCACCAAACCGCCATCTGTTTTGGGTTCACTGACCTAATCCAATCTGTTTTTCTTGTGCCTGGATAAACAGGCCGGGTTCTTTGTGGATGCATTTCAAATGTTTGCCCCCTCGGCTAAGGTGTGTCAAAATAACACGAGTGACTCAAACTTTGATGCCTCTGGTGTATGTCAGTTTGTCTGTGAATAACAGGAAGATGCTCCAGTTGGTTTGTGTGAGAGTAGAAGCTGCTTTAAACTTTCATACACTACCTGTGATGTTGAGATTTTTACTGAAACCATTTTGCTTTTGGGACAAGATAGACATAGACATACATTGTTTTAAGAGATGGAAAACGCAAAAATGTTTTTTGAGGCTACTTTCAGTCTGAGAATCTTTTTCTAATGTTTCCCACAATGTTTGCTTCACAGAATGTGGTGTCTAAGATAGAGGAAAGCATCCAGTCTAAACTAAAGTTTAACTCCTTCCAGTCTACACAATTTCCATCCACAACAAAACAAGTGAGTCCATATAATGTATATACATCTCAGTGTGTTATATGGACAAAAATTAATATGTGGATGGAATTACTTGAATTCAGAAGAATAATTGCATATTCATCCTAACTGGTTTCTATTTATTTCAAAGATATATATCTGCCAATTTTGTACAAATTGAAATTCACAAAATAACTTATTGATAGTTGTATTTCAATTTTTTTACTGTGTTTACATGTGCTATTGCTTGTCATGTTTGTCTTTCTTAGTCCAACTGGCATATTAAGCTGAACAGTGCAGCTATCTTGAGACAGGGGGCGCTGGTTGATCGTCAGCTAAAACAAGAGTTTCAGAGGTACTAGGGTACTAAGCACCAGTTTTCTCCCTCTTTGTGGCTTTCATTCATGGTCCATGTGTCAAGTGAGTGTTTTTGGACAGAATGGAGAGTCTTGTGGAAGGGGCACAGGAACCTTCTGCTTTCCTGCAGTGGCAAAATGAAATGCGTGAGAAGGACTTGCAAGAACAGTTGGCTAAAGTGGAATGCAGACGTCTAGAAGGCCGCATTAGTCATGAGGAGGCAGCCATGGCCCGCTCCCGTCTTAAGACTCAGAACCATGCAGCAGCACAACTCAAGAAAGGAGAGGTGATTAATGTGAAAGTGTTAAGTATTGACTATTTCAGGAGCATTCAGAGAAATGTACTGAAACGGCAGACAATACTCACCAACATGTGTTTTTCTTTTTCCTTCAAGGCAGCAGTGTTGATGCGCAGATATGCTGTAAAGAGGCTGCAGGAGGAAAAGGAGATGAGAGAGTTGGTACAACAAGTGTCAGATGGTCACAAGAACGCCAAAGCTGCCAAAGCAAAGTTGCATGCATTGAAGAAGAAGATTGGTAGGTTTTTGTAAGAAAATTTAGAAGAAAAAAAACTATTATAGCTAGATGAACATTGGCATGCAAAGATATCAGTTCTTTCATGACGGTAAATATCCTGTATTTGTCTGAGTCAAACCTGCAGTGTCATGCTGCTTTTCTTTCAGTGAGAGGGGTCTCCAAGGAGAGCCAAGAACATCTGAGCAGAGCACTGGCAGAGGCCCAGGCAGAAATGATCAGAAAATGTGAAATTATTCGTCAGATTCATGCTATTGAATCTATTTCTAGCACCAGAAGTTGCAGTTTTGATGACAGAGAGGTAAGCAGGAAGTGATAATGAGTACTTTTTTGTGTTGTGTAGTTTGTATATTTTTACGCAGCTGTTCCTCAGACTGGGGGCCATGAGCTGCTGGTAGAGATGTCTCTGTGTGAGCTCAGGGAGCGGCTGGCTCTTCTGAAGGAGGCCCAGCTCGTCGAGAGGCTACAGCGGCAACAGAACATCCACCAGCAGAGGCGCAGGAGAAAACAAATGCTCCAAGACAAGCTGGACACCATCCACCTCCACAACAAAGTACTAAGACAGACCACAGCCAGCAGGTTAGCAACTGCCTCTCACAACCTGTAAACTTGTGAAGCTAGTAGTGTTATATTAGATGTATGATAATATTGGCAATAATTGTGTTGTGCTACAAGTTCAGTCTTAATGTGTCTACAAGTTCAAATTCATTTTATTTATTTGTCATATGCCTAAACTACATAAGCAACGGTACCTTGCACAATCTCTTCTGGTAAACAAATACAACAGCCTCAGCCCTCCATTAAACTAATGTTCATTTGACTTACTGCCAGAGGATATTCTACGACGATTGAGGGATTACACCGACTTCCATCAAAAATGTTAATTAATGAGTGTTTCTTTGGACAAACCATATCTTTAAGGCATCTTAAAAAAATTAAGTCCCTGATGCCCCTTTTTAATTGCACAGTGGAGAGACCAAGAGACAACAAACTAGAGCTAAAACTTAGAACTGTGAGAGGTTTGTAGTGTGTCGCTCTTAGATAGCACCATGCTGAGGACATCATCTGTAAATTAAACCAGAAAAGAAAACCTAATATTGCAACCTACAAAACCTCAAGGTTTTATGTTGTTTCTGTCATGTGATTTTGGTAGGAAGGAGCAGACTAAGCAGCAGCCGGGCTGTCCACAGACGGTGAGTGTAGATGAGTCCGTCCTGGCTCTGCAGAAGAGGCTGGAGGAGAAGAAACAGGAACGTAACTCTCTGAGACACAGGGACAGGGGCAGCAGCTGTAGCGGGGCATCTCACACTGGGGGGTCATTCAGCAGTGTAAGTTTTTTTTTTTTCACACTTAAACAAGACTTAGAAATCATTCACCTTGTTATAATCATGTTTACAGCTCAATAAAATGTTGAAAGTGACCACACATATTTTGTGCCTTTGTTTTCCAGCAGAAGAGCTGTGAGCAGAGGGACTGGGGAGAACTGGAACAAACTTTAGCGCATAAAATACAGAAGCACTTTCTCTGATGTGACAGTGCTACTGTCTGCTGGACACCATGGAGACAATCGGGTTTGGTCGGGAGTTTATGCTAGTTTTAGACTTGGATTTATACTGGTTTTGGTCTGGTTGATATCTTATACCAGGATTAGATCTGGATTTGTATGATGTTGCTTATAAAGCTAATATGTTTTTAAAGATCTTAAGGGTTAGTTTGCTAAACCTGTTGTTAAATGCAATATCACATACAATATGTAATCAAATCAGGCAAATGAGCACTGTCTTTGCGGGTAATCTTTAACAAGTGCCATAAATTCACAAAATGGCACAAGATTATTCCATTTGAAAAGTGTCTGTGTTTTTTTTTCAATTCTGTGTTAAATAATCAGGCAAAATACCAATAAGAGCCTTGTAAACAAACAGGGCAGTTTTCATTGCTTAGCACTACATTAGTACAGATATATAATGTGAAAATACTTATTTGGTGACAAATAAATAATGGTTCAGTTCAAACAATAAATAAATACAATAATGTGAACCACATTTTTTAGTTTGTCTGTTTTTCCAGAAATCACCAATAGAATGCCAAATGTCCAAATAATGGCTTTCACTGCCAATTATAATATATGTAAGTATAAGTATTAATCAATTTGTTTTGTTATGGTGTTATTGAAGTAAGTGTTGCATATGTGGATGATTGGAAGTCAAGCACATAAATTATATTTATCTTGGCTTTGAGGAAATTGTTTTTTACATTACTATTGCTGACAGCAAAATATTTTAAACTTTGTTCAGTTCACAAAATTTAGTTTTTTTTTCTGGGGATGCCACAGGACACACAGCTGTATAGGCTACAATATGATATTTTCTCGTTGATATCAGCGTCATGATCCTGAGGAAAATGTATTATTTTTATCCTAAAATATTATTTTTGTAGGAATAGTTTTGGCTCTATTGGAAATCAGCAGGAGCTAATGTTGCCCCCCGCTGGCCAGTTGTAGTACTGTCTTGGCCCGTTCCCCCTTTTTTCCTCTAAAGCAGAATCACATGATGCATATCTGTCATATGACTGTGATGAGGGACAGAGCCAGATCCCAGTGCGAGCAGGAGCAAGCTGCTCCGCGCCCTCCGCGGAAACTCCAGGAGGTTTGAGCTGTTGTCCGGGATGAGAGGCTCCTTGTTTGGAGGCAGTGCTCAATAATCTCAGCGGGATGCGAGACCGAGGACCTCTGCCTGCGCTTTTCGCCGCGTCTCTGCTCGGTAAGTAACAGACTATGTAAACGTTCTGACGAGTCATGAATATAATTCTTTACACATGTCCGAAAATTGGGTTTATTAAACTTGTAAGTAGCCTTGTCAATTTGTGCAGATGTGGTTCTTTGTAGTGGTCTAAATGAAATGTTGTTTGGCTGGTTATTGGAAAACTTTTCTATAACAGCTGCAGTTGGCAGAGCAACTTTGGGATTCGCCCAAGGAGACGGAGCCACAGGAACCACATGACCGGCTCTTTATAATTGTATTGCATGATGAGGCACATATTCACGAGCACAGGGATAATGTGATTACAAGAGCCACAATATGGACTCTGTGTGGCGGTGCTGGGTCACGCTCCCGGACTAGTCCAAGGAGAAAAAAAAAAAAGAGTTAGGTCTTGTCCTGATAGACACTCACCCCAGGACAGGACCAGTGTGTCTATTCTTCTCTGATGGCACATCCTCAGTGTTCAGCAAGGGTGCAGGTCAATAGTGATGGATACTCCATTAGTCACAAAGCTCATATAAAGTTCATATTTATCAGATCTTATACATTTTGGTCAAAAGTTTGTTTACATAATTGTTTGTTGTTGTTGTTTTTGTTGTTATTTGTTAGTTGGTTAGAGAGAGAGAGAGAGTGTGTGTGTGTGTTTCTTTTTTTTACCCCTTTCTGGTTAGTTTTAGTCATAGAATAGGTCATGTATACTTTATTGGGGACATTTGCCCTTTGCATTTGACCCATCCTTCAAAGTTTCTGGGAGTGCAGTACCAGGGATCTTCTTCAGACCATGATCCAGTTTCCTGTTTGGAGTAGTTCAGTCTGCAATCAAGTCTCTCTGTCGATAACGCAAAAGAAAACAGTAGTCTGGTTGACCTATATTTACCATAAAGGTCATTTCACCACTCTTTGCTACATACCTTTAAAGCCATGAGAAAGATTTCATGATAGAATTGTTTTTGTTGTGAGTTGTTCTCAGTTTTAGGGTATTGGGGGTAAAGGAGACTTATGTTGAGCCTCTGTGTTGAGGTGGGAAGCCCTGATAATCCTGGATTTTTGGCTGTGTTTACTGCTTAGTGATATTTAGGATTAGACCATGTTCAGCTCAACTTGTTCTAGATTATTGCAGTGTCCATCAACATGTGCTTTTTATTTTTAGCAGTTAAACATTGCAAGCGTTTTCAATGAATTGCCATTTGTTTGCTTGCAGACATGGCGCGCACACACACACACACACACACACACATTCATTTCCTATAATTGATCTTCACCTTAAATACAGTCACCACTTGCCTAATCTATACCCTAATCGTAACCTATTTTAACATCTGTTTTTTTTGTGATTTAAAAATAAAGGATTTAATAGACAGGACCTGATTTTGGTCCCCATAAGTGAGGTGGTTCCCCATAATGTGATTAAAAACCTGTCCACACACATCAATGATCAAATTAAGTCAATAAAGCAAAGTGTTGAGTGTGGTTTGCAGTCAGTTCAGCAGTGACAATGACATAAATAAGCCACACATGCCCAACCAACGATACAGTGACATTTGTAAACTGTTCAAAAATGGCGTGTATTTCAGGCCTAGTGCTGAGTCAGACCACTCTGGCCCCTGCCCTCACTGACACCACAGTCAGTGACGATGTGAGCGCTCCGACCACCCCCCTGGTCCTCCTGAGCAGCACCCCTGGCACATCCATCAGCCCCACTCCAGGGTGCTCTGCCTTCAACACATCCACATGTGAGCCGTGTCCCCCGGGATCGCAGTATGACAACAGTGAGTTTCTTTTCCACATCTTACACATGGTTTAGTCAAGGCCCGAGGGCACAAGGGGCTGAACAACTCAACTACAGTGAAGTGGTTCTGATTTGAACAGGTCCTGCTTTGGGCCTTCTTTAGCACTACCATAGTAACCTGCAGTGCCATGTGTGTTCTTATCCAGTCTGTGTTATGTTTCAGACACTCTGCTTTGTGCCTGCTGTACTGAACCTGGGTTCTGTCTATTTCCTGGAGCATGTCTACAGTGCCCTTTGGGCTCCTATCAGCCTCAGACAGGACAGCAGCAGTGTTTGCCCTGCGCTCAAGGCTTCTACACCAAGTACTTACTTCAGTGTATATATATGTAATAATCTATTTTTGTTAGTATTAGACTAAAATGTATTCCACCTTTGACAGTTTCACAGGGAGCCCGCTGTGTTACGCCTGTCCTTTAGGGTCCTTCAACAACATCACCGGAGCAGATAGCTGCATCAGCTGCTCACCAGGTTGGCCATTTTATTTAACATGAAACAGAAGCGATCTAAGTATTACAAAACAGACCATGAATCAACTTGCACTGATGATGTTTTGGCTCTGATAGTTTTCTAAAAGCCCTTGTCCTCAGGTTCATTCTCGTCTCTCCAAAGTTCCACATCATGTTCACCATGTTCACTGGGAACCTTTTGCAAGTAAGCTTAAAAATGACTTTGCTTTTGTTTCTGGTTACTACAGTCCAAATATTTGTTTGGAAAAGTACTTATGTAACCACTGCATCAGGCATCACATGCTTCCGTCTCACTACACTGTGGTTGTTATTCACCCAAAAAATGACTTTATATAGACTGATATGATGAATAAATACATATTCAGACACATTTGGACAACAATGTTTTGCAAGAAATCTATGTGTCATAGCTCCTCCAATACAATATTTTGAAATCAAAGCAAGCAGACGTCTTAAAGTGCATATGACAGGTTCTCATGTTTGTGCAATTATTATTTTGTTTGTTGGGGCAGTCCCTGTGGTAAATATTTATCATAGTTTTACATCCATCAGTCATGTTGCAATTTGTGAATAAAAAAATAAAAATAAAAGTCAATTATTCTTTGCCAACTCAAGATGTGTAGTTTATATGGATTGGATTTTGGCCCTTGTTTACAATATGGTTGCCAGGTAACAGTTGTGGATTGCCTCTACACCTGTCTCATCTGTTGCTCATGTCCCACCAGGAAGTACACTTGTATTAACTTCACCAAGCTTCATTGTAGAATCTTAAATATGTTGATGGGGTTTGGGTTATTATATGTTTTTGTGAATTGTAAATAGTCTAACCTATTTGTACAGCTTGGTCATTAAAAACATGTAAGATCTTTAGAATAAACATGATTTAAGAAGTCATGAATTAATACTTGAAATCGGTGTCTGCTGTGACTTTATGTCTGAGCGTCTCCTTTTGAACTTTATTTTAAATTCATGTTGTTGTTATGCTTTATTTTTAATTGTGTTGTGTTATTATGATCACATTTTATATAATGAAATGTTTTTGAAAGCCTGTATATAATCTAAGTCAGTGGTTCTCAAACTGTGATGAGTAGTGGTACACATGCTTCATCCGATGGCATGAGGATTTCTCTGCTATTCAAATAATTGCTGAATTTCGAGTCCATTTAATCTCCATTTGTCCTTCTTGGGTTAGTCCTTGTTCAGAACTAGTATAGCAGTTGTGTTGTCCTATTTTAGATCTGCTTTACCCCAGAACTAGACTTAGAATAGTCCTGTTTTAGATCTACTTGAAAGGCCAAATATTTTCTTAGGTGGTACATGGTGTGAAAACTACTGATTTATACTACATGGTCAATTTGATTTAGAGCTATTGGTAATATTGATATTTTATGGTGTTATGGTGTTCAGCTCATCTGGTTGCTCCAAGTGCCAAACATGTCCTGCCGGTCGAGAAGCTCTGCAGAAAGGTGCCACAGACTGTACTCCCTGTCGACCAGGTAAGTCCGTTAAACTGCTTCAGCGTCACTGTCGTCCCTGAGGAGTCAGGAGAGTGCTCTGCTCTGCACAGGCATGCACAAGCCAGCTCACCAGACCATGTGCCAAATCTGCAACAGTGGCTCTTACCAAATCTTCTGGGGTCAGGAGCAGTGTGAGATCTGTCCAGAGAATCACTACTGCCCAGTAAGTTTTGCACACGGTCACATCTTACACTTTTTTGCTATAAGTCACCCATTTTTGTTCTTCAGAGTCCAGATGTGAATCCCATTCAGTGCCCCAGCGATGCCTTCTGTCCTCAGGGCAGTCTGGCCCCTGGCTACTGCATGGAGACCTTCTTCCGAAAAGCAGGGGACGCGTGTGAACTGGCCCCTGTCACTATAGCTCTGCTTGTGGTTGGAGGAGGAGGCAAGTGCAATAATGATGTTTAAATTATCTACTGTTTTTGTGCCATAATGTTTTTTTTAAACAATCTCTTATATACATAAAAACATCTGTCTCTATCATTGGTATAAAATGTTTTCCCCTGTTGCAGTGGGCTTACTCTTCATCATTCTCATGCTGCTCCGCCGGCGCAAAGACACGGATGGGGAGTTGTCAGTGGCAAGAGCCCCTCTGCTGGGTAAAGAGCGTCCCCAGGGCCGATTCTATGGCATACCCTGTGATGCTGAGCCTGTGTATGCGGGCTGGTGACACCCGCGTTATGGACTAAACTTGTCATTCTCACTTTCCTTAATGAACTTGTGGTGACCTATCTTTTTTACCAGTGTTTGAGTTAATTAAGGAAAACACATGAGCCCATTGTAGGCATGACACTGTTCTGCACATAACCACTCTTATAAAGGTTATTGGATTATTAGAGGTATGTTGGTCTAAGCATTCTCTATTCAAAAAGCACTTTTCTTTGAGGTAATTGATTTATTTCACACTTAAGAATATTCCCTCTTTATTTTATTCAAGCTATGTGTTGAGCATTTTTGTTTGTGTGAATGTTGTATTTAAAATCTGTAATTGTGTTCATTTTCTCATATTTTTTTAAGTTTGAACAAAAAAAGAATAATTATAGTAACAAAACAAATACCAAAATCTGAATTAAATGTCGGTCCATCAGATTCACACACATTTTAGCAGCTTAGGTTTAGTATTGATATTTTCACCCCATTCTTAAATGAATATTCACTTGTGTGCACACTTAATTTTATGTCAACAAGGACCAACACTAGGCTGTAGTGTAGGCAGCTTGTTATGGCTTTAGTATGCTATTTTGGACCTGTTAGGCTTGACATGAGGAGACGAATACTTTGGAAATCTATTAAGATACAAAATACTGAAAAATAAAATGTATTTTATATCGTATTCTGTTACTTGGTGTAATTCGAGAACTGTATTCTGAATACTAAAATGCTTTTACAATTTGTTATAATAAAGTGTAAAACTGTTTTTTGTTTCTCCATGTGTTCTCTTCCCTCTATTACTATTTTAGAAATGTAACTGTACTCTGAACGCCACCTGTACCAGAATACAGTTACTCTAAGTTAGTACATGTATTCAGTTACTTCCCAACACTGGCCATCATCAACCATAACGTCAGTGCACCTTTAAGTCTTTATTCAGTACTATTTGTACTAAATTTGGGACTAAACAGAAACTAAACCAGGACTTGAACAGGCACAAACCAAGACTACATCAGGACAGGCTCAAACCAGTACACTCTTCATTCTCACATAAAACAGATGAGCACAGTTCTCAATTGGCCACACGATAGTGTAAACTTATTGGCATTATCATTGCTAATGCTATTACCACACCATTATTTTTATTTCTATTTTTACGACGACATAAAATATTCTGAGTAAACTGGCGACAGTAGCTGTTGGAAAAGTAGCCGCTAGATGGCACTAATTACTTGCTTTCTGGCAGTTTCACTTGGTCCTACGGGCTTCCGTACATTCGTAAGTTGAAAACATGGCTGCGGCCTTTGCAAGAAGAGCGTGCGGTTAGTATCTTACCTCACTTTGATCCAATATTGAATGATTTAGCTTTTTTTATGATTCTAAACTGAGACTAGGCTTCGCGCTATTCAAACGGGTTTCTCTCCAGGGCGCAATAGCCTGTCTCTGCATGCCTCTCGCTTCTGCCCTGTGTGCTCATATTGTCCTTGGGTTTGACAGGTTTGCTTAGGCCGATCGCAGTTTCTCTGGGCAGTCGGACGGCTCAAGTCTGTCACCTCTCCAGTGCTGCCCGTCCTCCGCGGCTTTGTAGCTTTGTCCTACCCCGGCTAAGCGCGCCTCTTTGGGCTCCACTCAGCCTCACACTGCGGACCAGCATCCTCCAACGGTGAAGGCTCACACACTCTATCAGATGTGATGATCAGGTCGCTCTGTCCAAGTGCAGTTGTCCAATGCTGTATTTGTGCTTTCAGGGCGTCTCCTCTTGCTCCCAGCTTGACTCCACCGAGCAGAGGGCTCACGTACTACAGCGTGAAGAAGGGGAAGAGGAAAACATGCAAGTCCGTCACGGAAAGGTTCATGAGGTTGCATTGTGGCCTTTGGATCAGACGCAAGGTACAAATATCAAGTTTATATGGTTATTACATTTCTATGCATGTTCTTGTTGCACAGAACTAGATGTAGCCATAGTAAATAATACAAAATATCCACACACCTGAATACTACATTCTACAGTTATATTTAATTGTGAGCTCCCTTATATATGTTTATGTTCTTGTTTTGAGTAGTGACTTACTATACTATTTGCACTCTTAGTTTGGGATTCTGTTTCGATTTGTGTGTCAGAATTTTAACTCTTTTGTTTTGTCTGATCCAAACGTAATTGTCACAAGATCAAGTGTATACAATCTTGTGACAATTTTATCTCGCAAGATCTTTGGGCAAGAGATCTTGTTCGACCCCAATTGCCAGGGTTGAATCATTTAAAATTCTCGTTGAAAGTATAATGGTATTTTTGTAATGCTTGTGAGTTTGGCTGTGTGCAGGCTGGGTACAAGAAGAAGCTGTGGAGGAAGCTACTTGCCAGACGGCGGCGCCTGAGGGAGCATGTCTTCTGTAATAAGACCCAGAGCAGGCTGCTGGACAAAATGACTACATCCTTCTGGAAAAGGAGGAACTGGTTTGTCAATGATCCATACCTGACATATCATGACCGGAACAACCTCAAAGTCTGATGGATGTCTTTTTGTGTAAATATCTTGTAATAAAAATTGTATTAATTAATAAACAGACAAGACGGTGTTGCTTCACATTTATGTATGATTGGATCTCATTTTTAACAGAAAAACATTTGAAATCATTCAAATTATTTTCACCACTCTACAGTCACAAATGCTTATGTTTATTTTCACTTATTCAACATGTTTGTCATTCTGGCCTGCCAGAAAAATAATCTTTTTTCGAGTGGTGTCTCTAGTAAAGGAACAGTACTTACTAACAGTGATGTCAAAGTACAGATTGATGACACATTTAGAAGAACATAGTAAGTCAAGGGTGAAGAGGTTCACTTAAGAAAGGTTTTGTCATATAAATTAATAAACATGCAAATATAGATCAGTCTATGCACAATTGTATAACTGTGCTACTTAGTACTCAAAAATTGAGCAACACCTGCAACAGTAACACTGGACTACAAATGCTCAAGCCATCAGTTTTCACATGTTGGCGGAAAAGGACATTTGTGTGCAGACGATCTTTACCAATAACAAGAAGGAGATGAAGTGTAAACAGAACAGTTGTACCTGAGAAATGCTTGTTCAATCCACTCCAAACAACTGTTACAAGTCAATGTGGGTGACAACAGGACAAAGCTGAGGCTCAGCATAGAACAGACTAAAGCTATCCGTCTGCTACCAGACGACATGTGAGATGTGCTGAACAGTGAATTTGTTAAGAATGAATCAGTATTACTTTAAATTCACACTGATGTAAACATGGGTGTAAAACCAGGTATGATTTTTATTTTGATCAGCGAGATAAGCGCCAGTGATATTACTATTACACAAACATCAAACTAAAGATTTCACCATATTCTGAGGTTAAATTTTTTTCGAACGGATGTTTTCAACTTGAGAAATTTGTTTTTACACCTCCCTCAATATAAGGCTTTGTAATGACGCAAGTAACAGAATGTCTTCAGCTCTTTTTGGGTGTTTGAGAGGCCAGTGGGGAAAATGTCCCGATCACAATTCTTTAGTGTCCAGTACTAATAAGAGAATGCGCATGCAGATGCCTACATATGACATACTGTAACCAAGGTAAGTGCACACCACTGTACATACATAAATACACATATTCAATAATCAAATTAACTGATAACTGTCAGTGTATAGCGTTGTCCATTCACTCAATGTCTCTTACTTGACCAGGGCAACAAGCAGTGTACTGTATGGTTTAGGAGGGTCTGCAGCACTTTGGTTGTACCTTTTTCCAAAGCCAGGCTGTTTATTCTGAGCTTTAGGCCATTCACTGTTTGGACTTGCAGCAAAGGCAGTTGGAGTCATCGGGAGCGCACTTTCAGATGGCTTCATTGTTGGAGGAAAGGGCACTCCTGGATCTGGTCAGAGGTCTCAGCACTCTAAGAGGAGGCTGAGAGTGAAACACAAGACCATCAACATCAACAATAATATTTACAGGACAAAATTCAACACAAATTCATCCCATTCATTATTAGTATAATTGAAATAAAATAATGCTTTTCAACATTAAGGCAATGTAACACAACAGATCACATATGATTGTTATTGCAATCTCAGCAAACCAATCGATGCCTTAAAGGTGCACTGCATACCTCTTCTGGAAGGAGGTCCACCACTTGCTTGTTTGCATGGAGATCTTGTTGATTTTATTTGTTTCTCTGTCTTTTTTTTTTTTCTTTTCTCATCAAAACAATTATTCTAACCGTTTTTACTGTCTGACTTATAACTTAAGCCTGGTGATGCCAACTGCACGAAGACAGATTAGTATAGAAGTAAGTGGGTGGCGGAACCTCCACCAGAAAAGTTACACAATGGATTTTAGCAAATATATCACAGCACAAAGTTGTGTCTTTCTACAAATTGTATGTTCCTTACAGGACCAAAAAAAGAGTATGCTGGGACAATATTGAAAGTTATCATAATTTAAGACCAATTCAGCCTGTATTTTCTTTTGACTGTAAGCGAGTTATATTTTTGTTTGTGCTTAAAAAATTATAGTAGTTGTTGTATATGGCTTGTGCCTATCTTGTCGTATAGGTGACGCCTTGTAAGCACATCAAAATGATCTCGTCTTTTCTTATTCACTTTTGAGTCAAATACATGACACAATAGTTTGCATTACATAATTACATAAAGCGATGCATATTTGAGTCTCGTCAGTAAACAATGTGTTAGAGGCTCAACACGCCACAGTTGCAAACACACTGATGCGTGATGATCAGTTCAGCACACAGTGAATAGGTGAGGACAATCTCTAGAGGGGGGGTTAGGATTGGGCAGCAGTTGGCCGTACCTCTGGGGCCTTCCTCTTACTGAGCCTAAGCTGTGGGGAGCTAGATGCTTCGGGGATCTCTCTGCCCAGCTCCTCGGGGTGCTCAGGTGCAGAGGGAGAGGGGGGCGGGGAGGGTGTGGATGGGACAGAGGACTGGGGGGTGAGGGAGAAGGTAAAGGATGCTCTCTCGCTCTGGGGCTCACTGTCTAAGGCTTGCTGGGACAGAATCTCCTTGGACCGCCATGTATCCAGCCCCACCAGTTCATAGTCCGCCATATCATCATCCTGTCCTGCACCGAGGAGAGTCGGGTCAACCACAAACCACACTGGCCGACTACAAAACAAACATGGTCTGTGACTGTGATAAGATTCACAACCATGAAAGTATATTGTCACGGGTTACACCACAAATTACAACGTTTTATCAATGCATTTTTATCTATAATATATACTTCGTCTCTTTTCTTGCCCTTAGGCTTTATTAGATAATATAGCATGAAATGGAGATGAGAGAAGGGAGGACATTCAGCAACTTGTCAGAGCGGGGAATCAAACTCCCAAAGTTGAGATCGGCCACACAGAGCCGGGCATATGTGCTACTGTTTAACAATTCTGTCTTTTTTTCCGTTACGTGTTTGCCGCGAGTACAAAACAATTGTTGACGTAAATCAATTCTTAGTAATGACCTTTTACAAATGATCCCTATTAGTGTAATTTTATGACCACCTATATACCTGGTTCATCAGTTTAGACATTTGTTCCCTCAATAACATTTAGCAACCATAAGTTTGAGACAGTGTAGCTTAAGCACTGAAAGAAAATTGAAGCACATGAAAAGAACAAATAGTAATTCTTCTGTGAAGCTGAATATAGAAGGGGAAGTTCTGGTGACTGCATGTGAGTTTGA
Organism: Chaenogobius annularis; assembly: GCA_015082035.1. NCBI lineage: Eukaryota > Metazoa > Chordata > Actinopteri > Gobiiformes > Gobiidae > Chaenogobius > Chaenogobius annularis. The sequence goes on along the minus strand of BJKM01000100.1, from coordinate 258,299 downwards.
TCATAGGACTGTGTTGTGGCAGCAGTAAGGGTGGACCCAGAGGTGTGTCCCGGGTCAGACAGCACAGAGAGGCCTGTCCCACAATCGGACTAGTTTCCGTGCCTGTAGGCTGTATAGTACGCTGTAAAAAAAGAAAAAGAAAAGGTGAACGCTCGCAGGTACCTTTGTTGCTCTCTGACTTGCTGCGCGTCATGGTTCTACTCCGGTGCTGAGCTGCTGCTGTGGGCTGTGCGGGTCCAGAGTGTGGGGTATCAGGGTCTGACTGCAGGGACGAGAGGTCGTGCATGCTGAAACTCCTGAGCCTGTCCGATAGCACGCCTTGGCCCTGGATGTGCAGCACACCAGAGGAAGATATCAGCAAACTCATACGTGGTTTGTGCTCAATTTGTAACAAGGGCCAGTCAACAACCAAAGTAGAAACATCAAGTTAGAGAACAGCAAATACAATCTTATATTTAGAGGGCCCAAGTATGTTTACGGTATAGTATAGTCATATTTTTATAGAAAACAAATACATTTAGTGTTTCATAATATAGAATCGTTACTTTAATTTGTTCTAAATTTTAAGTGTTGTATTGGGTATGGCATAATAATGACATGCTGACCTGTTCAATGGGCCCAGTCTGAAATGTTGCACTCAAATGCCTGTTTAGAGTAATGCTGGTACTGTGCTTACTGTTCTCTACAGTCAGGTCAGAAGTGGGAGTCAGCATTACCTTTGAGGCAGCCATGACTGCTGCTGTGGCTGCTACATTGAGCCCTTTCCTCCCAAAGTGCACCAGCGTGTCATAGCTTTTGTCCTTTGCTTGGCAGATGTAATCATCAATGTCCTGAAAAATAAGGCAGGTTTAACAATAACGTGTAGTGATTTATAATTTGTATGTAATGTGGTCTCATGTTCACATGATCAAGAAGCTTTGTTCTATTCAAAAACAACTATTAAATACATGTTCAAAGTTATTAATCACTAGGTTCCCCAAGCATAATAACATGTTTCTAACAATATTGGAATAATATTGTACCTTGAGGTTAATGACATGATAATATCAGTGCAAGCGATTGATATGGATATTTTAACTTTAACAATTTAAAGGTGCATTAGGTAACTTTTCTGTTGGAGGGTCTGCCAATGCTTGTCTCATTTGCTTTGCCTGAAATGTTCCAAACTGACGGCGCCAACAGTTTGTCTGATCAAACTTATCTATCGCCACGGAGACGAGCAGGTGACGCCGCCAGGGCAACATACGGGCCAGCTCTATGGAGATTAATTTGTAGCAATAACAACTGCTGAATAAATGTAAGATAGATACGTTTAATGGCATAGTGTGGAACATTCCAGGCTAAGCTTATTGCTTGAATGAAAGGTTTCATAGTGTGCTTTTAAAAGATAAGGAATGTTCTTCCATTCTTAACTAAACTGGAAAAGAAATGTAAAGCTGAGCAACAAATGTGGCACAAAGGGCCATTTGTACTGCAGACATGTTGGACAGAAATGACATTCGTCACAACAGCACAGTGACTTAAGTCCAGTCGTGTTTTCACCTACTGTACATCTGTTTTTCCCTTCCCTGGAAGCACATCCCAGGAAGTCAACTGACAGACACACAAGATGGCATTTCACCTTTTCTTTGGAGGAAAGTGTGGGATGAACAAACTTCCTGTACAACACACTGGAGCCTTTTGTGTACGGCGACAGTAACCACACCACAAAGGCTATCTTCAGCTCATAATAGAAAGGAAGCCTAGAATAAAAGGTAATAACAGAATAGTTAGTTGTCCTTTTTTGTACCCAAGAGGAATATTATGCAACACGTCACCATTACAGGGAAAACAGTACAACAATATCTATTAACCCTATAGTGACTTACCAACACACAAAAGTGTCTGTGAAGGCTTCTACAGTTGTAAATAGGGCAAATATTATCCAGTACATCATCCATTTTACCTACACGAGAAAGAAAATGTCAGTTTTCCCAAAGTCTTGTTATATATCATTAGGCAAGTATAATAAACTCACATATTCTTTGACATCTTTCGACTTCACAGCTTTATAAGATGAATACGCTGGATACAGTGTGCCAAACACAAGTCTGGAGGACAAAATAATTATGAAAGGTAAATAAGAGCACATATGTGTGACACACTTGTTTGCATTAAGTGTTGTCCCATTTTAGTGTTTACTCTTGATTTAAACCTGCGCATTTGTTTAGTCTTTTCTATTTGGGAGTGACACCTGTGTCTTTGAAAGTTGCCAGAGACAAGAACCTCATCCAAGCAACAGCTGTGAGTGCGACCTGCTCAAGTTACTAACCCACATCATGTTGCATTGCCTTGGCCACTCCACCGCCCTGAACTCAAGACTGGAAACAACGACTAACGCCCCAATGCATCGTAGGGATAATTTTATGTATTTTCTTTTGGTCTTAAAGCACCAACAACTCAATACAGAAGATGTAGCATAGCCATCCGTAACTGTACACCACAATCTAAATTTAATAAGTTCACTATTTTGAGATTTGGACCGGTGTGACCATAGGCCACACGAGCTGATGTGCTGATTCATAGTTTGTAAGGGTAAAAATAACCATAACCTACAATAACAGCTGTTGTCTATTATTGGATAGTCATTCATATTTATGAACATACCAGGCCTTGAACTGAAATCTTATTATTAAAATAAACAATTATGTGTATGTAAACTGAGAAGTCTGACCCATCCCTTACCCTTTTGTATTTCAAGCATGGAACATAAACAAGAAGCCCAGGAGCACCTTGTGCCTGTTAAGTGCCATTTACGAAGAGAAAGGCCCCAAAAACAAACGTCTTTCTAACAGTGTATAATCATATGTTCATATGTTCATATGTTCCGATCAGATCACTTCTTTGTCTGTCAAAAAGCCTCCTGATAAGCACAAAGAATGCCTGTCACTGGGTATGGCAGCCTACAGTGATACGGTACTGAATCTGATTAAACCAGGGCGGCTGTGATCCTGTGTCAAAGCGCCTCCAGTGGAATCTTAACTGGCTTTAGTCAAAAATTAATAGACATTGGTTCCAATTACACGTAGCACTAAACACATAATACAAAATACACACTGCGGGTGTTTACATAGGGCTAAAACGCGAGGACACCATCGAGCACGGCAAAAACGCACCACGATTACGAACAAACCATACATGCAATGATTTCACAACACTATCATTTAAAATAATAGAAAATAAAATCACTTACACCACAAGTCTAGATATAATCCAGGAGACCATTGCGCTGAAAAAGGCGACAGGACGCGCTGTCTGCTGGGAGGAGTTTCCTCCAAATGACAGGCGCGTCCAGGGCAGTGCGTCCACACGCACACTAGCGCGCCCGTGATGCAGACCGAGAGAAAGTCCAAAAACAGTCCATAGATGGCAGTGTTGTGTTGCATAAAGGAGAGAGAGCCAAAGTTATTTGATTCAACACTTCATTGTCCCTTCAGTGAACTATATTGATGATTAGTTGGCCAACAGTTAACAAAAGGTCAATGAGCTGTGGGTTAACTAAATGTGTCGTGTTTATAATCATTTGACTGCAACTATTGCCACGTGTCCTTTTGAACTCTTTAAGATGGTTTGTTGTGTGTAAATGTCATAAATAGGCTTAACCCCTTAAAAAGGAGGACTTGGACTTTTTCTTTAGTTATTCCATTTTGTCCACCATCTTCTAAAAGAAAACTCAAATTTCTTGATATGCTTTACATAAAAATAAAGCTCTTATCTCCAGTCAAGTCAATCTTTCTGGGAAGCATCAGGGTCAGTTTGTACTCCAAACCATCAGGTATTTTTTTAAAAATAGGCCCTAAGCATAAACACCAGTCCTTTCTTGATCTGTGGACTCCTTACCTTCACCAATCCAAATTTAAATGTTTAAAATCCTGTTAAGAGTTTTCTTATGTATTTGCTGTGTATCTGTGGTCATCCTAGAGCAGGTGAGGTCCAGCCCCATGGCCTACATGCAGGAGCCCAGCACCAGGTACACAGATGCGGTACGGTTACAGTAGAACAAAAGGAGCCAGGGAGCGTGACCTCAGGTAATCCAATCCTACAGTCAGCACAGAGCCCAGGGAATCACTTCACCACAAGCCAGACAAACTGAGGTTTAGATTTAAGGAGACACTCGCAATGAGGATATACATTATTTTTTTTAAAGTAGGAACGGTGCAGTAGGTTTTTTGACCAATTAGTTGAGCCAAAGTTTAGATATTTCTGTAATTATAGTAAACAAAACACATTCCAAAAGATTCACATCACTAAAGCTTCAGAAAAATATGTTTTATATATTCAATACGTTTATTTCCAGCAACATAAAACATATAAACCATGATACGGTTTGACCCTAACCAGAGCCTTTTGAACAAACTCAAACAAAATGTTAAATGATTTATGTTTCAGTTTTTCAGAAAAACTTAATAAAGCTATTTTTGTACGCATAAAGATAAAAGCAACATAACCATCACCATTGAAACTGCTAAATACAATTAAACATCCGAATTTCTGACATGGACACAATGACAGTGCAGACATGCAGCGTATAGCTATTAACGAGTCTCAAAAACCCAACACACGGTATATTCCAATTACTTATTTCGGTCAATTGTGGGGATGTACTAAGAGAGAATGAAATATCTTTGTGCAATTTCGCTCACTTACATCGAGTAAAAACCTGCTTCTGTAATTCCAATAACAGGGCTTGGCTTGGCACAGATTGTTTTGTTTCTATGTATGCATACATTTACAGTGCAGTGTGACATTCTTTTGGATTTCTTTTTGGATTATTTTTGCATATCATTCACAGTAAAATCTTTTTTAGGTGGAGGCTACACCTTCAGCTTGTCTCCATGTAAATGTCATTGTATTGCCCAGAATGTTCCACAGTGTCATTAAACTTGGTCATCTCCATGAAGAGAAGCATATGGAGCCACTTGGCCAAGGCAGATCTGTGGAGAATGCTTTCTGCTTTGTTCTTTTGTGTTTTTTAGCATAAAAAATATCTTTAATGAAATAAAGCAATACAGAGACAAGCAAGAGGCAAATCCCCCACCAGAAAAGCTACCTTTCAATGACAAAAAAAAAGCTATCCAAATCTACACCAGCATATCATGTACAAAAGAGGTCCTAACTTTTGCACAAAGGCTCAGGTTTGAAAGGCTTGCCTTTGACTTTCATATTAAAATATATAAAGCAATCACTAAGAAATATGCAGAGTGGATAGCTCTGTTGAATATTAAAATGTTTTTGAAAAAATTCACATCTTTTTGTTAAAGAAATCCAGAAGAGAGCATGTACTTTTGCACAGCACTGTAAATTAAATATGGTACTCGCTTTTCAAAACAATACAGCACATTAGGCACGGCAGGTTTTTCATATATACTACATTTTATACACCTTACCTTCTGTTTTACCAGGACATTGACTCGCAAAGCAAAATGCATGTGTGCATGTTTTACTGTAAATAGTTCTGTCCCACATACAATTGTAAGAAAAGATTATAAAGATCAAAGTATTTGTAATCCTGCACCAGAATTGTCTTTAACGTTGTGAGCACAACGGGTGAGAGCTGGGGTCACCTTAGCTCCTCAAAGCTGCCAGTCTGGACTGCATCTCTTCAATGTCTTCTTCAGATTCTTCGTCTGAGGCTGCGGTTGCCCCGGCAGGCTCCATTTCAGGAAGTTCATCAGTGACTTTGTTGGGTGCTTTACCAAGGGCACCTAGAATACAAATACAACTATTGAAACTTCCTGGCCGATAACAGTATCAGTACTGGTCACTCTATTTTTAAAAAATAAAATTTTTTGTTTTATTTTAACCCCCCAAAAAACATAAATAAACATGCATTACCTGCTGTGATTTCAAAAAGAATCTTGTCAACTTCCTCCTCTGCTGCTTCCTCCATGTCTTCCCCATCTTCCATGCTTTCAAACGTGTCTTCAAGCATTTCTTCAATAATACCCGCCTGGGTCAAAATACATTTGAAAGAGAAAACAATGTTTAAGTAAGATAATTTCCATCTAAATTAGAAGTTTATAAGTTTGAGATACCCAAAATTGCTAGTTATTTCAGGAAGTGCATCCAGCGCAAGCTTTCAGTCTTTTAGTCATTATATCTTTGGAAATATGCAAACCTTCATCATCTCCTTTGACAACTCTCTCATTGTAGCTTGAATCTCCGGGACTTTAATCAGATTCTGCATGGCTTTCATGACCTCAGTACTCTTCTGCAGGGACCCAGAGACACGTACCAAAGCTGGAATGCAACGAAATACATTGTATGTACAGTCAAGTTCCGCATCAACAAATTACGAACACTGTAAAATATATTGGTCTGAATCACTTACCCAGCTGATTCTTCATGCTGAGTTGCACTGAGTTCATATGAGCTTTAGACGCGTACAACTTTGTGACTGCTCGCTTAGAGTGAATCATTTCTTTAGCAAGAATTATACAAACATCCCTCTGTCCCTTTTTGGCCGCTTCTTTGATGGATCTCTTAACCTTTTCTTCCTCTCTTTGAATCTCTGGAACATATTACATCAGAATGTCAAAAAACATTGAGCTTTTGAATAATACATATACATAACAGCGTCATTGTTATTACACAGATATTGCTAGTAGAATATGAATAAGTAGTAGTGATTATTACAACCTTACCCCGAATTTGTCTGTCAATTACTCTCATTTCCTTCCGAATTTTACCGGACCACTCATTCACCTGTGTCAGAGAAGAAATGATCTTTGAGGGGTGTTTATGATCACAGTTATACCAGTGCTGTGGCGATGTCATGTGTACTTTCCATGTCACCCACTACCAGAGTAGGTTTCTAATAAAAAACTAAAAGCACTAAAAAGCTATGTATTCAGAGACAATCCTGCTTAGAGAGTCTATATGACAGCAACGGGGTGATTTATTGACAAACTTCAAACTGTCAACAAACTGAACTGACGGCTAACCATAGCAAGGAAGGACACAAATGTTGTGATTGTGACTTATGCTCATGACATGACATTTCAAAATCAATAAAAAGTCTTTACCATCTCCTTCGGTGCTTTGTCAGGTGTTCTTCCGAACAGGCCCATAGTGTTGTTTACTCGCCACAAGTCAAGCTAACTGGCTAAAAGTAGCCTATGTCGCTATTACACTTCCTGGCTCTGTGTGCGCATGCGTGTTAGCAAGCCACGCCCTTTCAGTTAAGACGAAGCAGTTCCATTCTAGAAGAAGTCGCTTTTTCGCGTCTCTCTGTCCTGTATCTTTTCACTATAAAATAAATGTACCTTATGTACTTTCAGCAACAGTTTTGTCTATTTGGGTAAAAACGTGTAGCAAGAATATGTGGAATGGTCCCAAAGACAAAAAATCTAAGGCACTCTTGTCTTTGAGTCTATTCTACATATTCTTTGCTACACTTTTTTTTTTAACCAAAAACTGTAACGAAGCACCTTCTGCAATTGAGCACCTGTTTTTGACCATCATTTCTAAAGTATATATTTTTGGACGCAGTGCTCCTTATCTTTTTTATTCTTGATAGTTACTGCTATAAGGTGCAGAAACTAGCCTATAAAGGAAAGGACGCAATAACACAGATGTTGCCTTCAAACCAGAGGTCAGGTCCGTGGTTCAATTCTCTCAACTGTTGTGTCCTTTGGAAAGACACCTCGCCCACACAAAGGTCCATGAATGTGACACACTGTGATTTTATTTGATTTGGACTCATGAACACTTCTAAATACCTGCCACTTTAACTTCAACTATTCAATCACTCACTGCACTCACTTTCTGCACTCACAACTGTAAATTTAACTGTAACATTATTTTATACTATAGTAATTTTAAATTGTTTCTTAATGCATGCCCTTTGGATTGAATATATGTTATTTTTATTATTGATCAGTGTTTTATGTTGGACCTTAAAGCCTATGTTTGTGAATTTTGTTCATTGACAATGACAATAAATCCTTTCTGATTCTGATTCTGATTCTGATTCTGATTGATGGTCAGACATGCCACACTTTCTGCCCTAGGGCAGCAGTGGTAGGCATACATCCAAATGGGACTGAGGAGGACTGAGTGCAATGTGCTCTCAAGAAGAGAGCACATTACGCCGGTGCTTGAGTCTCTTCACTGGCTCCCTGTCGAGTTTAGAATCAAATTCAAAATCCTCCTCCTGACTTACAAAGCCATAAATGACCTGGCCCCATCCTACTTCAAAGAGGCTATTGTACCTTATCATCCAAACAGAGCACTGCGCTCTCAAAATGCTGGACTTCTGTGGTCCCAGATCTCTAAAAGCACAGTAGGTAGTAGAAGTTTAACTACAAGCTCCTGTGTTATGGAATCAGCTACCCTGTCCATGTTAAAGAAGCCGACACTCTCTTCATTTAAGACCAGGCTTAAAACGTTCTCTTTGAAATCGCTTATGGTCAGACCAGTTAGGAACAGAATAAAAACCTATAGTTTCCAGCTATGCTGCCCTAGGAGCAACTATACTGGGGGAAGTTTTGGCGCATTGAGCACTATCCTCTGTTTCTTACTACTTCTCTATCTCAAAACAATATTTATTATTTAATTTTCACTGGCAATTTGTTCATCGTTTTCCTTCTTTTTTCTCCCACTTCCCGACGGGAGTGGAGCAAGGCACATCGATGACCTGTGGATGCGGATGCTCCTCATCTGCTGGAGAAAAGGTCTCCATATCACTCCATATTGAACGGTATTTTTCGATCGCCTACTGAAGAATTGGTTCTCATCCTGAGTGGGTCCAGCTCCACCGTTGTATCTGCAAATTGAGGCGCGTCGCCTGTCCGTCCAGGGGAGTCGGTCTCTCTTCCACTGTGGAACTCCTACAGGTTTTCTCTTTTTCCTCAAGAGGTTTGGTAGTTTTTCCTGGCGAGAAGGAGGGTCTAAGACAGGGAGTTGGGACATCTGTATAAGGAACAGGGGACGGCTGAGGAACATTTCCAAGTCCCTATGAACATTGTTTATTTTGTTTTCCACTGTAGCCCCTCGAGGCAACTACTGTTGTGATTTTTGAAAAATAAATTGAAATTGGAATATGAAATCCAATCAGTTTATCAAAAGGTCCATTATGTTATTAAACATATTATTATGCTAAAAATATGTCTTATGATTGTTAACGTACCTCGCGACGAGTTGGCCACTAGTCCAGGGTGGTACCTTCAGTCACCGCGACCCTAATGGAACAACCGGTTAGAAAAATGAATGAAGGAATGAATGCTTATGATTATGTTTTCTGATCACTTGTCCAGTAAATAAAAACCTGTACTTTAGTAACTTTCAGCACTACATAATGCTTGCTTTCTGACACCTTTTTTTTTCACCTGTAGACAAACTAACTTATTGGAAACAGATTTCCGGGTAAGAAATAAGTGTAATAATTTTAAATCACAGAGGAAGCACTTGTATATGATCCTATGGTCATATTCCATACCATGCATGAGCTGTCAACATAATTAATTTGAACCCAGGGAAGTTCCACTGAGATCTACTGTCTGAAGTCTGTGCCCACAAAATTAACCCTATTTGAGAATCTCACGCACCCAGGAAACCAGGTTCAACGGAGTGAAATGATTACTGCTCCTGTGAAAAGGACACTGAGACAAGTCAACACACGTGTAACTAAATTTGATGCAAGTATAATCCTGCTGCATTAGAATCTCAGTTATACTGTAACGTGTCTATGTGTTCCCCTTTCATTCTCTTCAGTGTACAGAAGAGTATCTACAAAACCGTGCTCTTTGGCAATCAAAACTGTTGAAATATTTTTAAATACAAATTTTGAACATATCCACATTATAAAAGGTCACCTTTTACTTCAGAACAACTATATATATTTATATATATATATATATATATTATAATATATTATTATTTATAATAATATATATATATATATATATATATATATATATATATATACACATTTTTAAATATATTAAACCTGACAGGGTTGCACAATGGCCACATTCAATATATTGTTCTCTGACTAACCAACTAAATATATATATTTTTTACATTACATTTCTATTTTCTATGCATTTAAAGTGGAAATAAAATGGTTAATACATTTTTCCCATCTATAATAAAACAAAAACAATACTATACTAAATTTTTATGACTAAAGTGTATGCCCTGAAGAAGACACTGTGTGTTGAAGCGCATAGACTATGTCCATGTTATAATAAAGGACTTTTACTCAAGTTAAAAGAGTGCCTTGTACTTTCATGACTGCAATTTTCCCATATGTAGGTGTTTTTGTTTTAGTTTTTTTAGATTGAGTTGGGTTTTTTTTGTCTCCAAAAACAAACTGGGGGGGCTGGGGGGCTGTGACTTTCCTGAAGTCCACGATCATCTCCAATGTCTTCTGGGCGTTGAACTCCAGGTTGTTACTGCTGCACCAGGACACCAGCCGGTCCATGGAGCTTGTCTTATTATAATAACTAATATTATAGTTAAAAAGAGCTTCAAGTGAGGTGATTATGAGCTCAACCTTCTAATATAGGCCTATTGTACAATATAGTATAACAATATAACTCATATAACAATATAGGCCTATTGTATAGGTCTATATTGTGTTTCTTAAAAAAGTGTTTATTAAAAAAGTTATATAAATCTACAGGTAGATCTTCAGGCTTTGCTCGCACGCTGAAAAAGTGTGGGCACCCCTGATTTACTCTAATCATTACAAATGCAGATATATTATCTGATTTAGAAAACAAATTAAAAAACTTTAACTTTAAAACACATATTTTGACAATTAAGACAAAGTTAATTAGTGAATGTTTTGGATACATTTTAAAAAAAAAACTTTTTATGAAAAACCTTGGTGAAAAGTGCTCAGTGTAATCTGAATACTTTCTTCCAACAAACAGGGGCAGAGGGGCAGATAGATAGATAGATCCGTGGAGTGGCGCGTGGGCGTGTGTTGTTGTCATGTGACGCAACAGCTACGCAGGCGCGTGAGTAACGGGCGCATATTTTCAAAATGGAAGAAATGGCAAACCAACACGGCAGCTGTAATTTAACCATGGATCTATTATAGTTCCGTGCGTTCAACGCACTTTTCATATTCATGCATGGATTTTATATGACCACGTGCGACCGACGAATATGAAGTTTGCACCCACATGATCCGCCAAGATGAGTGTGGCCATCGGAGACAAAATTGAGGCGAGTTCCTTTGTTTAGCTAACGTTAGCCAAAGTATATCGTGCTAACTTCAGCGGTCTACTACTCTGACCTGAAAGGCGTGTCGAACAAGTAAACTAGCAACTTGTTATACACAGCTCAAACTTGATTTCGTATTTAATAAAAACATTCTCCGTTAATGTTAACAACTAAAGTAGTGATTCAGCCACGTCTCAACTACCTGCTAATCGTCAGTGATCAGTCTTTTTAATCAAGAGGTCCTCTGCCAGTAGTAGTGGTTAAAGGCATGTTTTCTTGGAGCAGAGTTCAGACTTTGGAGAGAAACATTTTAGCATTTTTTGTGTTTTATATATATATATATATATATATATATATATATATATATATATATTTTATATATATATATATATATATATATATATATATATATGACAACGATTAGCTAAAGGTCTGTTATTCATGTTTAAGATTGAATATTTATAGATATTTACTTCTTTTTTTTTGTTTTTTTTTTAATCAAATTGAAAATCGTAATAGATCAATATGAGAGAAAACGTTATTGGAGTGATTGTGTTGTTGTTGTTTTAGTTCATATGATTAACGTCTGGGTGTTAATAACGTGTAGCTTTAAACTCTATAATCGTATATATTATAAATAGTAGTTGTTCTATTCTTAACCTGCTGTCTGTCCCTCACCAGCTGATGCTTGTGGTGGTCTTGTTGTCAGTGCATTAGTTTGCCTTTTTCGCTGCTTGGAAACAGTCACTTGTGTCTCTGCCGCGGGATAATAGCCGGGACATTTGGGCAGATGACAGCGTCAGGTGTTGGACATTGTTGTTGGTTGTTGTGGTAATGATTGTACCAAGTGAAGTCGTTAGCGTCAGTGGCGTCTTTGTTTAACGCACATTCAGGATGTCGCAGCCTGGAGGGACTCCCTTTAATATATTACAATACTACTTTCAAAACCTCTCTCCTGATTTACAAGTCGGTAGAAATGTAGACAGTTGCTTGTTTTCTTCACCTGAAATCTGCATAGAGGTGTTATTACATGTTTATGCACTCGTGTTATTTATTTGTTTAGAGCTGTATGTTTACTTGATCTCTTTCCTTTGTAGGATTTTAAAGTCCTCACACTTCTTGGGAAGGGTTCGTTTGCATGTGTCTATCGGGCAAAGTCAGCCAAGACTGGTCTGGAGGTTGCGATTAAAACGGTAAGAACACTTAAACTGTCTACTCTACTACATAATTATAACATGTTATTAACCCTGACAAGCACCTGTGATCCTGTCTGTGGCCGTTATATTAGAGTCGTTGCTATAATTAACTCCCTGTGAATGAATTCCCATTAGGCTCCCTTTTTTTAGGCAACAGATTGGCTATTGTGACACAGAAGAAATCATCCACCTGTTGATGCTGTGAACATGTAATTATCTGTGTGGTTTCCATCTGCAGATTGACAAAAAGGCCATGCACAAAGCTGGCATGGTCCAGAGAGTTACAAATGAGGTGGAGATTCACTGTCGACTGAAGCATCCCTCAGTCTTGGAGGTAATGGCACTTAACAAAACAACACTTTATTTTTGTATTTATTTAAAATATCACTCATTTCACCAACAAACCTAAAATGTGTTGAAATCTCCTTGATGCCTCTACTTGCTAATAATTGAAAAAAAAATAAAAAAAATAATAATAATAATAATGAAAGTTTGATTATTTTATCCTTCTCTTTGAAGCTGTACAACTACTTTGAAGACAGCAACTATGTGTACTTGGTGCTGGAGATGTGTCACAATGGGGAGATGAGCCGGTATCTCAAAGACCAAAGGATGCATTTTTCGGAAGATGAAGGTATTGTTTAGAGCATGCACACTTTATTTCAGGGCTGGGATTTTCTGTGTATTACATAATACTACATAGATTTAACATATATTTCTTTTTGCAGCGAGGCATTTTATGAATCAGATTGTTAGAGGAATGCTGTATTTACACACCCATGGCATTCTCCACCGGGATCTAACGCTGTCCAACCTTCTTCTGACCACTAACATGAACATTAAGATCGCAGACTTTGGACTGGCCACGCAGCTCAAGCTGCCCACTGAGAAGCACTTCACTATGTGTGGGACGCCCAACTACATCTCCCCTGAGGTGGCCACCCACAGTGCCCACGGTTTGGAGTCTGACGTCTGGTCACTCGGATGTATGTTCTATGCCTTCCTGATGGGGCGCCCACCCTTTGACACAAACACGGTCAAACACACTCTCTCTAAAGTGGTTCTGGGGGAATACGAGATGCCCAGCCATGTGTCTGTGGAGGCCCAGGACCTGATCCATCAGCTTCTTCAGAGGGACCCTGCTCAGCGGCCCAGCCTGTCTGCAGTGCTGGACCACCCCTTCATGACCCATAGCCTTCTGTCCCGGACTAAAGAGCTCAGTCTGGACGAAGAGGGCTCCTTGGACAGTGGCATTGCTACAATCTCAACTGCGTATTTGTCTTCTACTTCCACCAGCAGCAGCAGCCGCCTGCAGAAAAAAGCCAGACATGTGATCGGCTCTGCGCTGCCCAATCGCATGGTTCCCATTCTCCCTCGGCAGCCCACCAGCTTCACCAGCACAGAGCAGTGGCAGCAGCAGCAGAATCCTGATAGGTTTGAAAGAGACAGCAGGAGCAGAGGGCAGCACACAGGGGAGAGTGTACAGACTCGTTACTCACGGAGGGCTCACTCCTCAGACCGCTCTGCCTCTACTGCCCTCTCCCAGGGCTCTAGTCGCTGTGATCTTGGCCGGTGCCACTCTGAGGAAAACCTGACAGACTATGGAAGACCTCTTTTTCCTGTATCCTTGAATCTCCCTTATCCCGAAGAGGACAGAATATTCCCGTCTCCTCCAGTAAAACAGTCAGTTGGGTAAGTCAGTCTTCCTCTGTTTGTTTGTACTGTTGTGTACTGTGTTCCAGAGTCTAATCCTTTTCCGCTTTGGTTTGCAGCACTGCATATTCTCTTCCCACCGAATGCACTCCTGTTCCAAGCATCCAATTTCAAGACTCAAATTGGCTCAGCAAAGATGGTAAAATACGTTTTATTCTTATTTTGGAAAACTAAGGCAATTCTACCTATTTTAATACTCAGACCGCTCCGTTGTTGGTGCTGGAGCCCACAGTGGCAACAGCGTGAGCTGCAGAGTGTGCGTGTGCGCGTGTGTGTGTGTGTGTGTGTGTGTGTGCGTGCGTGTGCGCGCGTGTGTGTGTGTGTGTGTGTATATTTATATTACACACATATATATGTGTATATATATGTATATGTGTAGATAGATACATATACACATGTATATATATATGTATGTATGTATATATGTGTGTATGTGTATAAGTGTGTGTGTTTGTATATGTATACATACATACATGTATATATATATATATATACACACATACACACATGTTTGTATATGTGTATATGTATATGTATATATACGTGTGTGTATATACAGAGTGCTACTAACTCACCTTTATCGACATGCAGAAAAAGGCCACTAGATGGCAGTGCTTACCAAAAAGTGCTAATAAAAACAGATTTATAACAAATTAGTTTCCTGCTTATATCCTATATTGTATTATATATATTTTTTCCTTTCTGGCATTTCATCTATTTCATGTGTATGTATATGTATATAGAAGTCTAAATGCCATGGCGTAGTTGGTGCTGCATGTGTGAAATGGGTGTACGCTTGCAGCTTGAAACTTTTTTGTTCTACTCTTTAAATGTTTTTAGGTTCAGGTCTGAGAGCCACAAACACCAGTGTACACAGCAATGGTGGCAGTTTTCAGAGCGGGAGGGGACCATTAGGAGTTCACAACTCTTGGACTGATGCCCCTTCAGGCAGGGAAGGGAACCACAATCTGCCTTTCTCACAGCACCAGAACTCAGAAGTGTACAGGGAGAACAGCTCAGGCCCAGAGCTCCAGTCCCTGCACAGCCGAGCGCCCAAGCCCCACACGCTAAAGCCAGCTGTGGAGAAGGACAAGAAAACACTCCGGGACATTGTACCTCCACTGACGGCCGCTAGACTAAAACCAATCAGACAGAAAACCAAGAACGCAGTTGTGAGAGACGCACACGCACACACACATACACACACATACACATATATTAGGGGTGTGCCGAAATATCAATATATTGTGATACTAGATTTGGTGATACATTATCAATATCGTGGGCTGCTGTATCGATATATCGCCATGAGCCATTTTTGGTATAATTTCCCGAATTATTTTGTGACTGCGCTACATTTTTGTTGCTGGTTTAAAGAAAATAAACTTGTTCACGCAAATCATTTGCCATTGTGACTGTTTTGATGGCTAAAATGGGTGTATTTCATATTGAGGTTGAGCAGGTCGCAGTTAAACAAAGAAACATTTTGTTAAAATGTATTGGCGTCTTTAAAAAATAGTGATGTATTGTAGCATGTCATGAGCGATATATCAACTATTGCATGTATTGCAAAATCGTCATATTGCCGAATCATGAGAGAGAGAGAGATATATATTACACATATACGTTTGTACGTACGTACATTCATACGTATAAAATGTGTAATGAAATCATTATGTACTGCTTGTTTGTGTTGTAGG
Source organism: Chaenogobius annularis (assembly GCA_015082035.1). Lineage (NCBI taxonomy): Eukaryota > Metazoa > Chordata > Actinopteri > Gobiiformes > Gobiidae > Chaenogobius > Chaenogobius annularis. The sequence goes on along the minus strand of BJKM01000100.1, from coordinate 242,476 downwards.
TAAGCATTCTGGACACTGGAGAAGTGTGCATGGAACTGTTGAAACATGTAAGTGGTCAGGAGAGGGTTAAAGAGGTGCTCCGAATCTCCAGTGATGGATCAATGGTAAGTTGTTTTTTTTAAACACTTTTTAGAGCACTGGGGTACATAGCATTACATTTCCTCTTCACTTACATTGAAAGGTAACAATTTATCAGCCTAATGACGGGAAGGGCTTCCCTGTCCTTGACCACCCTCCTGCTCTTCCAGAAAACATTCTCATCTGCAGCTATGATGACCTTCCAGGTAAATAAACACAGCAAATCATGTCAAAAATGTACTTGACTTCAAATGGATCTCACCATCTGTTGTCATTTTTACATAGAAAAATACTGGAAGAAGTACCAGTATGGATCAAAGTTTGTGCAGCTAGTGAAATCCAAGACGCCAAAGGTCACTCTCTACACCAAGTACGCCAAAGTGATGCTGATGGAAAACTCCCCTAACGCAGATCTGGAGGTTTGCTTTTATGATGGTGAGAAAAACCACACAGAAAATTCAGTTGTACTTTTCACCATGAGAGTATTGTTGAAATTCATGTGTGTGACATACAGGAGCAAAGACCCATAAGTCCTCGGAGCTGCTGCAAGTGGTGGAGCGGAGCGGGAAGTCCTACACTGTGAAGGGGGAGGTGGGACTGGGCGGGCTGAGTGCTGACAGTCGCAGGTATGTGGAGCTGTCGGACCAGGGCCACAGCATGTGTCTGTCTTTAGAGGCAGCCATCACTGCAGAAGAACAGAGGAGCACCCACAAGGTCCCCTTCTTCCCCATCACCATTGGCAGGTATGAGAAATACTAATGTTATGTGTATAGGCCAATCAATCTATTATAAATGTATATTTGCAGAAGACCAGCCAACCCTGATTCTGAGAGCTCCCCTGCACTTCCCTCTCAGCCGACTCCTGAGGCAGCCTCCCCTCCACAAGCTCCGCAAATAAACCCTTCGGTTAGTGTAATTTATAGGTTTATAAATTAATTGTATCAAATGAAAAGGAGGAGAGATCCTCTTCAACTTAAAGCTAAACATTATTTCTGTAGAATAAGCTTAAACTCGTAACCCAAAAAGATTATAATTTATCTACAGACATTTTCCCAACACACCTTTCTTAAAATTGTTTTTCCCCCCTTCAGATGATCTCTTATGACGGTTCTGATTTCACAACCACCAGTGTGAATAAGAAACGCTCTCCACTTGAGCACAATGCAGGGAAAGTGGTCAAGTCCATATTCGTGCCAAATGTTGGCTGGGCTTCACAAGTACGTCAATGGTGCCAAAGTCATGTTAAAACAAATGGCTGCTTTTAGATATAAATTTGAGCATTATTTGTATTTCCTCTAAGTTGACCAGTGGAGAGGTGTGGGTGCAGTTCAACGATGGTTCTCAGCTTGTGGTACAGGCTGGGGTTTCCTGTATAAGCTACACATCTCCAGATGGAAGAGTTACAAAGTAAGTTTTCTTTAAATGCTGATATATCCTGTCATATTTGCAGTACTAATTTCCCTGTTTTTCTTCTCAAAAGGTACAGAGAAAATGAAAAGTTGCCTGAACATGTTAAAGAGAAGCTTCACTGTCTGTCCACCATCTTGGGACTGCTGGCCAACCCCACCTCACAGCAGCTCCACATGCGCTAGCCTGAGCGATCTCAGCGGACTCCATAGCACTCACTGTAGCAGTAGAAACATTGTCTGTGTAAATATGTTTTTTACATGTACAGAAGACTAAAATTATGAAAAGATTTTATTTTTTATTAAGTATACCTTTGTATAGATGCTTCATTGGGATGTTTGTATGAGCTGTTTGTCTTGTCTTTCATGAACTTATTTCTTCATTGTTGAGGGAATAAATGCCTTTTGTGAATAGAGAAAAGCTGAATGTGTTTCCGTAGTCTAATAACAAATCTGTGAAAATATTAAAATATGTAGTGCCAAGTTATGATTTGACCAATATGAAAACTAGCGTATCAGACTAAATATGTTCAACCACACTAAAGCAATTAACAAGAAATGACAGTAGTAATCAAGAACTCAACAAAAGGTTTATTTTGCCTTTTTAATAAGAAAATGTCACCAAAATGTTGATTTCTGTTCAATTACAGAACTGATACAAAACAGCATACTGTACGGATGTAAGCATAGGCATATATGTATATATATATATAGATATATACACATACACATATATATACACACAGGTAAACATTCAGGTGGAGACTTCTGGGCTGCACATTTACAAGCAGAAGACACAGGAGACTGGATTGGTGCATGTACACGCCTTGCCACAGCCAAGCGCAGAACCATGTTACTCCTCAATGCGAGCTTCAACTGTGCCTGCCTGCAGAACTGCACTTTGAAAAGTCGAGATTCTAAAAAGCCTCAGTTTAAACTTGAGGTTGAGGGGTGCTATGGATTCTAGAGTAGAATTGGTAAAAATGAAGATGTTTTGACCTAGTTTATAGTTAATTATATAGTTATAATACAATGCTTATTCACATGAAACAAAAACTGGAACAAATTCCAGTACTTTGTCTGTGGGCGCAATGGCCCAAAGTTAGAGTAAATTGATTTACTTTAGGGACAAGAGCTGTTCAATTATACATTATACAGGCAGTAAGTTTGTAGGAGGACCTAAACCCCAATACAAATTTCCTGGTTCAATATTTATGGATTTTGGGAGAACGCTTTAAAAAAAAACAGGCTCTAGAATGTCATTGCAACCTATTTAGAATTCTAGTTCTAGTCAAGTGCAAGTATGGAAGAAGGCACAAAAGAAGTTTACAGGCAGTGCTCTTTCTAATTCATACATTGTAGAGATGACAACCACAAACCTATCTCCCCACACTGCTGATTTTTGTGCAACTTATCTCTATTACCATTCAATACCCATAAACCCACTTTGTTCAAACTCTCACAGTTATATATAAAGCAATTACCCATAAAATCTCAATAAAATAAAGTTAATCTTATTAGATATCAGGACCAAAATATTAAAAGGAGTAAAAAAAAAAAATCTCACAGTGAACACTAGGAACTCTCACTCATTCTGCTCCAAATTATTAATTCCATGTGACGCCCCAGGACACCTATACAGCAGCTACAAACAGAAGACATGGAATCAACCGGAAGTAGAACAGATGGCTCTGTCCTATGTACAACCATCTTTAACCCTTTCCATGAAGCACAACAGTTACCCAGGACATTTGGGTATTTAAAGATTCGGTCAATAAATCAAGTGGCATTGATGTTTTCACACAATAATCAACATCAACCAAATGTGAATAGATCAGAAAGATTGGTTTGCCTGCTTGGAGAGCTTTGCTCCATCTCAGAATAAAAATGTGAGGATGTACGTTATTGGGATCGTCTTTTGGAATTCTAGAAAGAAAAAAATCATGGAATTCTATGGAAGCATCGGCAAAAACAAACGGAATGTTATCCTCAATTGGCTGCGTAACACAAAGTGTGTAGTCTTGATAGAACACCTACCACCTGTGCTTGAATCTGAAGTCCCGTGACAGTGCAGACTACTCCACCATAAAAGGACTTGGTCACATGACTGTGGGGACTCCTGATGGACTCATGAAGACAGTACTACAGCACTCATCTGCAGGTTATGGGTGTCCAAATGCCCCTAATGAAAATGCCCTATCGACAGCTCAGCCCGTCTCTCGTCACTACAGGGGCCATTACCTCTGCTACCTGAGCATATGTCTCTGCCAAACTCCCACATCAGAAAAATGTAATGATCAGGCAACTGTTCCAAGGTTCACATTACAGTACTTTAAATCTCATTCAACAAATCAAACATACAAAAGGCAGAGAGAAAATCTTACACCAAATCATTGTCTGTTTAACAACTATAGGAAAAGGTTGGGGATTAGATATAGGATCATCATAATTATTATGATTATAACAAGTTATGGTGTTACCAGGTTTGATCAGGAGCAGTCATTGGGAAGAGGCCTTGGTGGCGATAGTGGACACACAGTGTTGTTGGAAGTTGGGGGACATGGCCGAGTTGCAGCCCAGTCTCTGTAGAGAGCCCTTCAGTCCGCTGTCGCCCTCCACGATCCAGGGACCACTGGCCTCTTTACCCAGCAGTCCACAGCAGCCCTGAGCCGGGGGGCTGCTGCTGACCGCCACAGGAGCCGGGTCGGCACTCTGGCTCTGGAGCACACTGCTTATGTGGTTGAGCAGGTCATTAAAAAACTCTGGCACACCCTCATAACCTGGAAACATAACGTGATCCACATTGAGTATTTCTACAGGTTTTTAAACTGGTACTGTGCAATATTGAGGAGAATATTTGAAGATTGATAGAGATAGACATACAATTCCTTTGAATAAATGCATGTATTTTGGGTGAATTAAAGACATATTTTGGCTGTATTTATTCAACGCATAAATACATTTATTTATTCTATAGAATCGTCTTAAGAGTCTATATTGGCTGGTGTTGTAGAAAATCTGTCTGAGGATCAGTAGATTTCAGGTTCAAATCTCAGAGACAGTTGAAACACGGGGAACTGAAATTTTAGTAGTAAAGTAGAAAAACAAGTTGCTGTTTACCCAAAGAAAGCCATGCACACTTGGCTTTCCCTATTACAGTATTGTATATAAACTTAACAGAAATGATCTTTCTCAATAAATGGTAAACAGCCTTTCATGGCTCATTTTTATTCAAGTGATGTCAAGCTTTTTAAAGAAAATCATTTACTACGTTCTGTTACTCAACAGTAACAGACTGTTATACAACAGATGGCATGATAATACACATGTGCAAAAGAAGGCTTTTTATAAGGGTAGATAAAATTTATAGTATAGTCTATACATTTCTCCACAAATGTGTCTGTGTGAGGAGGTTCCTCTGTGCCTCAGTCTGAGCTCTAAGGCTGTGTCTCAATTCAGGGTAGCATGCTCCGAAGGCTACATTTGAAGGCCGGTTGTGTCACTTCCTGCGCGACAAGGCTCATTTCATGCAGCCCACGAATGCGGCCGACAAATGTGGCTTGCGTTTCAACGGAGATTGGCCGTGAACGAAGGTCGTGAAAAAGCACACTTCGCGGCCTTGACTATCCCATAATGCACTGCGCGGCGCTAGTCAGATGTTTTTAAAACAGGCGGAGCGAAACGGCGCCTCCCGACAGCGGAGGAAACATGTAAGCACACGCGCGAGTGTTGTCTTAAATAAGGGCATAACGCTCCCAAGAAGTTTGGGTTTAACTGTAAATTGCAGCTAATTTTAATGTGTTTTCTGTAACACATTATATAAAAGCTAATGAATTGGGGTGGGAGCAAAAACGTTTTGTCTTAATAATGGTTTATGTTGACTGCCATAAGAGAGACGTTGTGAACATGACAAACAAGCTCTATTCTGATTATTAAATATATTTCCTAGAGAAACACAGATCTCTCTCTTTATAAAGTGACTTAAATGCACATATGACCTGTATTCCCTTGTCATTATATATATCACAATTATGCAGACTACACTCAGATCTATGTTTCACTGACGCAGGTGAATATGGACCAGTGGATTCACTCTGTTACTGCATCCAACAGATCAGTGTGTGGATGCAAAACAACTTTCTGAACTCAGACAAGACTGAAATCATCGTCTTTGGCCCACAGAAAGTCTCGCTTTAAAACCCACAAATCAAGTTAGAAATCTGGGGGTAAAAATGGACTCAGACTTGAATTTAACACAGCCAAGTCAAATCAATAACATCAGCAGTCTTTTACCATCTAAAAACATAGCCAAAATCAAAAGTATAGTGTCTAAATCAGACTTGGAGAGACTTATCCATGCGTTTGTCTCTAGTAGGTTTGACTACTGTAACGGCCTGCTCACTGGCCTCTCCAAACGAGCTGTAAAACAGCTGCAGTACATCCAGAACGCTGCTACTCGGGTCCTGACTAGAACCAGGAAGTACGATCACATTAGTCCTTCCTGACTAGAACCAGGAAGTACGATCACATTAGTCCTGTGCTCAGGTCTCTGCACTGGCTCCCTGTGGCTCAGAGAATAGACTTCAAAAGCAGCTCTGCTTGTATACAAGTCTCTCCATAGCCTAGCAACAAAGTACATCTTGGACATGTTAGTGCCATATGAACCATCTCGGACTCTGAGGACCTCAGGGACCGGCCTGAGCCCAGAGTCTGGACTAAACATGGGGAATCTGAGTTTCAGTTTTATGCAGCTAAAATCTGGAACAGTCTTCCTGAGGATGTGAGACAGGCCTCTACTCTGGCAATGTTAAAATCTAAGCTAAAAACTATCTTGTTTAACTGTGAATATGACTGAAATGATTTTATTTACATTCTTCTCTTTCATTTCTTTAACTATTCTGTCTTGTTTTTGTGATTTTAATGATTTTGTTTCCTGTTGTGTGAAGCACTTTGAATTGCCCTTGTGTACGAATTGTGCTCTACAAATAAGACCCGGAATTGAGACACAGCATAAGTCAGGTGTGCAGCCCCTCCCCCACCTGCGCCTGCTCTCACACACCTGCCCCTCCCTCACCTGCGCCTGTTCTCACACACCTGCCCCTCCCTCACCTGCTCCTGCTCTCACACACCTGCCCCAAAGTTCAGCTTTGTTCAACTTTTCTGTGTCCGACCGTCTCTGACGCGGCGCGTCCGACGCTCAAAACGCAGGATTCGCACATAAACGCTCAAAACACACCCCAAAAACGCTGGACGACCAGGACGCGCGCCTACATAGACTTTTGATGTAAACTGGACGCTTTGACGCTGCAGTGTGAACGCTCCTTAATGGTGAGTACATGGGACAGTTGAAAGTGCCTAAGAAGTGTGTGTCGTGTTTTACCAGGGAAGGCGTTGATGTCGATAACTGCGTGCTGGCCCGTCTGGTTGTTGATGATGACGTCGATTCCAAACAGAGATACGTCCAGTGCCTGCCGCAGTGAGCGGCACAGCTCCCGGATCACCTCATTGTTCGGAGGCTGGGATACACCCACCACATTGTCCCTCTAAGCACATAATCACCAAGGTAAATATGACTAACAATCAGCAGGTAATGACAATGACACGCTACACACCGAGGTCAGGTCTGAGGACGACTCTGGTTTAGAAACATTGTGGCTGTTGAAGAAAATGGCTTTTCTATCTGAAAAAGAGAAGAAAGAGTAAAATTAAATGTGTCAATATAAACGTTGATGGTGAAAGAAATGTCACATCTCAGTCAGTAGGTGGCATCAATGCTCAAATGATTCTCAAAAACATTGGCAGAATTGCTTTTATTATTATTCAAAGGAATAACACATTTTGTGTTTTGCTTTAAATGTGAATGATATACAGTTGGTCTGACATGTTTTTTTTCTTTCTGAAAACAACAGACCTACCGTATATTTCTTCAGTGGCATATTCAGACCAGGATTTCTTTGAAGCCTTGATGTATAATGCATGACAAAGGTTTATTGACGCCATTTCTCCTTTACTTCTGTAGTTTTAGCATGATTAACGCAGGGAATTTGAGATGCGTTTTGGGAGTAATGTACATTCAGACACAGCTGGCCTATCAGTGGTAATAACAGTTGTGAGACCATGGCTCAGTTTGTGCAAGGTGAGGTGTATGTGCTGTGGACACTGTGCTGTGGATTTATGAGCTTGACAAGGGCACAGCTCCTCTGCTGCTGCACTCTACATTCCAGCCGCTTTATACAAAACAGACTGTTGTTCTGATCAACAGGCACTTTGCATCAGGGCCTACGGTTTCACATGCAAATGCTGGGGACAGACCAGGATTAGGAATGCTCTCTTTTTTGGGGGTATTTTTTGGCCCGTAGGCTTTATGAGACAGGATAGCTTAGCATGAAATGGGGATGAAAAAGAAGGGAGGACATTCAGTAAATTGTCAGAGTCGAGATTCAAACTCACGACACTGCGGCTGACTGCATGTGAGCCTGGCATGTGTGCTGCCGCCTTAACCACTCCACCACCAAGCAGCACTAGGAACACTCTTATAAAGACAGTGCGGTTCTTTTGTCACTTCACTGGACATGTGCAGCAAAATGTGCTTTGCTCTTCCTTAAAAGGCCATATAGGGCCAATCGGAGGGACTATAAAGCAATTTATGAGGACCTTTGGAGTGCAATTTGGTCTTAGCTGCAGCTGCTCACCCGCTGGTCCAGAGGGGAAGTTCTTCAGGGAGGGTCTCTCCACCACTGTGTGCGAGTCCCCAACCACAAAGACTTTGTACAGCACCGCATTGTGGTTGATGAAACTCTGGATGACACAGGGGGGCTTCACGTCCTTCAGGTCCTCCTCGCTGAAGATAATGGCCATCTGCAAGCATTAAAATACACTATAAATCAGACACATCATAAGAAGCAATCAGAAAAAAAATACACACATTTAAAATGGATCAAAGTATGAATCCCTAACAGATGTGTCATACAGTCTTGGCCCCTTACAACTGATTCCTACACAGTCTGTTCATAGATTATTGGATAGTTTTAAATGATGGAATGATTGCCAGTGTCTTGTGACAGGTTTACACTTTATCAACAGAGGGTGGGGGTGACCTTTGAGTCTTACCTCATGGGAGTTGGTTCCGTGAGCCACTCGAGTTTTACAAACTGAACAAAAACCAACAGTGTGTTTAAGACAATATTTATGATGACAGCTCATTTCAATAAAGAACAAATGATACACCTGCTCAGACATTACAAAGCACAAGAGGTCACAACTGAGACTTACTGAATGGGAATGTAAGGCCCTGCTTCTGGATCTGCTCGAGCACGTCTGCGCTGCACTCGCTGTTCAGGACCATGAACGGAGGAGAACAGATCCTGTCATCTGTCAGCAACACGGGACACAAAGACATGTGGATATGGATCAAAATGTACAATTTAAAATTATATTTGATATTTTCTGAGCGTTCACAATGAAATGGTTAAATCTATCCATAGAAAAAGTGGGTGAAGTAAAGTAGCCTGTTCATGTTTGAGCTGCAGTATTGACTGTAGAAATACACCTCCCAGAGAACATAACTAAACTGGTTTAAAAACGAAGTGGTTTTAACACCAGACGCCTTAATGCTGGAATTGTAAGGCAGATTTAGATCTAGAAACTCTAAATCGTTTGGACTTTGAACTGTCAATTCAACCATACACCTTACTTAATGAGGTCTTTACAAGAAAGTAACCGCACACAAAATGGACGTCTTATTTCCGTGTAATAATAGTGCACTAGTAGCTGGAAGCAGCTCTTGAATTGGATATACTATATGGCTGTCTTGTAAGCAGCTTTTCAGGTTTTAATGAATGTTGCAGAGTCAGTCACTACAAATCAGTCAAAAAACAATAACCAAACTTTACATGTAAATATGCAAAAAAGCTCAGATCCGAGTGCGTTACATAAGAGCCTGCAGCTGGCTGATTCTGGCTCTGTCCCTCTTCTGCTGCTGGGTCTGTTCCAGTGCCCATCGCTCTCTGGCTCCAACCAGATTTGTCATACTTATGTTATTGTAACAGGACAAGAATAGCACATAATGTCTTTCAGGAAACAATCTACTCTGGGGAACATGTCTGCATTGCGTCACAGAATTCCCAAAGACCTGAACTCTGTCAGAAAAAAAAAGTGTAAGTTCAACATGAAACTACAGACAGACAGTGGTGTGCTAAGTGCAGCAGGAAGCAAGGACGAGCCGATGCTTTTGTAAGCGAGCGCTGAGGAACCACGTCTAAACACTAAATGCTACTGCAGACCTGATGGAGCCAGAGTTTATGAGACAATGTAGGAATTCTTTTAAAAGATCATTATCCACTTGTGCTTCTCCTGAATGAGGCCTCTGTCTCACAGACTCTTCTGCCCTGCAGTTATGACATGCAGAACTGACAGAGTTCTAACACCTACGTTCAGATCGGATCTGGCTCACCTCTCAGTCAGAATGAGCTGCTTACATTAGGCCCTGAGTGCAGCACTGTTTCTGTTTGACGGGGTTTCCAAGAAACCTCCAAGAGCTTCAACAAAACTAATCAGCCTAGTTTGTTTGATTGAAAATGTGTGGAATTCGATTACAAGTCATTATTACAGGTTTATAAACCCAAGTACCGCACAAAATGTAAAACAGATTTTCAACAAAGGAAGATTGCAATGCATCTTAGTCCACACAAGCTATTAATGACAGCATTCAGTTTGACTCACATAAAGAGTATTACACAACATTTAACATATCGCATCTCCTAAAGAGTTCACTAGTCATCCTTAACAATGAAGAGAATGTGTACAGAGTAGGCCATATGTGAGGCCCTCAAAGCTTCAGTGACAGCGGTTTTATTCTGCCAGTGAAACTCAAGTGCACCCCGAGCATGTCTTTGTTTTCAGTGAGCTGCAGAGCCTGAAGCCTCTAATGGTGTTGCCATGGCATCTTAACGCTCAGCTGATAAGGAGGAGGAAGTGACTGTGCAAGTGGACGACAAATAGGCCTTCTCATTTTGACATCATGCAGAAATAGATAGTAAGTGTGTTCTTATTTCTATTAGCGCACATGCATTATGTACTTTGATATTGTGGTTGTGGTCTACACATTATAAGGCATGGGTAAAATGGTTGCTATTCACCATCAGGCTTGTTTTCAGACACATTAAATGGCTGAAAGGACTTCCGTGCCTTTACAAACCCTGAGCCATCCAAAAAGGGACAAGAATACATTTTACTACCAGACAAAATGCCAAACTAAGACAAACAAGATTACAATAATGGTTAAGGTACACTAAGCTAAGCCCTCCCAGACATGTGCCGCCATACACCATTGTCCATATAAGAACACATTAGGATTAGAATGGATCTTACCTTGCATACTGCTCTCTATCCAGTGCACGAGCTGGTAAGACTTGCAGCGGTCCAGCAGGGTCCGGATGGCTGGCAGCGGGTCTAGGACAATCGTCTTGGGATGTGCATTGATGTAGTCCTACACGGAAAACCGGAATATTACAGAGCTGAATTGTGAGTTGTTGTTGTTGTTACACGATCACTACGAGTTCACGGTGGGTCAGCAGTATTAGCTCTTACATAAGCGGTGCTCCTCATCTTTAGCCGTTAGCATGTTGCGCTGACTCATTCCACACACCTGTTCTGTGACTGTAGCAGCCTTCGGGCGAATGCTGAGCAAGAACGGCACTGACAAGAGGCGCGCACGCCGCTGACAAACATGTCCTTTTGTGGGCTCCGCCGTTATAAATAGACTTTTTCAAACATAGCATAAACAAATGCCTCTGCCATGACATGTATAGGATTTACTTTGGATCTATCAAGAATGTGGTGCTGGTTATGCAAGCGCATCTCTCCTCGGCCAGTTTAGGATAAGGCTCTGTTGATGGGGAAGGTCAGCAGCAGATTTGTAACGATGAATGGAGTGTGGCGGTGTTGCTAGGGCCGAGGTGACTCAGTGGTAGTCCAGCAGGGATCAAATGTGGCACACAGTGATGCACGCCTTCAGACAATGAAACGGCAGCTCTAAACAACACTAAGAGTTTGAAGTAAAGGTCTGTTCAGCCTCTGCGCACATGTTCTGAAACAGCCTTGAGGGTCGAGTTAGGTGAAATTGTATTACTTATGTGATGTAGAGTATTTCACTTTTTTTTTTATATACATATTTCCTGGTGACTAACAACAAATATTTGCCAAAAGGAGTAAGTGACATTCTCTTATACCTTTGGCAACAATTTGACTTGAAATTAGTAGTAATGTATTGAAGTCATCAATATCTATATCTATATCTATATCCATCAAGTAAATAGATGTTAACGAGTCAAAACTATTCAAAGTAACTATTCATAATGCAGATATTTATTTTTTGACACTGCATGTTTAAAAAGCATAGGCTACTGTGTGAACTGATTATTGGTTATGAAAAATTGGAGATGAAAGATTCAAAACTAATTACAATAAGACAAAACATTTTATTTCCCAGATAAATACATATTGTTATTGTTTTATTTAGTTAATTTGTGAAGTTGATTTTAACTTTACAAGTTGTGGGCCTTGCTTTAAAATCTTTATATTGGTTATAGGGCAAATATTGGATATCAGCAATCTATATAGAACGAACCCAATACAAACTAGATTATTCTGCCTTGCCAAAGATTATATACACCTATCGAAAAGTCCTTCACTGATGAAAACTAATGTATGTAACAAATATCTGATCAAGGAAATGAAGTTAACAGCTCACTATTACAAAAGGAGTGTTAAGAATGACAAAACTGAGCAACAAGGAGAAGCAAACACAGGGAAACATGACCTTTTCACACTTCAGGTCATAAACAGTGATTCTACATCAACAGGAAAGGTCTGGTGCAGCGAGCTGTCAAATCACCGACTGCACGACTGCTTTGTTGTAGCAACCACGACTCAATAAAAGGCCAGATCATGAATGTATTATTTCCAGTGTGAAAACGGTTGTGTGCGCCGTGTTTGGCTGTATAACACATTAATGAGATGTGTGTTCCTCTCTTGAATGGTCACAAGAGATGCATTTGAAACGGGCACGAGACTGAATTTGTCTATTGATGAGGCTGTTCTTCAACACCACGAAGCATCCTCTTTTAGCCACTTTTTTTGTTTTTTGTTTTTCCCAGTCGACACATGGCATGTTAATCCTTTGCGCTCCATACAAGGCAGTGTGTGTAATAGTAGTAGCGTGTGACACCTGTACTCTCTGCACCAGCAGCATGGCCTGAGAGTCGTTCTGGTCGGCCTCCAGGATCAGGTCTGTCAGTTTGTGGATGATGACGTCCAGAGGGCCCTGCTCCTCCAGCGGCTGATTCAGGTCCAGCTTCAAAATAACAAAACACACTTCAATACTTTGTATTCAAATGAAAAGTAGAGAACAAACGAAGGACTTTTTTAAGAACGGAAGAACATTTTTAAACCATATATACTGATTTAATTTAATAAATACTCATTTGTATAACACATTTCTTTTGAGTGCCTTCTCAGTGCGAGCTTCACAGCTTCATTATGCGTTTCCAGATTAAAGTGACGGCTGTAACTTCACAGGCAGGACTGACCACTTGTGCTGGTATGAGTCGCATAAATGAGACTGAGGCTCAGTCTGAGGCTGAATTACAGTTAGGCCAAAACAGAGATTCACGTGGGCCCGCTTTTTTAAGTAACATTCCACATGTTAATCTATAGTCACTCTTTCAACAGTCTTCAAAGCCAAAACTCTCGCAAGAATTCAATGAAATGATATAGAACGAGTCGGCCGAGCCTGTGCGTATCGGTGTGAGCGTTTGTGAACACACCTGTGCAAATATCCCTGTCACACAGGGTCTTTGTTCCTCGTGTTCCCTGTGCTGCTGTGGATCGATGAGGGCCAGGACTTTTACAGTTAATGATTGCTCAAAGGAGTGACCAGCTGATGATTACTGATGTCTTTGGTCGATTACACTGGGTCATAAATGTGTATGAGACGGATTCTACAGATATTAGCCCGTGAGTCGGGTGCGGGCCCAGCCCAAACTAAATTTAGGACACAGCTGCGTGCTCGCCCTCCTCTGCGCCCGCGCCCTCTCTCTGCGCCCGCGCCCTCTCTCTGCGATCATCTGCGCGCTCGCGCCCTCTCTCTGCGCTCTTGCGCCCTCGTCCTGCCCTCCTCTGCTTCTCTGCGCCACCGCGCATCTCTGTGGCCCTCTCCTCCTCCTCTGCCTCTCTGGGCGCAACTCTGCACTCTCTGCTCCCATGCGCGTGTCGCGGCCCCTCTCTGGCGCCCCCCGCGCCCTCTCTCGTGCGCCTCTGCGCCTTCCGCGCTCTGCTCTGCCGCCTCGCGCCCTCTGCTCTGCGCTTCTGCTCCCTGGGGCGCACTACTGCTCCTCCTCTGCTTTGCCCTGCGCACTCGTGTCGCCTGCCTCTGGGCTTGCCCTCCTCGTCCGGCTCCGCCACTCTGCCTCCCATCTCATGGCTCCCTGCGCACCGCTCCTCCTCTTGCTGCTGGCAGACTCTGCTCCGTCTGCTCGCCGCCTACTCTCTGCTCCCTCTGCGGCACCACCTCACTCTCCTGGCTCCCTCGCGCAGCCTTCACGTCCGTGCTCCTGCTTGCGCACCCTTCAAACTGCTTCTTTCCCTCTGGCGACGCGTCACTCTCGTCGCCCGTGGACCTCTCGCTGCCCTCTGCAGCCCTCTACTCTCTGCCCCTCCTGCGCACCCCTCACCTCTCTGCTCCCTCTGCGCAGCCTCACTCTCTGCTCCTCTGCGCACCCTCACTCTCTTGGCTCCTCTGCGCACCTCTCACTCTCTGCTCCCTCTTGCGCACCGCGTCAACTCTCTGCTCCCGTCTGCCGGCACCCTCAATCTCTCGGCTCTCGCCACCTCTCCTCGCGTCACCTCTGCATCTTCTGCTCCTCTGCGCACAGACTCTCTCCTCTGCTCGTCTGCGCACCCTCTCTCTCTGCTCCCTCTGCGCACCTCTCCTCTCCGCTCCCTCTGCGCACCCTCTCTCTCTGCTCTCTGCGCACCCGTCTCTCTACTGCTCCCTCCTCGCACCCTCTCTCGCTCTGCTCCTCTGTGCCACCCTCTCTCTCTGCTCCCTCTGCGCACCCTCTCTCCTCTGCTCCCTTGGCGCACCTCTCTCTCTGCTCCTCTGCGCACCCGCACTCCTCTCCTCTGCTCCTCTGCACACCTCTCTCTCTGCTCCCTCTGCGCACCCTCTCTCTCTGCTCCCTCTGCGCCCCTCTCTTCTGCTCCCTCTGCGCACCCTCTCTCTCTGCCCCTCTCGCTCTTCGCTCTGCGCACTCCTCTCTCTCTCTGCCGTCCTCTGCGTCCTCTTCCCTGCGCACTCCCTCTCTCTCTCTCTCTCACCTCTTCTCCTGCACTTTCATCGCACTCTCTCTCCTCTCTCTGCACTCTCCACTCTGCCCCGTCTCTCTCTCTCTCTGCTCTCTTGCACTCTCTCTCTCTCTCTCATTCTCTCTGCACTCTTCTCTCTCTCTCTCTCTCTGCACTCTATTCTCTCTCTCTCTCTTCTGCACTCTCTCTCACTCTCTGCACTCTCTCTGCACTCTCTGCACTCTCTCTGCACTCTCTCTCCTGCACTCTCCTCTCTCCTCTGCACTCTCTCTCTCTCTCTGCAATCTCCTCTCTCTCTCTTCTGCACTCTCTCTCTCTCTCTGCATCTCTTCTCTCTGTGCACTCTCTCTCTCCTCTCTGCACTCTCTCTCTCTCCTCTCGCACTTCTCTCTCTCTCTCTGCACTCTCTCTCTTTCTCCTCCTCTCTCTCTGCTCTGCACTCTCTCTCTCTCTCTCTGCCCTACTCTCTCTCTCTCTCTCACTCTCTCCCGTCTCTCACTGCACTCTCTCTCCTCTCTCTGCACATCTCTCTCTCTCTCTCGCACTCTCTCTCTCTGCTCTCTGCATCTCTCTCTCTCTCTCTGCACTCTCTCTCTCATCTCTCGCACTCTGTCTCATCTCTCGCCTCTCTCTCTCTCTCCTCTCGCACTCTCTCTCTTCTCTTGCACTCTCTGTCTCTCTCTTGCCACTCTCTCTCTCTGCTCTCTCTCTGCACTCTCTCTCTCTCGTCTCTCCGGCACTACTCTCTCTCTTCCTGCACCTCTCTCTCTCTCTGCACTCTCTGTCTCTCTCTCTCTCTGCACTCTCTCTCTCTGCGCTTGCACTGACACGCTCCTCTGTGCTGTCCATTCGGCACCCCTGTATAGACGTGTGTATGCATGTCATGACTACAGTATGCTACATGGCACACCCATGCAGATACAAATAAGAGCGTGGATCCTGAAAGTGCAGCTTTATACAACTGAAAGAAAAATCGAAGTTTGTGTCTGCACCCTGCGCAGACAGCATTGTGCTTCTGATGTACTGCTAAATGCTCTGGACAGGCCCTGTGTAGTTGTGTGTGGATGTATTTTTAACTTTGATGTAGCTCTGCTCGCTGAAGGCCGCAGCACCCAGGGGACATCTGGGCTAAAGCAAAGGACAACCATGGGTTTGGGCTCATTTCACACAAGACCTCGAGGTCGGCATTTCTCTGTTCTGTCTTCACACATGTGCGAGGGCGGATGTAGCAAGACATGAGGGACAATCTTACAGTTCTGCCAATGACAGGACAATGGAAGCAGGATTAATTCCTGTAAAACTGCACAGTCTAAACCAATCGCAAAGAACACCCTGAAAATGTAATGTGTAACACGAGAATCCTGTTGAGTGTCCATTTGTTCTAATATTTGTGTCTGAGAGCAGTAGGCACGTCTACTGTGTGGTCCAAACAGGCTAATGCAGTTCTCTGAGGAGCGGTGGCACGGGCTGAGAATGACTTAACAGAAACACTACTATCTATCCTTGTACACTGTGGAACACATGAGGACAAGTAGTCTAGGCTTAAATCAGTCAATGCAGTTGAATTCAGAAACAGTTTATTCTATTCATTGATTGTCAAACAATGTAGCAAGAATGTGCACATTCTTTTCCATTTATAACCATGATTAAAAGGAAAGGATGGTTGCTAAGTCAGACTTGAATGTATGTTTATTATTACAGACAAAGAATCAAGTGTAAACTCGGACACTGAAGGTTCTGTTTGCAGTCCTCACAGACAAGGTCACCCACTTAAAACAGTATACAGCAGCCACGCTCCTGTCCTCGCCCTGATAAGCTTATGCCATTTGTCTGTAATACTAAAGCTAAAGATGGTCTCTGGATTTGAGTTGATGGATTTTACATCAAAGCAGAAAGATCTGTGTGAAGCTGTAAATAAAAACTCAAAACCTCCTTGTTGTTAGAAAACTAACATTTCAATATTACTTTTTAGTACTTTTTAGCAATAAGAGATGTGTTAATCACATAGGTGGAAACATTCACTATCCTGGTTTTTTTTTGCAGTCAACAGAAAGTCCTCAAAATAATTGAATGAGCAGCTTAGTCCTGCCTCTGACAGACATGCCTCTTTACACTGGAGAGTTGACAGTAGATTACAGTATTGTTGGCTGAGACCCGTTTTACTTGAACACAAGGCCATAGAAGCATCTCCTCTCTGTGTAAGGAATCATGCCTTGTAGCTCCTTATTGCCATTGCATAAAAGGCTCATATCCTCAGGGGTAAGTCTTAGAAGCAAGACTGTCCGACTGAAATCACCATCATAACATCTAAACTGTTCCACAGCAGCACAAAGGCTCCAACATGAGAGATTACTGCATTTTTATAACTCTTATATTTCACAAGTGCACCTTATTTTTGCTTGTGACAACACATTTGTGAGAAATAATGTGTGCCCTACCTGAACAACTTCAATTCCTCGTTTCCTGTGAGAGATGAAACAAATGGTCAGTGACATGCTATATTCTGTCCATATGCTGTACATAACCACAGTCAGAAAACTTGTACATGGTAATGCTGTAGCCTTAGATTTTTGCTCGACTTGCACAATGTTGAATTAGATTTAAGTCTATTTTAGTTATTTATTGATTTTTGATTGCATACTTCTATTTGCCTGCTGTTCTTGAAACACTGAAATGTCCCCATTGTGCCACAAATAAGCTTTATTTGTTTTTTATCTTATCTTAGTCCGTTATGAAAATGAATGACAAAGAAATTTCACGGTCAAAGCAGGTTCATGACAAAAGAACAAATCAGCAGTGAGAATCAGCAGAGACTGAAAACATTTAAATATCAATCTCATCCTCCCAGTCTTTGGCCCAAATCAGTTGCTTAGCAACCAGCAGAAGCACAGCAGAATGAAGTGCTTCTGCTGAAGACCAGACTGAGCTCAGGACGAGTGTTTCAGATGACGTCACAATATGGGCTTCTGGGGTGTGGCTGCACACAGACGGCAGAATACTAGACTACTGTACTGTATTATCATTTCAGGTTG
Organism: Chaenogobius annularis; assembly: GCA_015082035.1. Classification (NCBI taxonomy): domain Eukaryota; kingdom Metazoa; phylum Chordata; class Actinopteri; order Gobiiformes; family Gobiidae; genus Chaenogobius; species Chaenogobius annularis. The sequence goes on along the minus strand of BJKM01000100.1, from coordinate 224,595 downwards.
TTATGAAATATATTTCTCTCAAACACCACCATTTATACGTAAGCAGATTGTAACACAGGCTTCAGAGCAGGCTGGGGAGGTTCCTGGTTACACTTGTGACACACATCAACAGGTTGCCCACAAAAACAGGTTGAGCCTAAAAGCAGGTTATGCAGAAGCTCACAGACTCAGCCTGTCAGACAGTCCTATCCTTTGGACAAAGACTGTAACATGTAGGGCTGGCCTGCAAAGGGCGGAGCCGCAGGCAGCACTGTAGCCTACTGTAAAAGAGGAAACTAGGACACTCGGGCTTGGCCAAAGCATAACCTGTTGTAAACTCAGCCAATATAATGTTTTATGAGGCAATGAGACTAATCAGCCCTGCCATAAAGATCAGTTACAAAAATCATACCAGAGAAATCCTACTAGAGCCACCCTGCAAAGTACTCACTTAGAAATGTACTGCATGAGACTAATAAATCCTTCAAAATGTTAACAGTGTGACACATTCTTGGCTCATCAGGCTTAAGTTCATCATCTCTCATTCGGAGTTATCATTTGGACTTTGTTTAGTCAATAATTTAGCTTTTTGGTATAATGTTGTAGTTTAGCTTTACTAACTATACTATATGATACAAATTAAAATTCTTTCATAAAGTATGATGTATTTGAAAATGCAGTCTTGGTCTTCCCTTGACAACGTCAGAAAGAAAGACATTCTTGTACCAGCCATTTATTGATCAAATCTGAATTAATCTTGTAGTCGGGTCTAGATTTATCAATTATAAACATTAAGAACATTGACAAATTCCATATGCTACACTGTACACAACCGTGGTTATAGCCACTTATTGTACATATGAGTTTTGCTCTACCTGAATAGATTAAAGTTTTTTTCTGTTTTTAAAGTTACTGAGCTAGTTTTTTTTTTAAATTGCGTTTCTATTTTCCTACTATTGAATTATGCGTGGCCACACGGGAATTTCCCCATCGTGGAACAAATAAAGTTATCTTATCTTATATGATCTGGGAGTCATAACGAGACTGGGCATTACAACAGCTTCAGACACACTATGTCAACAATGTATGTCTCCTCAGTACACACTGCCTTCATCACCTCACCTGAGAGAATCCGGACTTTACTACTTCTGTAACTGTAAACCAGGTCCACATAAAAAAGCAGACAACGTGAGATTGCTTTCCTCACATGATACTGAGCATCTGCCTCTGTACTGTCTAAGGTGAAACAACATACCTGCACATATCTGCAAAAGCCTGAAAATTTAGTTTCTTGAGTTTCTTCTCGCTGAGCCAGTAGCCGACTCTTCGGCCTCTAAGAAAGGTCTGCATGTCCACTTTGTTCCGGTTCCTCGGTGTTGGTTAAGAAGACTACAGGACCTGTACAACAGCACACAGTACAGTCATAACACTGCCCAACACTGCCCGCCAACATGATACGGCTGCTCCACAAATGCCTTCTGCAGCGGGTTAGCGTCCATGGCGATCAAGTCAGGTGCTTAGCACGGTGCCACTCCTGCAGACCGGTCTGGTCCAGACTCCAGCATCACAGACCACACGCACTTTAGCTAAGCGGCTAAAGCTAGCTGACTAGCATACACACACATACACGTACACACGCACACATATACACGCGCACACGCATACACACGCATACACGCATACACACGCATAGCTGCTTACCCATAGCATGCTAATACAAACTGTTCTAGCATTCTACAACAGCACACAGACACACACTTAACGCCACAATTAAACAGAAACTATGTTAACAGTGACCGTTTTGGCCGTAAAGCTTCAGTCTTTCCCTACAGCGGCAGTGACAGGCTAACTAACCTGGTGTAGCGCTCTTCCTGGACCTCTGCGATGTTCACAAGCTAGCTGTGCTTGTTTCCCATCCTCCGTCCATCCGCCGGCGGAGACGAGAGCCAGCCCGGTGTGGAGCAGGTGACAGATGACAGAGACAGAGACAGAGATGTGTGTGCTGCCTGTGGTGAGTCGAGCAGGAGCCGTGACGCACAGCACCGCGCACACACCCAGAGGAGGCGTTCACGAACCCTCAGGAAAACACAGCTCTGATCCTGGGCTGCTGCGTCAGGACTACTTTACTGCCGTTAAAATACCAGAACTCTGGGGACCGTAAACAGTTGGAGTTTAAAATGACCATTTGTGTGACCAACACCAGTGGGCGGAGTAATTACGCACAAAAGAGCAATATTTCAAACAAACCATGTAACCATATATTCTACTCTCCCGGTAATGGTCCTTGTCTCTCTGCTTCCACTACCCCCATCTCTTTTTCTTCCTGTTCGCTATCCTTTGCTTAACTTTGTCTATGTCTTTCTGTTATTTCAGCCACATTAGGATAAGTTTTAATTCATAGGTCTAGGTATACACTCTCAGATGTCTCATTTCATCTCAGAGATTTTGCGCCCCCTGGCGGCCTCAAAGAGTTTAATATTAAAAGGTTGGATTGAAGCGCAAGTGACCGTGATGTGGTCTGATTCTTAACCTAATCTGAGTTAGCAGTACAGTATAATTCAGATATTCCCAAACCCTGCAGCGCCGTGGCTCCCTTATCAATCACAACAAACCCATGTGACCCCCAATAATATTTGGTATTATGTTTAAACTAAGATTTATATTTAAAAATACAAATAAATACAAATAAATGAGGTACTACATTTAGACCTCTAAGGCCCCCCAGGGAGCCACATGACTGGTAAAGTGAAAATGTTTGCTTTTTGACACACATATGTCTCATGTATGATAGACTTGTGTTCTGTAGTGTGACATTAAAAGTTGCCTTTTCTTCCCCTTGCTCTTCACTGAACACACATTCATCTCTCATAATTTCATAATCAGTTTCTGCTGGACAAGTGGGGAATAGAAGAATGGCATATGCCTATGCATGGGTTTCAACTTCCTGTTAATTCAAAAGTTATAATATTTGGTTTTGTTTTGAATTGTTAATAGCTCTAATGGTCCTAAATGTTCAAGGTTCTGAAACCCATGGATTAATTGATAGGTTGGCGGTTCAATCCCTTTTGGCAAGAGGGTGTGTGTGTGTGTGTGTGTGTTTGTGAGAGAAAATAATGTAATACAATGTAAAGTGCATTGAGTGTCTAGAAATCTGCTTCATACCTTGTATCACTTGACCATAATATATTGAAGGATATGACACTGCAGCAGGTTAAATTTGAGAAATTATAATCCTCACAACAATAATGAGGACGTGCATGATATTTTAAAGTATTTAAAATTGCAACAACTTGTATGCCTAAAGAACAGGCAAAAATAACCAAAACATTTTGTTGAAAACAGTTACCTTCTGGTGTACAGGACTGACGCAGAAGTTAGAGTTCACGTAGGGTCCCAGGAACAGAGCAACAGAGGTGGTTTTCTCCTCTTGTCACATTCAAACATGAAAAAAAAATGTCATGGGCTTTTGGTGGCCTAATTCATTTAAGTTTTTGGGTTTGTTTATATATATATATATATATATGTATATGTGTAATTCACAAGACATACACTGAAATATACTAAAGAAATGAACCACAACCAACTAAATAATTCAGCTGTGAAGAAGGCTTCTTCAAAGAAGTTCTACTCATGAGGCATTGGCCTAAAGGTACATTTTCTAAAAACTGGCCACCTGACAGCTTGGTGGTCCAGATTAACTTGATATAAACTATATTCAATATTCACACCTTCCACCAAAAAAGGAAAACAAAAGAAAGATACCTATAAGCTAACAATACTCTTTAATAAAATGTATGATATTTCATGAAGTAGGCTTTAGGTCTACTTAAATCAACATTTTTTTTACTTTGAAAGTACAATGGCTGGTAATAAATTGTGTAAACAAACGTGTGGTTTGACACAGTTTACTGTGACGGCAGATAGAATAACACTCTACATTTGTGTGTACATATCTGATAACAGTGCTTCTGTAGAAAAAGAGTTATAGGCATTGATCCAACATACATTTTTTCTAAAAGATAAACCACCTTTTGCTGTGCATTTTTTCTCTTTTACACATTTGGCAGTTCAAACAAAGTAAAGGCTCTGATCTAAGAAGAACAATTTGATATGCATTTAATCAAAAGTGATTGAAAATAAATATTTCATACTCTATACTGTACAATATTTTAGATCATTTCCAAAAAGAGACTTTTGGTCCGACACTGGGACTAAAGTGAATTAATGCCAAAGGTCATTTACTTATATATTTCTTTTGATACGATTCTATTGTTTTGACACCACACCTGTATTATGCATTAACCACATCTGACTACTACAATGACTGTGTCCTGACCCACTCTTGTTAAGCACAATATGCTGCTTACATGCCAAAAATGATCAAGAACATGAGCCTTTGAACAATTTCACAAAAATGTGCTTTGATGGCGAGGATATAGTGGTAAAAGTCAGTGAGGGAGTGGTGGGGCATGACAGACTGCTATATCCATGTCTGAGCTGATCACAGAGGAAGTCTCTACGGTACTATTGAGCTCAGGTTATGCTTACAATAGTAAGTGTGCTTTTTTACAGTGCATCAGTGTTGATTCAGTGTGACCATAGGTCCATTCAGAGAATGTATGCTGCATTATCACACATAGTACTCTTTGTCCTTGTTCTTCTGCTTCTTGTGACTGCCTTTAAGACTCTGTTGTTTGTCCTTCATGATGTTGCCATTGCTCTGGACAGCGGAGTTGGTTATGTAGTGGCGGCTCTCGTCCACCTGGTAGGAGCCTTCGTCCCTGTTCCTGTACTTGTACATGGCGTACAGCAGGATGAGGATGCACAGGGCTGCAGCGGCTACTATTCCGATGACCATCCCTGTGGTGCTGCTAGATTCTCGAACCACCTCTGAGGGCCCCGGGAGTCGCCTGACGCCCGGCTCTGTGGGGAGTGCTGTGGGTATATCATGGGACATGGGGGAGGTTATTAAAGCGCCCCTCGGCTTTGTGCTCTGTACCACAAAGGGTGTGGGCAATGGAAGCAAAATAGGTCAGGCTGAGCTGGAGGCTATTCATTTGGCCGGAGTTGTGAGGAGGTTGCGGCGGAGGCAGAGGTGGTGGTGGTGCGGCTCTGGTCGGCTGTTTGTGGCAGTAGGAGAATAGTTAGGTCTAAAGTCTTAGGAGCTTTGGAGCCAACTTCAAAGACGTAAACCAGGTCTTACATGAGGTGTAAAAATCTTCTTATCGTCAGAAGGGAGCAGGTCTGACTTGAACGCTTTGCCAGAACCATAGGAGCCATCATCATCACAATCATCGCTGCCTCGGTCCGACAAGCACGGGGCCCGCACCGCACTGGCCTTGGCTCTTTGGTGGTCTCATTAATGGGAGGGGTGAGTGGTGGGCTGAGTGAGGGGTGGAGGGTGCAGGGAGCTAAAACAGGGGGTGCTAATGGATCCTGAAATATTGTGTTGGCTAATTCACCTCCTGGACGGAAACACAACAGGCAGAATGGTTAGATCTTTAACACATAGGAGCTTAGGCGCTTTTACTGACCCTCCCATTATGGCAATAGAAATTATTTACAATTGTAATCTTCAAGAGACCATTGTTGGCCGGAATAAATTACTCTGTTGCCAATATATGGGCCTTTATGAAGATTCTGGATGTAAAAGCGACTATAGCTGTTTAAAATACACAGATAGCACAGTTGGATAGTTGACAAAAGGCGCAGAAATAATGTTAGTCAATTTGTTCCAATATAACTAAAAAATTCATTATATCAAGAACCAAAGTAAGTTTGATGACATATGATTTAAAATATTCTGAGCCTTTTGCCGCTTCAGAAAGCAGTACAAACATATAGGCAAGCTCATGAACCGGGGCAAATAAAGTTTGCAGTCTGAAACCATGTTAGTTCATGCAGAATATAATACATGCAGATTGGATGCTCAGGAATTGCATTTCAGTGCTCTACCACTGACTCATTTCCTTATCTAATCCTCAATGAATCAGTGTTTACTACAATTCCATTCAGGGAGAAAAGAATCCAGAAATACTGTACTGTAACCTACAACATACACACAACATTGAAGTCTTGTGTAGAGACGAACAGTTCCAGCTTATTCAGTCTTGATACTTGGGCTTGAGGTATCTACGGTATCTAGAATCTTTAAAAGCAATTTTATTAAAATTCAGAGTGTTACAATATCACAAGCTCAAATAACGCAATATTTCACCAACTTGTGCCACATCAACACAGACAAAAGCTTTCTATTCATGCACTTAACTTTGAAAGAGAACACTTAAAACATACGCCACAGCAGAGTATAGGCACAATATTAGATTTTGCATTTTGTGAAGTTTTCAAATTTCAAACTCTCTGATTTATTACTGGGGGATCAGTCAGAAAATGTCATGTTGTAGTGGCACACAGCCAATGTTCTACATAGCAGCAAAACTGCAGGTTTGGTTTATGTTTTACTTTCGTTATTCACAAACTGCATCATCTTATAAGACGGACAAAAAGAGGGCATTTGTCGAAAACTTACAGCAACAGTGGGCCACAGTTTTAGGCATGAAGAAAAAAATCATAAAGGAAAAGTTGTGTGTAAAACATTAGCTATAACATTTGAACCGTTTGACCTTTTAAAAAAGGCTCAGAGGAGTGTGTTGTCTCCTTAGAGAGATGGTAGAGTGAAGCAACAACACAAACATCCACACCACATACATAAAAACCAACAGGGGGGTTTGCCTGCTAAATGCTGAGTGTACAAAAGTCTACAATTCTTCGCTGATAACTAGTCTTCAGCAGAATCAAAAATCTATACAGGTTTTTGCTTAAACTGTGATTTGTACTTGTGTAAAATGGAAAATATTTTTTTTTAAAGAAAAAATCATAAAAATGCGAGGAGGGCGAGGCCTATGAATGGAGTACAGAGGAGATGAGAGAAATGAGGATGAACGAGTGAGTCAGGTGCCATGTCCATGTAAAGGCAGTACGAAGCGGTCGGGCAGCATTAGCGCTTTTGGCTGTAAGGAAGGGATGGGATATACAAACAATGAGCATAGGAATGCCCATCTACAGAAACACCAGAGTCTAACATCCAACAGTCTGACACAGCCTAAACTGCAACTACTTCACATGCAGCTCCTGTGAACGGTCATCTTTCAATACAACAGTCAGTGTGAGGTGATGGGGAACTGCTTATCAGGGGATGTTATTAGTGAACACATACACACACACAAACACTCAGACCAAAAATTCAAGTAGTTCCATAGCCCAATAGTGACATAAAAAAAGAAAAATAGAGTATAAAACCCAACAACATTATTGAACCAGTAAAAGAAACAAAAACAAATGATAATAAATAAAAATAACATGTATTTCCTGTACACACTGCAAGCCGACACGCACGCACAAAGCAGCAGCTCTTTGACCACAGGCCAGGGAGCCCACATGAGGGTTAGCGCTGATTTAGTCCGACTGAGATGTGGAAGCATGCTTAAAGTAAGTTGCATTTAGGGAAAATAAGAGTAGAAAATAAATATATGCCACACGAGACTGAAGAGAAAATGGGTGCTGATCGCTGTCTGTACGAGGCCTGTATAGTGAGACTAACACTATCCCAGATATGTGCGAATGAGAACTAAAGGACAGGCTATCATGAGTGAAATAAGCAACAAATACAACAACAAATAAATACATTCACAAAGGTTACGTAAAGAAAAATCTTAATTAATGTATGATATAAAGATAAACATGCACAACCACAGCATGTGTGGTTAATGCAGTTTGTTTTACATCTAATTTAGAAAAAAAGGGGAAATCGTTATGCCATTGTATGAAAAACACATTGACTAAACTGAGAAGATGAGAGCACAAACCACCAGTGGATCACACACAGTCTGATGACTTTTAAAATGATTCAAATCCTTCTGCTCAGGCCACTGCCTTCAATAGAGGCTGAAACATGTCGTCACACTGGTCTGCAGGGGATAGTTTACTGTACTTTGTGGTGGTAGTGCCTTTCAAGCAAACCAAACCTTTACAAGCATCATTTGTAATAATTTTATTTGTAATTTGTTTTGTCTTGTCTGTCATGGTCAGTTCATTCAAACTCCACACAGAAAGGCCCTGCGCCGACCAGGAGTCAAACCCAGGACCGCCTCGCTGTGATGTAAGAGCACTCACCCTGCCATAGCGCTGTCTGTGACAATATAGTGACACACTTTTCTGAGCATGTACAGAGAGCAGACAGACACAGTGCTAAGTAAACTCTTAGAGATGAATCTTCCCTGTTGGTTGTGCCTCTGCAGGTTCAGATATTACTGATGCCCACAGCCTAGGATGTAAAACATAACAAAAAAAACACAAATTGTTTTCAAAGCCTTTACTGCATTACATCTTACTTGGATGAAGTTGACCATTTCACACTCTAAAAATCTAATAAACGCTGGAGCCAATAACAAGCCAATGATAATAATGTAGTGTATTTTCACCATGAATATTTGTGACAACATGTCTCAGTTTGTCAGCGTGGGGCTGTATGTTTTATATGTCCGAGTGACATTGATGTTACTGCAGACTGTGGGCATTCCTTGTATTGGTGGTTTGGAACATCACACACACTGCAGTCCAGTTCAATAGGCCAGGGCCAAGTCTGAGAAATCAACAGCACATGCACAAATGAAACATGAGGTAAGAAAACCTGTCCATGCTATCAGCTGTAAGCCAGAGTTTAGTTATGTTTATGGAGACAGAGAGAGGACATCCAATCGAGTCCATTCAGTACATAGAGATCTCGGTCTTTGGGGTTTTTGGGACAGCACTTTGCTTCGAAAGCATGGAGATTTTCTTTAAATGCACACATATGTGCATATAATGCTCTGGGCAAACATAAAATACAGGAAGACCATTCAGAACCAGAGCACACTGCTGTCATGTCAGGATGAAGTTAGAGTGATGTCATTTTAAACAAATGGCAGAATGGCTTTGACTTCATAATTTTCATCTTCAGTTCAAAAAAGTAGCACTCAAGAGTGTAAAAGGTGGAGTAATCGATATAGATGTAAACTCCTTCTGAATGATAACATTTTCCATATGTGTCATATATTTGGCCCACTGCTGAATAGTAAAAGTTGTTATAAATGTTGTGTGTACATGGGTTTACAAAGAACAAGTCACTATTTTTCTTTGTTCTCATAATAACTTTGTTGGCAAAATGTTTAATAAAATCATCTAACCAATACACGTTAGATCAAATGGTACACTTACTGTGCAGTAGGACAGGGACAATATATTGTTTTGAACTGTATTGTCACACGGTTTTGTTGATTTGCATTGTATCGCATTGGCCCACCGTGTATACAATACTTTAATGACATCTTGTTTATAATAAAGCGCCAGTGCTTTACTGTTTTCACAATTATAGTATAATGAATTCTACAGAACAGGAGAGCGTAACTGACAACTAGATCTGCCAAACTCTATGACATAATTAAATACTGTAAAATTGACTTTCATGTGGTTCAAGTTAAATTTACAGACAAAGCCAGTGTGTTGACATCAGTATTGTTTACATAAGCTTTGGTGCTGATTGATTAAAAAGGGAAGAAAGCTTGTATTACAACCCCAGCCATTAATGTCCATCTGCACTTTTGCAAATGCCAGACTGATTTACAGTTAGTTTATCACTTATAGAAGACTTGTGCATTCTATTTAAAGTATTGCAGTTCCAAATAATATTGAACAATATTTTAGTAACGTAGTAATAAAAATTAACTTGCAATATGTTGTGTATCACAAATTGAAAACACAATATATATTGTATCGGGCTCTGTGTATTGTGATTGTATCGTAAAGCATATCGTCCCAGCCCTACTGTGCAGAGGTCTAAATGTATAGTGTTAAAGTTCATATTGATTTCAAATATTCTGTTATATGTGTGTCCTCCAGCTCAGTTTCAGGACAAAATATTCACTAATCATTCTTTAAATTGAATCATAAATAGTTTTTCTCGTTTCACACTTCCAAAAAGGCTGAGATAGACTGGGAAATATGTTTTTCTATTTTTAGACTGGAGATTTAACATTCCAGGAAGGAAGTGCTAATACGACACAAGCAAAAAATGACCAAAATCATCTGCATTGATTGTTTCCTTTCTCTTTTATGAAAAATGTCTTACTCGAACCATGTTAGTTTGATATCTGATAAACAATAATGAAATAAGTTGATCCTTTGGCACAGTTAATGCATGGGGTTGTATAAAATGTCAGTATCTGATGAGAACATATGGACGTACACACACATGCAGAGAAAGGGAAGCTTGCCCACCTGTGCGGCTGCTGTCACACTCATCCAGGTCTTCATCATCACTGGAGCATTCTGCCGACGACCCCGTGTCATCTGACGTATGCTACAGGTCCAAAACGAAACATTTGTAAATCACATTTCCTGTCATGTGATAGTAATAATGCTAACCTGCCGCTGACTCTGCTCAGGTTTACAGAGAGGCACCTCACCTGGATAGTGGAGGATGAGCGGTGCTTGCGAGTGGTAGTAGTAGACATCATGGTGGTGGTCTCGACGAATGAACTGGCTCCGTCCAGGGGCGTGGCCGTGCTCCTTCCAGAGCCGGCACTCGGGACGTCCCCCACCAGCCGCACACTGCCATTAATGCGGATGTGGGGGTTTCCCTCGGCTGCCATGCTCAGCACCTTCAGTCCGTTATAGTACAGACCGGAGAGCTGGCCCTGGAACGGCCGCCCACGGTCACTGCCCCCAATGGACACTGTGGCCTGAGTGTTGAAGATGGTCAGCTGACGACCTGGGCATTGCATGGAAACAGACATTTGAAACATTATAGAGACAGCTAGCCTTTGCTCGAGTCTCAGGGGTCACTACAGCAATAATTTCTCTCAGTTTGCTTTGTACACTCCTCTTTACCTGTTTTCCACACTCTTCCTCGCGCTGGACTACAATAGGCTACTTACAGGAGAAATGTTACACTTTATTCTGGCTTTTTGAAACATACTTCAGGTAATGTGTAAACAAATGTTCCTTTTGCCAAACCTTTTCTATCACATTCTACTATTCATTACTTATCTGACACTAGCTGCAGGAAACGGTCAGGAGCAAAGTATTGTTAACAGGAAGCTAAAAGATAAATGTTTGATCATACTGGCTTGCAACTCTCAAACATTACCTGCTGCCAGCTAAGACAGATTCCAGTAACATCAAATATAACTTTATTTAGTCAGAAAACACTACAAGAATTTGATGAACACTTACCTTTTTCTTGAAGCCACTCTTCAACAGGTCGAGAGTATTTGAAAGGAATTTTCTTATTTGCCATCTGATAGCGCTCCAAATCGCTATTTCCTTTAAAAATACAGGAATTAAAATTCAGCCAATTTCTTCCACCTTCCTCCCAAAACTAGTCCTATACATCCAAATTGCACACTGGGACCTACCTGTTGGGAAGTGTTCGTTAATGGCCCAGTTGTCCACCTGGAGAGTGGCATTGCCCCCATTCCTGGTGAAGCGCACTACGTGATACTTCCCATCATTCACCGCGATACTGCTCTCCTGCACAGTGATGTCCACCGTGCCAATGTTGAACGTCACTCCAATTTTACCTTGTTGCTGAAAGTACAAAGACATCATTATACATGATTGACAGCGGAGTTCCATATGTAATTCAAGTAACAGTAGAATTATTAACACACAATGCAAAATGGGGAATTCAAGACTTACTATGTGTAACATGACATAGTCTCCGAGTCCCGCAGCACTGTCGATCCGGACTAGAATCCCCTCTTTTAGGGAGGTGCTAAAGCCGACCGTCAGCCTGTCAGTTCTGGTGCTGGGGCGCTCATTGGCGGGCCAGTTATAAGTGATAAGGCCCCCTCCTTTACCGAAGATGTAGGTGGTCCCAGCTATGAAATAAACAAAAATAATATGAATCAAGCTGAAGTATAAACAGTGGACCAAAGAATTATTAGTGTAAGGGTAAATATAACTTTGTATAGTTAAAAAACTCTTTAGAAGCAACATCTGATTTAGAGTTAATCCCCAGAATAGACTACTGTATATGAAGTAAATTAGTCAAATTAAAAGTTACGCAGACTCATTTATGAAGGTATGGTTCAACCCATATGTAAACAACATTCAATATTGTCAAAATAAAGCTTTTATCATTACAAAATACTCCACTCTTATACTTAAAGAGTGGAGTTTTACTCAAATATGGTAAAATAACATTACTTTAGTAAAAGCAAAAATACTTTTGTGGTATATCTTAAAGATTTAGAAACTGTAATATTGTTCACAGATCAGCAAAATAAGCAGATATTAGGCCATTGTCCGCAACGTGAGACTCACGGTCGTTGCACTGGGTTCCTGTGTATGAGGTCATGGAGCAGTCACAGGTGTAGTTCTCCCACTGCTGGATACAGATGCCCATGTTGGCACAGGAGTCCTCCTGACACGTGGTGCTGGGCCCTGCATTGGCATAACACACTCTTAAAGAAGCCGCTGTACAAAGGAGTACAGACTGAGGCATACACTGTGCCTTTGGAAAAAGGCACATACACAGAATTGAAAACAGAATATAATCACACACCAAACAGCCTTACCTGTAGAAAAGAACATCCGCACATTCTGCTCGTTGGAATAAAAATGTCTAGTTTGTCATAAATGGGTCTTAACAGCCCTGTTTCTAGTGTGTCGCTTGGTGGTGCGTAGTCATGTACCGACTTGGTCCTTTTGTCCCTATTTCACAACAGACAATGACACAGTGAGGAAAACGAAAGAATACAATGGGAATGAAAACTGATGTTGGATGACATTTTATTGAAAAAATGTTAAACATTAATACAGTGCATCACCACCATCACACCATTCAGTTCATGTGTAAATTTCCAGTCCTTTATTTCATGACATTCATTTACCATGACACATGTGAGCATGAATTTAAATCAAAAGAATATGGAACATCATCAAATGATATGGCGCGTAAACGTGAGCAACTAGAATAGTGTAAAGGCAGATCTGGTCATATGTGGAAACATTTTGGTTAACAGCTTTTTCTGCAAAATGTTTCAACAGTTTTTGTAGTCAAAGCAGTAACACAAATGTATGGACAACAAGCAAAACGTCAAACATTTGGCAAGCTTTGGACAGCAGCCCCACCCTAACAGCTCACATCACTAGGCTGAGTCCAAACATGTTGTCAGAGACGTTTCATGTTAGGTATAACCTCTCGCTACACCTGCTCTTCATCAGTCCTACTGTATGTGCAATAATGTTATTGAAAACAACTACCAGTATCTCACTTTGTTTCCGCCAAAAGTTCTCAGTAACATGTGTACTGTGCATAGAATAATTTAATTGCAACAAAAATTCAATATAGTTCATCTTAATCTTTCAGCCCCCAGTTTAAAAAGGCAGTTTTCTGAGAAGATTAGGTCTCAGATCTGCTATCGTCCTGTCGGAGAGTATTTAGGAACATTATGCTCCCTTCTCAAACATATGTCCAGCTCTCTATTCTTTCACTAAGCCGAATGCAAACTGTTAGACAACCTCAAAACAACCACATGCAAGACAAGCATTTAAGCATTTTCCTATGGCCCCACACAAAATTCTGTACTTTAAACAGTTAACATTTTTGTTTTCATTTTATTCATGTAAAAAACAGGATAGGACTGTTTTACTTTCCGAATTACTGACTTCTTTTGGTTTCTGGTGAGCAAAATAACATAAGGCATCTCTCCTTTCATTCCAGAGGGGGTACATGTGGAAGTAGACAAATGTAGACCGTCTTGAGATTAGTTTGATTTCTGTCAAAATCAAACTAATATAAATAAATAAACAAATAAATGAAAATTCACATGCACCAGAAAACACATTCTGACAAAACATTTAACAAATAGAGTCATCTGTAACGACTGACACAGCGGCACTGACTTGGTTTTGGTGTAATTCAGGGACACATAAACCCCAAACATAAATATATTTGTACAAATTTAAAAAAACAAAACAGAAAACAAACAGTGATTGTTCAGTAAATTATGAACATGTAATACCTTTGTATAGCCTCAACCATTTGAGGTTACAGAGGGATGAAATAAGAACATTGCACATGGCAGTTTTGTGTTTGAGCTGTTGACAGTTGTTGCACGTCTTTATAAAGTCTGTGGTGTTTTGGCTGGCTTGTCAGCAGTGTGTGAGTGAGGCTACGGCCAGTGTGACTAACAATGTCCTTCCGTACACAGGCAAGCTGCTGGCGCTGCTGTTGGCGTTCCGCAGGAGGGAACTGGAGTTAAAGTCTCGGCTTAAGTCCAAGTCTAAAGCAGGCTCTGATCTGAGAGACTGAGTACCTTCACATCCACGTTCGATCTGCCCACTGCGGAACAAAGCATCGTTGAGAAGATCCGGCAGGCGCCCGTTCAGGTCCACCGAGGCCAGGCAGCCTTGGAAGCCCTCTCTGGAGGCCACCAGTTTAGGGAGGTTCCCATACATGCCAGGGCCGAGTCCAGCAATAAATAGGTCCCCTGGTGGAAGGACAGACAAGGGTTATTTTCAAAGAAATATTCTTTCTTTGAGAAATCTGAAAAGGGCAAGATGGAGGAAGGAGAGTATAGCCTGTAAGTGACTGACAGCAGATAACAAATGCAATTACCGGTAGTAGTACATTTCTTATTCTTATTCTTGAATCCTGGACACCGTGTAATATGTGCCAGTAAGGCTGTATCAATACTTTTAACTGATTATTCACATACCTTTTCTTCTGACTTAATTTTCACAATTCAAATTAAACAAATTGTATGTATTTGAGGGGTGGAGCCAGACGTATCCCAATGCTCCAAAGAAGAGCTACCTTTGAGGTCGAGGTTCTTGGCCCCGTTGATGCTCTGGCTCGTGGTGGTTGCGTCCACTTTAAGTGTGTGCGTGTTGCTGTTGTCTCGAGTGATTGCCACATTGTGCCACTGGTTATCATTCAGAGCCCTCACACTTTTGCCCTTGATCAGGTTCGGCCCGTTCCCCAAGTCAAACACATAGTGAATGTACCTGCAAAAGATAATGACATTTACAATAAATTTGCAGCAGGTTTTAAACACTATAATTTAGCATATTTGAGGAGGTCTGACCCTCCGATCATTAACAAGCCAATCACTTTTGAAGCATGGAGTGGTGACATTACAACTATGCATATGCTTAAGCACAGGAGGCGTTAACCACTGACTGGAGCACAATCTGTGCCTTTATGATTTCTGCCAAGTGACAGCGGTCTGGCTTTATTAGGCTTTGATTTGTTACTGAGGGGCACTGTAATGTCTTTGTGATCATTTGCATATTGTAAAATGCTAGCTGCTATACATGCCTATAGTATTACTACTATTATTTCACTGTGATATAGTGAATTGAAATAAAAAGTCACTGGGGAGCACACTCACCCTTTGACCAGCTCTACAGCGATGAAGTCATTCCCGTCTCCAGAGTTGAAGATGATGAAGCCGTCAGGGGAGGTGGTCTTGAACTGAAAGAAAAGGTGCATGGAGGCGTAGGCCTGCAGTGTGGCCAGGCTCAAGTAGCTGCTTTTGGTTTTGAAGGTGACCGGGTCTGCGATTATAGAACGAACTCCGAAGCGTGCATTCAGTTCACAATAATCAATGTCTCCGTTCTTGCACAAGTCAATATACAGCATTCCGTTGAATCTGCAAAAGGAACAGAAACACTATTGTACAGTGCGTGTGATAGTTAACTTTTTTAAAAACAAATGAGCTGAAGTATGAGCAGTAAAGCTGTGTTTTTAAAAGGACTGCGGTAAAAAGACAAAAGGCATTGTGGTCCTAAACATGTTGTCCACTGCGGATTCCCAGACCACCTGGTCACAGGTTTGAGATGTTCATATTTGCCTTGGTTAGCTACCTCAGTGAAGCTGTAAGAGTGAATGTAGATAGATTGTGCACCTGAGGCTCTGCAGATGTCCGATGAAGCTGGATGGGATGCTGGACACAAAGCGCTTCTCGGTCATGATGCCCGTTTCAATGTTGTGGAACTCCAGCCGAGTGTGGTCTCCCACCATTTGCCCTGCAGAGGGGAGGGTCAGGGGATGGGTTTGAAAAGAAAGACAAACCAAAGGAAAGAGAACACAGTCTGACACTAACACAAAAGGGCTGATTTGAAGAGACATGTATTTTAAATGCATTAGATAAATGCAAAGTCGACCAGCTGACTAAATGCACTAAACTCTATGGCAAAAACAAGACAGTGTACAGTTTTAAAGCATGAGTTAGTCAAGTACCTTCGGCTACATCATCGTCAACAGTTAGCTTGTAGGTTTTGCCACGACGCACCACGCGCACTGTATGCCATTCATTATCATTGAGCTTTTGCCCGGCATACAGCGTCTCCGGTCCTTTGCCTAAGAAGAATGGTCAGTCACACAGTTAAAGTCATTTTGGGTCTACAGCTTTGAACCCTCATCACCCGCTACTGAACGCCTAGACGTCAATATACAGATACATACATGTATTTATACAGAATAATATCTTAATACACGGTTAATTAGGAGTGTGTGTTATTACATAAGCTTAACAGGAGTTTCAATCATACTGTCGTTAAAAGAATGTGCTGTTATAGCGAAAGGGTAGAAATATATTTTATGCTTGCACTTAACCCTCCTCTTTCTGCCTCTGTGGCCTTTTTTAGCCTTTGTTCTACTCTTGAGAATCCTTCTGGCATATACTGTAAATCTGTGCAAGCCACAAAAGAGTTATTTGTGACAGCTGCGTGTGGTGAGTGCTATTTGAATGTACGGTAGGTGTACTTGATACAGGATTAGAGATAGTTACATTCAGCTATGTTTCACACAAGAGCAAATCAACCACCAAACAATACGTGTGACTAGTCAATATACAATCATGTAAGAAATATAAAAGAAAACTGCTTGTTTGAAACATAAACAGTCATGCACCCCCAAGAAAATTGTACTTCTGTTATGTTAAGAGTTATACTAGAACCACATTGGTTTACATATTAAAATTATGTAATGCATAGAGTTTAGTTGGTAACAGAATATTAAATGTATTTGTAATTATGTAGATAACTAAGCACAACTTGAAATATAATGATTTATTATTAATCAATTTGTGTTAATCCATGTTGATTTCAAGCACAGTGCAATACCCGTTACATTCGTTTCTATAGCATTGTTTAACACTGCCTAGATTAATCAGGATTACAAAAGTAGAAGTCACTAGATAAAGCACAGCAACATCATCCACAATCAAAATGAAACTTGAGTGTTAACTTACTGGAGTTACAGTTTATCCTGATACAGTCTAGATGGGGAAGAATAAATGACAGATGAAATTGCATCCTTCAAGGTTACTTCTGCAGACATCCAAAAAACAACAGGTCCACCCTTCCGGGGACGCACACATGCACAGTGCAGCCATTACATCCAGTATAAGGTCAAGTACAGATTCAGATGCAGAGTTCTTTATTTTGTATTAGTTATCATAGACAATTAGTTAGTTATAGATTCAAACAGTTTGTAACATGATTCACTCAGCACAGAATTTAGTTTATGTTTGTAAATGTAGTATATATTCATTTGTTTTTTGGTGAATTGTTATAATAATATACACTGCTCTTTGGGCACGATATTTATCATGTGGCTGCTAAGTTCATGTGTCGTCAACCGCAACAGAAAAGTGGGAGCAAACAGCCGCGATTCAGTCAGCACCAGCACCATGCAGAGGCGAGGAAACCCCTACAAGTCATCTGCCCTCTGATAGTAAATGTTACATAGAGTTGTGAGCAGTCCTAAACCAATGTTAAGTGTGTAGAATACGAATTTCATGTCAGCCATGTGTGGATAGGTGTGTCTGGTTAAGTGGGCTGTCTGATATCAAGGTTAGTGTGGGGTAAATTAAGTAGATATTGTTGTTCTGTGGGTCAATGGGGTAGCAGCCAGCTGTAGGTTTGGCTGGGCTCTGTTCTCGGGCTGTTCGCCTGACGGGCCGCAGGTTTAGGGCCTTTGAAGGGGTGAATACCATCTTTGGACAAAGCATCATGGACTAGTGAAGATGGGTAAAACACAACAGAAACAAAAGAACAAACAGAACAAAATGTTTAGTCAGAAATGATTGCAAACAGAAAGATGGAAAGTATTGAAAAATATAGTTGAGAGTCTCAGCACAATCTTCAACAATAGTTTTATGGCAGAGGTCACCAACTGCAAGTAAACGTGTTCATCACTTTTTCCTGTCATACATTTAGAATACATATAGATAATAGATAATCTAGTATAAAAATCAGCTGATGATTGTTAGGAATGTAGGTTATAATGATGAACATGGTCAATTCAAATTGCGCAAAACGTTTTGATAATGTCAAGTCACATAACGCAACTTTGGGCATACTGGGCAAAAGTAAGCATTCAGTTGCATTTATACAGTTATAGTAAATATTGTGCTGAGACTGTCTCCAATGGTCTGAAAACAGAAATCACACTGACTGTGAGACAGAGGTTTACAGTAGTCCAGAGAGCTCCTTACTGTGATACAGAATCATGCCCAAACATTCGAAAGGGATGGGATGACAGAAACCATGACGCTGAGGTGGCTGGTTGTATACGATACCTAGGTTGACAGTGAGTTTGACTCGAGAGCCGTCCAGCTCGATCCGGAGGGTGTCCGCAGACTCTCTGGACGTGGTGGCCATGAGCAGACCATAGGCCCGCTGTGACCGGAACCTCAGGGACACGTCCTCTGCCTCAGTGTGCATGACAGTGGGCATCACCACCTTCATGTACATGCTGCCATCATAGGAAAGGATCGACGCCTCTGCATGAGACAAGAACTTTGTTTAATCTGATGAAATGCAAAAACACTCTTTGATTTAATAACACCTATTCTTAAGATTAAGGTTGAGACGTTACAGCAGATAATTTTACTTTACATTTACGTGGCAGAGTACTATTACAAGAATGTAACAGACCTGGTTACCGGGCAGCCAAACAGCCTGTATGGAGGTGTGTGCACTCACCCCTCTCACAGGTCCTGGACCAGAAGCCTGTCCCGGTGCAATCACAGATGAAGCGGTTCCATCCCTCTTTACACACGCCTCTGTTCTTACAGGGGTAACTCTCACACTGTTTCACTGTTTGTTTGGTACATGACGGTTTGATCCCCGCGCCGTTCTGGGCCTCAGCAATTTGCCGGATGTCTTTACTGCGTCCGTCAATGAAGAGGTCGCGGACACAGCCCACATAGCCGTAGTTGAGCATGGCAGTCCACAGCTCGGTGGGAAGGATGAGGTTAGTGCGGTCAGTGGGCAGGCCCCCTAAGTACATGTCTCCCTCCAGGTCCAAGATCTCACTCTCCCCACTGGCAGTGAACGGCGTCCTCCGGCTGTTCACTGAGATAGTGCCTGTCATAGAAACAAATATCAGTGAGTTTAAAAGGATCCCCACCTTCTGTACTACTATAATGCAAAATTGTGGATTTATACAGCTTACTGTTGAATGTTGAGGGAAAAGAAATCATATCCTATCAAAAACGATATTGTCTAGGGAAAGGAATAGGGAAGGGGGAAAGAAAAAGGACTTGAATGTGACTGACCTGAGCGCCCATCTCTCTGGATGTCTACATGATACCACGAGCCATCATTGACTTTAGACTGAGTGGCTTTTACTTTGATTGTTCCTGAACCCATGTCCAGAAGCAGAAAGAGGCTCCCATCCAACAATTCCACAGCAAAAAAGTCAACCTAAACATGTGAGAAAAACATTAACTGATTCTGTAAATATGTTGTTTATACCTTGCCTAACAGCAGTTCTGAATTATCTTTCTATACACAGACTAGTAAAAGTGACCATACTATTCCATGGGACTGACCTTGGTGTTCTTTTGGCTGCGCGATGCGTCTTTCCGCTCCTGGGGCTTGCCATGGGTGAATAGGATCAGGCCATTGGGCTCGGTGGTGCGGAAGTCGAAAGAGATGGAGCCCATGCGTTTGGTGTTCCACTTGGGCAGGCTGATGTAGGACTCGGGCGTCTCAAACGAGATGGGGTCCAGAGTGGCCACGTTCTCACACTTGTATGCTACCTCGCCCTGAATCTTCATCTTTGGGTCCACGATTCGAGCCAGACGGGACAGCTCCAGGCGGATGTCATTGTTTTTGTACACCACCTACAAAAATGTTCAAAAGAAAAGCAAAGACAAATAGTTTTAAGCCTAAATAGGATGAGCTCATCTTGGTTCGTTACAACCAATATTACTATCTATAAGGCCTTTGGTTAGGTCCTTATGAAGCAACACGACTGATTCAATGTCTCTCAATGTCCAGCAGAGGGCAGCTTGTGAAAAAAAAATAAGATAAAAGCGTATGGCAAGCAAGTGCTGGCTGATTAATACTCTAAATGTAACATTTAATTTTGTATTTACTTTTTGTCATTTTTTGGCTTGTACTTCATACACAGTAATTTATTAAATGCATTACATCAGTTTTAATCAGTTTTAACAAAATAGAGCATAGATGAGCACAGACTACTGCCACATCTGTGCGACTGTATGGAGTGAGCTGGAGTCATATTCTGGATTGGCGTTCAGACAATTAATATTGTTTTTTTATTTGATACCATTTTTAGTATGATAAAAATAACTTCTTTCAAATGTCCAATGAATACATTTTGTACTAGTATATGCACACACAGCAAAGTGCAGTAAATATTTGGTTAAAAATGGCTTTACTCATGCTCAGTCAGTTCCTTTGTGTGAGTCTTTGTTGGCTAGTTTATAAGAGACATCCAGAAGGCAGCGCTGGGTAATGGCAATGACAATTACATCAATTATGTGTTATTGTAGGCTATTATGTGTTTTGTAGGCTTTGAAACGTAGGCTTTCGATGTAAGTGCCGCCTTATGAAAAGGCATAATAGTGTGAGGCCGGGCGGCGCGGGCCGACCAGGGGTGGCCGTACCTGGTGCCATGGAAACAAAGCTTTTATCCATAATCTAGCGAGGATGGCAAGTACAAGAGCATGGAGCAGGCAAATTAGCCATAATGGAAGAGAGTGCCTTACGAAGACAGGCTACATGGGGTTCATTATAGCTGCAGTGTTTCTTATGTCATCATTTTAGAGCAAAACGTATAAAACTATGGGGGATATTCTGACAATGTTCAATATTTGTTTTCCACTATAATTCAAGAACACAAACATTTCACAAATAATTCAAATGTGTATTTTTATTACTTGGAGCTGTAAACAAAATTAATTAACTATTATTATTATTATTTAGTGGTGAGACACATGCTGGTTCTTGAGTAGGTTTTGTGCAATACCCACTTTATTTTTTATAACATTCCTCCATCCAGCTAGCCTGTCAAAATTAAAACTGGCGTACCAGACTTTTTTTGTAAATTAGTTTTGTTTTTTTCCTCAAAGAGTATACAAAAATTAGACGGTTGTGGGCTGCTATTATCTAATAATAAAGTAATTTATGTCTCGTCAACCCAGAAATAAGAGCTGAAAGCGGCCCTTTGATTGGGTGTGCTTAGGGAGGTTGCTACAAGTTTCCACTTCTCCACCTGAAAAGATGTTCTTAAGCCGACACATTTAAATAACTACTTCCGGTTTTGCTATGTGAAA
This sequence comes from Chaenogobius annularis, assembly GCA_015082035.1. Classification (NCBI taxonomy): domain Eukaryota; kingdom Metazoa; phylum Chordata; class Actinopteri; order Gobiiformes; family Gobiidae; genus Chaenogobius; species Chaenogobius annularis. Next base: position 202,975 of record BJKM01000100.1, on the reverse strand, counting down.
ATGAGGGACCCCAGCTTTAATTCTATGCCTGGGAAAAAAGGTTTTAACTCCGAGGGTAAACTGTCTTTTCTTGACAGCAGACAAGTTACCATGGCAGTAGGTGCATGAAAAACACTGCCTTAAAGTCTCTAACACACCTCTTTGAGACAGCCCATGAAGTTGTTGCTGACAGGAGATCCGGGCAGGTCTGCTGTGCTAGGGCTGCCTCCCACGTAGAAGAAGTCATCAGAGCCCAGCATGGTGTAGTCCTCCTGGGTGTAGCCAGTGGTCGTCAAGATCCCGTCCACAGATATTGTCACCTACACACCAGTGGCAAATGGTATCAATATTTCTAAATACTAAAATGCAACATGTCAGACGTTGGTGTAGATCTGTGTGAAGTCATAGTGTAGCTACTTTATCTGAATAAAAATGTACAAAGATCAGATTGAAATCAAGAGTGAAAGGGCCACAGTGCTGGTCATGAAGCTTGAAGGAGGAAAGAGACGAAAACCAGTACCGCAAACCCACTCAAACAGAAACATATTTACCAGACAGTGGAGTGTGTTTATCACATCATATCCATTTCCTAATTGCTTAAAAAAAAAAAAGAAGTAACAATTATAACAACCTCATTCGTAATGACTAATATACAAAAACATGTAAGACTATAAAAGCTGTCATAGGTTAAGAATAAACCAAATAGTTTCATCACTTGAGGTACATTTCGCAGTATGTACTTTGGGAATAGTCCTAGTTACCTGTCGGAGATTGCGTGTGACTTTGACATCGTGCCACGTGTTGTCATTGAATTTGCCGTTAACAGGTTCCACTATGGCCTCGAATGCTCCGGAGCCCAGGTTTATGACCAAAGACACGGCCCCGTCCTTCAGGGCCAGGTTGACGTAGTCTGCAGATTTGCCTGTGTGCAGGATAAGGCCGTTCCTCTGCCACGTCTTGAAGGAGAGCGTGATCTCGTCACTGCTGCTCTGGATGGGGTTCTGGGACAGGTCATAGCAGAAGTACTCTGCGCCCCGGAACGTAGCCACATTTTCCTCTCTCGCTGTGGCAGCAACACACGGGGTTAGACAACAGCAGCAGCCGAGAAGGAATGTTAGGAACAAAATATGAGCTATATATGGGTTTGATCATGATATCATCTTTGATTCTTGTAAATACCATTAAAATTATAACTAAAACAATTTGAAAGAGCATTATTTAACTTTTCTGGTGGAGGGTTCGCAACCCGCTTGTCTCCATGGAGATGATATTGCTTTGCATAGAATAGCCTTGAATATTTAACTTATGTAACAGGCAAGTTACAAGCCATATCTGTGGACAGGCATTTAACCAAAAAATTGCAATAAGAACAGCCATAATTGAAGTAGACATAGTCATCTTTTTTCAGGTACTTAGATTTGAACTACTATAACATAAGAAGCAACTCATTTTACTTTTAGTTCTCTGTAAACTTTAAAACGGCTTGGTGATAGAAACGGGTCCACCGACCTGCAGAACGGTCATAGTGACATTCCACCGTAACCTAACGTGGTTTTCATTTTTGAAAAGTGACTACGTGACATTTTAGAACACTACATGTATCACTTGGAGTTTTCATTTTCCAAACAATTGCAACTAAGTACAGGAATGTGGGCAGGGACAGGGGGTAGGTGAAAACTTGAATTTTTTGAGCCACTACAGGATGACTCAAACGTGCAGGAATCAAGACTAAAAAAGCTCATTCAAGATTTTGCACAATATGTCCCCTTTAAATAAATGCTAAGTAAATGCTATACTGTGGAACATTACAGGCAAAACAATAACATCTCCATGGAGACAGAAAGGTGACGTACCAACCACCCAAAAAGTTACGCAGTGCATCTTTAAGTTTACTGACATTTTCTGCATAATAAAGGTTACTGATTTGATGACAAACAAACAAATAAACAGACAAACAAACTATGTTTATCCAGGGCATGGGGAAAGGACAAAAAGCAATCAAGTTGTACAAGAAAGAGAAAGTCAGTTTGGCACAAATTAAATACAAAAAATACACACATAAATGTAACAGCTGAATGGAATGAATAAATATTGGCAAATACTGTATTCACTTACTACAAAGGAAGGAGCATGCGTTAATCATACTGCACCAGACATTTAAGTGTCAAATACACATCAAGAGACAGAGAAATATGGTCTTAGCATGCAGTAGCAGCACGCCACAACACGCACACAAACATGGACCAAAGAACAGTCATTCATTGGTTTGGGAATAGCCAACTCTTTCGCAATAGTCCCAGTGGATTCATGTAAATTGTACCTTTAAGTCACACCAGCACACTCTCCTTGTAAGAACTTGAGCGGTGTATTTGTGCATAGATGTAAAAAAAGACAAGCTTAACATGGCAGCGTGTCATGAAATACAGCTTCAAGTTGGTGTTGGGGCTCAAAGAATAAATGTTCTTGGAGAAGGAGAGGGCGGATGGGGAGGGCCCGCGGTCGGGGCTGGATCACAATTCAAGCAGATAAGCATCAGTCATTTCAGAGGAGCTGCGTTTCCATTTGTGCCTCGCTGTGACCAATGAGGTGTGCATGCGAAACCACCGCAGCATTACAGATCTGCATATAACGGTGCAGGTCATAAATTATTGCCAGGAATTATTAAGCTTCCTCAAATATAAGTGTGGAAAGGAAAGGAAATTTAAAAAAAACAAAGAAAAAAAAGGATTCCATTTAGTCACTTTTCTGCTGCTAAAAATAAAATTAAATCACATTAATAATTTTGAGAAATGCATTTTAAACTAATTCATTAAGCTTTACAATACATTCCATTTACTTTACTATACAAAATAAATTCTAAACGTTTTCTTTGAAGTACAGTATATGTATTTAAGACCAAGAATAAATAAATGAAAAATAAAATAACAAAGCTCTATAGTTCAGATCAAAGCCTTTTCACGGCGCACACGGTTTGTATTACAGCCATCTGAAGCCAGGCTCCTGAAGCATGACGGTGGTCTGCTTCAGTCCCTGGGGGCTGTTCATTTACTGGCCCCTGGTAATGACAGAGTCTGAAGGGCCTCTCCCCGCACTCACACACACACACACACACACTCACAACGCAGCTCTTATTGGCCATTATGTGGGCTGTCAGTGCGGTGCCGATACCTAATGAAGGGCCACAGTTGCCATTTCTCAGCTGACAGTTGCCATGGTTACGCGAGGAAGAGGAGGAGGAAGCACACTCGAGTGCATTTAAGCGAGCCCAGCAAAAAGACACAAATCTAAGATCACAGGCAGATCTGAAGGGACACTTTTCAGAAAATAGCCTGGTGGAAAACTCTACTTGAAAAAGCGTTGGTGAGCGTGACTAAATTCTGTAAAAAGAAATGCTTTCGAATCCATTGCGCAAAATAATTATAAAATAAGACAGTGTGGTCTCCTATTGTGAGCAAGACGTCTTTGAACTAAACAAGCAGCTGTGTAACAATATTGTTCTGACTGTCTGAGACATCACATTAAAACACTTCAAGTATCAAGCAAGCTCCTGAAACTTAAATGCCCTATTTTGTTGCAACTGACAAATATAGATAATGATTATCAAAAGGAGATACAAATTTTAAGACGTATTGATGCTGAAAAAATTAACAGTAAAAAAAAAAAAAGTACAATTTTGTCCTGTTTGAATGATTTTTTCAGTACCGATATATTTCTTTATTAAAACATAGCATGAGGAAAAACATTTTTATTACACTGAGCGTTTCTTTATTATCATTGCAGTATCAAAATCAAGTTTGAAATTGTATTATTTTAACAACACTATTTGACAGTAGCCAAAACTGTTATTAAATATTTCCTGTACATATGGATGGAAGGCCCAACAGGACATTTTTAATAAGAATATATTATATATTTCTTCAATATCTCTCCACAATATTGTAATCATTTAATAATATTGTAAGAGCTTATGAAAAAAGAATGAAAGACAGCTTTTACAAGTGGTCTTATAAAGAATAGCTCTCACAAAAGTTAATTCAAGGCAGGAGTATGGGAGGTATCAAAAAATGGATTTGGACACTTTGGGGAGAAAATGGGGTCTGAAAAAAATGATGAAAAAGGAAAACTTGCAGCGTATTCTGAACGAGTGTATAAAGACATCATTTGTTTTACAATCCATACATTTTTTCTGCCATACTTGGACCCCAACCACGACATTTCCCAGCAGGTTTTAGCACATTTCTGACATAATCTCATCTGAATATTCAGCCAGACTAGATTACACTAATATGGTGACAATTTGAATAAACTACTACGTTCTACAAATAACAAGACAGAAACATGTCCCTTCATCGACTACACTAGACACATTATTTCTGCACATTTTGACTCATGTTCCCACACTGTCAGACTTTCCACTCACTCCCAAGGTCCAGATAATCTTTGTGTCAAATAAAAGCAGCCGGGTCACATGGGTCGCAACAAAAGGGCGTATACATTTGAGATAAGGAGCGTGTTGGTAAAAGTGCACTGTCTTCACTGGAAAAAACGACACTCTTAAATGTCCTACTTTCCTTATCAACAGTCTGTAGTCTGTTCATTGCTGTTCCCATGTTCTTCTCCTTCTTCCACTCTTCTCGGGGAGAATTTGGACGCCCCAGCCAGTCTCACAGCCCAGACTATAGACCCGGACGCTCCTCAACACTGGATGAACTGCTCCTCCTCTGCCTGGATGAACTAGATGAACCACCCTCCCTCCTTCTATACTATTTCTGGCTCCACAGTCTGTATCTGCAAATGGAAGCGCGTCAGTCCTGGACCATCTGCAGGCCGTCCGCCCGTGGGAGTAGGATCTCTCCTTCACTGTAGTTTTCTCTGCAGGCTTTCTGCTTTTTCCCAGGTTCTTGTAGTTTTTCTTTGCTGAGAAGGAGAGTCTAAGGACAGGGGGATGCTCTGAGACAGTTATCCATTTGCTTAATTTCGATGAACATTGTTGAATTTGTTATTGACCAATGACTGTTTCATTGTTTGAGCCTCTAATGTTCTGTTGGTAAAATCCACAAATCTGGGACACCCACCGACGGAACTGCTGATTTTGGGCGTTACAAAAATAGTATAGAAGTATTAATAGAAGTATTATTAATCTAGAGTTGAGTCTTGAAATATGATCTGCCACTAAAACAGTAGATTTTATTTTTAGTTCAAGTGCAGCCTTTTTTCCTCATTTCAAGAGAGAAAGTTCTTGTATTTCTCTTATTTTTAATGAAACAATACGTTGCATACTTGTTTCATTGCAATCTTATTTTAAGACAGTCAAAATATACTCAAATCAAGATGAATAAATATGATGATAATGTGAGCACTTATTTGTGTATTATCCTATTTAAGAATGTCATTGTGACGCTGAAGCTTTAAACTCCAAATGCGAAAACTGCAAATCTAATCTATATCGTTCAACCTGCTCTCAATGCACTCTCTCTCCTCTATTTCACACACCGCAGCAGCAGAATGATCAGCCAGTTCAAACCGCTCCATTTTTTTCTTCCTTCATCACATCTTTACCTGCCACCAGCGGGTTTTTTTTATCCCTTCTATATTTAAAAAAACCTGCTTCCCTTCTTGCACCTCACTCATTTGTGTGTGTGTCTGCCTGCTCGGTGCCCGCTTGTGTTGTTGTTGTTGTTACTCCGTAGGTGTTTGGCTCATGAGCACGACGGCGCAGTGGGACTCTAAAGCAACAGCTTGAGACTGGACTGACCCTCATCCCTCTAATATGTAAGAACCTAAAAATGCACAGAGATATTTGAGAAAGCAAGGGCAGTTATGAGTCTCATAAGAAAAGGGTTTGGTCAGTAGTTTGAATTTGGATGTTTAGAAAAGAATAAAAAAAATCTCCTTCAAACAAAATGTGTTATGTTGCTAGTAAAAATGGTCTGATTCTAATTTAGTTTTAGTCGAATAATTCTTTTTAGTTTTAGTCAAATGTTTTAGTTGTCAGTATAATTTATTTAGTCAACCAAAATTTGTTTTAACTATCCAAATTGTATTGGATGCAATGTTAACAACTTACAAAAACACATAACCAGAATAAGTCTTTAGACAATGAGTTCATTAGAGCTGAATGGTTTGGGGAAAATATCTACGGTAATTGTGATTTTTCAAAAATAAGCACACAATATATTTACATGCATCCAGGAGAATTGACAAAAAGACTGAAATATGAACAGAAAAAGTATTTCAGAACATATTTGTACAAATCTAAACTACAGAGTTAGCAGTTTTTATGCCGAATAAGATGAGGTATTAAGTTGTCTGTCCGGGAAATTACGGTACTTCAAAAATGCAGTCTTTGTGATTTTGATTTGATTGCAATTATTCTTGCAGCCCTAGAGTTAAAAATAAGGTTTTTTATGGGGCTAAGCTAAGAAATATAATGAGTTTCGCTGTTAACATACGTGAAATGTATAATTGAAAACATTGGTATGTTGTACTGTAGGTTAGTTTTTGAAAACATTTGAATTAATAGTCAGAGTATGTTGGTAGTTTTGTAGTTACACCCATGATTAGACGTGAGCAATATATCGAAATGTAGATGATATTGTGACTCTACAAAATTTGAAAATCAAGTATATCGTTTATAGTAAAAACAAATGCTACAGAAAGAGCACAGTATATATTCCTGCACTTTTGTGATTCACTTTTCACAGACATTTCACACTTAACTGATAATTACACCTCAACTAATACGTTTAAAGTCATGTTTTAACACATTTCTGTTGGATTGAAATAATATCGTCTGAATATCGTTATCAGAATACTCATAAACGTTTTCCAGATATAAATTTTTTCAATACTGCCCATGACTACCCTGCCATGATCATTGGTTTAGCGGGCTATTGGTGGCACTAGTCAAATGCATGTGTTATAGATAGTATGTTTAAATTGAGGGCATGAACTTGAGTGCAGAGAGGCTGGTATGAGTGTCCGGTGGGCACTGCTCCAGACTGTCCGCTTCTCTCTCAGGGACAGACGGGGAGGAGGAGTGACCGGCCCCGTGCTGGGAGCGGGGAATGCCATTAAAGGGACACTACTCTTTATGTAGATGAGAGCATATTGGGCATGTGCGTTATGTCTTCTAATGTTTCAATTGAGACCTTGCCATGCACAGAACAACTGTGTAAACTTGTCAGATGTCGACAATTTCAAATGACGATTAAATGGGAGAAATTTTAAGTTCAGTTGGTTCCTCTTCCCACTGTGAGTAAGGTTATATGTGACAAAAGATTTATGTTGAAAATATGAAATTATTTGAACATTTAAGTTTTTTGCACTGCTGCTTCAGATGTAATAATAATAAGGCATCCTATTTATACAACGCTTTTTTGGTTACTCAAAGATACTTCACGTTGCATTAGTAATTCACTCCACACTCAATGGTGGTAAGCTACTATTGTAGCCAAAACTGCTTTGGGGCATAGTGACAGAAGCGAGGCAGCCAATCTGTGCCATCGGCCCTCCGACCACCACCATGTGATCTAGTTTTTCTCATTTCTGTGTCTTAAAAATACCTTATTAAGTCTCAAAAAGACTTTGTGCGTTTATTGTTTTTTCCTTCAAATTACATTAACTTCAATTTATAAATCAGATACTTTTTTTTTCTTACATGAGGAATTTCTCAGACTACTACTTTGTACTTTTATTTAAGTAATATCATTTTGAAGTAACATTATTATTACTTGAGTCAATTTTTTGGGCTACTCTACTCACCTCTTCAAACTGCACTGTACTAGTGAGATATATATAAATAGAAAAGGCCTCTCTTGTGACATTTTTCCTTTTCTAATTAGTGATAAATAAATGTCTGACAAACGGTGCAACAAACCAAGTTGTTTTTTTGTTTTTTTTTACACTATAATATAATGCAACTCAACCTGAAAGTATTCAGAATACTACTCTGGTTGGACCATGAAATGCCATACATTACAAAATACATTTTAACATGTATTCAGTATTCAGCTTTGCTTTTGTAGTCTAAAGGTGTATTATATTTGGAGTAGACATATACATAGCACATATCAATTTGTCCTAAATTAGAATTATTTTTTGCATTTGGGACTGTAAAGTACAAACACTGTTCTCTTGGCCAAGTAAATGAAACAGTCTACTTTATCCTTTTCAGCTGATGCCCTGAGTATCATTCGTATTACAAATGTAAGAGTAGACTATAAGCAGGTGTATCATCCTGTTTGTGGGTACAGTTGTAACCCACATGACAGTGCAGTAAAGGTATGAGCTGATCAGAGTATTTTTGAGCCAAGTGCTGTCAGATTAAGAGCGCTTTTCCTGCATCCCCCCACAATCCCTTCTTTACACACTCCTCCAGTGACTTTATCAGACAGTGAAACACACAGAGCACACGGAGGAGCAGGCACGGCACACGCTGGAGAAATGGTCAGACACTCACAAAGCAAGCGCTGCTGTTCATACAGGCGGAAAAGAAAAGAGTCAGAGAAAGTGGTACCTTTGCTCTTAGCTACAGCAGAGGCACCGAGGTCCAGAGGCAGAGCAGGAGCACAAGGAGAGGACAGAGGAATGACATCAGGTTCAATAGATACTCAACACTCTGCATCTATTACAACAAGCGCCACACAGCTAATATGAGAGCTGAGGTTTGGATAGTGTGTTTGAACTCCTTTTACATACAAGTATTTATTACCATAGTTGAAAGTAAATTTTGTCAAACATTTCTGTTTGTCGGTAGAAAAGGTTTCAAAGGTAGTACCAGGCCCGGGTCTAGACCAATCTTACTGAGGGTGGATCCAAGTTTCAAAGGGGTGCAAAGATGATACGCTTCCATTAAGTGTTATTCTTTAAGGCACCTAAAATTAGGGCGCAAACACCCTTTTGCACCCCTGTAGACCTGGGCCTGGGTAGTCGTCGTGGACAATGTTTTTGAAATCGAGATGTTTCAGCATTTGGGGGTCATTCCCTATTTGCTACTAACAAGCACATAAACAAGTGCAGGCCAAGTTTCAGGGTGAAACTCTAGTTTACTTTAGGGCTGTAAATTTTTTCAATTGTATAAATTGATAATGCCTTCCGGATGACCATCGAAACGTCTCAATTTCAAAAACCTTATCCAGACGTTGAATTTGGCCTAGTTGTTGTTGTTGTTTACTCAAAAAAGGATGATAAATAAATTCATGGTTACTACAAAAAATATTATGCGAGTGAGACCCACATAGCTCACTATGATTCAAAATGATCTGCTGAGACAATTTTGTCACAAGATGCGTATTATGTTTTATTATCTATCATTATCTAAAAAGTATCAGACACACTGTCCAAACATCGCACTACTGCCCAACAAAGACTAATCACAGACCCTTCTATAACCATGTCATCTCACTTTTTTAAACATGAAAACATTTCCTATTGATTGTCGGATGAAATCTAATAACAATTTGTATTCGCAGTCAATTCAGTTAATCCCGACATCCCTTCTCCCTATGACATTTGAGAGGAAGGCTTATCCTCTAAAAAGGCCAGAGAGTTGGTGAATTATTATTTATCAGTGAGCGGTTTCTTTGTTGGGCAGTAAAGTACATCACACAATATCAAGCATGTTATAATCCACCTTAAACATGTGGGAGAACATACCTTGTTCTGCCATCATATGGGCAAAGCCTTGAAGAGGAAAAGAGCAGAGGAGAGAAAGTATCAGAACACGGCCTTACAATACTCTGGTATTGTAGTGTCAAAGAACAGACAGAAGCAGAAAGAAGTTTGTTAGGCTGAAGTGGACAGACAGGCTGATCCCTGGCCCTGATCTGTAACTGTAGGAGGCACAGTTTAGAGAACAGGAGGAAAGCCAGATCTGAGCTGCTGCACAACATGGAGCAACTCATACTAAAATACAGCTGAAATTGTCTATATTATACAATATAATCAACTGATTTTTATTTTTTTTCTATGGCTGATGCCAATATATTCAAAACTAGAAAATAATTTTGGGCTGATATGTAGACCTGATTTATATAATGTACTACTCTGCATAGTAAAAGTATAACAAAAATATACCGGTTGAAATTATTTTGGAGCTCCACAACCCTTTTTTTAAGGGAGTGGTGTAATCAAATTTTTTTTGAAGTGCCATCATCACACTAAAGCTTTATGTTTTTCCTTTTAAGCAACTGGTCATCCTAAGGAAGATCAGCCTATACAGGAGACTTCAGGGTGATCGCTGGTACGATAAAAAGTGCAAATATCTGCCGATGATCAAATGGCATTAGTAATACAGTATCTTCATAATCTGGCCATAAACTTGCAATTCAAGGTTTGAATCAAAAATACTCACTAACAATATTCCTTATTAATATTCCATTTGGAAATGCAATGTAATTCTTTTCTTTAAACGTATCCAACTGAATCCATACAATTGATCATACTGTATTTTCAGTTGTATTCTGGATTCAGGCTTCCCGTTCTCTTGAGGATGGCCAAACCAGATCGGTGAAGGCAACATACCATCTGTCCACAGTAACCCTTGCACCACCCGGGACTCCCCTTCATTTAGTTGGTTTGGTTTGAGAAAAAGACGTGTGCAAAACTCACCTGGCAGATTCTGGGTGACCTCTGGAGGTAAAGAAACACAGGGAAACAGAGCTCAGATTAGGCACACTGCTCTTTGCATGTTGGCAGCATGCAAAATGATCTCACTCTTTGGAGAGGCCATACAGAGGGCTGGCACACAGCACAGCCATATGCATGTTCTGCACACTCAGCGGTTTCTCCAATTCACCGAGAACCACAACACCTATATTTGTACATAAATATAGAATAGTATTTATAGTCAGAAAGAACTGTTTTAGGTTGCTAATTCTTCCCATTTTTAAAAGGTGCACTAAGTAACGGCTTGTCTCCTTGGAGATCTTACTGTTGTGCATGAATTATTCCACTATACGGCATTAAACTTACTTATCTATCTCGATGGAGACAAGCAGGCCAGATCTGTGGACAGGAGATGCCTTTTACTGTAAGAATACATGTTTTTCAAGGGCTTTTTTCTAGCAATAAAAACACATGGGATTGATTAAATACAAGAAAATAAGTTAAATGCAATATTTTGGTACCGGAAACACAGAAAGTTACATAGTGCACCTATAACTTGGACATGATATCATTACATACGTCAGGTCGTATCTTGGTTTTACAAGGTTGTCTTAGAGCTTGGATTCTGGTATCAAGAAATATACAATGTTGTAGTCACAAATGTTGACCTTCATCATATACATTAGTCAACAGGGCTAGTTAGCTTGATATATTTATCCAACTACACCACAAAAGCCCCAGTATAACAATAGCACATTAGCTTGATACAAAGCACTGGTTATTTGTGTGCATTTGTCCCAGGAATGCTTGGTCTCCCTAGAGCTACTGGTAAACTCTCTTTCACCGCGAGTTAGCCTAGGGTGTGTCTAAAGTCTGTGAAAGAGAGCTCCAATGGGCTGCCTTGTTTATTACTCCGAACACATGAATGATTCACAGCACTGTCCGTATCCAGTGTCAAATGTGTGTCCATCTGAACTGAGGACGGTCCAACCACAGCTCATTCGTAAGCTTGTGTCTTTCAAATGCAGACGACAGCAACTCTCGAATGTTCTCGTATCATTCAGAACAAAATATATAGCTTCTATTACCTCTGATTCTGCCGTTTCTGAGTCCTCTGTGTTATCTACCCGCCTTTTTTTCCCTCTCTTAAGCCACCGTGTTTGTATGGACGGAACGGACCATGCATTTCTCTGACAAGTTAATACACCAACCACGCCCATCAGAAATCGGAGAGACGGGATATGGTTCCAGACCCGACTGTCTTTGTAAAGCATGTTCAAAGCGGTGGTCTTGGCTGTCCTTTGTGTGGCAATCGCCAAATACTATGCAGTTGTGTTTTATTACTGCATATAGTTGTCCCCTCTTTATCCTGTAATATGTAACTGTCCTGTCTCTATCCCTCTGTTCCATATGTTAAATATCCTGTCTTGGTCTCTATGTAACTGTTGTTCCACTGTCCATCTTGTTCAAAAAACTCTCGCAGACACACACTTGAGACAGCAGACCATGACGGTGGAGGCGGATGCTTGTAGATGTAATAAAAGATGTAATAATGGACTGGTTGGTGGAGCTGCTGTGCTTTTCATTAATGCATTTAATGAATTGAGGAAAACAAAGCTTCTCTCAAATAGAGGCACAGGAGAATACAGAGGTGCTGGCCCATCCCCCACCGCACCCCCCCATTATAGCAGGGCGCCACGGCAGAGATAAAAAAAAAAGCTAATCTTGGAATTCCAGCCCCAGTCGGCCATTGTCTGTGGCTGCGGCCCAACTGAATTATGTATCTTTCCGGCCCCCATCCAAACGCTTAATTACAGACAGGAAATACATAAACAAATGAGCTGTGAGTGATTGAGATCCATAGACCGTGTGCCGATTCCATCTCCAGCACAGAAGTACAGTGCATTCACCCAACTGCAGCGGTGTCTGCCAGGAGCACTGAGCACAACTGATTTACAACAGAATGTAAGAGAAACCAGGCAGCCTTTGATTGGCTCAAAGAGATGGGCCGGCTCCTTATCAGCAGCTGCAGGACTCATGTCATTAACCTGCAGCCGATAATCTCAGTTCACACAGCTCTGCCTCTCCGGGCACCCCCCCCCAACACACACACACACATACATACACACACAGTAGCAGCATCAGGGACGTCTGTTGAAAAGAGCATTTGCATAGTGAGCACCACAAACCTTCTCTACGCAACATCTCAGCTCTTTTTTCAGTCTAAGCAAAAAATATTATTTCATGTTCTATGTAACTATAAAAACAAAATTCTACCCAATTGACAGTGAAGGCAACTAGGGACCATGTCCTTAGGCCTACACAGCAGCAGGGAAAGTCAAATGTACCGAGAGAGGTTACCTTGGTTGCAGAAGCGGCCCTTGTATGGAGTTTTGGAGCAGTCACACACTGGCTGTCCATCCACCACGGAGCAGGTGCCCCCGTTCTCACACAGGTTCACAGAACACCAGCCTTCGGTCTCCAGGGGAACTTGGAAGCTTTCCAGCAGCAGAGGGGCGCTGTTGCTGTACTTGAGTTCGCTGATGGTTCCTCTGAATGGAGGCATGCTCCTGACTGTGGGCAGAGTGAGGGCTCCATTGCGGATGTCCTGAGGAACCCCTCCTACAAAGAGGTCACTGACTATCTTCATCAGCTGCCTCTGGGGCCGCACCTCGTCAGCCTTGGCCAGTCCGTCCAGAGCCAGCATGGTGCGCAGGTTGTACCGGCTCACCATGACTACGTGCCATAGGTTGTCGTCCAGCCGCTTGTCTGTGACCACACTGGTTTCTGCACAGTCGATACTAAAACGCAGCTGCAGTCTGCCCTCCACAACGGACAGCAGCAGGAAGTCACAGTAGCCCCCATCGTCAAAGTAAAGCAGTACTCCATCAGGGGAGGCAGTCTTAATCTGAAACCTCAGATCACTGCGAGTGCTGGCGTCCCAGCGGAGGTAGCGCGCCCACTGTCCTGGAGTGCCCAGGAACTCCAGACCCAAACATGTGCTCATCAGAAGCTGCAGCTGGATACAAAAATGTACAAGATCCATTGCTGTGAAGAATTGGCAGTTCTATTCAAATATTTAGGGATCTGAACAGATCCAGTTCAAATTCAGCTGCAAAACAATTTTCAAAAAATATCTTTTATAAAAATATGATTTTAAGGGAGTATCAGAACAGTCATATTTAACAGTCTAAAGCCATTTCTGTTCCGTTCATTGTCAGTGAATGCAGGAGGTGCTTTTGGAATGAAGGCAGAAGGTGTTGAGATCCTTTCAGTGCAAGTGAACTTTCCTCTTCCGTGTTGTCCATTGGGAAAAGCAGCTGGACTGGAATCTTCGAGCCTGTCTCATGCCCATCTGTGTGAAAGACAAAAACAACAAGATTAGAGTCCACTAGTTAATCATACTTATATAGACACAGACAGTTCATGTATTTATATTGATTTATATATACTCCTACAAAGACGTTTGAAGGTGAACAGACTTTGGAGCTGGTTTGAGTCTGGAGGTGCTGGTCCTTCCAGTGAAAATCTTTGAGGTGCAGGTCTTGGAACTGCAGGTTCTGCAGTTACAGGTCTTGTTTTGTAGTTGAAGGTCCTGGAGGTGGTCTAGTCCTGGAGGTGCAGGACCAGAAAAGCCCTGGAGGTCAATACGTAGTTCCAAGCGCACAGTCAGGGACTGGCAGTGCAAGAGCTCAGAAATGCTTTCACCTACCGTGTTTAATTATGATTCATCGTCATACCAGCTACATCACCACAATAGCAACAAACCTAACCGTGTGTAGGCCAGTCTACTTACGGATTGTTTCATTTTTACGTTCGCTTTGAATGAAGGCCTACTGGCTGCGAAGCATTTAGTCACGTTTCATTAGCTTCGCATTTCCCCCTTCTCATTTCAGCTGTTTAGCCTCATAAAAAACGTAGTCCGGAATGCTTCCAAAAAACAGAAACAAAAAGGCTAGGCTACAACCAGTGATTCGGAACAGCGAAAAATAAATGACCCGGATAAAAAAGATAATACAATGATTCCCTTAAAATAGCTTGGTGTGTTTCATAGTTATTCTATCTGCATCTGACAATTCCCAATATTGTACAGCGTAACAGAACCTCGCACGTGGGATGTACTGGAAAGTTTGTTGCACATGCGCGATCGTGTCCTTGCGCCGCGCCACTATCGGTCATCTGCGCAGTAAATTAAAGTCATTATTCTCGGAGCCGCGCGGGCGATCAGTCTGCAGACAGACACCTTATCTGGCGAGCTTTTGGAGAGACAGCCTCCTGCACACGCCTGCTCCCAAAACGCATTCCGTTCACCTTTGATACAGCCCAGGAACTATCCACTAAATCAATAATTATGGAGAGTAATCTGATTGGCACGGCCTGCTGAAAATACATTTTTGTACGTTTCTATATTGTCAGTTTAAGATCTTGGACACAATGTAAGGCCCCTTTTTATTTTATATGGCATACATCATATAGGGCCTAATGCAATAGAGGCTAAAATGAATTTAAATGCTTTTCTAGGTAAACATTAAAGGTCAGATGTTATAATCAGGCCTATAATTTGGGGTAAAACAGAGATCTCTGTGTAGGTCTAATGCAGTAGGCTGATGATACAATTTTACGCAGAAAAAACTGTTTTATCATGCCCCTGCTTTAATCTACTAAACCAATCAGAAACAAATGGTGAGCAAGCAACGATCAGGAAAATGTATGACATTTGAAAGGGAAAGCAGAGTTTTGCGAAATCTGTGCCTTATAGATCATATTGTAAGGCCTACTTTAATGATGAAGAACATGGTTTAAAGACCGATTTCAAACTCGCTTGGATTGTTCAGGCCAGGGTGCATTTTCATTGCACAGTATGTGACATATGATTACATTGGTGCCATGTATTCTCCACTGTATCCATGTCTGCACACGCGCCTTTATTCCGAGCACTTGTGTCGCTCTTATCAGCGGCGGGCAGGGCCGTTCTCCGGGGATTATTGTGCCAGATCTCTCGCAGATATAACTCTTATCAACAGCAGCGCAGCGCATTCCTTCTGCACCGAAGACGGAACTAATTATTTGCCTTATATTCCGTAACCATCCAGAGCCTATGTGTTGTTGTTCCCTTTTCTTTTTTTTATTTCTTTTTTTTTGTCCCGCTAAATGTTTCTGTCAGAAGATTATTTGTAGATTTCACTCATTGAACTGGAGAGTGTGTGTGTGTGTGTGTGTGAGAGAGAGAGAGAGAGAGAGAGCCTGGGTTAAAAGGCTAAACGGCCTGATCATTGTTGACCGTGAAAAGGCTCTTTTGAAAAAGCCAGGAGAGACAAGTCCACATCAGTGCGGACAAAAGGCGGTGCGCTCTGAATCCCATTAACATCACCCGCCGCCTGCAAATACGCGCGTGTTGATGCAAATAAAAGCGGCCCACCAGGAGCCCCTTTTGTGCTTAAATAGATGTCACTTGCCAATGATTTTACAGCAGGTGCAGCGCTCGCACTCACGCACACGCCGGATGTGTAACAAAATGTCTCTCGCGCTCAGATCATATCAGCTGAAAGGCGCGCACACGGGGGATGTTCGTGCGTGTTTTGCTTCACTCATGCATGTCATCACTCTGCTCCAGCCGTGCACGCGCCTGCCGCTCCAGACCACATGCACAGCTTTCTGATCGAAATGCAAATATAGGGCCTATGCGTGGGAATATAAATCAATAAAAACCGAAGCATTTGGATCATGTCAAACTTATTTTCTGGTCGGCCTATAAAAGTCCTATGGCAGGCAATTGTATAGGCTAATATAAGAATGGAAGAATGGAAAATGCTAAAAAGATCAATCCGAGACATAGATGAAAAATAACATTGTTAAGAAGTATAGGCCTGTTTAACGATTGTGACATTTGGGGAAATTCGAACAATCACCATGGTGCAAAAAATGAATTATTGCCAACATCATATCTCCAAATGCATGATTTAATGCTACAGGCTAATTCTTGAGCCATTCTCCAGTGTGGTCACATGATTTCACCTGTGCTGCCTCTCAGGAGGTTGACGCACATCTGCACCTTAAGGCCCTTTACGCACAAATAACAGTCCGATATTTAGAAGCAGAGCCAATCCGATCTGGTGTGAGGAAGGTGTGAGAGCCGCTGTGCTTCTGCTGCAGAGCCTTGACGGCATTACATCACCGACAGAGAGCACCCACTTCACCCCGCTGCACGCGCACATGCACGCGCAAACACAAGGCTTCATGGAGCATGCTCACACGCATGCTTCAGTTACACACTATAGGCCCGTGTTTCATGTAAATGAATAAAGTGAATATTAGTACGTGAAGCACACACCCACAACGTGCACGCGCGCACCCACGCTACAGATATAATTATGTAACATCCTTATGTCCACTCAGACATTTAACAAAAACACATTATTATTTATTTAGTTGGGGTTTTTGGTCTCTATTTGAGCAAAGCAACACAGTGAATTTTATTATTATTATTTTTTTAATATGTTTTCTCCTTTGACAGATATATATATTAATGATGGAGCGAGGCCCACTGTGAGGACCACACCTTATGTAACGCACAAGCAACACCCATGGACTCAAGAGCGTTTCAGTTGCCAAGCGCCATCCTGAGGCCCAAGACCTTTATTTTCTTCCTAATTCTTACCATTTTGCACATGATTATGGCCAGCCACAAAGGCGCAGAATATAGCGCAGTAACCGCTGCAGATATGCGCACACAGCAGGCCTTCATCAGCTCTGATCGTTTTCATCTCAATCTTTTAACACTATTTATTTTGTTTGCTGTCACATCCCACATAAATCTTAATTCAACCAATAATTGAACACATAATTCTAAGACGCAAAGTCCAACTAAGCGCATTTGGTTTGTTTATTTAACCGAACGAAGCAATTGAGTAGACGTTAAATGACAAAAAAGAGAAGATTTGATTTGTGCAGATGCCATTTTGTGCAGGATGTTGGGCCCGCAGAGGAGGCACGCCCGTGCGGAGCAGCCCGAGCAGAGAATCCCTTTCGCATTAACACTACACTCTAATCCCATTAAGTCCTCAATCCGACACACGCCGACGCTCACGGTCAGTGCGCGCGAAGCTGGAGACCAACTTCACGCGCCACATCTGCTTGTACTTAGATGCCGAGGAAAGGGGCTGGACCAAAGGATGTGTGTGTGAGGCAGAAACGTGACAAATGCATCAAACACAAAGTCTATTTCATTTGTAACTGTTTCCAATTCCGCACTTAGCCACACATTTCACTGACAACGCGCTTTCTTCTCTGCATCTGGAATTAAAACAGGCCTGTATATGTTTAAAAACCTAAAGGAAAATAAATATTGTTACAAATGTATTATCTCGCTTCAAATAATAGGCCTCCAATGATTGTCATGTCTCGGAGCGTCTGTGCGCGGTGAGAGAGACGCAGCCTGTGTTTGTGCACTGTCTGTGCTTCACTTCTATTCCATCAGTGGAAATGGCTTCTTTAGGCCTCCGTTTGTTAAAGCTGCAGATCAGAACAATGCAGACACTCGACACCTGCCCAACACACCATTCATTATTCATCATCACAGAAGGTAAAGGCAGCGCTTCTGGTGCGGTCCAACACTTTAACCATGACATCCAACGCATTTCCGTGCGTCTTTTTTTTTTCTTTTTTCTTTTTACTCGAACTCTTTCAAAAAACGGCCCTTGGTGAATTAAAACACAAAACACAGCAGATAAAACATACACGATCCCTGCGTGATACAAGGCCGCGGTTCTTCTCTCACATGAACACACCTGGCACGGCTCAGACATGACGCGTTTTCCGCTGCACACGAACGAAAAGAGCTCAATAAACGAGTTGACAGGTCTTTAGCCTGTTTCTAGAAACACAAACCTTTGGGTCTCAGATTTCTGTGAAACCAGAGCTTCCTCGATGTTTGGCCCCAATGTGTCTAACGCAGCAGAGAGCGGTGCGCACTGACCTTGGCTCAAACGCATCCAGAATAATCCACAGAGTAAAATCCCGGGTACATTCCAGTGAGGTGGCAGTCATTAGTCCCAGTGCGGTGCGGAGCTGGCACGGGAGCGGCATGCGCGTGCTGTGGGTCCGCCAGCCTCGTGGAGCGCGGTGCAGAGGATGCCCGTGTGCCGCTCAGAGGTGCGTGCGCTTGCTGCGGGCAACATTGAGCGTCCACGGCCCGCCCTCCACCACGCGCGCGCGTCACTATAGGCGTGCTGGGTGTGCGCGGGCGCGTACACGGACTTGCGCAGAGCCACTACACGAGCACGTCTCGGTTTTTGCAGCGCACGGGACACGATAAGGACGAAAGCGTTTCAAACATCGTTAACACTGAAGGGCTTATTGCTGTGGTCTGTAGACCTCCAAATGATGAACCAATCAAAAACAAGACATGTGTTTACTGACAAGGAGGGGAAAACCTTGTAAGCCTTGGAGTATAGTGAAAATACTTCAACAGACACCATGCTTGGACAAAATCACAAGGATAAACAAACTATTCTTTGATAAAAGAAAATAAGCTTTTTTGTAGCCTATGTGTATCTTATATGGTTTGATCTTGATAAGCTTTCCATCAGATGAACATAGCCTAATATATGTTCATCTATGTTAATATATGTTTGTGAATTTTGTTCATTGACAATGGCAATAAACCCTTTCTGATTCTGATTCTATATATCTTTACGTTCATGCAACTGGAGGTTGCAAGTAAATTCTGTCAAAAGCCATACATTTGCTGTGGAAACAATAAAAAAATAAAGAAAAAAATAGTCAACAGCAAATAACTCTTAGCCATTTATTATGTTATGTGTCAATACAGATATCTGAAAGGTCTAAAATTCATTATGGACCAGTCACTGATCACCACAAACGTTGAAATCTGTTTTTAACAGTTAACAAGCTGGTCAAGCAGGATATTACATTGCATGCATTATATGTCATGACTTCATTCTGTTTCTCTTTTTAATATTGGTATTTATTGTACAAAATACTACATGCTTAGTGAATGATTTAGAAGTTTTAATAACAGTGTGCCTTTCTATTCTTGGTTGCAGTGGAGTGGTGAGGGCCTGGCTGTCGGTGTCTGATGACGTGTCCTGCTTCACATGCCTCCTACTCCTCACCTAATCACCATCTGCAATCAGCACAAGCCCTCTGTACCTCCAGCCCTGCAGTGGTCATCTCCTCACACACCCAGACCTCCACTGCAGACTCGGAGGGGCATATATAGGCCACCAGCAAGTCTGATACTGCCCAAAATGTAATGAATACTCTTGATTCTCAAGTCAGTGGAAAAAGTTTACACGTAAAGATGGGCGATATAAAAACTGTTGCTTGTTGAAGGTATGAAGAATTTGAATATTAGTACATCATTAGTATTTCACGAAAAAATCATTAAAGAATTTATTAAAATGCATAAAGAAACTTGCAACATAATCTTCCAAAGAAGAGTGTGATATCTCAACCAGGGCATTTACAGGCACGTTTTAGCACATTTCAGAATGAAATACAATCAGCTTATTGTTACATTTAAAAAAAAAAAAAAAAAAAAAGGTATTCATTTTTGTCAATATTGCCATCTGTATTTAAAACGCAAAACAATCTTGCTCTGCTCTTCTGTATTACAGGCCAAAATGTTGCAGAATTTTTTATTGACAATGTTTTATAATATTGCAAAATAATAGTGACAATTTAAATGAATGCATGAACCGACAGTAATATTACTAAAATGTTCTCAGTATGGAGAATGAACAGGAACAGGAAATGACATTGGCGTCACCTTCTATCGCAAAGCTTTTTTACTTGAGGTAGATCTCCATGGAAACATACACAGAACAGTTCCTGATGGAGGTAAAAACGGTGCGTCACATATGGGTGTGGAAATGACTACTGTGTGCAACATACACGGCTCATAAGTCATTAATCACTGCTGCATTTTTTATAACAATATTAAATAGACATAATGACAATACATAAAAAAATCTGACGAGGAGATCGGAATATGGAGATTCAGTTCCATCATGTGTTTGTTGTGTGCACAAGTCCAAGCAGAGCAAAGAGCCACTGTCCCAGGACACAGGATCTGAGCCACATGCACAGCTGGAACACATTGAGCTTGCACAGAGTCACTTGTTGTTCAGAGACTGAGATCTGCAGACGCTTCAGACGGACCTGCACTTGCTCCTTTTGTGCCTGTCCGCAGAAAGAAACACCATAGGGTTGGTCAATTATGACAACGAGAATCAGGTTGTGTTGACGGATATCACAACATTCTACAATTGTTATAGTTTATAATAATTTAGCTGAGACTAAGATTCTATGGTAGAATTACTGAACTGGTTTATATCTCTTTAATTACTGGGCTATCCACATAACCTAAACTGGTATAAAGTTCCATGTCTTCTGTCAGTAGCATAAAGAAAGAAAAAGATTTTTTCACCCAATAGCCTCGGAAGTGGAGCCATTATTCATACTTAATGATGTGATTTGTCAGTCGAAGGCGCTAAGCCATAAGATTTATATAGGCAAGTTTTGTCTAATAAATATTGATAAGGTTCAACATCAAACCCAATATTTCTTTCAATAGTGAATCTCCCATAGGTTATATGGACCGTGCCCTAAATCTAAAATGATGACATCATCACCTTGTAGAACGGGAACGCAACCTATATCCAACAAAACCGTCTTTTTGATATGGAGTAATTTTTTGACATGCCTAGAAAGATTATAGCCCTAAACTGACACTCTCTGTAAACGATCAGAGTGAGTGAACAATATGACATCTTATTGAACCTTTAGAAAGAAGCAAATGCAAGTTTATTTTGGTAGTTAATTTTTGAGTGAACAACGAAATTTTAAATAGGGATTTTCATTTTTCAATAAAACATAAACCAATGTCATCTTAAAATACTGAGGACAGTAAGTGTAATGTGTGTTTTTGTTAATATCAACTGGGGCTCACCAAGGCTCCAAGGCCTTAGAATTATTTGTATTATTTTACATTAAAGGAGGGCCAAGAGAGGAAAATAAAAAGGAATTTTTCTTGAGGAAAAATTAAATTATATTTTGGGGGAACTAGTCAAAATATTGTGGATTATTCATTCATATATTTATCATATAAGATAAAATAAGATAAGATCACCTTTATTTGTCCCACAATGGGGAAATTGCAGTGTTGCAACAAAGGGTACAGAAAACAGATTAGGCACAGTATAGTAATATAGTGATAAGATACTTAAAAAAAAAAGCTCTTATAATTTAATAATAATACTCTCATTTACAGCTGTCATATGGACAGAAAATATTGCACAGGGATGATTGACATTATGTCACAGTATTGCACAGGAGTATGACAATATTGTACATTATAAAAGCTGAAAGATCCTGTTCAGGACTAACAGTGTTTGTTGTAAAGTCTGACAGCAGCAGGAAGGAAGAACTGTGAAACCTCTCCTTCACACAGCGAGGGTGGATCAGTCCGTCACTGAAGCTGCTCTTCAGAGCAGACAGAGTGTCCTGCAGGGGTCAGACTCATGCCAGCATAGAATGTGAGTTTAGCCAGACCCTTCTGTCCCCCATGTCCTGCACCGAGTCCAGAGCACAGCCCAGGACGGGGCTGGACTTTTTGATAACTTTGTCCAGCTTCTTCTCTCCCTCTCTGTGATGCTGCTGCTCCAGCTGACCACACCGTACAGGGGCGGCTGATGCCAGGGAGTGACCCTGTCACTCCAAAGGACCGGGGTCTCCTAGGAGGTAGAGCCGACTCTGGCTCTTCTGTACAGTGCGTCTGTTGTGATGAATCCAGTCCAGTTTGTGGTCAGATGAACACCCAGTTACTTGTATGAGTCCACTCTCTCTATGTCCCTTCCTGGATGTTCACTGGTGAGGGGGCAGCAGAGTGGCGTCTGCGGAAGTCCACCACCTATCTCCTTGGTCTTCCCTGCGTTGTATGAGGAGGTGGTTCGCTGACGTCAGTCCACAAAGTCCTGCGTGAGTCCTCTTGTACTCCGCATCGTCATCGCCCGTGTAAGTCAGATTATGGCAGAGTCAGAAAACTTCTGCAGGACACAGCTGTCCGTGCGTGTTTGAGTCTGCAGTGTAGAGGGGTGAAGAGAAAGGGCCGAGGACGGTGCCCTAGGGTGCCCCACACTGCAGGTCCGAGTGCTCAGTACAAAAAGTCCCGGGCTTCACAAACTGAGGTCGGTTTGTGAGGTAGCCCAGGATCCACTCCGCAGGTAGTAGTCCGCACCAGCCACTCTCAGCTTGTCCCTCAGGAGCAGCGCTGGATGGTGTTGAAGGCACCGGAGAGAACAAAAAATAGGATCCTCACCGCGCTGCCAGATTTCTCCAGATGAGAGAGAGCGGTGCAGCAGGGAGATGACGGCGTCCTCCACTCCGATGCCAGGCCGGTATGCAAACTGCAGCGGATCAGTTGCATACCGGTACTGTTGTAGCCATAGCTGTATTTGGGCCGACTGATGCAAGCAAGGCTGCCAATTCACCCGTCCAACCAACCACCAACACCACATTCATTACTAAGGCAGGTGGTAAAGTTTCTTGCCTTGGACACTAGAGCCACTGCTCCCATTCCCAGTGCTAACCTCATTAGCTCCCAAGAGCAGACGAGATCAGGCATCTATGGCCACGTTTGAATTTTTAAAATACTGGTGATATTCAATAGTCACTGGATGACAGATTCCCTCCCTTTAATTTGGCAACGAAGTGATTGCTTATTTTCTGTCCCTGGGCAGGCATTTATTGTTCATGTAACCTCATCTGTTGTTACCTCTATACCTTACAATAAAGGTGTTCCTCAAGGCTCTGTCCTTGGACCACTGTTATTTACAATTTATATAAACTCAATTGGGCATAATCTAAAACACAGTAGCATCCACTTATATGCAGATGATGCAATTCTATATGCTAATGCCCTTCTTGTGCCCAAGTGATTCAAAATATTCAAGAGGATTTTCACTCCATCCAAAACAACTGTGTTAATTTAAAATTATTAATGAATTAAAATAAAACAAAATGTATGCTGTTTTCCAAAAGACACTCTATTGACCCAAAAAATATATCTATACTCACGCTTGATGGTAATATGATTGCTCAAGTACCCCATTACAAATACTAGGGGATCGATGATAAACTCTCTTTCAGCAAACACTTACAAGAGTTGACAAATAATCTTAAAGCCAGATTGTCATTCTTCTTTAGAAATAAAGAATGTTTTCCCCTTAATTGTAGAAAAAAGTTAATCCTGGCTACATTTCTTTCAATTCTAGATGATGGTGACATTATATATATGCATTCTACAGCAACAGTGTTAAAACCTCTGAACTCGGTTTTTTATTCAGCTCTAAGGTTTATTACAGGAGAAGGATACAGAACTCACCACTGTGAATTATATTCTAAAGTAGAGTGGCAATCATTGGATGCACGAAGAGAACAGCATTACCTTTTGTTTGTGTATAAAGCTCTAGTTGGCATTTTGCCTGATTATTTATCAAGTTTATTGCACACCAGATCAGGTATTCACAGTTTGAGGTCTCAGGACATTTTCATCTTACAGACCAATCATTTTAACGCAGAGACAGGAAAAAAGGCTTTCAGCAACTATGGAACAAAACAGAGACTTTTAAAATTATAATATACAATAATATAATTATATTTTAAAACACTGGTCAAGGACTACTCGCAGTGCCGATGCACTCGTTTTGATTTAATCTGATCTCATATTGTATGTATAAATGTGTTTTTTGTATTGGTTAACTTTATTGAATGCTTTATTTGTGTATTAGTATCTTGTGTTTGTTGTTTATTTTGTGTTGTGTTTTAACAGGGTACCCATGAAGAGAGACATTTACACATTGGGTTTTCCCTGTATAAAAAAAATACAGTATCCTGTGTTTGTTGTTTATTTTGTGTTGTGTTTTAACAGGGTACCCATGAAGAGAGACATTTACACATTGGGTTTTCCCTGTATAAAAAAAAATAAATAATGAATGCAGGCTAGTTAATGCAAACCATTGTAGCATTCCTCATCCCTTTAGTGTTTTCAGTAGGTTCACCCACAACGTCAAACATTTGGAAGAAGAGTTTGACCTGGATTTCCATCACTGACCTGGCTAGAGCTCGCACACAGCAGCGGGACATGTTGATGAAGGAAGAGGAGGATGCTCGGGTCTGTAAGGAGCTCTCGATGCCTCTCAGCAGGTCATTGGTCTTCAGCAGCAGCAGCATCTGACGAGGGATCCGGTTCAACAAGTCGCTGATCTGAGGCAGGTAGCGTGCAGCGTTTGTGCGGATCTCCATTTCCTACACAAGGTAAAAAACATGCAGCTTCAAGGATGGGCACTGCACAAATAGTGTCTAATAGAGTCTAGTCAATGGTATCATTATTTATTATTTTTTAGACAAGACAGAATGACATGAAATGGGGATGAGACTGAGGAAGGACATGGCAGCAAAATGTCGAGATCCGGATTCAAACTCACAACGCGTTGGGTAACTCACATGGAGCCCACATGTGCTATCCACAGAGCGGCACAAAACAAGAGCTTTTTCAACGCTTTCAACTGTTTCAGTTTCACAGAGAACCTTGGATTACACTCATTTATCCTGGAGCGGTCTATGGTATCATCCTGGACAATCTTAAGTGATAATGTTTCAGCTGGAGTAAACATGTAAAACATTCAACATCATGCAGAAATAAAACTGCGTCATCACCAGGGTTTATTAGAAAATATCGGTTAACGGCTACAACAGCAAGAAAAATATTGAATATAAATTACAAATAAATAAATTCAATTATCCGACCATCCCTAATTCAGCTCCAGTTGAAATGGCCTTAAACAATTCTTTTGCAGCACAAACGTTTATTATCCTCTATGTACTGTATGTTAAGTCGTGCTGCCACATTGCTTTTTTCTGGCCCTAAGGCTTTGTTTAATGGACAGAACAGTTGTAGCGTGAAATGGGGAGAGAGGGAGAAACTGAAACAGAGGTGGTACAACACCCTAAACCACTACACCACCAGTGAGCAACTGCAGCAACATTACTATGGCTGAACTATGTTTCTTTTGTACATACACAACATAAAGCTGATATCATATAAACTATCCTTCCAATCGTGTACGCTCAAAGTATTTCAATGCTGACTCTAAATGCACTCTCCAGTCCCTCTTGGGGGACAATAATTAGTAGCAATTATCGGAGGGCTGGTTAGTGAAGCAGCTGTCAGCGGGGTAGGGAGTAGGCGACAGTGCTTCATTTGCATAAGAAAGCCTCCATAAGCACACATTGTAAAGTGAGTACTGCAATAATAGGCTGACCAAAAGCCAATGGAGAGAGTATGAGTAGGAGGGTGCATCGAGGGACACTACAAAGACACAGCAATATGATCAGAGAGTGCTGAGCAGGATGTTAAGGGTTCTCTTTCACTGAAGGGAAGACTGTGAAATAACCTAATATAGTATGTAATATGTTAGATCATTCTCCACATACATTTGCACATGGCAGGGGGATTTTAAACCTTCTGTTCAAGTTAAACAGACAATAGTTACAATGCAGATGTTACAAGGCAAGTAGATGTCAAAACCCATCAACTACTCATAGATTTTACGGTGTATGTCACAGCCTCTACATCCCTTCTTTACTAACTCTAGCTCAGCATCTTTCTTCAGGACCACTAAACAAAACAACATTGCCCCACGCAATGAATTCTCACTGAAACTGTTATCATACAAAACACCAGAGATTTCATCAATAGGAGTGCATCAGGGTTACTTTAGCAATTAGCATTAGTTTTATTTCTGATATCTAACGTAAACATGAGAAAATCCACTCACAGCGTTCAGAAAATAAGTGACAGAAACACGTGGCCATAATAAAGATGGTCTATGATGAAAGCAAAATGATTACATTTAATAGATGACCACAACTGTGACTGGTGTGTCATTAGGGCTGAATGATTTAGGAAGATTATCAAATTGTAATTTCTAACAAGCATTGTAATTGTGATTTGCTCAAAATATGAAGTGCTAAAAAAAACACACAGGAATTCCATGCATTTCAGAACATATTTGTTGGGGTTATTATGTTTTAAAAAGAGTATAACATTTGTTGTTTGCTGTATTATGTCACTTAAATAACAGCAGTATTTACGATGTGCAGTTTCAATCACAATACATCTTGCTATTGTTAACTCAAAATTAACATCATATTTCAAGAGTTTCGTTCTACCCAGAGGCTGCAAAGGAAATGGAAAAACACATTTGTGAAAGCACACAGAGAAAATGAAGAGCACCTCCGAGTGTGTCATGGGCGCGGCGCTGATGCCGGAGTTGACAGCGGTCCAGGAGCGAGCGGTGAGCACACATGCGAACAGCGGGTACAGGTCCCCAGCGCCCAGTCTGCGGCTCGACTGCTCCATCTCCTTTAGGTCCTGGTTTATCAGAGCCTGCCATAGTTTACAGTACTCCACCCTGAAGTCCGCCTGCAAGACCTACAACACAAGGCAGGGGTCAAGGGGCAGGGGAAAGGTGTACGCAGTCTGACATGCAGAATTATTTTATCAATATCAATCTGGATCTTTGCTGTGATTGCAATACGGATGCCACGATTATTAACAACACTTTTTTTTTTACATATTTAAATTAAGTCATGATTTGGTAATCTGTAGTCCAAAAATGTTTGCCTAAATGCAAAGTGTTTTTCTCGTTTATGTCACATTAACTTGACTTTATCATTCAGAATTGAGTTCCTAAAGCTGGCCACATACTACTGGAATGGTAACATATTATACAATGTGAAATGAGGAAAATAAGGATTTCAGGAAAAATTACCATCAAAGATCGGTTCAAACTAAATTTCTCCCAAGGGAGACAATAAAAGAAACCTTGTTAACAAGTTAATGAGTGCTTAAATGAGTTGAGATGATAAGATGATAAGAAATAAGCCAACGGAACAAGCGGAAAATATGTTTTTCTTAAAATTTGAAAAATACAAGCATTTTTTAACTTGAAATTAAAATTAGAAAAAAAAAAATACCACAGCACTTGAAATAAGAACAAAACTTAATTGTTCTATTGGTAAATCATATTTAAGAAAGCCAAACTATACTCAAATAAAGATAAAGACTACTGAATTATCTTACCAGTTTGGTCCGAAATAATTCAATCGAGCAACTGTAACACTAAACTGTGATATTGTGACATCCATAAATGGTAATGAACCTTTACAATATACCAGTAGTCCTGGAATATGACACCACTCTGGAACATGCATCTGGGATTTAACACTAACAGATGTGGACTAAACCAGGACCAAACCAATCTCCAGGGTAGTTTCTATAGGTTTAAGATGCGCCGGCCCTAACTAAAGCCAAGAATATTTTTCACATAAACATTTAGGGTAAAGCTAGGCACAAATTGCCCAATTCTAGTATTTAGCATAGAGTTAGTTTGCAAGACTACAGATATATATTTGATAAAGCTCTGAGCATTGAGATGAAGCGTTTACCGCTTATTACTTCTCTGGTCTGTAGACGCACGTTTTGGCCCTAGTTTGTGGACCTGCCGAGGACTGTGGAACAAGTGCACAAAGTGGTAGACTCATTAGGGCTGAGGTGCCAATCAAAACACTGCACTCTGCTCTGAACGACGTCAAATGACTTGTTTATCAGAAAGCTTTTAGTGGTAATAAAGTGTGTGTCTGTGGCTGTGTGTTATTTCTGTGCACTCTCCGAGCAGACCAAGGCCTTGCGGCATGACAAATGGACTGCATTATTAGAAAGAAATCATCTTTCCTGTTGCTGCCGCTGGAGATTTCCCACCTGATAGAGGCCGTGGTCCAGGAGGAGGATATCAGTTTTCTCGCTGTGGGGGCATTTTCGCACCAGCACGTTTCCCGGGTGTGGGTCGCAATGGACGAAGCCGTGTAGGAAGATCATTTCACTATACATCTTACCCAAATTCTCCGAAAGCTGCAGAACACGCAGAACATTTAATATGAGCTACTTGTTGTAAAAAGGCCAGAGCTACAAAATTCTGTTGCTGTGTTCGGTGACAGAATTAGGGGAAGAATAAGATTTAAAACTGGAAACGTTGACGCCTGGTATGTCCTGGGAAAGCACCATTTACAAGGAAGTGTCTCAAAAAATGAATAATAGAAACGAGTTTTACCTCAACTTAATATTAAGTAATGGGATTTATGAACAATTGCTCTGTTTAATCGTTCTTAATAATGATTAATACAGGGAAAGGTAAAGTAAAAGGTTCCAAATGCGGACAAAAATGTATAGAAATTCATCTCTCTGGAGAAACAAAGTCTTATCTTTCTTGCAGTGTTGAGAATAGTGAAAAGCTACACATTTGCTACTCATCAATCATCTCTAGCCACACAAGAAGCGAAAACATTTGTTCTTAAGACAAGGAGGAGAAGAAAAACAGGCCCATGTATGGATGCAGTGAAAACAGAGAAACAGAGAAAGCTGTGCATGGGGAACAAAAGAAACAAACAAATAATGATGAGCGGCCTAAGGAGCGGTGACTACACTTAAATGTGTATTGATCGTGGGCAGTAACCGCTGGCCTCTGCAATCAGAATGAGACGCAGACTGAGGGTTTTCCCAGGGATACACCTCCATCAGCAGCCTCTCAACTCCACGTACGAACCCGACTAGTGATGGTTTACTCTGTATTACGGTTGACGCGAGAACATTTTATATAATACAATTCAAAACATTAGTAGTTTCTTTCATATGATCATGTGGTTTTATAGTAATTAGGATATAGATGAAGACCATTCTAAAACTAAATTTTTTTCTACAAATAATGATCACTTTTTTGTAATAAAAAATATGATAAGCTTGAGGAGTGAATAATGAACTCTTTGAGAAGTGATAGTGCTATTGAAAACCTGTATACAATGAATGAATAACAATAATTTCCTGCTAACCAAAGGCATTGCTCAAAGCTGCAGCCCAGTCTCAGACCGACACAGAAAAGGGAGGGCCGTACCTCGTTGACATTGATGCCTTGCTTCTCGATATACTCCTTGTCATTGACCTGACTCCCATCTGCAAAATCCATGGTTAAAATCCTCTTTGTCGACAAATCCCAATGGATTTTAGGCACCTGTATTATTATGTGTGTAGCAGAAAAAAAAAGGATTTAAATTTTTTTTTTTTTTAAATAAAACTTAGATTATATTCATACACCATACCTTTAGGAAGGCAAAGTGAGACAGCATTTTGGCTACTTTCTCCGCATTCTTTCCTTCATTTAAGAAGTCCAGCTCCAAAGGCATATTCTTTTTGGCTTCTTCCAGGAGCCACATGAAGGCAAAGTCTGGGAAGAGCCAATGGACGGCTTTGACCAACACCTGGGAATACAATCAGAGAGGATTCAGCACAACCGAACAATCGGAACCAAAAATGTATGTTTGACTTCTTTTGCACAAGGAATAAGTGCCCAAAAACCCAGTTTACAAAACATGTGTTTGACTATAACCTTTAATAGTCACCCAAGTTAAATCTCATCATCCAGTCACAACATCAGCAGATGAGAGTCGACATTTGTTTAGACATTTACATGTGGTCAGCACATCAAACTGCTTCAGAATCAAAAGGAAGTGCTGACGTACTTATCCTGAAGTGAAAGAAGCTCTCGGGCTGGTAAATAAAGGATTCAATTGCTACTTAGCATTCATCAAGTCTCACCCTCAACAGTAGACAAGAAACTAACAAGCAGCAACAATCCTGTCCTTAGTCCAAATGATTACCTTAAGAAGAGGGAAATTCCTACGTGGTATTAGTCTGGGAGATACGACAATAACAACATTGAATCAAGATCTGATCCTGTGTCGATCTGGTATGTTGTTTGATGATATCATCATATTGTGATTCTGCGCTTTTCTGTGTAATGGAGCTTTATGCTCAACACAGACACCTTTCCCCAACCAACCTTCCTATTGGTCAGCCTCGGTCATGCTCTGAAGGAATGGCAGGTGAATTTAACCAATCACAGTGAAGAGTGAACTCTCAGAGGCAGCAATTGGCTTTAGTTAGTATTTATATCTGCAAACAAAGAGGTACCTGGATGAATTGTAGCGACATTCTAATTGTGATCTTGGCTCTCATAAATACATGATTGGATTTTTTTTTCAACACCCCCCCCACCCCTGTGTGGTAAATGATGACCTAAAATGACGTATATTTGCACTGTTTGCACAACAATACTATAGTTCTAGGTGCTGTGACTCACCTCCATCACCAGGATGTCCTTGGAGCTCTGCGTTTGCACTTTGGGGTGTTGCACTTTGACTGCCACTGTTCTCCCATCATGCAACACAGCCTTGTGGACCTGGGCCAGGGATGCAGCTCCCTGAGGGTGCTCGTCAAAGGAGACAAAGATCTCTGACAACTGCAGCGGGACAGAGGGCAGAGAGGGCTGTCAGCGTCAGATCAGCACCAGATAACACAATTCTGAATTTAGGATAGAACCAAGGCCAACAGAGCGGGGCCACACAGCACCGACGCTGCTAGAGTGCGATACTGCGCTGACACACAAGTATAACGGCACACTGCGCCCAACTACATTTTTCAGATTTAAAAGGTATAATATTCTATATAGACTATGAGTATTAAACACAGTCGCAGTGGCACCAGAGCACTCTCACAGCCAGTCAAGAGGTGTATGGATTAGTAGGTGGTTTTCGCTTGGGTTGAAATTAGCAATTAATTTGGCAATCAATATATCAATGATTTTTTTCAATGAATCAATTAATTATCAGTGAGGGAGTCAAATGAATGAATTCACTAAACTACTTGAGTACTTATTTATAGAGAAACCATTTATAGTTTCTAGTAATTACATAAAATGAAAACTCACTCTTGCACATGCTCCAGATAGTGAATGACCTGATCAACTACTGAAACAGTTCATTATTTCAGTAATAAAAGGGTATATAATCTGTACAAATGGCCCGGCCTCATGTTAGTGTCCATGTGGTGAAGTTCATAAACATGCTAATGTATGCTGATGGCAGAGCCCCTCAGGGGCACAACGTTCTATGATAAGTTCAAATGAGTTATGGAAAACACAACGGCCCTGGGCCCCATGGTGGGGGGCCAAACGCTTTTCTGTCAGTGTGGCCGGGAGGCTGGACAACATCCATAACCCCAGCTGTATCAAGAAGAGGAATTAATCGACCAATTCATTTTTTTCCACCAGAGTCAGGCCATATATGCTTTTTTAAATTAAATAATATATATTTTAATTTGTAGGATAGGTCCTGCAATTAATCGACCAAAATTTGGGCGTGGCAAAAGCTCTCAAAACTACCCAAACTGCACTCAAAAGACAACAATGACAAGGAGTTAATGCAAAACGAATTATTAATAGAGAAAATAATGTTTATATTTAAAAAATGTAGTTCAATTGCTAAATGATTCGCTCCCAAATCTTCAGCTAAGTCCCTCCATACCTCCTCCTTTCTGCTGTTGTCCCATATAATCTAAATAAAATAATGAAATCAACTATTACACATTTTGGTAAACTAAGACACCATCAACCTATTAATCGACTAAACTGAAGACCTACAGCCCTAATGTTAACACACAAGCAATAGTTCCAAAGCCTTGGCGTGATACTACTCGATATATGCCTTTAAATCAATCCTATGTTATTTCTGGCACTCAGGCTGCGCCGCAGAGGGCCACATTTGGTTTGTGGGCAATACAGATGATCGGCGGTGTGTCGAAATGAGTGTGTGCGTGGGCGCACCTCTTTGCCCAGGTCCTCCCTGATGACCTGCCTGATCTCCTGCATGCTGCTCTGGGGCGCGCGGCTGTGCAGGACCTTGAGGGTGGAGGTGTACTCTGCAGGCAGCAGGTAGTCCAGGGCTCCAAGGTGCTGACCCACTTTGATGAAAGTCCCACGGTTGGCACAGCAAAGGTCACGAAGACGCTCAGCCGATCTCTGATGGACCTACAACACAATAGCTGTCATTCAGATTAGACAGAAAGAACAAGACAATGAAAGGGTAATTCAAAATCAAGGTAAGAGACCATTTCTGATACAAATTAAGCTCCAAACAAACAAATCATAAATCAGTTGTTGAACATAATAGCACCATTACAGGTTGATGTCACGTCAGAGATGATGAATCGTGCCATAACAATAATGTGGGCACATGATTTGGCCTTGCCTCTGATGCATGTGATCCTTATAAACATTGATATGACCAAATATTACAGAAAAGTGCATTATGATTCTATCAAGTACAAAATGTGGTTTAAACCTCTACAAACGTTTTCTGAAACGTGCGATTCTTGCACTACATTACCATTTCTCATATTTTTCTACAATGGATCACTCCTGGACGAATGAGGAATTACACAAATGTTATAACGTGCAATATGAACTCAATATTGACTTTAATAAATAAATTGCACATTTTCAAGCAATTGCAACTCGATACGTTCAGCCTTGCAGTTTAGAAAAAGGTCTTTAAGGTTTTAGTCTTATTATTTCTTCCTGAAAAATAAACAAAAACACAAACATATGTAATGAAAAGGCAGCAAAACAAATTACTGATAATATAAAAATAAAATGTCTTGGATTTTGTTTTGTTATTACTCATATTTAATAAAGTGAGACTGGAAATAATCTGAGAGAAACATGTAAAAGAATAAGTGTTTTATACAAGAGCAGTTCTTCTGGTAAAAGTGTAATTAACAAACAAGATAAAGCGTTATTGGCAAAGCCTAAACCACGTAAGTGATAGAGTGTAATTGATTGGAATGAGTAGAGGGAGTGTGTCTGCGGTGTGCGGCCGGCAGACCCTGTGAACCAGCTGCTTACGGAGCCCCCCTCTCCTGGGACCACCGCAAATAAATAGGCGTGAAATTAGCTCCCCTTAACCTTGGTTCCCCCGTAAAAACACATCCATCCAAACACAGGCCGGCTCCCATGGGGGGGTTTGACACAAGGGCTGTCTGACCAATCAGAGGCGAGCATTCACAGGAACAAGCCACAAGAGAGCAGTGTGAGCCGCGATAGCCCCAGGACACACTCACACTCTCATCAGATCGCCTTTACATTTGTGGCACAATATTTGTCAGCGTCGACCGGCAGTGTAAGACACACCGGAGAGGGAATAGAATCAGGTCTGTTGAAAAGGGTTTCTTTTGTATTTAATAAACAACACACAGCTGACTGGGACATTTTGCATCAAATTGTAAGCAAACACAATAACAACATGTGAGAATGTGCGGCCCATGGAATTTGAATATCTGTTCTTTTCAAATTCAACATTTTGTACATTTAATAAAGAAAAACGTAGCCGATTGTTTAAAATTGTCCATGTTGCTGAGGAAACTGCATCTTCTAAATTAGTGGGTCTCAAGCTTTTCCCACAAAGTACCACCTAACATAATATTTGGCTTTCCGAGATCTAACAACATAACATTTCTTAATTCAGGCTAAAATGGTCTAAAGTGGGACTAAACCACGATAAGGTCGTGCTAAATAATAATGATCCCAAAGGAGGACAAAAACACCAATAGCTTTGTCTCTACATAAAATAAAACTGCAGAGGAACCCGCGTACCACCAGAGGCAGCGTACCACAGTTTGAGAAACATAGTCATGAATGACCATTCAAATGGTGATTTAAATTTGTGGTTAAGCAGTTGAAATACTCACATCACGGCATAAACCTTCAGGTAAAATAAACTGCAACATCATAAAAACTTCTATTGTAACATAAGCTCTGGATATAGTAATAATCACACCATGTGCAATACTCAATTGATTTAATCTTGTGTGATTTTCTCATCTTCCAAAAAGCCCACATGCACTGCAGGTGTAGGAGAGCCGAGCAAAGGAGTAAATGTGCCGAGGGCTTGTGCCTAATCACCAGATCTGTGTGGCTGTGTGCAATCAGGCTGCCTTGTCCTGAGGAGGCGGCTCACAGCGGAAGAAGACGCCAAGACGCTAATGACGATCTCTGCTTTCAATACCAGCACATCAGCAGCAGCAGCAGCAGCAGCGACAGCTGCTCAAAACACCAATCCACCGACTCTCAAATCACCAGCTCCAGCTATATCACCGCCTTATTGATTTTCATGTATGAGGAAATCAAACTCTATAACGCAACGTAACAGATGTTGAATGGCAACGCTCCTATTGCTTACTGTGGCCTATATGATTGAGAGTATCAGTCTGAAAGCGAAAACGTGTTAGTCCCTCCTGGTCTAGTAGTAGATTACTCATGTGTTCAGTTGACTCTTTATTCCATCTATAGCACGCATCGTAATTGCTTCGATGTAGACACATTTCCAGAGCTGAAATTGCCTAGCGTGATTTCACGTTTGATGTTTAGAAGCATTATTTTGTGGTGCTCCGTAATGTTATCAGGAACTTCTGCTCTGACTTAAAGGTATCTCTGATACAAGCCTTTTAGGGGTCTCTCCAACTTTTTTCTTTTTTTTTTTAAATTGGGTGGCATTTGGACAGCTCCAGGTGCATTGAAATGATTAGCGAATAGACTGAAACAAGAATGGTTTAGTAAAAGACAAAATATTTTGTTGTTTGTAGAGGAAATTCCAGCCTTTGTGGTTTGCCAATTCAAATTGTGATTCCAGATAGATTAATCTTGCAACCTTGTAAACTGTAGGGCTTCAAATAAAAGTACATGTGCACTTTTGTGAATATTTTATAGACATTTTAAATGTGTCTGAAAAATATACCTCAACTAATAGGTTTAAGACACATTTTAACCCATTTCCGGTAGATTGACATAATACCATTGGAATATTGTTATCAGGATACTTGGAGATATTCATTTTTGGCAATAATGCCCACTGAGCTTTCACCCAGAACTGTAACTGAAGAAGCTACTTGGATGAGTGGTAAAACATATTCACTTTTAAAACTTTTGACAGAATTCAATTTTCATCCAGGAGTGCAAATATTTGTCTATGAATTCATGTATTTCAGTTGTGCTTTTGTCACCGTCCCGGGCCTTACACGTCGGCCCATGTTTTGGTGTAAACATGTTTGTACACAACACACGACCACGCTCATGTTCTGCTGGTGGTGTTCCTTCCTACGGAGGCTGTGCAACACTTCTGACACATCTGTCCTGGTTACACAAGTCTACTGTGTCTCTTTTGTCTTTCTTGAATGCCTATCTTGGAAATATCTGAAAATCGTTTAATAATATTGTGTGCAATGATAATTTAATTTCTATGACTGAGGGAATGATATAATCATGTTATCAAATCATTCTTTGACCCCATGATAATCGTACAATCTGACAAAGTCATTATATTGAGATTCAGTGCTCTTCTGTGTTCCTCTACACTCAAATACATCCGTTTATTTGGGCTGTAGTCAACTAAAGATATCGATTAGTCCAGCGGTTCCAATCTTGATGATCTGACAATGTATTTGAACAAAACTGCAAACTATCCATACAGAAAAGTCAGGAAACTGTAAAAATGCAGATTGAACTGTAAACTAAACACCAGCCATCTCACATCATAGCTTCTCCTCTCTGCTGTTGTCCGTGTACTGCTCACCTCTACTCAATATATTGTATCAAGGAGGGTTTGTCTTCTTTCTTTAAATGATTAAGCCTAAAACTTGGCAGCAATGAAACTGAAGAATAGTCTATGTAAATACACACTGTCCCAAAAAAATAAAAATAAAATGAAAATAGGTCACCACCTCTCTTCTCCTCATAGATAATTGCTGCATGGGTGATGACCTTTCAGCTGCAACACGGTATTTAAACCCGACTGATGCAGTGAGTGGCTTCTAATTTCTGAAACAACCATGTGGAAAGACAAATCCCGTGGTCATGGAAAAGATGTTGGTGTGTTTGAGAAGGGTCAAATCATTGGCATCAACCAGAGCAAACATCTAAAAGGAGAAGCAGAACCTAATCTACTACAGCTCTGAACCCCAGTGAGAGTGTTTGGGACGAGCTGGAGCTTATTGAAACAATGTGTGCCGTGATCAAAGCTAAAGATGGTCCGATGTGTGACTTTTTTTTCTCTGAACGGACAATGTAAGCGCCAATACGTTTTGATACTGCTCCATCACGACATACTTAGGAGATGTGCGCCGTGTGCAAGCAGAGCAGGTGTCGCTCCCACTCCAGGAGGCAGCTGCGGTAATTGATTTTGGGCCGAACTGCGAGGCTAAACGCCCTGGATTAGTGGACTATGAACAAGAGCTATTTATTATTGGTGCGCTCATGATTAGCTCATTACTCTGCTCACTGAGGCTCGTCCGGCGCTGTCACACGGGGGGCCGCGACTTATGTGCAAATGTAGCTTTGTTTACAGACCGAAAACGCAGCACTCAATAGGACTGTCCTGGAGAGAGGAGGCGCATATACAATAGGAGGTAGAGCAGCCCATCGAATGTAAAGACGACTATCTCTTCACTGACAGCCAAATAAATCAGACACCGCTAGGCTATTTGTGGTGCAGCAGCGTATTAAATAAACAATATACTCGTTTGAAGCGGACGTGGCCAAATATTACCAGTCGACTCGGCGCTTTGTAGTGTGTAAGTGGCTTCTCTAGCTCTCACAGTGGTTAATAAGTGGAGGTGCATAATAGAGCCAATGTCAAAAGGAGGGAAAAAGCACAGCAGAGGGGTGTTTGTGTGGGAGGGGAGGGGTAGTGTACCAGGAGCGGTTTATTTCGTTTCGTGCACTGTAATTCTTTGGTAATTCCCTCAGTTACGCGTGAAAGGCTGCAGATACTTATGGCTAGTATTTAGGGATTAACGAAAACGAATTATCTATTTATTTATTTTTTTCCCCTGATCATTATAATCAGACGATGATTATGTGCTATGATCTTAGTCCTGGTTTAGTCGCCTTTTAGTCCTGTTAGTCCTGTGTTGGTCCTGGTTTTGTCCCTGGTTTGAGTCCTTGTTAGTACCGTTTTGGTCCTTGATAGTACCGTTTTGGTCCTTGATAGTACCGTTTTGGTCCTTGATAGTACCGTTTTGGTCCTTGATAGTACCGTTTTGGTCCTTGATAGTACTGTTTTGGTCCTTGATAGTACTGTTTTGGTCCTTGATAGTACGGTTTTAGTCCTTGTCAGTGCCTGGTAAAGACCTGGTTCAGTCTTTTAGTCCTGGTTTTGTCTCGGGTTTAGTACCGTTTTAGTCTTGCCAGCCTTCAGAGAGCTTTAAGTGGCAGAGAAACTAAAGGAAAAGAAGGAGCAGCGGTGACATCTGCTGTTTATATGAGGAATTACTGGTTTCTTCAGCTAAAAAGGAGACATTACGTGAAATCAACTTTTTATCATATTACTGTATATTACAATGGTTTTCCTTCATGATTATCTTACTCTGAGTTGTATTTTGATAGATTCACATACATTGTCTGCAGGAAAATAAAGTTGCAACTGAAAAAAAGGTCACATGCTCACAGCTCACAGCATACATTCAATGTGGCATAGTTTCAATCAGCTTGTGCAAAAAGATTTATTTCCATCCAGTGTTGCTTATATTTTTCACACAGATCTATTCATGATGGGTTAGAGACCACTGCACAAAGCCTTCTTCAAGCTCATCCCAAAGACGCCCAATGGGGTTCACATCTGCAGTAGATTAGATGTTTTCTCTGCTTGATGCCAATGATTTGAACCTTCTCAAACAGACCTCTTTTCCATTACCACAGGATTTGTCTTTCCACATGGTTGTTTCAGAAATTAGAAGCCACTCACTGCATCAGTTAAGTTTAAATACCGTGTTGCAGCTGGAAGCTCATCACTCATGCAGCAGCTTACTGTACTTACTGTATTTGCCTAGTTGAATCCAAGTGGTGACTTTTTTCGGACAGGTAGTGTATAACCAAGTAGTCTTGTAATGTCCTACATTTGAGGCTCAAGTACTCTGATACTAATATATAATATATAATATATATAAACAACAATAATATATATACACAATTGTATAATATATAAAAAATATATATAATATATATATATATATATATATATAAAAAATATATGTGTGTGTGTGTGTATGTATATATACACACACACACACACACACACACACACAGATACAGATATGAGATACAGATATATATAGATACAGATATGATACAGTATATTTATGTTCCATCACCTATAGGGCTCTGGGACATGCATGTAGGTTTCAAAACAGCAGTTCAAAAAGCAAACAAAACATTAAAAAAACTACTATGAAGACACGGGATAGCAGCAGAGAATTCGTTCTGCAGTTTAGAACAGGAATTCAGTGACCCTATTATGAGGTTGTTTTGGATCAGGCCTATTCAACAAGATCCAAACTGATCAATCTGATAGGGCCCTTACTCCAAATAATAAACAAATATATTTTCTCTTGTTTACTGGTCATGGTTTGGACCTGGTTTGGACCTGGTTTGGACCTGGTTTGGACCTGGTTTGGACCTGGTTTGGACCTGGTTTGGACCTGGTTTGGACCTGGTTAGCAGAATTCTAGTCCCAGTAATTCCGATTTAGTCCTTTTGTATTTTTGCATTTTAACTCAAATCTAATGTAGCAGTTGTTATGTCATCATTATTGAAACAGATCTAGTGTTGGGGTGTTTAGTGCAACCCCATATTGTGTCAGAAGCGGTGGCCGTACTGCATGGGCCCAGAGCCCATGACACGACAAAGAATCTGGCCGTCAGCAAAATGTTGTTAAATAGCCTGGTTTTGGATCAATATTGCAGTTTTGAATTACGAATGTGAATGTTTATTTCTAAGTATTAGGACAAAGAGCATATATGCCCTCTTTAATTTGTAAACAAGTTGGTGTAATCCCTCATTCGTCCAGGAGTGTTCCATTGTAGAAAAAGATTCACATGTATCATCTGGACTCTGTTTTTCGAAAAACAAAACATTTCGACTCTCATCAAAGAGTCATTCTCAATCTGCGAATCAAGTCTGGGAACTCTGGGAACAAGTCTGGGAGGTTTATATCCTTCTCTGTGTAACAGGGCGGGACCT
This sequence comes from Chaenogobius annularis, assembly GCA_015082035.1. Classification (NCBI taxonomy): domain Eukaryota; kingdom Metazoa; phylum Chordata; class Actinopteri; order Gobiiformes; family Gobiidae; genus Chaenogobius; species Chaenogobius annularis. The sequence goes on along the minus strand of BJKM01000100.1, from coordinate 163,346 downwards.
CCTGATAAAGGGAGTTTTTGGTTTCACTTGAGACTACTCTTCTTAATTTTATAACAGCCCTGAGATGGGGCATCCACATCCTATTGTGACCTGACTTTCGCTCCCTCCTCCATTGAGTACCTGATTAGTATCAGAATGCCCTGGGCGTCTACCGGTAGGATGAATCAGTTTTTGTCTTAAAGTGCTGCCTGGTAGCACTTAAAATAAACAGGAATTTCTTGTTGTCTAAAAATTCTTCGCAGTTTTTCCCGACAGTCCCGAGACATAAAGGGATAGAGACAATATTTCTTCTTGGTTCTGTTTCCCTTTTGTCCTGCTTTTTGGTTCTCTTCACTTTGTTAAGAGCCCAAACCGTACCCACAGGCTGAGAGAGCACTTCGGACGTGTTTTTCCTCCTTCCTTTTGCCCTCTGAGCTGGAAATGCTGGTGGACACTTCTTTCTTTAACTTGTTTCAGATTGAAAACTGAGAACTTGAAATACTATTTAATGTGAAAGGATCTTGTGGTTTTTTGAGTCGATCAGTTTTTGTTTTGTTTTGCTATGGATCACAAATCAGCAATAAAGTAATGTAGCCCTTATCATAATCTGGAATACATTCTAAATCAGGCATTGCAAGGCCAGCTTTGGTTTTCAGTTACTGAATTTCTCTTTAGCTTCTGACTTCAAAGTAGGCCTGTCTCGATAAAAAATTTTGAAGTACAATACATTGCTACGATAAACAATAACAGTGATTTTGGAAGACTTACCCTTTTGAACTATGATATTCTATTAAAAAAACACTAGTAGATCATTAGTATCAATAAAAGACTTGTAGATATTATTCTATTATATCTTCTGCAGGGCAAATGTTACAAAAATTAAGGTAATGTGCCACACTTGCGCCAATTAAATGCAAATTGAGCCTCTAAAAATATTGTTTTTTTTTTATTGAACGAGAAGTCATGATAGTACTCGTTATAGTACCTTTGACTTGAGCTCCCAGTACTCCTCTGTGCCGTTCTCCACATGTCTGAAGGCTGTCAGATAGTCATAACTGATGAGGAATGTCTGCAGAAGAAAGAAAACAACAACAAGGTGAAAGTTCAGTTGTTTGGAGATTTGAATACTATCAAAACAAATGTAAAAACAAGTACATAAATGCATAATTTTAGGACTACATCTACCGTGGCTGCAGCTCTTCCAAAGCGGACCACGCTGAGGTCATTGATGTCCAGTTGTTTTCTGTGGAGGTACAGGCCAGAGGAGGCCAGAACCACAGCAGTGACAGCAGAGAGTCTGCGCACACGAGCCGCCATCACTGCAACAAACACCACATTTATCAACACTGAACATTTTGCTTTCAAAGTTTTGGAAGAGAACAGGGATACACATTTGCATTAAGACAACTTCACACATTGCTATTCAACAGCTGTTCTAGGGCATAGAACATCATTTCCTCTTTAAACTAAAACAAATATCCTGTCTTATTGTCTGCTAAATCTATAGATTAGACCTCTACAAACATGGTCCGAAATGTATGTTTTTACTTATTACTTAGGAGTTCATCAGTCTTCTCTTCAGTGTCCCTGGGCGTGTTGTGAACTTTAAACAGACTATCAAAAAAAAAAAAAAAAATCTAAATTATAATTCTTAAATCAATCAGCCCTAAGCTAATATTAGATACCTGAACTTTTCTTTATTATCATATGACAATAAAGCCAGGTCCAAATGAGGCCTCTAAGACTAACTGTAACAACATCACAGTATTCAGTCACAGGTCTTTATAATAAATAAGGCTTTCCCACTTTCGAAACCGATGGCATTGGGAGGTTGAGGTTTAGATAACCAGTGTCAGAGACGTGCACAGACGTGGTTTTACTCCTGAAACGTGACAATCATTACAATATTGACTTCACTTATTAGCATCTTTGGCCCTTTCTCCCATGTGAAATAAACACTGAGCAGCAGCAGTGGTCACTCACCGCAGAGGGGTCCTCTGTCGGGTCAGAAAGCCTCGTGTGCTCCGGGGAAGGAGGCGGAGCGGCGCTGAAGCGGAGCCCGGAAGAAGCGCAGCTCATGACGGTCACCGTGACCTGCTCTTACCAGTGCACCCGGGAGTCATGCTGCACGTCCGGAACATGTAACACCCGACAACACCATGAATGACCCACTACGTAACTCTTTCACCGGCTCCCATGCGCGGTGCATGCTGGGTAAAACATTTGTCAAACCCGCTCTGACGTCAGGATTGGGACGCTTTTCTCGCGAGAACTATTGATTTTATTTCTTTTCTCCTAAATCTGTCTCTGGTACTGTCAAATATATCTTAATTTGGATTATAACCTGTATGCCTGTATCAAAATACCAATTTTTTCACTTTAAATAAGCAAAGTCACCTCAAAGTCAGAAGATGGTCAACATTAAGGAAAAGACAAATAGAATATTGAACTGTATGGGAAAACTCATAATTCTAACAAAAAATATGAAATAAATGAAAACGATAATAAATTGCTCTCCGGTTCACCCTGGCCTCGACAGTACATCGCACACAATGGAAGCAGCCCCCAAAGGGAAGGTGACACAGTGATTGAGCATTCCATTTATTTCAGCACATGAGCGTTGACTATTCAAACATGGACTAAACATTAGCGATATATGAACTGATTTTACTGATATTACACATCAGAAATAAGAGCGTGAATTGTAAGGTTACTAAAAGTATTATACACAAAACAAACCATACATTTGAAACAATATGTTAATGTTTTTTATCCAAAAGGCATAAATAATTATTACACTTCTGTAAAAAAAAAAAAAAAAAAAAAAAAAAAAAGGGTGTATCCCAGGGTAGACCATCTTCAGTCCTCTTCCTTGTTTGACCTTTGTACAAATGTCCGTTTGTTCTTCTGCACCTGGACCTAAGGGGGAAAAAAAAGTACTTTTACACATATCTTAAAAAATAAACTTCAAACTTCATAATTTTTCCTAAATATCGAACTGAATGTATTTTGACTTGCAAATATTGTACATCATGTATGAAAAATTACAGAAATTTGTCTTGGTACATTTACAGTAATGTTATGAATGTACACAGTCCCTGTCACATAAACAAATAAATAACACCACTATGTTCTAAGAGTGTTTTTTTAAGAACTGATAGAACAGAATAAGTCTGCAAATACAGTTCTGTAATGCTAAGTCAATTCTGCATTATAGGTCCCTTTTAAGGGGAGACAACATGTGGAAAAAACAACATTGTCAAATCTGAAACTAAAGTTGTTTTTATTATTTCATGTAATCCACTTGAATCCACGTGGGACATTGTAAATTAAAACTATTATTATCCTAAATGTATTTTCTCCTCTAAGCACATAAAGAGCAGCCTTTAAAGTAGCAACTACACACACCAATCTCCCAGTGAACATACAGAAGGATTAGTTACCATAACCATTCTAATGATGATTTATTGAACTCCAAACAATTTTCAGTTAAATCTAAGTTTCTTAAATACAAGATATCCCTAAAATATCCCCCTTTTCAAAAATATTTTGCATCTAGAATGTCGACAAAATGAAACAAGACGTTTAAACCTGGCTCTACCAATTTTTCAGATTTCTAAATCTGAAATATATCCAATAGTTGCAATTTTTACTCATGAAAGGCCTTATGTCCATACATGATGAAAAACTTTTGATAACATCAATTTTAAATTACAGGAGATGTTTCAAAGTATTAGCTCTAAATTTAAGATTTGTTTCTATCCATAACATGTTTGTTGAGATCTAAATTACAGGTACAAGATTTTTCAATAAGACAATGGGACATTGTGTTTTTGCAGAGGCCATTCTATTACGTAAATAATTGCAGCCTTTGAGATTTGATAATTGTGCCAACTCAAATTGTGCTTTTGATTCAATTGCGACATATTGTGCAACCCTAGTGAGAGTACACATACTATGCTGTTGGGATACGGTTCCGTTAAATCAGCTTTACTTAGTGTACATCAGCAGCCACAGAGGGGGGCGTTACCTTGGTTCCTTCAATGATATGAGGCTCTTTCTGTAGAACATTGTTCAGTCCCTCCTCTGAACCAAACCCAACCCAGCAGAAGCCTCTGTGGAAACCTGTCTCTTTGTCCTGACAAAAGAAACAACAGAGAAAAAGTACAGAAATGAATAAGGTGCAGAGAAAACGAGTAAGTTGAATTGTGGTAAACGTATTCAATGACAAAGAATTCAAACTCACAAATGGCAGCAGGCATTTCTTGACATGTCCAAATTGGCTGAAATATTCCCTCACCTCCTCTGAAAAGAAAAAGTGTTACATTAATTCAAGAACATATTATTGGTACAAAAACAAGCTCACTGACTTTCTAAAACAAAACGTTAACCTGCAAAAATAATGCAAATGTTGTGTTTTCGTGTAGATCACCATTTCGACACATTTAGTTTATTTGCCACTTGTAGTTAAAAAACACATTGGAAAGAAAGTGTGCAAACATGCTCAAAGTGCACAACAAAACATCAAAAAACAACCAATGGACATAAGTTTTAAAACACTGTACCATGAAAAAAAATTACACTGTGAAAGTAAAGCAGGCTCAAAATACTAAATTAATATGAAACAAAAATAAAAAATAAAAAGTAAGTTAAGTGAAGCGCTAGATCCTAAGTGCATTGTTCAAGCTAGTGACGGCCTGTAAAAGTAAGATGGCAAAACTATAAAGTGTGAAATCCATTTGGAGTTTGCCGATTATCAACTAGAACCAGAACCAAAACCACTGAACCATGAAAGCTGGAATGATGGTCATCAGGGTGTCATTGAAGGGCAGAGCACAGGGGGTAATATAACATGCATCTCCCTGCGTCCCGAGACCTCCCGTAGCGTAGTATTTACAGAAAACTGAGTCACAGATTAAGAATAAAGAGGTATAAAGGACTTACTGGAGGCAACGGTCCAAGGAACTCGGGACACGAACACCTCGAACACCTTCTTTGAGGACGCAGCCATCTTTCCTGCATCCACGTGAGAAAGTCCGTGCGCAGGAAGAAGATTGGTCGCCCCCTGTAGTCTACTGTTGGGATTACACATTTGCATAGCTGTAGAAATTCATACTAATGGTTGTATCCCGTCTATTTGTTTGAATGGGTAAGTTTTACATTTGTCTCCATTCGTAGTTCTTCTTTCTTTCTTATTATTTTTTATATTCAACTTTTATATTTATCGCTTAATAAAAAAAAATCTCCTCGTGTAGCCAGAGGGCGGCAGCACTGTAACTTCCACACCACACAGAGAAGAAGAACATGTGCAAGATGGCGGCTGTTATGGAAAGTGGGGAAGATGCATTCAAGCAACTTTTCAAGTTTTATAAGCGCAGAAAACCCCTGCCAGACTTCAGTGATGTGATCGACTTTTCCGGGAACGTTTGCGCTGGCAAGGTACAAAGTGACGGAGTTATTCATCGACACATAGTGCTGTCAGTGCGCTGTCTTCTCTCCATGTGCACACAGGCATACAGTCAGACATATCATATGTACAGTCCTGAACACATGTTCAAGCAATAAATGAAAGTACGTTACGATCATCACCGGGTTGTATGTGAGATATGCAGACAGAGTAAGTATTGTAGGCTTAAATATATGTAACCTGATAAAGACTGTTGTTCCTTTTTTATTTGTTTACAGGTGGTTCCGTTCAAACTCAGCCCTAGTGCAGTGTCTGATGCAGCATCCTCCAGAGTGGGCCTGAGACCGGTCCGGGACTGGAAAGCCTTTGGCCTGCAGGGATTCCCAGGTGAGTCAACTTCTTGGATGTATTATGGTCTACTTATTCTGTAATCATACTGGTTTAGACAGGTCCACTGCACAAATTGCACTTTGAATATGCATTGACAAATGTATTTGATTGTAAAGGAATATTAAAAAAGATAAGGATATGAATCCCAGTGGAGTTGTCAGGTCTGAGGGTTCTGTGTGTTTTTGTTGAACAGGATTCATCTTTATCTCAAACCCCTTTAAGAGAGGCTCCCAGCCCTTCTGGATCCGACAGTGCCTGAAGACATACCCACAGAAGCCTAATGTGTGTAACCTAGACATGCACATGTCTCCCTGTGACACCCAGGACATATGGGAGCGCAGCGTGCACAGCCTCAGGTCAGTATATGCGCTAATTTTCAATCGCTCATACAGTATGTGAGAATTTTGATTCTAGTAAGTTAAAAATGGTTTGGACTGTATTCCGTGTATCTTCATTCACCCAAACGAAAATTCCCAACAATTCCATAATACACAAGCTTTTCTTAGCTACATTGTAAAATCTTATCTAAAAGTTCATATTTTTTTACATATAATTTGTTCATAAATAACCAAAAGTGTGTTAACCTGCAGTACACCGGCTGCACCCAGACGCCAAGAGAAGAGTCTGCTGGAGCGACTGCGCTGGGTCACCCTAGGCTATCACTACAACTGGGACACCAAGGTAGGAGCAGGCTAAAACAGTTTGAACAAAGTTAATATTAATTCAAAATGTGTAATCGTTTGCTTCCCAGCTGTACTCTGAAGACCATTACACCCCTTTTCCTGCTGATCTTCAGTCACTGTCGCAGCAAATCACTTTGGGTTGTGGCTTCAGTGACTTCAGGCCCCAGGCAGGAATCCTCAACTACTACAGGAGCGACTCCTCTCTGGGCATCCATGTGGACGAGTCTGAGCTGGACCACAGCCGCCCTCTCCTGTCGTTCTGGTCAGTAGAATTCAGAGAGTTTGACCTCTTATACTTTCATGTTGCATAAGGCCATAACCATGTATGTTTTTTGTGACAGTTTATAAGATGCATGTTTTTTGTCATTGATTTGATTTATATTTGTGTTGCACCTTTTCAATTTGGACTTTTAAAGTTTTCTTCACACTTCCCTGGCAGTTTTGGGCAGTCGGCTGTCTTTCTTCTCGGGGGTAAGCAGCGACAGGACCCCCCCACAGCCATGTTCATGCACAGTGGTGACGTGATGGTGATGTCGGGTCAGAGCCGCCTCCTGTACCATGCTGTACCCAGGATTGTGCCGTCTTCTCCGGACCTCCTCACCTCCGAGCTCCAGAACCCCGCCACGCCACCTGAACAGCAAAACCAGACCACCCCCACAGAGACGAGCTCGGTGCTGGAGCCGGTGTCAGAGCAGGACTGGACTGTGTGTCTCAGATATATCCAGAGCTCCAGGATCAATGTGACCGTCAGACAGGTGCTGGGGACGGGGCAAAGCTTTCCACAGAGCTGACCATGGCAAAACTTCCACTTCAGTACTGACAAAAATAAGTGGCATTTTGTTTCATATCAGCCTGGACAAAGACTTTTAAATGGAGGATGTACTTTAATGCGATTTACCATTCATGTGTGCAATATTTATTTATTATTAAAGAATGGATGGGGCTGTGTTTCTGTGGACTATCTCCCTCCAGCCATGAATTTAAATGAATGCTTCCATCTCCAGGTGCCATTGAATGTAAACAATTATTAATTTTCACCCAAAAGTGAATTGTGAAAGTCACCAATAGTGTTGTCATAAAACTGAAACTGGATCTTGATACTACATAAAAGGCTCAATACCAAACACTTTTTTAGACAATTCGATATACAGTACAGTATTTTTAGACATAAAACAAGTTTTATTATTGTTTGCTTGCAGTCTTCTCCTGTTATAGACCAAGACAGATCAAAATTGATACCTGCTATCTGTGTTTCTTTTTGATACTAGTTTTGGACTCAATTAGTATCTGGGCATGTTTTTTCTTTTTCTGACAACCCTAGTCATCAGTACTATCACTGCTCGTATCATGCATAAGGAGATCCAAAGTTAATGGAATGAATTCTGTTAAAAACCTCTATGTGGTTGGTATGAACTGGGGAGGCCCTTATCCTAACCAAGCAGAGAAGTGTATTAACTCCAAGTACAAGCCTTATGCCATTAAACTCATGAATGCACAGCTGCCCTCTGAGATGGTCTGACATGACGCGGTTGAACTCCAGTCTGGTGATGATCCGATCCTTGGCCTGTAGCCTTCATCTCACCACACAGTCAGTCAAAGCCTTTGTTTTTCTGAAGAGACTTCATCAACAACAGGTGAATGTAAACTAAAACAGCTTGTCTGCCAATGTTTCACCTCCCACCACTCTGAATCATCCAATTTGTTTAAGATTAGATGAGAATCTGAGTTTATTTGCTTGCCAGTCCTTGTAAAAGATGTAGTTTAATACAACGGCGTGGCCCCCACTCCTCTTGCTGCTACCCAATAAAAGACATTACCACCTCCAAACCTGAAAACAGATGCGCTCATAAAGGCGTTTGTAATTAGACTGGTTCTGCACCTGTCTGTGCGCCTCACATGACCTCTGTGAGCTCTCTGTGAGGACTCTTACTGAGAACAGTCTTTTTGTTTGTTTTTTGTTTAGACATATTTGGTTGCTGTCTTTGTGTGGGTTTCCTCTGGACTCTCCAGATTGCTCTACCACGTAAAACCTGGGCCAGCGTGACCCCCATGTGGATTTTTACTTACCCCCGCATGTTGTTCTGCTGTCCCTTCATCCCATCACAACATTCTTTGTTACGACCACACCAGACTGTCCACTAGATGGCGCATTAGACAGGAGTAGGCATGCGCTCTAATCCTTGACCTGCAAAGTTTGTGACACTGCTTGTAAGGAAAAATATGTATCTGTATCTTATCATTATCACGTTTTGAAAAGAGATGAAATAAACGTTTGTTAATTTTAGAAACGGGAACTCGCGTGTGTCCAACTCTTTTAAACTATCCGTGTGTAGGCGGTACAGGTTGAGTTTGCTGTTTGTAAACTACTTTAAGATGTATCATGTGGACCTACAGTTGTGCCGTATTTTAGACTCTATAGCTTGCGCTCCTAGTGCGTCTCCACGGTCCTCCGTGTGCGCGGCTGCGGGCGAATGGTGATTGTGAAACGGCAGCGCTCAAGTGCAGCAGAGAGGATCTAATGTCAGAGCAAAGGGCCCCGGTGTTTGTGGGACGGCCCAATGACGCGCCGTGCATGTCGGAATAAAAACCACCACCAAGACTAAGTTGTAATGAAAAGGTGAGTGTTCAACACATCCATTGTTCCTAAAGGGCCAGAGGAAACGCGCAACATGTGGCCGCATCATTAACAACAGCAGCATCTCACACTCAGCACGGTAAGCCTCTGCTGCTTTTTGGCTTTCACCCATAATTCATACAAATCTAGAAGTTTGAGGAGTCTTTGGAAGCCTATATTTAGCAATTATGTCAGTAGTTTATCTTATTAAGGATGACATTTCATTTGTAGACCTATATGTTTTATGAATGAAAAATGGGCTTTAGACTGCATTTTTGAGTGTTCTACATGACAACTCTCTCTAGCACTGCTTTGTAAACTGCCACTTTTTCAGTTTTACTTGTCACATGGTGCTGGACACTTCATTTAAAAAAAGAAATGTAATGTCTAAAACTAATACTAACTTAATTTATAAAATGAACCATGATGAACGTTTTTTATTTCCCATTTATGCCCATAATATTGATACAGTTACAGTTATGTTTTATATTGTTTACCCCAGCACATTAAGTGTAAAAATCTTCTCCCTGGCATGTATTTTGAAACAATAGACAAAAATGGACAAAGTCCCATCAAACGTCTCATGTCCCTTCACCTTCAGATAATCCTTTTCTGCTGTGAGACTGTGTGAAATACTTGAGGTATAAGCTACTGTGTGTCAGCGGCCACCAAAACAATTGTCTCCTTTATTGTAGTCCCAATCAAACCTGATTGAACAGCTCTCAGGTATTTCTGTGTCAATGCTGTCATTGTAGAGCAGCAGCCCCAGGCACGTCCACGAGCAGGAACACCCATCCAGCCGCGCTCCACACTGACACTTGTCTGTCTAATGAAATCACTGCCATCTTTATCAAAACACACAGCAGTCACTCACACTTTGAACTGTTCCACAGACTTTCCACACCTGCGAGGCCGTGAAATGGAGAGACACCATGCTTTCCCATAATATTGCTATAATGTAATGATGACATGAATGTAGTTTGATTTTTAAATGTTCATTTTTAAATTTCTTATTGTCAGTTATCGACCCTGCGACGAGCTGGCCACTCTCCAGGGTGTACCCTTCATCCATTTTACAGCCAAACCATGACTATTGTAATTTCAGTCATAACTGCTTTTTTATAATAGACTTAGATTTCCTATTTGGTTTTGTACGATAAAAAGAAAATCCATTCAATTAGACAGTATACATAGTGAGCACAGGGGTAAACTGTATATGGAAAGTATCTAATCATTAAATAGCAAATTAAAGGAGCTACTTGGTCCAATTGACAGAATTACATTTACTTTTGCTTGGGAACCTACTTAGATGAACGAAGGATTGTTAACACTCCTAACCACAAAACTTTCCATTAACAATTATTCTTTGTCCGCTGTCACTCACTTTGTGGTAAAGGTGTGAAAAGCATTACGCAATCTCTACTCCGTTTAATTCATTTTACTGTTCTTTCAGCAAACAAAAATATTGACATAAAATTCACTTGGAAAAATTAAGAAATGAATTCGAATTGACCTTTGCTGTCCAGAGATCGGCACAATTCTTTATCAAAATCACCACTTAACGCTTTAACAGTTGTCAAAATCTGGGTGAAATTTTTTTACTCTTAAAATACATTTTTAAACAGATGCTTTAAAACGTTTACATAAGCAGATTTTTTTTGTATGTGCTGCTTACACTTTTACTATTTTTGTGCTCCTGTACAGTGTTCGTATCTGTTTTACTCAGATAACAGTTTCTAATTTTGCTTGCCCAATTAGAAATGGATATACTTTTTATTTTTTATTTTTTTTAGCTTTTTCCACCTCTGATGTGTTGTCAGACCAAACACGATGCACGCTCATGTGTTCTACATGTGTTTGTCACTGATGATGCATCTATGATTGCCTCTAATGAAGGAATGAATGTGAGCGTGAGTGATTTTGTGTCTCTGTGTCACCTCTGGGACAGTGTTGAGATTGTACACTGCCCAGTTCCAGTATTTTTCCATTTCCATTCATAATTTGTAGATAATTCAGCAGCACTGTCTAATATTCTAATACTTTCTGTCTTCAGGTGCCAAAGCCATGGGCAGTAAGAATGTGGCTGCCCCCGTGCCCCTCCACCCGTCTCTGCCTCTGGGTGGGTACTCCTTCCTCCACAGCTCCACGGGGCTGCAGCTGCCGGCCGAGCACCTCCACAGCTACGGCTTCAGTGCGCTCCACGCTGTGCACCTGCAGCACTGGGCCCTGTACCCGCCCTTGCCCCTGTCCCGTCGCGCGCTGGCCAAGATCCCAGCACACTGCTCCTCCGTGGCCTCCTTCCCCCTCTTCCCTCAGCTGCTCAGACCCAAACTCAGCTCCAAGACCAAGCCGCGTTTCGACTTTGCTAACCTGGCGGTGGCAGCTACAGAGGAGGACAGTCTGAAGGCGGAGGACCTGAGCGTGACCAGTGTCCAGAGCACCCCGTCGCAGCAGCAGCAACTCCCTCACCCGGGTTATTTGTGCCAGGACAAAGTGCCCGCTCCCTCTGAGAGAAGGTCCAATCGAGGCCGAATGCCCTCCAAGATCAAGAAGGAGTTTGTCTGTAAATTCTGTGGACGCCATTTCACCAAATCCTACAACCTGCTGATCCACGAGCGCACGCACACCGACGAGAGGCCGTACACCTGCGACATCTGCCATAAGGCTTTCAGGAGACAGGACCATCTTAGAGACCACAGGTTTGTGCAACGTTTTCTCTTTATATTCTCCTGTAGTGTTCCAGAAAACCATGGTGCTGCCCATAAAGTCTAAAACCATGCTGATAATAAATAGGTTCTTATATTATCTTGTACACGCATAACTAGACTTCTCATGCACATCAAATGGTTGTTTGAACATAAAACAAATAGAACAACTGATTTTTCACTCCAAAAATGTAATAAAAACAAAAGGTTAAGAGTTTCTTTCTTTGGAGTTACTGAAATACCAGCAACTTACATTGTATTCAATCTTCTACTATGAGATCAGAATGATTTCAATGCTACAGTATCTCTTACACCCAAGTGACGGTTTGTACCCTTTTCTCTGGCCTATTACAGGTACATTCACTCCAAAGAGAAGCCCTTCAAATGTCTGGAGTGTGGAAAAGGCTTCTGTCAGTCGCGGACTTTGGCTGTGCACAAAACCTTACACCTCCAGGTCAAAGAGCTGCGGCCGCCCAAGGTCAAATGAGCCTGGTGCTCACGGGACGCACAGGAGCATGGACTGGGCCGCGACCCGCGCTGTGCTGCTGAGGGACCAGATCAGGGCATCATAAGCCAAAGACATTTCTTAACTCTTATACATAACTGTAAAATAACCAAAAGCTCTCACATATAACACATTCTACAGTTAATTTTAGATCAATATACCAAATGTATCTATTTTTGCACTTTGACTTGATTGTAGATTTCTTTGTCACTGGATTTCCTAAAATGAATATAGTCCTTTGTAATAAAGTGTTTTTACAGCAGGTTCTGTCTGTTTTAATTGTAACAAGTACAGTATATGACAAACAGGTAAGCAAAATGGTTTAATCAAACTATACTGACAATGCAATAAAGGTTATTCTGATCAAATGAAAAAGGCAGGAGTAGAAAAACAGATTGATCCTAGTCCCTGAATCTTTTTTTTTTTTTTTTCTTTAATGCCAAACCTCTAGTGCATAGTTATCTCAACTTACACAGCCTTATCATTAGTTGGTTGCTAAGAAGGCGCTCTGTTGAGTGACATTAAAAACCTGTCTAAGAGTATGTAGTACTTGGGCTTATCCATTGCTACTGCAGTTGAAAAAAGCATTGCATTGTAAGAACCCACCAAAGACATTAACATGAGACCATTCCTGCCTAATAACACTGGTCCATGTCACACCATTCTTGTTCAGTGGAGGTGGTTTGCAGGCAGCCGATGTGAGGGTGTGTGGACAGGAACAGGACATAGTGAGTCTGTTCCAGGGAAAGACAGAGCGGAGGGAAGACATCAGTCTGTCAGCATGTCCCTGAGTCAGGGACAGGAGCGCCCTTCCACAGACCACTGTTCTAACTCTTGTGAGGTTGTGATACGTGTCAACTCCAGACCAGTCAATGGGTGCCTTTGGAAACACATGCAGTGAGTGTCCGACAGGTGTCCGTGCTCTGCAGCCTGAATGTGTCCCTGCAGTGTCAAAGCAGGCCTCAGGGACACATGACTGAGGGCATGAAGGGGGTACGGCACGTCAGTGAGGACCACTGACACCTTTATGGTTTCCCCTCTACAGAGGTGAAGCTGCGGCCATCCACAGTCTGCTACCGAGCTGGAGCCCACATCAGGGGCCCGCACAGCCCTTGGCCAGAGCAGGCTCAGAGTCAGCCTTGAACTGAGCTTTGACTGTGTGCTTTTGGCCATAACACTTGTCACACTGTTCAGAAGTTCCATTCCTACAACCAGCTTTTATAATGCCAGTGTGTCCCAGCGTGTCCCTGCGTGTCCCAGTGTGTCCTGCGTGTCCCTGCGTGTCCCAGTGTTTGTCCCAGTGTGTCCTGCGTGTCCAGTGTGTCCCTGCGTGTCCCTGCGTGTCCCAGTGTGTCCCAGTGTGTCCCTGCCGTGTGTCCCAGTGTGTGTTCCCCATGTGTCCCTGCGTGTCCCAGTGTTGTCCCGTCGTTTGTCCTGCGCTCCGTGTGTCCCTGCGTGTCCCAGTGTGTCCCAGTGTGTCCCTGCGTGTCCCAGTGTGTCCCTGCGTGTCCCTGCGTGTCCCTGCGTGTCCCTGCGTGTCCCTGCGTGTCCCAGCGTGTCACCTGTTAGGGGAGTAGTATTGGGTTGTGTCTCCACATAAAGTTATCACAGCTCATGAGCAGAAGGAGCTGCCAGAGTCTTGTGTGACCAACCTCATGGAAAAACACTGCAATGTGCTCTGTAAATGTTTCCAAGTCAAATAATGAAAGACAACAATGCACCTCAAAAGTCTAAATGTAACTTGTGACTTGTGACTCCTCAAGCTGCTGTTTACTCAACGTAGCCTGAGTATGCACAAACCTGCACATGAACACTCAGGGAGGAGGTTACACAACTACACATGACAAATGGGATTCAGTTATAGTCCATGAAGTGCACTCTGGCCTGATGCAAGACTTGATCAGCTCAAAGACGAGCTGCTTTGCTTTGACCAGGCACTGAAAGGTCTACTCTGCTGTTCTGACAGAGCACCGGGGCAGTGGCGCCCCCTGGGGACAGCCCTGTGAGGTGGGCCAGGGTTCAGCAAGAGGAGAAATGCCTCTGCAAACTCCTGCGATGCTTTGTTTTCTCTGAAAACGCTACAGACAGTGGATATAGGTTTTCACCCTGAGATGCTTGACAATGTCTTCCCTGTGCTGCTCTGCTCCTCACAGTGAGCAGGGCCTACAGGGAGCTGCGTGGGCCGGGGGAAGGTGGGTGGTGGTGGACAGTGAGGCGCACAATCAAGCAGGAAAAGCATCCCCAGAATCCTCTGCCCTCTGCCAAAGTTAACATACACCCAGGGATTTGGTATCAAAGTTTCCAATATTTGGCTCCACAAACATAGTCACTGTGAAAACACATGCCTGGGAGATCCCCACCGACTATTCAAATAAAGCAGGTTTAATTATGAATTTGGGGAACTGTAGCATGCTCTTTACATGCTCTGCTCCATCTACACATATCATTTTAGATTGGAGCAGGGCATGACACAGCATCAAAAGCTCTGTGATGGAGTGTTGTGTAGGTGGAGTTAACCCTGTGTCCATAGACCCCTCCGTGTGCCCACTGCCTGACCACCAGCCAGGGCACAGAGCACTGCAGCCTCTGAGTGAAGCCTCCACGTTTTCACAGTGGGTTCAAGTTTCCAGTGCTGCCTGTTTCCACACTCCGGGAAGCAGAGAAGTGAAAGAGCTGCAGGACCTGTGCCTGCTGTTTCAGAAGGCAAGAGCTCACATTCTGAATACTGATGAAAATGTGATAATCCTGCAGAGAGCCTGGGGAGCTCTGGAGGTCAAGCATCTTTTTGTCTTTGAATATGGGGGACCAAATGTTTCTAAGGATCAGTATTAAGTCAGCATTGAAACAGCTTTTTTCTTTGTCCACAGTGAGAATGACTGTGTGATGATGAACAAGTGAACGCCATAAAGCTGCTGCTACTGGTTTAAAATACCGTTGGCTGTTGTACACTGAAGACACAACAAATCATGAAAATCTTTTTGGATTTACTGCAAGATCTGACAACCAAAAGGACTTTCCCGTCATGAAAAATGTATGTGGAATTGTGAACAAATCAATCTTGCAATTGAAGAACTGAAAAACAAACAAACAAAACAGATAACTCTTTGGCGCTATCCTTCACAAGTCTGTCGTGGAGGAATGGAAATATATATTTTTACACTACAAAAACAAGATGCAATACAAGCCTCCTCTGATTTTTCTTTGCAATGGCACGCAATTGTGAGGATGTTCAACTATGTCAGCAATCTGTGTAATTTAAATGTTTATTATTTTAGTTTTTATTTTGCAAATTCAACAAAACATGATAAAAACATAAAACCTTAAATACATTCATTAATAAACACAATGAAACAGTGAGGATTAAGATAGAACAGTTAAAGTAAAACCTTAACAGAAATAAACAGAGGTGTTTATCTCCCTTATGGAATTTTCCCCGTGACATTATGCATATTTTTCTCCCATACACAAATATGACTAATGTAATGTGGCGTTTCAATACATGTGAAAGCTTGAGCCTCACCTCCCTAAAGCAAACGCCGTCTTTCTGTCCAAAGTGCCACGTTCAGGGCTCGGCTAAACTCTTTTCATGTTCCACTGCAAACACAAGCAAAATTAATGATAATGATTTTACACCTGAAGTTAAGAGGACCGAGGTCTGAAACTAAAGCTCAAAGTACAAATAAGTTACAGTTTATACCACTTTCAAAGCTCTACAACCTTCATTTTTTAACTGCTTCAACAATGGATCTGACCAGTCTTTGATGTACAGGACAAGTGAAATTCTGCCAAGTTTGTTTTGACCCAAAGTAATGTACTCAACAATATTGCAATGAGTTGAAACCAGTGGTGGAAAAAGTACTGAAAATTTGTAGTAAAAGGCTAAAATGTACTTAAAGCTGCTCCCTGATTTTCGCACCGCAAAAGGAGGAAGAATGTATTTAAATCTATCAAAGCAGTTCCTTGCTCTCACAAGCCAAAACAGTCTTAATATTCACATGCACATGTATACATTTTCAGGCAAGGGCAGCGCTTTAGAACAGCTTTTTTCAGATGGTGAAGTGAAGCTGGTGTGGACCACCCAAGCCCAGCCAATCAGAGCACTGATTTCGATGTTAAATACTTTAGTGTTAGCTGCAGACAGCACACAGTGGACTCATTTTTGTCACAAAGTGCTGTATTTACAATATAACCCATGCATATTACAATATCCCCCAAAAAGTCAGGTACCCCAGGTTTAATTACAAGTAGAAGCCTCATTCGTTTACGCAATTTTGGATCTTTTATTAAAAACAAAACAAAAAAACATGCTTAACTAAACAGTTTAAAGCTGAATTAAGTTGTTTTAAACCATAATCAGGCATTCTTTGAACTCTGGCCAATCAGAACAGGTGATAATTATTCGGTCTTATGTGCTTTTTGATTTCTGTCATTATTAATACAGTTCCTGCTGTTGGTGAGCTTCTTCACCATAGCTGCACTGGGGTAGACTGAAAGAAGCTTGGCTGACAATCTGTACCTAAAGTCCTTCTGATGGCGACCAATCACTCATTTAAACATGCATAGGAACGACGGGAAAAGTGTCTTGGAATCTAATCCTGATTCTGCCATATTTTGTTTTACTTTAATGATTCATGGAAGAAATGACGCAGAGTAGAATAGAGGTTTTGAATTTGGAATAAATCTATTTACTGATTATAACTTGTGATTTATAGATTTAATAATGGATGAAGCCGGTATGTAGATACTTGCACTTCATAACAATAAGGAATGTGTTGTTTGAAAGCATGCTTCGCTGCCAATTTTCAAACAATGCCCATCTGTTGAGGAGACACTTTCGGAAAACACCTTTCGTTTTGTCTGTTTGCAGTGCACATGTGCAAGTGTTGGGCAAAAATATGACTTTTCTCATAGAGTCAGTGATAGAAACTGCAGATAAGCACCAGGGCGAGGTGTATGTGTCAAAAGAAACCTGCGGAAGCAACAGAAGCAGAAACCCTCAACTGTTGTGTCAGTTTACTGTGGCCATTTGCACATAACAAAAATGTGTTGCATATACCAGGAATCTGAATAAACAAGGCCCATTTATGTGTCACCTGGCTGCACAGGGTCATGCTCCTCACTCAAATATACAGTAGTGATTTCTTTATTACTATAAGCTGAGTATTCGTTGCGCATATATCTTTCAGAACAAGCGCAGGGATGACAAACTGGTTCGCTATATTGTGTTAGGATGACATCCAGAAGTTTGTGCTTCTCAGACAACTCCCAGAATTCCTGTCTTAATCTTATGGCAGCATAAGCCCCGCTGATGGGTTGGCTGATGAGGTGAAAAACTGAACCAATCAAATTTCTAGCAACTTTATCTACTGCTGCCTCTGGTTTTCAGGTTTTTTTCCCCCCAATGTGGCAGTTCCTGGGGATAGAGGAACCTCCATGTTCAAAAGGCCGGTGGACGTAAAGCTGCTGTACAGGTGTGAGGAAGTTGGACTGCATTGGGAGATAGAGACAGTTGTGATCCCAACACACACGCGCGCGCGCACACACACACACACACACACACACACACACACACGCGCACACGCACACGCTGCATGATGTGAAGGAGGAGTCAAGCAGAGTGCAGCAGGCTGGTGCAGAATCGCCTGCAGCACTTCTCCATCTGAAGCACAGGACTCTTTTGTTCGACTGAACAGAAACACACCCCGCTGTTTTTACAACTCACTCAGAGCTGCATCTTCTGACGCATGCATCAGTCACATTTTGTTTACACTTATCACTTCCTTCACCTTACATGGCCACGTCAAAAACTTTCTATAATATCTCAATAGAAGATTTTTAAAAACACATTTCCTCTTTTAAAGCAATACAAAATGATATGGTTCTGCTGTACAGGAAGACAGATATTGTGATAGCACACAAGAAAATAAGAAATAAAAAGAAGATGATTACAAGATAAAAACTAATGATCACAACTGAAGATGATCTGGTCCACACTGACTTAAAGGCCAAAGCAAAGAAGTGTGTTTTGAGTTTAGTTTTAAACTCCTCCACACATGGAGCGGACGTGAAGAGGCAGGTTCTAGTCTAGTTTAGGAGCCACCACTGAAAAGGCTCGATCTCCCCTGGACACAAGCTTAGACCTTAGCAACAGCCAGGAGGAGCTGACCTGCAGACCTGAGGGCTCTGGGAGGAGAGTATGGCTCCAGCTCTGACAATTGCAGCGGTGCCATGGACTTTAAACAACAAAAACGTATAGTAAAACCGTAACATGTGTTCTGAAAGCAACTGGGGGCCAAAGCAAAGAGGAGAGAATAGGAGTGATGTGCCTGTCAGTAGACATCTGGACGCCCTGAAGACAACTAAGAGTTGCAATAGTCCAACCGAGATGTAATAAAAGAATGGATGTCTCTCTCAAGCTCTTTTCTGAGAGATAGGTTTTAATTGTGGCAAGGAGTCTTTATAACAGTGCTGATTTATTTGTTAAATTTAAAACATGAGTCAAAATAATTAGTTTGAAGCATCTTACAGAAATCAAACAAAATGGCAAAGTGTCATTGTGATAAAAACAGTAATTTAGAGGCTGCAATAATTTATTATAGTTTAATCATGTGCAATAACATATACATCATTTGTAACTCATCTAACACTGTCACATTTTTAGGTTGCATAGAGATAATAGTTAAGCAGACCTAAACTTCAGAAAGCGTTGAGGACTCCCAGCAGTCTCTGTGTGCTGCCCGGGGTCTCGGACCCCGGGTTGCTTCTCATTTACGTTTTCTTTTGAATGAAGTTCAGTAGCATGGAGAGAGGATGGTGTAAGCTCTACTATGGAATACAGTCTGCAGCCGCGCTCTGTGACGCACATGGATGGGGGGCTTGTGTCACATACCTCAGCCCTTGTCCAAACAGGAAAAGATGTTTGAATGAGTTGTCTTTGTAGTGGATGACTCCAGCAGGCAGCGGGCCAGACCCTGACAGTGAGCAGCCTGTAGTGAGCAGGAAGAATTACAAGAAGTGTTCTGTCAGGGTTAGGACTCTGTTGAGGTTAGGAGGACTCTTTTGGGTTAAGACCCAGTCGAGATTAAGACTGTCAGCGTCAGGACTCTGTCGAGGTTATGACTCTGTCGGGGTTAGAACTCTGTTGGGGTTAGGAGGATTGTTCAGGTTATGAGGACTGTCAAGGTTATGAGGACTGTCAAGGTTATGAGGACTGTCAAGGTTATGAGGACTGTCAAGGTTATGAGGACTGTCAAGGTTATGAGGACTCAGGGTTAGAACTTTGTCAGAGTCAAGACTTTGTCAAGGTTTGGAGGAGTATGTCAGGGTTAGGAGGACGCTGTCAGGGTTAGGAGGCTGTCAGGGTTAGGAGGACCCTGTCAGGGTTAGGAGGACCCTGTCAGGGTTAGGAGGACCCTGTCAGGGTTAGGAGGACCCTGTCAGGGTTAGGAGGACCCTGTCAGGGTTAGGAGGACTCTGTAAGGACTTTGCTCTGTCGGGGTTAAGACTTTGTCTGTGTTCGGACTTTGCTGTGTTTAGAAGGACTCTGTCGACGTTAGGACTCTGTCGACGTTAGGACTCTGTCGACGTTAGGACTCTGTCGACGTTAGGACTCTGTCGACGTTAGGACTCTGTCGACGTTTAGGACTCTGTCTAGGACTCTGTCGGGGATAGGACTCTGTCGGGGATAGGACTCTGTCGGGGATAGGACTCTGTCGACGTTAGGACTCTGTCGGGGATAGGACTCTGTCGGGGATAGGACTTTTGTGGGGATAGGACTCTGTCGGGGATAGGACTCTGTCGGGGATAGGACTCTGTCGGGGATAGGACTCTGTCGGGGATAGGACTCTGTCGGGGATAGGACTCTGTCGGGGATAGGACTTTTGTGGGGAATTAGAGAAAGCCTATTTAAGAAAGACTGAATGCACACATGAATAGGTGCATAAACAGGTAAAAGCACTTTCATATGCTGTGATGGGCTGTGTACACTGTAAACAGGCCTGTTTTTAACCCAATTCCTGGCTGGGACAACGCAGCAGTTTCCTTTTTCAAATCCTTATGTTTTGACAAGAAATTCTTTATCAGAGTCACTGTTTGTAACTGAGTATTCTGTGGTTTGGAAAAGTTATATTAGACCTCTGGAAACTGGCTTATGGTAAAGGGTCATGTGACCTACATGTTAACGAAGACTTAATTAACACTGTTGATGATAATGGTTGTATGGAGGAGTCCTCATCCTCTGTGCATCTCCTGTCCTGTCCAAGACAGGAGAGCCAGGAGAGAAGACAGGTTTGCATAATTCAGTGGGTTCAGGAAAACCCTATAATAATAATAATAATAATAATAATAATAATAATAAATGAGAGGTGTTTCTCTGGACTAGGAGAGGATAGGATAGAGGATTTGACTAAATAGTGATGGAGACATGTGGTGCCCTGGTGTTCTGTGGTTGTAAATGCCTACAGAGTGAAACACTGGAGGTTGAATGTCTGCCATGTTCACAGAAGACACCTATCAATATCACACCTGTTGTTTAGAGTTGGCACCACAGTCTTCTCTGAAAGCACTGTTTCTATGAAAGGCTCCAGCAGAGAGTCAGCGCTTTATGAACACACCTGTGTGTCTCTCCCTCAGGCCTCATCATTACAGCTCTGCACATAAACAGACATCATTAGCTAATGCAGCCAGCCGCATGGCGCACACACACACCTACCACACATGAGTGTGAGGCAGGTCCTGGGTGACTCCTGTGCCGTTGTGCTACATTGTTCTGTAGGAATACGCTCTTGTCTTGTTTCCATTTCCTCTGCTGCGCTGCTGCTAAAGAGGACTTTCTTACTGTCGCTCTGAGATGTTTGTTTACCAGCACTGCCTCAGAGAGCAGACCAAAAGCACAGGACATGGGCCTAGGGTTTGAGTGTTTCTTATACATGCACTTATGGAGGGAGGACAGTCTGAGGACATCAGCAGGTGATGAGATTATTATTCATAAAAGCAATACATTTAATAAACCTCTGTAAAACAGTTTGACATTATAGGACTATTCCATACACCCACGCAAACAATTTTAGCAGCTAAGTACAATTAACTTCAGTGGTTATGTGCAGAGCCCGCTCCATGAGGTGGTGACAAACAAACACAGCTGTGGTGTTCTGTTCTAAGGGTCCAGAGCAGGAGGCCAGGGGAGGGTGGGGGGGGTTTGGAGCTGCCCTGGTCCAATGGAAGAGGGAGGCGGCTGAGGGGGTCCAGGGCAGAGGGCTGAGGGGGTCCAGGGCAGGGGGCTGAGGGCGTCCAGGGCAGGGGGCTGAGGGGGTCCAGGGCAGGGCTGAGGGCGTCCAGGGCAGGGGGCTGAGGGCGTCCAGGGCAGGGGGCTGAGGGCGTCCAGGGCAGGGGGGCTGAGGGGGTCCAGGGCAGGGGGCTGGGGCGTCCAGGGCAGGGGGCTGAGGGTCCAGGGCAGCAGGGGCTTAGGTGGTCCAGAGCAGGGGGCTGAGGGGGTTCAGAGTAGAAGG
This sequence comes from Chaenogobius annularis, assembly GCA_015082035.1. Classification (NCBI taxonomy): domain Eukaryota; kingdom Metazoa; phylum Chordata; class Actinopteri; order Gobiiformes; family Gobiidae; genus Chaenogobius; species Chaenogobius annularis. The sequence continues at coordinate 141,557 of BJKM01000100.1, read as the reverse complement.
CTAAGGGTTAGGCTCGGGCAGAAGCTGTCAGGACGCACGTGTGATAGACATTTATTTTCCTTGACTCTTTTTTGTTTTCTTCAGTTGCTTGAACATGTCGCCCGCTGCCTTTGTCAGCCCAACAAGCCTTTGTGTCACGCAGTTTGCAGCTGAGTAAAGCTGACCCCCGGATCTATCCGAGTGTAACCTCAGAGTCAAACACAGACAAGGAACAGTTCTTGGGGAAAAGGCCCTGATGAAGCAGCCACAAACCCACTCACTTTTGGATTATACAATTGCAGTAAACATATTTGTTTACCTAGTGTGAAGGTTTTGTGTAGTTCTGATGGGCATGAGACAATGACCAAAAGTCATAAATATCATCACATTTGGAAGTTTCTGCAACTGTTTTCTGGTACAAGTCAAGTAAAAAATGAAGCCTTGTTAGTCAAAGCCACAGCTCTGCACTGAAGGTATTTGAGACACTATCTAATGCTAGCAGCCCAAATCCACAGCACACCTCATGCTCTGCTGCCATTCACAAGTGTATAAACAGTTCATACAACACCAGAAACATGGTGGTCCACTGGAGTTCCTGCACTCAGAAGTCTTACACAGTGCTTGATCAGAACAGCATTTCTATTGCCACAGCAAACGGTGTGGCTTCCAATCTGCAGTTAAAAGGTCCTAAAATCACCAATCAGAGTCCCAAAAACTTCTTGCATGGAGGGTGAGGTGTCTTACCCATGGACACAATGACAGCATAATGGGGGAACTGACCTGCCAACTTTTGGGTTAGTGGGCTACAGTTTTAGTGAGTTACAGTGGGTGATTGGATCTCAGTAAAGTGAAGATTAAAATCACACGTCTTTGCTTGTGTTAGCTTGTAAATGGGGAGTCATGGGATAATATGGAAAGTAGTTGTTTGAGATAAGAGAGCGAGGTGGCCCTTTGCTTTTTCCAAATGAATGCGCTTACTTTGTACTTTTGAATGCGTGTGGCAATCCTAATGTTCGATCAGTCAGTCAGTAATAGAATAATGTGGTGGGCATGCACCATTTGCAGCCAGCACCAGGTTAGGTTGATGGTCGGCCATGTTGGCTGTTGGTGGGCACTCATTTGTATGGAATGTTTTTCCTTTAGGATTAACTGCTACAGAAGAATGACTTCCCCAATGGGCCAACATTTTGTGGATCATTTGTTAAAATTGAAATGAAGGCATCTATTTATCAAATGCATCTCACTGAATACATCTTAGGAATTTTAATAACACTTTATTTGGATTTGTAACAAACATAACTCTTTATGCAGACAATTAATTGTTTCAGAGGGCAAACCAGCCAGTAACCCAGCTCTGGAGGCTCATATAGCTGTGGTAAACAATCCACCTCTGCTCATTAGAAGACACTTCTAATGTCATAAAGTATAACATAATGTCCATGTCAAATTTAATCTGAGCCCGTTTCTGCTTCCTGCCACTGTGTCACGCATTGACCAGTAAATCAAGCCATCTTACTGAAATACTAACCACTCTGCCACTGCACACATTCAGCACGTCTGTAGGAGGATAAAAAGTACTGCACACATCCATCTATCAGACACTGATCAGGCATGATCACAGACCTGTGGCTTCAGAGATCTAGGGCTCCCTCTAGTGTTGAATATGCAGATTGATCTTTTTCACTGTAGATCCAGAAACATTGATTACATGTGCAGAGCGTTCATCTGTCCGTGGCACAGGATGACCGCAGATCCCCTCTAGACTAGCATCATCGCCATCATCACTTTAACAGGGATAATCAGCACTTGTATTGCTAGAGCAGAGGCAGAAGTGAGGGAAACTCTGCTCTGGGATTTGAACACAGAACCTACCTGCGCTAGGAGAGAGAACAAAAAAAACTTTACTGCAATTGTGTAATTTATTCAGTAACAGTAGTTTTTGAAATGTTTTGTTGTGAATCAAATTGCATTTCTATGAAATTCAAAACATCACCTGTTATTAATAAAGCTTACGCAACAGCATGTAGAAGTTGCCCTGTTTAACAGGGATAAACAAAGGCATATGTTAAGTCTGCAATTACATCTCTGAAAACACAGATAGAGCAGTAAAAAAGTGCCATAAGTTCATTTACTTGCTATTGATGTTTTATTCTGTACAGAGGGACAATTTGTACAAAATTAATCTAGATATATAACACTACATGAAACAAGGTAAATCATATATACAATATTAAATGAATCATATAGTACAGGTCACATACAAAAGGACACTTTAAGTTATTTTTTGGAAATAATATGTTAAAAGTAAAAGACTGCAAAGAGCCTGCAGTGAGCACAAGCCATCACTGAAGTCATCTCAACACGGATGAATAATCAGCACAAAAGTCATCGCACACAGCTCGTACTCAAAGTCATAAAATCCATAATACATCTCTCTCAGCAAGCAAGACTGGTTTATAAATGCAATGGAGTCTACAACAGAAGTCCATGATGGCATTCCTCCAGGTTTAAGTACATGTTTAACATGGTTCTTCATTTACAGCTTTTTGCATTCAAGCAAAGACAGTATGAATACAGGTACGTCAGTTTGTTCTCAGTGCCTGCTTCTGAGGCCGCAGGGAGCAGGCTGTCAGTTCAGAGTACAGCCCAACTGAAGAAACCAATCCACCAACCTCCAGGACGAGACAGGAGTGCAGACCAGTGCACTTTAAACAATGGTACTGGGGCTGGGTGTGAACAGTCAATATGTAAAGAACTAGAGCCACACGCAGCGGTTTTACGTTCCCATGAAACTCGACTTTCTAAAAGCTGAAGATGCAGGTATGACATGGAGAACACGATCACAATGGATCTCAACATACATTTCATATATTTTAAGACTATAATTTCATCAAGACATTTTTGTAATGCATTTCCCCCATTTTAGGCAGCTTCACCTGTCTCAGCTAAACCAAACCTTTACTTGCCAAGCTTCCAGGGAGAGGAAAGCCAGAGTACCATTGTTTAAACTGTCTTTCTGGTAATCTTTCCCCCCAAATTGCCAATGAACAGAAAAATGCAAGCACAAAAAAGATGCAACATATGGCACAAACCAAGCCGAAAATATCAGAGGTCCCTCACCGGCGCTAGACCAGGCTAAGAACAGGCCTCAGTGTGCTAGAGAACCACAAATAAGAACACAACCACAACCAGGCAGGAGTCCTCGTGCCGCCCACACCGGAGAAAGGGCCCTGGGGCAGGTGCTCTGACGACAGTGCAGTGGGCAGCCAATCCCTTTCAGACAGAAGCAGGGCACAGGTTTGGGACAGTGAGCCAGTCAGTTCTGAATTCTGAGTCAATCCGATGAAAAGGAAGCAGGAATGATGGAACTCGCTGTGTGGTATTCCGAGGTTCCACATTTACAACTGGTTAGAACAAAGCACCGTTTACGCGACAATGGGTCCAGTAGTGTTCTTTTAGATGAAGTAATCATACTGCAAGAGTTTGTTTCTTCTCAGGCAGCTGAATTTCTGAAACTGTCTGAAACTTGTGGAGCAAAGTGCAGCAACCCCCAGTTTGTCAGCTGATCACTTACTGGTTACTTGGACCAAATTTAAACAATTTACCAATTGTCCAAATTATTTAATCTAGAATACACATACACACCAATTTAAATAATTTGATTTATCTATTTAAGAATCCTTATGAGTAGCTTTAAATGTATTAATATATTCCATTTGTAATAGAAAAATAATTATTCAGCATTCATATATTCATTAATAAAAGGCCCTCAAGTGTATCAGGAGCTTATTAGACATTTACATCATTGTGCTATTGAAGAAAACCTGCCACCTACTGGTCTGGTATGCACACTACTGTGTCCCAAATGAACGTACTTAAAAAAGAAAAAGAAAAAAAAAAGAAAAAAAAGAGCGCACTTTCCAGTTTACAGGACCCTACTGTCACGTAAACAGCCCCGTTAGAGGAGAACATCGGAGCAAACAACACAGTGAACATGGCAAGGGCTAAAAGACCAACACAAGCCTCCTCTCGAACAGAAAAAAAACCTGAGAAAGTCTGAGTAAGGGTCCGAACTGCAGGAATGAAACGAACCAAGGAGGGCGGAGCCAGGCTGCTATCACAGCGTAACCATGGCGACACACAGAGTTCATGGCTGTCGGGCGAGGGAGGGGCGTCAAGCAGGAGGCAGCGCCACCTAGAGTCCGTCGTGGGTCAGCATTTCTTCAGCTCTGCGGTGGGACTCCAAGGCTTTTGTGGTGTAGATATCCTGAGGCAGCTCGGACTTGCGCCGCACCATGGGCCGCTCTTTCCTCTGCTCCAGCTGCAACTGAGCACACCAGGAAAACATCATGAGAATCTGGTCGGTGAAATCCCTCACTCATCCAGGAGCGTTCCATCGTAGAAAAAGATTCAGTTGCTGTCATCTGGAAACGGTCTTTGAAAAAACGGTGTCCAAATGACCACAACTGAATCTTTTTCTACAATAATGAGAATCAGTATGAAACGAACCTGCGATCAGGTTGTGAATGAATGTTAATGGACAACTTTCTCTTTGTATGCCTGCACATAATGTGACATCTGGATATTGACCAATGAAACCTTTGTACACATAACTGCTGGAGTCACTGGTTGGTATGTCGATGCAAAGTGAAAATCACTTTCACACTTCAGAGTCAAACCAACTGAGACCAAGATGTGATGTTCCTTGCCAATATAGAAGAGGTTGTAGAAGACATTTTGACATGCGTTTGAAATGTTTTAGAAATATGATAATGAAAGAAATAATCTCAACACAATAAATGAGATCAAACTTACGGAAAATCTAGAATCAGCAGTTGAGAAATTCAGAATTGAGCAAAGTTTTTGTCAATGTATGAAAAATTGATAGAGTAAAAAAGTGAATACATTGAGTCACATTAAATTAAATACATGGTCAACCTAAAACTAAGGACAGAGAGGGACAAAAAGCACTCAGAGGGGATGTGATTCCAGTGTTCAGTCCAATGCCACACTTTGTTTTGGAGAATTTGTTCAGTCTAATACAAAAATAAGCAAAAATGCAACCCCAAAAATACAAATAAATAAACTAACCATCTAACTCGTAAATAGCACTGAGAAATGACAGAGAGAAGGCAGGTTTACCTTAGTGGCGCCCTCCTCAACTGTCTTTTTTAACCTCTGAACATCTTCTATCAACGGGACATCCGTCTCCATTGCTACAGGACTATTGAGGTCAGAGGAATCAACATACAAAGAGAACTATGTGAACAGAAAGGGAAACAAAACAGAGGGTGGAGAAGAGCATTGAGTGGCATGCAAAGAACCAACCAGCACAAATTCACTGACCACAGCAGTGAATAGACACTTAATACAGGCTCAAATACAAAAGGTAAACTAGAGTGGCTTTTACACTGACTGGATCATTTATGGCCAGTCAAATAATGACTGATTTCAGATGACTTCACTACTTTCTATAGGCGTATAATATTGACTGAGCAGCTAAATTTAATGTTGTTAATATGCCACTTTAGGTTTGTTCTAATGAGATCATGGACTAACTTATCACTATGGAGCTCTACGGTGACCGCCCAACGCTTGGTTTTGGAAGTAAAGTTTCCATTTATTTTCTAAAAAAAGAATATAAAATAAAACGTCCGAAAGCTTGCTCAGGGCTGATCCGCAATGTGGCAAGGGATGAGTGCAAGACGTATAATTTTATTTAAACTCTGTTTCTGAAACTTTAGAAACTACCAAAAAAATAAAATAAAACTCTTAAAATTTGTAATGAAAATGAATGAAGGCAAAAATGAATGAAAAATTTGCTTCCGGAACTGTGGCAATTTTCGAAGTGGGCGGGACTGTCTCACAATAGATTTTCCTTTGGACATTTCTTTTAAAAATACAATGAAATTAATGCTAAGCTCCTCTGACAATAAGCAGTATTAAAAAGGTGCACTATGTGATATGAAATGCCCTTTTAACTAATTCTTAGCGCTCACAAACCTGTTAGCACATCAGTATTCACATGCATGGGTTTTGGCCACTGGCACAGCTCTATAGCTGCTTTTGCAGACACAAAAGTGAAGCAGGGTGATCACCCCTGCACAGTAATCAGCTCTCATCTCGTCATATAGGTGACTCTTAAGTTTGTGAAAATATCTGACCTCTACACATTATCTTTTCAAAGTTCTGCTTTTACACTACAATTTCTGAGGGGGAAACAGAATTGACAAATTATGAGAAAAAAAAAGTTGATTTTGAGTGTTGCGTTTAAGTGATGTCCTCACTGTTACTTCCTGTGACGGACCTGTTATGTTACAATCCCGTAGCATTAAATGCATCCATCTCCATGGAGACCAGCAGGTGACACCACTAGTATTTTTGCCAACGAAAGCCTGTAATTGAATCAAAGCCTGTAGAGCTTGTAACTGGATAAATGCAAGAGACAAGTTTAATACCCACATTCCAGGGAAAGCCAAAACCTCATTGTCTTTGACTGGCTCTGTCACCCACCCGGTTTTCCTTGGAGCTCTTCGGTGTGGTTATAATTAACAGCTGAGAGTGTTTCCATGCTCTGGACATGGTTCTGGGTCCAGGGGTAAGGGTCTGCTCTGTGAGCTACTCACGTCACCAAACAACAAATATTTCTTAAAAAATAAAACCGAATGTAATCTGGAATTACTAAAGCTAGAGTAACCCTGACACTACGTTTTAACGTTTCTTTATGTAATAAATATAACGCCACTCCATAGCGAACACAGACAAAAGGCTATAGTGCACCTTTAATACCAAAACATATTACACACACATTTTATATATATGTATACATATATATGCACATATACACACACACACACACACACATATATAGACAGACACACACACACATATATAGACAGACACACACACACACACACACACACACACACACGTGTGTATATACACACACATGTACATTATATATACACATGTACATTATATATACACATGTACATTATATTTATATATATATATATTTATATTACACACATACGTATGTGTATCTATCGCTATATGAAAGCACTTGATTTAAGATACGGTGTTATGACTCAATGGAGAACAGGATATCAGAACCAACAACTGCCTTACCTTCTTCTAAAGCAGCAGAGATATGAATGAAACAGACTGCTCACCTGTGGATTAGATTTGGCAAGGTTTTCAATCTTAATCCAAGCCTCCTCGCGTTCTTTAGATTTTGCCTTTTCTCTGTGAACAAATAAAGTTTTCGTCAAACTGGCTTTGGACATGTTAAAGGCAAAGTCTATAGGTCGGAGAGGATCTTGCTCTCACTTGTTTTTCTCGGCTCTGAACTGCTGCGTACAGTCGTCGAACAGCTTCTGGTTCATCTCCATAAAGAGCTTCAGCGCGTTGTAGATCAGACCGTGGATGGTCCTGGACAGAATTAAAGGACAATAAACTGGACTGGAACACGCGCACACACACTTATATGACAAAGAGACATTTTGGGGGTGAGTTTACAATATAAAACGTATTTGTGTGCATCTGGTTATGAGTATGCTATGTAAAAAAAACAACAACAATCCAGTATGAACATACAAGAACATACAGAATTTGGATTTTCAGTGACGAGACATGTTTCTTTTTGATTATTTTTCGATCAATGTATCCCATGCATAAAGTCATGTCCCAGATGTCCCAGGCAAAGCAGTGTCCTCACTTGTTCCAGTGGGTCTTGGAGTTGCGGTACAGTGCTGGGAACATGATGGGCAGGATCTTGGCTGCGTTGTCGCTGATCAGGCTCATGATGTACTCGTTGTTCCAGTAATACAAGGCTCTCTCTGCCACCTACAAAAGACCAAGTCATCAAGGCACGGAATCTTGTGTCTGGTAATAAAAACATCTGTAGATCCAATCTGATGATAAATATATGCTTAGACTAGTATTTGTACTAAGACTATTATTAGACTAAAGCCCCTCGCAGATCACATTGTCTAGAAAACTTTTCTTAGTTTGTGAATCCTTTCTTTGGTTCATTTATTAGTATTTATTGCTGTAATAATAAAGTAAGAAATCAAAATTGAAAATGCAAATGTAACTTAACTAATCAGGGTGGTGTTCCGTTTGATTGTCGTGCCTGCTTTATGTTTTTGGCGTGAGCCGTTAACAGTGAGAGGAGGGGGGTACCTGGAAGTGTGGGCTGGACACACACTTGGCCAGCTGTCTGAAGAGCGGCTCCTGCACCTTCACAAACTCCGAGGGTTCGATCACGTCCAAGATCTCCTCCAGCTCGTTCAAGAACATCACCTCTTTAGGACTGTGGGTTTTAGGCCAGTACTTTAGTAGGGCCATCACCACCTGCTCAGGGCAAACAGCAGGGGCAGAAAGAAAGGACAGACAGGGAAATTAGTGAGGCAAACTACACCAATGATTTGACAATTATGTTATAAAATACTCTACATTCATCAGATATGTGTACCTAGTAGATAATAAATATTAAATGAATATCTTTACTTGACTTGAAGTTGTTTTATTCATTTTGTTCCCAGTAAGGTTATCCAATTAGAAAGCCTTGGGTTACTAAAATTGATGGATAAAATTAACTTCTGCTGCTTAAAGGCTGTGTAGGCAAACCACAGCACATTACCGCACGATAATGGTAATGTCTCTTTACCTTTTGATAATAAAGATGTTTTCGCATCACTGGGAGCACATTAAGCAAATTTATACCTTAAAATGATATGTTTTAAATATACCTTCATAAAATTAGAGTTAGGCGTTAGGGCTCACCTCAGTATTGTATTATACCACATATTTCAACTTTGCTATTCTGCATTGCCAAGCGCTTATAATTTTGACTGTATAGCCAGGATAAATAGTAAAGTTCATACATTTCCATAACCACCCTAACAAGACCAACAATAATTTAATTAACATATTTCTGTTCTTTCATCAAGAATTGGAGGTAATATGTGGCGTACCGGCTCGGTGAGAGTGCTGTCCTTCTCCAGAAATTGCACGACGCAGTAGGCCAACTGCAACACACACAGGGAACAGGATCACAACCCAACATAATACAAGTATGTGGCCAAACTGAACATTTCTACGCACAGTTGATGTTTAAATGTAAATGGTGACAAATTCCACATTAAACTACTCTTCATCAGCCTGGATGAACTCTCCCTACACTAGATGAGCCCTCTCTCTTCCAGAGTGGTTCTGGCTCCACAGTCTATCTGCAAATGGATGCAGTCCTGGACCATCTGCAGTCCGTCCGTGCATGGGAGTAGGCTCTCTCCTTCACTGTGGTTCTACCTGAGCTTTCTACTCCCCCCCCCCAGTTAAAAAAAACAAACCTTCTCTAACCTTCTGTTGGTTAAATCAACTATTCTGCAAAAATAAATGGATTTGAAGGACACAAACTTTACCTGTGGATGGTAGACACTGAGTGATTTGACTTTGTGCAGTGGCAATAGAACCTTCAACAGAAATATCTTGTGCTCTTCTTTTAGTGGTAAGGCAAATCCGTTAATTATACTGTGTGGGAAAAAGACGGTAAGAAAATGGATGGCTCAAGTCTAAGATTAGGACAAAAATCAGAAATTCATGCACTAAAAATGCTCTTACCTTCCAAGTATTTCCAGCAGTTCTGCTATACCATTGTGATGTTCCGTTTCGTAGATAAACCTGCAGGAACACAATCACTTTAATACTGATACTGCTGATACAAGATAAATGAAACTTATTTGACCTACAATGGGACAGTGCAGTGATATAATTCTTTCTATACTCAAATACGGACAACATGCCATTTGTAGTCTCTTCACAATGAGCACAATGTGATGGCTTGTCAGTTACTTCATTGCACCGGGACGTTTATCATATCTTTTAAAAAGGTCAAAAAGGTGTGACTCAGTTTAGACTAACAGCAACATATGCCAATTCAGCGTTTTTAAATTAACCGTCATAACAAAGAAACATCTGTCTGTTGTGTAATGGTGGCATTTTATCTCATAACAAAATTCCCACAGGGCATCAAGTGTTTAAGTTTGGATTTGAAAAAATAAATAAAAATAAGTGCACAAGAAGGGTTCTGTATTTGAAGATATAAAGACTGAAATGCCAGTGCAAATATGACCATGAAAATAAAGTTTAAAATATCCCCTCCAAAAGCATGCAATTACTGACGGCTGAAAGGACTAACCTATAGAAAATATTATTGATCTGTTTCCTGATGTAAGCTCGTAGGCCCAGGAACTTCCCGTAGATGCGGTGGAGCGTTGTTTTGAGGAAGTCTCTCTCTCTGGGGTCTTCACTGTCGAACAGTTCTAGCAGCTGCAAGACCCAGAACAACCAGAGTCAGCGTTATGTTTCACAACTTCAATAACACGTGATAGAACATGTGGTGCGTACCTGCATAACAAACTTCTGGTCAATATATTTCTTTGCTATGTTGGGCTGAAAATCAGGCGATTCTAAAAACCTAAGGAAAAATTCATAGACGAGCTGCAAGACCAGGACAAATATATTAATGCCACGTTTCACTTCAAATCTTCAAATCTCTAACTTTCAGCATGGTTATCAGTCACCTGGAGATGTGGCCATGCAGCCTCCAGCGTGGGCTCATCCTCCTCGGGGTCGAACTCTGCTCCGGTGGGGTTGGACGAAGGTGGGAGGGTCCGGAACATGTTCACTGCAAACTAAAGAGACAAGAGCAAAACTGATGAGAAATTATACAAGTTAATGTCCAAATAAACAGCCAGTTAATATTGAAGTACAATACAAACACTAAACAACCTTATCTCTGACATTAGATCAGAGGTCAGACACTCAGTCTTAGTGTTACAATTCTAATCTACAGTTTCTTTGATTTGGGGAAGTTTTCGCTCCAGGCTATAATGGGGTTTGTTAAAAATAGTTATGTAAGGTTGAGTCTGTCCTCTGTATGGGCCTGAGGACTGGAGTCTACAGTGATGCGAGTGTGTTCTGTTCATCTCTCTCCATGTGACTGAGCTGTGAGCTGCTCATGGGACGCTGCAGGTGACCAATCACACACAGCCTAATGTCAGCAGAGACATACAACAGAGAGCAAGGTAAAAGAACGCTTTCCAACGCTTAAGGTTCAATACAATTGAACTTTTGAGGTGGGAGGCACAGCGTATCGAAAAAGGTATCGCTGTTTTGGAGTTATGCTAAATTGGAATATTGTAAATATATCATCTAACATTTTAAACTATAAAAATGTATTCAAAATGAGTACGTAAGTATGTACAAACCAAATAAATAATATAAAGTGATACTTCTGCCCTTTTCTGGTCAATTTTTGGGTCCATTCACGTATATGTTAAGCATATTCTAGGGTTAAAATATTGCGATTGTGTAGTTCCCTGTGCTTTCATACTATGCTACTGCCACAACTGTATTTGATCATTCATGTAAATCTAATTATGGGTGGGCAGTATGGCAAAACATTTAAATCACAATTTAATTTTGTTAGCGCCAGATCATGATTTATGTACACTTTGTATTTTTCTTTTGTTTTTAAGAAGTAAATAAAGTCCTCTTTTTCCTGAAAGTTCACACGTCCCTGTGATTGGTTAAATCCAGCTGTCACTGGTTAAATCCAGCTGTCACTCATGCAGAGCCTTGTTATGGCTGGCCAATAGGAGAAATTGGTGGGTGTGTTTGAATAGACAGCTGCATTAAATAGACAAACGGTAAATAACACTATGATCATATGACGGAAATAGCAGATTGTCACTGGGATGAGATCACAATTACATTTTTAATCACCATAACTCAAACAGAATGTCAAAACAGTTTTGTCTCATTCGGCAGCCAAGTACTGTTAATGTTCTTAATATTTGCGGACACATATGCAGTAGCATTAACATCTCTATTACGCAATATACGAAACAGCAACTGCTTTATTTATCACGGAGGTGAAAGTACCGTATATGGGTTTAGAAAGGCACAGAAGCAGAATTGTACAGGGGTCATTTTCATCCTTTGCTGAACTTCAGAAGGACCTCAGCATGCTGTATTAATACCAATACACATGAATGAAACAAAACTATACGAGGAGAGCACAACATGGCTACAAGCTCAAAAACATTTATTTGGCATAAAATAGGAAGTAAATGAGTTCCTTGGCGTTGTACTGACCATGTGCACCACCTCCGGGTAGATGGGCTCAGTGATGACGTTGCGGTTGTGGGTAATGTACTCCACCATCTCACTGAGCGCCGCCCGTTTGACCTCCTTCCATTTGAGGTCACTGAGCGGGTCGGACAGAAAGTCAAACAGAACGCAGCACTGACGCAGCTTCTGGATGAAGAGCTTCTCCTGCTCCGCCGGGGCCACATCTAAGACACACAGGAAGACAGAGAGAAGTTACACAGTTGTAAATATTTATTATATATAAATTACATATTATATTTACATATACCATCATTTAGCCTGGACAACAAAGTAATTATTAGTACCAGAGATACAAAAAGCACACTAAGCAGCTGACTAGGACGAGCTGATCCTGCCCCATGGTTTCAAAATGCTGTTAACCACGGGGCGGAATCAGCTCGGGCCAGTCATATGTTAATCAGGTACTCATCAGTGATGAGGGGGCGGCAGACAACAAACTACATGATTTCGATGGCCCATTACAAGGCTGTTAGTGTGCTCAGACTAGATTGAGAATGACTTTTAGATGAGAGTCACGACATGTTTTTCAAAAACAATGTCCAGATGACCACAACTGAATCTTTTTCTACGATGGAATAAATGAGGGATTACACAGACTATTATAATAATAAAATGATTCAACATTCACATAAACGATATATGCAAAACGTCCAAAATACTCAAGTTCATCCTTTTTGCGGACGACACAAATATGATCATTGGAACTGAGAGCATTTAAAGCAACTCGTAGATAACTTCAGCACAGAGCTTTAAGAGCTCTGGTTTATCAAGAACAAGCGGACAATAAATTTAAATAACACAAAAGGGATGATATTTGGGAATAAACTAATTCAAAGATTCAATTGGAAGGTCTTGATATAGAAAAGGTCGACGAGTGAAAATTCCTTGGGGTCCTTATAGATGATAAAATCTGCTTGAGATCGCACATTAAACACAATTCCATTTAAGTATCTAGAAATCTCTCTGTATTGGCTAAAGCAAGACAGTACTTAGACAAGAAAGTGCATCACCTTCTGTTCTGTTCCCGAGTCTGACCTTACTCAAGTTACTGTGCACTAGTCTGGGGCAAGTAATAAAATGTGTTCATATTGTTGAATTTCAAATACTACAATATAAAACGATTACCAGACCATTTATGGTCGTGAAAATGTTTAGTGACTGAGACGACCGATACAGCTTAAGGGTCAACTTTAATTAAAAACTGTAAAGACATTGAACAACAATAAAACAGATGTCCATAACAGCTAATGGAGTAAAACTATGAAAAAACAAAAGTACAAGCAAATCATTCTCAAACGGTTTGAAGAATGTTCTGGTAATTGCGGGAAACTGGAACGTGACAAATCTACCTGCTGTACTATATGAATAAATACTCGACATAACGGTTAGCCCCGTTTGTAGCTACCTCTGCTTTTGAGACTTTCAGGCCAGAGAGTTTACACCTGGCTAAACTGTGGTCCGTGTGATAGAATTGACATAGTCATAGCACGACAACACCAGGCCCCTGTGGTAGAGCATTTCAGAATGTTTTTCTCCCATTGGTGACAGAACGATCCAATACAAAACAGTATTACATGGACAAATATAACGTGACATAAGGGGTAGTGACAGTAGATTTAGAGCTGTGGAGGTCAGGAGGATCTGGGTGATTGGTCACTCTCCTCTCTCCCGCTCTCTTTCTATCCTATGTATCCATTTAGTTCACTTCAGTTCAGACCAAAGGGATGAGAGTTTGGGCCGTCTGAATTAAAAAAATTAATAAAAACTACTCAATGTGATTTAAATTTAATCCATAACTTAACTTTTCATACAATAGCCAAAATTGAGTGGAATGAAAGTGAATTAATTATATTTTTTTCAGTTTCTTTTGATATGTCAACCCTGTCCATAAATTTCAGAGCATGATCAAAAACGCGCAAATACAACCAGGAGAGACTAAGTCCATCTCCTTTTGAACGTGGCAGAGCACGCTTCAGCCTGTTCACATGGAGACGCAGAATTCCTTTTAGAAATAAAGTGGCTCTTATGAGCAATGGCGTTTTTATGGATTTGATTAAACTTTATTTAACCTCTGCAGAGCCGGGCTGAACTGCTGCTGCTGTAATGATACGTGCATGGTTTCCCATTACCCAACTGCACGAGGAATGTTACAGCAGCCTGACCGGCCCAACCGTAGTATCTCACTGAAGAATGAACGACACTAGGTCAAGTAATAAACAGCAAAATGTACCGACAGCTAACAAATCCACAAAACGACGTACTAAGGGACTTTAACTTAACTGGTTTACCTCACATGCGCATGTTTATGTACTGTCGAGAGTCCAGGAAAGACTTCATATGAGGAAGACCAAAAGAAGAGTCAAACGTAGCATAACGTAAGCTACACAAGATTAATTATATGTTGTTGACGTTTATGATGAAAAGGCCTAGGAAATTCAATATACATTTTATAGTAAATTTAAATTGTTTTCTTTAATGCATGCCCTTTTTGATTTCATACATGTTGTTTTTATTTTGTATTATCATTGATTTACTAAAATGACAAATACAGGTTTAAATCAAATGAAGTCAAAATTCTCCTTCCAAAGTCTGCCAGGATTGGTTGTGAACCCCTTAAATAAAAAGGTACACTATGCAACTTTTCAGGTGCAGGGGTCTGTCATCTGCTCGGCTCCAAGGAAATGTTATTGCTTTACCTGGAAAGTCATATTACACGTGTTAATCTCCATAGAGACAAACAGGTGAAGCCACAAGATACGTTTAATGTTAGTGTGGAGCAAAGTACAATCATTTCCATGGAGACGAGCGGGCGACGGACCCTAAAACAGAAAAGTGACATCGTGCACCTATAAAAAGGCCCAAACAAATCATTAATGGTTAAGTGACTGGATGTTGACCTCGGTGAGACTTCAATTAAACAGCGCAGCCCAATTCCATTTGAACTCACTCTAGTCTGTTCCACGCACAGGGTCAATGACAGGGAATGACAAAAGCCATGTGGCGCTATATATTGGGGGCTGATACTGACATTAGCACAAATATATTTTCCATCTTCGTATATTATTTACACATCTTGCAGGCTTTTTACTGAATTTACACTTAAGTATTGCATCATATTCAAAAGCAGGGGCTTCATTTTATAATACAGAAAAGAAATATAATCGTGTATTTCAGCTCAGCTCCATTTTATTTACAAGTTTGAATGTGTAAAATAAAAAAATATATTAATGTTTATTTGCCCAGCCTTCATCCTGCCTCAGACGAGTGCTGTCAGATCTTAGGCAACGTTTTAAGACCTGCTGGGTCAAAAATATTGTCTGCGAATTGGTCGGTTGGTTCCATGTAAAATGAATATTTTTTTTAGAACAATAAAAAGTCCTAATGAAAGTCCTAAAGTTCAAACCCTCTGCTTTGTGGAGCTTCTATTCGAGTGTGGGAGAGAAAGAGGGGCAGGTCTGTGTCATCGGAGGAGTGCGACATTTGCAAATACAGTGGAAAACACAGCCAGCAAAGTTTTGGACTCTTGTGCAGGTTTGACTCCTGAAGCCTGGCAACCCAGCCTCAGACACAACAAAGGTTAAGTGTGTCCTTGGCCTCTGATGATTGCATTTGCAGTAGATGTTTGAAAGTGGAGCGCTGCGGGGACCGAGACTTAAGTGAGAAGAGATGACAGATGTACAGGAGCACAAGAGTCCGGCTCAAAAGCTTCAAAAGCTTCAAACACCTCTGAAATAAATAAATAACTGCTATATTTTTGTATATGATCAAGAAGAGACACTCTTTTAAAAGTTATGCAAAATCATTAAGATAATAAGAAAACTGTCAAAAAGCTGGAAATAACTTCGAATAATGTATTAATTCCTCTCTATTCCTCTAATTAAACGTCTCAAGCAGGTGACGACACCAGGAGAACAGGTCAGATCGGTGGAGAGACGTCCCTGCTTACAGGTATATTTTTCAAAGGTATATTTCAAGCAATAAAAACACCAATTGTGTTTTTTATCTATTGAATCAACGAACCAAAGATTGAAATGACATGACTTTATTTTACAGTCCATTCACCTATAATACTTGAACCTCAAGTCACGGGCACGTTTCTGATGACTTGCAAGAACATAACTGGATTATTTATATTGATCCTTAAATGAACAGTATGTAGTCTGTACATTTACTACAATCCCAACTGAATTTAACCTACATATAGAGACACGTACGCGTGTTTCTCCTTCTTAGTGTAAGAACAAGCCATTTCTCATGTTCAGCTCAGAACCTCCAGCAATGACTCATGATTGGTGCTGGTGCTGAGCTTTAGGTAGTGACCATTCACATCTGAGAGAACACGCAGATGTTTAAACCAACTGGATTTCAGCTTTGAAACTGGCAACGCAAATGAGAGACTCATGTGAGGTTCATTCTGCTTTCTTATTGAAGAATATTTTAAAGAATCAAATCACCACATTATAACATTACAACAACTTGTCCATCATGTCCAATATTTTTGTAATTAAGAATGAACATTACTATTGTTTATTCGCCTTGTATCTGGGGACACAAATGGGTCAAGTCTATTAAATATATTAAACTTACATCAATATAAATATCAAAGTTTGTTTATAAAGCATACTTACAACTTTAAAAGTCCAAAGTGCTGTAAAGTGAAGTGCAATAATACACATGTACAAACTAGTAAAATACACATGAAGTTAGTAAAATAATGGCTCAGTTCGCGTTTAAAAAAGGCAAGAGAGAAAAGGTAGGTTTATAACAAGGATTTCAACTGCTCTAGTGTCTCAGCAGCTAACATGCAGAGGCTGTTCCAGAGCCTGGGCCCCGTCACAGAGAAAGCGGGGTCCCCTCTGCTTTTCATCTTTGACCTGTCAAATACATACTGTTCCTTTAAAAAAAAGAGACATAAATCAACTAATGCAGACCATGGATCAGAAAGCAACACTGCAACTCGCAAGTCAAGCATAACCGTTTCCTCCACTGCTAAAATCTGGTTCAGCACATCGACAGCCGATAAAATATTTCTGCCCAAACATGAAGGTTTGATATGGAGGCGAAATGTTGCAATATGACCCACAGCATTATTAGCAGCCTGCCATCACACGGCACACCAAACTTTATAATTAGCCATAGCTGCAGGCTGTGACATGAACGAGCGTGTGGACAGACTCGACTTAATCAGGATCAATGTCATAGATCAGATGTGCACACAAAACAACATGGCCAATCTCTCTCTATTCTATTCCAGCGCTTCAATTACCACATAACCGAATCAGGCCACAGCAGAGAGAGTGATTGTGATGAATGAAGCAGATCGAGGTTCAAGGGGAAGAGGAACACTGCAGCATGCAAACAAGGGCAAGACATGGCCTACTTTCACAACATGTACAAGTTGAAATCCACATCAGAGGAAATTATCAAAGCATTTTAGAGTAGCCAAAACCACCAAGATTCAGCAGACAATTACAGCATTCTGTATAAGAGCAGATGAGGCTATTCCTTACAACAGACATTGACAAACGTAGTGTCAATATGTTTAACAATTAAAGCCATAACCCAATGCAATAAGGCTTGATCTGGGTTAACATTAGCCCCACCGTTTTGATTTATATTCCATTTGTCCAGGAGTACTTCAAGGGTCGCTCCACTGACCTTAGTTTTTCTAGTGACAAAGGACCCGATTTGACAGAAATTACAGGATTAAAACTATGTGACGCGTCGGCATCAGGCACGTTATTCTGCTCAAATAAACATTCTCAATTTGGAGATTTGTAGGCCTTTTGCTCTCCAACATGTAACAGAGGTTAGACGTTAGACACTGTGTCGATCCAAGCTGTTAAAACATCTTTAAATGTATTAAATGAGGTTTAATTAAAAATGTGAAATGTCTGTCAAATGAATCACAAAAGTGCAGAAATATCACTCAATACTCCATTTAAATTTTGTAGCTCTTTTTGTAGCATTTTGTACGATAAACAATATACTCCACATTAAAATACTGTCATAACTTCAAGACACCATGCATGTTATCTAAATTTTGTTATATTGTCTACCTTTATTCAGTCAACTACAAGTCAACTACAATACAATTAATAGTTGTATTTATTTCATTAGAGTGCATATTTTTACACTCAAATATGTCAACATGAACATCATATCTAATCAGGACAGTTTAAACTTTCCCATGAACATATTTTTTCTACAGATTTCTATGTTTTACTATTCTTCTTCTACTTCATCGTTTCATTTTGCACAGCTAAAACAAATTCCTAGTTTGTAAATTTAGCTTTGAATATCTTGGATTATTCACGATAACAATCAATCGAAACACCGGCTGGTTTATGCTTCTCCTTCAGCCTCACAGCAGTCACGTGCTCCCGGGCTCACGCAGACCTGAACCATTCGAACTTCTGCGGAGCTCATCAGGCTCCAGGTGCGTCGTGGGAATTACACTGTTTTAGTTTACATTTATATATTTACTGGCACAATAAACTATCACATTAGGCTCATGTGCAAACATTTCTGTATCAAAACTCAGCAGTTCTAAGCTGTATTTAATACGTTTTCCATGTGGCTCAACCAATCAGAGCCCTTGCAGTCCACGGCATCGCGACGCAAGGACTCTTGGACGTAGGAGCACGTACACGCAAACGGCACGGCAAGAGCCGCAAGTTTTCTGATTGGCTGCTGTGTGCGTAGAGTTGACGGAGAGGCATAAATCAGCCTTCATACATAATGCTTGAAGATATCCCTCCATAAATAGAACACAGGAAAACACATTTGGGGATCTAACTGCTGTGCGACCGACTTTACAAAGCATTGAGTTTGTGCCCATCGAGTCTATTTACAACATCTATACGGTTCTAATCCCAATCCCATTCAATTAGGAGCAGAGCACTTCTGACAAGAGCTGGATATCCCGTTTCTATTGATTATTCTGAGTGTTCCCCTCTGACGGCCACATGCACTAGTTTAACCCAAAGCACATGAAACATAAAACACTAGAGTGGAAGTGGTGTGATGTTCAACTGCTGAGGCATTTGACAGCCATCTTTGGAAAGAGGACCAAGCAAATACCAATAATCATGTGGTCTCAATTATGATTATGTTTTCAATTAGCTGTTGCTTAGGGCTGTCCCTAACGATTCATTTTGTAGTCAACTAGTCAGCAATCATTTTTAGTCAAACCATTATTTCTATTGTACACACAGCTTTTTAGACATCAGCCAAATGACCCCCCCCCCCCCCTAAAAAATATATTGATTTAATAATGCCACTGTATTTGTTGTAAAATGTCTTTGTCTA
This sequence comes from Chaenogobius annularis, assembly GCA_015082035.1. NCBI lineage: Eukaryota > Metazoa > Chordata > Actinopteri > Gobiiformes > Gobiidae > Chaenogobius > Chaenogobius annularis. The sequence continues at coordinate 122,069 of BJKM01000100.1, read as the reverse complement.
AAGTGCTTTACAATAACAATTATGATTCTCCACGTACAACAAAACACGACTGGTCACAATTAGTCGATTCATTGTTGTAGATTGAGTGTTCTCGTTACATTCTAAATTATAATGTCAAAATATTACTATTCTTAAATTTACTTTCCACCAAGTAATACTAATGCACCTATACATTTTGGGTGTCCCCCCCAAAGTGATAATTAAACACCTAATAGCCTACAGTGCCACATGCCTTTACCTCAGCTAGGGGTCAGGGGTCGGAGGTCAGGGGGGTGCCTTCGCTTGCTTCCGTTACATAAGCCGTCTGAGAGGCTGCACCGTTCGAAACTTTGTGTGCGGTTCTAGAATACCCGCGGCAAATTGTGTAACAGAGGCAGAGTGGAGAGGGGCTTCTAAACAGATAGGAGCGCAACGTGACTTGTATTAATGTGAAAGCAAAAGGCCTACAGGAGAGCAGACAACATAAAGAAAGCCTTATTCCACACACAGAAAACTCATCTAATAACGCGGACCTCTCCAATAGGCTACAGGCCGATACAACCTCAAGTCTACACAATATTATCAATACAACCTTTTGATAACAATTCATTCAAGTGCAGATACTTAATTTTCTTTGCATCTTGCCACAAAGAAGCAACTGATCCACTGGTTTTAAAAACTCTTTTGTCCCCTGTGCTGTGGACATCCTACATGCAGCTACAGAAATGATGGTTGTTTTACGTGGTGGTGAGCCCAAGATGAATTCCTACCTCGGTAGACAATTAAGGCAATGTATTCGTTAACTACCTTACAATATGTAAATAAATGTTTAAATTTAAAATATGAATCAGTGTGTCATAGATTATAACTATATACACCACATAAAAGCATATGATGTCTTCTTTGATGGGGATTCTTTAACTTTCAGGTAGTTCTGCGGCATTTTGATTTGAATTTGTGATCGCTTCTAGCAAAAAAAATAAAAATAAAAAAGACTAAATGATGACCTAAAAACATCAAACCATAAAAACACAAATAGGAATAACTCGATGACAATCAAAAATATAGAACCTAAACATTTGAAATATCCCTCAAAAGTAGTATACAAGTCATCTGAAACATGTTGTGCGAAGTTAGTTTTTTTAACTGTATGAAAACAAGACATTGCTTTTCTTTCATGGACAATATGCTCATGTTTATGTTGGAACTCGTCCGACCACATTCATCTGCTCTGGTCTGCAGCATTTGAACCCTCAGCTCATTTCTCCGCTCTCTTTCAGCAATCATCTCTTAGAAGACTCACATAAATGTGACTCAAGAAAGATTAAGATGACAAAGATTCAGTTGTAGACATTTTGTTTTAAACAGTGTCTTGATGACTACAACTCAAAAAAGGACAAAATTATATATTTTCAAGCGATGGACAACACAAAACTAAAAGCTAACTCATATCTGAAGGAGCTGTGCAAGAACCACAAATGTTCAAATTATTTCATACCGTCATCAAAAAGCTTTTGTAGCCTCACTGTGATATGGGTTAAAAAGCAAAAAACAACAAAAAACCTTTACTCAAGTAAGAGTATGGTTACACTTTTACTCAAGTAAATTTAAAGCCACTTGGGAGCTACCCACCGCTGCTAGTGACAAATTGCCAAGAACCTGGAACAAGAATCAAATGGGATCAATCTCCCAAGTTCCCAACAGTGTCATAGATTTCCATCATAAAACAAAACAATAAACTGACAGATAATTACATTTTCAGTGATTCTTGGAGTACATCTCCAAGTATCACGACACACTGAAATTATCACTGACAGGCCAGTCGCCACTAATATGAATTAATTTTTAGCAAGCCGTAACTTTGGGGTAAAAACAGCAATTATGGATAAAAAAAACAACAACATAAAAAACATACACTTTTTACACTGTTCTGTTTTTGACGGGAATTATATTTTACAGGTCTATTCTGATATCAAAAGCTACATGCGCTATGAAAAACAATCATATCCTTTTTTTAACCTCAGTTTAGTCAGTACCAATTCAATGCCAAATTCCCCAAATTGTAGGAAGGCTAAATTAATTATTGTCTTGAATGACGACACGGAAACCATTAGCCTCGAGAAGGAGAAAACATATAAATGGTGTAAAAAAGGTGCTGCTCTAATTCAAAATGTACTCAACTACAACCCAGACACTTACACAAGGTCAGAGAAATTTGCTCAACTATACTATTGACTTATTGTTCAATATATGAAGGAACAATACTTTTGGGGCTTCATATTTATCGTGTGTACTTTTAGCGAACACATACTAAATTTTTTGTCTTACATAAACATTTGAGCTGTAGAGCGCTGAATAATTAACACATCTATGACTCATTAATGATACTAACAAACAATGTAAGTGTTTCATTCGGTCATTTTATAATGCAGCAGTTTTTTAATTATATATTGATTTAGAAAAGGGTTTGCCGTGATTCTCCTGCTTTAGAGTCATTGTGTCAGCAGTGTTAAGTCCTTTCAATATTACCGTTAATCAAGTTTCTTTCCCCATTTGCTGTTTATTGCCTTTAAATTTGTTAACATGAACACAACTGAAAGAACCTGCACACTCCAAGACAACAGTTTTTCCATGTAAAACCATTTTGAATTCAATGTAGCAAAAATACGCAGCACACAGACGTAAATAGGCGGTTACAGAGAGAGAGTGAAGTGAGTGTCGATTATTGGCGTTGTCATTCGGGCCCTGTGCTGTGTGGCTCGATACGAGCCGGGGGCCTGGTATAGCACAGGGCTCTCGACTAGCCTGTCCACATGAGGCAGGCACACGCACGCGCGCACACACACACACCTACCTTTTGGTTCAGTTTGGTGTACAGGACTCACAATAGGGACGGGACAAAAATATTGATATCTTTGGATTCAATATTTGGAAAAAAAATACAGTATTGACATCACGGATGGCTGAATCAATACAGTGATATGAATATGACTCAATTTTGCTAAATAAAATCTTGGTTGGCATTGTACATTTTCTGCTCATTTGAAGAAAACCAGGATGTATTAAAATAATTATAAAACCAACAATAAATTAAAAAACAATATATATCTATTGAAGTGTTTTTTTAAGTGACACATTTTCAGTTATTCATTCATTGAATAACTGCATTCATGCATTTTTCCCAAGGACACACTGAACATTTTCTGAATAGTGGGTGCAAATGTCTTTCAACTTAGCCACATTTCTTCGATAGTTATTATGTGTCATATTTCGATTATTTCAACAGTAACTGTCGTGTATCAGGCATTGTATCAAATCCTTAAATCCCTTCCCATTCCGGAGAGAAATACATAACAAGATTATTATATTATCCATATGCACAAGGAACTAACTATATCATAATAAAGCTATCTGAAAGGTTTACAGAAGGGCTGCCTGCAACAAACACATATGAATAGTCGACTCGTCAAACAATTATTTCTATTACTCATTGAGACTTTTTAAATAAATGATCAAATAAAGATTGAAATATGGTGACTGAAGGCTTCTCGATGGAGAATATTTAAAAATAAAGTCTACTATTGATGAAAATAGGAAATAGTTTATGTATAATAAAGAGCACATGTAAACATTTTGATTTAATAATACTGATTTCTTTGTTTAAAAAAGTGTTTTTGTATGTGGTTTAGCATCTGTATAGTCCAGAAAACGGTTTTGATTATCAAATTGCAAGTACAATTATTTTTGATGCCCGGGCAGTCCTAGGGCAAATATATTACAAGATGATCATATTATCCAAATGCACAAACGAAATAATCAGAAAGCTAAGGTCTTCCCTCTGAAGTGTGTTTCCCTCACATAGATGAATCTGTGTTGTGTGACTTCAAATAAAAGTAAAGTTTGAATTAAAAAAAAAAGGTGGTCCTACACATTGTTTAAATTTACCTCAATTTACTGTGACACGATAAGTTGAGAGGAAGAAAGACATTATACTTGCACCAACATAGTTATCAAGTAGCCTACTACTATGGACGTGGTAGCATTAGTATGAAGTACTCCCTAGTGCAACACCTTTGAGCCCAAATGAAGAGCACTGCAATAAAATCCCTCACTACGGCACAGTCAATGCAACTTTCTGTCAGAATACAAGAGAATGGTGGTCGTAGCTTTTCTTCGGATCTCTGAGCATGGTTATAATGTGCTCGATGCTCAACACATTTAAAAATGACCAACAAGAAATAAAAATGAGAGGATTCAGCGCATACTCATCATCCAAGTCTTCCTTTTGGTTTTGACCAGTATTATGTGTGCCAGTTTTCATTGTAAATAACAAAATGTCTCCCATTTGAACTTCTAACCTTTGCCTACTGTTCCGGAACACATCTAAAGAGGAGTGGACAAATAATAATAAAAAAAAAGCTAATAAATAAATAAATAAATATCACCGAGCCGAGTCTTCCCTGTGCAATGACCTCACTTCCTTTGACGTCACAAGCTTGGCGGGGGGATGGGCACACAGCAGCTAGCTAGTAAAACCTGATTTTTATGTAGCTGCACACATAGCCCTCACTATGAACTGTCACTCTCCCTCCAAAGTCTCCCACCTGAACACAAGGCTGATCTCGTACACACATCCAACGCCAAACGCTGTGAGGAAGAACGGAGCAGAGGAGGAGAGTACACACACGCGCACACACACACACACACACACACAGTCCTGCTCCTCCTCGGCTCCCCGGGACAATACAGGAAGGATCATTTGTGTGCACTTACCTCTGAAGTGCATAAGCGCCACCGGCTGAAAAGGCCCGTTGGAATTGGGTGCGTCCACGACCATCCTGTCTCCGAGCTTATTGCATGTCAACATCTAAAACTGTAACCAGGAAGGCGATCCACTCAGGGCGAGAGGCCAGCCTCCATTTTAGCACAAAAGCAGGGCAGAAAATGAAGCTCTCTGCTGCTGGAGGGAACAGGCTAGTTTGTGATGTCACCAGGCAGGGAGAGAGCTGATTGGCTAGACGGGGGCAACACTCGAGCAATGGGAGAGGAGGCTGTGTGGAGCACGAGATGTTGATTGGTTGAAAAGGAAGTAAGGGGTGGGATCTGCTTTGGAATTTTCAGCTTTGGCTCCTCCCCCTGAGCTCTGGCAGCGCTGAGGAGCAGGGATCTTCTGCAGACCTCGGATCAGCTCGAGGAAAGCAAAGTGGAGAGCTATTAACAGGCTTTTCTATAAGCTGTAGAACAATAAGGAGCAGACGAAGACTTAGGGTGTTCAAAGCGCTTCACTCATCACTCTTTTTTCTTGAGTAAAAGTATAGAGGATAAGGGTAATCTAGGCATTCATTTGAGGACAGACCCAAACCAGTACAAACTAGGAGAATATGAGCTGAAACTATAAAGAATGGTTCAGTATTCAGTAATTCTTTAGCTAACCAACTTTACAATCTCGATTGAGAATGACTCTTGGATGAGAGTTGAAACGTTTTGTTTTTTCTAAAACAGAGTCCAGATGACTACAACTGAATCTTTTTCTACAATGGAACACTCCTGGACGAATGAGGGATTACACCGATATGTACATAAATGTAAATCTCTAGTCCTGTTAGTCCAGGCCTGCAGGAATGCAGTGCAGAGTAAGTGTGCACAAGTTACACTCTGCTGCAGGGTTTTCAAATTAGATTTGCATACTAAAAAATATTAAGGCTCAATTCTTCATACTGCTTTTGACACAGAAACAATTATTTTTTAGACAATAGAATATAATTTTTAACACATAGTAATTGTATTTTCTCTAATGTTACCACATGGTCTACAGAAACATAAGACTACTTTATTCTAAAACTTTCTAGGAAAAGTAACAATTTGTCATACTGAATGAGTTATTTTCCCAGTATTGATACCTTTTTAAATTGAATATCTAGTTTTAATACTAGTTTTAGCATTAATTTGTTTCTTGGTTTTTGTTTTTGTTTTACAATTTTAGTTATACTAATACTACTCGTTGGTTTTAGTGACATTTATCATTATTTAAAGCAGTAAACAGGAAATGAGAGCAAGAAGCCAGGATATTAGCTGTCTAGATGCATAGCAAGTGACTCCAATTAAAACATGTAATAACAACCTGGTTGGGATTAGAAAGATGTCCTCTCAGTCGTCCAGGTAGGTTCCATAGCAAAAGAAAATGGATTTTGGTCAACAGGCCAAAAGTTTTAAGTTGAAGTTAGGTTTTATGGTAGGGATGTCAAGATTTTCAGTTAAATAATAACCATCATAACTCAGGTCACAATATTAAGAACTAAAAATAATAATTATGGCAATTTTATAACAATGAGAATGAAAGAAAACAAAATATGTCACTGTTGTTTGGTAATGCTGTCAATAATTGTGAATAATTGTATTTGCTATGCTTCTCACAATAATCTTGTAACTGTAAAATGTGAGTCCTTTAGAGACCTGAAGCAGCCACATATTCTTAAGTACAACCCCCCTGCCCCCCCTCTCTCACACATACACAGGGCCCCGGGCCCCCACCTCCTGCATGTGATTTATCACAGGACACATAGAGCCACATTGACCCCGTGAGGTGCAGCCTTTCTCCTGAACACAACATCTCACCACCATATGGCTCAGGGCTCCCCGACAAACTTTGCCCTCCACCCACCCGGACACAGTCTGTCTGGACACAGGTCCTCGCTCTTTTAAGTATAAGTGATTATAGAGTATTTATCAAAAACAGAACTGAGACAATTAGTAGAAAACAATATTTGGTTAAAATATCAGTGATATGTTTTGCTTTTGATGCAATTGACTAAATCAATTATGTGCACAAAATAAAAACTGACAGCCTCAATGTTGTGGTCTTTTATCCTCTTATACTCTTATTCTGCACTTTCATGCTCAGAACACAGAAGCAGACTTGCTCCTCCTGCTTGTTTTCACACACGAGGCTGTGACTGCGTGGATTAATCTTGTGATGGAAACTACAAACTACAACTACATATCTTGTACAGAAACAACATGCTCATTGTGAGGCTTCATTTATAAGCCCTGGATTTTACGAATATTCAAAGATTGAGAAAGGCTTAATGGTTCAGACCAAAGGCTGTGAACGTCAGCCAGTTGGAGACCACTCTTCTAGCTTCACAAATGAACACCTCACATGGTAACAAAATTACCAGGATCTTTCACTTTAGGCACTGTTAATAAAAACATTTATCTTTACTAAGTAGGGTAGTCCTGTTCTAATATATAGGAGGAAAAAAACTCTGTTAATGGTTAAGTTGAACCTGTGCTGAATAGTTATGGTCTTGATATTTTTACTAGCATAACACCACGAGGTATATTCTATATTACTGTGTGAGATGTTATATATATTATATACAATTTTGTACAGTCATTGTGGTATCATAACTGGTAACAACTATTGAGCCTTTTCCATAGTATGAAAATTGAGTTTGAAAGTGTTTGGAATGACAACACTGACTATAAGCTCCCAATAATATCATTGAAGTCATCATGTCATTACAGCCTCGGAGACAAAGGATTAGGTGTTTTGGCAAACTCTCTAGGCATACAATCTGTCTGATTTTTAATTAAGTCCCAGATAAAACATTTATAAAAAACATGAATTACAACTCCCTGTCTTTGTGAAACCGTTTCATGTGTCCATGCATTTCGATACTTATGAATACATGAAGTATTATGAAGAGTACATAATACACTTTCATCATCAGGAGATAGGAGGGGCCAAGTTCAGAGTCCTTTTCTCTGATTGTCTGCACAGACCACCAGTGTCTGCCTAAAAGCTGTGCTGCATTCATCACCATGACAACTGAGGTGAACGCCCACAAACTGTCCATCCGGAACTGACAGAGAGAAACTAGTATGTATATTATTAGAGTTGTGATAAACTTTTCTTTTCTTTGTAGGACAAGCGAAAACCACAAATTCCTCTAAAAAAAGGTCAGGCAAAGTTACTGCCATGAGTGTCTGAACAAATGGACAGCCAACAAATTAATCGCAATACATACAAAACAACAATAACAAATCAAAAGCATGGGCCAAATAAGTGTTTTCTTCCTATCTTTAACCCTGCACCTCCCTGTGTATCCAGAAGATGGCAGCACAGCCTGAGACACACGCATACAACCAGCTTCTGTAACACAATCTCATCACTAAATGTTTCACCACAGTCATCAAATATGTAGTCCTGCCCCACTGAGCCAAAACGAACAGATTATTAGTTCGGTAATGAGCACTTCCTGTGTCACTCACGTGATCCACGGCACAAACGCACACAGCCTCCACAGTGCATGTCCCAGAACAAGACTTTAACTAACAGCCGCTGCCATAACTCAGCAGTAAACCCATGGATCTATTAGAATAAACTGCACTGACAGTAACATGTCAAATGAGGGGACACGGTGGAGCAGATATATCTGTAATTCTAGTCTCTGATTACATTTTTGTTGATTTAATCCATATTATGTCTTCTTTTGGGTTATTCCTAGGGCAGAACTACTTAGGTCATGTTTTAGTCCTATTTTAGAAGTAATTTTGCCCTGATTTAGTCCTGGAATGGTAATTTTATAAATCAGGTGTAGATCTGGTGCCACTGAAAAGGCCAAATATTTTCTATGGTTTGAGAACCGCTGGTCTAATACAAATCAAGTCGACCAATAATAATTATAACTGATTAAATGACATCAGATCTAAATGATAAGAATTTAAGAATTTCTAGAAAAAAAAATAAGCAGTGATTTTGAATTTCCAGGGTAGAAATAGTTAGTTAGTAGTTAATTTCTATTACAAATTATGGAATAAATACACTTTTATAGCCTCAAATTATATGTGAGCTTCACAAAAGTATATTTTTTTGTAATTTTTGCTATGTCTGTAGTTAAAAAATGGTTGTGGGTTCAACATTTTTGGGAGTATTTATCCAGTAAGACCTTAAAATCAGGACTGTATGTCATAATCTACTATTAAATAAGCACATCATGTAAAATACAACAGTAAATACGTTTAAACCAGGCTCTGATTCGTTCACTCACATGCATGTTTTCATTTGCCTATTTGCCTTACTATTTTAAAAGAGGAAAAACAACAGCATTACATAGCAAAAGAAGGTTGCATTCTGTCAACTGAACAAAGTTTTTACTTTGAATACGTTTGGACTCTCATCCAAGTTGCTTCTTTAGTGCTGAGCAGCTCTGGGAAGAGACTGGTTTATAGGACAGTCACAATAATTACTATATCGATTTATTTATTTGTATTTATTTATATGATATTTTGGGGCTCAATATTTACGGTGTGAACATTTTCTTTACTCTAGTGGGAAATATATATATTTTTTGTAATGGATATGGATAGATACTTACTGCAAACTACTGAAGCGTTTTATTTGGCTTTTCAGATATTGCAACTCAATATTACACTTTTATACGAGAGGTAGATTCAATCAAATGTATCTTTTATTGCACTATATATTGCAATTCTAAATGCTTTTTTATGACAGGTCTACAGGTTTAACGCTGAAGGGTGGAGTTAACTAGGCTGAAACCAACACACCCGCATTATTGTAAATCCCCTACATGCAGTCTTACACTCAAGACTATTTTCAGGCCATTTAACTGAACAGAGTTATAAAAGGCATCACATGCTAATAGAAAGAAGAGCACAACACAACAGTAGAATATAAAGTTGCTATATATTGTGCGTTTAGTTTGAGATTACGTCCATGTTCACTCCTGATTCGTGAGCAATCGTTACTTGGGCTGGGAATCATTGGGTCCCTTACGATTCAATGCAATACACAATACACAACTCACAATACAATAATATCACAATTTTGCGATAATCGATATATTGCTCATGAGATTCGACAATATTTATTAAAGAACCACGACCTGAACAAACTCAAAATGAAATACACCCGTTTTAATAATCAAAACAGTCAAAATGGCAAATGGTTTGTGTGAACAAGCAACAAAATTGTAGTACGGTCACAAAATAATTCAGGAAATTATACCAAAAATGGCTCATGGAGATATATCGATACAGCAGCCAACAATATCGATACTGTATCACCAAATAAATATTCTGGCACACCCCTAATTGCTACCCGTATCTTCAATTAAACATTTTCTGTTGAAATAGTTGTTTTTGCGCTTGTGAGTGTAATTTGATGTAGCTTGTCAGATACATTGTCGGATCACAGATACTGAAAAGTTTTAAGAAGTTTTGCCAGTTTCACATCCTCTTTAGTCGACTGATTGATTGGCACGGCATGTCTTTAGTCGGCCAAGAATATCTTTAGTCCACTACAGGCCTAGAAATGACAAGATTATGCACTGCTTTAAAGCCGTGTCTCATTCACAATATGAGTGGCACATGACGTTATGAGTACATGACGTTAATGACAGTGGTGATCGCTGCACTTGGAAAGCTAACGGCGTGTGCACGGCGCTGTTGTCATGAGCCTATGAAGACAAAGCCGAACACGGTGTGGCTTACAGGAAAGCACTTAAGCCAGATCCTGTCTGTAATGCAGTGTGTAAACAAAGAAGCTATGAAAGATTGATGTCAATGTTCAACCTCAACCTCACAGTCCAATATATAGTATCTATGAGGACACGGCACAGAAGATCAGCCGCATCATTGTCTTCTCAAATAAAGTATGTCAGACGACAACACTGTCATCTTATATTATCAGACCTCAAAGTCTGTCTTTTAAGTTAGTTCTCTCGAAAGAAACATTTCAGCAATAACACTTTATTGATTGTTTTCAAATGAATGTGATGGAGGAGAGTGATTATCTATTCCTCTGACCATTGTAGGGCATTTTCATGTCAAATAATAAAAAAAATGAATACCCAAATGTTGAACTTGATCATTTATAAAGCACATATAATGGCAAACCTTGCCATTTTAAAACATTTAAGTCTTACAGGTTTGGAATATTGTGATACCCGAAAGCCAGCAATATGGTGAGAAATATCCCACCAAAAAATTCCCATAAAGGTCTAACCTAATTCATGTCATGTGACCTAAAAAGCAGAAGCTTTGGCCTGATACATGGTAGGGGTGTGCCAAAATATTTAAATATTGACATATCGTGATACAAAAGTTGCTGATAAAGTATCGATATCGTGGGCAATTTTGTTGATTGTTTAAAGAAAAGAAACTTGTTTACGCAAACCATTTGCCCTTTTTGTTTTGATTATTAAAATAGGTGTATTTGATTTTGAGTTTCTGCAAGTCGTGGTTTAACAAAGAAACATTTTGTTAAAATGTATTGGCTTCTTTAAAAAATTGTGATATATCGTAGAATATACTGAGCAATTTATCGATTATCGCATGTATCGCAAAATCGGGATATTATCGTATCGTGAGCAGTGTATCGTGTATCGCATCGAATCGTGAGGACCCCTGTGATTCCCAGCCATAATTCATGGTTATATCTATAATTACTGAAAGCTCTCCACATGAAACAAATTCTGGAAATGAAAATAGGTAATACCACTCTCATGATTATGCTATATTCTTCTTCTTCTTAAATATATTATGTTATAAAAAAAAGAATCCCCAGTACAGACCTAATAATAATGTTTTTTTTTTTTATCAGCCGCAAACCAGGAACCGACTAGCTGTGAAACGCTCTTATAAACTCACTGTGGTGAATAATTAGGATGCTCGGGCCAAACGAGGGAGACAGGTACGGCACCTTTAATTGTGCCATAAAATGGTTGTAATGGTAATGGTTGAGGAATCACACAGGGCTGATCGTATAGTAGTCACTCCAAAGACTTATAGCAAGTATGTGCAACATTTGTGGATTTTCACTCACTATCAGTAATATTGGCCAAGTCCCTCAATCTGACTTTCTAATTCAATTCTAAGTGCAATGTATTAATAACCTCTGGAGAAAACCACCACAAGCTGGTAGTTCAACTCTTCTTTTTCAAAAAACAAACCAAACCTACTTACAAATACTGGGCAAAACGATCCAAGCTCAGGCCCCGGAAGTGTTCTGTGCTGTCCATGTTGGCTGGAGATGCAGCTGATTGCACATCATTTGTATTCCAGATACAGCTGATGGCCAGTCTCTTATCAATTATGTAAGAAGTCGGACCTCAAGGTTAAAAAGGTGCAGCTGAGGATCCACTGAGCCTATGAATTCTTTAAATGATTCCCTTCGTTCTCATAGTCGTAACATGCACTGGTGACAGGGGTCAACTGGCATTTCGTAAACGCCGGGAAGAGGTCAGGACGTAGCTGCGGACCAGGGCATTCCCTTTTATTTACTTAACACTGATCATATAAAAATGTATTAGCTATTTGTGTACAGGTTTGTGATTTTTAGAGAATCTTGCATTTGATATTGTTATGAAATATTAACAATTACCAACGCCGTACATCTGTCCAATACGGCTGTAGTTGACAAAAGAAATTCTTGGCCAACAAAAGACATGGATTAATTGACTAAAAGGGGGTTAGGATTTCACCACTATATAGTATACGGAGAAGTTTGTGAAAAGTACACTGTCCAGTAACTTCCAAAACTCCAGCAAAACTCACTCCATGCTTTCTCCATCCTACCATAGTATACAAATAGTTATTAATCATCATGAAAAAAAAAAAAAAAAAAAAAAAAAAAAACTTTTTCTGTCTGACGTTGTTGTGTCCATGAACACCCCACTCACCTCCCCTGCAGTATCTGTGTGTGAGTTCTGCGATGTAAAGTACTTTGATGAATGCACCGTATGAAAACGTGACCCCTGAACATACCTACGATTGGGGTCAGCTTCTGGAGCTCTCTGTTCGCACTCAGGGGGAACGTGGACGTGCTGAACCTCTTCTCACGCTTCACGGCCGAGTGTGACCCGGCTGCTTCACCCTGAGGAGCTGGGCGGCGGGCGGCACCTTCTTACCCTGCGAAACAAGAAAGCAGCAGCGCACGGCTCTGGTTACAGATCACTTTGGGACGAGGTAGTTCCTGGCCTGGAGAGGGTACGGGACAGGGCTCACTTTACCACCCTCTCTTTCCCAGCTCCGGAGCTCGCAGCGGGGACGGAGCAGGCGGGAGGAAGGGAGGGAGGGAGGGAGGAGGGTGTCATGCTTCGAGTCAGGTTGCTTTCCGAATCAGATCAGGTGATTGCTAGAGGTAACTTGAGCTGAGCGAGCGGTGTACAGTACAGGGGCACTGACGGACGGGACACTGAAGTACGAAGACGGCTGATGGAGTTGTCAATGGGACAAACAGCAGGGCCAGCAGTCAGTCAATCTGAGCCCAACACTGCCCATGATTAGAGATGGGCGATAAGGACAAGATTAATATTTCAGTTTCTTAATTTCTTGGATAACAATGATAACACCATGATTTTTTTTTTTTTTTTTTTTTTAAACATTCGATGTAGAAACCCATGCATTTCAGCGCATGTTTGTAGAGATCTAAATAAAAGTACAACCAGATTTTTTGATAAAAAGATAGAATAGTTTGTTGTTTGCAGAGGACATTATATTATCGATGATATATCCCTATTCGCGCCAACTCAAATTGCAATTTCGATTGGATTGCGATTGCGATATATTCTGTATTGATACTAAAACTAGCATATTTGTTTTAAAGAAGAGTATATTATAAGTGAGGGCCTAAAATTAGTCATTATATCTTTTTAGACGTGAATAGTACGCAACACAAACAGGCTCCTACAAAGGCTCACTTCATCCTCTGAAACCAGGCAGCGCACGCAGGCCAACGCGGGATTGATGAGTTTGCACTTTAGGCCAAAAACAATGTCATAAGATCATCCTGGGCCAGTCACATGAGAAAGGGTCTGAATCAAAAAGAATGAAAGACCCATTTAAAGTTTCACATGGCGAAACGGTCATGTCGACAAGCTTTTCTACTCTCTTTGCCTGCTGGAGTAGTGTCCCCCCAGAGTTTGGGCTAGTTTGGAATGGAGGGGTCAGGGAGGTCAAAGTGTTAGGGTACAAATGTATCGTCGAAATGTTTTACTTTGTCCTAGAAATGCCACTCAAGAGGTATTATATATTTACAGAGCTGCCAAATTACAGAAAGCTATATTTTTTCACTTTTCTCTATTAGAAGGTGTCGAGATTAATGCAGGCAAAAGGACAGATATAAGCCTCGAATGGTGGGAAGAGTGGGGAGAGACCTTTAGCAAAATATTAGAGTTAGAAATTGACAATATACACAGTTAAATTGGCCAAACGTGAAGCTTAACCTTTGCAGAAGTTCCTCCTATGACATTGTAGACAGTTACAGCGACTGATACAACTAATCTAATTCATTGTGACTGGTCATTTCATTACATTTAATAATTGATCATTGTTCTCTCTCCGCACTAAACAGACTGGAAACAAGTTTATCACATGACTGCATTGTTATTTAATTAAAGTGGCTCAGGTCGGCTACAATGTGTGATTTTGATGGAAAGCACTTTATAGGCCAACTTGAACTTGAACTTATTTTCTCTATTTCTATACTTTTGGTTAAGGTTTAACAACAACAACAATGATGATAATAATAATAATAATAATAATAATAATAATAATACAAATAATAATAATACAAATAATAGCAATACAAATAATGACATAAAAAAGAATACAAGAAACACAAAAGTAGAATCGTTACAGGCAGCCCAGAACCAACTCAACAGTAGCCACAAAGTTTTCAACAAAACAACACAAAACGCAAACGAAAAAGAACAGGACAATACGATAAAAACAATTAAAAAATAGTAAAAGTTTAATCTGCAGAAAGATTTGCTCAATGAGAAGGGTGTGCAAACTACTCACATCTTGGTCTGGGGGCCCATTCTTGTCAGATTTCTTTGACCTTCCAGACTTGGAGGATTCCTAAACAAAATGCAAAACATGTAAACTTCATCAAACTACGTGGAGCACGATACAAGATAAAAGCACCGCACTACCATGAGCATGCAAAGAGAGGCCGGGAGAAGTTTACCTTGTCCTTCTTGCTCTTGTGGGGCATGCTGCTGCTGCTGCTGAGGCGGGAATCCCCAGCGGGTCAGCAGGTCCTATTGAAGTGCACAGTCTACACTCCAGTCTGAATCACACCGAGCTGTTCCGCGCTCATCATCCCCGCACCATGTGACCGAGTCCGGGCTACGAGCGCCGCATGTCACCCTACTCCGGCTCCAGCTCTGGCTCTGCTCCGAACACACAGGTCTCTTCATCACACGGGACCGCTGCTGCCGCTGCTACTGCTGCTGCACTTCTTGCTCCTCTCTGGCCCGTGTGGCACGACTTTACTGCGCGCACCGCTGCACCTGTACGCACCGACCGCACGGGGGCAGCGTTTGGCACGTGCAGCGGCGTGGAAAAGACTGGAAAGATGCGAAATACGAATTTGTTTTTTTTATTATTCAAATGTCTGTAGCATATGACGAGAGAAATACGTAAAAAAAAAAATTCTGACATGACATAAAGCACAGTTCTTAGAGTTTACACAGTTAAAAAGACATAGCCTAAATTAAAACAATAAAGAAACATAACAAACAAGTCACCGAATCAGACACAAGGTGAACGCATAACCAAAAATAAATATGTAATGGCCCGTGAAAAATAATTATAATCAAACCTACAGTTTTCCTTTGTCACAGGCTGACATTTACATAACTTATAGACTTCTGACTTCTATATTAGATTCAGGTAAACCGTAAACATTTCATGCTTTGTAAAAATGTTTGTCCCAACCAATGTTTAGTTAGCTAGCTGATACATAGATTAATTTCAGCATTTTTCATTTTATCTAGTTGATATTTACCTAAAAGGATTATTGTTAATTTAATTTAGTGGCAGCAAGTTGGGTTTACGTTACATCATAACTTTCTAGAATGTCCATAGTTTAAAGTAGACATTTGCTGTTTTTCCCCAGGTACTTGATTGTAGTAGTTGGCCTATTTAACTTTAACATAAGTAGATAATATTTTTATATTTTGTTCATTGTAAATCGCAATATTGATCTAACTACTTAATGACAGAAACAGGTCAAATTACTTCCTATTCAAAACTACGTACTGATAAGCCCCGCCTCTTCAAGTTAGAATTCAGCGTAATAAGCAGCAGATTGTATTTATGTATTCTATTTTATTTTAGAAAAATTGCAACATAACATTTTAGAACTCTACATGTGTCACTCAGGGACTTCATTTGTTTAATAATCACAACTAAGTACAGGGATGTGGGCGGGGTTAGGGGGTAGGTGAAAATAGGAATTTTCTGAGCACTCAAGCCTCAGTTGCAGGACAATAGAGCATTGCCGCTACTCAAAAATGCACAAATCAATGTAAATACAACTTTGTGTAAACTAATGATGAGGAAACACTGTTGTAAAATTTTAAAACTCAGAACTCTGGGAGAAAATTGTATTAAACTGTCCTGATGCAATTTTGTTCTGGTTATTTTTCTAATTTACTAGGGTGTTGTCAGGTTCTTCCCAGCAGGCCCTACCATTTCAGCACTGAAATGTTAAATGGGCTATTATTTCTAGTAAATTAATTTATTTCATTGCACTATATTATGTAGATTGCCGTTGGCCCAGTAGTTAAAGTCTAATTATTGAGCCGACGCCACTCCACATCAAAACAAAAACTGGCACAAGCGTCTTCTCTGATATCACAAATGAACTGAGTTCAACTTAATTTTAGATAATCTATTTAGTTCCTAGTCTCATTTGTGGCGGTTGTACCTCAGCTGACTGTCCTTGTGAGGGCAGCATTGCATGTTTCTAAATGAACCATATTCTGAACACTTGATGACTATGCAGTCACTGTGAATCAGCTGTACCTGCAATGAAGAGTGACTCTGAGATCCACCAACATACTTTTGATATAAAAATGTATTTGTAAATAAACAGATTGGAGAAAAATAACTGTAAAAACATCACTGTTGGGGAACGCTTAAGAGTAGCCCATTGCTTAATGGATAGCAGAGAGCAAGAGGTCCGAGGGCTAAAATAGGCCTTGACAATGGCTTTTAATAAAACTGATCTACACAATGGCATGTCATTTTCCAAAAAGTGAATTCACAAAGAAGAGGCTGGATCTGTCCACAGACTGAGGGACTGGACACAGGTCTGTTAACTTCCTCTGCTGACTTTGACCTCTTCAGCCGCCACTGTGGGCCCCCCGCTCTCTCTTTAATAACACTCCTTTCTGGACAGTAAATTCTAACCCAGAGCTATAGTTTGTCTTTGGCCTTGCGTCAGCATGCGGCTGTAATCACATCTCAGGAAGGGCAGTGCCCTGACCTGCAGACAGCATGTGCCTGTGTGGGACAGCTCTGGTCCAGTGCTGGCAGTTGATCAGGCTTTGAGTGGTGCCCCTCTCTAAATCACACAGTTTCCATCTCTGTCCACGCTCTGGCTCTTCCACAATGCTCCGTTATTACAGACAGATAGGACCGCTTCATTTCCTGTGTGTGCTGCGCTGAAAGGGGAGGTGTGTGTTTGTGTGACACAGCACGTCCTTTTGAGAGATAGGAGAAAATGAATTCTGCTTTTACAAAGAGCTTGGCTTTTCTCCTAAACAAATCATACCAAGAATGAAGCCTGTGGAGTCCAGGCCATGACAGACACTTTTTTAAACATTTAAAGACAAAATATCAGTCAAATGCGTTTCTTTTTGCAACTGATGTTCTTCTTCTATGGAGCTTAAAGGATGTAGTCCGGGCTAACATGGAGACATATACTGACAGACAATTTTCACATATAGGCAATTTAGATTCAACAACTCAGTGGGAGGATGTTGTCCTCATGTCTGTAATTGTCTGAGAAAAATGACTCCCTCAACCACCTCCCTCCCTGAAGCAAGCCATTTCGATAAAATTACTTTGAAGGGGAAATCTTTGATCAGGATACCGCCCTGCTGGAGGGTGAATTCTGCCATTGTGCCACTGTCACTACCTCTTATATAACAAAAAAACTCAAAATCATTAAAGTTACAACAGAATATTTAACATTTTTCATCAACATAGTCCTATTGGTTGTCCCTGTCTCAACGTTTGCTGACTTTCTTCATTATTGCAGCTAGTTACCCCCTCCTAAACATCCCCTCTGCCCTATGAACTCAGCCACAGTCCTACCCCGATTTGGCACCAGATCGGCAGACACCTCCATGGGGCGAGCTGTGCCACAATGCCCTAATGAGATGGGCTGGTTACAGCAGCAAAGACCTCAAAAGGGTCAGGTTGGAGATCTTGGTGATAAGAGTAAGAACATGCAGTGATTGATGTGTTTGAGTGAAATACTGGACTTCGTCATCCACATGTGGAGAAGGAAAAGGAAAAGACCAATTTTATAGCCTCAAATGATCTTGTTTAAAGTTGCACAAGTAACTTTGGTGAGGGGTCAGTCACCTGCTTGTCTGTGGGATGTTCCCCGGAATGTTGCACAGTATGGTATTGGATTTATGTCTCTTTCCAAGTGTTTTTATTGCTCAAAAGACTATGAAAAAGATGCATACTTAGAGTAAGTGCCATCGCCTCACCACAGATCGGACTTGTAACTTGAGGTCAATGCCATACTTTGAAACAGAGCAGTGTTTGCATCTCTAAATGACAGGCATGTTTTAATAAGCAGGCAAAAAAGTTAAGGATGGAATTAAACCATGATGGATTATGTTTTTTGCCATTCATAATATATAGGAATTGTTTATTTTACCAATGAAAGGGGACTGTGATGACCCCTAGCCGTACTAGTCGGGGGGCTTTGGAGGCTGTAGTGGAATGGTGTTAGGCCATATATGGTCATAGTGTTTGAACCAATGACTGATAACTGTGGCATTCAAAAGCTCCACCTGTGTGTGTAATGTAGTCATGCCTCATATCCAGGGCTAGCAATATTCCGTTTCCGCACATGAAAGGCTCAACGGTCCAGTCTGGCCCAGACCTCACCAGGTGTCCAACGCCGGAGGTACATGTGTCCAGCAAAGAGCTGAGTGCCTAATGGTGCTGCACTGTTTACGAATGGGAGAAACATTTTACCACAAATTTAACTGCATTCATTATTCTATAACTTAACCTTTGTGTTATTAATGCACATGAAGATTGTTTTATTATGATTATCTCCTCCATGTGGGGACAGTAACAGGACTCCAGTGCTCTAGTTTTGAAGTTTATTAGTTGCAATTCTGATCATTCACATAATGCATCACACCACGCCCTCAATGTTCTTCACTCCACCTCATATTTTGGTGATTGATCACACCTCTTGCGCCGACGCAATATGTGACAAAATTAACACAATTGAACACACAATTTTAACGCTAAGACCAGGGGTAAAATATGGCACATGTAGGGTTCTAAAATGTCACGTAGCCCACTTCTCAACAATAAAAACATGTAAATGACAATCCACTTCTTGTTATGGTGAAATGTCACCATAACAGTTTTGAACAGGTCAATTGACCTGTTCCTACTACTAAGCTGTTTTAGATCAATAATGTGGTTTGCAATGAACAAAATGTAAAATGATGATCTATTAATGTAATACATTATAAAAAGCAAAATATATCCTTTAAGTCACTACATGATTGAATTGGTTTATATATATTTTTTAGATATTTATAATTTATAATGTCCACTATGAGCTAGCACATAACACATCCTCTCCAAGACAAGGACGTCCTTTCTAATCCAAAGTCATTATTTGTGTGTGTTGGTTGTATGTACAGAGTAATTAGATGCTGACATGTTTGTATGATGGAGGGCCCATGCTGAGCTCTGTGACTTCCACAGATGGTCAGGCTCATAGGAACACAGCCTTTGAGAGGAAACTATCTCCTTGAAAGTGTCCTCGAATTGATGGCCTTGAATCTTTCTGTCTTGTACCTGCCTCTGTCATAGCAACATCCTCAGCCATTACCGTAATTCTACACAGCCTCAAAGGCTGTAATCCTGCTTTCATTTGGATGTTGGATGTGCTCCATGGGGGCTCTTTTGGCTGTGAACACCGGCACAGATTCAGGGATGGTAGAAAATGCAATTCCAGCTGAAACTTGAACAAAATAGTAGAATGTTTAAAATTGCCCATTCACAAAATAATCTGCGCAAGGCAAGGTTTAGAATTTGAATAGCTGAACTTGCAAACACCACTGGCAAATCCACAGTGAAATGAATCAGCGCTTGTACTGGCTGGAGTCAATATGAGTTTTTAAGTGCACTCAGACATAAGCGGGTGTGCTGACCTGCAATGCACCACCATCTTAATAATCAATCGTTATTTCAGACTCCAGGTCCATATGAAACACAAAAACAAACATCAGTGGTGGAAGAAGTACACAATTTTGCTTTATAAGTAAAAGTACAGACACTGCAGCAAAAAGTATAAGTAAAAGTATTTGACATGAAAATTATACTTTCAGAGAAAAAAGTAAAAGAATTTTTTGGGAGAAAAATGTGAAAACTATTAAGCATCAGAAGTAGGGATCTGGATGTGTTTTGTCTTTTGCTGTTTTTCGTTCAACAGAAACAACTGAATTGGTTCATATTTTTCCCATTTCCTACAATATTTTATTTGTATTTTTTTATGCTTTTGTTTTTCGGAAAGTTGGAACAACAACTCAATTTTACATCTCAAAGAGTAAAGAATTGTACTTCTTTACTTCTGGCGATGAGGGCTGTAGGCTCCCAGGCCTCGGTACCCCCCCACCTGGAGATAATAGAATACTTAAAAGGGTGGGAAGGAGGGACACAAAGTCACAAACATCGATGTGTGTTAACGGGATTCTTACATAGTGTAGCTGCAGGAAGGGGCGTGAAAGGGGTGTGGTCCTGCTCCCGAACAGATTTATCTTCATTTCTTTGTTACTTTCCACCACTGCAAACATCTTGATTTTCAAAAGTGTTCAGATGACCACACTTGAATCCTTTACTACGATGGAAGACTCCTAGAGGAAAGAGGGATTACACGACACTGCAAACAGACACAATATATACAACTCTGCTTCCTCTTACAGTCCTTATCTTTGCTCAAGCACAAGCAGAACAACTCATAACATTTAATTTTCCTCAGTGTATTCATCAGTTTTAACTTCCAGCTGTTTGGATACCGCTTTACAGCCTCCTCTTTGTGCTGGGTCACGAGATTCTTTCAAGATAAAAATGATTTAAATGATCTTTAATTGAAAATGGTGTCTATTAGTGAAATTGGATTAAAAAGATAAATCGACTAATACAACATTTTATCTGATTTTACTGCTTTTATGTATCATCCAGTAGAAAAGTGCTTTGTAAATGTAACCAATTCTTCACAAATCCTTCACAACATTTCTCAATTCAAGCTACACTGATGTTACTGTGGCCTCCCGTCTCGAGATCTTGAGCTGGACTGTGCTCCAATATCAGAATGGACAAATAGATGGACAATACAAGCTCTGGACTGCATCATACTTAAGTACTTAAATCTTTCCTTCTCTTATGTGGACAGGACTGTTGTGAGCGAGGAGGAGCCCCGATACGACTCGATTGCAGATGTACTCAGTTCTTGCGCATAGGGCTGTGCAGCATGACATGTCGGTGATAAGAGGAATGATGAAACGCCTTTGACGCTGTAATCTGTCAGCTTCCACACCAGCAGCGAACACAAACAGACGAGCGCGCACAGGAGAAGGCCCAAAGCCATCATAAACCATGAGGAAATACTGTATGTGCAGTGTTTTATATATGGCATTTTGATATTCCATTGTTGACACGTTTGGAGACAGGGGGATCCATGGTGACAAGAGGGACATGTATTTGAATGAATTGTATGTCACATATTCAGGGCATGTCTTGTGACTTGTGTCAGATCTGGTTAGGCTGGCTGTGTGAAATTGCATAAGGTGAAGACAGCTGTGAGACGAAGACTGAGACTATAAACAAAGTGAAGAAGAAAAAAGATTCAGATGAGTTGAATATTAAAGATTACACATTGGAAATGACATTTCCTTAGACCTTCCCTGTGCTAAAACGTTGTTCCCCCATCATAACTCCACAGCTGGAGTTGTATTTTGCTTCATTCTATGTCACAATATTGAATTTGAGTGTTATTGTGAGAAGACCTCAGCTCATTACTGATCGAGACACAAACAGAGACAAACAGACACGAGAGTATGACCAGTACAAACATGAAGCCCTGGTATCTGTACAAGTCTGAGGACAATGAACACCTCTATGACTTGGACTTTGACCTGGAGGCCCTGCTCTGCCCCACACCAGCAGGGGACATTCAAGAGCCTGAGGCCAAGGGTCTCCTATCATCCAGACTCCCTCATCCACCAAAGAGAGCTTTCTGGTTCAGCAGCTCCGCGAGAAGCTGGAGAGAGAAAGGGATAAAATACGCAACCAGGTCCAGGTCAACCACGCCCAAGAACGGAGGCTAAGATCTTAGGAAAGGCAGGCCAAAGACACAGCCTTGGAGCTGAAGACAGTGAAGCTACAGTTACAGCAGCAGATCAAGGCCCGTCCGTTATCTGTACAATACGGCAGTAACGGACAAAGCCAACCTCAGACAGGAACTCAAGAGCTGCAGAAGAAGACATTAGATACTGGTGGATTTGACAATGGACGTGCCACCACCAGGAGCATAGAGCTGAATGTATGTATTTTTATGTTTTAAGTCAATGCAAAACATCAATAAAATTTGCTGACATGATCAATTGACAAAATCAAAAATGTAAAAGCAAAAAGACAGTATATAAACATATAACATATTGTATGCTATATGAGTATGTATGAGTTTCATACTCTGGGTTATATCAGGACAGTCATTTATAACCTGTAATAGAGTGAACTTTGTAATCAGGCACTGAAAAACATTGCACATCCAAACTTTTCCATCTCGACACTTCCTCTGGGCTGAGGCTGCATGTGTGCGCTGTCCAATGTGAAAGGATCAGTGTCACACATGTGGGTGTGGTCGTGGGGTCTCAGGGGCAGGTTTGCCTCACTTATCCCTCAAAGAGGAGAAATGATCAAACTGTGTTTCTCAGCCACACTAAAGCACTAAAAACTATTCTTTCGAGGCTGGGAGAGGTGCCATTGATCGCTACATCAAATTCTTACTTTTGAGAGAATACATGTTTGATTTGTTTTGACCTGATAGAAAAGGGTCAGATTACAATTCTTTATTAGAATATGACCATATAACCATTTCTTCAGATTAATTTCTTCAATTTAATTATACATTTATAAAATGTGTGAAATTACATGGTATACACCTATTGAACATCTGTTAAGCGATGCCTTAGATTCACTTTACAGAAGTTCAAATAATAAAAAATAAAATCATCTGATCATGCTGCAAATAGCCATGATGATGCATTTTGGACCATCTACAAACAGTGGATTGAGGACGAATATAGAGTTATAAAGTTACAATGTTCACACAGGTTATAACAATGACAACTAAGAGTCTTAGAATAGATGAAGACAGTGCACAGCGGTTTCATTTTGGTACAAAGTGTGGCTTTCAGAGTACTCTTGGAAGGAATGAACAACATTTACTCATTTACAAGAATAAAGGTTGTACCCCAACTTTAATCCTGGGCTCTACGTCCTCTTGCCTTGAGTATAAACCATACGAAATTACACTGTTTCACATTTTATCTGCTTTATTTCATATTTTCATGGCTCATTACCACTGCCACCAGCTGAGAGCGTGCAGTCACTTGTAACATATATCAAGTAAACTTCTGCAAGTTATACACCTGCGAGTGATACGTATGCCCAGGAATCTAGGTTCCAAAGCAGGAATGAAGGTGCAATAAATTGGGATCACTGTTTAGTAGTGAGTAAGTTAACATTGAACACATTCAATGAAGTATCACCACAAAAAAATATTTTACTTGCACGTTTTACCACCCAAACAAGGCAAGAATATTTTATAGTTAGTATTTTATTTAAGGTAGAAAATATCAATGCAGCAAAGCATGCAAGCTAATAATAGGTGTTATTGTTTTCATCTGTGATTTTTGGCTTGCGTTGGTTGGCCGAAAGCAAATGTAGCAGGCGAGAACGAGGTCTGTTTTGGATGTTATTTGCCATTTTATGGCCGAAATCTTTCTTGATTTTTCTTTATATATACTTACACTTAGTCTCTGGAACTGTGCCAAAAGAAGAAAAACTTAACTGTGGAACTAAGGACATGTTTTGTCTAAAATCAGTCGGACTCAGACATAACCTGCTAGTTTTATGTGAAGTGGAGCAGAGACAGCTGCCGCCACCGTTAGAGGGTCCCAGCTTTTATTACGCCTGATTTCCACTGTATAACGCTGTTGTTTATAAGTGCTTAATACATTTTAACAGTTCAGTTTCAGGGGCGTTGTTGACTGTATAATCGGATAAGTGTTAAAACTTCCCTGAAACGTTCTAAAACTTTTACCCAAGCCCCGATGTTTTTGGCCACAACCACAATCAAGAAAACGTAAGATAGTGACCTCAAATCTGATGATTTGACTGTTTATTAGCTCCACTGGTAACATTGAAAACCCGTTCATGGTGTTTAGATTGGTTAGAGTTGTGAAAAATGCTTATAAACTAATCACAGTAACTAATTAGAATGCTCTGAATACATGAGAAAGTGAAGGCCGAAAGTGAACATTTGTTTTTTTAAGACATAAAATCAAGTAGAGTGCCTTTAAGTACTGAGCAGTGTTGGGTAGTGTTACTTTAAAAAGTAACTTGTTACGTTACCTTGTTACTGCCCTGGAAGACTAACTAACTAACTAACTAACTAACTAACTATGTTACTGTGTTACTGTGTTAAAAAAGTAAGGCGTTAGAGTACTCTTGCGTTACCAATAATCAACATTATTGTATAACATATATCGTTTGCCGAAAATCTCTTTGCGTTGCTGAACACAGTAACATAGTCATTAACATATCAAATAAACAAGCTCAGTCTAAACAAGCATTTGACTGAGCTTTATTTATCTTTTATGTTGACAGATTACCACAATACAATGCAATACAATAAGCGCGTGTAGGCCTGTCCTCAAGCAAGGAAAAACATCGCTAAAACAACATGAGCGGATTGTCCTGCACTGTACTTTATTTAAAACAAACATTGCTGTTTCTCTACATTTACTCCTCAGCTACAAGATAGTGGTTATATCAAAGGAGAAGGACTTTTTCAAAACGTGGATCTGTTTATTTCTCTTTGGCGTGATGCCGAGCTCTGGGATTGCGGTGAGGAGATGAGTCATAGAGTTGATGACCTGAACAAAACTAACACATTACAGATTTGAAAAAGTAACGTGGGGAGTACTTATAAAAAGGTTGCATTTATATATATACTCAAAGCGCTTTATTGCAAGGAACCAGTCACGCAGACACTGGGAAGTTTAATGCCTTGTCCGCGGACACACCGACAGTATTCACATGAGGCAGCTGCGATCGCACCGCCAACCTGTGGGCCCGGCGGAGCTGACTGCTCTACCACGATGTTAAAGATGTTCTTTACTCTAAAAAAGTAATTTGAGTATTCTAACGTGTTACCCCCAACTCTGGTGCTGAGTCTGGTTAAAGTGCATTACATTTTAAAACACAGAGGAGCATCATGGATACCTGCGTCAACCAGTGAGGGACATGCTTTCGCGATGGGGGCTACAGCCTAGATATGCTTAATTACGCAAACATGTGAAAAGGCAACTCCTCCTGGTACAATAATCGAGGATCTATTAAATTCACATGTTCTTATTTCTGGGTCTCTTTCAAAATGCATTGATTCTCTCTGTCCATTGTCAGCCACATTTGGCATTTCTGTTGATCCAAACCATGCCCCACTTCTGAACACCATTTTCACCAAATTCAGCTTTTTCGGGCAAATGCCTTAGGAGGAGCACATCTTTATTGAGGAGCATCTGGATCCACAGGTCATCGATGTGCCTGTTTCGCTCCAGGCGGGGAAGTGAGAGAAGAAGAAGGAAAAGCGATGAACAAATTGCAAGTGAAATTAAATATTAAATATAGTTTGATAAAAAAGTAGGAAGAAACAGAGGATAATGCTCAAACTGCCATACTTCCCCCAACACAGTTGCTCCTAGGGCAGCATAGCTGGGAACTGTAGGTTTTTATTTCTGTTCCTAACTGGCCTGACCATAAGTGATTTCAAAGAGTTTTGAAACATTTTAAGCCTGGTCTTAAATGAAGAGACTGTGTCGGCCTCTTTAACATGGACAGGAGCTGATTCCATAACACAGGAGCTTGATAGCTAAACACTCCTACTGTGCTTTTAGAGACTCTTGGAACCACCAGAAGTCCAGCACCACCAGAAGTCCAGCAGAGATTTCCTATCTCGCAATGCATTTTATGTACATTGAGGGCACTGATGCGCCAAATCTTTGTATTTTTTAATATGGAGGTAGCCACAATGTAGAGAGGCACGATTTGTTGAACCAATTTTCTTGACTTTTTGTCAAAGTTCACGGTTGGTCCCGAAAAGAAAGGAGAAGAAAGAATGTAGAAGAATATTCTGACCTGAAAACAATGTTTCCTGGGCTGCCCGGTGGTTGTTGAGTGGTGAAGGCACAGCACACGTATGCCAGGCTCCAAAAGCAGGCGGCCGCAGTGTCGAGAGTTTGAATCCCGACTCTGACAATGCACTGCATGTCCCTTTTTTCTCATCCCCCATTTCCTGTCCAATAAAGCCTTCGGGCCAAAAAAAAACAAAACAAAAAAAACCAGTGTGTGTCATTGGCCCGCTATACAATAATAATATTCCATTTTTACATTACATGTTTATAGGCACGGAACGCATTAGTGAGTGACTTAGCGCACAGTTAGCACGGACGTCGCCCGTTTACATCAATAGTGTTCAATTCTCCCACTACTAATTAGTATGCACGGGACGTGCATGAGTGGACAAGTGCATTAGTGAATGTATGGAAGCGGACAAGCCTTTCGCACTTCGTAGCTGTGCTTTGCAGGGCCTTGCAGAACTGATAGGCCTCTCGCCAGGTTATTGGTGCTCGGGGCTAATAAAATAACATTTCTTTTTATCGTAGTTACAAAAGGCTGGCTGTTGCTGTAAATCCTTCCTCAAAAACATTTGGTTTGCTTCCTAAACAAAAATAATGAGGCACAATTCTTTGAAAAAGCAGTCTGGAAGCATACTCACACCAGGGTTATCTAAAATATTGTGTAAACAGTGACTACAAGACCTGGACTCTCCCACACAATGGCATGATACACATTTAACGAGTTTAAGGTTTTGTAGAGAAAAGTTTCATTTTAGTTACCGAATATGGACTGAGCAAAGAACATTCAAATCTGGCCTCTGACCGCTTGCTGAATTCACAAAGATAAATTAGAAACAAGAAATCAGTAATGGCTTTGTGTGTAAGGGCATAGAAGCACAGAGGTGAGATAGTTCAAGTTATAAATGAATATACAAACGTAAATTTATAAAAATAGAATCATTTCTTCCCCAAAAAGTGGCATTGCTTTTTATTTACTGTGATGTTTTGTGAAAGGCTCACAAAAGAAAGAAAAGACAATACAAGACAATACACAATGCTCTGTGGGGAAAGGATTGAGAGAAAAGTGTGAAAGGAATTGGTTCGTTTACCTGGGAATCCAGCATATATAATATTTAATTAATATGATTTAGTTGACTGCATTTTGAGGCTTTGACATTCATTAGTAGGAACATATGGGGCTTGTTCTGATTAGTCTACCAGGGGTGTCAAAAACTTTTCACAGAGGACCACATTTTGAAATATAAATGGAGTAGAGGACCACCGACTACATGACAATGAAGCAAATCATTCAAACTTCGTTATGATTGCAGACTTTTTCAAATAATAGTACTACTTTTGATTATTTTGCCAATTTCGGCCAAGAGGGCCAACAAAAAAATTGTCTGAGAGCTGAAAATGAACCAAAATGGAAGAAAAAGTGCAAATGGAAAAACAAACATGGAGGCGCCCACATCAATTTTAGACAATAAAGTATACCTTACCTTATCTTACCTTACATGTACAGCTCTGATGTTTTGCATAAGATGTGAGCATACAAATCACCTGCAGACCAAAACAACAAGGGGGACAGACAGAAGTCTCTATGCGTATTTGTAGTCTCTAACATAGAGCATAAATGAGCCTTTAGTCCCTTCTATAACGTTACACCATAATAGGGTAGTCCAGGCAGGTACTTCCACATGGTTCTCATCCAACAACTTGCCTAAATGGATGTCACACCATCCTCATCGAATAACATAACATATTAAAATATTTGCTCTTAAAAAAGATCAAAATAAGTGTGCCGTTTACCTGATCAATAGAAGAAATAAAAGTCAGGTATTTAGTGTCCAGTATCCAAATGTAATGAATCATAACTAATCATTACAGAGTGTATAAACGATTAGCGGTCTTTTCCAACTTGTCCTGACGCAAATGGACTTTACTGAATTCATTCAAGACAACACAAGCAGCTCTGTTAGCGGACCTACAGGCCAAAGACGTCACAGGGGGAACTTGAGCAAAGATAGGATGGCGTGACGTGAGGCTGTCGTGAGTTTGCATATTCACACTACAGTGCACAGTTCTAAAAATGTGTAATCTGAACCATTCTGAAGTTCAGGTGGCCCCCAATATGCATATATTTATATGAAATGAGCACCTTTGAGAGCTCTCATCACCACTACAACAAAACCCATCTTCAAATAAACAGGTGTTAATCGTATTCTCATTTTTTTCAGCGAGGAAGCGTATGACTGCAGACTCACATTCCATGAGAGATAAAGTTCTTTAGAGTGTTGTTCTATTGTACCTGGCTGCTGTGAGTCTAGCCTGACTGCAATGGCGCATTCAAGGTATGGTCCAGAGTGGGAGCAGGTCAGACCACCCGCCTCTCCCTGGTCTATCAGAGAGCGCCAGCCGTTCAGAGACGCACAGAGACACCAACTCGAGGCACCCAAAGGCCAGCCTCTTCCTTCACCATGAAAGACTCCTGCAGATAGGATCAGGGCCGACCTATAAGTGCACTTGAGCAGAGTGAAAAAAGCCTGGAGACGTGGAAACTCAGATGTGACCCTGCGGCCCAAGACAAGATGAAAGAAAACACTGGATAGCTTCATGAAGAAATGGAATCCATCAAGTGCAATCATAACTTAAAGCAATTCCACATAACTGTAGTGAGGTAAATAAACAGCTCTTTGAAGACGCGTGCCATGGCTGTGTGGGAGGATCTAATGGACGTTCGGTTAATTCCGACTTTTAATCACCCCAGTGCTGTATCTTTGCTAACGGCACAAAAGGACAAGTGAAAAATACGATTCCTGGCAGGTATGGATACACATAATTAGGCCTTAATTGGCTATTTCTAAAAAAGAGACATTTCTTCCTCTTTTCAACACTAATTAGTCCCCAGGCAACTGGCCGTGGAGTCACCCAACTGTTCCATCTGAGCTACAGGAAAAAATAACTGTGGCGCAGCTCTTTGACTCACACTCTTTGTTCAACAAGACACTACAAGGGCCCTATTATGTGCCAACATAATTACCAGTGATTTGGACCAGCATCCAGCTTCATACATCTTTTACTGAGTTACCAATGAGTGCAGCTCACTTGTAACCCAACTTTAATTTGGTTAATTGTTAATCAATTCTTGAAAACATTCAGGGCAGTTGACAAAGAGAAGAATAAACTTTAAAGCAGCTCTGCTTGTGTACAAGTCTCTCCATGGCATAGCACCAAAGTACATCTGCCTCCTGTTGATGCCACAGTCAGGACTAAACATGGACCTCAGGGACCGGCCTCCAGCTGATGCCAGAGTCAGGACTAAACGTGGACCTTAGGGACCGACCTCCTGTTCGTGCCAGAATCAGGACTAAACATGAACCTCAGGGATGGGCCTCCTAGAGAAGAAGACGAAAGAAAGAAGAAAAATATTCCGATGTGAAAACAATGTTTCCCATTTTCTAAATACCATAAACTATTTTATGACCAACGTCATGGTGTGGGTCCCTGGTCACTTTTGTGCGCGTAGTTTTTTTTTTAGTGGGCTCCGCCCACTGTGTGTTGACCATCTACACAATAGTAATGTTACATTTTTACATTGCTTGTTTATAGGCACAGAACATACATAAGTTGGGCAACGCGTTAGTGAGTGACTTAGTAAGTAAGTAAGTACGTAAAGTTTTATTTATAAAGCACCTTTAAACACACCACAATGGCCCAAAGAGCTGTACAAAGGCAATATAAAATCCAATATACAATAAAATAAATAAAAACAAGGTAAAATAACTTTATAAAATGTTCTGCTCATCTTGTGTTTAGCGCCTGTGTAAACAAAAAGGTTTTAAACAAAGATTTTAAAATATTCAGAGATTTGGCTGTTCTAACGCCCTGAGGAAGACTATTCCACACTCTGGGACCCGCCACTGCAAAATCGTGGTCCCCTCTGGTTTTTAACCGTGACCTCGGAACATCCAAGATCATCAGATTTGCTGATCTCAATGCTCTAGTAGAAACATGCACAGATAAGAGCTCCGAAAGATAAGGAGGAGCCAGCCCATTCAAACATATGAAAACCACCAACAATATCTTAAAATCAATCCTGAACCTGACAGGTAGCCAGTGCAAAGAAGCCAGCACAGGAGAACACAGTGAACAAATGAGCAGCCGCATTCTGGACTTACTGCAGGTGGTGGATGGAGGCCTGGTCTAACCTGGAATACAGGGAGTTACAGTAAGTTACAGCAGGTTATAAAAGCATGAATAACACGTTCCAGGTCAGAGTGGTGGAAATATTTTTCCACCTTACTGAGCAAGTGCAGCTAATAAAAGGCAGCTCTAACAACTTGGCTGATTTGCTGGTCAAACTGAAAACAGCCATCAAAAACAACACCCAAATTTCTGAAAGGAACTCAGCGGACCCAGACAAGTTTTAGCATTTGCTAGCTCACCAAATACCACCATTTCTGTCTTTGAATCATTTAACTTCAAAAAGTTGAGAGCCATCCACTCTGTTACATCCTTGAGACAGCTTAACAGGGTTTTGGCACAATCTTGGCTTGGTTTTAAGGGCAGGTAAACCTGCAAATTATCTGCAAAACAGTGAAAAGGAATGCTGTGTCTTTTAAAAATTGACCCCAGGGGCAGCATATACAGAGAAAACAGTAAAGGGCGTAAAATGGAACCCTGTGGAACTCCTCAACAAAGTTGGGCCATGTCTGAACTATGAGCAAGTGAGTCAGGACTAAACATGGGGAATCTGAGTTATAGTTTTATGCAGCTAAAATCTGTAACAGTCCTGAAGATGTGAGACAGGCCTCTACTCTGATAATGTTCAAATCTAGGCTAAAATCAATTTTGTTTGTTTTTATGACTGAGGGGATTATATTTGCGCTCTTCTCTTTTATGTCTTTATCTGTTTTGTGATTTTAATGAATTTTTTTCTTGTTGTGTAAAACACTTTATTTATTCATTTATTTCCGGGACAGTGCATATTAATAAACATTTCTGTAAATATGCCAGAATTAGCCAAAAGGTTATTTTACATCTGTAGTCCCATGACAGTTGTTACAGTCAGCCGAAATTCTAATTTGTTTGTTTGCGAATTTGTGCTCTACAAATAAACTTGAGCTATAGATTCAGTAGAACACAGATTTAGCTGTAGCTTGTGAATTCTGCAGATAATCTTTGATCTGCACTGCTCAATACCACAGTGTAGCACAACGTGTAGGAGGCTCCTAATATGACTGATGGATGAGCAGTTTTAAAGAAGGCGTTCTGTGTTGTACAACCCATTTAAAAAACATATCTGACTCTCTTCAAGTTTATTGTTTCCACCATACAAGTCTCTGATTACCTTTATGTGTATAATTTTATTATACCACAGTGCCTTGTCTCAATCTAATTATTAAAAATGTTATTGATTGCAAACCCTGAAGTCTGACGTCTCATGTTACCTTATGGAACATGTTAATTGTACTAGGGTGGTCCACCCTATTTTGCTTCACCACCAGAAAAAGCTATTCTAAAGCAGTGCATGTGTCTGAAAAATGGTGCCTATGAATACAAGTGAGAATAGAATGGAACTACTGACATCCTTGGCTTTCACGCTTGGACAGTCCCCAAGCTCCAAGTTTTGGGCAATAAATGGATATGCTGCTTGTAAAAAATGTAATGGTCAGCAAATATGTACATTATTAATAATACCGGCCAAGGCTATCACCTAAAAATCTCAGTTACACAATTTAGAGGAGGAACACATTTTGACAGACAGAACTGCTGCGATTCCATATTTTTCAGAAGAGCAGAACAGAGGGTTGGCGAATTCATTGGTCTTGTTGCCGAGAAGAGTAGGAGGAGTTGGGTCATCCATGTAGCCCACAGACGTTTGCTCAAGTCCACTGCCGCAACTTCCATAATAAGGCTCAGACTGCTTTACCACATCAGTGTTTTCCAACCCGCTGCAACACTTGTTCACTATTGCCGGTTTCAGATGACATCACCACATTCTGGGAGAGGCCTTTACTTTTAGGAGCTATGAATGCAATTTGTGTGGTCCTTGTATCTAGCTGTACCATGGCCTCGACTTTCAACCGGTGTGCTATTACACTGTGTGTAATTGAGGAATCCTCCCTCTAAAAGTTCTTGTCGCTGATGGGAGAGTTAGACAGTTGGTGTTTTGTCTCAAACAAGAGAACAACATTTAGCTAGCATAATCAAAATCAAGTCCCATTTTCACAACTACTCCTTATAAACCATAAATTAACATGTCTCAACCATCAAACACTAAATCCTGCCAACAATGCCAAATGTGATTGAAGTGGTGTGGGAGTGCATAAATTATAAAGTAGATATTTTGTTTAATATTCATCTGTTCCAGTCATACTAATATTCCCCAATAGTGATACAGCAGTTGCAAGTCTTGCTCTGCAAATCAATTCTTTACTTGCAAATCTATTTTCTTCTGTCGGCTGTCTCTTGGTCTTCAACATGGTACATTTTTCCCATAACGGTTTTTGATGACATTGTTCCTAAGCTCTACAAGCTCCTTCCTCCCACCTGAAAAGTTGACATTGCATTTTTGAAGCTGAGAACTGAACGTGTCCATTGTAGTGTACAATAATGGCAACTTTAACTTTTGTCTTTGCTTTTGTCTTTTCTAGAAAGAGTTGGAATACATTTAAATCAGTAGTGCTTCAATTGTTCATCACAAAGATTGCCTGTTAAGCCCAAGAGGCCTTTTTTTGGAAAAAAAAATTGAAAATAAAAACACATTTAGATTGAAGGTTTCTCTTTTATTTCCATCCATTCATCTTCTTCCGCTTATCCGGGGCCGGGTCGCGGGGGCAGCAGTCTAAGCAGGGACTCCCAGACTTCCCGCTCCCCAAACACTTCCTCCAACTCCTTCGGGAGGATCGCGAGGCGTTCCCCGGCCAGCCGTGAGACATAGTCCCTCCAGCGTGTCCCTCCTGGTGACATGGCACCAAAAAACCTCCCCAGGGAGGGGGAGGCATTAAAAAAAAAAAGATGCCCAAGCCACCTCAGCTGGCTCCTCTCGATGTGGAGGGGCAGCGGCTCTACTCCGAGCTCCTCCCGTGTGACTGAGCTCCTCACCCTATCTCTAAGGGAGCGCCAGGCCACCCTGTGGAGGAAACTCATTTCAACCGCTTGTATCAGCGATCTTGTCCTTTCGGTCACTACCCAAAGCTCATGACCATAGGTGAGGGCAGGAACGTAGATTGACCGGTAAATCGAGAGCTTTGTCTTTCGACTCAGCTCCTTCTTCACCACAACAGACCGATGCAGCGACTGCATCACTGCCGACGCTGCACCGATCCGCCTGTCAATCTCACGCTCCATCCTTCACACACTCATGAACAAGACCCCAAGATACTTGAACTCCTCCACTTGGACTATACTTGGACTCCCCACCCACCTGCAGAGGGAAATCCACCTTTTTCTGGTTGAGAACCATGGCCTCAGATTTGGAGGCGCTGATTCTCATCCCAGCTGCTTCACACTCAAACTCAAACCGCAAACAATCCCAGTGCATGTTGCAGGTCCGGGTTTGCTGGAGCCATCAGGACAACATCGTCTGCAAACAGCAGAGATGAGATCCTGTGGTCCCCAAACCGGACCCCCTCCGAACCCTGACCGCACCTAGAAATTCTGTAAAATCAATGAACAGAACCGGTGACAAAGGGCAGCCCTGGCGGAGTCCAACACACACTGGGAACAGGTCTGACTTACTGCCGGCAATGCGAACACAGCTCCTGCTCCGGTCATACAGGGTCATACAGCCTTGAGCAAAGGGCCCCAGACCCCGTACTCCCGGAGCAAAGCCTTCTCTAGATCCACAAAACACATGTGGACTGGTTCAGCAAACTCCCATGAACCCTCCCATGAACCCTCTTTTATTTCCACCTGACTAAAAATACAATTCCACTTAATCCTCCTTCCGGTTGTATTAGTTAACGCAGGGCTGCTGACCTCGTGAGAAAATAAATTCTACGCAGACTAAAAAGCTGCTTCAAAGTCAAACACGAACTTAACATTGTAGGCGCACGTGTCCAAAAGTTCAAGTTGAAATTTTAGCATCAGATATGATGGAGTAAATGGTCTAAATATTCGTGTGCATAGTTTAGCAGGATAGTGGTAAAAACAAACTATACATATGATTTTCAATTAAAAAAGAAAGTTTTTTATTTTTTGAATATTGCTGAAACTTTAAAGATGTGTCCGCAAATTTGACTTAGTCCTGTTACCCAAATACAATGTCCTTAAAATCCTGTTATGTCCCACAGATCACATAACCCACAGGCAGGGCCCTTGTCTGGGTCTTGTGAAGGCAGTGGACGGACCAAAGTATGGCTCTCTCCTTTAGTGTGAGCAGGTTGTGAGCGAAACTGGCTTGGTCACTTTTTAACCTCAGTCCTGTAACCTGAATGACCTCTCCATACAAGCCTCTTAGTCCTATAGGCTTCACATATTCTGACTCAGTTTGTTGTGCACAGTGTCTCGGAGCTGTTCACATGGAGGCTGCGCTCTTTGAAAGTAATGGCAGATTGAAGGATGGGAACTCAATCCTGTTACTTTCAGTCCAGTTACTTTAAGCAGGTAAAGTAACAGGACTTAGAGTGGTAACAGGAATGAGTCACGTCACGTCTAAATTTGGTATAAAATAATTGAACTCTCATTTCATGATCCTGTCTGTAGAGCAGTTAGATGGAGTTGATGACTGTTTCTTCACTCAGGGTGAGTTGTGGGTCACATCTTGCCCTGTTCAATCTATAACATGGATGGACTATTCGATGTCCCTCCAGGTTTGCCTGTCCACGTTCTCCTCTTTGTGGCAACATGTTTCCAGCCCTCATCATCATTAGCTATGACAACGTTGTGGCTTACGGCGTTGTTGGATGGAGTAAGAGCGTGTGTGTGCGTCAGCCGAGACACATCTCACTATTGAAAACACCCACAAAAGGGAGTCTTCATCAAGTCTTCTGTCAGGGTGGGCAATAATAATGGACAAGATGTGGAGAAACTTGATTAGCCTCTGTGCTAGCATGTGCATGAAAGAACTTATGAAGATGGCACAGTGGCTGAGGGTGAAATAGCAGTCACCTCACATCTAGAAGGTCCGTATTGCTTTCCCTGGATTGACTGTTGTTTGGCCTTTATGTGTGTTTGCATGTTCTGCTTGTGTTTAGGTGGGGTTCGTCTGATTGTGCCAAGGTTCCCTTAACCTTTTAATTATTTTAGGATCCTTATGTTTCTGAAAAAAACTGTCTTACAATTACATTTTCCTCAGTGTTGCTCCATACCACTATTGTTTTCCTAACCACGCATATTGTAATAGCATCTTTTGTTTCTTCTTTCTTCTTATTGAGGTGTGTGTGTTGCGGATTCATTGGTCGAAGTATGTAACAATGCCTTGTCCCGGCAACAGTCCTTCAGCAGCTACATGCATGACCCACACAAACGATCCGAATCGCTCATGACTTGGCATTATTAGACTGTGACATCTCGCTATTATCCCAAAGCATCATTGGAGCACTATCTGTAGGCATGCTATCACTCTGGAGGAGGACTGGAGGTGTGCTGAATACATATTGTCATGTGTTGCACGATGGAACAATTGCCAGTCTATTCTGATTTACAGTTTTAATCATTCATTCCTATCCATGTGACATTAAAGGGACCTTGTATTTCTTCTAGTTCAGGTTGATGCTATTCTCTTTATGAAAATGAGACTGCAGGATATCAACTATTCATTTCAAAAGTTTTGTTGAGTGATAACCATAATGAAATAACTTGGGATTCCTTTTTAATCCAATTAAGTGCATAGTTCGAAGAGAACCATATAGTTTGTGACTCTCATGGTTCTCTATCAGAATGAAAGAACAAAGAGACTATACGTGGGTGGAGCTAACAGTTCAAACTAAATCATGTTTTTTTAATGTGATATTTTAGAATAGAAATACACTGACTTACCTCAGCAGGGGAAAGCAATTTCTCACACCAAAAGTAGCGTAATGTTAGCTCAAAGCAAGCCACTTCATTCAAAGCAAAAACATTTTTCAGCAATTAGGCTAAATTATAATAACCCTCCAGTACCTTTGAGGCAAACCAGAAGATTCTGAACCCCACTGTGCAAAGCCCTGGTGTGTGCATTCTGTACTTTACTGGCATTGAAAACACCTTGACTTACTATTTGCTTATTGGTGGTTAAGTGGTTTTTAACACAAATAGTTTGGTGTTTGTTTTATTCAATGTGTGACTGAAAACAAATAAACAAATAACTACTCTGTTGTATTTGTTGCTCTGTTACTGTATTTTTTGAAGAGGAAACCACATTAATTCAGGTATAAACTTAAAAAGTTGTATTTCCTTGCAGCAGTGAGGATGGGCACAGTCTGACAGAGCAGTGGTGTATCTGCATTGAGCTCGGCTGCAGGAGCCAGAGGCGGTTGCTCAGACGGTGAGGGGGCGTGTGCTGCTGCCTACTCTCTCTGATGGTTACGTGGAGCCCAGTCAAACCAGCTCCTTCATCCCTCTTCACATCGCTGAGCTGGTGGCAGTGGTGGAAAGTGGTACAGAAGTAAAGTACTGTACTTAAGTAAAATGTATAGGTATCATTGCAATTCTTTTTTTACAGTAGGTACTTTTTTACGTTTACTACACATTTACTCTCCATTTTAGAGTGTGTGTACTCTCTACTTGATTAAATAGGGCCTAAAAAAAAAGTACCTTTCACTGTTTGAGATGGCCTGAAATGGTTCAGGGGTTATTTTTGAGCGTGAGTTAGCATCCCAACTTTTGGCAAACAGAAATATACCATTGAAAACCGCTAGAAAAATTAGGAAATCGATTCAGCTGTTTCTGTTGAACAAAAATCAGCGCTTAAAAAAAAAGAAATACATCCAAACGCTTTAATAGTTCTCAAAATCGGTCTGAAATATTTTTGCTTTTTACTCTATAATTACATTTTTGGGGTAGGCGTAACATGATCTTGGGGGGAAGCATATATATGTGGAATAAATTAAAGTAGCCTGAGAGTTGAAAGAAGAGGCATAAGATGTCTCCTGGTATCAGGCCCTATACTGATGGTAAATAAACTAAGAACTCCAGCCTCATGCCTCTTCGCTCAACTCTCAGGCTACTTCAATTTATTCTGCAGCAATGGCCTCACTCCTCCGTATGTAACAATATCAACAACAGCCTCTTGTAGAAAATCCTTTGAACAGAAATGATAGGTTAAGGTATAATCTACCTCCTGTGTAGTATCCTTAGATCTCGGTCAAGTGAAAAATCAAGCGGGTCAATTGCTTATTAAGTACTTAACAGCTGTGAAGCGAGGCCGGCAGACAACATTACAGGGTCTGAAGACACATAATAAGACTTGCTGGTGAACAAAAGCACTTTCGGGTTATAACTCCTCCCTTAGAACAGGACTAGCTTCTCAAACCAGTACCGTCAGATTGAAAATTTGACGGTGATGGTTGAAATGTCTTTAAAAAAAAAAATAGTGTCTTGAACGCTACCTTTGACAACCTCTCTTGAACCTACTCCAACAGCCTTTTACATTCTCCCCCCCCCCCCCTATTTGGGTTTACAATTCATTTACATCGTGGCATTGCATTTCACATCAGATGCTTTTCCTTCTTTGCTTTTGTCACAACCAATCTTGGTTACACGAGGAATTGCATTTGCCCACGTCAACAGTTTTGAAATTGTTTTGATGAGCCAGTCCACCACATATTTTGGCTTGGAACATTAATTTTAGGTCTGTATCACATCAAAATAGCCATTATTTAGGTTATGATATCCAATTTTACCATAAAAAGTATACTACTTTAGGTTATTCAGGCCAATTTAGCAGGAATCCTGAGGGCCGACCTAAATTGGTTGAGCCTCATTTGGCCCCGTGCAATAGTTTGGACACCCCTGGTGTAAACGGTAGTGTTATCCTTTAGGATTTTTAAACCAAGTTGCAATATATTTTTGTAGTTTTTTATACTTTACTTTTCCAGGATGAATGGAGCGGAGACTGCAGATCAAGAAAGAATGTTTTGCACGGATCCCGATATTGTGATTTTAATTTAATTTCACAGTTTTCACTCCTTGGGCTCTGCTGCAAAGAAAATGCATCTGTTCCTTCTATGTGCGAGTCTCAGGGGCTGAAGCTGTTTTCAAAAGCACTAAATCAAAATGAAATAGTTGAGGTCTCCACTGACTTGTGTGTTACTTGAGCAATAATTTTGTTCTTAAATCTGCACCTTGAGCAGTCCTTCCTGTTTTCCCTCCTCCTGCCAACACTACAGCCCCAAGAACTCAATTTCCTCTAAGCCTGTGTACAGTATGAAGGTTTGTAGATCCAAGCAAAACGGTCTAATTTATAACTTTTCCTGAGGCTGAAGCTGTGAATGGCCTTGACCTCCCACCTCCATCCCTGCCTGACCTATGCTGCACCGAACCCTCATACATGTTTTAAACCAATGTGTATTTTTTGCCTCGCTCCATATATTAAATATGAACTCGGGATGTATTCTTCTCTATATTTTCTGGCACATGACACAGGGAAAGGGAATCATGGACGGCAAAGGAATCCCGCAAGGCACTGATATTCTCCATTCATGTGAGCACATTCCAATGCTCGCTCACCGAAGGCCAGGCAAAGGCATTCTGTGCAACAGGCAAAACAACAGCCACATTTTTAATTACATTAGCTCTTCATGAGGCAGATCTCAGCAATTAACACAAAAACGTTTTGTGGTGCAGTGAGGTGTGGCTAAGAGTAAACAAGAAACTAAATCTGGTTGATTGTCAGCTTTTTTTTTTGCATTTATTTCACTTC
The DNA here is from genome assembly GCA_015082035.1 of Chaenogobius annularis. Lineage (NCBI taxonomy): Eukaryota > Metazoa > Chordata > Actinopteri > Gobiiformes > Gobiidae > Chaenogobius > Chaenogobius annularis. The sequence goes on along the minus strand of BJKM01000100.1, from coordinate 82,751 downwards.
TCTCTGCCTCTTTATGAAGTGTGTTAGGTTTAGATAGAATGAAATGCATTATTCACTGGAAATATAATATTTTTGGTCTTGAGTCAGGTGCATTAAATCTACCTGTTTCCATGGAGACAAGCAGGTGATGCCATCAGGACATAGGAGATTTATTTAAGCCAATCATTTCAGTACTTCAGTAAATTATACCGATTCATTCATATTTAATACTACTACACTGTTAGTATCATTCTGCTGCTAATCTGTCATCCAGAAATTCTATATATTGCAAACACAAATTCAAAGTTGTATTTGTGGACAGACTAAAAGATATAGCCATTACATTTTGGGACTATTTTCTTTTTTTACTGACGACATCCTTTCATGAGATTAGTGTTTAACAGAACATCACAAAGCTGCTTAGAAGAAATTGATTGTTATGCTTTATTTATTTTGTTAATCTCATTGTCATCAAAGCACTTTTTAGCTCCTTGTATGACATTTTTAAACCTCAGCAGTAGCTTATAATGTAGGATTTTAAATGTCGAGTAACAGGATTTGAAATATGTTCCAAATGAGGGAAATGGTTTCGGATGAAGTGTGACTGGTGAATGATTTATGCTGGTGCTCTATAGGCTGGCCTGTGCAGGTGCTTTTGAGAGCAGGGGAAACACGCATGCGAAATAGGTTTCCGTTGACAGTGGGGTGCAGGGATTTGCATTTGTGTAGGTGGTAGATGCTCGTCACTCCGACTATCTGCTGCTAATCAAAGTGAGGTGCACGTGCATCAGGACAGCTGAATAATGTATGAGCTTTAGCCTACTCTGGGTGGATTAAGGAAATATCCAGTCATAAGAAAATGGCAAGTAAACGGAATCGGAAATGGGGATGAGAGATGGAAGAACACGCAGCAAATTGTTTAACTTACAATTCTGCAGCCGGCATTAGCGTGGCTGCCAAACATCACAAACTATGAAAAACCAAGGCTGCTTAAATGCTAACAACCATGTAATAAACATTGTGCTGGACAAATCGTACCAAAAATGTAGTGTGAATTTTGTTACACCAAGTGACACTAAAAAACTTTAGAAAATGTAGTTAGATATTGACTCTTAATACATAATCATTTGTAAATTTAACAAATATATAGTTGTCTATTCCATTACAGTTTTTATTTAGCAACTTTATTAAGGGGAGACCGCTACACACACCAACGTATTGCGCTTTTGATTTGTTGACATCTAGTCTCAAGTCTGATTTATTAGAAATTGGAAATAAAATGTCAAATTACTGTTAATTTCTTTGTAGTTTGTATCAAATATGGCAAATAAATGAACCAAGAAACTTAAACTTGGGTCCATCGATTTTTCTTCTTTTCTAATTGCTACTTAAGTAATTATTTTGGGCGATTACTTCTAACATTATTTTGAAGAAACATTACTCTTGTGTCCCACCTCTGCCCTTTGTAGCCCAACATTCCCATTGCCTGCTGCTCTTTTCTGTTTTTCCCCCCAATGTGCTCCCGTTTGCTTCTCCGCACCCGCCACTGCAAAAGTGACGGTCCACCCACCAGGTTAAGTGCGCACTGACCTTTGTGTTTGAGCGGCCATTATGGACTTGTTCCCCCAGTGCACTAACACAGACTGACAGCCCCATGTTTAGCTATCTCTCCCGCTCTCTCTCCTTGTCTTTTTAGGAGTATTAGAAACTGGCATTTCAACCTTTCTGTGATATTTTATGGTGCCCAGAGACATGAACTGCCTCGTCTGAACTCTTAAAGCACAACTTGATGTATTCTCTTATGGGTTTTACATTTTGGGAAGAGGGGAAACTGCTTCTTTGAACCTAACACTGTAGTGAATGTGTTATGCCAAAAGGCAAGTGAACTTTTCAAAGCAAAGTTTTTTTTATATTAATTTGTGTGTTTGTGGCCCTTTCAGTTTTAAAATTGAAATGAATGCAATGTGAAAAGTAAACATTACAATATTTTGTTTTCAAGACATTTATGATCAAATTGATTTATGGCTTGATTCAATTGCAATTGTTCCTTTAAATTTATTTTAAATGAAGAAGCAATATATTGACTCAAGCTTCACATTTTAAACGTTCACTTAAGCCATCTCTGCACAGGAGTGGTATGGGGCAGAATGGTACGGGGCAGAGGAGTGCGGTGTGGTAAGGTGGAACGGTGCGGAGCAGTGAGGGGTGAGGTGGGGCAAGGTGAGGCGGAGTGATACGTTCCCGTGGTGTTTCTACTGCAGGCGCAAGGCAGTGGAAACACTGGACCCCTCGTTTGAGTCGTGAGAGGTACTAGCTCCCAGAGTGCGCTGACTCTCTTTTGCGCGAGATAATTGGATAAGAGAGAACACAGATGCAAAGTGAACTGGTCTGAGGGACCAAGGCCAGTCTAAACGTGGCTTATGGACTTATGCCATCTGCTTGTCTGCATGGACATATTGCTATACCTGAATGTTTCACAGTGTGGCAACTGACTTATCTATCTCTACATAGAGACAAGCAGGCCAAGCCATCAGGCCAAATTACTGGTCATATATACGGAAACACAACCCTGCATTGTAAGAAAGCATGTTTTTTTTAAAAAAACACCTGTAGCTGAATATATCAGTTTACTGCATGTCATACTGTGGAACATTCCTGGGAATGATCCCTCGGATGTTGCCAAACTAACGGACCTCTGTGGGGGAAGACATCCATTCATTTTAATGACGAACAGCAGCTCTGTCACCCACGACTACAAAAGCAAATGTGGACTTTAGAAGTTTTATTGTGCCAAATACAGACACAAAGACATGAGAGGAATAAAGTGGTCCCATGGCCAAAATGTGTAAATATCCACGAATGCTAACGTGCGTGCAATGTTACTGCAATGCTGGCATCACCTGCTGTATTTTAACATCTTCAGAACGATACGATTACTTTTCTGACCTCACGTCACATCATGACTCAACTTGAATTAGTTGTGCTGTAAATAGACAAAATCTGCCAGGAAATGTCTTCAAAGAAAAGTTAAAAGTTAAACTTTTAACTTAAAAGTTGCGCTTCCTTTTCAATTAACAGAGTTTTCACCCACTCCAGACCCCTCTGTATGACGCATTGTCAGCTGTATCTATGAGACATGCACGTGGTGTACCTTCCACTTGAAATGTGACTTATTGTCCCTTTAACTTATATATTTATTTTGTAACAGTATCATTCTAATTCTCTATTGACCTTATTCCGCCCCGCCCACTTTTCCCTCTTTTTTCCATGGATCAGCACTTCCGTTGTAATGGCACTTCTGGTTGGTTTAAATGGAGAGCGAATGATTTAAATGGAGAATTTGTGTAAAATATCCAATGTTCATGTGACAAACAAGTCAACAATGTCCCAATTCTCTGGACGGCCTGAAAACGGCTTTTTAGTCTGTGTAGAACTTATTTTCTCTGGAGGTCAGCAGCCCTTTGTTCACTAATACAACCGGAAGAAGGATTACGTCGTACGGCGGCGCCCAGACGGGCTTCCAGAATAAGGTGAATACAGGACCACCTGAAACCCTAGACTCATTATAAACTGAATTATAATTATTTTCCTCATTTTATGGTGGGATTGATTCCTTGGTTACTGATAGTGGGATGTCCTGCCATGTCTCCGCTATGCTGTATGTATGCTGTATATATGCCTTTATGTATGCTGTATGTATGCTGTATGCATGCTATATATGTGTTGTATGTATGTTGTATGTATGCTGTATGTATGTATATATATGTTGTATGTATGCTGTATGTATGTTGTATGTATGTTGTATGTATGCTGTATGTATGTATATATATGTTGTATGTATGCTGTATGTATGTTGTATGTATGCTGAATGTATGTTGTATGTATGCTGTATGTATGCTGAATGTATGTTGTATGTATGTGTATATATATATGCTGTATGTATGCTGTATGTATGCTGTATGTATATATATGTTGTTTGTATGCTTTATGTATGTTGTATGTATGTATATATATGCTGTATGTATGCTGTATGTATGCTGTATGTATGTATATATGATGTATGTATGCTGTATGTATGCTGTATGTATGCTGTATGTATGCTGTATGTATGTTGTATGTATGTATATATGATGTATGTATGCTGTATGTATGCTGTATGTATGCTGTATGTATGTATATATATATGCTGTATGTATGCTGTATGTATGCTGTATGTATGTATATATATATGCTGTATGTATGCTGTATGTATACTGTATGTATGTATATATATGTTGTATGTATCCTGTATTTATGCTGTATGCTCCTGTCTGTATGCTCCTAATAAAGACATATGTGTCAACATGGTGACTTCCCCGGGCCTCAATCGATACTCGCTTCTTTAGCACTGCTTTAATAAGTTCTACAGCAGACATAATTGGATATTATTTGGATCTAGGTTTCAATTTGCTTTCAATGGCGATGTGTTATATCTTAGGTCACAGTCTCTTGTTGAAAATAAAAACAATTCAATTTCACACTTACAGAGGCAGTACAACCAATCAATTTCAGACCAGTCGCCAAAAGCATTGTGCTTGGCATTACAAAAGAAAACTATTTCTGTTCAGTATGGATATATGCACTGGATAGAGAAGGTGTAGAGCTCACAATTGTGATTTTACACAATAATCGTAATTATTATGCTGGTGCAGAGGGATCTGGGCGGCAGTCGACGGCAGGGGCCTCGACGACCGGATCTCCGGACACAGAGACTAACTCTGGGGACGTGGAACGTCACCTCGCTGGGAGGGAAAGAGCCTGAGCTTGTGTGGGAGGTTGAACAGTACCGACTAGATATAGTCGGCCTCACCTCCACGCACAGTTTGGGCACTGGAACCCATCCTCTCGAGAGGGGCTGTACGCTCCACTTCTCTGGTGTTGCCTAAGGGGAGAGGCGGTGGGCTGGCGTGGGCTTGCTTATTGCCCCACAGCTCAGCCGCCATGTGTTGGAGTTTACCCCAGTGAACGAGAGGGTCGCGGGTTGGGGACAGGTCTCTCACTGTGGTGTCGGCCTACAGGCCGAACAACAGTGCTGAGTACCCGGCCCTCTTGGAGTCCCAGGGAGGGGTACTGGACAGTGCACCAACCGGGGACTCCGTTGTTCTACTGGGGGATTTCAACGCCCACATGGGCAGCGACAGTGACACCTGGGGAGGGGTGATTGGGAAGAACGGCCCCCCCGATCTAAACCCGAGCGGTGTTCAGTTATTGGACTTCTGTGCTAGTCACGGACTGTCCATAACGAACACCATGTTCAAGCACAAGGGTGTCCATCAGTGCACGTGGCACCAGGACACCCTAGGCCGGAGATCAACGATCGACTTTGTTGTCGTGTCATCTGACCTCCGGCCGCGTGTCTTGGACACTCGGGTAAAGAGAGGGGCGGAGCTGTCAACCTGATCACCACCTGGTGGTGAGTTGGATCCGCTGGCAGCGGAGGAAGCCGGACAGACTTGGCAGGCCCAAGCGCATAGTGAGGGTCTGTTGGGTACGTCTTGTGGAGCCCTCTGTCAGCAGGGTCTTCAATTCACACCTCCGGGAGAGCTTCTCCCAAATCCCGGGGAGGCTGGGGACATTGAGTCCGAGGGGACCATGTTCTCGACCTCCATTGTCAATGCGGCTGCTCTGAGCTGTGGTCGCAAGGTCTCAGGTGCCTGTTGCGGCGGCAACCCCCGAACCCGGTGGTGGACACCGGAAGTAAGGTATGCCGTCAGGCGGAAGAAGTAGGCCTATCAGGCCTTTTTGGCTTGTGGGACTCCTGGGCCGTTGACGGGTATTGGCGGTATCGGTCGGCCCCAAAGAAATGCTGGCAAACCGTCCGGCGCCTCAGGAGGGGAAGCAGTGTTCCACCAACACCGTTTACGGTGCGGGTGGAGACCTGCTGACCTCGACTGGGGATGTCGTCGGACGGTGGAAGGAATACTTTGAGGACCTCCTAAATCCCACTGTCACGTCTTCAGAAGAGGAAGTAGAGACTGAGGACTCGGAGGCTAACTCATCCATCACCCAAGCCGAAGTCTCTGAGGTTGTTGGCAAACTCCTCGGTGGCAGGGCTCCGGGGGTGGATGAGATACGCCCTGAGTACCTAAAGTCTCTGGATGTTGCAGGACTGTCTTGGTTGACACATCTCTGCAACATCGCTTGGCGGTTGGGGACAGTGCCTCTGGACTGGCAGACCGGGGTGGTGGTCCCTCTGTTCAAGAAGGGGGACCGGAGGGTGTGTTCCAAACTACAGAGGGATCACACTCCTCAGCCTCCCGGGTAAGGTCTATTCCAGGGTACTGGAGAGGAGAATCCGACCGATAGTCAAACCTCGGATTCAGGAGGAGCAGAGTGGTTTTCGTCCTGGTCGTGGAACACTGGACCAGCTCTATACTCTCCATCGGGTACTCGAGGGTTCATGGGAGTTTGCCCAACCAGTCCACATGTGCTTTGTGGATCTGGAGAAGGCTTTCGACCGTGTCCCACGGGGTGCCCTTTGGGGGGTGCTGCGGGAGTACGGGGTCCGGGGCCCTTTGCTCAGGGCTGTCCGGTCCCTGTATGACCGGAGAGGAGCTGTGTTCGCATTGCCGGCAGTAAGTCAGACCTGTTCCCAGTGGGTGTTGGACTCCGCCAGGGCTCCCCTTTGTCACCGGTTCTGTTCATTGTTTTTATGGACAGAATTTCTAGGCGCAGTCAGGGGTCAGAGGGTGTCCTGATTTGGGGACCACAGGATCTCATCTCTGCTGTTTGCAGATTATGTTGTCCTGATGGCTCCATCAAACCAGGACCTGCAACATGCACTGGGACGGTTTTCAGCAGAGTGTGAAGCAGTTGGGATGAGAATCAGCACCTCCAAATCTGAGGCCATGGTTCTCAACCGGAAAAAGGTGGCTTGCCCTCTCCTGGGGGTCCTTGCCCCAAGTGGAGGAGTTCAAGTATCTCGGGTCTTGTTCACGAGTGAGGGAAGGATGGAGATTGAGATTGACAGGCGGATCGGTGCAGCGTCTGCAGTGATGCGGTCGCTGCATCGGTCTGTTGTGGTGAAGAAGGAGCTGAGTCGAAAGACAAAGCTCTCAATTTACCGGTCAATCTACGTTCCTGCCCTCACCTATGGTCATGAGCTTTGGGTAGTGACCGAAAGGACAAGATCGCGGATACAAGCGGTCGAAATGAGTTTCCTCCGCAGGGTGGCTGGGCGCTCCCTTAGAGATAGGGTGAGGAGCTCAGTCACACGGGAGGAGCTCGGAGTAGAGCCGCTGCTCCTCCACGTCGAGAGGAGCCAGCTGAGGTGGCTCGGGCATCTGTTCCGGAGGCCTCCTGGGCGCCTCCCTAAGGAGGTGTTTCGGGCATGTCCCACCGGGAGGAGGCCCTGGAAGCTGGAGGGACTGTCTCTTAGCTGGCCTGGGAACGCCTCGGGATCCTCCCGGAGGAGTTGGAGGAAGTGTCTGGGGATAAGGAAGTCTGGGAGTCCCTGCTTATACTGCTGCCGCCGCGACCCGGCCCCAGATAAAGCGGAAGAAGATGGATGGATGGATGGATCGTAATTATAGATCATATTTTAGATGCCAGTGTGAAATAATTTTATTTTTATTTTACTGTTGACAATAGGAACATGAATTTGACTGGAAGGTAAATTCGTTTGCTGTTAAATTATTGAGAAGCATAATTTAAAAAGGCTCATTCTTTGTGTCAGTGTAATGGGACCAGCCTCTGTTTGTCAAACACTTTGCTTACCTTGCATTTCTCAATAACATAGTGTAATATTATGTAAATATGTCACACAGGCATCATAGTGCACACAGGCATCATAGATCTGTCACAGAAGACACAGGAGGTTCTAAGTACTTTACTGTACCACAGACATCAGAGGGACAGCAGCACAATGACACAGAAGACAACATACACTTGATGGCTTTTCATATTCACTGGAATTAATAATCCATAATATTAGATCCAGTCTGTTAAAACGGTCCTTCATTGCACTTGTCCTGGCTTGGTTTAATCCCCTCCTTCTCCACAGGGATGTTGGAGCACTCTGTCCTAGAGCAGCAGCATCCTCATCTGCTTATCGTCTGCTTGAGTCCAGTAATATTGATGTTCTATTGCTCAGCATGCATGCAGGGACTCTAAGACAAACAAACTGTACACGTCTAAGGGCTAAGCGCAGATCTGAGACATACTTAGTTCATGATTCAAAGGTAAATACATGTATATTCTTTATTATTTTCATAAATATAAATCTTTCTCTTTCTTCTCTTCATTTTACTGTGAGTCCCAGAAACACAGGTCTAACACTGCCACGAGCTGTTTAACCACCAGGCTTTCCTGCTTGAACAAAGGTCAAACAAACAGCTTCTAACATAGTGGTATGGTTGGCTCTAACAAGCACAAATGTGTCCACATGCTCCTGATGCAGGCACTTATTCAATGGAACTGGAAACTAATTGATGATAAAAGGTAGCCCCGGTTTAGAATGGCTGTTATTGCTTTTTAAAAGCACTTATTCTCACATATTTAAGAAGTCTAACAGAACTGTGGTCAGTGTGAGGTTTTCGATCCCATTATCGGCACGACTTTTGGCAATTCTCCACTTGCATGCAACCACACTGATGTGATTCATGAACTGTCTGTAAAAATGAAAATAAAGTTGAGTTTGCAATCCTGGTCCAGGGAGTAAGATGGGCATGATACAAATAAATAAACAATGTTGACGCACATGTTTTTTGCAGTCACATTATAATGTTAATAACATAATAGGATGTACTTCTCAGAATCTTCTGAGTTTCATGAGTTTTTGGAAAGCCTGTTTGAACTCGTCATTGAAGACAGTGTAAATTACTGGGTTAATGAGAGAGTTGAGGTAGCCCAGCCAAGTGAAGACATCGAACAGCACCGGGTCAAACCAGCAGTCCTTACAGATGGCCATCACCAGCGTGCCCACGAAGAAGGGCAGCCAGCACACAATGAAGGCTCCCAGGATGATGCCAAGGGTTTTGGTGGCTTTGCGCTCTCGCGCCGCACACAGACGCTTCCTCTCCACCATGCTGTCAGCCAGCTTGACTTTGACACTGTTGACAAAGAGTGGCGAACTGCCTCCTCCCGTTGAGTGCACCTGAGCATCGGAGTTCAGAGAGCACAGCGATGAGCCAGCAGAGGTCTGGATGAGCTGGGCGGTGGTGAAGCGCTTCCCACTGGCCACTGGCGTCTTAAAGATCCGCGAGCGTGCAGCCACGTAGATTCTCCCGTACAGAATAATGAGGAGTACTGTGGGCACATAGAAGGCCCCAAAGGTGGAGTATAGAGTGTATGAGATCTGATCTGTGTTCACCATGCAATCCGTCAGCTCCTCGTGAGCCTTGGCCTGTCTCCAGAAAAGAGGAGGCATTGAAATGGATATGGAGATAACCCACACCACCGCAACCATGATTGCAGCTCGTCGCATAGTGCGTCTCTTAGAGTACTCCAGAGCGTCTGTGATGGCCCAGTAACGGTCCAAGGCAATCACACACAAATGTAAGATGGACGCCGTGCAGAAGGTGATATCAGATGACAGCCAGATGTCACACATAATCTGCCCAAAGGACCAGGTCTTACTCACAGTGTAGACGATGCTAATGGGCATGACCAGAATAGACACCAATAAGTCTGTCACGGCCAGGGAGCCTATCAAGAAGTTTGCAGGGGTGTGGAGTTTCCTGGTCAGGAAAATAGTAGCAATGACAAAGGCATTGGAGAGCACAGTCGCAAGAGTGACGAGTGCGAGCAGAGCAGACAGAGAGATCTGAAAGCCCAGCAGAGTGGCTTCGCCCCAAGGCTGCACGCCGCCCGTCTCTGGGACCTCGGAGGAGTTGAGCAGGAAGTAGTCCAGGGAGCTGTTGTCCAGCTCCATCCCGCACCTTATTCCTCACAGTGATCAGGCCAGAGGCATCTGCTCAACTCGCACACGTGCAGGTCATAACATGGCACCAGGGAGCGCCACTGGCTCTGCTTCTGCTGGAAATAGATTGACTTTTTAGTAGAACAACTATCTTTCTTTTATTGTGCAATCATGATCTATAGCAGAAAGTGTTTATGCCAGCATTTTACTCCATTATTTCAATCCTCAGCCTCACTCCACAGTCATTTCACTATTTTTGTTTTTATATTTGTTCCACAATATTGTTGTGTGGGAACAAACTGTCATTGGTATTCAGGTCCGGTGCGGCAGACTCTTTCCTCTTCCCTGGTTCTTATCTCATCTCGCACCCGACAACAGCACCTCCACCGCAGCCTCCGATCTATCACACGCCTAATGGGCTCCTCCTTTTCAATAAGCCCGGTGAGGAACTACGCACGCAAGATGATGGCCAGAGATATACACGGCGCCTTGTTGTCTCCTTATCTATTCCACAGTCCTCATGAAGCTTGCTAAATTGAGGCTTTAGCTAAAACTTGGCTTGCAATGTGTTCTTGGAGATATCGGAAAGCAAATGTGCAAATCAGCAAGTCAAAATGTAGTTTTCCAGAGTCTCGAAATGTCGCATTGGTCCATCAGGCAGGCGCCGGGCTGGGGAATCCATGTTTGAAGAGTCCTGGAGAGACAGAGAAGAGAAAGAGGAGAAAGAGGAGAAAGAAGTGAGTTTGGTTTTAGAAAGACTTTAGTGACACAATACCCATGACCACAAGAACACACACAGACTAAAGACAGTAACAGTACACTACTAAATATATATTGACCTTTAGTAAAATATGGAATCTCCTATTAACTGTATAATGCAAAAGTGACAACAGTCAGTTTTTGTTTATTCACTTTTGTAAGATCAAGATGTGAATACCATTGCAATGTTGTGCCCACAGTCAAAACACTTTTACTCGTACAATTACTGCTCAACTTCTTAGCTTTAGTTTATACCCACTTCAATGTTCTTTCTTTAACTTTTATCTCAAAACCTAATTAAAACAGAATATGTTTAAAGTTCTATTGTGTCCGGGAGGTATCCAGCTCTTTCAGAAACTGGGCCAGACCTGATCTTAATGTGCATGAACTGGAATCAATGCCTGCAATTTCTTGATTTGATTGAAACCCTCAGAATTAAAGTTAAAAAAGAAAAAGAAAAACAAGAACAAAAAAATTCAACTAGAAGATTGCCAGTTCAGACCTTGCCAAACAATTGTTATGTAACTGGGCAACCACAAATAGACCGGCCAGGTTGAAATTTCTTTTGTCAAGTCTTTTATTCAAATAATAAATAAACAATAACATGCAAGTTATCAATGCCCTGATTATGGCATCATGGACAGGGACGCTTTCTAAATATTGGCAAACTAACAAAATTCAACATGGGACCCTGTCAGAGTTCAATACAACCCTGGTTAGCTATCGCAACCCTGACCTAATTAAGCAATATAATATGCCAAAAGATAAAAAGCTTTTGTGCACATAAAGGACAATAGAAATCTTGAGATGTGCATTGCCCTCCTGCTGTTTCCGATGTCACATGTTCTTATTGCTTCATTAACTGAAGCACAGTTACACTATTTTTAGTTCATGAATTTGAATGCATTTTAAGTATCTCTTCTTGGCCAGTATAATATAGATTAATTTGTTTTGCAAATGATTGCAAATTAAATTTGTTTCGGAAGCAAGTGCCGGCGCATGGCAGTTTTTTCACTAAAATGGCTAAAACATTGTGTATTATTTCTTATTCTGAGCTATCAATGTTTAATTTGGGTACATCCTCTGAAATAGGCTTACAGTTTGCTGCATTAATCTATCAGGGTAGCCCAAACCCCAAGCAGGAGGTATTATAATTGGGCCGCTTTTTTTCTCGTATTATTGCTGCAAACATTGAAGTTATATAGACTGCCTGAAATCTTTCATTGTGTACTATGCCAAAGTCCTCACCAGGGATCCATGTACTTATAAATGAAACGCTATATTCTATTTAACGCCAACATCACGCCAATTCATGTTTCCCCTGACCACTGAATCAATGGAATTCTATAGCTACATCCGTTTTAATGCTGCTTGTACAGGGCCTGTGCCGCCTGGAGTGAACAGAAGCTATCAATGCACAAAAAGCAGTATGGTGCTGGTACAGAGGGAAAACATGGGAAATGGTATGGAGTCTCGTGGGGGCAGAGACTTCAAATGTCTGCTAATCACTGCAGAGGGCTATCATCCGGCCTGCCTCCCTGGTATTACGCTCTCGGCCATTCATTATTGAAGAGCGAGCGTCTTCTGTACACTGTCCACTTGAAAGGGAGGAGTGGAGGAATTCAAGAACATCGTGTGCACTTTCTCATGACAAGAAGGGATTAGGGTGATAGCAGCTTTTACTGTCGACACCAGGTTTTACAAAATGATCTATGGCGATGCTTCTCAACCGGAAGTCTTCAACACCTGCACTATTTGCTTAATTTAGAGTCAGTTTTATCCACCTTTTCAACCTCCTCTGGGTGTTTAGAACTACTGTAGTAATGTTGTAGTCCAGTAGTTCTCAAACTTTTCACACCCAGTGATAATTAGCATTCTACAACTACATCTATAACCAGACTTTTAGCCTAAATCACTGGAAGTTGAGTGTGACAATTTTTTTCTAAAATATAGGCTAGAGGGAACGTCGCCATGGTAACTTGTACAGTGGCAGCCATGTCGTGGTTGGAAAATTCTACTAAAGAACAATACTAATAGGGAGCTGGACTTTTTAGTCATAATTTTGCTCTGTTCCTCCAAACTAATGGAAAGAAATCCTGAAAAACATTTGGGTAATAAATTCTTCTTTTATAGAATATAGATAATATGACATAAACTAAATCATGGTAGTGTCCATGAGGTGTAGCGACACACAAACATAATTTAAGTCTGCATAAAGACCAGTGTAAAACCTGTTTTACATTGTTAGATGTTAGATGACAGAGCTTCAGACAGAGCAATCCCTTGAGTTAGCTTCGTACCATCAGCTAATGCTGATGACATCGCTTCGAAGGTAATAGGTTATTGGGTTTCGTGAATTATGAATTTGTCACCCCTTCATTCATTACAGTAAATGTGCAGTAATGTCAGGATGTTTACAGCCGGAACTGAAACTGTACCAAGAGCAAACACTAATGAAGAAGGTGGTGGCCAAAGATACGAAAACTGGAAAGCACAAATCCAAAAGACACCCTAAAGAGAGGAAAAACCACTTCAGAGATGACCCTCCCCTGCAGTGCTCGTTAATACTGTATATGTACTGTATGTGTGCTCATGTAATATCTAAGAGACTTTTCTCCTTCACAACATCACAACAAATTTCACTGGAGTTATATAATTCAGCACTTTAAAAGCACCGCAAACTGACCATCTAAAGGACCCTCTCGTGCAAGTAAGGTTGGCTCATAGAACAAAGTCGTCTGAGGGGAAAAATAGGGCGATTGTGAGGTGTTATGGAGCAGCTGCTGGAGCTCATCAGCCTCTCTAAGATCCACGTTGTCACACAGTGAGGGGTGTCACCTTCATCACAGCACTCGCAGCGGACTGACAGCTGCCTCAGAGTTAAGCTAACAGAATATGACTCCCAATCTAAATAAAAAGACTTGATTTTTAAGAGGTGCTTTTTTAGATAATGGCCACATCTCTTTTCAGTATGAGCTTTTGTTGATTCTTTTATACGCCCACAGAATACCTCTAAATTTAAATGCAGCCAAGGAGAAAAACAAAGACGTAACTGGTGACTCAAAACATCAGGATGGTCTGTAGAAGCGCGTGCATATTTTTATAATGTTACAGATAGGTCAGTGAAAGGATTAAAACTTTTTGGATTTTCTTTTAAAAAGGTGTATAAAGTCTTACAGAAACTGAGACACTTAAGTCTGCAATGTACTTTATAAATAATTCAATATTGATTCATACACGCAATATGATTTGTGCTGGTTCTTCTGTGGAATGGAAAAGGGTCTTTCAGGTGTGCTGTATTGAGTCTCTTATGAATTTCTTCTCTCGACAAACTCACAATACAAAACTTGAGCGTCTCAGAGATATGCACAAGCAGTAATAACTTTCCACTGGAGCGCACAATGGGTGGTTAGTGTTCCTGTCAATCAGCAAGGATTCAGAATGTTGTCGAGAAACCTGTCAGCCCCTTGTGTGTTGCTTCTACTTCTATACTATTTGAAATAAAGTTGTTTTGATTTGCCTTTATGACCTAAACACTTCACTTCACAATGTAAATCAATACATTATAAAGGTTGATCAGGGCCAATTTGAAACCCACCTGAATGATATACCTTCAGATCAGTTGCAGATACATATTGCCTGTAAACCCCAGCTCCTGACATGTTTCTCCTCTCTGGCCACATCACAGCTTATTGACTTTGCCCTAATGGCTCTCAGGGTTTGTCTGCACACACACACACACACACACACACACACACACACACACACTGAACAGCTCAGCAGCCTTTGCAAGTCAGTCAGCAACAAAAGCAGATGCAAAAGTGGACAGTTGTAAATGTGGACCATTCAGGAAATGTACCGGGACAGACTTAAAACAGACATGGACAAATGAGTGAGATGCAATGCCTTTTGAATCCTGACATGTACAAACAACGCAATACTGTGAAATAAGTACAGAGTTTACACCCTAGTTAAGACACAGGGGTGAATGGCATTGGGAGAGAGACTGAGATGGCTGATTGTTATGCTGCTGCGGTGTCGATGTGACAGTTGTATTCATTGAAAAAAAGGAGAGAAAAGAAGGGAAAGTAGTTCTTTCCACAATTTGTTTTCATCCAATTATGGAGGGGGGGGGGGGTTGGGTTAGGTTGGGGGAAAACTAGGATCACCCCAGTCCTTCGTAGACAAGAGGACATGTACTGTGAAGGAGTTCTACAGGGTTGCAGAGCGTTGCATCAGGCCAGATAAGAGCAAAGGATCCTCAAGCACACGCTGAGAGACAATTAGCATTACCCAGATGACTTGTTCCATGTATTAGAATTATATCTCTTCAACTAAGGGTGTTAATGTTCTGCAATACTGTAAAAAGTCATCTGTGGTGAGGGATGTCTGGGAGTCCCTGCTTTGACTGCTGCCGGATAAGCCGAAGAAGATGATGGATGGATGTAAAAAGTAACAGCTGATCCTAAGAGGGAGGTTGCTACAGAAGTTAAGGAAATGATTAAAGACAAATTATTCTTTTTCCTGGTATTTAGTCATGACATGCATTCTCACTGTGAGTGGGCTTTCCTCTCCACAGATCAGGGGCCTCATTTATAAAGGAGTGCCTAGGAATTTTGCAGAGTAAGTGCATACTCTAAGTGGCCATGCAAACTAATGATTTATAAAACATTCTGTCCGCTCACTTCAAACCAATTTATGCTTTATCCCACCTGCAGCTGGAATCTGTGTTCGCAAACCCAAGTCACTTCATGCACTCATTCTCCACACCTCCAACATGCCATAAAAGGGCCATGCAATGTGACTGAATGAGATTTACATGACCCAAATATCAGTAGGTTTGACCGAGGCACGTGGGACAGAGACGGAAGAGCAAACGCCGCACGCAGCAGCAGTCACATCAGAGGCTTTATGATAAATACACCAAAAAGTGAGCGGAACTCTCAAATTCACTATAAAACTAACTTGTGTTTTGGTCGCCTACAACTATTACGATTTAGGCAGTAGACAAATATTGTTTTCATTTTGCTTCAGATTCTTATGTTTGAATGAGATGTGCTTGAGGTTTGACCATGGCCCTGTTAATCTCTCTGAATAAAATTATTTTAGGCTAAATGTATTTGCTGAAGATTTCCTGAATGAAACACTTCCTCAAACCCCCTTCACTTCAGATCCTCTCCAAGAGTGTCATGTGGTACCCGTGTCTCCAGACTTAGTGTAGAGCTTACAAGAGTGTATTGGATAAAATATCGAATCGTTCGATACAGGTGTCATGATTCAATACACTCGATATGCATGTGTTTTCTGTGTGGTCATATATTTTGTTTTGGAAAGGAAAGGGTTAAGCTGTGCCGTCCTTCACAAATTCAGGAAGTAAACATCTCCCCAAAGACTTAAAGCTGCTATGTTTTAACAGAGATGGGTTTTTTTCAGTTACTTTTTATTTTACGTTGATAGACCCAAGAATGACAATAATGTTCATTTCTAAAGACTCTAGAGTCACTTTAAGCTTTATATGTCATTAAATGAAGGCACTATTCACCCGCAACTCACGTTTTGTGATCTTCTTTTCAAACATTATTTTTAAAGTTTTACTCAGAAAATGATCAAAACCTTTATTAACATAGTTTCAGTAATCTGATAGAAAAGAGGAGAGAGTAGTGTTAAGAGCAGGAGACTGGGGGGAAGAGCTTATTTCTGTCCCTGGTGCTGCGGAGACAAGGGAGACCGCATACACAGCCATGGGCAAGTCAGGAAGAAATTATATTAACAAAAAACAGAAACTGTATCGTTTCATAGTAACTTGACCTGGTATCACATGCTTGTGTTCAATATCAAACTGTGGAACATTCAAAGAAAAGCAAATAACATCTCAAAAGAATATTCTAGTTGGGGGACATATGCTCAATCCACTAATAGGACCCTCCACCAGAAAAGTTTCATGGTGCACATTTGACGGATTCATTGACTTCCAGTTCAAAACCCCTGAATTGATTCTCACCTACCCCTTAACAGTAAGTCACTCTGAATGTTATCACATTCAAATGACTTGTATTCCTTTTTGAAAAATGGCAATGCAAGGTAGGAAAACTAAAATGTTCTGAGCTTGGATGCCTTAAAAACCGAAGAACACAAGATTCTGTAAACATGCATGAATCACCCAAATTACAACCCTCTGAGGAAGCTATAGGTGAGGGGAAACAAAAGTTAAAAGCTCATAGAAGTTCATCTTGGAGATTGTTTCCACTTTAAAGGTGCACTAACGCGCATATTGAAGGATCCGCCTCCTTCTTGTCTTCTTGCAGATGTTATTGCTTTGCCCGGAATGTTCCACAATGAAACCTATCTACCGGTAGTATTTATCTTCATGGAGACAAGCAGGTGACGCCACCAGGCCAAACAACTACACTGAGGGCAATTTTGCAGAATGAAGTGGTGCAGTAGATTAAATTCTTGCCCACTAACAACAAGCAGCCATTTAGAATGTCCAAATCCACTGCAGTTAAGATACCCGCATTGCTCATTACATCACTATAATGTAGCAGGTTGCGACAGAATGGGCAGATGGTGTAAAAATATTTTACACACTTGAGTGACTCAGATGGAGCTGTGAGTGGCTGTGACAAAGGCACAGGTCAGGCGAACTGCATTTGCTGTTCCCATAAACATACTAATGCAACAGGAAATGACACAACTGCTGTGTTCAGGCATACAGTGGACTCGGCGTGACTGCTGTGTTCAGGCCTACAGCAGATAAGGCGCATCTGCTGTGTTCAGGCGTACAGCGGACTCGGTGCGACTGTGTTCAGGCGTACAGCGGACTCGATGCGACTGATGTGTTCAGGCGTACAGCAGACAGGGTGCGACTGATGTGTTCAGGCGTACAGCGGATAGAGTGTGACTGATGTGTTCAGGCGTACAGCGGATAGAGTGTGACTGATGTGTTCAGGCATACAGTGTACTCGGTGCCACTGATGTGTTCAGGCGTACAGCAGACTCGATGCGATTGTTGTGTTCAGGCCTACAGCAGACAGGGTGCAACTGATGTGTTCAAGCGCACAGCGGACTCGATGCGATTGATGTGCTCAGGCGTACAGCGGACTCGGGGCGACTGATGTGTTCAGGCGTACAGCGGACTCGGCGCAACTGATGTGTTCAGGCGTACGGTAGATTCTGCATGAACGTGTTTACAGAGCTCCTCAGGGTCTGGTTCCCAATGAGGTAATGAGCTTCCTAATGAATGGAGATGAGACATTCAATCACAAACAGGCCTGTTTAAATTGGGATGAGGATGTAGCTTCGGAAATGATAGCTCCTTACTCTGGCTCTTGATTTCACTCAATACTTTAAAAATGACATTGTATTAGTTTACTTAACATTTGGGATATGCATGCTTTATATTTTTTTAGGTTTTCTGTTTGCAAAGTTTTCTGTATATCTAGTTAAAACACACATGGACATCCCTGCCTGGACTGGCTTACCCTTAACCCAGCTTTGAATAAAGCATCTCAGATGGATAGAGAATATAATAATATTCACATCAGATCATTGCAGCAGAGCGTCGATATGGCAGACTGTTTCTATTATACGTAATCTGCATTAAAGGGTTGAAGAGTTTCTGTACTGTTTTTGTGATATCTCTTAAATTACTAAACTCTCCCATCTATAGTCAAATTGCAGGTTGAGCTTAAAAAACGAATGTTCCAAAAACACCACGGAAAATGTGAATATATCCACTACAGTGTGGTTATCCATCATCTTCACAGATGGTCATTCATAATTCATGTGGATCAGTTGAGAATTCAGTGCCCGTGGCATGGAGGAATGGAAAAGTTACAGCATGTTCACAGGCAATTTACTAACAGTGGCTAACAGGTGGTAAGTAGTGGCAAGAAAAACATACATTACATCACGGCCATACAACACTGAGCCTGGTTGGCAAGAGCATGAGGTGTGAAATAATAGCAACAATACAAATGGTCCTGACAAATGTGTTTGATTCATGAATGAAAGGGCGAAAGGGTGCCAATCGAAGGTGCCAAGAGATTCTGTGTCAGCGTGTCACTGGTGTCTACTCCATAGTGACTAATAGTGCAAATGTCGTGCAAAGGGAGTGTCATGCAATTGGTATCCATGAATGCCCCAGTGCTCCATAAACTGTAAGAGATGTGATATGTAAGCATTTCTGTTGATGGCACTGTTGAACTGATGATTATCATGGCTACATGCTTCACGAAAACATAACTGTCAGGAGCACATGTTCACCTAAAGCATTGCACCCTAACCATTCTCATGTCGCCACAACAAGGCAGGTGATAGTTGTGCTGTCATTTCAACATGCTTCACTCCCAACTTTTGACAGTTGATATCTACAAACACCCCATTGGGTTAATGTTGTGACAAGGACGTGTGCTCCAAAAGAAGACTTCATACTATATTATTTACAGTCATAAAACAAAGTACAAATAATGCCTGGGAAACTTAACCTTGAGCGCCTCCAGGAAATCTCCCAAGGTTAACCTGACCATAACTGCACCGTGGAGAAGCGGCCGGTGCCTATGTCTTGATTAGTGGATGTGAATAATGGAAGCGCATGATATGAATGACTGACTCGTTTTGTGAGGTGCAGCTATGGGCCCACTGCTCATATTACATGCAGGAAATGAATTCACCTTATTTCTCTGGGGCGCGCCTGTTTATCAGAGCTGAGTGTGTGTGGGTGGGGGGTTACTGTATGATGTGTGAGTGGGCTTCTTTGCTACAGACACGCACACACACACACACACACACACACACGCACAGGGGATAAAAAAGAGAATCCAAACTAGACTTTGTCACTGTGACCATGTACACTGATATGTAACCTCTAAATAATGTTTTCAGACTCTCGTTCCCAATGCCCACAGCCACAGATTTGAATCCCCACACAACTTCCAAATTAGTTTTTTTTTAGCACGCACACGTCAGATTCATGTGTGCTGCGGAAACATAGAGTTGTGTCCATTTTCTAAGACCTTATTATGATTTTAACTCGACTTACCATAGCTTTAACCTTCATATCTTCATAAATCTCAACAAAATCCTGCATAACTTGGTACATCACCATGACCGGCTCTGGGAGGAGCTGACAGTATCTTCTATAGCGGCGGTGGCTCAGACCTCATTAGAGCAGACGGGCCTTTAATCTGCATGTGCTAAACTGATTGGATGGGGACAGATTGTTGAAAACGGGACAATTTAGCCCTCGGAAACAAGACCGCAACTCAGAATACAAGCAAACTGGATGTACTATCACAGGCAGACAGGAAAAACAGCTGTAGCTTCTGTCCTACAACCAACCAAATCTTTTAGTGAAGTCTGAAGCAGTATTCCCAGCTGAACAAAAACGTGGTCTTTATAAGAAGGCCTAAAACTATCCACAATCTACAGTATTCGTGAGGACATTTTATAATATACACCTTAATTAGTCTTAATAAAGCATTAAAAAAGCCTTATTCCATTACAAATAGATTATTAAGAACCATTCAGCCTCAGTAAGGTGTTCATATTAGGAGTTAGTATATTAATTATGTAGTTTCTCAGCCCGAATGATTCTTAATAAACACAACAATATTAATTAAGGCTTTGTTCATGCTTTATTCATTTATAAAAGTGTTGCTATTACTGCCGGGTTATCCAAACAGACCAAGGACCAAATGCGACCCACAGGACTCCTGCTGAATTGGCCCGAATAATTACAGGTAGTATTTTTTCCTGCAATCTTAAGAAGAGAAGAGAAAAATGCACATTGTCTTACTTGCAGAAGGTGAGATTTATTTACAGGGGAGGTAATGTTTCAACAACGAGGCAATTTTAAGTAATTCTACAACTACAGCCTCTGTGGACCTCTCCTTTGAATGCGTTTCAAAATTTGGCCCGGTGGAAAAGGTTTGGACACCTCTGCTTTATGCTTGCGTCCAACCAGCACTAATCCCACATTCACCCAGGAAAATGTCTTGCCCAAGGACAAAATAACATTATCGATTGCCAGCTGGTTCTTGTCAGGCTGAAGCAATGGGATCAAGTGTGTCAGTGCTTGCATGTTAATAAACTGTAAACCTTAACCAATACTACCACACATACATTAGTTGGAACCTGGAAAAAGTTGAAATGGTCTGGCGGAAAACAGTGAAAAGGCCTGTTAGTAAGTATTTATGCCAACTCCCAATGCCTTTTTGGGGCAATTAAATGTGTTCACTTGAGTTTCAGCTTGAGCAACTTTCTGACATCTCGGCCCAGAAAGAACAAAGTTTTCCTCAGCGGTGCGCTCTCGAAGGCTGAAGGGTGCCTGACCTGTGGAAGTGGAGCAGGCTGTAGCCGATCTGGGACAAGAGACATCAGCAGAAGAGGGAACGCCAGCTTGAGATTGTGGCACTATAGAGAGGGAGAGGAATGAGGGTGGAAAGGAAAGAGAAAAAGAGAATAAATGGAAGGGATGGGGGTAGAGAGCAGGAGAGCGAAAGGCAAAATGGCAAAAAGATTAGAAAAGCAAGATAAGAGACAAATAGGGATACAAGAGTGTGGACATGAGAAAAGACTAAAGTAGAGCAGAAAGACAGAAGAGAAAATGAGAAGGGAGAGGAGAAGAATGAATGGAGAGACAGAACATAGAGATGCAGGAGCAGGGGAAAATTAAATACAGATTTGGTTTTATTGAAGATATTAAACCGTGCAGTATTTTACCATTGAGGTGAGAGAGTTGAAGTGGAGAAGAAAGGAAAGAAAGAAGTGGAGGAAGAAAGGAAAAAAGACAAGGACAAGTGGATCAAGTGCATCAAGTCAGCCAACCCAAAATGCCAGGTAATATAAAAAAATTGTGAACGGTTTAAGTCACAAGAGAATAAAATGCTTAAGTGTCAATGCCAAACCTATTTGTTCATGACATCAGGAGTAATTTATCTCCCTATTGAAAACAGTCTTCCAGGTATATCTGAAACAGGTTTTCATTATTTCATCACTCAAATAAAAACGGATATCCCCACGAGATACAGTAAACAGTACAAACAAAGATCGCGAGTGCATATTCAGAGGATGCATCGATGACCCATGGAAATAAAAGTGCTTTGTTCATCTGCATTGTGTGTGAGTCATACAGAACAGTGATGCACACAGACGCCAACAGCAACCTTGAGCGAGAGAGGTGAGGCGCAAGAGTGGAGAGTAGAGTGTGTCACTGCGCTGCAACAGAGCAGAACAGGCAATGTGAGGATTTTATTCAAACCAGGTGTTATTGCTCTGCCTGGAATGTTCCACAGTATGGCAAATAGTTAAGACGCCTCGACCCTCCGACTGTCCCACAGATTGCCTACCTTCTAAACTACTTAAAGAAGTCTTTGAGGCAGTTAGTCCAATTGTTTTGACTTTGATTAATGCATCGATTTCTTCTGGCTGTGTCTCTCTTTTTTTAAAACATGCTGTTGTCCAGCCCCCTTTAAAAAGCCCAATTTGGATCCTGCCTGTTCTTACCAACCATAGGTCAATATCAAACTTTCCTTCCTTTCTAAAGTTTTGGAAAAGGTTGTCTGTAATGACATTTAAAAAAAAAAAAAGAGTCAGGCTTTAAGCAAGCAACAACATAACAGAAGAACTGCACTGCACTTTACCTGTGTTTTTAATGATGTGTCCACAGCTTTTGACACAGAGTTGAGCACAGTATTCAATTGCCTCGATTAGAACTGTCTGTTTGGTGTTTAAAGGCCATGCGCTTAACTGGTTCAGAACAAAACCTTCTCTGTTCACCTTGAAACTTAAAACTGCCCAGGGTTCCATCCTCAGGTCCAATTCTCTTCGGTATTTATTTGTTTGCCATTAGGATAGTTCTTTAAAACATACAATATCACGTTCCATTGCTTTGCGGATGAACGTCGCAAATGTATTTTCCCCCACAGTCATAATTTGAGCCCCTGATTCACTGCCTCACGCGAGAATTAAAGACTGGATGACTTCTACATTTAAATGAGAAGAAAACTGAAATAGTTGTTATTGGTGATTCAGATGTATTAGGAGGAGTGGATAGTGTTCTCGGTCCTCTGTCTTCTTTTAACCTCCCATATGTCAGAAATCTTGGTGTGCTGATGGAGTCTTCTATTAAACTGGACAAACAAGTCAGTGCAGTGGTCAAAACCAGCTTTTTTCATCTGAGGTTACTGGCTGAAGTAAAACCGTACTTACCTGCCAAGGACTTTGAAAGAGTGATTCACTCATTTATTAGATTACTTCAACCCTCTTTACTTTGGTCTCGATCTGACCTCTCCTTAACGCTTGCAGTTAGTGTAAAATGCGGCGGCCCCGCTGCTCACAGGTTGGTTAGGAGTCATGCGAATCATGCGGTCCTTCTCTCTGCTCCTCCTGGATGTGCCCAGGTCAAAGGTAAAGCGCAGAGTGGACCGAGCTTTCTCTGGAACAGCCTGCTTCTGCATGTTAGATCTGCTGCGACACTAGAGCATATTTAAATCTTTGTTAGAAACCTAACTTTTCTCTCTGGCCTTTTAACACAAACTCAGCTGACTCATTCATTTTTATTTAACTGTATTTTTAATTGATTGTATCTATGTATAATGCACTTTTCTGTACAGAACCGATAGGCTTTTAAAGTTGTAAGTGTGCTTTATAAATAGTTGACATTGACATTGGCATTAAACTTATCTATCTTGCATTTATTCAATTACAGGTGTTTTTATTAGCAAGGAGTGGGAAAAGTTACATAGTGCACCTTTAAACGGCTTTTCCAATTGCCATTTTTCAAAACCAGGACAAAACTGTTACTAAAGTAAATTAAACCAAAAAAGACATCTTAAATACTAAAGAAATGTCCCTAGTGCCATTGAGCAGCCCACACACCAGTAGTGCCAGTTTGACACTTAAAAATACATCTATCTAAAGAACTTCTATAACGACGGACCAGTTTATGAAGCTTGACAGAGGGGACACAAGGTGTATCTTTCTTTTAAATCAAGGATCCTCTATAATGGCTGTATTGAGCGTTTAATCATTGATTGAAACCTGGCTGGGAAAGCCTTTCTAGTTGCAATCCATGTATACAGAAAGTAGATAACAGCATCAGCCACACAGAATGCAGGAGAAAAATAGTGAACATAGCTGAGAACTTTAAAGATATTCATTGTTTTTGCAATGGACAAATGTTCTTTGAGTGCTTGAGCAGTTTCAGAGGTTTGATCAGTGATGTGTTGTAACAGAAGAGTAGTTTAGTCATTTATAAGAAACACAAACTAAAATACTTTCATATCAACATAGTTCCAGTTCCACTCTCTTATTTACAGATAGTGGGAGGAACAACTAAAACTTGAAAAAAATATGATGACATGCTGAAGATGCAACATTCTTCTCCATGAAGACAAACGGTAGGTTCTGTTTCTGGTAAGTGCAAAGATATTTCCATATGACATTTTTACAGAAACATCTCAATCTAAAACTCTTTTTAAATTTATTTTTAAATTATTTTATTATATATTTTTTTCCTTCTTCAGTTTTAACATTTTAGAAACAAAAAAAAAAAACACAGAACATGACAGACAGACAATTATGACATGTGACATGAAAAAAAGAAAGAAAAAAAAGAAGAAATGCTCTCGGAACATTTTCCAGAATTTAAAATATGTCCCGTTTAGTCCAAAGCCTGTCAAATCAGTACATTTTCAAATGGAGTCCATAGGTAATTGTTATATATGGCTATATCTATATATGCCTATATATATAGATATATATCTATAAATATAGTTTGGGTACAGTCGTTGATTGTTTGGTCAGTTTTTTTTTCTGTTAAAAGTATCCATCTAGAGTGTCCATGGCAGGAGTTTAGAGGCCCAGGTACATAGTTTTGAAGTCTATTGTGATGCCAAGAATCTGTAGTACTTTTTTTTTTATCGTAATGCATTTTTCCAACAGAATTCTTTAAAAACTTTTTGTGTGAAATTTTGTTGCCGTCCATTGAAATGTATAGTATGTATGTTTGTCATTCAAACCATATAGTATGTATGTTTGTCATTCAAACCATGTATGTATGTTTGCCACAAAAAGTATATCCATCCACGTGGGCTTGCTATTATCTAAACCAATACATGACTATATAGCTACAAGACGGACAAGCAGGCACAGGAAAATGGCTTTGAAAAAGGGTGAAGGTTGCACGTCCTTAAGGCTTGAGTGCTAAACCCCAAAAATATAACAACGATTAAAATATTTAGGGTTGCACATCTTCATTCAAAACATAAAAGATACTCCCATAATTTTTTTATTTGGCTTCAACAAACAAGTGAACGCTAATGCGTTTCGGCATGAAGCCTTTCTCAGAGCAAATGGCTGTTTCCAAATGTCACAGAATACTTAATGTAATACTATGTACTGCATGAGGCCATACAGAAGGAGCCTTGAATGTTATCCCACCATTACCTAATGACACTCACATACATACGGCCCTGACCTTTACTGCTGAAGTCTATGGTGGTTGAGAAAGGACAAAACTCTTGGATTAAATGAGCTTTTAATAAAAGCGAATGGTTGTCCACTGCGCTGCGCTAATCATTAATTATCTGTTAATCTGTTGAGGTAAAGGTTAACATGTGCAGCATGGAGCCTCGGAGCATGATGGGAGCAGTAAGATGAGCCGGGTCCAAGGACCTGCCTAGTGCTTCAGGTTAACTTTAAACACACTGCCAGAGAGAGCCCAGTGTGGAGCCTGGCTCCATAAACGGTCCATAAAAAGATTTCAAAGCAATTATGAAAATAATTTAGAGCTTTGATGATGTGTTTTTCAGAAAGTGTCGATTACACACTTTTTGTACACAGAAAATAAATTACTTTAAGTCCGGAATGATGTGTTACCTTACTAGTAGAAGACATTCTACTGTATCTATGTCATTTATCCTTTCTGCCCACCAATGACATAAAAGAGGAAATGCAGTATTCGCCGCATTCTTACCAGAAGCATCAGAATTCTTAACTTAAAGGCACAGTATGTAACTTTCCGGGGGTGGAAAGTCACCTGCATAATTTCATTGAAATAAAAACTTGAAACCATACTTTCTCCATGCCAGTAAGTTTCATGCCATACTGTGGAATTTTATAGCTAAAGGAAACAACATTTCCATGGAAAGAAGCAGGAGGAGGCTCCTCCAGGCCAAGTACAATTCAGGTTTGTGGAGATACAAGACAACTTAAGGTAAGAACAGCATTGTTATAGATTTTTAGTGTAATAAAACCAAAAGGAAAAAATAAAACAATAAACACGCGTTAGTTTTAGATGTTTTAAAAAGTGAAAATACCGTATTTCCGGACCTTTAGCTGCTCCCCTATATAAGCCGCATTTGCTCTATTTTTAAAAAAAACGATAATAAACAATACATAGGCCGCACCTTTTGTATAGTAGGCCGCAGAACTCTTTCCTTGACTTTTGGCATCGCATGAGCTCGTCCCGCTGTCCCCCCTCCAGCGTGCTCTCCCCTCCAGCGTCTCACCGTACATTCATTGATGTTAAACTCGCGTGCAGCCGCGCGGCTTCCTAGCAAGATCGATGGCCTTCAGCTTAAAACTTGCTTCGTACGAACTTCTTCGTTTGGTTCCATAATGATGCGGCAAGAATTTGAAAATAATTTATAGTTGGTAATTTGTCGTCCGTGTTCTATTTGCTAGCTGAATAAAAAAGCAACATCTGCTTCTTTGCTTAACTTTTCTGTAGTTTTGATTCTAATTCCGGTTAGTTCGCCCCTAGCGGTGAAAGAAAAAAACCACAGAAAAAGCCGCAGCCTCTAAATAAGCCGCATGGCTCAAAACATCTGACAAAAGTAGCGGCTTATAGCCGCAAAATACGGTAATGTGCCTTTAAAATGAGTTTGCCTTTAGCACAGATGCCAGTTTTACACGTTAGATAATATCTAAAATAAAACACCAAAAGGTTTTGAAATCACCTAATGTATACCTGTGTACTTTTTATGTACCTATAAGAAAAACCAAGTTGGTAAGCGGTCTAAAGCCTGAGCAGGAGCATATGACGCGGGGTCCACAAATTATACGTCTATGGGTAGCATTAGGACAGCAGAGAGATTATCGCCAATGTCATCAACCTGTTTGGTCTACTAAATGGTCTTGTCCTTTTGAGAACGTTCCAAATACGAAGAACTGCATATCTTATCTTCTATCATATCAGCAAAGACAAACTAGCACAGAAGTCTTGCTTGCTCATGTGTTTTAAAGTTTGATGTTGCTTATCTGTTCTTTCGAGTTGACGCCTACATTTTCTTTGTTTTGTTGATTGCCTATATTCTCTATAGGCCCATGCAAGTGCGGCTAGCTAGACAAGCCGAGACAGCTGTAGTTCCCATAGAGACGCTGGATTGATTTCTTGTCAATTAAGCAGAATCCCTCCTTACAGTTGAAACCATGGTAAATTGAAGAGAAATTAGGTGTGGACTGTCAGCGCGGGAGCAGAGGGGTGACGTGCCGACTGGCGCTGGATCAGATGTTGGACTAAGTTAATATCAGACAAGGCTGTCAAGCTCAAGACAGCCACTCAAGACATTGTGCCTGAGCTTCCACGCCAAGTAAGGTAACTCCTACAGGAGGGCAACATGAGGACTCCACAAAACTTCATAGCCCTGGACTCACTAATTTGGCCCGGCATTGTAGAGAAAATAGAACATTTAGCCCTAAAAGTATGTGAATCTTTGTTTTCCAGGGCTAGTTCAGATGTGATGTGTTCTAAATTTGCTTTTCAATAGACTGGCAGAGCCTTTGAAAAGACCATTTTTCTTCACTTAGATTGAATTAAGCATTTGTCCCCTGCCTCTGGGGCCTGCACATTAGCCACACGGGGCCCGGTAATGGTTCAGATGCTAGGGCCACTCTGGTCTGTATGTGATTCTAGCCTTCATCTCTCAGTGTCAAAGTGCGACCTCGAGCCAGAGAGGTCGAATATGTCTGATTGTATAGAAAAGAAAGAGAGTCCAAAGGGGTAAAAGAAAATACTCTATGTCAAAAAAAAAAATCCCAATCGGGGGTCCGTGAGCACTATTTATTGTTGAGATTCACAAAGACTGTTTTAGATCTTTTGCAAAATACAAGTTTAAGAAGCTGATGGAAAAGCTAATGATTGCAGGGTTTTTAGTATAACATCATCATCTTCAATATCATTTTAGCATTTGTTTAGTTTTTTTTTTAGGTCTTAGCAATATTCAAAAGTAGTTTGAGATGAAAAAATGATGAGTCCTATCTGTAAAATCGGATTCTGGTTTCTGGCTATAGATATTTGCACTTTTAGCATATTGGCTCTCAGCCCTAATTCTCCAGCAGAGGCCGATATTTTGTTTGGGACAACCGGCCGCCAAAAGAATACACACAAAGCTTTATTTTACACTTAAGTACAAAGAGAACATTGCAAAAGACAGGACTACACTGCTCACTTATCCAGTGTGCATGCAATTTCTTTTATACCTGTTATGCGCAACGTTTTATTGCACCTTATTCCCCTTGAGGGAAAAATAAAGTTCAATTTACCATATAAATAGTGTACTTTACTTTACAGTCAGGCTTTTATGAAAATGTTTTCTTCTAACTTACACTGGTGTATTATAAATTAAAAAAATAAAATAAAATAAGAAAGTAAAGTGCCTGGGGCCAAATGATCTTGACAGAGACCATTTGCCATTCTGAGAGAGTCCAATCCCTGGTGCGATAATCCGTTTGTAAAGCCAATGGGATTACCACTGATACTGTCTCCAATCCCGGGACAGATTTCATTCCAGTGACAAAGAGAGAGGAGTGAAACTGACCCAAAGAGCAAACAAGTCTCTATAGCTTGGTATCATGTTTCAGTGTGTGTTTTCTTTATGCAGAGATTTGTGCCTCTTCATGTGTGCCCATCTCACATCTATGGAGGACTGCCCCGGCCCCTGTGCTCTCTGTTCTTTCTACTCAGGCTGTAATATGTTTTTATATGATATATTATTAAGAAATTTGATATCGGCCTTTGACTGGGACGACCACTTCCAAAAGAGGTAGAAGCCACAAGTTGCAGGATTCGATGGAACATGGGAAAAAACCAGAATCTTAAAGTTGTTATTATTTAACCTTTTACAACAAGGAATAACTAAGCGCTTACTGCTATTACTTTGTTTTTATAAAGTAGTAAAGTAAATATCCCTTACAAGTACTACAGAATGTATGGAGCACTACAGAGCGCTACCTTTGAATTTACCAAAAGAATCCGATTATAAGAGGATTTCCTGTATATAACTGAAGTTCCGTGACTGGGCTCAAGTCCCCCGAGCTTGGAGCCTCAGTCGGGCTGCTTTCCAGATAGATCAATATCGTCCTCTCTCACTGCTCCTGTTCTGTGTGTGTCATGATCTTTAGCACACGTCTGGACTCACATCAAACACTGTACACTGGCACTACAGAGTGATGGACGACTGCCCACAGGAAAGAGGAAGCAAATCACTTTTTTTTTGCTTTCAACACACACGACATTTCGGTCACATCTTGGCGTCTACAAAGTGCCGCATACATTTCACTGCTGCGATTTTTGTGAGAAGAAACATCACAGTTGTACGGTTATTCAAGATTGATTATTGACCAAAAACTGTGAAATCCTTTATTTTCTTTCATTCACTGTCTTAATAGACCACCATTCTTCTATAGCAGGGCTATTCAACATAAGGCTCGCGGGCCAAATCAGACCCTCCAAGCGATATAATCCAGCCCACAACCCATCTTCCATAAATTGTTTACTGGTTTCATTCTCAGTTAGCACTAGATTACACCTGGTTTGGGCTTAGGTTTAGTCCTCGTATGATTCTGGGTTAGTCCTGGGTCAAACCGGATGGGTACTGCTCTAGTCCTAGGTTAATTCTGGTTCAATGATGGGGATATTTTGTGCGTGTTGTGCCCCTCCAGCCCAGCGGCCTTGGCCTATCGAAAAAATCTGGCCCTCGAGAAAATTATTATTGTGACAGTAGCAACAAAACAAAAAAGAAAGTTATTTTCATGTGCGTTTTTTTGGGAACATATCGAATATACACATTTTTGCTTCAAATATTCTCAGAATTTTTTGTTGGAATTTGGAACTGAATAATCTTGACATGCAAACAAAGCAGCAGATGTGAAAATGCAAACAAACTCATCTACTTTTATTCGAGAATAGGTTGTGCTTGTTGTTAATCTAGACTTTCACGGATAAAAAGAGGGTCTTTGTCAGGGCAAATCGATTTTTGACTCCTTAAGGTTGGAAGAGTCATTTGAAGAGAGAGAAACCCAGTTTGTAAAATACTGTAGACCATATAACAATGACCAGAAGGAGTAAATAGAACCAAAGGACAGAACAGGTCCAAAACCACATCTACTTTAGGACTAAAAACCGGCCTCAAACCAGGACCAAACCGGGACACGTATGAGCCCACCTTAAATTGCAGCATGTCTCCTCCTGTTGGTCACTAGACTGGTGTAATAGCGGTAATTACACCAGGCTGCAAAACCCAAAGAAATGGACTGTGAAACCGTACATTAGTGTGGAAGTGTGAAATGATTGGCAGGTGGCAGGCCGTCCTCCCTTTATTCTCCATGCTCTGGACTGATAAAACTGACAGTGTGTTACACCAGCCGGCCAGATCAGGCTCCCAAACTCAGTCCACAACTGAACAGTCTTACAACTGAGTGTGGCAGCGTTACATTCTTGCGCAGTCATATATTTGCTGTTGTCGGAAAACATTATGCAATCATTTTTATAGTCGTGACTCATTTGAAAATAATAAGAATAATTATATATTTCATAAGAAAGAATAGTTTGTAGGGGACCGGTTCAACGTTTTGGTCGACTGGCTTGTCTTCGTCTGATAAACTCATGAATATAAATTAAAGCACTTTTGTGGTGCACACAGTGTTTGCCCAGGGGAGTTTAGGTTTCAAATGGTTTTCTTCCAGTACTCTGATGGGGTGCAGTTACCAATGGTTTTTTTTTTTCTTTTTTTTCTAAGTCTATCAGATTTTGGTCTTTCTCTAAAAAGTTTTATAAGAGTTTCAACTAATGTTAGAAGTCGAAGAAAGTAGTATATCTTCAATCAGGGAACTATATATACCTCAGCATCTCATCTAATCACCTTCTGATCCAAACCGATGTTTCAAAGCTCATATAAACCCAAGAACTGGTGTTGAGGTTTTTGTGGTTCAAATTTCAAAGATCCCAATAACACAGTGCAGTTCTTAGCACGTCTGAAAATGAAGTGGTCAATGTAAATGAGATATCGCTTATCTATGTTTGCCAAAAGTCTGGTTATACATGAAGATAGCGGTTTTTAGAAATCATAGCTGCAAAGTTTAATTACTGGACGTCCCTGAGCATCTCTTGCCCGCCGCACGCACCTTTTCGGCTGTTTTCCCGGCTGTAGACTTAGACAAAAGTGGTCTGAAAGGTTTGGGGGGGGGTGAAGACGAATTGAGTTTGGTTGTTGTCACTTGGATTTGGAGTTCTCTGTGCATGTAAACATAGTGAGCAGATTAGGAGAGGTATTCAACTGCACGAGGTAAGAAACGGCCAGGAAAAATATTAGACGTGTGTTTGGATGTGTACTCGCTCGTTTTAGATCAGTGGAGTCCACACTATTTTTGTGGTTTAGTGCACGCAGAATTCATGCAAACATAGCGACTTTCATTCCGGGTACATGCACTCAACAACCACCTCAGCCTCTCCATCTCCTCCTCTTCACCATCACCAGTGTCGAGGCATTTTTCCAGACAAATCCATCATTATCTCCCTTCATCACATCACTGACGTCTCTGCTGCTGGAGTTTATCCATCCACTAAACACACCATTACAATTATAGCCATTTGTCTTTTGTTTGCGTAGTCTCACCAGCTTCTTTTGGCCAGTTGTGCTTATGGCCAAATCTTTTCCCCCACGACAACATTTATCAGTATTACTACACACCCCCTTTCCGTTTTACCATCATCTTTTATTCTTTGCTTTCACAGCTTCTTTTCACAGCTCGCTCAACAACAGCAAAAGCCCAACGTAATGCCGGCTGCTTTTCAGTGTTGAAGCTGTACTTTGGCGAAAAAGGCTTTTGGAAGTCTCTGGTGCCGTTGCTGGTCCAATTAAAAAGCGGAGTCTTGGACCTGATATCAGCTCCTCCAGGGTGTCAGGGTGCCACAGTCTCCTGGCCACTATACGCACTGATTACTGTTTCACTGATACTTCAAAGCGACGTGACAAAGACATGTACTCTGGCAGATTGTTTTACACTTGAATAATTTACTCTCTCCTTCACAGATGCCGCTCCTCCATCTGGGCCGCCCTGATAGCACTAAAGCAGTGTACTGTAAACACAAACTAGGTGCCGGTACCGCGCCTATATACAGTACAAAAGCACAAAAAGGAAAAAACATGCTCCTTTTTCGTATGGCATATGTGTTTGCAGTTGGAACTTTTGTCAGAATATTGTGCTGAGGGAGTACTTGAAGATTTTTCTCTGCCTATTGAACAAAGTAGAGTCATATCTTACATTCTGTTCATTTGAAACTGCTATAATAATCGGAAACCAATTAGACATGGGTCCTAGTCAAAACCAGAGTTGTCAGAGGAACTGATGAAGCGACTTGTAGTGGGGAAACGTATTCAATCTTAAAACCTTTGTCTAGTTTACGGAATTCACCGTCTAAAATGTGTTTTCCTTCGCAGTGAAAGTCCCCCCAACACATGCTGTAAATTTCATACTATTAAAGCATTTCCACAGCGCGCACACTAGATCAAATGTGTGTTCCGACAACCTACTTTGCGATGAAAATGATCCCAGACACTTCAAGGTCCAATATTATGCATTATTCAAGCGTCTTAAACTACTTTCAGAAAACTTAAAGGGGCTGATACATGTAAGTAATAAAGCAAAATTGTTTTTTCCTTAGTACAGATGTATTGTAAAAGCAGCTCTTAAGGTGAAAATCAGACCGCTGTGTGCTGTCTGCTGTCTGCATCTAATTATAGAGCGTTTTATTCCTTAGCATGCTAGATTTGTTTTAGCATTAGGGTGACGGCAAAACTCATTTATAAACTAGTGTGAAGAATAATTAGGATGCGCAGAAAGAGTTAGGTAAGTGATCAGTAAGTTTAGAGCACTGCAAACTGTTTAAAATTAACTAGTTAAGTTTGACATGGTTTTAAGAGAGTCAAAATTAGCACCAAATATTTCCAGAGACTTGTCACTGGGTTTGCTGCAAGTCATCATGTGTCAACAGAGATTCAAAGCAGGGAGAGCTGACTTACATTTGTTTTTGCAGTTTAAAATAAAAGTGCAGACCACAGCCAATGATCTGTGTACATCACCATGGATTCTTCAAATTGATGTATCACAGACATTTTACATCTAAGGCAATGTCTAACTTTGGACTGTTTAACCATGTATTAATCATTTGTGATCGCAGGCAGGTTGGTGGCTGCCAGCGACGAGTCCTGGATAGAACACAGCTTTCTCAGTGCTAAGAGACTGTCAAGTGAAATGATTTGGTACAGTGTGTTAAAGAGAGGCAGTACATTTTGTTTCACATTTCGGACTCAATAATTTCTCACACTCTGGGAATCTATGTAAAAGAAGTCATCTGAATTCAGTGTTGTGTTTACTGTCTATGTAACATACTCTATATGATTGAAAGTTTACTGATAAGAGTATCGCGTATCAAATCCTGGATTGGGAATCGGTTTCAATATATATCAGTTGGTAAGGTCACTCAATAATGTAAAAGTGCATTTGATGCTCAAAAACTGTCACTACAGTTACATGCACAGGTAACTCTGACTCCGTTGTTGATCTCGCCAGAGAACAGGTCTTTTCCAGTCTACATGCAGGTCAAAGACACAAAAAGGGGTGAACGAGGGGCTAATAAACGTTCAGGGGCCTCCATGGAAGTATAATAAGATATGGAAGATGAAGGGAAGATGGCGCCAGTGTTTCCAATGGCCTGGGCCCAGTGTCACATGACGCCGAAAAATGTATTTTTTCCCTGCACTACTTCCTTAATAAGGGCTAGCACTGCCCACAGTGCTACGACAGAAGCATGCAGCATGTGATCAGTTCTGACAAAGCTGTGCAATGGTGGCTAGAGCCAGCGCCAAAGCTTACAGAGCTGTCCTAGGCATAAGACAGAGCTGTCTTAGACATAACACAGGCAGAAGACAGGCATGAATATATTAAAAAAAGTTCTAAAGCTGTCGGTGCCAGGCAGTTTGATTTCACAAAGATACACTGGCGTTCTATGGGAGAATTCTATGGAGTTCCCACCAATCAAACTCGCACTCAGTGTCTTATCCATATTATAGATCCATGAGGCCGTCTAGTAATTTAGCCCTAACTATAAAACTTTGCAGTTATAATTGCTAATAAAAAAAACACACTTTTGGCACACAAAGAAAAGCGACAACTCATTTACATTGAGCATTTTTGTTCAAACTAAGTTGCTCACAAGTTATTTTCTCTCCGCAGCACAAATGAACGCATTGAAGTTGTTCTGGTAGTCTTTATTTTCACTTTAACGCAGACCAAAGCAATGAAACAACTTGTACTAATCTCTGCAGATCTCAAATGAGTGAGGACACGTCCAAACACATGTCTAATATTTTCTTGGCTGTTTCTTACGGTGTGCAGTTGAACATCTCTCCTAGTCTGTTTCCATGGATATCCGAATACACGTGGAGTTCTCCAGATGGGTTATAGGATCTGGAAGATTTGAACCACGGCAACCTCAGTTCTTGTTCCCCGGTTTACATGCATTTTGAAAATTCTTTTTAAGTTGGAGTAGACCAGTTAGCCGTTTTTTCTGGCACGCATAATTAATGTATAGTCTCCTTAGATCCGACCTGTAACTCGGTCTAGTGGCCCCTTTAATTCATATACACTTTTGTGCCATAGTTGATTGCAGAATCACAGATCGACACTTGGAACTCAATTCTGATTTAAATAAAGCAATACTGATCTACACATTAGCATAATTTGATCATAATCTGCCATGTGGTAATAAGGATTTAACTATAATCATTTGGCATCCCTCTAAAACTGGCTCTCACACAAAAGATCATCAAAAGGACATTTTGTACAATCCCAAAGTATCATTATTGGAATGCTGGATCTGTGTCTGTCGCGATCAGACAAGCTCCATTTTTGGGTGTGCAACTACGTCCAAGTGCTATTAATCTAATGCTGACTGGAAGACTTTCAGCATTTGCGTTTTAATCCTGGATCAATTCACTGTTTATATCCTTAAGTAATTCTATTTTGGAAACAGAAGAGTGCATCTACGATTTGTCTGCCACAGATTGACCTGCCTTGTCTTGCAAACAAGCTGTACAACCAAAGTCATGTGTTTTGTCCAAAGACCTGAATGTGCCTAGTGCAGACTGTCCACGGAGGCAGTGTCACTAAGGATAAGACACAC
Organism: Chaenogobius annularis; assembly: GCA_015082035.1. Lineage (NCBI taxonomy): Eukaryota > Metazoa > Chordata > Actinopteri > Gobiiformes > Gobiidae > Chaenogobius > Chaenogobius annularis. The sequence continues at coordinate 47,649 of BJKM01000100.1, read as the reverse complement.
AGCTGAGGATAAGACAGAGGGAGACAGTTCAAAGGGCTGGAGCAGGAGGGGGACAGGTACTGTGGGTTTAAAAGTACAATACGCAATGACACATTCCTCCACTCTGAATAAGACACTTTCATTTCCAGCCCGCAGCTATGAACCACTGAACCTCAGAGAGAGATTTAATGTGAGTCCGGAGGGTGTGCTTTACTGAAAAAGTGCAAACGATGTGACATTTTGGCTAGTTTTTCTGTTCTATTACCAACTGCTCCTGAGGAATAGACTTAAAATGTGCACAAAACTTGTAAAGACGAGCAAAGAACTATCTCCCAAAACTTTGCCAAAAGCTGTATGCTTGGATCAAATGTCAAAGTACGAATAAGCCAAAACATTCCCAAAGTGAAAAAAAAGAAAAAGCCATGGAAAACGTCATTACATGCATCATTATAATAATAATGCATTTGATTTTTATAGCGCTCAACGGTGCTTTACATTACATTGTTCATTTCCTCCACACCTGGTGGTGGTTGTAGCTGCTGCTGCCCCACTGAGGCCCCTGGTATCTGCCATCCAAGCCCAGATTTGCTTAGCTTTCGAGATCAGATATTGACAAGGTGCTATGGCCACTATAAAATAAAGTCGATTTGTACTTGTTGGTGTACTGTATGCTGAAACATTTACTTTCAACTTCTAAGTCAACTATTAAAAGCCCTTGGCTATACCATTTTTTGAAGAGTAAAACTGGTTTTGCAAATGTACAAATGGCTACATTATAAAAGCAGCCCTTATTGCGCATAGTATTTGTCTAATTAAGAAGTGTAGAGCTGGTGCAATGGTATCAAACCAGTTGGACTGGGTTAGTATATTTAGGAATTAGTTTGGACCACTGCTAATAGTTTAAAAATAATTATATTTCCAAATCTTTTAAATAAAATGAACTGTAAATCATGCACAGAGACTTTAATAAACACTCTATCAATTAAAAACAAAGAAAATTAGCGCGTAGGCTTTATTAGACAGAACAGCTTATGTGAAATGGGGGTGAGAGAAGCAAATGGTCAAATCCAGGAATCTGAAGTGCTGAACCTGAACACTGAACCGTTGTCCAGATGACTATTTGCACTTTTTCTACAAAGGATCACTCCTGGACCAATGAGAGCTTACACCGACTGAACCTTTGTATTTTTAAAGTTGTCTGCTAAAAGATGAATGTTACCTTATGATCACAAACATTTTCAACCTCACAGACTTTGCCCCGGGGCGCTTTGTTGACGCTGCTCCTCCCACATATGGAGCCAGTTTCCTCAATGTCGTCTAAACCTACATCTCCCACCCTCCACCAGAGCCTGTTTGCTTAACAGCACGCATGCTATCGCCTACACCACCACGCATCATTATCTCTGTGATTCTGTGCACCCATGCAGCATGTGTCGGCAGCAGCCCACATCCGCATACGTCTCAGGATAATGACAACTCTTCTACTGCGCGATGCCTTCAACACCCGGTGGAATAGGAATAAATCCACCTGCCACGTACACTAACATGTTTACGATTCGACATTTTATCGTCCATTTCCAAGTGATAAAACAGCAGTTAGGTTTGATATCTGTGTGTGTAGCGCGCTCTCCCTGTAATGATTTGTGGCAATGCAGAGCTTGTCCAATAGCAGTGGATCTTTGTTGCTGTATAGGTGAAAAGACAATGGCCTCGAGGGTAGATAAAGCTGTATGGATCCTCCTCTCTTCACACCAAAAGACATTATCTCTGCCAAATGTACTGCCGCTACTGCCATTCCCTCATCATGTGCCTGGAATGGCCTGTTGCTACATCAATTACTAAGACACAGTTTAATTGTAATGAGGGGTTCATTACAATTATGGTTCCAGTGGAACCATTTACCTTATTCAATTGAACTGTAACTAAGCATCACACCCTGAAAATGGAATTATATCGAAAATCATCAAACAATTACAACTCTCTAAATTAGAAGTCAAGCCTACATCACTAGCTAAGTCGTTTGCCCGTGAAAAGGTTGACATTAGATGTGACAGGTCTAATGTTGCTGCACCATACAGTATGTAAATGCCCCCTTCTAGGGAAGGGTCCACCACCTGCTTGTCTCCATGGAGAAGTTATTGCTTTGTCTGTAATGATCCACTGTAAGACTTATCCACTGTAAGAACGGGCTCAAATCAACCAAAATGTGGATCCAATTAAGTTTTGTATTAACCCGCACATTTGTAAGATATAACTAAGGTCATTAAAGTCAATACGTTAACTGCGATTACCGGTAATCATATAAAATGAGGCTTTACCTGAAAGAAGGAGAAAGGTTCAGGAGCAGCCCTGATATCGTGCGGTTACATTACACGTAAATGATACCGCAGAGTCTCGAGTTGAACTGTGCGCGAGTGTGAGCACTAACACAAATAATAAGGGCCAATTATTTCACCAAACTATTACAGAACACTGGTAAAGCCCAATCCCAGCAGCTACATCTGTTGCCATAAGAGCCAGTTACGCCTGCAAGCGGCAATGAAGGGCCTTGAACCCCACCAAGCCTGTTGTTTGGTCATGTACATTTACTTGAATACGGAAAATCGGACCTGCAACATTCAGATCAAATGCTTAACCGTTTCTGACTTTTTAAATAATGAAAAGATAGTCAAGCTTACGACTTGCATGGTTTACTCAAATTTGACAAATGACTGAAATTGGGGATTGACAGTGCTTTTCAAGATTTATTGTGCATGTTTATGTTTTTATTAAGCAAAACAAAAGATAAGTTACATTACGCACCTTTAAGAACAATTAGCATCAAATAGACTAATCATATAGGTAAACCTCACCTCATATTACATGGCCAATGGATTTGATAAATAAATAAATAAATAAATAAATAAATAAATAAATAAATAAATAAATAAATAAATAAATAAATACAACGTTAATCAAGCAGCCTGCATTTCATCTCACTCTCCAGGTACAATAGATCTTGACAAATGCACGTGAGAATCTCTAATGAGCAGAGACTCTTTCCTTTCATTCTGCAGAACATCTCTCACATCAGCGAGCTTCTACAGCAAAGAAAAGCAGTGTGCTATCCTCAGGCCAAAGCAGAGCTGGAGAAGAGTCGGAGAACACAGAGCAGAGTGCTACTTTCAGGCAGGAGTGGGCTTGGATGGATGATAATGCCACAGAGTTCAGCCTGAACACCTGTCATTCTGAACTTTGAGAAACGTGAAAGCTTTTTGTGTTGAAGAGACAGTATATGTATAAGTCTTTGATATTTTTGGTTCTCTTTTCACCTTTCTTTGTGGATTTTTCTTTATTTTTTTGCGTGTGACAATAACATCGAGAATGGCTTAGATGTATTTGTCACTTTCTCAGGCCTTTCAAAACCTTTTCCAGTACTGCCGATGGTAAACTACAACTAGAGCCACAGTTGCCCTGGACGTCTCTGCTTTTTAAGACACCATCCCGTTGATTAATCTTTCTGGGGTTGTGAATCATTTTTATAAGACATTACAGTTGCATTTTCCCTGTTTTATCAGTCTCACTCTTTTTTCATTATGTTTTAGCGTTGTATATTGCATTTCCACAAATAAATATAACATTTACTATTATTGTTTACTGAATATTGTGATTCTGCTCACTACTCATCAGTCAATTTGGATAAATGAGAGAAATCCATTGGGCAGGTGTTGGAGATGAATTACTTAAAAAAAAAAAAGAAAAAAAGAAAAAAAAATGTATTATTTAAAGCTCCTGTGTTGAGGATGTTGGGGGGGTTATAAATAATGGACTGCGTGCCATTGAGAGTGCATATAGCCTCCTGAAACTGCACCAATGAACCATAAGATTGCATATTACGCAATTGTGTGTGTTATATTTTATTTGCACATCTCCACGCAGTATTGTTAGCGCTGCCACATCTGGTTATTCAAGTGTGAAATTCACAATCTTCTATAACAGTGTTAGGACCAATGAAAAAGTGTTCAGCCTGACAGTTCCCTCGAGTCACTTCAGAGAGACGCGTCCTCAGGCCATCTCACGTCTCCAACAGTAGCAAAAGTAGTAAAAGTAGGTGAGTATTTTCTGTAAGGTTTGCCACGGTGTGTTTCATTGCATAAGATATAAAATGCTCACAAATCATACTGTTTGAGTCATAAAACGTAAGTTCAATCGACTTTACCACACTTTTAAAGAGGAACGTTTTTATTATATATATTTGTAGGCATATGATAATATGGTTGCGCTAAACTACGCCCTTTTGTCAATCCAATCCCGTGCGTAATTGCGCTTTACGCGTAAATTAAGAAGCAAATTCCAGATCTTACCCTGTTTCCTTGCTTGAGGTTGAGTTTCTGTGAGAGTCGCCGATTAAAAGATGTAGATTCAGGAGCAGTGAGGGAATCCCAGCGGCTGGCACACTCGGCTTTTACGTGCGTCCACGGCAAACATTTCGCGCTGGTTACAGCCCCACTGCTGTGGCACAGGGTAGCTTCACGTTCCGTGTCTTCGCCAACATGCAACCCTTCAGAGTTCATTGAAAGTTTAGCCTGTCCAAACTTTGTAATCGTCCCTGAAGGTAAAATGTGTTTGCAAAGTCCAGTCGCATGCTCCGTGTGATGCGAGTTGGTGATGGATGCGCAGCGCGTTCCCACCCTCTCCACAGCAGTGAGAAGCCACGGGTGAAGACGCTGGACCTTCTAATTGTAGTAAAATGGCACTAAAGCGCTAAATCCCTGAAAGCACCAAAAACATAAAGGAGTCAAGTTTATCCGTAGCACATCGGCGAGCGTCAGAAGGGTCTGGGACATGACAGCACCCACTCTGCGAGTGCGCTCCTCATGCGCGCTCCGAGGTGCAGCGGCGGAGACCAGAGGCGTGTTTAGTAGTTCCTTGTCATGCCAATTTATGCACGTGGGCTATAAAGCTGGCACCAGTGCATGGGCAATATAGAGGCACATACAGACCTAAGTCCTCTCCCTCTGTTCTTCAACAACACTGGAAGTTGTGGCTGTGGTCATTGATGCTGACGTCTTCTCAGAGCTCAGATTTTGAGCAGATGTTGAGCTTTAATGTTATTATTAGCCTATAATACAAACATGTGCTTTCTCTCAAGGGTGGCTGTACAGTACATAGGTTCACTGATGGATTCATATTTCTCCAGGAGGATGTTCCTTACATATTCTCATCAGCTTATTTAGATCCCTCAAACACAGTCACAAGGGAGTTTGCTTTCACAAAACCATCCTTTTATGAAATGGTTCGAGGATGAGTGGTCTGCTTGATGGTTTAAGCATTGATGGTGAGACTCACTCTTGTGTTCAGATGTTCAATTATTGAAAAATATGTTTGTCTTCATTTTTGTCTAGTGAGTTATACTTCTTTGCACAGTTGGGGTTGTCACGATGAACTAGTCTCACAATTATACCGCAGGTGCCCTTCCTGTCCCACACACGGTAACTCGGGCATTATAAGCATAGTGTTGTGCCCATAGGGTGAGGTTTGAACTGCCAACCCTTATGTTATTGGACCACCCCATAACAGTCAATCATTTAATGTCTTCTGAACCAAAGCCCTGACTCCAGTGCAGATTTACCCAGGGCTAATCATGTGCTGAGCATTTTGTCTGTTTAAACTCCATAAGACTGTGAGTGCAGTTTTTAGGTGCTTGACAGCTATTAGCAACTTTCCAATGAGCTCTTCCCCAAAGTGAGACCGTAGAGAGGAATGGGGTGCATCCAGCCCAGGCAGAGGGATGCATAGGGAGGGGGTATTTACTGAGCAATTCTACCGGAGCAGAAATGAGAAGCTGCCAGCACTAGTATAGGATTTAATGCACACAGAACTATCCATTTGGAGCCAAACTTGTAACTACAGTATATATGGGGAAAAGGAGCATGTATTCAGTTGTAAGATTTGAAAACATTAATAATAGTCTTTTACTGCAGTGACCGCATATCCAAAATAAATTGCTTGAATTATAATGAAAGGATTACAATAGCATCTGATAATGATTACCTATAACGTCTTTATCAACAATAAAATGTTAAATGTGTCCATACAAGAAGGATGTGATACTCACTGTTCAAATTTCCAATGAAAATTCACAATCATTTATTGGCTATTAAATGCAGTGATTTCGCAGTAAGGTCATTGTGGCATTGGGAAATAGCTGATTGAGATTTCACAATAACTTACCTGTGCGTTAGCTATTGTGAATTCACAGTATGCTACTGTGACTTTATATATTATATTGTGAATTGTCATAATAACTGACTGTAACTGTAAATTTACATTATTATTTTTTGTGATTTATATTAATTCCAAATGTAAATGTGAATATACTGAGATAAAAAAATTCTTAATTGCATCGTGAATTTCACCTTGCAAGTAAGAGTGTGCTCAGTATATTCAGCGTTACACACACCTTTTCCTACGCACCTGCCATAGAGCTTCATATTAAATGTCAATGTGAAAAAAATGAAAACATTTTAGTGCTTGTAAAATAGAGGTCACTTGGAGAAAAGGAGTAGGCACCACTATTTTACTGTATAATTTGATGATTGTAGAGCGATGAATTTGAACCTGTGGCTGTCACAAAATACAATTACATTGTTTTACTGCAATTAGATGGCCACTGCAAACAGTACAGCTGTATTCACATTTCCGTTCTGCTTTGGTCCTGTTTAGTCCTGGTATTGACTTGATTGGGTCCAGTTCTAGTCCTCATTTTGTCCTATCCTTATCCTATAGGATCCTATATGCCCTTTAGAGCACAATATGGTGATGCTTAAATGAAACAAGACGTCTTGTGCAGCATACTATGTTTTCACCAACTTACCAAAATAACATAAATACTTAGTATTTTAATTTGATTATAAATGAGAAAGCACAGAGCATCCTAACGAAGAGAGCGATTCCATTACTTCTGTCATGGATTAAATAGAAAAGCGAAGCTCTGCTGGAGGAGAAGGCTGTGCAGCTTAGCAAATGGGACTTGGTAAACAAGTGTGAGGATTAGCAGTTTGTGCTTGTTAAAATTCAATCAATTTATGAAAAAACATATTACAATGAGCCTTGTGTGTGTTTTGCTGGTGTGAAGCAGCGTGCCGGATTGGGAACATGTCCACAGTGGTGATAATCGTCCAGTCTTTATCCCATGTGTCACTTGCACACAGACAAAAATAAATAATTTGCCCTGAGCCCACTCCACATTGGTACATCACCAGTGAAAACAATTTAACTTCAACCAGGGTGAACGCTTGTTACAGTTACTGTCAATCACAGCATTTTTGCCATAGAAATGAACAGTTAATACCAAAATATATTAATAATCAGGTGCCCTGGTCGACTGATGTGTGGCATCGGCCCCTCCCACCACCACCAACACTCACGCACACACCACATTTGTATCAAGGTACACTTTATTGTCTGTTTAAATTTGTCCTCTGCATTTGACCTGTCCTTCAAAGGGGCTGGGGCATCTGTCAGGGGCACTGGGGTCCCTTCTCCAGATCTTGAGTTAGGCTCGGTCAGGATTAATTTAAAAATAAAGAAACACGCAATAATCAACAAATATAATACAAAATACACAAATATTTTGTATTTAATATATGTATTCAATATTCATGAAGTAGATCATTTACAAATGTGGTCACGGTCAATTGCACCTCCTCAGCACACTGGATACACGTTTACATTCACTGGAGTTGACTTTTTGGCTACAGCAAGCGCTTTTTCATTCCCCGTTTCCAGCACCTGGTCAAATAAAAATGGTGGAACTCACTTGCATGTTGTCTCTTCTTGGTTCTGAAGATGAACATGGTGGGACGTTAAGAGGATGTTAAGAAGACTGCTGCCCTCATGACTTTTTCACCTGAAACAAAAACATTTCAACATATATTCCAATAGCCAATAACAAAAACAACTGGTAATAATAAAAACTGATGACAAATGATAGCTACTTTTTCTTTATCTTAAACTTCTTATGCTTTCAAATGACTTGATAATGATTCATGCTATTAAATATAAGCGACAGTGACATTTACACTCCAAAACTTGTATTGGATGAAAATATTCAATTAAGGAAACATTGTGCCACAAAACCAAAAGATCAAAGTCTTACTGTGTGAATGAATGTGCTTGGATGAATTATTGACATGAGAGATCAGCCTCAGTCACAGACAGTTGGTAATGGCCACTTTGTTAAATTCCTGAAAGCAAAATGAAATATCATCAAAGCACAAACAACAGATTCAAACAACGCACCACCACTTACCACAAACATGAACTCAGAGGGTGCATGAAAATACATAATGTCTCTGGGAAAGATGAGAGGTTGCATTAAACCATAGCAAATGAAAATCAAACTTCACAAGTTGAAATGCAGCTAATTGGTCAACAATGAAATAACTAAGTGACAAATCCATCATCAAATCCTCTTGAAATTAAAATGGTAACCAAACAGGCAGTAATCATGTCCATCTCCTGCAAAGATAGTATGAAAAATAAATTGTTAATCTAATGTGTTAGCTGTTGTTAAATAGATTGCGAAGGAATGAATTAGACTGAAAATATGTTCAAACACAACACAGGTATCCCAGAATTCCACAAATAGTGTACTCACAGTTTGTATATTCACATTACAATTCCTTTTTATGGCTGTAATTTAAGAAAACACATTGTTGAATAGCATTTAAGGATTGTAATTATTTATAACTGGTAATTCATGTTGAAAGTTTGCAGTTTTTTACACAATTGTGTTAGATATGGCCACAATCTTTTGAATCTCTCTCCAACATGGCAGCAGAACCACCAGACTCCTTAGTTTTTCCCTTTCTTCACAGCCATTTTCTTCCACTTACTGGGGCCGGGGCGCGGGGGCTGCAGTCTGAGCAGGTGAGGCCCAGACTTTCCTTCCGGTGGGATCCCAAGCTTGTCCTTTCGGTCATTACCCAACGTTCAGGACCATAGGTGAGAGGAACGTGGAGTCTTGTAAATGAAGAGCTTTGCCTTTCAACTCCTTCTTCACCACAACTCTCTAGTCTCTTCCCCATCATTACCATATCCCGTACAAGACAGGGAGTCAGGAAAAAGTCCCATCATTCTCTCCTTTCATTGCAGTGTTGAAATCTCTACCTGCCAGGGTCTTAGCAGCACCAGGTGTCCATTGAATAAAACGAATCATTGCTTCTGTGTTTTTAACTCAAGCCAACTAATTCTCCCCTTGGGGATCCAGGCCTGTATATTTCACATATCCCTCTGTGATCACTTTTGAACATAAAATAATTCAACATGTGCAGTTATTCAGTGTGCAAACCAGCTTTGTTAGCTTGTTGCACACCAACAAGAGGCTTAGGCTTAGAGTGCTGTCTATGCCTTCTCCTGTATGTTTTATCTTTAATTGAATCAATAACAGCTCCTGAAAGCTAATTAGCTGCGTTCAAGAGGCTATGGAACATGTTAGCGTAGAAACAGAGCACTTTTTGGACACAATGAGAAATATCAATGGCCAACTAAAGGATGGTGGAAAAAGGTTGACAAACGTATCACAAATCAGTTTATTGCAACAACAACAAAAAAGAAAAAAAAAATACAGTTATGTCTTTGAGAGTTCATCTTATGTTAAATTCTGGCTTTGGTCATTTATATATTAATATAATGATGCTAATTGGTGAGTTGAATTGTGGTCTTCCTAAACCCAATCCAGCTTTATTTTACCCCAGATCTGAGCCAGGATCTTGGTCAGAACTTTTAACTGCATCCAATTTTTCACCCTGAATGTTTCTATGACAGGATTATTTTTACTCATTGTTGATTGTGTGAATTTATTTTCTCTGGCAACGTTTCAGTCTGCTCAGTATTTATGAACATATTGAAAGCTGCATTTTGTGCTCCCACCATTTACTGGAGACTTCTGGACACTTTCCAAGATGGAACCTGATCTCTGTTGGTTCTTCAATTGTAACACTTATCCAATCAGAGGCAGCCCTGCCCTGTTGCAACGTGCTGAACAAAAAGCATTATTATATCATTATGGTCACTGCAAAATGGAAAGAAGACATCGCTCAATAAACGTTGCAGGCCTCTGTAAATAGAGGCATAATATTTGATAAGAACAGATCACGCTGTCATCCAATAGCCACAATAAGTTGTCACAATTTAACAATCAAATCCAATCCCAGTTCCCAAAAATATACCAAAGCTCTGATACAACCAAATAGGAGCAAGCTCAAAACATATTTTCTTTTCAAATGTTATTGTTATACAATATTGTGGTTGTTTGTATCCGATATACATTACCAAATAATCAATTAAAAAAGAAATATAGCCCACTAAAGTGAAAAGCTTCAATTTGGGATTCTAGTAAATTGTCTAAAACCTAAATCCAAATAGATCCTGACAGAACATTTTTATCGTATCATGTCAAATTTCATAAAGTTCATAAATAATGCTGAAGCATTATTATTAGAATTTTAAATTACTTGACAAGAACCAAATGACATAGAGCCTGAGTTTCCAATAGGCGGCCCGCAGGCCAACTCCGGACACTCTGTTTTCCATAATTCAAAAGATTTTGGCCCAAAGGATTTATTAGACAGGACAGTGTTAGCGTGAATTGGGGATGTGCAAAGGGACGACATGTAGCAAATTGTTAGAGCAGGGATTCAAACTCACTTCTGTGGTGGGACATACAGAAAATGTGTTACCGCAGCAAGAGCAGGGTCTGACGCCTCATGTACACTGAATCTAGTTCTGATGCGGTTCGGGACCAGCACACGTCACTTGCAGATTGCCATGGTTTTTGCTCTTGCGGATTCTTTCAGCAAACCTGCGCAGCTCCCTAACCGGTGACAGCAGTGCTCGGAGGTCCGTGTAATAGGGCGCGTTGATTTTAAGCACTTTCTAAGTTTGGGTGTGACCTGCTCAGGTCCCAATCCGCACCTTGACCAGAGTCAGCGTGAGCAGCAGGGGCTTGTATGGGACGCGCAGTTATCTCCCCCAACCAAATTATGTCCTATTCTAAAACAGAGTCCAGATGACTATGACTGAATCTTTTTCTACAATTAGGATTAAGGTTAGATTTAGGAAGAGGTATTTCAGTTAAGGTCAGGGATTCGGGAAAGGTTTAGGCAGAACTCCATTGGGAGAAAAATATGATACAGAGGAGGGTTAAGATAAGTAGCTGACAAAAGGTTATGACAGTGCTAGACAACTGACAATAAGAACTAGGTAAACACACATTTGATCTCATGCTCACGTTACAGAATATGTTCTGGCCTCACAAGAAACTCATAGTGATAGGTTAAAGAACGCTGGGAGGAAACCTACACAGACACAGGACAACTCCACACAAAAAGGCTCCGTCTGCCCAGTGCATGAATCGAAAAACAGAGACCTTCTTGCTTTGAGGCTGAAGTGCAAAGAACTATGCCCTATGCCACTGGTCTGCCTATTGATTCGCGGTTCATATTGTAATAGCCTCAATAGCTTTTTTTTATAAAAAGCTCAGCCCTTCTTTTCCCCAGGCGCCACGGTCCTCTTTGGGGGATTCTGAGGCGTTAAAAATACATGTGAGTGGCCACTTCACTGAGAATTCTTCAGTTCCCGCTACTACAGCAGCACAATGCTACCAACAACACAGTCTTTTGGTTTCTACTGGGGTCGCAGTTGTAAAGCTGAAACATGTATTCAGGTCTGAACCAGGTCCAAAGATTTGGTATATGACCAAACTGCAGTAAGGACTCAATCTGCAAATTGCTATTAAGAACCTGAAGAATTGTAGAAAAAGATTCAGTTGTAGTCATCTGGACTCTGTTTTAGAAAAAATATAGTTTCGACTCTCATCCAAGAGTCATTCTCAATCTGTGAATCAAGTCTGGGAACTCCTGTTTATATCCTACTCTGTGAAAGCCCTGCCCACAGGGCGGGACCTCCTGATAATGGCCCATTGAAACTTTCACAGATTGAGAATGACTCTTGGATGAGAATCGAAACTATATTTTTTCTAAAACAGAGTCCAGATGACTAGAACTGAATCTTTTTCCACAATGGAACACTCCTGGACGAATGAGGGATTACACCGACAACCTGAAGAATTGCCAAAATTACAAAGTACAACTACTCAAAAGTCCCCAAAAAGTGCATTACTAAAGGACATTTTAAAGGTACATATTTAACATTGTCTCAAAAATACCTTTTATCCTTAGTTGAAAAAAATTAAAATAAAAAAATAAAACAATAGACGAAATACATAGGTGCTAGGACAATTGACATCTTAGGTTGACATTTTTTTTTAACCATATTATTGTAGTTTTCACTTGTCATTTACCCACTCAACATTGTATTTAGAAAGATTCATGTATGTTGGAGTAATCTATATTTTCTGGCAGTCAAGACACAAAATTCCCATTTTCACCAACCCCTCATCCCTAAAATAAGATCACCTTTATTTGTCCCACAATGGGGAAATTCCAATGTTGCAACCCAAATTAGGTATAGAAACACAGATTAGGAACAGAAGTATAATAATAAACTCAACTCGTCGCAGGGCTAACACAGAGACATAGACAATCATTCACTCTCACTCTCATTCACTAGGGCCAATTTTACAGTTGCCAATTTACCTAACACATGCATGTCTTTGGACGGTAGGAGGAAGCCGGAGACCCCAGAGAGAACCCACGGTAACACGGGGTGGACATGCAGGTAATGTTCACCCAGGAATCGAACCCATGATTTCCTTCTTGGGAGGCGAAAGCTCTAACCGCTCTGCCACCGCTCTGCCACCGTGCAACCAGGATCCTGGCGTAGGTTCCCGGGGAGTCCAGATGCTGTAGGATGAAGTGGAGTGCCAGGTTGACGGCGTCGTCTACAGACCTGTTGTCTCTGTAGGCGAACTGCAGGTCCAGCAGGGAGGAGGTGAAGGACTTGAGGTGGGGCAAGACCAGGCGTTCAAGTGACTTCATGACTACAGACGTCAGCACCACAGGCCTGTAGTAATTAAGTCCAGTGATCCGGGTCTTCTTGCGGACAATGATGGACGACATTTTCAACACCAGGTGTTAATACCAGGTGTTAAAATGTCTGTGAAAACGGGGCTCAGCTCTCCTGCGCAGTGTCTTAAAGTGGCTGGAGAAACACCGTCTGGTCCAGCAGGGGGTTGGATTTCCGAAATAGCCTGTTTACATCCTGTTCCTGAACTGAGAGAGAGTGGTGGGGGAGGTGGGGGAGGTGGGGGGGACCAGGGTTGGGTTGGCAGAGGTGGCCACCGTGGGGGAGGGGGTGGTCACATCAAACCTGGAATAGAAGGTGTCAAGTTGCTCAGCCAGTTTTCGATTGTCTGCAGCAGGGGGGGCTTGGGGCTTATGATTGGTGAGAAGCCGGAGCCACACGGAGGCGGGGTTGTTGTCAGAGAACTGCTACTTCAGACGCGTATTGTACTGTGATCTAGCTCTCGATACCTCTTTGCTAAATCCGTACTTTGCATCTTTGTAGCGCCCCCTGTCTCCAGCCCTGTGCGCTGCCTCCTCCTGCTGCCTTAACTGCCTCAGTTTTGGAGTGAACCAGGGTTTGTCATTGTTGAAAGTGACTTTGGTTTGTGTTGGTATGATGCTGTCCTCACAGAATCGAATGTATGACGTCACAGTGTCCGTGTACTCATCCAAACTCTCTGTGGCAGCTCTGAAGACCTCCCAGTCTGTAATGTCCAACACGCACGTAGCTCCTCCACTGTCCAGGGATGATTTTTTTTTTTTTTAAATGCACATGATTATAACAGTATTGCACATGATAGTGATGCAAAGTATTGTATATTAAGCAATATTGTGTAACTAGTTTATAATATCAACAGCCTTATTATTTTTGCAATTTTGGCTGATGATGTGCTTCTGCACATCTATTAACCGCATGAGTTTAAATACTAGTGTTCATGTCTGAGTAATTCACCTGGAGAAGCCCACAGCCAAAGGAAGTGGATATAAGAGCGACTTTCATCATCTGAGCTTTTTGGATAAAGTTTGAGGAAGTAAAATGTGCAGAAGCGAGCAGATATCATGAAAATTCCAGGTCTAACGCTCTAATAATCATGGATGGGTTTATTGCCATTGTCAGTGAACAAAATTCACAAACTGGGAACTTGCTTTGGCGTTGAGGTGCACCATAGACCAATGACTAATAGCAAAATATATCAAATAAGGCATGCATAAACAGACAAAACAAAGCGCACTAAAACGTTAAACACGTCTTTGACAAAGCCATGCGCTTTTATTTTCACTCAGCTCTTGAATATTAACAAAGTAAATGTTATTATCAATTTAAGATGGACAGGCTTCATAGACTGTTGGTCCTTTTCATACATTTAGGACATGCATGAAATTAGTGCTATGAGCGTGTACAAACGGGTAAACAAGTAAAGCCCAAGCGTTCTGTGGACGCAGGGGAAAACCATTTTGCACAGCCTGAGCCTGCGCACGTCTGCATGTCTCCTTTACCTCCTTTACCAGATGTCTGATACACGGACACATTGTTAGGTGTTTACAGGAACACTTCTATATGTTGTGGTCGGCTCCAGGAGCAGGTGGGGTGCAAGCACGAGTCAAGCGCGGAGCAGGGGCATACAGCACGGATATGATGATTCACATAAAGGTTTCATTTATCCAGGAAAACAAAAAGAAAACTCTTATAATCTAAAAATAATAACAATAATAACACTCTTATTTACAGCTGTCAGATGGACAGAAAATATTGCACAGGGATGATTGACATTATGTCACAATATTGCACAGGAGTATAAAAGTATTGCACAGGATTATGAAAGCTGACTGACACGTTCAGGACTAACAGTGTTTGTTGTAAAGTCTGACAGCAGCAGGAAGGAAAGACCTGCGAAACCTCTCTTTCACACAGCGAGGGTGGATCAGTCTGTCACTGAAGCTGCTCTCCAGAGCATTGCGATATAAAATGTCCAAAATAAAACAATGAACCTCTGGTGATTATATATTAGAACTATATTATGTCTTCTATAATCTCTATGATCGCTATGAAAGTCTGGTGAAGGTACTTGACTTTGAAAACATGGAGCTAGAATTATTATATCTGTGTACCATTGTCGAGTATGATTTTTTACCACTGGAGAGAGAGTGAATGAAACTAAATATATTGCCATAGTTTTACTGAGGATACTGTTTTGCATGGTAAAGGGGTTAGTGCAGGTCCTTTAACGTTGTTTCAAACATTGTCAGTATAATGTGTGCTAGTTTGCTCCAAAGACATTATACTTGTTGCAATATGAGCAGTGTTTGCTTTGAGATTGCAGCGACCCTGACAATAGTTGTTCTGAGGGCGGACGCGTTCTCTGAGGTATCGCTACAAAGGCAAGAGCAAACAGAAAGTACATGTGCTGCTGTTTGTGGACACAGTGACCAAGGAGACTGTGATCATCAGATCAGAAAACATCAAAAACATGGCAAAAGAAGTCCTGCCTATATAAAAGAATATATTTGCGTAGTGCCCCACGGAGAATCATATATCTAAACCTTTTCATTGACCACACAACAGAGGGTGAAATATTGTTTGCAGGGAAAGCAAATAGGTTTAGATGCAATGACAAAAGCAAGTTGGGATTTTTTGTGTGCTTTTAATAATGATGTGTTATGGACCATTCAAGGTGCAACAATTCTATTCTAATATGCCTGAAGTCATAGCTGCCCTTGGGCATGTTGACACACATGATATACAGTATAGACAGCAGGGACACAGCCGTGTCGACCCAAGAACAACTGTAAATGTTATGCAAAGTTAGTGAGGATCGAGCTCCCACCATTTGCATTCCAAAAACCTTTGATATGAGAGATAGGCGGAAAACAAGGGGGGCGGGGGGGTCTGGACTCCCCTTGCTGACTGCTGTCCCCCTCTCCCCTCACAGTGTCCCCCCCTCTCCTCGCACAACCTTTAATAGAAATGTTATCAGTTAAAACAGGGGTGTCCAAACATTTTTCACAGAGGGCCGTATTTTGAAACTCATATGGAGCAGAGGGCCACAGACAACCCAACAATGAAGTGAATCATTCGAAATTTTGCTTTTGACATAGTTTCGATGAGCCTCCACACCTTTAATAAGACTTGGAACGCTAATATTAGGATGGTATAACATCAAAATGCTTGAATCTTTCCAATTATACAGCAAAAAGTACTACTTTTTGTTGTTTGAACCAACTTTGCCGGCGAGGCAGAACTTCTGAGAAAATGTTCTCTCGAACTGGCACTTGCATTTAGCTAAGCCCAGCAGAGCCTAGCTACTCGTAAGTATCATTCAGGACTTCAGTTTTACTCATACACTTCCCCATTACTCTGTATAATAAACAAGTTTGTATTGTGATTACAGTAATGTCCAAACATGGCGAAAAGACACTAAAACCACTATTAAGTTTCACGATGAAGCAAATGTATTGCCGTAAACCTTGAAGAATTATTATAGCTTAATGTCGTAGGCACGGGATCTTGAAAAGGGACGAGGAGACGGGAGTCACAAGCCGAAAATCTACACTCTGTGTATCAGGTAAATTCATTTGGTTTAGTGATTTGGACGTCCTGCCGGAGGAAAATGATGAGTACTCGCCCGCTGGGTACAATGACGGAGCTCGGAAGTTGATTTTGCAATATTTGAGTAATTAAAGCCCGTTACAAAAATTCATAATTTTCCGCAAAATATCGACACAAATTCCACAATCCAATGCTCCTTATCCACAACGCTTTATATCAACAACGCTTTATATCCACAATGCTCTTTATCACTGAGAAGGTTAAAAACTTGGCTCAGTGTGACCATGGTCCAGGAGCGACTGAACAACATTATAGTTTGTAATGTGCACAAAGAAAGGTTGGATAAATTGGATATTAATGGTGTATGCCAGGAGTTTGTTGGGTCCAGTGACAATAGGAAAAAGATATTTGGCTCTTTTGTGGAGACTCAGGCTGATCAGTTGTTTTTAGTTATATAATATATATAGTCAGCAATCAGCAGCATTTTACCATCTAAAAAACATTGCCAAAATCAAAAGTATAGTGTCTAAACCAGACTTGGAGAGACTTATTTGTCTCTAGTAGATTAGACTACTGTAACGGCCTGCTCACTGGGGCCAGTGAGCAGGCCTGCAGAACATCCAGAACACTGCTGCTCGGGTCCTGACTAGAACCAGGAAGTACGATAACATTAGTCCTGTGCTCAGGTCTCTGCACTGGCTCCCTGTGGCTCAGAGAATAGACTTCAAAGCAGCTCTGCTTGTATACACGTCTCTCCATGGCCTAGCACCAAAGTACATCTCGGACATGTTAGTGCCATATGAACCATCTCGGACTCTGTGGTCTGCATATGACTGAAATGCTTTTCTTTGCACTCTTCTCTTTTAAATCTTAGACTGTTTGATGGATAGCCTTGAAAATGGCACCTTTAAATTTCTTTAAATTAAGATGTTGTGATTTCTGCCATGTCTTTGTGATTTTAATGAATTTTTTCCTGTTGTGTGAAGCACTTTGAATTGCCTTTGTGTACGAATTGTGCTCTACAAATAAACTTGCCTTGCCTATTGACAAACTGTTTATTTTGTTTAAACATGATTGCACTTTATTTGTAAATGAACTGATTTCTGAATACATTTTGACTGTTTAAAGGGCAAATACTTACATTAGTATTCTAATATTGATCATATTAACAATGTTGTTTTATTTTTACAAGGCCATTTAAAGCGCTAAAGGCGTGTTTTACAAAAAATACATTTTTGGTACCCCCCCTAGACCAAACTGAGAGTTTCGTCTCTGGCCATGCGTGCTTGTCAAAGCCTGATCTTGTCAGAGTCTTGGAGGCTAAGGGTCTGGTTAGTACTCGGATGGGAAACCGCTGGAAAAACCAGGTGTCACAGTGGTGTGTGGCAAACTGTCATTGTGTCCTTAAGCAAGACTTCACCTACATTGCCTCGTATGTATCTGGTGAGTGTGAGAGTGATTGGTGGGGATCGGAGGGGCAAATGGTGCTTCTGTCAGTCTGTCCCGGGCAGCTGTGATCATGAAAGCTGCTATTATGAATCCAATAACTAATCGATTGATATTGGCTTGATGTTGTAAAGACTTAAAAATAAGCAATGCACAAAATTGTTAATTGATATAAAACTTGTGTGCCATACCAGAATGTCATTTTTATTTTCAGTTTAGACCAATTTAAAATGTCTTCCACGTGGTCTGGAGCCCTTCAGAGGGGCTTGGAGTGACAGCAGCACCCCTCCCTCACTTCCCTCTAATGGACGACTAATGACTTCTCTAAGCCTCACGTGATAAATAACTGGGCTCACATCCTATTAACAGTCTGCACCCGCACAGACAACTTGTATTTTTATCCTCCTGGTGTGAGCCCGGCAGGTGGAGTCGTCTAAATTTAGTGATGGCTCGTGCAGAAGCTGGTCCCTCACGGAGCAGTGAATTTGATGAGGAAAATATTGTCGGGGAATCTATGAGTGAGCAGAGCTGTGCAAAAAACACACATCATATCTTTATTTTACTGTCTGGACAAACAGATATTCTTGTAAATGTTACTTTATCAGCTGCATGCTTCCGTTTTCCATCTATATTCAGTACACTCTGCTAATACTCGGCTAATATGTAATAAAAGAAAGAGCGGAATTATCCGAATCAGACAAACAAGTAGCAGCCGCAGCACACCAGCCTGAGTCAGCCGCAGAGCAGCACCACCAGAATGAGTACAGTAAATTCATGTTTTAGGTAATTTGATTTTCTACCTCCAAGACCCAAATCAATAGAGGTTTTTGAGCCACTGGAACCATGACAATTTGTGAGGATGAGATGGGTATAGCTCCTTTCCTAGGTGCATTCAAAAGACATCAGTGCATATACACATATTCTAAATTATAAAACAAGAAATGCAAACTATAAACAGGACACTGGAAGCAAAATAAAAAAACTAAAACTAACAAATCAAGAGCTCTCCCTCGCTCGCTCTCCCTCGCTCTCTCTCTCTCCTCTCTCTTCTCTCTCTTTCTTCTCTCTCTCTTCTCTCTCTCTCTCTCTCTCTCTCTCTCTCTCTCTCTCTCTCTCTCTCTCTCTCTCTCTCTCTCTCTGTCTTTCTCTCTCTCTCTCGTGCTCTCGCTCCCAGTTAGGACTGTGATTTATATAATATTTTAAAAATCCTGGGACCTGGGGGCATAACCGGGCATTTCTGCTTAGGGCACCCAAATGACTAGGAGCGAGCGTTAACATAGAATATGATTTATATCGCTGTATTAATGGTTATCCCCTGATAGTGCACCGTTAGGTTCTGAATATTTTCTATTCCAGACATACCAAGTTTATTTAACTTTTTTATGTAGTATTTGTATCTGCACACATTTGATCGTGGACTTCAGGAAAGCCACAGCCCCCCAGCCCCCCCTCACCATGACAGACTCCTCCATCACCACCGTGGACTCCTTCCGCGTCCTGGGCACCACCATCACCCAGGACCTCAAGTGGGAGCCTACCATCAGCTCCCTCATCAAGAAGGCCCAGCAGAGGATGTACTTCCTGCGCAGCTGAGGAAAGCCAAGTTGCCAGTGCAGATGATGGTGCAGTTCTACACGGCCATCATTGAGTCCATCCTCACCTCCTCCATCACCGTGTGGTACGCTGGAGCCACAGCCAGGGACAAACAGAGACTACAGCGCATTGTGCGTTCTGCTGAGAAGGTGATCGGCTGCAGACTTCCATCTCTGCAGGACCTGTACGTCTCCAGGCTCTGGACGAGCAGGTCGGATCACAGCTGACCCTTCTCACCCTGACATGGACTATTTGAACCACTCCCCTCAGCCAGGAGGTTACGGTCCATCCGGACCAGAACCTCCCGCCACAAGAATAGTTTCTTTCCCTCTGCTGTTGGACACATGAACACTTCTAAACACCTGTCACTTTAACTGCAAATATTCAATCACTCACTGCACTGTCACTGTCTGCACTGCAACTGTAAATCTAACTGTAACTCTTGTGTACATAAGAAATGCCTATTTTTATTTTTATTGTATAGTAATTTTAAATTGTTTCTTAATGCATGCCCTTTTTGAATATATGTTGTTTTATTATTGCTCAGTGTTCTATGTTGCACCTTAAGGCCGAGACAAGTTCCTATGTTTGTGAATTTTGTTCATTGACAATGGCAATAAACTCTTTCTTATTCTGATTCTGATTTGGAGTGAAGGGCTCAGTACCTCAGATTTGGGACATTGTGTAACTCATCTATTTTATACTTGGGTCTAAGTTCTCTCTAACTTATGCATGACCCAAAATCCCTGCAGGACTCTCCCCCGGACTTTTCTTCTTGACTTATCTGTCAGATAGAGTTAGGTCTGGAGCTGCTCAGTCACTGTACTATCCACCTGCACACATTCTCTCCCCTCTGCATCGCAGACTACCAGGCTTTCCCTCTCTTTTTTATTTATATTTTCTCTTTTTATTTTTTCTTGAAAGATGAAAAAAAAATAAAGCACAAAAAGTGCAGAAGTAGAAAACATTCAAACTAGGTCTGACACATGTGCCATAACGTATCTGCTCCGTTTGGGCCAGTGTCTGATAATTATGTCCATCTTGTGGTTCACAACCAATGTGACCATCTGCATTTTCTGTATGGCCATCGTTATTAGTCCCTAACAATTGGCCCATTCAGCATCATCCATTCGCATCATCTGTTTGTTTAAGAGGACACTGCAACGATATCCATCCACTGCTTCCCCTGCCGGAGTTTTGTCCCAGATACATAGTTTTAAAGTCCAGTGGGACGTTAATACTGAAAATAATTTGTGCTTCAATCTCAAAACACATAATAATGACGATGGAAGCTGCACTTTCTCCAGCAACAAGTATTTCCTGTGAATAGTGTGCTCTTTCTACTGGATTCTACCCTTTTCGTTTTAAAACTATTGCTTATTTTGCAGTTTGTAAAGAGAAAAAGAAAAAAAGTATTTGTACGCTGCTCCTGATGCGAAGAGGATATGGTTTTTCCAGACCAAATTGGTCTTGTCAAGATGATCACATCAAGAATAAGTCCGTGTAATGCCTCACTCGTCCCTCCTTTTGCAGTTGTTGTCATCTAGACAATGTTTTAGAAAAACAAGACGTTTCGACTCTCCTCCAAGAGTCATTCTGTGGATCTAGTCTGGGAACTCAGATATTTATCCTACTCTGAATAAACCCTGCCCACCGCGTAGGTTCAATTGACCCGTAATTTTTGGGATTTTGAAGCAATGGGGCAGCAATAGGATTTCTATGGACAGGGGAAAATGAAAACAGTACTACAAATAGATAAAAAGGACAGGTTATCATCAGGAGGTTCTGCCCAGTGGACAGGGCTTACTCAGAGCAAGATAAATATTAGAATTCAACTGAATCTTTTTCTGCAACACACCAAGAATATTTTTTTTTAATAACAATGTTTCATAATTGATTTGGAAGACTCTGACGTGAGTTGGACTCCAGTCTCTGCTTTGGGCAGGACAGGGGTTATGAAAAGGTCACTGTGTGCTTTAACATATGCATACATATTTAATCACGGCACTCGAGGGCATGTGATCCCCTGCTCTTTCACAGTTATGGTTGTCATGTTCATTACAGTGCTCCCTAGAATGATTTGAGTGACTGGTACAGTACTTCACATGAACTTGCACTCCGTTTGGTGAGCAATTAAGACATTTCTTACAGCCTTTTCTGGACATTACTTACCTCTGATGCGGATGAGCACTCCCAGCATTTCATTCTCATATATTGTACAGTTTGGAACCTGTACAAAGAGCTTGTCCTGGAGTTTCCAACGTTATCATGGAAAATGTAGCTTGAGTGTACATCAACGCTATTGCAGAAAACGATTCAGTTGTTGTCATCTGGACACTGTTTTTGAAAACCAAGATGTTTCGACTCTCATTCAAATGTCATTCACGATCTGCAGCTCTAGTCTGAGAACTATATATACATATTTACTCTACTCTGAGCTGGGTAACTGCATTGTTACCCTAGTAACAAAGACAATTACTTTCAGAGGAAACTTAAAACTGTGCAAACAAATAGATAAACAGGACAGGCTGTTATCAAGAGGCTCCGCCCGGTGGGCAGGGTTTACACAGCTCAGAGTCGGATGAGTCATGTCCTCCCTCCTCTCATCCCCATTTCACACTAAAACTGTCTTGTCTAATAAAGCCTACAGGCGAAAAAAAATCCTTTTGAAAAATGTAAAAAAGAGAATGATTATTGGATGAGTCAAAACCAGATGATAACAACTGAATCTTTTTCTACATGTAAAATACATTTCAAATCCAAATAATTCACAAGGCAATTTATATAGTTGATGCATTTCTTAAAGAGGATATATTAATTATGTTTCATGAGCTTTTAACCTTAATAATGTTTCCACATCATTAGTTTACTCAGAGTTGTATTGTGATTGATTCCTGCATCTTTCAGTTAATCCTGTATTGTCCAGCAACTGAGGCTGGACTACTCAGAAACACTCACCTACACACTATCCCCGCCCACATCACTGTACTTTGTTATGATTATTTGATGACTGAAGACTCAGAGAGACTCATGAAGTGTTTTAAAATGATACATGGCCGCTTTTCAAAAATAAAAATGTATACAATTCAAACTGCTGCTTGTTACAGTGAAATGTTACTATGAAGAGGCGGGGCTTATCAGTTCTGCAGTTTTGAACAGGAAGTCAGTGGACCTACTGGACCATGCTATGTCTCTTTTAAGTAAAAAACAATAACACTAAACTATTTTGGCAGAACAACCGTAACAACGATACAGTTTTGTAAATACGTCAAAAGCCTGACATTTGTTTTACTGGGGCAAAGGGCATGAGGAATGCAGCTACTGGTACACTGAAAACTTAAGTAGCCAGCTTAAAAAAAAGCCACTTTTTGCTAAAATACTTAACTGCTCTGATGATCAAGTGTGAACGAGTGCTGAAGGTGTGGATTAAAAACATGGAGGAGCATCAAGGATTTACAACAAGCTATAGCAGACAAGGCAAGCTCTGGAGACGGAGACAGACTTAGAAAAGAAGCAAAACATAAGATACAGCATTAGGACATGACTGAGAAGGGTTTGAATTTAACCCTTTATCTTATTTAATACTAATAAAATAGCTTTAGATATTGCTTCCCTGAATATAAACAACACAGACTTTTAATCATTGCCATTTGCCACAAAAACAGTCAAATGTATTCCTCCTAAGTATGATGCTCCAAACCACATCTTTTTTTTACGGACCATGGATGGACAATAGTTTTCGCTCTTAGTGTAGGTTTTATACTATGGCAATAATCTGGTTACAATAACAGCAAATATGTTGTCATCTTGCATCCATTAGCTCGCCTTCTTACTTATCCAAAGAGCAGCTTGTGTCCTCTTGTCATTGCCTTTGATTTATTTTACAATTTACTAGACCCGAAGCACTTTAAACCTGGTGTTAAGATTTATGGATGTGACACCTCAAGGCGTGAGGAATATAAAGCTGTAATACAGCACACATGCTGACACATACTCACTATCCGATGATTCTAACGAGCAGTTGTGGCTAAGACCAAAGTTTGTCTGAACTAATATCCGACTCTGGGTGTCATGTGGTAAAGTCACCATTGTTGTACTGTACGTTTGGCAATGACTAATCATGATGCAGTGAGTAGAGCGCTCACTCTGCGACAAAGATTACAAAATATCAGACAGGGTTGATATAAATTGCAGCTCGTCTTTGGTCATACAACAGTTCTAAGTTTAATATTTGTCCCTATGATACCCACAACCCACATTTTTGAGCCACAACTCAAGATTTTTCCCATGATAAGAAATCTTTCATTGCAGACGGCCAAAATTGTGCAGCGGACATCCATCTTTACATTGATCAATTTTCTGCACACTCTGTGTGAGTAACAGCTGCCCTGGGACAGACTGAAGGAAAGAAGACGACCAATCTGTGGCTGGCCTTCACTCATGCACACGTTAAGAATGACACTCACCGATGGCACAGTGGTTAAAATGATCGAGTTGTTAGCGTCTCTGCGTTAGGAGTTTGCTTCCTTGTCTCAATCATTTTGCCAAATGTCACTGCCTTCTCTCTCTCCAGTCCACACTACTGCTGTCCTGTCTAATAAAACCTTTGGGCCAGAAAATTAACAAGACAAAGAAAAAAAACCAAGTCATACACAGACAAAGTATCTCACCCAAGTACACAACAACCTTAGATACACTGGTTTGAGCTGGATCCAAACTGCTGACCTTCGGGTTGGTGGGCAACCACTCTAACCACTGTTTCATAATTTGCTGAGGGGGGAAAAACTCCATCAATAGTTGTATTTCTCCACTGTTCAGAGATGAGCAGGTGGTGAAAAACACATCTGCCACATAATACACTGACTTTGCAGACAATGGACTCATCATCTCGTTGCCTCTGCATGCGACTTTGAGCCTTTAAGAATTTACAGGAACATAGGAAGTCAGTCATCTAAAACTGGCATGTTGTGCCTCACTTTTCTCTCCACCTTTACAATGACCTGATTGTATTGAGTGTTTTTGTGTGGTGGACCATGAAATCCCTGTAGTGCAAGTTGTGCTCTGGTCATACAGGTTTAGAATACATGTGCACTACAGACACACACCTCTGCCTTACGGAGCCTGAGAACAATGCACGGTTTGAGGATATATGTGTAGCTTATATTGAGTTCATAGATATTTGTCTTTCTTAGATACATTAAAATATTATTTTACATACATATTTCTTGGCTTTTGACAATTAGACAAAATGAGACAAAAAAATCTTAGAGATATTCATTTTTAGAGAAGGTTCTTGTAGTTGTAATTCAGATTCCTTGCCTGAATCCTTGCCTTCATAGTATTTTTCCCTTAGCGGTGAATATATATTTGCAGAGGAATGGGGAAACGTCCTGGCAGGGCAGACTAAAGACACGGAGACTGTAAATAGCCATATAATCATCCATCAGTGCACCTGGCTCCAGCATGAGACTGGTGTGGATGGGAAAGGGACTCCTGGCATATCATGCACTATTTATAAGTCTATTCTTAGATGTGCAGGGTCCCCATAAGGATGAGGCTGGTGAAGGCATTCTCTTTGGTGCACACCTCACTAACTCTGAATGAAGCTAAATCTCTTTTCCTCAAGGGACCTCCTGCTGCTTAAGCTGCTGATTAACTGAGAACACGTCTTCTTTATTCATGACACAGAAATGGAGATGAAGGAAGGAGGGACTGAGGAAGTCATGTTTAGTGTATGGAACAGTGTACAGTACTTGTCAGGGAAATGTCATTAAAATGTTTTCTCGAACAATGCCGTGTGTGTGTGTGTGTGTGTGTGTGTGTGTGGGTTTGATGACAGGAATTTCAGCATGGTTTATGGGTTTTTTAATCATGTACTTTTTGCATAAAGACTGATTATAGCTTTCTGTGAGCACAAGGGAGACATTTTCAAATTCATCCAACAGCGGGACTGAAACAACAAAACAATCTTCTCCTTTTTTTAATGCTGACTAAATACTAGTGCATATTCAGAATAGCATTAATATCTGACCAAAATGAATAACTCTCACAAATACAACAAGAGTTTAGAACTTAGATGTAATACCTCAGATGTAAGTCGTGTTGCCTGGAAAATGTATGTTAACTGTGCTATAAAAAATATGGCTGATTTTCAGCTGTTTGAAAATTTAATTTAGAATGATGCTCCACTTTCCCACATTAACTTCAATAGTCAATGCCACATGTTCTTCTTGTGTAGTGTCTTCATAATTCTCTAAGAGGTGGCATCTAAAGCTCAGAGCAGCTGGTGTAAATCTGCAGAGATTCTCACTGATCCAGGTCATGATAATAAGGGAGGTATATGATGGTTTTAAAGTCCTGAGGACAGGCACGTTCTACTTTCACACATTTTCCTGATGTCTAAAGGTCCTATATTATGGAAAACTATATGGAATTATAACCATACAATTCTATCCAAAACACAGCTTGATTTATGCATTAAAGTCCCTTCACCTTCACCAGACTCATTCAGATTATTTCAGAGCTCAAATTGATTTCTATGCAGTTTACAAATATCAATAGAGCAATTCTTTATAGTTTGGATTCCACAGCTTCAATACTCCAGCAAATGAGTCCTTGCAGCAATGGCTGATGTTTTCTATATGTAAAAATCTGCAGTGTGGTCTTAGCTGTTTTACATACGCATTCATTAGTTTAAGATAAACAATGTGAAAAACCAAGGCTAGGTATTAAGATGTTAAGAAGCCCTGAATAATCCAAAAACAAGCTTAGAACTGCATGTATGTAAATACAGCAGCCTGTGGTAGAGTAGATGCTCTTCTTGCCATGACTCAGCTTCTAGTCATTTGTAAATGTCATCAGTCACATCCAAATATTTGTTTTCATTAACAATTCAACCGCTTTCGTCTCACTCAGGCTTAGTAATTAGTGCAAACGTCTCCTCAGAGATTTCTACAAACACGGCTGTACTGATGATGAACAGTAATGAAGTAGGGTTCCAAGAAATAACTAAAAAAAGATAGGAAAAAAATCGGATTAGACTAATTGAAAGGACAGCACATTTAATAATGCCCACAATCTGGT
The DNA here is from genome assembly GCA_015082035.1 of Chaenogobius annularis. Lineage (NCBI taxonomy): Eukaryota > Metazoa > Chordata > Actinopteri > Gobiiformes > Gobiidae > Chaenogobius > Chaenogobius annularis. The sequence continues at coordinate 20,991 of BJKM01000100.1, read as the reverse complement.
AATTTGAAAGGATAGGCCACAGTAATGAGAAAAACGAAATCCTCTGAAGGAACAGTGCCAGAAAGACAAATACTTACTAAAGCTTTTGTAGACTCACTCACTGTGGAAAGAGTAATCAAATCTTTTACTCAAGTAAGAGTATTGTTGCTTCCATAGCAAATATTACAGTACAAGGTAATGTTTACTCTGAGCTCATATTTGCACATGAGGTTTGCTTTTTAAATGAGGTTCTGGTTCACTGACTCTGCAAGGAAATGACCAGGAGGACTATGTATATAATTTATCACATACAGTGAGTTGTATTTCTGCCCAACGCTCCTGGCGCCTGAGACAAAGTGCTGAACGTCTAAAGGTTCCCTGCGTGTGGTTTTATTTTAAAACTACTAACCAAAATGCTAACAAGTTCAAAAGACGTATAAGTCAAGTGGATTCATAAGGAAAGCCAAGTCTCGGTAACTTAAGATGATGATTCCTTGAGTAGCTGTAGACTAAAGCTGTAACCTCTGGAGCATGGACAGTACTCTCAGCTGCACTTCACACCTCACTTCCCCTGCTCTCGAACCCTTTCACTGCCTGATGTTCACTTCGGTCCAGGGAAAGTGTCACCTCACTGCTCTGATTGGGATACAGTGTTTTCCAGTTTTCCCACTGCATATAATTAAGCTTGGAGTCAGGGAAGTGTCCAGGGCTCGCTGGTGTGTGATGCTTCGTGCTCACTATTTTCTGTACGACTGGTTTTGGTCATGGAGTTCAGTAAATGTAATGGATGATACTGGACCAGCTGGCCTTTATATGGGACGATACACACAACAGTACGCTATATATTCAACTCCAAACTCAAATATGGATCGGAAGTAAAGTTGAATTTGTTCTTTCGTTTCAATTGGTCATGGATTTCTGTCGTAAAGAAGGTATATATTTGCAAGAATAAAATATGAGAAAGTGCTAATCCAACAAAAAATTTCTCCCATCTCAGTCCATCCGAGCTGAACAAGGGGTCATCAGGATGAAGTACAGCCTGCACTGGATGTATTTCCCTGCTGGATTTAGGAGAAGACTCTGTTCCACACCCTTACCCTCTGTTCTGTCCCAGTGCTGCGGTGGCCATCTTGTGCTTTGCTGCTCAGAAGATTCGCCAGTATCCGTGGGCTGTGAGGCAGAATGTAGATGGATGAAGACAGCTGTAATGTGCACATTTACAGGCATCCTCCGAATGTGATGAACAGCAGGGAACCAGCGCAGCGTGACCCTTACTGAACTTGCTCCTCCTGTCCACTCCACTCTACAGCTCCGGGGCAGTTGTCTGAAGCACTGTGGTTCATGCTGAGGATGAGATGGATGGGTCTATTTAAGAAGGTGGGGTCACACATGTAAGCAGGGATCATACATGTCATGTGTGATGACGTATAGTCGTACAAAGACAACTCGTCAGTTCCCTCTCTCAACTCATCTCATAGAAGCTTCATGCTATGGACACATCTTGATCAGTCTGTCTCATTATACTTGGTTTCTGTAGTTACAAAATTGGGCTCCAACCCAGGACTACTTAAACCTCTTTGTATGAAAGCATTGACCGCCATGAATGCACAACATTAGAACAATGGTTCTCATTCATGACACATTCATAAGCACAAATATGCTTTTAATGCCTATGAAGATTTTTAGTATTCACAAAATTAACTGAAAATGTGTTTCTGGAACAAATCCATACCAATCCAAACAGTCTGGAGAAATTCTGCTGTTTTCGAATATCCCTCTTATTGCAACCAAAAATTATAATCTCTACTGGATTGTTATACATTTTTAGAAATAGTTTTACGTAAAAATAATTTTGAATACTTAAAGTGTAATCAAGAGTGATAAAGAGCACAAGAAAATGGTTATTAGACTTCTCCGCAGTCAGAGCCAGTCTGTCCCAGCCCCAGTGCTTCTGTATGGGCCACTATCACTGTTAAAACCCCCCACAAGACTTCGCACAATCCCCCATGACAAGAGGCACTCGTCTCCATGCGCCTTATTTACCAAGACTCACCCGACTCGCAGAAAACATGATAAAAACAATGAAAGACCTGGTTTATTTCAATAAACTGGTGACTCTTAAATATTCTCCTAATGTGTAAATTTTTTAATTTCTGCTGAAGTTGTAAAACAGCAATATCCTGTTCACTTTTTCCCCCCCTCCTTGCTTTTCCCCCACTTTTTGCTCCATCGCAGAGTCAAATGTTCTGTTGAGCCATATACAGAAGTTTAGTGGGCGTTTCTTAGCAAATACATATTCATTTTTATTTAAATAAACATGAAAATAAGTGACATGGTGTAGCTGGAGTTTTCTCAGCGTCTTCTTAAAGAGGAAATTATTTTTTAGATTTTCTGGGAAAACATTCATGCATGGTCATGGCCAAGGTCTTTGGTTCCTGATGGTAACTTCTCTTGCCTCAGAGAGTCCAGTTTGTCTTTACATACCAAAACATGCTCCATGGGTAAAAACCCTCCAGCTACAGTAATCCTGACCACGCCTAACTCGTACTTAACCTTAACTCATGGACTCATTAGGACAACATTTACTTCCCCACACATTTGGATGCCATGCAGTCTTGAAAAATATTTACCTTCAAATAGAGTTGGAAGAGAGTGAAAAGTTGAAGAGGCTGATGGTTTTGCTGCTGCGGAGACATGGACAAGGTTTAAGACCGACAAAGAACGAGGGAAAGCGTTTCTATAAATCCCTTGGCTCGATGGTAAAAGTCTTTGCTTTCTAATTCTTTCTATTGTCAAAATCAATAAAATAAATTTTAAAAAATAATAATAATCATTAAAGCTCTGCACGGCGATGAAAGCCTTCGCCCCCCTTGCGACCACAGGATAACAGCCACCACGAAGAGCACACCTCCAATCCTGCCGCCTACATCACCCCTCCCCCACAAAGTAAACATGGACCGGCCTCCTGCAAGTCAGACTAAACATGGACCGGCCTCCTGCTGGTGCCAGAGTCAGGACTAAACATGGACCGGCCTCCTGCTGGTGCCAGAGTCAGGACTAAACATGGCCCGGCCTCCTGCTGGTGCCAGAGTCAGGACCAGGAAACAAACATTTGGACCGGCCTCTTGCTGGGTGCCTAGAGTCAGGACTAAACATGGGGAATCTGCGTTTCAGTTTTTATGCTGCTATAAATTCTGGAACCCAGTCTTCCTAGAGGATGTGAGACAGGCCATCTACTTCTGGCAATGTTCAAATCTAAACTAAAAATCTGTTTTGTTTAGCAGTGCACACTATGACATTTTTCTTTGCACTCTTCTCTTTTTAAGCTCTTTAAAACTGTATTATGTTGATTTCTAGTCATGATCTTTGTGATTTTAAATGCAATTATTTTGCCTAGTTGTGCAAAGCACTTTGAATTCGCCTTGTTGTACGAATTGCGCTCGTATATTAGAATAAACTTAGCCCTTGCCTTCATTTGTCTACGTCAAAGTACAATGTTTTTCATCTCCATTTAAATGTTTGCTAAAACCAAACAACCATCTAAGTCAGTGACAGAACTTTTCAGCGTTGCCATTACGGTAACCCATGCTTGCAGATAGAACGCGTATTGCCGTCATTGGGCTAGATTAAAATTAACTAATACACAGAATTCACTCCTTTTTTATATCTACTTCTTTTTTCACACAAAAAACTCCCGAGCTAGTCAATCAGTGATTCGTGACCTGGTCACAAATGAACCTACATATGCCATATGCAACCTTATATACATTATTTTCAGTTCCTATGTACAAGATAGATGGTCCTTTTTATGAAGTGGATTTTATATATAACATTGGGAGAAGAGGCGAGCTAGAGAGACCATTTGATTACCGCTAGCAGCAACTTATTCGCATATCATTGTGTTCAGCTTGCTTGAAATCTTCACAACGGGCACACCATAATCATCAAAAAAAAGTTTAAGGAAACATGGATTCGATTTCGGGGGGAAATTTTACAAAAACTTGCTATTTATGTTTTAAATTCACTGATGACATGCGCACAGCAACTTAGGTGTAATCAGCTTTTAATCAGCGTATCAGTGTATCAGCGGTCCTAAGTAACTAATCACACTGAGCTCTGTCCTGCTTAGCTTCTGGTCTGACTGAGATGTGCGGCATGAGACAAGCATAAGTGTCTTGTAAATCCCCCAACCATTTGCATGCATCATGTCATTGTTGTCCTCAGAGGATAATAATCTGCAATGTCTAAAGCTCTGAGTATCCCTGACAGGCACGCGCTATATAAGTCCATGTGGATTGCTTACAAGACAGTAATGGCTAATGGGCGTACCACTTGCCATTTGTTTGATTATCCAACACATTCTAAAGGTGGCACATCACCACACTCATGATTCATTAAAACATCATCAAAACATGAAGGTTAAACACATGCATTCCATGCAAACAGGCAGGGGGAGGCCCCTCTCTCCTGGACGCCGAAGTATGGGTACAGGTCCTTGAGCAGATTGCAAACCCCACTCATCACATAAAGCCAGATGTCAACTACACGATTTCTTGATTATCTAGTGCATTAAAGATTAAGTGAGTATCATGGCTCAAGAATATGGGTCGGTACATCTCACAGTGAGCACAGGGCGAGATTAAAGGCTTTGGACCATGTGAACTGTCTTAAAACCAAAGACGAACTGGGATTATATATCAATGGCCTCTCCTGATATTTTATAATCTTGGACATAGAGTAAGACACCTCACCTCAATGACAATGATCAATCTCTGTTAAAATATGTGACCAGACCAACTGCACAAATCCTAGTGCCCACTGTCAAATTCCCGCCTGCAGGAGAGCTCTGCCGTGAACCGAGGACTCAAAACCTCCACAATCTTCTTTTTTTTTTTTTACTTCTACAAGCACAAATAAAATCGGTATTTTAATTGGTACAACCTTTAATTGGCAAATCTAAACTTATATTACACTCAGAGCCTAGAAACAGGCATGTCAAACATACGGCCCGCGGGCCAGCCCCGGCCCCGGTGGATTGATGATTTCTGGGAGGATCGCCGGCCGGCATACAATGTATTGAGTATGCCAAAAAAAGAAGCAAGACCTCTAGCTCCATTTCTATCAAAAGTTGTGATTTTTTTAAATAAATTACGAACCAAATGCTCCCTTCCGGCCTCTATGTAGGGCAGTAAAATGTGTAAAATCTCGGCCCCCAGCACGTTTAATCTGGCCAGCCAAAACTTTTCTAATTTACTATTTCAATCATTTCCTGATAGACCATTAGCATTGTTTATCGCTGGAACTGTACACGTCCCTACAATCCTTTGCATGCTGGCCGGAGGACGTTTTTGGGAAACCACGCTGGAAGAAAGAAAAGCAGACGGTTTTGTGGACATCTAGAGCGGCGCTAAAAGTGGAGCTAATGTGGAGCTTAACAACAAGAAAACAAACTTCTGTGATGAGAAGCTTTGTGAGGAAAACATTGCAAAACCGGGACAGACTTCATGAGCCACAGGTCATAAAAACACAGGTCAGAATGTAATAAAGTATGAACATGACTGTGTCCACACTAATGGGACTGTGAAATACAAACACAATGCACTCATTTGGTTCAACACCACATGAATAATCTGTCACTAAAATCATCTTAAACTATAAAAAATAGTGAGATCACATTGAGTTTTGTGCAGCAACAACAACAACAGATCTGTGATCTCAACATTTCATATCAGAAATCATATCACAAGTCCATGTTCTTGTTTCTGCTGCTGCTGCTGCATGAATGTGTCCACAAAGATTACTATAAAGCTATTTATTTCTTATATCTTTTATTGTTTTATATTTTACGTTATATTCGGCCCGCAACCCAACCTGAGCGTCGAAATTCGGCCCGCGGCCCAAAATGAGTTTGACACCCCTGGCCTAGAACCTGATATTCATAAATATTGGTCAAAAGCCATGATTGATAGTGCAAAGTAAACACATATAAATGTAACGTGTTTATCTCGTTTATCTCGAGGTATTTATTGTTTACACTCCTCACAAATACGGTGGCGCCAGTATGTAATGTATAATTCTCTGGGACAAGCCATTACATTGTGGACACTTGCAGGATTTTAGGTATTTTATGTTCATATTTATATTTGGCTTGTTCAGCTAAACATCACTAACCTACTCATTTTCTGGATGATTAAAACTCCAAAAAAAGAAGATAAATGAAAAGGAATTTATAAGCCATAATGATTTTGTGTGGTTTAATAAACAAAAATATCAAAGCAATGAATTACACATTTGGTTGCACAGAGGCTATGTTTGGGCTCAACTTAGTTAAAAAGAAACACGCGTATTAAAAAGTAAGTTTTGATTAATGTTCTTGATTAATCTAAGGGGAACCTTAATTTAGTTTTTAAAGCCAGCTCTCTTTGAATCCGTCTTACGTGTCCTTGGGAAGTCTCAGATGTGGATCAAGGCCTCCTCTGAGCTCTATGGGTCATAAAAGTCATCCATAGCGTGCTGATCTCTCTGCAGTGTTTAGCATCGGAGATGTTGAAGAGTTGATGTCCAGCGAACGAAGCGGCCTGGCCCTGAGATTGTGTCAGGAGCCATTCTGAGATCTGCTGTCCTTTGTCTCAGTGCAGGAGCATGGAGGCTTCTTGTTTTCAAAGTCCAGGAGCAAGAGAGAGATAAGCGAGGCTCTGTGGTCTTTTTTATCTGACCTCGGAGGTTTGACTCAAAGTCAGAAACAGAATCAGAATCAGAAAAGGTTTATTGCCACTTCCAATGAACAAAATTCACAACATAGGAACATGCTTTGGTGATTCAGTGCATCATAAAACAATGAACAATGATAAAAAAAAACATTTATAAAAAGAAAGAAAAATTTACTATAGGATAAAAATAGGCTTACTATGTACCCTAAAAATGTACAGTTAAATTTACAGTTGTAATGCTGAAAGTGAACTGTGCAGTGAGTGATTGATTAAATTATAGTTAAAGTGACAGGTGTTGAGAAGTGTTCATGAGTCCAACGGCAGAGGAACTGTTCTTGTGGCAGGAGGTTTCTGGTCCGGATGGACCTTAGCCTCCTGCCTGAGGGGAGTGGTTCAAATAGACCATGTCCAGGGGTGAGAAGGGTCAGCTGTGATCCGACCTGCTCGTCCCAGAGCCCTGGAGACGTACAGGTCCTGCAAAGATGGAAGTCTGCAGCCGATCACCTTCTCAGCAGAGCGCACAATGCGCTGTAGTCTCTGTTTGTCCCTGGCTGTGGCTCCAGCGTACCACACGGTGATGGAGGAGGTGAGGATGGACTCAATGATGGCCGTGTAGAACTGCACCATCATCTGCACTGGCAGCTTGGCTTTCCTCAGCTGCCACAGGAAGTACATCCTCTGCTGGGCCTTCTTGATGAGGGAGCTGATGGTGGGCTCCCACTTGAGGTCCTGGGTGATGGTGGGGCCGAGGAAGCGGAAGGAGTCCGCGGTGGTGATCGGGGAGTCTGTCATGATAAGGGGGGGCTGGGGGGCTGTGACTTTCCTGAAGTCCACGATCATCTCCACTGTCTTCTGGGCATTGAACTCCAGGTTGTTACCGTGCTGCACCAGGACACCAGCCGGTCCACCTCCCTCCTGTAGACAGACTCATACCCGTCCGAGATGAGCCCGATGAGGGTGGTGTCGTCCGCAAACTTGATACATTTCACGGAGTCGTGGCTGGAGGTGCAGCAGTTTGTGTACAGGGAGAAGAGCAAAGAAGAAAGTACACAGCCCTGTGGAGCACCTGTGCTGACAGTCCGAGGCACGTTGAGCTGGGAGAACTTGTCCTGGAGCAGAGCAGGGAGGATGGCGTACGCAGGATGAACGCAGAGCGAAGTCCACAAACAGGATCCTGGCATAGGTTCCCGCTGAGTCCAGATGCTGTAAGATGATGTGGAGTGCCAGGTTGATGGCATCGTCTACAGACCTGTTGTCTCTGTAGGCGAACTGCAGGGGGTCCAGCAGGGAGGAGCTGAAGGACTTGAGGTGGGGCACTCAAATTATTTTATGACTACAGACGTCAGCGCTACACGCCTGTAGTCATTAAGTCCAGTGATCCGGGGCTTCTTGGGGACAGGGACAATGATGGACGACTTGAATCAGGCTGGGACATGTGTTAAAAATGTCTGTGAAGACGGGGGTCAGTTCTCCTGCACAGTTTCTTAAGGTGGTTTCCGGTTTCCGGTTTCCGGTCGCCTGCAGTGTGGGGGGCTCTGGGCATGTAGTTGGTGAGAAGCCGGAGCCCACTCCACACAGAGGTAGGGTTGTTGTCAGAGAACTGTTGTGGGAGTCACTTTAAGGCTGTCCGATTGTGTGAATAGCACAGATACGATTTTCGTATGTGGTAATAAAACTAATCAGTATACGTACTTTAGAATGCAACTTAAATCTGAATGCTCAGGTCACATACATCCGACCTAAATGTCATCAATAGGCAACATTTCCAGGATAAACGTCACAATTCAAAGCAAGCCACGAGTCAAAGCGCCAGTAAATAACAAAAAAATCTGAGAGAAATGGCAGACTAAAAAGCCAGAAACTGTCAGTGGAAGAAGGAAGAAGTTTGTGAACTAATCAATATACGGTGTGAAAAATCATTTCAGGCAAAATCAGAGGGTTTGTACCGTAATCGGGTGGGATTTGAGGAGATTGTGAAGGAGTCGGCCGAGCGAGGGATTAATTGCTCCTGGCTGCAATGCCAGCAGAAAATAAAAAGCCTTTTGTGCGAAATTTAAAGAAACTAAGAACGTCAATAAAAAAGGAGCGGACGCGGTCGGGTAACCTGCGCTTTTTATTCCGTAAACACAGTGAGCTTTGTTTGACGTTGTGATCTTCTGAGCCAATGCGGGCCTCATCAAGCTGCATTCCATTCACACTAGACAGAAACGGCATTTAGACAGTTTTAACTTAACCTGCAAAATGACATGTAACCACTACAAAACACTGCAACATTGTCAATGAACACACACATCATTAGCAGGTCATGAGGAGATGTACATTAAACATAACACTTTTCTAACACAGTTCTTAAAGCATCTGTTAAACAAACATCGTTTAGTTACAGATTCACAAAGTGAAGCTTTAAGTCTGTTTAAATGTGGAATATAGTCATGTAAGGACTTTATCAATGAACTTTCCATCCAGCAGAACAAGAATTTGGTTAAAGTGGACGATTCCACTTCTCCAAAGGTGTCAGGTCCTTGGACCCATTTGGTGTCCTTTGTGTCCTTTATCATAAACAGAGGGCTGTTGTGTCATGTGATTGTTCACATCGCAAGCTCCTTTTGCTTTGTTTTGCAACAGTGAGTATAACAGTTATTTTGAATTATGAAAAGGTAATGTCTCTTTTAAGATCTTTTGGTCCTACATAAATACACAGAAGTATTATATATAATATATATATATATATATATATATATATATATATATATAATATATATATATATATATATATATATATATATATATATATATATATATATATATATATATATATATATATATATATATATATATATATATATATATTATTTTTTTTTTTATCCGCAGCATACTGTTAACTGGTATTTTGGTTTGCATTTTCCACACCTTCTTTAATTCTGGCATGGAGTCTACAGTGAGACTCCGGGCTGCACTGTCTAAGCATGGGGCGTTCTCTTGAGTGATTACCGTAAAGTGTAATTCGGTGGTAATGTGCAGAGAGCTCAGCAGGCAGCAGCAGCAGGAGTCCAACAGCATCATATGTGCTTTCTTCTCTCTGATCCCCCATCACAAATCACCCCACATATATACATGATAGCACACCATTAGCTGCAGCGTGCACTATCAGAGCATTCTTATTACAATTTACATTAAACCGCTTCAAATCAAATAAGCATGGAGAGACACTACCGCCACTAAAAACTGCTGTACAAATTGTGATTCTGTCATACTGAGCTGTGCAATCTGCTTTTCTTGTCGCCACCAATTATCTTCGTTTGGTGGCACATAAAAGCAGCCTCTTTATTGAAGCCATCACCTAATTTGGATGGAAATCTCCAACTGTTCCAGGCTTGTGTCAAGGCTACAAAGGTTCCTTCAGAAGATTCACAGAGAGTGAGGGAGCAGCTCTTTCTCACTTATGGCAGAGTTAACAACAATCAACACAACATACCACCGCCCGGCTCAGAGACCATGGAGAAAGACTAAATGAGCCAAGGAAAGTTTAGCAGACACACAGTTTATTTCTTATTTATCATTTATTCATTTATGCAGGGAACACCCAATGAGAAAAAATGTCTTTTCTTGACAAAATACAGATTAAACAAACAAACACAGGATATCCTGAATAAATCGCCAATAAAACAATCAATATAATTAACAAATGCATAACAACACACTTATATGTAAAACAAGAGTACCGGCACTGTGGGTAGTCCTTGAAATCATTAAAAGGCATAAAATAATCTAATTTAAATAGTCTCTGTGCTTTGCTCCACAGGCAGGGGGCAAAGTTGTTGTGGTATAGTGTTGTGTGTAGATGTAGAAGGAGGCGGAGGGAAGTCTGTTTATGTTTCTATTATACAATCAAACACTTGCTAAAGCTTTGAATTTATTAAAACGACAGCGCTCTATGTCCCCTTGAATAATATGAGAAAATAAATGTACAGAAGTTTATCTTTTTGGTTCAAAATACAAGGTACAATGATGGATTTTTCATTATAAACAAATGTTAAGTAAAGTTTATTTGTTTAGCACCTTTTTTACAGACATAGTCAAGTCAAGTCAAGTCAAGGCAATTTCATTTGTAGAGAACTTTTCATGCACGCAGACACTCAAAGTGCTTTACACAGATTACACAATTTTTTTAATCTGAGAACTCAAGTTTATATCCTTCTCTGTGAAAGCCCTGCCCACAGGGCGGGACCCCTGATAATGGGCCATCAAAACCAACTGGGATGGGCCTGTTGTTCACTGACTTTGGCTCCCTCCTCCTTATTAGCATCCGAATGCCTCGAGCGTCTCCATGGTTTCAGCAAACCATTATAAACAACTGGAAGGTTGAATCTTAAACCTCCATTACGATTTAAGGAAGGATTCTCTTTTTTAACAAAGATTGCCTCCTTAACTCCTCTTTCAAACCATCCGGAACCAAGCATTATCTTGTCCGGACCAGAACCTCTGAGAACTTGGGAGGGAACAATGTACACCCCTCATTTACGCAGAACAAGCAGTGCAGCCTTCCCATGTGTTAGAGACGAGCGGGGTTTTAAGAAATTGTTTCAAATTACCTGGGAGTTCGCATCTTTCCTTTAGCGTCCTTTCTCTCTCCCTCGCTCTCCCTCTCGGTCCAAACACACAGGACCCCCGACCCACCGATCCCCGTTGCCCACGCATCACCGTGTTTCAGATCGCAGCGCTGCCCTAACAGCAGATCAGTTCTGACTTATGATGTCTGTTTTACTTTGACTACATAAGAAATAAGTGCATCGCTGACTGACAAGAGGAACGTAAAGGTTTTTTTTTTGTTGCATGTAACGCCAATCAGCCAATCACATCGCAGCATTGTTTCATGCGGAGGGAAGTCAGAGTCCAGTGTTTGATAATCTGATCACAACAAACGTCAGCTTTTATATTCTAATCAACTTTTGATAGAGCAATAAAACATTTAAATGTATTTAAAAAGCACTATTAGACTATTTGTTATATATTATAATAAATTGGTAAATTGTGAAAAATAACTAGGCCTGTTATAATTATGTATGTTATAAATATAAATATATATACTATAATGTAAAAGTGGCAAAGTGGCAGAAACACAGTAACAACAGTTTTCATTACAGGTGTAGATCTTCACTTCTCGTTCTGTTCGTTTGTTCAATGTGGGAATATTAAAATGTTTGCACAGTCTAGTTTTATCAGTGTTAATTATTAATCAATCATTGCTTATGCTATTTGTTTAATCTATTGTAACTTGTTTTGTCACTTTGACAAGAAGGAACAGTCGGGAGCAGTAAAAGATAAACTAGTAAGGATAACTATTACTTTTACATTTTCAGTTAAAGAGAGAATGTACATTTTAACTTGTTTGTTTACAGTTACATCACAGTCATATTCTGTAGTTCTGCTGATGTTTGGTCAGTCTGTACTTATGTTTTGGGTACATTTATTTTTTTCATAGCCAATTTTGGATTGAGTAATTAAGTATACTAATGTATTAATAACTGGCTTAAGTCACAGTTTCATCACATCATCATTTCATAGCATTACAACCTCGACAATTGAATCTTACTTTAGCCGGCTGGACCACATTAAAATGCACAAGAATACAGGAAAATGGTCTGAACATTTCAGGGGGAGTAACCCCAGAAATAGCTCTAAATGCTAGTAAAAATGCAGCTAACCTAATCTAATCCTTATTTTTCAAATATGCTTATAAACAGCTCTAATTATTTTCATATTTTCAACATTGCTCACAAGTTAATTGCCTCTCCCGCAGCTCCATAAAAACCAACAAAACATTTTTCATTGAAAAAAGATCAAAGCTTTTATTATCCCATAATATGTTTCCTTTCAACTGTGTATGTAAGCAAAGTAGGACTTTTCTCACAGTTTAATACTCTGTGATTGCGGTCCATGGTGCTGATAAAATAAACTCTGACTTTGAAACATGCCATGCTCTTCTCTTCTCTGCGTGTTACAATTGTGTAAATAGGATCACTGGGTCAGTCCAAATGTACATAACAGGCACGCAGAGCTGGTTGGAATGCATGGACCAGTGTCAGTGTGTGATGAAAGGTGCGGAGATCAAAGCACTATGTGGGCTATAAGGAACTGACAGAACATAGCTGTAGATGTTGAGGATTTTTATATTTCATGATAAGGATGGCTAGGATTAAGATCATCAGAGGGAAAGCTCTTGTAAGATCTTATCGACAAGATTTTCCAGGCTGAGATGGTTCTTCTGTTTTTCCATAGATTTAGCCAGGCCAAAAGTAATGAGTTACCAACTAAGGCTCAGGTATAGGATATATCAGTTATCAGGAAAATGTGAGCATTATTAGCGGATTGTCACTCGGATTGTTATTTTTTTTTTTTTTTTTTTTCTTTTTTGCATTATCATATCGCATGTGATGTGATAGAGAAGAGACTTTAAGAGACTTTAAGGTGCACTGTGTAGTAAATGTCCTTATCGAGGGTCTGCCATCAGCGCATTCAACTTATCAAATTGAATTAGCATTTGCAACATGTAACTGATAAATATTTTTACCCTTTTCAAATTGTTTATAGGATGTTTAGACACACTTTGTCGGTCCAAAAGCCCTGAGCATGTGACACAAACCATGTACACTTGAAAAGGTCAGCTGTATTGGTTTCACTCAAATACTGCTTTATGTTTTCATATACTATAGCTCTGCATTCCCTTGGCTCTACTACTCGACCACTTCATCCACGTGTCTATCTTAAGACAGAACCTTCCCAATGGATTACCTTCAGCATGGCTCTCACGTCGCACATAGCTCCTCCACTTATGGGGCTAAGGTTAGTCCCACACAATGACGGCTTAATTTGTTCAATTTGAGCGTCAAATTGCCTCCTGTAGATGACTTGAAAAGAAAATCATACGTGTAATTTAGTGCTATACATCAGATTAGAGACGCGAGCGTTCAAGCACTGTTGAAGGCACACATCTAGGGATCATGACTCTCATAAGCAGTTTGTAGCATGTAGGTTTTAAATTAAAGGCTTGTTTTAACCATAAAACACTGCATATTTTAGCATTTTCGTTTAAGCTGTTACAATCAAATAGTCTTCCAACCGAGGCTCCTGACACCCCTCATTGATTTGTTTGTATTGGACTGTATAATAAATACATTCATTACAAAATATCACTTGCATTAGCCGTAGAATGATCATTAACTGTGTGTAGCATTCTATTTCCAGCATGAGGCAAGAGGCAGGACCCACTGTAACCCCAGCGTTGTAAAAGGATATGTTTTGTGTTCGTGGGGATGAGAAATAGACTCAGGTATTGGGCTGACGGCTAATGATGCGTCATGGAGGCCTGGTGTCAGAACTGAAAGCTAGAGAGAAAGTGCAGACGTTTATGGAAGCCAATTTTCCCAGGAATAGACTGCATAACTCACCGAACCGCATTTAAAGTGTCAACAAGGAGCTATTTTAAAGAGGCTCCAGAAAGAAACGTGGACCAGCATGGACAATGACAACGAGAAGTGGGGTCAAAAGTTGACCAACTGACATGAAGATCAATACTAAATGAACATAGGTGTGTAAAGTATTTCTTCAAATAGACATTGGAATTGAGTCAAAACAAATCTATGTAATGGAGTAAAATATGCTAGGTGTCCAAAGGTAAGTGACAAAGGCCTAAGTTCAATTGCATGTATTTTTGTTAAATCACTACAGAAGTCGCCTCGCAGCTCTTCACAAAAGTGTTGATTTGACCATCAGCAAATTAGAAAATCAAAGGAAGATGAGAAAAAGTGGTGATATTCCGATCTTCTTTCTTCTAAATTGAATGTGTGATGATTTCACTATATCTGCTTTATTCTTGTTCCATCATATTTCCTCAAATATCCACATGTTTTATCACCTGCTGCTCCCCAGACCTGAGCCTGCCTGTGTGTGTGTGTGTGTGTGTGTGTGTGTGTGGGAGGCGGCAGAGCACACAAAGACCTTTGGCAATCGCACACACAGATGCAGAGATTCAAGCGTATCCAGCTCCAGGATTCCAAACAAATACAGCACAATGTCAAATGCAGTATGTGTTTGGTATCAAATGGTTGTGTGTGTAATTCACTGGCAAAACATTGGAATATTCAGGACAACAACATGTACTATAGGGACACTTGCCTGAATCACTTTATTCACCTGACACTTTTCATGGTTTGATCCCAGTTTAGTCCTGTTCTAGTTTAGTCCCAATTCTGAAGTGTACACGTGTGTATGCACCCTATAATATTGTATCTGTTGTATATTCAGTATGCCATATTTCATTAATTCATCATTTGTGGTCCTTTTTGGATGGGAGCATGTTCCATTAACAGACAATTACCACAAAACATTCAAATGATTGAAATGAATTGACTGAATTACAAATGTGACAAACATGAAGAATTGAAAAAGGGATTGTTGTAATGTCTGCTTCATCACGGACCGTTCTGATGACGTCTCAGTCATCAAAGTCAGTAATTATTCTGTCATAAATCAGTGTGGTCGGCTCATTATCAGCTGCTTATCGCTCTCAGTACTTACACAGCTTATCAGCGCTGTACCAGGAGTTCCAGGTGGGCTGACGATTCGAGATCTGCGACTCCACAGGCCTTCAAACTACGCTTTAGTCCGACATTATACAACTTACCTCATGTCACTGTTGATCTCACATTTAGGTAAACAAACCGTGCAAAATTTAAAGTTACACTACATGTGGATAACCATAAAAGTATTATTATCCACAATATAATAATGACTTTGCTTTACAGATAATGTGTGTACTACATCCTGTTCACAATGAGCACACATGGGGCAACTGCTGTCACCACGAGCCATTGGAAGTGGAGAGCAGTCGGGAGAAGCCATGGACACAGCAATGTTGTTGACACAACTAAAACTAAGTTTTTAATTAGTCTTAACAGCTAAACTTTCTTTCATATCTTGACAGGTTCTGCAGCTCAATTATTTTGAATAAACACTGGTTAAAATATGTGAAAAAGTACGTTATCCATTATATTTAGTCTCTGATTACACTCTGTTTCCACCACTTTCCCAGGACAACCTCTGATTTGGAGATCTTTCAGAATCACATACTCATGTATCTTGCAAAGCGCTATGCCTACAGTCCCAGTGTTTACACAGGCCGAACACAACTGCAGCTATACACTACAACTACCATAACGGCCATGGACTTGCACGGAACAAAAATGGAAAAAATTGTTAATATTTTGAACTGTCACTTTTCTAACGTAGAAATACAAAGTCCAGCTAAAAAATAAAGTTTATTTTACAGGTACTAACGGTAATACAATAAAAAAGTCAGAGAACTGGCGTGTGTATGCTTTGAAGGACGTACAGTTACATTCCTGAGCTCCAGAAGGCCATTGTTTCAAGGAGAATAGAGAGTGGTGATGGCCTTCCACAAAGAAGAAGCCTTAGGGAAGATGATCCCAGGGGCCTTGAACATTTGTGTTTATCTGAGGCACTATCCACAGCAGAGTTTTTGTGGCAAGACCCAAGATAAGGGGCGCAGCGGGCCCACTCACGGAAGACGAAATGCATATTTTGAGGCCCATATGATTATATTTAAAAGTTTCAAGTCTACTAAAGTATTTTGTTGTATTTGTAAGTTTATGCCTTTTAAATGATTGGGGTTTATAATACTGGGAATTACTTTTAGTAATACACGTCGCAGTAACAATCTAAGAAAGTAATAAGAAATTAAAGCCGCAAGCGGCATCCAACGGCCCTCGCGCGCCGCCGGGCTTCGCACTCCGCTCCCTCCTTCAGTCCTTTTTTCATTTGGGCCCGTTGGTGTATTGAGCTTTGTCCCAAAAAAGAAAAACAGACGGCGACACATTAAGCGTAAATGAACAGGATTGGCAGTCGACTTTGCCGCTTCACCGCTCAGACACCGTAGCTCTTGTCCATAAAACTTGGATAACTTTTGATGCCCCGCCCCTGTAGATTATTGTCACCAAATTGAAAGTTGGTCGGGCCGACGGCCAAGGAGGAGTTTGTTAAAGTGTCAAGTGAAATAATCTTGGTCATTTGAGAGATCTGGCACTGGACCCATTGGGACAACATGGGAGGTTGCAGTCATCGCTACGGCGACACTGTACAAAATATGAGACTTTGGCCCCCCGGACTTTTTTGATCGTTATGCCAAAATAGAGTGTTGTGCAGAATTTCATGTCATTTGGTAAAACTATATGGTGTAGAGGCCACGCTAAAGACCAAATGGGAGCCATTTTTGTAAATGGTGAAATGGTGCGATTTGTGGGACAAATTTGCAGCGCTGCCGTAGAGACACCGTAAATGTTATAATAACAATTTGGATAACTTTTGATAACCCACTCCTGAAGATGATATTCCCCAAATTTGAGCTTGATCGGGCCATCGCCCAAGGAGGAGTTCGTTAAAGTGTGAAGCGTAAAAATGTGGCAATTTGGCGATTTTCCCATTAGGATAACATGGGATGTTTCTGTCATCGCTACGGCTAAACCGTAAAAAATATGGCATAAGTCTGATTGGCTTTTTTGACCGGGACGCCAAAATAGAATTTTGGGCCAAATCTGGAACATTTTCGTAAAACTAAATTTTTTTATCTCCATGTTAATTGGAAATGTCACTCTGTAGGGGGCGCTATTGGGGCCGATTTCAAATTTTTTCACGATTGAACAGGTTCAAGCTTGAAAGTTTAACAACTGATTCAAATTTGGTCCACATCGGGCCCTTTTTGCGCAAATGGGAGCAATTTTACAATTTTGGTCAACTTCAAAATGCGTTGTCCAACTTTGCGGCTGCGCCGCACGTAGACCGTAAAAGTTATCCCAAAAATTTGGATAACTTTAGATGCCCCACTTGTCTAGAGGATGTATACCAATTTTGAAGCCAGTGGGTGAAATGCCCTAGGAGGAGTTCGTTAAAGTCTATGAAAATGTAAATGTCACTCTGTAGGGGGCGCTATTGCGTCGATTTGCAATTTTTTCACAATTACCACGTCCAAGCTTGAAAGTTTCACAACTGATTCAAATTTGGTCCACATCGGGCCCGTTTTGCGCAAATGGGAGTCAATGTTGAAAAATTTGCCAAATTTAAAAATTGGTTGTCCTAACTTTGCGGCTGCGCCGCACGAAGACCGTAAAAGTTATCCAAAAGATTTGGATAACTTTAGATGCCCCACTTGTCTAGAGGATGTACACCGATTTTGAAGCCAGTGGGTGAAACGCCCTAGGAGGAGTTCGTTAAAGTTCGATATGAGCGAAATAGCGGTTTGTCATGTTCAAAACAAGATGGCGGCCATATGGTTAGTCAGGGGGCGTGGCCACGATAACTGTTTGTTTGTCATCACGAGAGGAATGCGTGTGCCGAATTTCGTAGCTCTACGTCAAAGTTGACGTCTCCCATGGCGCAGTGTAGTTTGACCTCTTGTGGTGGCGCTGTCGCGCCATTTTAGAATTAAAAAAAAAAATGGACGCCAAAAAACAAAATTTTTCGCCAGATCTGACTTTTGGGCAAAGTTTGGTGAGTTTTTGAGCATGTTCAGGGGGTCAAATTTGAGCTCAAAGAGCAGAAAAAAAGTTTCGTAGAACAAAAAAAAATAAAAAATAAAAAAAATTAAAGCCGCAAGCGGCATCCAACGGCCCTCGCGCGCCGCCGGGCTTCGCACTCCGCTCCCTGCATTTTACTCAGTCCTTTTGTTATTCGGGCCTGTTGGTGTATTGAGTTTTGTCCAAAAAAAGCAAAACAGACGCCGACACATTAAGCGTCAAATGAACACGATTGCCAGTCGACTTTGCCGCTTCACCGCACAGACACCGTAGCTCTTGTCCATAAAACGTGGATAACTTTTGGATGCCCCGCCCCTTAAGAAGATGTCCACCAAATTTGAAGTTGGTTGGGCCGACGCCCAAGGAGGAGTTTGTTAAAGTGTCAAGTGAAAAATCTTGGTCATTTTGAGAGATCTGGCACTGGACCCATTGGGACAACATGGGAGGTTGCAGTCATCGCTACGGCGACACTTGTACAAAATATGACTTTGGCCCCCCGGACTTTTTTGATCGTTATGCCAAAATAGAGTGTTGTGCAGAATTTCATGTCATTTGGTAAAACTATGATGGTGTAGAGGCCACGCTAAAGACCAAATGGGAGCCATTTTGTAAATGGTGAAATGTGAGATTTGTGGGACAAATTTGCAGCGC
Organism: Chaenogobius annularis; assembly: GCA_015082035.1. NCBI lineage: Eukaryota > Metazoa > Chordata > Actinopteri > Gobiiformes > Gobiidae > Chaenogobius > Chaenogobius annularis. The sequence goes on along the minus strand of BJKM01000100.1, from coordinate 2,063 downwards.
TGCCGTAGAGACACCGTAAATGGTATAATAATAACAATTTGGATAACTTTTGATAACCCACTCCTGAAGATGATATTCCCCAAATTTGAGCTTGATCGGGCCATCGCCCGAGGAGGAGTTCGTTAAAGTGTGAAGCGTAAAAATGTGGCAATTTGGCGATTTTCCCATTAGGATAACATGGGATGTTTCTGTCATCGCTACGGCTAAACCGTAAAAAATATGGCATAAGTCTGATTGGCTTTTTTGACCGGGACGCCAAAATAGAATTTTGGGCCAAATTTGGAAAATTTTTGGTAAAACTAAATTTTTTCTCTCCATGTTAATTTAAATGTCACTCTGTAGGAGGCGCTATTGGGCCGATTTCAATTTTTTTCACGATTAACAGGTTCAAGCTTGAAAGTTTAACAACTGATTCAAATTTGGTCCACATCGGGCCCTTTTTGCGCAAATGGGAGCAATTTTCCAATTTTCTCAACTTCAAAATGCGTTGTCCAACTTTGCGGCCTGCGCCGCGCGTAGACCGTAAAAGTTATCCAAAAAATTTGGATAACTTTAGATGCCCCACTTGTCTAGAGGATGTATACCAATTTTGAAGCCACTGGGTGAAATGCCCTAGGAGGAGTTCGTTAAAGTCAATGAAAATGGCATTCTCAGTCTGTAGGGGGCGCTATCGCGTCGATTTCGATTATTTCACAATTACCACGTCCAAGCGTGAAAGTTTAACAACTGATTCAAATTTGGTCCACATCGGGCCCGTTTTGAGCAAATGGGAGCAATGTTAAAAATTTGCTAAATTTCCAAATGCGTAGTCCAACTTTGCGACTGCGCCGCACGAAGACCGTAAAAGTTATCCAAAAAGATTTGGATAACTTTAGATGCCCCACTTGTCTAGAGGATGTACACCGATTTTGAAGCCAGTGGGTGAAACGCCCTAGGAGGAGTTCGTTAAAGTTCGATATGAGCGAAATAGCGGTTGTCATGTTCAAAACAAGATGGCGGCCATATGGTTAGTCAGGGGGCGTGGCCACAATAACTGTTTGTTTGTCATCACGAGAGGAATGCGTGACCCGAATTTCGTAGCTCTACGACAAAGTTGAGGTCTCCCATGGCGCAGTGTAGTTTGACCTCTTGTGGTGGCGCTGTCGCGCCATTTTTAGAATGAAAAAAAAAATGGCCGCCAAAAAAACAAAATTTTTCGCCAGATCTGACTTTTGGGCAAAGTTTGGTGAGTTTTTGAGCATGTTCAGGGGGTCACATTTGAGCTCAAAGAGCAGAAAAAAGTTCGTAGAACAAAAAAAAATAAAAAAATAATAAAAATTAAAGCCGCAAGCGGCATCCAACGGCCCTCGCGCGCCGCCGGGCTTCGCACTCCGCACTCCGCTCCCGGCATTATTTGGGCCCGTTGGTGTATTGAGTTTTGTCCAAAAAAGCAAAACAGACGGCGACACATGAAGCGTAAATGAACACAATTGCCAGTCGACTTTGCCGCTTCACCGCACAGACACCGTAGCTGTTGTCGGTAAAACGTGGATAACTTTTGATGCCCCGCCCCTTAAGAAGATGTCCACCAATTTTAAGCTTGGTCGGGCCAACGCCTGAGGAGGAGTTTGTTAAAGTGTCAAGTGAAAAATCTTGGTCATTTGGTTCATTTGAGAGATCTGGCACTGGACCCATTGGGACAACATGGGAGGTTGCAGTCATCGCTACGGCGACACTTTACAAAATATGACTTTGGCCCCCCGGACTTTTTTGATCGTTATGTGCCAAAATAGAGTGTTGTGCAGAATTTCATGTCATTTGGTAAAACTATGAGGTGTAGAGGCCACGCTAAAGACCAAATGGGAGCCATTTTGTTAAATGGTGAAATGGTGCGATTTGTGGGACAAATTTGCAGCTCTGCCGTAGAGACACCGTAAATGTTATAATAACAATTTGGATAACTTTTGATAACCCACTCCTGAAGATGATATTCCCCAAATTTGAGCTCGATCGGGCCATCGCCCGAGGAGGAGTTCGTTAAAGTGTGAAGCGTAAAAATGTGGAATTTGGCAATTTTCCATTAG